>CP106721.1:79964654-82464654 GCA_025503065.1 Gossypium bickii | reverse complement strand
TTGTAAAAATAAAATGATTATATTATAAATAAATTAGTTCACTTTCAATATAATATATTTGAAATATATTAAAAAAACATCAAATTCATAATTTTTTTAGGAATCTCAAACTCACTATTAAATGACATCCAGGAAATTTATAGATATGAAAAACAATCATGAATGTTATATTTGTATATTTGACATCTCTTAATTTTCACTATTTATAAAATCTAAATCTAATTCTTTTATATATATATATATATATATATATATATATATATATATAAGTTCTCAAACGCTATTTAAAAAAAAAACATTTGTGCTACAAAAACATGAAAAAAAAATTAATTTATCAAAAAATTGAGAACATATTAAACAAAGCAAGCATCTATCAACACCATCCTTTCCACCTTACTTTCAATTTTTTTTTTCCTAACTCTTATTCAAAATGAAATGTAAAGTTCATCAAACAATGATCGACTATAGATTTAAAATGGCTTTTCTTCAATATTAGGTTGCAAGTGTCTTTCATAGTTGGCCCATTAATTGGCACCACCAATGACTGAGTATAGATTTAAAATGGCCGAAAACAAAATCTAATTGGTTTCACCTTAAATTTGTTTCTCAACCTTTTCTAAGCTAGTAATTAACCTCTGTTAAGAGGGATGAGTTTGCATAGTTAAGAGCTTACTCTAATTATTGCTTCCCTTTTTTAAAAAAGATTTCAACACTTGATTGGTACAATTGGAGAAGGGATGACTTGGTGTTTGGATGCTAATAAAAAGTTTAACCACTTCTCTTTTGGCTCTAAATAATGAGTGTGGTGGTGATTTTGATGTGTTAAGCAAGAAGGGTAACAATGTAGATGAAGCAAAGTTTGCATAGTTGCCTAGTAGAGGGAGAAAGAATTTGGGTATGTATCATAACAAGGGCCAAGTAGCTAGAGAGCTTAAATTATTATTGAAAATTTTAATAATGATTCCTTATGGACAAAAATGGTCCCATCCTCAGTAATTGGTTCACAACATATGACCCACAACAGATTGATCGTAAAATTACTTTTTCGCTAATAAAAAATGTAATTTGATAAAACAAGAGTTTTTAGCGTGAAGAGAAACATAATGCAGCTGCTCGATCATCTTGGTGGCATAAGTCTTCCAAGGAAAACAACATCCGGGGACAGAACAGAACCCCGTTTAGGGTGAAGGCTCAAGATTTTTGTTTTTTCTTGATATATATAACTAAAAATTATAAATTTGTAAATCTACATCTACTTTGTCCTCCAAAAGTTTAAACATGGATTGCTCCCTCTCTCGTTATATTCACCCTGTTAGAATACAACTAACTCCATTAGATTCCAACCCAATTGCTTTCCTTTTTATTTATCTATTAACATTTTTTTCTCCAAAATATTTATATTTATTTATTTTATTCTAAAAACTTCAAACAACTTGTCTTATAATTTTTTTTCAAGGTTTCATGCTTTAACGAAAAATAACTCAAAACTTTTCCCAACCCACTTTGCAAGTTTTGGTGTCAAAGACAAACAATGCAACCATAAATCATGATTTTAAAATTTAACAGAGATACCTTCCAAATGCATGTTTTTGCAAGTTTTGGTGTCAAAGACAAACAATGCAACCATAAATCATGATTTTAAAATTTAACAGAGATACCTTCCAAATGCATGTTTAATTGCATTTTGATGAGTAAAAATAGAGATAGACATAAGAATAGGAAAAATTATCATATCTTTATGGAGTTTTTTAATTTGCGATATAGGATGTAATTTAAGTTTAACTCGCTTCTATACATTAATTTATTATCACTCTCTCCGTTAAAATTTTTTCCTTGAAAGTTTAGCTACAAACTGAACATGAAGAATAATTTATTTACAAAGTAATTGCACTGAAAATAAATTACTTACTATAAACAAAATAAGCGTTCTCACTCTTCTTCAAAAGTTGAAACACAAGTATTTATATAGGCATTAATTGTAATATATTTTTTTAAATGAGCAAGTATGATCCAATTGAATGTTTGAAATTTCACCCAATTAAATTCATTATTAAGAAATAAAATAAGGGAGATATTATTGATTTTAACTTCTACAACATTAGAATCTCTTTAAATAAAATAAGTAGATCACACTAAGATTCCTAAGAATTTTCATTACTTGATCCGATCTTTTCTCTAATTAAAATCTCGAGATTTGTTGCTCAGAATCTAACAACAATGTAAGTAAATAATTAAGATATGTAGGTCAAAACATGCCAATAAATAAGACAAGTTGCACAATATCTAGTTTAAAAGTGAGTTGCAACTAGCTTTTCATATGTGATGTGCAACTAGTATTAACAACCTCCGTCTTTGGCATTTGTAACAAAAACCCTGCACCAAACTTTGTTGATCAGGGGATGTATGAAACTTAAAATAAATATTTTCTAACTCTCCTTAAATGTCACTAGTAATGATTAATGTCATCTTATAACACCTTTTACCCGACCTGATCATTAGGCCTAAGCCACAAGATGCTATATTTGTTGTCAAAGCAACTACAACAAATTTAATCAAAACAACATGCTTACTTGTATAAAACACATTTCAAAATAACGTATAATCATTTTCGAGTCTTATACGAACTTATGAAAGCTCTATAATAACCCAAGCTACTGAAGAAACAACATCAAATTTCATTTTCAACCTTGGGTCGAGAGCAATTTCGTGGAGTTGAAAGAAACACGAAGTGGTGGCCTTATCGACCTTTGATGCTGAGTATATTGCATCAACTTCTTCAGCTTGTCAAACAATTTGGCTAAAGAGAATTCCTGTATATTTCAATTAGAAGCAGATAGGTGCAATAGACATCTTTTGTGACAATAGTTTGACAAGTTCTATGACAAATAACCCAACTTTTAATGGTAGAACTAAACACTTTAATGTTTGCATCATTTTATTAGAAGTTTTATTTGTATTGAAAAAATTATTTTGAAAATTTGTAAAACAAGTGAGCCACTTATAAGGGTGGATTTGGATGGGCAGTACGTTTACCTGCGGTTAGTGTAAAAACAGTGGTGGCGGTGAGATTAGATACTATAGCGATACGATAGCGTGAGATAAAAAGTACGCTAAACGCACCGCACTGCACTCAATCGCCCATCCAAACTCACACTAAATATTTTATAAAGTCGATTCCGTAAGCAAAACACGAGTTTTTCAGAGAGCAACCTGGAGTTTGCAGCTTTGAGTGAAGAGGGAGTGTTGGATATGGATTCCAAGCTTTGATCGATTGTTGTGGATGTATGTTGGTGGATGCATGACAGTATTTTGGTCAAACTTGTTTCTACTAATTAGTTTAGTGGGTTATTTACTTTAAGAGAAGGCTTGTTTATTACACGTAAGCTTGTATATAAAGTCACTCTCTATTTGTTTGTATTTTTTCATCATTGAGATTTAGAAGTAATAAAAGCATGAGTAAACTATGATTCACTCAACTATACGCTGGTTTATTTTTTTGTCATAATTTCTTTTAATTGGTAACCCGAGATTGTTATTTTTATCCATTTTCGTTAAGTATTTCGCCAGAGGTGATGTGACAATTAAAAAATTAGTATAATAATAAATTTGGCCTTTAATTTTTATATATTATATTGATTTATTAATAGTTTTAAAAAAATAACTCAAAATTTACAAATAGTCTCAATTTGATCCTAATTTTAAAATATTCAAAGAAATATATAAAAAAATAAATATTTTTAAAAAACATATAATAAATTTTAAAAATATATAGAAATAAAAAATAATATTAAAATTATAATAATGTTAATATTAATATATACATAAATATTTTTAAACTATAATAATGTAAATATTAATATATTCTCATTTAGACCTGATCATGGGTCAGACCAGGTTTGGGCCAAGTCAATGCAAAATTTTAGGCCCATTTTCTAGGCTCGAGCCCGCTCCGATTTGAAAAATAGGCCTAAAATTTTTCTTAAGCATGACCTAGTTAAAAATGCTAAACTCGAGCTCGACCCGCCCGTATTAAAATTTTTATATTATTTTCTATATAAAAAATTAAAAATATATAATACATCAAATACACTAAAAACATTAAAATAAATGTTTCCCAGTAAATTGAAAGTACATTAAAAAAAAAGTCTTTATACTTAAATAACACTAAGATAGTTGCAACTTAACAAGCAAATGCCTCTAAAATAGTAGCAACTATCTTAGTGTTATTTAAGTATAATAACAAAATAGTTGTCATTTTGTATACTAAAATAGTAGCAACAAAATAAGAGTTATACAATATCCAAACAATAACAACAAAATAGTAGGAATATAATAATAAAATGACAACAAATTTAGGCAGATTCGGGCATGGCTCGAGCTAAGAAAAGCTTACAGAGGCTCGGCCCATTTAGAAAACGTGTCTTATTTTTTGTTCAAGTCCATTTTTCGGACCTATATTTTTTCGTAAACCCTCCCACTTTTTGGGCAGGCTTTCAGGCTTGAGCTAATAGTCCGGCCCATGATCAGGTTTATTCTCGCTCATGTGAATGGAGTATATTTCATGGCTAGTTATTTATCTCTTTGAAGAACACTTACGGCTAGAGGATTAATCACTACTGCCGATATTTTAATTACAACAGAAAAGAAATGATAATTTTTTTTTACTATGGGTTAAGTATAGCTTGAGTGATGGAAATCAATCTCTTAAAATATCATTTAAAAAGAAAACAAAACTTCCTTTAAACTCATTTTGCAATAAAATAATTTCTTTTAAATTTGTTTCTCCGTTAAAATAATCAACGTGGGATGCATGTGTTGGACTCTGCTCCTGGGAGATGAATGCACTTCTTGAACGTGATTTACAAGGGGTCATTGGTGATAGTTTTTAGGCTTACTCACTTATTTCAACCAAAAAAAATATTTTTTATTTTTTAATTTGTTGTTTATTAAATCATAAAAAATAGATGAAAAAATTAATTTTTATTATTTTTGTTGATTTGGTATTTATGTAGATGTTATGTACACAATTAATTAATTTTTTAAAAAATTTAAAAATTCAAATAAATTATAAAAAATTATTGAAAAAGCATAAAAATAAAAAAAATATATTTTAAAATTTTTAAAATTAATTATTCACTAATGTGGCAAAAACATGGGTTGTCACGTGAATGTCACATCAGTAAAGTTAATACACATTAGTTTTTCTTATCTATGTCAAGGTGATTTAACAAATAATACAAATTCAAAAATTAAAAGAGGCAAAAAATTAAATGAAAAACTAAAATAATTTTTATAAAGTTAGAACCTCAAATAAATCATTATGCCTAATTTTTATTCCATGTAACACAGCTTTAATAGTTTGTTATTTTTCTATTATAAAAAAATAAAACTAAAAAATTTAACAATTTTTAAAAGAATTGAATATTTGTAAAGTAGACAATCTTTTAAGAAACTAGAAATACAATTAATAAAACAAATTAAAAATTGTTTAATATGAATTCTAAATCAATTTACGAGTTAATTAATATTTTGTTAAAAGTGTTGGAGAATGTAAATTTGAGTGCGTTAAAATGCGTTTATTTTCATATTTAAGGGTTGAGAGGATATGAATAGTTTTAAATATTTTACAAAATAATAAAAATTAAAAATCAAAACTAAAAAAGTATTTAAAAAAAAAATCAAGTGTCGATAAAAGAATCAAACATATGTTAAGTGGACACTCCAATTAATTTTTTCTCAAATGTATAGTTTACTTGCTTTATTTTTTTGCTGAAGGTATAGTTTACATTTTTTTTCAAATTTTCTTATTATATTTTTTTATTTTACTGATTTTTTTTTCTATTATACCTTTTTCTATTATTTATCTATTTATATAAATAAATAATATTGAGATATATTATATAGATAAATAAGATTTAATATTAGAAAAGACACTCTTTTTTTTCAATTTTTATTTATGTTTTACTCATTTCTCACTGTTTATTATTGAATTTAATTATTTAAATTTCTAATCCCCACTCCCATCTCTAATAAACATGCCCAAGCTTTTATTTAAAATTTTAAAAAATTTAAATCTAATATCTCAAATAATTAAACTATTTTTGTGTTGAAACAAATTTTTTTTAAAAAAAAGTTATTATCTATTCCCTAATAATAAATAATTAAAAATTTAAAAATAATATTTGTAACTTAAATATATTTATTTATCATTAAAATTTTAAAAATATTTTAATAATTTTGGGTACACTATATTATTTTAATGCTTTAACTTCAATTATTTGTGAATAATTTTTAAAATTTTTTAAAATAATTTTATTTAAAATAAATATTAAATTACAAAAGACCTTAAAATTTAATTTTTTTTATCTTTAACTCTTTATTTATATTTTAAAATTAAAACCTTATTTTTTTGTGCAATATTATTTCCCATAGAATATAAACATTTAAAACAGAAATATTTTTAAATATCAAAATAATTTAAATGTAAAATTTAAATATTCTTTTATCTCTAAATCCTTATTTAGCCTAAAATTTAAAAAAATTTAAAATTTTAAGTCATCTTTAATTTTAAAAGTTTTATATTTACAGCAATTTTTTTCTAACTTATTTTCAGTTATGAACTTGAAAAATGAAATCTGTTATTGTTATTTTTATTTTAATGTTCTGCATTACGGTGACAAAGGCTGAAATGTCACCTTCCTTATCTCCATCAGTGAGTTGTTCCACTATCATTTACGACATGATAGATTGTGTCTTGTTCTTAAGTGGTGACAGCACCGAAGATAAACCAACAACTGCATGTTGTTCTGGCTTTAAAATTGTGTTAGAAACAAAAGTGAAATGCTTTTGTGAAGCTCTTAAAAGCAGTGCCGAATTGGGTGCCGACGTTAATCTTACCAAAGCTGTTATGTTGCCTTCAGCTTGTGAAGTTTTGACATCTCCTATGAACAAATGTAACTTAGGTAAAGTATTAAATAATCTTTTTTTTTTTTTTTTTGGTTTTTTACTTGTTTCTATTACTTATTTGATCAACAACATTATATGCAGTTTCTACTCCACCTAGTGTAGCTCTTGGTACGTGCTGTTTCTTCTTCCCTACCAATATACAAATGTTTTCCAGTTTCATGGTTTGAAAATTGCTTTGGTAGATTATTTATTTATCAGTCATTCAAAACACAAAAAAGGAAAAAATTCCTTGCAAACTTATTTTTATCAAATATTTATATCAGTTATTGATCAAACATTTATAATGAAAATTAAGTTTAATTTCTACTATGATATATCAAAATGCAGTGATAAAGTCTTAAGTCTTCATTTAAACTTATTTTTTCTGCAACATTACAGTAGCAAACCCTTCCCCTAGTGAATCGCCAGTAGCTAATTCAGTTGAGCGATCAATTGCTCCAGTATCATCAGGAACACCAACACCGTCAGCTCTTGCAACTCCCACCGAGGAAGTTACACCAACACCATCATCCCCCGACAAGAAAATTAAACCAACACCCTCAACTCCAGCGGAGGAAGCTGTTAAACATGCTCCTTTACCAAACCTATCCGGAAGTTACTCAGTATCATCTTATTTCTTTGCTTTCTTTAGTGTGTTAGTGATTTCATTTTATTATATTTTAATATAATTTTATCTCTTTTTTTTTTCTTTTAATCAATCCTACTACTAGTAGTAGTATGTTATTAATAGACTTTTTTTTTTTTTTTTTTTTTTTGTTGATAAAAACCCTTTATTTTTATATTAATTTTAAAGTTTTATTTTAATAATAGTTTCTGTAAATTTTATGTTGTTATAATATTAGTTTGCAGTTCTATTTCTATTTTTATAAAAAAAAAATATTTTAAATTATATACATTTATAATATTAATTTTTAGAAAATATTACCTTAAAATTCAAACTTCATTAACTCAAATATTATCTTAAACTTCGATAACTAATAAAAATCATGCCAAATTAGAACAATTATTTTGACGAGTCAATATGTCAAAAACCTAAAGCTTTCCTTGCAAAGAAAATGAAAAAATTGCTATTCTACAATTAATATTAATAATTAATTTCCTACTTTTTTACACAAACAAGCCAAAACATGGTGGTTTTCTTTCCTCTCGACTTTATAGAAGGAAAGAACTTCATATAAAAAAATGTCCAATGACTAGCAGCTGACCTTTCTAACAAAATATTTGATAAAACAAATGTCAAAGCAGCGAGTAGGACTGACCATAGAATGATTTGAATGGGTTTTTTTTTTTGATAAAATACATTATATCTTGTCAGGAGAAAGCATGCAATAATTATCTGAATAATTGTATTTCAAGATCACCCTTCTAATACACAACCAGTCAACTATGAAGCTAAAGATTAGGGACCAATACTGTATCTAAAACCGATCTAATCTTGGACATAAGCCTAAAAACAGGTTATTATATTCATATAAAACTAAACTAATTGCACACTTTTATAAATTTTTATAAGATTTAATAAACATACATTTAACATTCTATGAAATACAGTAATTTCACCAAAAAAAATTGTGATTTTACATCAGCTACTTCACAACCAACTATTTACCAATACAGAACTTACCAAAAATGTTAGATAATATCTCCTCAGAAATGTCATCTCCACTTATCTGGCCAAGAGCCAATGCAGCCTCTTTTAAATCAATTGTCCAAAAATCAAGAGGCAGTTCCTCCTCTATCGTCGACTTCAATCTTACAAGAGCCTCCTTGGCTCGCATCAGCTGTTCACATTGTCTCTGAGAAACACCCCATGAAAAATATTCCACAAGCAGCAGTCAGAATCAACATCAGACTGTCATGTTATAGCTTTATCTGAGAAATGAATATGGAACTACAATTGTCTAAAGCTAAGAGAAAAATGGCAGTTTTAAGAATGCTAACCTGATTAACGGTCCATCTACGGCCCCCAGCGGGACACTTGTTTAGGCCAACAATCTCTAAGATTGATTTCTCCAAGTCATGTATCCCTTGACCACTGATGGCACACGTAAAGACATGCTTACTGAACGACTTGGCTTCTCTATCGACCCAATCAGAGCAAGCAGATGAAGCACAGTCTATTTTATTGATTACTAGAATCATCGGAATGGATGCTGATCCCTGAAACTCAAAACAACACCCAATCTCACTATATATTCGAAGAAGCTTAAGACAATGGAAAAGATAATTAAAAATGGAAAAAGCATCGAGATCAGTAGAAGTTAACCTTGATGCTAATGGCTTACCATATTGGATTGAATCCTCTCAAGAAGTTTCGTATCTTCCAGAGTCCATCCATCAATTGCACTCACCGTCATGATGATGACATCAGCACCCATAGCAACAGCTTCAGATCTTTCCACACCTAGAACAAAGTCATACAGATCTAAATAATGATTGACATACTAAAAAAAGAAACATCAATCATAAAAATTAAATACCTCTCGCGAATAAAACTGTTCAAATCATACTTAAATCAATTTCTCTGAAGAGGCAAAGACTAACATTTGCTACTTTCTATATAGTGTAAAATTAATACACTCGATGAAAGGAAAAGACTGAGGTCCTAAACATTTCATAGAAATCAAACTAAATTGTATCTTTCGGCAATAAAAAGAAAAACTAAAATCTTGCATGGCCTTATTTGGAGATCTCATGATGAGAAATGACAAACTACAGAGTATACCCCAGTCTTCTGACTACCAAAAAATATAATCCATAACATTTCCAATTTTCATTTTGTGTGTGAAAGTTGACTGGCAGCTGGATCAAAGATATATTTACAGGAATCAACTTTCTTATTAGAAAAGCATTATCTAGTAGAATAATCAACTTGGAACTCCTACTTGATGCTTGTAAATTACATGAGCTATTTTTGGAGGGAAGGAGAAAATTCTTACCAATCTTCTCCACGATATCATCAGTTTCCCTGATGCCTGCAGTATCAAGAAGTGTAACAGCAACACCAGCAACGCTAACACTGGCTTCCACCACATCCCTAGTGGTTCCTGCAATCTCTGTAACTATTGCTCTCTCACTCTGCACGCTAAAAGCAAGACATGGAGTTGAACTAAATGCCATACGGTTTCTATGTAAGAGAACCAGTGAACAAATGAAAGGACTAATAGTTCATGAGTCAAACAAATTGTTTATATGATGTGACACAGACATCAAAACCATGGCAATTCAAATAATTTATGCAATAGGAAGAAAGGAGGGATAACCACGTACTTTGCTCCATGCATTAAGGAGGCTTGACTTCCCAACATTCGGACGGCCAACAATTGCTATCTGCAAGATTTTGTAAATGGAAGCAACTATATTATTAAAAACTAACCCTAAATATAAGATGCATATACTGTCTCCAAACATTTAAAGACCAAAAGCTCAATTTATCTTATTATCAAAGAAAAATAGCGATAAGTAGATATGGACAACCCAACTGAATGATCAAAAGTTGGATGGTGCTCAGTTAGATGATATGTTTGGAGAGTAAAAATGTGAATTCTAAATAAGAAAAAGCCTCCTGCACTTTAACTCACTAACATAAAATTTCCACTCGATACACATTCAAAGATCTCAGATACACGGGGATTGTACCTGCAATCCTGATTGCAGAAGTTTGTCATAATTGGCAGTTTCCAGTGCGTGCTCTACATCCTGAGACATGGCATGCATTCTATCCATAATCACGTTGACATCGAGTGGAGGCATCTCATCCTCAAAATCTAAACGAGCCTCTATCTCAGTAAGCAATTCAATGCATTGTTCTCGCAATGATCTGACTAAAGCAGAGAAGCCCCCCTGTACAGTCAAGCTCATCAATGTTTTTAATCACACTGCAAACCAACTCTAATTAGAAGATTTAAGAAAAATGGCAAAAACAGAAATTCTAAAGGTGAGTTCATGCCTGCATTCCTGCCAAAGCTGCATCAGCGGCAGCAACAGACTTAGCTGAAATTAATTTTCCAACATTTTCAGCTTGGGAAAGATCTAATCGACCATTTAAGAATGCACGGAGGGTAAACTCGCCTAAAAACAAGAAAAGGAAAATAAAAGATTAGGACAGTTTGGACAAAACGATGTATGTAAACAAGTCTTGCAACGCCTCCCCAATGCCTCATTAAGAGGGGTCTAAGAAGATATCTACTAGAATCTTGTTTTCAAGGACATTGATCTTTAATCAAACTAGAATCAAAAGCGCCAATAAATTTAATTTTGCATAAGTTAAACCCAACCTGGTTCAGCAAGCCTTGCTCCAGCTTCTAAACAAGCCTTCAACACACGACGCAGACACACTTCACTCCCATGGCACTGGAGCTCAACCACATCTTCACGAGTATATGATTTTGGAGCCAGCATTGGCACAGCTAAAACCTAAAAAAAAAAATTGCAACTTTAACCTCCAACAAATCCAATAGTAAAAACACGAACAACCCAGCAAGAAAAAGTTTAACAAATGCAATTTTTTTCCAGGACAAAAGCATACCTCATCAACTACATTCCCCTGAGAATCCAAAACAACGCCATATTCAACAATATGACTTTTAGGTTTCCAAGAACCCGAACCTGGATCAAACCTCTTCTTCTTCTTAGCCGGGGAAAAAACACGGCCAGCGATATCGACAGCGTTGGGACCAGACAAACGAACAATGCCAACGGCAGCAGGAGGGCCTCCTAGAGAAGTGACGATGGCTGCAATGGTGCTGGTCGAGCTCTGGGTCTCAATTGAACCACCATCGTTCACTGAACCCAAACCCACCAAGCGCTCATCTCTGTTGGAAACGAAACTAGTCTCTGCAAAGGTCAAAAGGTGAAATGGGTAGTTACATATAAAAGTGAACATGAAAAAAAAAATGAATTTTGGGGCAGGGGGACGGAGAAGATAAATAACCTTGGCGAGTGGAGGCAAGGGGTTTAAGTGGTTGGGGTTTAGGGGGGAGAGGGAAAAGAGAAGAGAGCTTTTGGGGGAACAAAAGCGAGGAAAAGATCAGTTGTGGAGGCGGTTTCGTTGGCCTGTAAAAACGAGTGATAATAGTACGGAAAGATGGGAGTAAAGCCATTGTTGCCGTGTGTGAGTTTTCACTGATTATCATATCAATGAAGCAGAAGCTGAGAGGATGAAGAAGCAGTTCTGCTCTTTCCTTCTGTTGAACTATGGAGTCCGGAAATGTCCATGGCCCATGCTTTGGTGGGCTCAACTGAGCTTTATTTCCATTTTTTACCAAATGGGCTTTATTCATGTCCCAATCCTGAAGGGTTCATGCATTTTTTTCAAAGTTCTTTGGAGTTAGAATTTCCTTTAAAAATAAGTAGTGTTATAATGAACCAATATTTAATTAAAATCATAAAAAAAATATTATTTTGTTTTTATAGTTTTGTAAGGGTTGTATTTGGTAGTCTGACAGTCTAACTTTTTATTCCATACGAAGATTTAAAAAACTCGTCTTGTGTCCTTTTTTTTAATATTTTACTATATTCTTATAAGATACTTGTTAACCCCCTGATTCTGGGTATGAATCTAAAAACTTTATTAACAATGTACTAAATATTTTCCCTTTTTATAATAACTTCCAATAAATTAAATTATCTACTTCATCATCTATCTATACTTGTATAAAAAGTTTTACTAATTAGTGTTACGAGTCAATTTGAAACCGACTCAATTTAAAAATTACCTAAGTGCATATTTTCTTATTTTATTACTTTTATATGAAATGTTTAAATAAATAACTAAAAATAGAATGTCTAAAAATGTTTAACCATAAGCTTCACCATTTTACCTATAATTTAATTATTAATTTTTTTATAAGTATAATTTTATCATCGGTTGGGGGTAACATTTTTTTTAAACCTAGTATAGTTGAGATTAAAAAAAATTTGAGAAAGAAGGAAGTTGAGATTTAATTTGAAACATAAGAGCAACAGATAAAGATGATTCTATAACAGATAAACTTAGTTCAGGCCGGTTGTTATTCAAGGAAATTCTCTAAAGTTCTTAAGTAGGTAGTAATTCAAAACCGGTGGAGATGAATGATGAAGATATTGAATTGAAGGATAATATCTTATTCCCAAAGTGGATGATGGTATTCCCTCCACGGGAAAGGATTGTATGAAACAATGACGCTACGTCATCTGTATCCCTTTCCAATAGTTTTATGCCACATCAGTATTTTCATCCTAAATTTTAGCATTTTTATCCTGAAAAAAATCAAATCCAAATTAAAATCCTGAAATTCAAGATAAGAATACTGATGTGGCATAAAACTATTGGAAAGGGATACAGATGACGTGGCATCACTGTTTCATACAATCTTTTCTCTTCCCTCCACCAAATTATTATTGTTAAACTTTTGGACGTAATACACTTTCAAATAAGATTCATGCTCTATAGAAATCTTCAAAAGTCTTACGCACATACATCTTAAAAATGATTATTTTATGATGAAATTAATTACGATCTAAAGTTTTATCCGAACATCCTTTGAAATTAATTACGATCTAAAGTTTTATCCGAACATCCTTGGAATATTTTTAGACACAACCTTACCGTCCAACCATGGTCAGTCTTTTTCCGCTACTCATGAGTTTCAATTCAATGTGGGGGTGTAGGTTCGTCTCTTAGGTCTTCGAGGACAAATGTACAAAAAAAAAAAAACTGTCTTCATACTAATAATGGCACCAGTGGGAAATTTGCTAGAATGGCAGTGAATATCGATTTCTAAAATAAAAATTAAGGGTCAAACTCTAACAGACCGAGTATGAAGGACTTCTTAATATTTTTGTTTTTCTTTTGTTCATTTTGGCCATCTTAAGAATTTTTGTCCTTCATCGACTTCCACTGTTAACGAGGACGGGGTAGATGTTAGTCACCTAACACCTAAAGATGATCTGAGCAAGCAGGCAGAGGTTGAAAATTCCAGTATGTGAATGGTCATTGAGAGAAGACAAAGAAGGCAAGGTAATAAAAATCTCAAAAATTCAGCTAATATCCCGAGGAATAAAGAGAATAAAAATAGGTTTCGGTTTTCTCTAATCTACAGGAAGATGCGATGAATGGAATTGAAGGAAAAATATAACAGTGAAATTAATGTGGAGCGTTTCAAGGGATTGAATTCGGGGGCAACTTAACCATCATCAATAGAGGTAAGAAATGCCCACAAAAGAAGAACAGCTCAATTGTTAAGGGCAATTTAAAGTGACTGAAGCCCAAGAAGATCCAAAGAAGTTTTTCCCAAGATAATAATCAGAGTTCCAATCAAATTTTGTCCAAAGTTGTCTCAGTTGGCACTTTGTTAAATTTGGAGAATCATTCAATGGTGTGGTAGACAAGAATAAGGATCCTAATCAAGCGGTTTCTATAAATACTTACATGTGTTTTCTTCAGTTAAATGGAAGTAGATGAAGCGAGGGGTTAAGGCTCATCTATGAAATTTCGGTTGGTGTAAACTGGGAATTTATCACCTAAAATGGCAATGTTGCAATTGGTTGAAAAGATTGATAAGAAAATTCATGCTATTCTGTTAAACTGGAATGATGGTGATAGCCAACCTTCGTGCATTCATAGATCAAAAAGAAGAGTACTGTGGGAGTTGCTTAGTCGTATTGGAGATGAGGTGGTTGACCATTGGTTGATTGTTGGTGACTTCAATTCCAATCTTCAATTTGATGAGAAAAAGGGGTGTTTTTAGTACAAGTAATGGTTTGTTTTGTGATCTTATTTTTAATAATGGTTGAGAGATCTGGGAGCTGTTGGACCTAAATTTACTTGGAGTAGTGGGAGGAGCATTCATGAGAGACTTGATAGAGCTTTATGCAATGATAAATGGAATGAAGTGTTTCTAGATACCACAGTTTTTAAACTTCAATAATTAAAATTTGACCATCGCCTTCTTTTTACTCAAATTAGTCTTGATGTTAGCAATAAACCCCAACGTCCTTTCTGTTTCTTTGCTGGCTGGGTGAAGCATCAAAATTTTAAGGAGTTTATCAAGAATCAATGGCATTGTGATAAGAATATGAGTGTTACTTTATTGACTTTAACAAAATCTATTAAAACTTGGAATAGGGATGTGTTTGTAAGTCTTTCAACTCATAAAAAGGAGAATATGAGGAGATTACGGGGTATACATGAAGTATTGAACACTCATACGAGTAAAATCTTTCCAAGCTTGAAATTGATCTCGAGGAGTTACGTTGGAAAGAAGTTTAGATGCAAGTGGGATAGTCAAGGGGATAGGAATATGAAGTAATTCCATAACCAGGCTATGGCTAGAAGTTGAGAGACGGTTAATAGTTTTTTGATGTAAAGATTATTAAGAATGATATGATTTTTTTCTTTAAAAATTTTTTCACTGTAATGGGTACGGTACATGGTTACTTTCCGATTCATGATGCTTTTCCTAGGATCTCCGTTGATGAATCCAAAATGCTTGGCAATCTAGTTTCGGATGAAAAGATTAAGAAGGCATTGTTTGAGATGAGTCTTCTTAAAGCTTTTGGTATTGACGGGTTTCATGTTTTGTTTTTTTAGCCATGGGATGTTGTATGTGATTTGATTTGCAAGATGGTTCATGAAGTTTTCTCGGATAAGCTAATTGACCAAAAATGGATCGTACATGGTTGGTTCTCATTTCCAAGATCAATAACTCGGAAGGTATGTCCCATTTTCGGCCCATTAATCTCTGCTTTATACTTATAAAGTGATATCGTTATGCCTAAGTTGGTAAGACTGAATCAAGTCAGTTTTGTCTCCGGTAGGAATATAACAAATAGTATTATTATAGCCGAAAAACTTTTACATTCCATAAGATTATTGAAATCTTAAACAAATTCCTCTTAATCATATGAGTGTTATTATGAATTATATTTCCATAGTGTCTTTGCAAGTTCTTTGGAATGTAAAGATGATGGATGAGTTTCTACTATCGAAAGGGGTGAGGCAAAGTGACCCTTTAACACCGTACCTATCGTCCTTGGTATAGAATGGTTAATCCATAGTATTAATAAGTTAGTTGAGGATGAGCTATGAAAGCCGATTAAATTGGCTAGAGAGGGTCCAAATATTTCCCTTTTGTTCTTTGAAGATGGCCTTAATTTATTCTCTAAGGTAGAGTCATCACAGGATGATGCAATCAAAGAATCCTTGATCAATTTAGCTATTCCTTTGGGCATCGCAACAACCCCCTTAAGGCTTAGATTTTCTTCTCGCGTAATACTGATGACTCCTTGCTAATCACATCAACTCAAGTCTGGGTTTCAAAAACCTAATAATCTTAAGAAATATCTTGGTGTTTCATTGTTTCATAAATAGATTACCAAAGAAACCTTCCAATTTGTTGTTGATAAAGTTCAAGCTCATTTAAATGGGTGAGATGTCAAACTTTTTTCTAGAGCTGGTCGCGTTACGCTTGTTAAGTTGGTTCTTTTTGCAATCCGAATTATTTCATGCAAACGACACTTATTCCAACTTAATCCATTCTGAAATAGAAAAGATGGTAAGAAGATTTATTTAGGGGGTCGACGGGGACTATCAAGATGATGGCACTGGTTAATTGGGATAATCTTTGTAAACAGTTGAGAAATGGCGCCCTTGGCATGCGGAAGTTGAAAGAGCATAATATGTCATTCATCATGAAACTGGGTTTTCATACATTGACTAACAGTTATGAATTCTGGGCTTGGATTCTTAAGAATAAATATAAGTTGGTGATGAAGTGCCGGACGATAATAGTAAGCCAAAAGCTTCTTTTTTCTGGAGATCTCATTTCAAGGTATGAGGTGTCCTGAAGAATGGTATCTCATGGTCCATTGGCAAGGGGAACCGTATTAAATTTTGTTATGATGTCTAGTGTATGACTTGGGACCCTTAAACGTGGTCATAGTGAGGATAATACTTTAGTAAGGGAGATGATTAATGATAGTGGCCATAGGAATTGGCAAAAAATTGTAGGATGATTTAATAGTCAAGTTCTTCTAGAGAATGCAAGGACTAGACCTCCACAAGCTTATAATATGGACAGGTGCTCAAGGTGATGAACCAACAATGGAAGGCTAAAGGTGGTGGATGGTTATAAAATTTTGAATCACACGAATAGGGTAGTGCAGACTCTAAATGGGACCTTATGTGGAAGCATAGAAGAGTAAGACCTCCACGGTTGAAAGAGTTTTTGTGGTTGGCTTGTCATGGTAAACTGTTGACTAACTTGGAAATAACAATTCTTCGTTTGTAGTGTATTTGGGGGAGATGTTGGGGCAGTCACTCATGTGCTGAGCGATTGCCATCTAGCATCCAACTGTTGGAATAAAGTTGTTCCTATTTCCTGCAGAGATGATTTCTTTAGGATGCCAATTCAAGGTTGGTCATTAAGCAATCTTTCAAATAGAAAACAAGTTGATCATGCTGGGCGGGACTGGGACATTCTTTTTTAAGTAGTTTGTTGGTAATTATGGTCTCAGAGGAATAATTTCATATTCCATAATGATAATGGCTTGAGTAACTCAGTTATATCTAAGAGTTCAGCCTTTGTTAACCGAGGCTATGGAGAGTAACTTCGGGTGTGATACGGTTATGCTTCAGGTTCCCGGATGGTTCGAACCTTAGGTCGGATGAGTGAAGCTTAACAGATATAGGGCGCTTAACCTTAGAATGAAAGAAATTAATTGGAGTTGAAGGACTCATCAGAGATTGCAAGGGCGACTGGGTTGTTAGTTTCTGCAGATTCATTGGATTGTGTTCCCTATTACAAGCTGAGCTTTGGGCCATTTTGGAGGGGATTCAGATGGCTTGAGATTTAGGTTGACGCAGGTGGTAGTAGAATCAAACTATCATAATGCCTTGGATATCTTGATAGATGATAATTCTGATTTCTGTCATCTTAGTCTGATGACTAGCATTTTGGTTTTTAAAAATAGATCATGGGAGTTAGCTTTCAAGAAGGTGTCTCGTGAAGCTAATCAAGCTGCGGATTTTACGGCAGCCCTACATTCCAAAAATCACACTTTGTGTAACAGGTTTGAGCAGCCTCCGCAAGGGATTCATGCTATCCTCAGGTCCAATGCTAGAGGTACTTCCCCTGAGAGAAGAAATCATGCATAGTCTCTCCTAGAGCTTAGCTCTCCTTTTTTCAAAAAAAAAAAAAAATCAAAGATAAAGTGACAACAAATTAGTGAATCCTATGTTTGACTTTTGGATACCTAAAAAAATAACTCTCATGTAACTAACTATTAAAAAAAAACTATCAATTAATAAAAAATGACCTTAAAAATTAACAACTACTAAGTTGTATAACGTTTTCCTTAAAATGCGTTATTCAAATTTAAATAAAAAAGGAAGACGACGACGATGAAAATAATAATGATAATTGTAACAGGCCCAATTCGCCCGGGCCCAGACAAAAACCAAATCAAAATGAAACTCCACAGATAAACAGTCCAGTTCTTACAACACTTAAACCCAATTACAATTTCAGATGGTCCACACCCAATAACAAAACCCAAAGCCCAAATAACAGCCCAAAACCTAAAGTCAATTCAGAAAAAAGAAACCCTAGCCCCTTTCCTAGTGCACCGTACCCCTCCATGTGTGCCCTCAGCGCGCATGTAACACCCCTTACCCGTGTTCGACGCCAGAACAGAGTATGAGGCATTACCGAAGAGTACGAAACATTTACAGATTATTTAAACCATTTATCGCTCAAATATTAAAATTTATTGTAAAAGTTTCCTTTATCGGACCCTTAAGGTTCAAATCATGCATTGGGATTGGGTCGGGGACTAAATCAAAATTGTATAAAATTTTTCGCAAAATCCTTAAGTTTATCTCATTTACAAGGTTCCCACGCCCGTGTGGCTCACATGGCCAGAGCCTCTAGGGCGTATAACTCTCTCGACTTGCATCCGTGGAGAAACTTAGGTCACACGGCCTTAGTACACACGCTGTGTGTTGCTTGGCCATGTGGTAAAGTTAATTTTTCACAAATTATGTTATTTTTCAAGCCATATTTCTCACTCATTTGATCCTTATTCTTCACCACATTTAATACATATAAAAACTAATTTAAGATATTCAATGAGCCTTATACTTAATACGATTTGTTAGTCGTACACTTCATATAAATAACAAGAAACGTATATGGGCTCAATTCTCATTAAATTTCTCTTGTACTTGTACTTTTTCATCCTATGTATTCATATAGCTTATAACAATCGCACCTCTGTTTTTCATATACATTTTTATAACAATTTGTCTTGGTTTCAAACTACTTCATATTTGAGTTTTACTTATCAAATCATTTGAAACATCATCTTTATACATATAGTGCACTTGAGATGCAAAAATTCTATAATTATGAATAAACACATTTATCAACACATTCCATGTTTTTATATATTATAGTCTCATATTTCCATGTATCATTTACCATCATTTCCTCGTATTTTTGACAAATACGTGTAACAACTCATAATCATGCAATTCACTAACTCTTCGTGCCAATTACAATTTAAATTGGCAACTCACTTATTGAGCCCAATTTCAATGTTCTCTAAAATCCATTAAGATGTATGTATCCATCAATAAATTCCATGTACAGATATCATCACCTCATATTTTCACATACATTTACTTTCCATATTATGAACTCAAATAACATACACAAGACATACCAATACATTCCAAGTACATTTTCATAATATTTCATTTCGAATTTAGATTATGTCATTTTAGAACTCTTCTCATTAACTCATTCGGAATACCATTTCATACGGATAATACACTCAAGGGTGTACAAATATATAATCACAAATGAGCTCATTCATCAACCAAGTTCTATGTTCATGTATCATCAACTCATATTTCCTTATATCACATAATTCTATATAACACTTACCAACTTCGTCAAATTAGTGAACGTCTTACGAAATTGTTCTCGCACGGTATGCCTTGAATTTCACTGATAATCACTGATGCCATATCCCAGATATGGTCTTACACGGAAATCACTTGTCATTTGTAGCCGAAGCTACCACTATTCACTGATCAGGTAGCCGAGGCTACCACTTTCCACTGATCAGGTAGCCGAAACTACCACTTTTCACTGATCAGGTAGCTAGAGCTACCACTTTTCATCGATCGGTAGCCGAGCTACCACTTTTCATCGATCGGTGTAGGGAGCTACCACTTTTCACTTGATCAGGTAGCCGGAGCTACCACTTTTCACTGATCAGGTAGCCGAAACTACCACTTTTCACTGATCAGGTAGCTGGAGCTACCACTTTTCACTGATCAGGTAGCCGAAACTACCACTTTTCACTGATCAGGTAGCAGGAGCTACCACTTTTCACTGATCAGGTAGCCGGAGCTACCACTTTTCACTGATCAGGTAGCAGGAGCTACCACTTTTCACTTGATCAGGTAGCAGGAGCTACCACTTTTCACTTGATCAGGTAGCCGGAGCTACCACTTTTCACTTTCACTTGTCTTTGATCAGATAAGTGTAGCCGAAGCTATCACTTATCACTTGTTGCCATGGTTCAACCATTGTATTTTCTGTCAATTCATGTTGTCACTGAACTGAAATGCTCAATTTGATCATCAATACATATGAAATAACACATAATGAAATTCATAAAATTAACAAATGATCACTAAAATTTAGCCATATAAACTCACAACTTCAATTTTTTGTATTATAACGATAATCATAATTTCATAATAAATATTCCAAATAAAACATTATATCAATTATAATTGAGCATGTAATCAATTTATACACAAGTCATTCATATATTATTTTCCCTCCTCCTCCTCTCCATCCACATCCTTAGTATAAACAACACACTTGTAAGTAACATTTTCTATAATTTTCACTATTTACTCATGTGAATATTCAAGCTGTCCATCCGTGTCATAGTCACTAAATTATTTTTATCTTGAGCTACAGAACTCCAAATTAAGATCCGTTAATTTTATTTGAAACTAGACTCACATATCTTCTTACCATAATTTTTCCAGAATTTTTGGTGTGGCCAATTAGTACAGTTTATTCATCAGTCACCCTGTTCTGCTGTCTGGCAGTTCTGACCCTTCTTCACTAAAAATTAATTATCTCTTTATACAAGATTCAGATGATGTTCACGTTTATTTATATTGAAAATAGACTCATTCAGGATTCTAAAAATATAAATTATAACTCATAATTCTTTTTGTACAATTTTTAGTGAATTTTTAAAGTAAGAACAGGGGATCACGAAGTTATTCTAAACCAGTCTTGCAAAACTTTAAATATCTCAAAATGTAGACTTCCTTTGCTTGCTATGTTTCTTTTATATGAAAATAGACTCAACAAGATTTAATTCCATATCTATCTCAACTTCTAATTCAATTTCTACAATTTTTGGTGATTTTTCAAAGTTAGACAACTGCTGCTGTCTAAAACTGCTTTAGTGTAACATGTTGATTTCTATTTTGTCCCTAATTCCACAATTCATACAATTCAGTCCTTGCTGAATTAACCCCTCAATTGAGTTAATTTTCTCATTTAATACTTTTCTCTATCATTTTAAACTACTTCATAACCTTTGAAATCAGAATTTTAACACTAGGCCATAATTTCAGCTATTTCACAATTAGGTCCTAAAACCAATTTTCATCAATTTCACTTGATAATATCATCATATAACAAAATTAAAAACTCCAAATCAATATTTATTCATCATATTCTTCCAGTAATAATCCACATCAACTTTAAAAATTAGCTATAGAATCAAAAACTAATGACATAGCAAGTTAGATCCAATTGTAAAAGTCCAAAAACATAGAAATTTCAAGGAGAAAGCAAGAATTAAACTTACATGAAGCTTGAGTATGAAAACCAGCTTGAAGCTCTCTCCCATGGTTGTTTTTCAGCTGAAGAAAATGAAGAGAAATCAAGAGAAATCTAGATATTCTAATTTGATCCCCTTTTTATTTAGCTAATTTGTAAATTTTCCAATTTTGCTCCTTTTCTTCTTTCTCTTCTCTTCTTCTTTCTTTCCTTCCCCTGCTCTCTGCTTCGTTTTGGGTTTCTGCTTCTATTCTCTCTCCTTTTTTTTTTTTTGTAATAATATAATATAATAATATAATAATATAATATAATAATATATATTAAACATAAAAAAATCTCAGATTTTCTTCACAATAAACCGCCTCAACTAAATAAAATGGCTTAATTGCCATTTTGGTCCTTTATACTTTCTTTAATCTATAATGAAACTTTTACACCTTTTTCAATTTAGTCTTTTTCATTTAATTGCATATCCAAACGTTAAAATTTTCTAACGGAATTTTAATACTACCTTATTGACATTCCGTAAACATTCATAAAAATATTTATGACTCGGTTTATAACACCGAGATCTCGATACCTCTTTTTCTCGATTTCCTGACCAAATAAATCTTTATAAAACATAATTTACTATTTTAAAAATATTTTAAAAGCTACATTTGGCTCGTAAATATTAAATAATATAGCCTACAAGTTCATTTGTCAGATTTGGTGATCTCGAACCATTAATTTTGACATCACTGAAATTTGGGCTATTACAGCGCACACCGCCCGAGGCTCAGCTTTGCCTGCGCCCTTGCACCAAAATAGCCTTCCCTTCTCCGTTGACTCCGTCGTCTGCAAGAAAAGAGCAAAAAAGGGCCAACAACAGTACAAAGGCAGCAAATAGAGACAATAGCAAGAAAATAAGATGAAAATATATTATTTATTTGGCTATATAAGCCGAGTGAAATACCAATGTATGTTACAGATATAATTGAATACAAGAAAAAGAACTTGAAACAGTTTCAAGAATTAAATGTGCCTTTTTACATATCGTTTATTTCGAAAAATAAAAAAATAAAAATAAAAACTCACCGCTTTGCTTCCTGCCTGCCGTTGAGGGTTATCGCCCAACCCTTGGACACCTCGAATGTAACAGTCCGAATTTGACCTTAATCGGAACGGTGGTTTCGGGACCACGAATCCAAGCCGAAAAATTTCCTAATAATATTTTATTTTTGTGTGAAATAATTATGAATGGGTATGTGTTGAAAATTGTTAAATTAGTTGCTTTGGTGTGCTCAAATTAAGAGGAAAGATCAAATTGTTAAAGTAGTAAAAGTAGCCTTTATTAAGTTAGAGGGGTTAATTGAATTGTTTTCTTGCATGTGAGGACTTGCATGTCAAATTCCCCATATTTTAATATAGTGGACGGTAAGCATGCTATGAATATTATATTTTCTTAGTATATTATAACTAAAGTATTATTATATTATAAGCATGCTATAATATGTGTTATTTTATTAAACAAAAGAAGCATGCTTTAATTCTATTCTCTCTCCTTTTCCCCCATCTTCTTCACCGATTTTATTTCAAAGAAAAGAAGAAAACTAGAACCCCCATATTCGGTCATTGCATGTAATGCCAGGGTAGGTATTTGAGCTTTGTTTTAGTAATTTTTTTTACATATTGGAGTTGATTACTTTGAGTACTATCAAAACCATATTAAAATTTTGAGTATTGAGCATGTTTAAATTCGGCCATAGATGGGTATATTTTTGTTGGTTGTGCTGGATGGGAGAAGGGTTAGTATAGGTTTAAAAATAAACAGGATATTTGTTGAGCTATTATATTTGGTTATATATTGTGTATATATATATAGTTAATGTACGGCCATAGGTAATAAGGTAATGAATTTTTGTATAGTCGGCCAATATGAGATTAATTATGTTATTGTATATTGTAAATGATTAATAGTGATGTGTATGGGGATGGAGAGTATTCGGCCTTAAGGGGGGTTAATTTAAATTTCCTATATTTTGTATTTTGTAAGAATTGGACTAAAATGTAACTTTGTAAATGTTGAGGGTAAAAATAGAAATTTTGCATTAACAAATATTTGTGAATTAAATGGAATTGAAATGTATCTAAATAAGTTTAATTTGAACCAAATTAGATCCAGAACAAAAGGAAAATAATTTGGAGCGAGGAAAAGCTAAACTAAACGAATAGTCGGAAATTTCGAATCTATCGACTTCTAAGGTAAGTCCTTAATCAAATTTATGTCAAAGAATTATTCATGAACTTAGAATAAAATAAATTTGGAAAATTGAGGTATGAAAATATATGTTGGCGAATATAGGGTATGGATTTGTAGTAAATTTATTTGTTAAATATACTGTGAATAATTAGGTTTGATTTAATATGTGAAAGTAATATGTTACAAATGAGATAATTGTGATTATTAGCATCAAGTAATGTGTGTTGGAATGTTGAAAATGTCGAAATTTCGGGCTTTGAGCCTAGCAGGCCTTGTGCCGGTGATCTAATTCGGGCTTAATGCCTAGCAGGCCTTGTGCCGGTGAATTAATTCGGGCTTAATGCCTAGCAGGCTAAATGCCGGTGTTTTAAATCTCGGACTTCGAGTCTAGCAGGCAGGGTGCCGGTGTATGTGATTTGATTTAGTGTGTAGCTTGTTATATGCTGGTAAGTTATCTATTTCCGAATTTAGTTACGAAATGGTAAAGTTATAAAACAAATCATGGAAGCTTAAGTTTATGAAAGTGAATCGGTAAGTTCGTCTATAAGGTATGTATTATGTATACTTTAATGTCATGACTATAAACTATGATAATAAATAAATGTAACGATGAAAGGAATTGGTGTACAAATGATAGATGGAATTCGGTTATATGTATACTATGAGTGAATTAGTTATTGAAAATCATGAAGGAAGTAAAAGTCGATGTAGTTATATATAATGGAATGGGATATTCGGTTTTGGTAGATTAAATATTTAGTCATGAACATTTGATGTTAAGGAATGTTTATTTAAAAACTTATATACTTGAATGTTACATTAAAGTTGATTAAGACTTACGAAGCTAGTAAGCTTACTTTGTGTGTATCCCTTGTTTGTTTTATAGATTTTGTTATAGCTACAGGGTCAGAGGATCTTCGAAGAAGTCAACCACACTTTCAACTCTTTTGGTACTTATAAACCTAGTTTGAACTTAAGGCATGTATAGGCTAGCTTAAGGTTTGAATGATATTTAGTTGATGCATATAAGCCATGCGAAAATGGCTTGTCCATCTTGTAAATTTTGGAAATTTATATTTTGGCTTGATGATTATGTTTAGTTGTGTTTTTGGTTGAATTTGTTTTAGTATATATATATGTATGGTTAGTGTATAGAGTTTAAATGAAATGGAGTAAGGAGGTTATAAACTAGTTAATCATATTTTGCAATGAAACAGTTTTTGGTTAACAGCAGTAATGTGATTTTGAAAAATCACTAAAAATAGGATAAATGGAGTTAGAGACTGAATAAGATGTAGAATTAAAGCTTATTGTGTCTATGTTGATATGAAAGAAACAGAGTAGGCAAATGAATTTTATATTATGAGATATTTAAATTTTAGTGAGACTTGTTCTGAATGACTTCGTGATTCCCTATTCTATCTTGGAAAAATTGTTAAAAATTGTACAAAAATAATCATGGAGCATAGTTTATATGCTTAGAATCCTTAATGAGCCTATTTTTGATTGGAATAAACAAGAACATTATTGAAGTGCTGTACAATGAGATAACTGAGTTTTTGTAAAGATTGGTCAGCACCATCCAACAGTGAAATAGGGAAAATTTGATGAATAAACTGTACTAATTGGCTTTATGAAAAATTCTAGAAAAATTATGGCAAGAAGATATACAAGTCTAGTTTCAAGGAAAATTTATGGATCTAAATTTAGAGTTTTGTAAGTCGAGTTATGGTCAATTTAGTCAGCATGACGCAGTTGGACAGTTTTAATTTTTTTATGCCTTGAATTAGTAGTCAAGTCTAGTAATGCCTCATACTCAACTCCGGCAACGGTCTAGGGTAAGGGGTGTTACATCGAAACCCGTCGGGTTTTCGATGAGGGTCCGACATGGGAAGCCACGGGACCGAAACCTTAGTTTTTTTCTTTTCTATTTTCTCTTTTTTTTTGTGTTTTTTGGAGGGATTCGAAAAATACCCGAATCGAGTTTAAAAAGGGGTGAAAAGCCCACTTTTCGGCGCCTCTGACCGCCGCGTGCGGCGGAGCCACGGTGGGGCCACAGCGGAGGACCGCCGGACCTCTTGGCAGGCCCTAAACCCCCCCATTTTTTAAAATCAAGCTGCAGAAATGAATTTTTTTTTAAAAATATGGCTTTTATAAATAGTCAAAACGGCTTCGTTTCAGGCCTTTAGTCTGTGTGCCAAAACGACGCCGTATGGCCCTAACCCGCGCGCAACCCAACCCGCTCCAGGGGATCCGCACGTTTTTGATTAAAGGGTATTTGCGCGAACGCCCCTTCCGCTTTTGCGATACATTTTAATTACGTCCTACTTCATTTTCTTTATTTTTTAAATTTTACCACGAAGCTTTCATTTTATTCCACTTTGGTCCCTCGACCATTTTAAAAGCCAAAGGCTAAAACGACGTCATTTTGAGCTGGGTCGGGCTGACCCGACCTGAACCGCCTAAGATCCGCTTGTTTTTTACTGAGGGTCTATTTGCGCCCTCAGTCCTTCCGCTTTTGAGGCGATTTTCGATTTGGTCCCTATTTTAGTTTTCCTTTTTCTTTCGAATTTACCCCGCGAACTCCATTTCAATTCAGTCCTTTCAGAACGGTGCGCTTCAAAAGGCGGGGAATATTTTCCCATTTGGTCCTTCCTGTCTTTCGCGCTTTGCTGTTTGGTTTTTTACCCTATTTCTATCCCCAATTTTGGCCCAAAACTATGTTTAGATTTCCATTTGGCCCTTAAAACTTTTATTTTTTACGATTTAAGCCTTTAATTTCATTTTAGTTTCAGTTTGGCCCTCATTTATTTAATTTCCATCATTATTAGATTTATTTTATATATGTTATTTTGTTTAATGCTTATTTATTTCTTTATTGTTTTACATATTGCTTTATTTATTATTTATCTTATTTTTTTGTTTATTTTTTTATTTTCAAGTTGATTTATTTTCATTAATTGCGCATTGTTATATTATTATATTTTTATTTATTATTATTGTTTTATTATATTTCTTCTATTATTTTTATTTTTACCTTCTATTTTATTGCATTCTTATCTATTATTTTTATTTTTATTTTTATTTTTACATCTTTATTGTCACTAGCTTTTCATCTATTGTTACTTTATCTACTTGTTTATTACTCTTCTTATATTATTTGTGCTTTACATACACATGCATTATTGACATTGTTACTATTGATATTATAATTATTATTTATTATTATCTAGTCATAAGCATTGCCATTTTTTTTTATATATTATTACTACTACAATTATATCTTCCTTAATTTAATGTGGTATCACTATTATTATATCCTTCTTTAGCATATCATTATTCTGATTTCAACGCGCTATCATTTTATCGTGTTTTACTACAATTACGTTGTGAATTATTTTCAAACACATTTGTCCCCTTTTTATACCACGCCCAAATAATATAAATACCATTTTGAATACTATGTTGACTTTTGTTCGATGTATAAAAAATAAGAAGAATTTCAAAAAAAAGGCAAATGTTCCGGATTCAAAAGATTCGATAAAATCGTGCCCTAACTTACGGGGTTTCGATTCATTTCGTTGAACTCGAAGAATCGAATATCTTTTAAAATTAGAACATGTAAGATTTCAAATAAAAAAATCAAGGACCAAACTATTCTCCAAGATTCGAAATGTCATATCCTAACTTACGGGATGTGATGTTTTGTCATCTCAAGATGAGGAGATCTTTAGTATATTTTCGATTTATTTAAGCATTCTAAAACAAAATATACATAATGCAAAAGAGGGATTGTATTTTAAATTTCTTTTCGAGCTTCCAGTTTTCGACATTTAGACATCAATTAATCAATTTGGTACTAATTTTTGGGCGTTACGAGAGTGCTAACTCTTCCTCGTTCATAACCGACTCCCGAACCCTTTTTTTTTTCAAATTTCATAGACCAAAGTTGTTATTTTGATAAATTAAATCGTTTATTAAAGACAACCGTTTTACGAGATGATCCGATCACACCTCATCAAAAAAAATCGGTGTCGACTCCTATTTTTTATTTTCGTTTTCAAAATATAAAGTTGACCTTTTACCAAAAAAAAAAAGGGGTTTCGATAATAATAATAAAAGTCAGCTAAAATCTTACGTCTCTAATTTTCACTGACGACAATCTTGATAACATATGTAGTGGGTGGGGTTCTTAATGAATATGGCTCTCCTTTTAAGTCTATATTCATTCCGTTGCCTACCGTTATTAACATATATAAATTGGTTTGAAGTTTGAATGATATATATATATAAACTGGTTATCTACCTCGTAAAAAATCAGGGGCGAAGTGATAGGGTTGGGATGTGCTCTAGCCCTCTTAAAATGTAAAATTGCTATTTATGTCCTTAAAATTTTTTAAAAATTTTTAATTAGTAAAGATAAAATTGCACTTTGACCTCCTTAAAATTATAAAATTTCGATTTAATCCTTTACAAATTATAAAAATATAAACTATAAAAAATTAAAATTTCATCCAACCCCCACTAGACAATTATTCTAACTTCACCCTTGTAGAATACCAAACACTGTTTTGATAAGTGATTCCATTGGTTAACAAGCTATCGGGATTAAAAAAATAGAACTGGATTATATGGAATTTTTTTTTTTTTGCCAATAGCAATATGTCCGAGCCAAACATATTGCTTTTGGCAAAAAAAAAAAAAAAAAAAAACATATTGTACACTTGTTGCATTGGAGAATGATCTCAGACACACTCAGGTCCTCCCACTTAAACCACTTCTCATAAGCGAAACCTTCATTATTAATTATATGCGCCTCCCTTCTTACTATATACATGTACATTAGAGTCATAGTTTAAGGATCATGTTTTTAAAATGTTCATACTTGTTCTTGGACCGGTTTTGGAGAACATGATGACACTGCATCTGCAACAGTGAGGAAGATCTTGTCGTCCCCGATTAAATTCGCAAAATTCGATGCGTGAAGCTTCTCTATCACCCCTGGTCCCGGATTTGCCAGAATCAGCTGTTCAATAAATGCAGGCAGCCTCAATCAGGTAAATGGTAATTAAAAGCTAGTCTTTATTAATTTTTTTCAGTAAGCTTTTACTATAAATTTAATTTTTTATTTATTTGAGCCATCATTTTTTGAATTACCTGAATATTCTTTTTCTGGAGACTACTGTGTAGTTCTTCCAAGGCATGGATGCCACTGGTGTCAATGTCAGTTACAGCTAACATACAGGAAATTAGGAAAAATGAGCTAAAAAAAACTTTAAAAGACATAAAGATTGAGAATAAGTCAATGGATTCTACGTGACATCTCAATTATCAAAAACTGGATTGTCGATTGGCATTCAGCTTTTACTTGCTCTCCTTCATCCATCAACCATCTCAATATCCTGCAAACCATGTCCACCAATTAACTTTGAGCATCTTGAGAGATCTAATCGAAATTTGGCTGAATTTAACCAAATTCTTAAACATCCAAACCCCATCACAATTCTAAAACTCTAGAATTCCTATATCAGAATTAGAGAGAAAGGCTAAGAACAATGTATATACCTCTCCCTGACATAACTAGAGTTGGTAAAGTAAATCGCAGAATCAACTCTGACTATCAAAATCCCTGGAACTTTAGTTGCTTCAGGATATTGTTGGATATTTCGATACACAGTAGTCCCAGGGAGCTTCCCAAGAATAGCAGTTCGAGGCCTAGTAACTTGTAAGAGGATTTTAGCAAAGGATATTATGACCTGCCATGCATGGAGTTACAGTGACAAAAGATTTATATCAAACACATAAAATATATATCTATATAGCGGATGGAAAGGACGTTTAGGTAGTGGACAACTAAGTTCTTACAGCAATTAGGAGACCAATCTCAACCGATGAAAATACTGTTCCAAGAAAGGCTCCCATGCATGCAAGAAAATCGAATTTGTCAATCTTCCATATCAGAATTGCTGCCTCAAAATCCAAAAGCCCAGCCACAGCTGATATAATGATAGCAGCCAGGATAGCATTTGGGGTGTACTTGAAAAGAGGTGTTATGAATTCCAAGGTCAAAAATACAACACAGGACATAACGATATTTGAGACTGCAGTTTCGCATCCAGCCATGAAATTAACTGCAGATCGAGAAAATGAACCTGCAAGAACAATAACATCAGTTATATTATATGTGCCTATATTATTATGTGACTCTACATGTGTCCTATCTCACCTGTGGCAATATAACAGGAAGTCATGGAACCAACGATATTCATTGTTCCTAGTGCCACCATTTCTTTGTTTCCATCTATTTGATAGTCTTTCATCGCAGCAAAAGTTCTTCCAATGGCAGCAGCTTCCTATATAATCGACCCACAGAGAAGAATACGTTAAAGGGTCTATGTAGATGCAATGTCATAGTTAATTTTTTGGTTAGTGAAGATGAATAAACAAAAATGGCTTACCGTCAATGCGATCATACCAGCTATCACACCAATCCTCATACCTTTAACAAGATATTCACCAGTGAAGTAAATTTGATTTACAGATGAGGGATTGATTCCTTTTTCAATATGCTTCACCTGCAAAGATAAAAGAACAGTGGTTCTGCTGTCAATACTCAATTAGTACAATAACTACTATGATTTGTGCCATCACTTTGAACAGCTGAACTATTAAATTGCAATATTGTACCATTAGAGGTTAAAGAAAAGAACAGTAATGCTTACAATCACAACTCCTTGCTTTTCTGCATGTGTTATAAAAACGAAAAAGGTGGAGAGAACAACAGATATCAATGGAGCTATAGCAGGCACCCAGAAGAATTTCTTGTTCCTTTTTCCCTATTTCATAAATCAACGCATGTCAAAGTTAGCAAATGGTTACAAGCCTGTTACAGTCGTAAACAGAATATATAAGAGTTTATACTGATCTCTTACAATGTATTTCGCAAAAAAAAGGAAGGATAAAAAGCTAACTCCAATGACTATAGTCTGCCAGTTCCACTGCAAAAAATATATAGTATCATACAACTTTAGTAACTGTTGAATGTAGTGATCAATGATAACATTGATACTGGTTAGTAATTCTTTAAAAAGAGAGAACTGAAATGCTTTTTTTTTTTTTAGGAAAAGGGAGAGAGATGGATATATAAATGCTTACTCCATGCTCGACGTTGCTCCATACAGACTTCATTACCGAAATAATGTCTGTATCCTTAGTAAAATTTTTTATACCAAGAAGTCCCTTAAGCTGTTGGAGGGCAATTGTGACAGCAGCACCGCCCATAAAACCGACGATGGCAGCATGAGAAAGGAACTCAATCAAGAATCCCAACCTAATTATTTTTTTACGAAGTTAAAGTTCAGTGCAGTAGCACAAAATTATCAGGATATATATATATCAGAGACTTCCACGAGTAAAATACATAAAGGTAAATACCTAAGAAAACCAAGAGTTGCTTGAGTGACGCCTGCAAAAAAGGTAGTAGTGAATGCAAGCCGCAGATACTCGGGTTTATTTTGGACAGGGTCGAGCTGATCTGAAAGCATAGTCCCTAATAAAAGAGATACCACTGCGACTGGTCCAATGGCGATATCTCTTGAACTTCCCATGAAGGCATAAATCAGTGGTGGAACAAAGCTGGAGTCTGTAACGGAACGGTCGAAGAATAACAATCATTTTATATAAAAAAAGGCAACAAAAAGCTACTTTATACAATATAAGATGAGGATAAATAATACAATGGAAACTTACAAAGTCCATACTGTGGATCCAAGTATGCTAACTTTGCATAACCAATGTCCTGTTTTCCAAGTAATTTAAATGAATATATAGGTAAATAAATCTGACATCATATCATATGATCAAAATTAGTGATTTAAGGAGTATGTTTGAGGAGTAGGAGTGTGAATATCCACCTGAGGAATGCAGAGACTGGCAATAGTCAGTCCAGCAATGAGATCACCCCTAAATTTTCTCCAGCTGTAACTCCTTCCCCATTCAAGAATTGGGAAGATGGCCTGCGTTGCCAGGACGAACTTTCGAGACCTGGGTTGATCCTTGAAGGGACGCAGTGGGTCATCAGCGAAGAATGTTTCTCTCACAGTGGCTTTGAATTCCTGGAACAGGTTTTGCTTAGGGGGGACTCCCACCTTGTGAAGATAACGTGCACTGTGCACGTAACGCCGAGAGGATGACATGCTTCTAATGTCCATTTCTTTGGTTTCAACTTCCTCATTTTTTGAGTGAGACATCGAATCCACGCCCACTTAGCTCACCTGTACCACAGCCAAAGTAAGCCTCATCCATAAACGCAGCACTTACCAAGTAAACCCATGCATGCAATCCATTATAAAACAAATGTCATTGCATAACAAAATATCTAAAAGATCAAATATATTGATCAGACGATATGGAGTTTACAGTCTACGGGTGGACTAGAGGATAACCAAAATTCATAATACAATCTCAAAGGGATAAAAAAACGAGACTCATACCTACGTCCAACGAACCCTAAAACCTTATCTCAGGATCTCCATGCTAAACTAATGGAATTTTTAAACTACTCGCAGGATTTTATTTTTTAAATAAAGGAAGGGTAGAAGAAGTTACTCAAACAAGCATATTGCTTGTATATAAAGGCATAAACAACTCAAAACTCCTTTACCATAACCATGTAGGGCACGGATTATCTAGTAAATTACCGACTCTTATTAATTAGAATTTATGTAAAGACACCGAGTTCAATTAAAGCTGTATTAATGAAGAAAGATTAGCTGACCAATTAACACAATCGTACTAATATTTCTTAGCTATTACTACATGTAAAATGATTCCCTAAAACTCGGTAACCAAAGAAACTAGAAGACAACATAATGAAAAAAATGAAATTAGAAGCTAACCAAAGAAAATGGATATGGAGGTAGTGGGCGGAGAAAGTGCAAGCAAAAGAGTTGTTTAACTTGGAAAGAAGCAAAGGAAGATCGTGCTTATATAAGTACGGAAGGAATTCCAGAGTCAAACTTTTACAAGCTATAATCAGCAATAATTTATGAACCTGGACCTCTCACTTGTCCCGTATAGCAGATTTTAATATTACAAAGCTATCAAGCATGTGAGATGATTCGGTGTGAGCATCTCATCATCTCTCTTCCATGATATGCAGCTGGGGAAGATGTTCACTATATATGCGCGGGTGGCAGCATCCATAATGTGAAGACTCATCAAAGGTTATTTGATTAGATGAAATGTTCAAAAAGTTTATATTTGTTTTGTTTATTATTTTTCATAAAAGACTCATTTTTCTAAAACTTCAGACTTTTATATGCCTTTTTACTATTGTTTCTTTTCTTTTTACTCTCTCTTCGAGATGCTTTTCACTTTAACTTTCAAATTCCCCCCCCCCCCGTTTTCACTGTCAATGCTTCTCTCATCATCCAACCTTTCTTCTTCTTCTTTGCCAGGCTTAATAGATCGTGCCAAGACCATATCCTATTTGGAAACTCTTGTCAAATGTGTCTCGGGGTGTGTCAATGTCCAACACTAGTACAAGGGAGTTCCATATGTGCCGCGCAGGCTTTCGTTATCTTGTCAGAAAAAAAGATTCCTTTGAAGTTTAATTCCATTTATTAGTAAGGTACCATTAAAATTTGTTCTGATATGACACGCAAACCAATCAAGCTTACCAATTAATCCAAATAATTTTTACTTTGCCAAAATTAAATTAAATAAAAATAAGTTTCCCTTTACTAATTAATAAAATAGAAAAGAAGAGAAAGGAAAATTTAACGTTTAGAAACCCTCTCTTCTAAACTTTTATTTTATTTTTTAAAATTTTAACTTAGTTCCACAATAATTCTGTCGTACTCAAAACCACCGTTGTTGATGGAAACCAGGGTGCCGGCCATTGTTACTGATGTTCGATTCTCGGTGGCTCAGACCATCGCTCTTCAAATCTTAGACTAAAAAAAGGATAATAATAAAAATTACCAAATCTCAGAATATTAGCCTGAGGCTTTGAAGCCCAAATACCCATAAGCCAACATTCAAAATCCAAAAGGGTTAGAGGCAAAAATTCATCAACAAATGATAATAATAAAAAGTAAAATGAAGGCAACAATATATGGGAATATTGAAACAGTGGTGAGGTTGATGTTTCAATCACCAATGTTGAAACTTTATTCATGTAAAAGAATAATAGAGTGTGTGAATAAAGATTAATAGTAAAATGAAACAATAAATCTCAGTGTCTTTTTCTTCTTCACCATTTACAAATCCATCAACATACACTTTTGTTGGTTCTAAACTTTTAAGGAATGTTATAACTTTGAAAATGAAACAACAAGGATAACACACCTGACTTTTCAACACTATTGGTTGGAATTTTAAAATTTTAGTTTAAGATTAAATGATTATGAATAAATCAATAATTAAAATACATACACATGTGGTGTAATGCTAAAAAATGACTTTAAGGAGAGTTTTTTCTCTTCTTTTTTTTTTTTTTTTGCCTTTTTCGGCCTTTATATGAGCTTTAACCTACTAATACATATTATTAGGATCAGAATTAGGTTGATTTTTTATTTTTATTTTTATTTTTTGGTCTTCTCTCGACATGTACTGCTACTCTTTTTCTAGTAAAAGAAATTTAAATTTTTTTATTATAAATATTCAGTTTTTAATGGTATTGATAGATTAAATTTTAGATGCTTCTTTTTAAAGTTGTTTATCTATAAAAGATATAATTAATGAGCATCATCTTGATTATCAAGAAAGTAAGGAGAGATTGATTGCTTATATTAATTTCTTAATTTTTATTTATGATTTTTCTTTTCATAATTTTAATTGGCTTAATTTAATACTTAACTCTTAAAATATACTTGTTTTCCCACTTTATTACCTAAACATTTTTTTACCTAATTTATACTTAAAAGTAATCTCACTTCCTATTTTTTTACCTAATAATTTCTGAATTTTTTATATTTTTATTTTTATTTATTAATTTTTATATATATTTAATAAAAGAAAAAAAATTTACATCAAGATGTGATGAGGTGATTTGTAATTGGCTATCAATTTTTTTTAACATCTGTGAAAAATGGAGTAAAAAAAACATAACGAATGTATAACTTAGGTATCAAATTAAGAAATGAATGTACTTTAATACTAAATTAGGCAAAAAAAATAGATATCAAAATGAAAAAAATAAATAAATTTAAAGCACCAAATTGTGAAGTAAGTCATTTTAATTTGAAAATTACCCTTCACCTTTTATATTTAATTTGTTTTATTAGAAAAGTAGAATTCTGATCAAATCCCTACTAATACGACCTGCTCATCATTATCTACAAAATATATTATACTTTTTAGTAGAAATTATTTTACTGGATTCAAACCCACTAGGATGGGTGGTGAAATGGAAAGATAAATAACAATATATTTCTAACAATTTTATTTTAATGCATTAATTTAAATTATAGTCATATAATTTTATTAAGTATATAACTATATTAAATTGTACACACAAAAAACTATATATTAAGAGAAATTTTCAAAGTTTTAAGTCGAGGGAAAATTAAAATATTTTATGTTGAAAGTACTTTTTTTAATATATATATATATATATATAAAGTGATATCAAATTTATATTTTAATATTATTGAACGCATGTTTAATTTTTGAATTTATATTTTTCTTATTTAAAAATATAATAAAATATTATTTTATAATTTAGTGACATGTTTAAGGGTAAGTAAGAGAAACTCTTTTAAGTCAACCATTAATCTGTTTTTGAAACGTTAGGATATCAACTGTGCTGTCGTGGACGTTGAGTTGTTTGTAATTAAAGAAACTAAAATGTCAGCGATGATGGCGTGGCATCTACTTTGATTCCCTTTTGAGGTTGAACATGGACGATTTTAAGGTTGAATTCAGTTTTTCATAATCCAATGGGTTCGGTTAACTTCTTTTTTTATTCTTGTTGTGTTTAAATAAAATTATATATATTTGAAAGGATTTCAATAAAAGCAGATTATTTTTGTTTATTTATACACTATACTCATATCTAATTAAAGTCAACCTTATCCGTTCAATGTATATATCTCTTTATATTGTATTAGTTTGCATTAAATTTGGGATACATTTTAATCCTATTTTTATTTTTAAAATTTTAAATTATTTACTTTTCCGATTTAAAATTTTAAGTTCAACTCTTACTACTATTGAAATCCTGGTTTAACATTTTGAAATAATAAAAAAATCAATGGATAGTTATGTAACAATAAAAATAGCATCGAGAGTGTTTATATAGATTTTTCCTTAAAAGCATTCATTCAAAATCATCATGAAAAAATAATTTTTTATTAGAATAGTGTTCTTAAGAAAAATTGACTTAAATATTTTGATTGAAGTAGTTAACAATATTAAATATTTAGGCTAATTAATAATATTATAAAAGTAGTAGGATCAAATCATGTAAAAAAATAAGGTATATAGATTAAATCCTAAATTTTAACATAATATAAGAGCTAAATTTGAAGTCTGATCATTGTTTTATAATATATATATATATAAAAGAAGCAAGACAAACCTAAAAGATGTATTCATCTTTATGAACCTTAGGGTATTCAAATTATTATAATCACGTAATGTTTTGAATGAAAAATTAATTGAATTAATTATTTGGACTAATTAATAACATTATAAAACTCCAAGGATCAAATTACATTAAAAATTAAAGTGTAGTAATTAAATATCAAATTTAAGCGTAATAGAGAGATCAAAACTAAAATTTAATTATTTTTCTAAAATTTTAATCGAAAAGTTAATAATATTAGCGAATTTGGACTAATTAATAACATTAGAAAAATATATAAAATAAATAAGGTTAAAAATTAAAATACATAGATCAAAACTCAAATTTAAGCATATTAATGATAAAATTTAACAATAATGAAAAGAAAAAGAAAGAAAGAGAAAATAAGTGAGAGAGTCACGTCTCAATCACAACTAATTAATAAATCCAATCTTTGTAACTTTTATCATTTACTCAAAAGAGAAATTAGTAAAAGATAGAAGAGTGAATGATTTTTTGGGGGTTAATATATGTTTTGCCTCATGAATTATCTATTTGTATCTAGTTAGTTTCTTCTTCTTCTTTGACTTTTGTTGATTCTTAAATTTATATTCTATCAATTAAGTTGTTACCTCCACAGTATCAGATTCATTTAATTTTAGGCAATCATCTATCTAAGTTAATTCTTAGTATATTTTTTACACTTTTTTAATTAGTAGATATATATTTAAATTTAGGCTCAATAGCTTGCCCTTAGTCAAAATATTCAACCAATTTCTTACCGGCAGGCGAAATTCGATTGGAAAAATTAGTATTTGTGTTTTTAGGCTCAAATAATTTGTAATTAAGTTCAAAATCTTTGTTTATTAATAACAATATTATTTAGTCATAAAACTAAGTACCATGGCTAAACTCTCCCCATTATATACCATTACAAATGTAATTTTTTTATGCACGTCTAATAATCTTGTCATATATTTGTTACCCTCACAAAATACCATTAAGTTCTTTGGGTAAAATTTTTTCATCCAATATGATTATATTTTATCTTACGATAACCATTACATCTTCCTTCATGAAAAAGTCAATTACTAACATATAATAATCAAATCATTCATCCTAGACAAATGACTCGTGGTCATATCACTTTTTCATCAACCATGTAATGCCCATGAGAAGATATTATTTACCTTTTATTGGGTTATGAATTTTGTTATTGCAAATGAAGTCATAACATGCAGAAGTCATATACCCAACGTACTAGTTCTCGGCTCTATTACTAATTGAACGCATGCTTTTAATACATTAAAGTAAATGAGTCACACATGCATAGTTATACATTATATGAACATCACAAGTGAACAAATCTATAAATGGATATAAAGTAAATCCAACTTGGGTCATGTCAAATATATTGTTAGTTCAAACAACCACACATAGGTCTCTATATTCTAGGAGTCGTTCTCTCTGATACCGAATATAAAATATCTCCCAATTAGACTTGATAAAAGACATGATATCCTTAAATTGATTTACTCAATTTCGATTCCTCAAATGACGAATCATTTAGATTACCTACTAATATAAATTATTTTCTGACATGATGATATGACCACATAATACAATTTAATATTAGTTAAACGAAAGGTAATCATTGAATCAACATTTGGTTATATATTTTACTTTGTGTGCAAAAATTATTGAGGAAAAATACGACCGATAATAATGTAAATGATGGGTTTTTATTAAACCAATCTGCTCGAAAAATATAAGTATATATGACGAAAACTACACTAAAGACACTAAATCCCAACTATAAAAGTTTTTAAAATGGTCACTCAACTAATCAAATTTATTTCTTTTGTCATTTTCTATTAAATGTCATCAAGTTTTTATTGAGTTGTGACGATAGGTGGAAGGTTGGGTTCGGTAGACTAGTGAAGGTGAAGGTTTTTGGGTTTAGAATTTATTAAAATTAAATTTAAGAAACAAAAATAACAAGATGAACATGAAGAAGATAACTATTAGAACACGTTTTTTTTTTTTTTTTGGGTTTAGAAGTAAATTGATTTTTTAAAATTTTATATATTTTGTTTTTAAATTTATAATATTTATAATTTTTTAGATTTTTTATTTTTTATAATTAAGATCAAATTGAGATAATATGTAAATCTTTAGGATTAATTTTTAAAATTATGACTAAATTAATACAATATGTAAAAATTTATAGCTAAAATTGTTATTATATCATTTTTTAAATTACCACTTCATATTCCCATTAAACACTTAATCACACTTAGTGGAAAAGGATAAGAAAAATGCCTAGTGTAGTTTACCTTCGCTTTTATTAGATTTTTGTTTGCTTTAATTGTGGATGTGGTTATATTTGGTCACTGGCTAGCGATAAGGGTATATGAATAGTTTGATTGTGAATTTCTTGGGTTATGATTTTGATCAAAGGGAAAATAGTGAGTAGATTAATAACGAAGAGTTGCTAAGTTGGTTGGGTTAAAGGTGAGGCATGAGATTAACAGTGCTAGGGTTTGGGGTTTAAGTTGTTGTTGATATTATTTGGACTATTGAGTTAGGGAGTAATGGTGCAAAGATTGAGTGACCAAATTGTATGCTTACTAATAGTTTAGTTGTCAAATTATAAATTTATCCATCCCCACGTGTTACATCCATTACAAAGTTAACGAGCCAGTGATCAAAATATAACTTTTTGAAATTAAGTGATCAAAGTGTAAATTTACTAACAAATAAGTGACCTTAAATGTAATTTGTCCTTAAAAAAACCTAATGAAATCTTATCCACCATATATCTTTGGAAGGCCAAGCTTTGCTTCAAAAGGAAAATCTGTAAAGTCCTTTCCCAAAAATAATAAAGAAATGAAATATGTATACATGCAAAGAAAAAAAGCTCAAAAATGAGTTCAAAATCAGAGGGTCATAATCTGTCGCTGTAATAATACTTGTAATAAACTGATAACAATGAGATGACCTTGAAAGAACCGTATCTCATCCAGGTTCAATGAACCCAACAGTGCGTTTCCATGAAAAAATAAATTGTAGCTGCTTCAACTGAAATACTATATATACCGTTTTCTTTTATATGCTTTCAACAGATTTAACCTTTCCAGGCACTCAAACGTACAAGCAAGTGTTGGGATATCAAAGGAGCTGATGCCCACGTTGGTCGGTTTGTTTTTTTGTTTTTCCTTTTTTTAAGAACCCAAAAAGTCAAAAGATAACGGCGTAGCATGTAGTAGCAAACGTAGGCCAAAGTTGGTTGAACATGGACGATTCCAGGGGTAGATTCATTTTTTCATAAATAATCCGATGGGTTTGGTTAACTTTCTTGGGTTTGTATAGAGTTTAAATAAAATAATTAGGTTTGAATATCCGATTAGCATAAAAATAATTCGTTTTGGAAGGATTTAAATAAAGATAATTTCTCATTACGTATCACTCCATTTATATACTAATGTCTATTTAAATTGTTGAAAGGACATTCTTAATTTGTATTATCTTATGCTTTTTTTTAAGTCGTTAATAAATTAACTCTTTGATTAATAAGATAAAATATTTGATCCATTATCGGTGGATAATAATATGACATCTCATCATTAAATAAAAAAATTAATACAGGAATTATAAATAAATAATTAATTAATATTATAATTGAGTTGTTTTATTGGCTGGCGTTGAAAAGAGTGATGATGAATGATGATAGCTTAAGCAAATTAACAGTGAATAGAAATATTTGAAAGTCGTAGCATGGCAAATAGGTAAGCGATGATGCACCAATTAATTTAAATTTTGATGGAATATTTACTTCAATATACCAATATTAATATAAAATATAATGAAATCTTATCCATTATATGTAGGAGGTTGAATTCCAAGAACTCCAGGAATGAAATGGTCGGTCTCAAATAATGCATTTATGTCAATGTACAATTTGGTTGGCCAAAAATCATGCCAAGTCTTGGTCACTTGTCATATATCCCCAAGTCTTCGCCACTTGCCATATAAATCACTTTTATAATTTCAGTAATATTATATTTTAGATTTCAAATATTGGTTCTAATGTATTATTGATCGTTTTATGTTACTCTTCATTGAATTTTCTTTTTGGAAGTTAATAGTTTTTAATTAGTTTGTATATCTAGCAGATGCATACGTTGATTTTTTTTTTATTTTAATATAACATGTGAATTTGTCACGAATAAACGTTAATATATTTTTTATTGATAATACATATATTTAATCATAATATTATTAAAAAATAAAAATATACAAAAATTTCTTAACATATGTGCAATCCAACCAAATCAATTATTGAACTATTTTCATTTGCAGTAACGGTGTATTTGAATAAATGAAGAAATATAGTATATACATTTAGTAGCCGCCCATGCGCGCCATGGACTTCAAGAGCTTCGACTTTGAAGGAATCCACTTGTGGTTCAATGCGGATCAAAAACGGTGCTCCAAATTATCTTTATTTTTAGAGTTCATCATAATTTAATGTGGCACATCATTATCGCCATCTCCATTTTTCTTGTACTCAATTTTAGAGTCGTCTTCGCCTGAGAACACCCATTGAGATTCTAATGAATCTCTCGGGACTAATTATACTATTATATTCATCTCTCTTTTATCTTCCCCAAGACGAACTTCCACCACTACAAAAGCTGACCTCCTCCGCCATATATATTATATATATTTGTTTAGATAATTAGTTAGATAAATTTATTAAAATATATTAATAACTTAAATTATTTAGATCATTTATAGTTTGCTAATATGTTATTTAGATAATATATTAAATATGTTAATTTTAGATAAATTATTTATGACTGTACAAAAATATATAATAAAATAAATAATATTAAAATGTTAGTATATTTAAAAAAATTAATATATATAATTATTATTTAGACTTAAGATAATGTAAGTTTATAATTTAATTTAAAGCACATTATTAAAATAATTATTTAATTAAACATCAGCATTATTAATATATTATATTTAATATCCGTGCAATATTATAAAAAATATTATGTTATATTTAATACCCAATCATCAATATGTTAATTATATTATATTTAAACCAAATTATTAATAATTATTAAACATCAATATTATATTATTAATAATTTAAATTTTATATTTTTATGATATTAATAATTTATTAATTAAACCCAAGCATATTAAAATATTTTATATAATCTTAAAAAAATTACATTTAATATTAAAATTTGTAATAATTTGATGTAATACCTGTGCAATGCATAACTATAAACAATAATTAAAACTATTTTAATTTAGACATCCAATTTTTATTGCTAATCCATGTTTTATTTAAGAATTATCATTTTAAAAATAATATATTTATTACAAATATGTTATATTTAAAACTATATTTTCTTTGTCCAATTTTTATTTATATATTGATCACGTTATTTATAGTACTTTTATTTATAGATTTAGCTAAATAAAAATAGTATTATTTTATAATTTTAAATTTAAAATATTCTGAAAGTATAATTTTCCGCTCGAGTAATTACAGGATCAATCATTATAAGTATCCAAATGAGTAATTAATTCAACAAACTTAACTCAGATTAAATTATGCACATATGATTTACTTAGGTGAGACTCGAACTTGATATCTCAAAGTTTCTAAAACCTTAACCTTATCATCAAGTCAAGACTTTATTGGCTAAGGGTCTATCTAGTTAACCATTAGACAAATTCAATAAACTAAAAATTAATATTTTCATAAATTTATTTTTTAAAATACATTTGATAGTTTATAATAAAAAATACTTTATAGTTTTTCAATAAAAAAGGTTGATAACTAGCTAATTAGCTACTTATCGCTTAATAATAACAAAAAATTAAAGGTGGCTTGTTATAAAAGTTTACATTATAAAAGGTGTGAAAATTTGCTACACTTGGGAATTTTAGGAAGATCGCTGGGGGTGGGGAGGAGTTTTGGGGAGTAGGGTTGCTTGTCCCTTTTTACCCCAATGATACGGGGGTATTTATAAGTTAACTCGAAGGGATTAGACAAAGCATCCCTCATATTTGATGGATTGATAGATAATGTTAGCCTAGGACACTGTTGAAGTTACACTTGCCCTAGCCCCCCTCGGTAGAACAACTGACCATTACAAGAACTTAACGTCACGTAGCCTCACCATGACTTATTGAGCTCATGGCCTTGCCCAAGCACCACCATCAATGGGCCCATACAATCCACAGAAAATATATTGGAAAAGGCTCCCATAACATCAAAACGTGAGTATTTGATATAATTGAGTGAAAATCTTTCAAGTTATTTAAGTTGATGTATTTTATTTTATCATTTTAACATTTTAAATTAAATTTAGTGAAATAAAATTTGAGTCGGGTTGAGTAAAATTATTCTAGTTAATTTTTTTTTAAAAAATAAGTATGTTAAGTTAAAATCTTGTTATAATATAATTAATTCCACATAAATTTGATAACTCTTTCCAAGGAAAATAACAAGAAAAAAATATACTTTAGTATGATAATTTTAAATTGGTAATTTACTTGTTTAGGTCTCAAAAATTATTATTTTAAATTATTTTTATTTTTGAAATTTTATAAATCTTATGCTTTTTTAAAAAAATTATGAAATATTGTAATTTTTTATAAATATTTTGAGTTATTGAAAATTATTTTGAAATTTTTGAAAATTATTTTGCATTATTTTGTATTTTTTGTTGAGAATGATTAATCTATTCATTTTTAAAATTGACAAGAACCAAAGGAATATTTGCATCAATCTATTATTCGAGTTATTCTAATTGTAAAATTTAACTCAACTCAAACTTGAAAAACCAATTTACTTATTCGAATTGATTAAAGAAATGAATAACTCAATTCGATTAATTTAAAATTAAAAAAATAATATTTTTGGATTAAAATGAAATTCACTTGCTCTTAATAACATCTATGAACCCATCGTTTCAATCCCTTCATCGTGTGGGTAAAAAGGGATAAACAATCTCTCTAAAATTTTCAAGTGTACGGGGTCTCACGATTTGAACCACTATAACAAATCACTTTTAATTTTTATGGCGTAAGGATACGTAATATATTTTAAAATTATACCATTTATTCAGTGTTTTCTTTAACATAAACATCCAAACGGAAAGACCCAATAAATAAATTTTATAATTCAAATTAAATAGCTAATTTTTTAACTTTATCCACCAGAAAGACGTAAAGCCTCCAATCTGCACCTTGGGAACATTGTAGACTATAAAAACTCAATTGAAAATAATTATAATTAAATGAATATTAAAATTGGTGGTGGTAATATTAAGTCTATATTATTATTCTTACCAGTCTATTTATTAATTTAATTTTGATGGAGTCAAATAGTTTTTAAAGGCGTAATTATTGATACATTCTTCTGTTAGAAAATTAATATATATATATATATCCACAATAGGCTAACTGGGGTCTGATGGGATCTTGCACCAACTGGTTCCTTGTAAACCCTAATTATAATTTATACGTCATATATATACTCGGCCTTTTCTCTCTGCAGTTTCGCAGTATGATTTCATTTTCGTCGTTTTAGTTAACCTTAAAAATAATTTAATGTTAAATAAAGATGGCATATATTAAATAATTTTAATATAAAATTAAAAATATTTTAAAAAATTAAATCTCATAAACTACAAATAAATAAAGGATAATTAATGCTACTTTGTCATCAAGACTTGTTTGGAGTAATAGTTAAAATTTTATCCGGTCTTTAGATAACACGGGTTTAAACACTATTGTAATCACCAATTTTGGCCCGGGTCATTAACCCCGGGCCCATTACAAGCAAATTAAATCCAAAGGCCCAAAGGCCCAAAAACAAACAAAAACACTAGAACCCAAACTCGGGCCCATTAAAACCCAATAGTCCAGTCTTTTTACAATCCAAATCTGAAACCAGAAATTAAACCAAACAAACCCATTTACAAAAAATAAACCCGAGTCCAATTACAGAGGCCCAATCAATCTAAGTGGCCCAAAATATTTAGGGTTTCAGAAAACCCTAAGAACCTCCAGGTTCTCCAAGCGCCGCAACCCCTTTGTGCGCACCACTTGCCAGCCTTATCGGCCACCGCCGCAACATCCACTCGCGCGCCTCCACGCTGGCCTCCACTATTGATCGCCGTTTCCCCTGCTTCCCATTGTCCCCCACGATCTGCAAAGAAACAAGAGAAGAACAGATCCACGACAAAAAAGAAAAAGAGGCTGTATTTTTTATTTTTTTACATTCGGCTATAAGAGGCCGATTATCGTGACCAAAATGGACATTTTTTTTTCATTTTTTCGCGATCAATCAATCAAAAAGAACAAAAGAGGAGAAACAGATTCAAAAAAAAATAAGCGAGTGGTACAAAGAGTTTCAAGGGTATTTAAATCTTTTTATTCTCATTATTTTGATTTATTTATTTCATTTTTTCCCTTTTTTATTCGCAAATATATACATACATATATAAATATATAAAGTATAAAATTAAAAAAATATATAAAAAAAAAAACTTACTTTACTACTGCCCCCTCCCTTTGCAGGAAATCGCACTTTTCTGAGAGAACAAAAGAGAAGAGTCAGATTTTTTTTTTTAAAAAAACAAAGGATAAATGATTTTTGGAAAAATTTGGCCTTATATAGGCGTTACAAACGACGTCGTTTTGGTTGGCGTCCATAATAAGCCCAAAACGCACGTCGTTTCACCTAGCCCAGGCCGATCCGACCCGCCCGCCCTGGGATCCGCGTGTTTTGGTGGGAGGGGCTAATTGCGCATTCAACCCCTCCGCTCTTTTATGTTCTTGCAATTAAGTTTTATTCTCTTTTAAATTGGCCCCGAAAGTTATTTGGTTTGTAATTTGGTCCTTGCTCCCGCTCCGCGTTTTCAGGTAGGGGTTATTACCTATGTTAGTCCCCACTTCTTAGGACGCATCACAAATAGACCCTCTCCGTCTCTTATTTATTTCAAATCTCCCCCAAGCTTTGTTTTAAACCCGATTTAGCCCTATTATTCCTTTTTAATTGTATTATTATTATTTTAGTATTATTATTATTTTTTATTATTATCTTCCATATTATTATTTATTATTACTATTATTATTACTACTATATTATTATTATTATTAGTTACTATTATTAGTATTATTAGCTATATATATATACATTTACTCTTGTTATTTTTATTTTATTATCATTGTTATATTATCATTATTATTATATTATTATTATTATATTGTATATATATTTCATATCACCCTCATTTTATTTTATTATCACACTATCACTATTATTATTATTACTATTTTCATTATTGTTATTATTACTATATTTATATATTTCCATTGTATATAGTTCATGTCATTATTATTATTACTATTATTATATTTATTTTTATTATTAGTATTAGTATTATCATCATTATTATTATTACTATATATTATCTTTGTACATATTTTCGTATCATTATTATTATTATTATTAATTATTATTATTATTATTATTACTACTACTTTTATACTTAATATTTTCTCTATAGCTACTAATATTTTCCCTTTTTTTTTTTTTAGGCCCGAGTTCGACACCCGTTTTTGTCAAAAAATGGTTTGCGACGATTTAGCGACTCACTGGGACGCCGAGAGTCGGTAGTAGTAAATTGATTGATTTTTGTCCTTTTGATTGAAAATTTGGAAAATTGCCTTCGAAAAATCATGTTTCTCTTTGATGCATTTGTTTTTGCCATCATGTCGAGTCCCGTGAAATATTTTGGCATCACATTGCATGACCGTCGGTTACACCTTTAAGTGGGAGTAAGAAACTAAGCTTTCGTGAGGTTTTCACCTCCGCATGAGCTAGTGGATTGCTTCCGGAGACATCCGTACCTACGTGTTTCGTGAGGTTTTCACCTCCGCATGTCCGTAGGGGAAATGTATCCCCACAACCGAACTCGGTCCATATGAGCCTATAATGGGTGAAGATCGAGAATCTGTGGTTCGGTGCCCTCTCAGTAGAACCGAACCTCATATAGAACCCCAGAGCCTACCCTAGATACGGTTACTGGATAAGCATTTAATGATATTTTGCTTGTGTGACTATGCAGATCGACTTGCGTTGTTCTGTTTTGATTTGCATGTCATTCCATACAATAGAGGTGTCAATTTTTCGCGGTTGCCAAAATAGGAAGTTTGCTATGGAAACGACTTTCTTGATAAAGTAGAGGACAATGCACCGCATGCGCACATGGTCGAAAAGTTGCAATCGAAAGAAGGAGATAGCTTAGTCAAGGGTCATACGTCGAATCGCAGGACTTCACCCGTGTTAGCATGACACAAAATGAGCTTCAAGAGTTGCGGGATATCTGGACCCATTGGGAAGACGAAGCTAAACAGATGTTCTACCGCCGTTATGGTGATATATCTCACTTGTTGGATGTCAAAATAGATAAACACTTGTTTCGGGGTATGGTCCAATTTTGGAATTCCGCATACAGTTGCTTCACTTTTGGAGAAGTGGATTTGGTGCCAACAATAGAAGAATATACCCATTTACTTCGTATTCCCGAGATGCAAGTCGATAAAGTCTATATTAGGCTCGCTTATGTCCCTCCTTTGGCAAAAGAAGTTGACGAAGATTACGGGAATGAGTGAGCAGTGGATCTCGGCCAAGATTCAATGAGAAAGGTGAAGGAGATGTTTTCCTTGGGTGAATTTAAGGGATCCGATTTCGACGACACACCACGACATGGGAAGGAAGGTTGATATTTTCGCCCTAAGCCTTTACGGTTTAGTCATCTTCCCAAAAGCTCTGAGGCACATAGATGAAGCGGTGGTGGATCTGTTCGACCGATTGGATAAGCAAGTCACACCTGTCCCAGCAATTCTAGCAGAAACTTTCAGGTCATTAAATGCATGCAGAAGAGCGGGAGAGGGAAGGTTTATTGGATGCGCATGCATACCATCGATGGTGTGGTTTCATGGGCATTTTTGGAAGATGGATAAAGTCTCTTGTCGACCTTTTCATAGAGACTATTCACCAATAAAAGAGGAAGCAGCTATGTCGAGAAGAGAGGACATAACAGAAGAGGGATGGATGGCAATTTTTCAGAACCTTCAAGGAAAAGACGTTGAGTGGAGAGCTCCCTGGATGATGCCTGGAGAGATTCTTTATAGATGCGGAGACTTCAACTGGGTACCTCTACCCGGAATTTGGGGAGTCATTGGGTATGCCCCATTACTAGCGGCAAGACAATACCAGTCTAGACAGTTCGTGCCGACAACACATGGGTTAAACCGAAGTGAGTTCTCTTATACGGGAGAGGGTTACAAGAAGAAGATTAAGGAAACGGCAAATGCTTGGAAACAAACACGTCAAATGAAGAGGCTAGCTACGGGCGAAACGACAACTTCTGAATACAAAGCATGGCTAAGCAAGAGAATCAATGATAATATCCCGGGACCAAGTCCGAATGATGATCAGTCTTTGGAAGAACGGTTGCGAATGATACCAACAGAATTAGAAATTATAAAGCAAGATTTCGTACAGCGAAGTTCAGAACTTGAAAAGAAAATTGAACAGTTAGAAGAAGAGAAGATGCTCCTCAAGTTAGACATAGATGGACAAAAATCAGAAGCTGAGAAACTAAGAAAGGAGAAAAGAAGAATAGAGGAAGACCGAGACGACCTGAAGATGCACTACAAGAAGATGCGTCTCTCAATGAGAACTGCCGGACTAGGAAAGACGTCGAGCCAATGGCGACAAAAGTTACAAGAGGAAAGAGCTAAGACCGATCAATGGGAAAGGAAATTTCAAGAAATGAAGGTTCAAAATGAGATCCTAGAAAAGCAAATATCAGAAGGCCAGAATAGAAGAAACGAATTGAAGACAAGGGTGGCAGAATTGGAAAAATCTCTAGACTATTATCGAAACCGTAACTCGGTAAGAGAGTTAAAGGCGAGTTTGAGTAGAATCGAAGAGTTAGAAATGGAGCTGCAGAACTGCCAGGATCATATTGGGAATTTAAAAGAAAAAGAAGAAAGAAGGGAAACGGAGCTATACCATTCCCAAGATCAAGTCAGAGATAGAGATTACCTCATGGGGGAGGCTATAATCCGGATACGAGAGATAGCTGAATATTTACAAGCTCTAGCTATACAAGCTGACACATTAAGCATACGGTTCGAGACACAGTCAGATCGTGGACGAGAATTAGCTTCCTTACTGACAAAAATTAAGGCCTTAGGTGCTAGAGCAAGGCCGTTTTTGTAATCTGTTTTATGTAAAGAGCTTTGTTTTCTAAGAAAGTTTCCTATGGGAATTGAATCGAGTTGACACCTTTTTGCATTCATATCATGCATTGCATACATCATCATTACATCATCTCAATTACTCACTAAGGCTAAAATCGTATAATTCACAGCTACGGCACTGTGAATCTGGAATCACATCATCCCTATAGAACACGCTTAAGAACTAGAGCTATGGACGCCGAACTCAATGAGAGGATCGAAAGGATGGAAAGAACCCAGAAAGAGTTGCAAGAACAGTTAACCAAGTCACAGCAAGAAGCAAAGGACTTAATGATGAAATCTCGCGAGGAATCACGAGAACATAAGGATCAAATGGATAGAATGTTGCAGATGTTGACCGCCATGACCAAAGGAAAAGGACTCGCGCAAAATCCCGACATTACTGAGCCCCATTCGAGGATAATCAAGATCCCTTCTATCCCCGTGATTCACGCCACCCCACGCTCGCGCAACACAATATCCTCGAGGAACCCAGAGGGTTCGGAACAACAACCCATCCCACCTATACATCCGGGGCAAGGTATATACGTATCAAATGCGGAGATAATTTCGCTAATCCGATTGTTCCGATTTGGATGACCCGATGGAAATAGCTAAGTTAAAGAGGGATGGCCATTATCTTTGAAGAAAAATATAAGAGTCTCAGAGGAAAGACTCAAGGCGGTAGAAGGATCTGGAGTCTTCTCTCGCACTAAATGCCAAAGACCTTAGTTTGGTGCCCGATCTAGTCCTACCTCCAGAAGTTTAAGACACCGATTTGAAAAGTATGTGGGAACGAGATGCCCGAAGGCCCATCTTATTATGTTCATCGAAAAATGGTCGGGACACTTGAATGAGGACAAGTCGCTAATACATCGTTTTCGGAGATAGCTTGATCGGATCACCCTCGGATGGTATGATCGACTTAGCAGAGAAGATCCGGTCATGGAAGGACACGCAAGCGCATTTGTGAAAAATATAAGCATGTTTCGACGTGGCTCGATCCGGCCGACGCTACAAATGTTGGAAAAGAAGCCAACGGAGACCTTCGGACAATACGCTCAGAGATGGAGGATCTCTCACCCAAGTCGAGCCCCATTAACTAAAAAGTGAGGTAATGATCCTTTTTATCAATACTTTGAGGCGCCATTCTACGACAAACTGGTGGGAAATGCCACAAAAGACTTCGCCGACCTCGTAATATCTGGGGAACTCATCGAAAACGGCATCAAAAGTGGAAGAATGGAGGGCCTGAAAGTTCAAAAGGCCAACACCAGTAAAAAGAAAGAACCGAAGCCCATATGGTGGGGACCAGGGAGCCTCTATGCTCCTAACCCGTATCCGACCCCACCACGACCTCGGTTTCGTCCACCGCCAAATTTTTATTTTCCACCACCAAGCTCTTACTATCAAACACCCCCTCCTTACCCCGTCTATGCCACCGACAATCAAAGACCATTCGTTATATTCCCACCAAATACCGCGCCCGTCCCAAGTCTGCCCAAAAGCGAACCAAGACCAGCAAAACCCAATCTTGAAAGACCCCATTTTACCCCTATCCCTGTGTCATACGGAGAGTTGTGCCCAAAACTATTGGAAAAACAATTAATCTCCCCACACTACATGGCACCATTGAAACCCCCATTCCCAAAGTGGTACAATCCCAATGCTAATTGCATGTATCATGCCGGGAACCAGGGGCATTCTACAGATAATTGTATAGCCTTCAAGAGGAGAGTTCAAGGGCTTATCGATGCAGGGATCTTACGGTTTGACGGTACCGAGAATATGGCTGGAAATCCACCCCTAACCATACTGTAGGGAACGTGAATATGGCGACACAGGAGGACAGGTGGCGAGCAAAGCGTTATGTCTCCGAGATAAAAACACCCTTAGAGAAGGTCTGGGAAGTAATGATTGAGAAGGGCATGCTCGACAAGAATTTCAAAGAGGAAAGCGTGAAGAGCCCAAGTTTTTGCGTCTTTCACGACATAGAGGAACACCACATTCAATCTTACGAGAAGTTCAAAGAGCTGCTTCAGGGCATGATGGACAATAAGGAGGTAGAAATCTGCAATAAGATGGAAGAGGCGATGGAGAGGAAGTATGTGCATCCGAGGGCCAATCATCAGGCCCTCCCCTACACGATCGATCGGCCTTTAGTAATCTATTACGAGGCAAAGAAGGAAGAGAGGAAACCAAAAATGATAATCCAAGTACCTTCCCCTTTCCCATATAAGGATAGTAAGGCGGTGCCTTGGAAATATGATGCCAGCGTCACACGCTGGAGCCACGACAGGAAACATCGGTGAGGTGGGGCATTTTACCCAGCGGGAGGTGTTATTCCCCGAGGTGGTTGAGACAAAGAAAAAGCCATTGCACGAGTCGAGAAAGGGAAGGCACCAATACACGAGGTCGAGGTGAGATTGAAGTACAATCTGAACATGGAACTAAGGAGCGATGAAAGAGGATGAAGCACGGGAATTCTTAAAGTTCATTAAGCACGGTGAGTACGATTGTCGTGGGAGCAAATTTGAATAAACAACGGCAAAAATCTCAGTATTATCCTTGTTGTTGAACTCAGAGCCACATCGAAACGCTTTACTGAAGGTGTTAAACCAAGCATACGTACCGAGCAATGTACCCATTGAAAAACTTGATAGGTGGGTGAAAAATTTAAACGCGGATAATTTCATCTCCTTCAGCGACGATGAAATACCACCAAATGGCAGAGGCTCAGTTAAAGCATTAGACATCACAACTGAGTGCAAGGGATATATAATACCGTGTCGTAACCATTTTTTGACGAAAACGGGTATCGACCTTGGGCTTCAAAAAAAGTAAAACGGGAGTCGCCACCGATCTTTTATTAGGTGTGATCGGATCACCCTTGTTTTAATAAAACATTTTGATTTATTAAAACAAATGTTTTTGGTCTTCGAAGATTTGAGAAAATAGGTTCGAGAGTCGGTTACATGCGAGGAAGGGTTAGCACCCTCGTCACGCCCAAAGTTGGTACCGAATTGATTAATTAATATCCCAACGTCGAAAGTTTAAAAGAAAAATTTAGAAAAACAAATTTAGAAATTTGGGTCTTTTTTGGAAATGTTTGAGTCTTCTTTAGAATCGAAGATTAAGATTTCCTTGTTTCGAAGGGACCAAATATCACATCCAATACATAGGACACGATAATTTCAATCCTCAAATCCAAGGTCGTCTCTTGATCCCTAAGACTCATTTATTAAAATAACAAAAGGTTATTCGATTATTTGGTCAAGCAAGAGAACTGAAACCCAACACATAGGGCACGGTCCCTCTAATTTCCAAACACGGAATATTGCCGTATTTTGAAAATTTTTAGTTTTTCTCGAATTTGATATCAAGATTTTCTTGTTCCGAGGAATAAAGTATCACATCCAATACGTGAGGACACGATAATTTAAATCCTCGATTCGGAGATCATCTCATAGTTTTTGAATTGAAAATGGGGTCTTCTTGCTTCAAAAGGATAAAGTGCCACATCCAATGCTTTAGGACATGATATTTTAAACTTTAGAATCGAGATTATCCCGTAGTTTTCTCAAGTTAAAAAATCAAGATCTTTTTATTCCAAAAGACTAAAATATCACATCCAATACTTTAGGACACGATAATTTAAACCTTTGAAATCAAGATCACCTCGAAGATATCAATTTACCAAAAATGACACCAATGAAAATAATCGTGAAAATGTCGAAGCAAAAATAAAGAAACAAAATAAAAAATGTCAAAAATAAAACAAGACACAGTAAAGAAAAATAAAACAATGTCAATAATGGTAATAATAATAATTCCAAAATATATACAATATAATGATAATAACAGTAGTAGTAAACATAATAATAATAATGATGATGATAATACAAAATATATACAACATGATAATATAAATGTAATAATGATAATAACAATATGCAATATATACAATATTAATATAAACGTGGCAGTAATAATAACATATTAATAATAGTAGTTAATACGCTACATGTTCAATATAATAATATAAATATAGTAATAATAATAGTAATAATAATAATAGAAACATATATACATAACAATAATAATAATAATAATAATAATAATAATAAGTTAGTGAAACGAAATAATAATAAAATATGTACATAAAAATATAATAATGGTAATAACAATAACAATATAATGACAAAAGGACAAAAAAGATTGCGGAATAACCAAAAAGATCAAATTGCATTTAAAACAAAAGTTTGGGATTAATCAAAAAAGAAAAATAAGAAGAAAAGGACTAAAATGACAAGCGCATGAATGCACAAGAACTAAAAGTGAAAATATTCCCAACCCCAAAAAAAGCTACTCAGACGTGGGTGAATTGGAAAGGCGCGCAAACTTTGGGGCAAAATGAAAGAAAGCAGAATAGGATTAACTTGAAGGTAGTTCAAATGTGAGGGACTGGTCTCGCAAATTCCCATTTAAATTGAAAAGGCACACATCCAGCTTTTAAGACGCATGCTTTCACGCTTTTAATGCACACTTAAAAACCTTATATTATATCTCTTTTTTTGTTTAGTTTATAAGTTCAAAAAAAATTTTTTTAAGCAAAAAAATGAAAATAAAAGAACCCCATCCTTTCTTCTTTTTTCTCTGCTAATGTTTACCCCTTTTTTTGAACCCATTTTTTTACCAGACGGAGGCTCAATCGGCGATGGTCGCTGCGACCACCATGGCCGATGACCCAGATCGCACGAGGTGCCTCTTCAAGCCTCCGACGACGGGAACGTGAATCGGTTTCAGTGAAATTTTCTTTGCTTTCTTTTTTGATTTTCGTTTATAAAGACTTAAAAATAAAAAGAAAAATAATAAATCAATAAAAGATAATAAATGAAAACTGAAAATCAACCTTTGAATCTTGCTTTTGATTTCTGATGATTCGTGTTTTTTTTGAAAGAAAAATCCCCCGCTTACACGATTTTTGCTGCGGCTTTATAGCCGAATCGAAAATAAAACATTAATACAAAATATTCGCTGCTTTTTATGGCTTGTTTGCTGTTATTTTTGTCTTGTTCTTGCAGGTATGGCCGACAAGAGGAGGTGGAGGCTTGCGAGGCACACTTGGTGACGAGAATGACGCGCGTGGAAGCTGGAGGCCAGTGGGTGCTGTCGTGCGGCGCACCAGTGGAGGGCAGTTGTAGTGGACGAGCGGCGCAAGGGTTAGGGAGCTAGGGTTTTTTCAATTTAGGTTTAGATTTAGGGTATTGGGCTTGTTGTAACGGGTTTAATTTGGGTTAGGGAATTTGGGCTTTGGGGGTTTTGTAAATGGACTTTTATTGGACTGTTAATGGCTTTTATTTTTGTCTGTTAATTTTGTCTTTTTTTTTTGGCTCTTTATATGGGTATTGGGCCCTGGGTTAAAGACCCGGGCCAAAATTGGTGCTTACAGCTGCCCCTCTTTGCTCATTGTCGTGAAACGACAATAGGGCAAAGACAATAGAAGAACCAATTTTGCCCAGTCTAGGCCAAACCTTGACTTGTTGGTCCTCGTCTTCTTTAAACAGCTTCAAACTCTGCTGTAACTCGTTGCTTCGATCCGCTTCATTGTCTCGTTATGTCTTCAGGGAGATAACATTTCCTATTCTATTGCTTCTTCAAGGGCACAGTAACTAGTACCTCAATCGCCTTCGATGTGATTTCAGGGAGAAGAGATTTGTGGCTTTGATCTTCTCCACCGGGACTTCAAGGGAATAAATCTACACTTTCCAAACTGCTTCCTTGCTATCTTCGGGGAAACTTCGATCTTCATTCTACTCCACTGCTACTTCAGAAAGATGTGGCCTGTAGCTTCATTTTGCTCTTGTTCAACCTTCTTTGTCCACTGGATCTTTTTTGTCAAATTTGCTCAATGCGACTTCAGTCTTTCTTCTGTAAGTACCTCCGCGTGTGCCCCGAGGCTCAACCACACTCTCATGAGTTTTTTTTTTTTTTTACTAACAGAAATTTGAAGAACTCAGCGTGTGACCCGATGTATCAACTCACCTCTCACAACATGAGTTGATATAAAAATAAACATTAAATGACACCTCAGGGTGTGCCCCGAGGCTCAACTCACCTCTCTCTGATATGAGTTGATATTTTGAAAAGAAATTAAAAGACATCTCAGGGTGTGACCCGAGGCTCAACTCACCTCTCTCTGATATGAGTTGATATTTTGAAAAGAAATTAAAAGACACCTCAGGGAGTGACCCGAGGCTTAACTCACTTCTCTCTGATATGAGTTGATATTTTGAAAAGAAATTAAAAGACACCTCAGGGAGTGACCCGAGGCTCAACTCACCTCTCTCTGATATGAGTTGATATTTTGAAAAGAAATTAAAAGACACCTCAGGGAGTGACCCGAGGCTCAACTCACTTCTCTCTGATATGAGTTGATATTTTGAAAAGAAATTAAAAGACACCTCAGGGAGTGACCAGAGGCTCAACTCACTTCTCTCGATATGAGTTGATATTTTGAAAAGAAATTAAAAGACACCTCGGGGTGTGACCAGAGGCTCAACTCACCTCTCTCTCGATATGAGTTGATATTTTGAAAAGAAATTAAAAGACACCTCGTGAGTGATTCAGAGGCTCAACTCACTTCTCTACGATATGAGTTGATATTTTGAAAAGAAATTAAAAGACACCTCGAGGGTGTGACAGAGGTTCAACTCACCTCTCTCGATATGAGTTGATATTTTGAAAAGAAATTAAAAGACACCTCGAGGTGTGACCAGAGGCTCAACTCACTTCTCTCGATATGAGTTGATATTTTGAAAAGAAATTAAAAGACACCTCAGGGTGTGACCCGAGGTTCAACTCACCTCTCTCTGATATGAGTTGATATTTTGAAAAGAAATTAAAAGACACCTCAGGGTGTGACCCGAGGCTCAACTCACTTCTCTCTGATATGAGTTGATATTTTGAAAAGAAATTAAAAGACACCTCGTGGTGTGACCAGAGAGGCTCAACTCACTTCTCTCGATATGAGTTGATATTTTGAAAAGAAATTAAAAGACACCTCGGGGTGTGACCCGAGGCTCAACCCACACTCTCTCGACGATATGAGTTGCAACTGGAATCTCAAAATATATCATCCGGTGGAACTCGGATGTCTTCTTTCTCCTTGGTTTGGCGCAACCATCGTCAAGACTTCTTGCTTTACTGGTGTACCTGTATGTGTCATGCGTGATGATGTCACGATATGCATGTGTTTGTCCTAAATGCCTATATGATTATGCCATGTTGGGTTTGTTTGTCATGTATCTCTTCTTATTACGACTCTCATGACGACTGCTGCATTCATCGCTTCGACTCTTGTCTTTTCTTTCGTGTTTTGTACCCGTCCTTCAAACCTCGGGAGTAATCTGCGTTTCGTATATCACCCTTTTGCCCCATCTGTAGCTTCAGCTGTTCATTTCATTGTGACCGGGGTGTAGGATTTGAATATCCTCCATTTGTCCCATCGCGACTCTAAAACATAGGATTTATCTCTTCTTCAACCTATCCTCTTGTTATTCAAGCAGTGCGGGATCTGATCAGACTTCCTTCTAACGATCACCCTTTAGGTTACCCAACCAAATGTATGTACGTGATGCTCGCATGAATGAATGAATGTCATTTCTTTTCAAGAATGACCCTGGTTTTGCACTTGGGTTAACAATGCCCATTTTCCATCAGGATTGCGTCACTGACACGATACCTTGTCATTTTGTTCAATCAACATAATTTGGACTCAGATATTTCCAATCCCTTAAACTCGGTGAATCTTAAACAATAATCTTGTTTCAGATTCCTATATTGTTTAGAGGTTTCCAGAGTAATATGCGAAACTCTTTTCATGAAAGTATTATTAGTCCAATAATCGTTATTTCAATGCAAAATGCTTGAAAAGGACCATAATGATGGATGGAATGGGAATTTATTAGGAGTATAGCTCGAATCAAACAGGTTAATCAAGGCTAGCATATGCGATGAAGCAGCAAATTTATTTAGAGTGTATTTTGAAAAGACAAAGACAGTAGACTCAAAAATGGGTGAAATGGAAACTAGGTGCCCCAGATATCGCAGCTCGAGCTTCTCTGTTCTAACTTCTTGAGGACCTTTCTAAACTCAATATGTGTTTAGGGGATCTGGAGTACTTTGTCGATGCCTCAAGGCGCAACATTCCTCTTCATTGTTATTTCAAGCGTAGTAAGACTACTGTATGCCCCATCAAAATTTGAGCTGCCCTTCTCGGGTTTTCAACCCAAACCCACCTTTGGTCTCAAAGTGCCCTTTCATGGGTTTTCACTTTGGCCTCTCCTTTTTCTTCTTTTTCTTCTCTTTTCTTCTTCTTTTGTTTTCTTCTTTTTGTGTGTTTTTTTTGTTTTTTTTTTTTTTTTTGGATTTACTAGATTGGATGAGTCCTTGTCACCTACCTCGAGACAATATTTTTGTTTCCTAGAATGTGCCTTCTACCTAAAGTTTTTCCTGGCTTGGCATCTTCTTCTTTCTCGAAGTTTTTGTTGCATGGAGAGGATCTTCTTCAAAACCCCTGTCATGAAGTTTTCTAAGGCGATCTTTTTGTTAAAAATTCACTTTCTCCGATCGTGACGGACATCTCTCTCAAAGATCTTCTACACATTCACTTGATCACATCGGGATCCGTTTCACCTCACCCATTTCGGGCTTGGCCGTACTCGAAACGCAGCGTTGCCCAGCAGAGGTCCCGGGAAAGGGTACGTAATTTCTATATGCTAACATTCACAATCTTTGTTTTGTTGCCCTTTTTTTTTTTTTTATTTTTTTGTTTTTTTGTTTTGTTTTTTTTTTGTTTTTTTGTTTTTTTTTTTTTGCCATATGAAGTGACCTTCGCCCTCTTAGTGGGGAGATCGACATCCACAAAAATGAATCGAAGCTTTCGAGAAGACAGGCTGGATAACGTCCATACCCCACGCGTCTTGTCCTCCTCGATTTGGCGTTTTGACGCAGTTTTCCACTCTGGGTAGACTAATGGCTCGAACTTCTTGATTGGCTTAATTGGGGTAGAACCATCAGCATGTGGTTTTCAAATATCCTTATGGACTTCTTCTGTGACTTCCTTAACCTTGACAACATACTCGTGCCCTAGTAGTCCCGGTGCGTGATCACACGACAATATCTTTGAACTCTTGAGGATAATTCAATGATTCCTTGCCTTGTTCCTTCGGGAAGCTAAGCTTCTGTCTTCATCTCTTTTGTAGTGTTTGCTGGCACTTCGTAAGCTGGGATCTACCATTCTTAGGAAACAAGTTGCAATCTCTGTCATCTTCCAAGTTCTTAGATCCTCTAGACACATATCTCTCTAAAAAGGGAGTCAGTAACAGTGTCGCTCACGTCATTGATATCTGGGGACCCATTGTGGGCCTGGAGGTAGAAAATTAAAAGCATGATATGAAAATGGAACGATGTAGAGTATGAAATGCGATGAGTGAAAATAATGATGCATTTTATTGAAATAACAATTCTGGAAACAAGCCTATTTCATTTAAAGAACTCTTGTTGCCTCTAGGCTCAAAGTAACAAGCATGTTTTACATATTACTCTAGATTAGCTAAAATACATGGATCCCTATGCAGTCCCATTGTTCAAAACAAACCCGAGAGGATAAGGGTGTATCAGTGAAACCTCTTTAATTGCACCACCCCTTTTGTCACTGCGCTCATGTTCCCTTCAAAGTAGTTAGGGAGTAGATTTCCACTACATTATCGGTGCCGTCAAATCGTAAAATCCCCGCATCGATAAGACCTTGGACCCTCCTTTTAAAGGCTATACACTCCTCCACAGAATGCCCCCGGTTCCCAGCGTGGTACATGCAGCTAGCATTAGGATCGTACCATTTGGGGTATGGAGGTTTCAATAGTGCTATGTAATGCGGTGATATTAATTGTTTTTCCAACAATTTCAGGCACAGTTCTCCGTATGACACGGGGATAGGGGTGAGTCGAGGTTTTTCGGGGTTGGGTCTCGCCGGTCTTTGTTCGTTCTTGAGTTGGTTTAGAGCAAGCGTGCTATTAGGTGGGAACACGGTGAATGGTCTTTGGTCATCCCTACTTGCGCTACCCATTTCTTCCTTTTTCCTTGGGGCCTTCAATGCGCGTTCGCCCCTTTCTTTTGCCCCTGCCTGGACCATTGGTTTAGCCCGACTCTCCTCAGGGTTAAAACATAATCCAGCTAAGAAGTTCAACGGGGTCGAGGTATTAGCTTAATATTGGGGCCTGATAGTGACGGGTCCCCCATGCGATCGTGCGTCTGGTTGAGTTGGGATGTTTATCGGGGAATAAACAATTTCTTCGTATTCCTCCACATTGTCGACCACTTGGCCCCTTCTTGTTTCAAATCCTCCCGCTAGTAGCTGGTTTAGATGGCATATCATATTCTCTTGGAACTCTCGTATTTGCTCCCGCATCTCTCGTTGCATTCTGGTTGATTGCTCTTGCATCGTTGTTGAATTCGACCAATTGCTCTTGGATCAATACTTGTCTTGCCTCTAATCTCTCCAACCTTTGTTCCATGTTTTCTAGGTTAACGAAATAATTTCACCTAATTAGAGTCTTTCTACAAATTCCGATGCATGTGATACGATGTAATGCAAATGCGTGAAATACAATGTAAATGCATGAAATGCAATGTAAATGCATGGGATGAATGCAAAAAAAGAAAGAGAGGCGTTGATCATGATTTCAATTCCATTAGAAGAATTTCTCTAGAAAATACGTTTCTTTACATTAAAACAGATTGAGTATACTGACCATGTCCTCATAGTCTAGGTGAAAGCAACAATCTTTTCTTTCGTGCTGTAAGTTATGATTGCGTCCTCCGAACTTTCTTAATAAACATCTCTTCTAACTCTTTGTTCTTTGGGTCCCGTGCCGTGCCTCGTCATCCGCTTATCCTCCGTGATGTTCATGATCTTTTGATGACTCCCAAACAATCCTTGTCGGCTTGAACCTTGTGTAAATCCTCTTTTTCGTATCCGGGTGTTTATGGATACATCCCTTAAATTTTCTCAAAAGAAGTCTTTTTAGCTCTTTATCGCTTGGTCCAGTCGATCTTCCGATGACCTCCAAGCAATCTTTATAGCTTTGAATCTTGGGCAAAACTTACTTTCGTTGTTACCTAGACTATGTTCGGACGACCGTATTATAATCCACTTCATCAAGTAACACATTTCCTTATGACAAACTCTTCTATTCAACAATCAAATATTAATCGACACCTCTCTTTCTTTGATGATGCAATGCAATGCAATCAAAACAGAATAAAACACGTTAGCGCAGGAGTAATAAGCAAACACATAACAATTATCAAGGTGACCATTAGAGGTTTGGTATGGTTCTATCTAGGGTAGGCTCCTAGGTCTTTCTACATGTAGTTTGGTTCTAAGGTAAGGGTACCTGAACCAGCAGATTCCTCAATCCTCACCCATTATAGGCTCATGCGGATCGAGTTCGGTTCAGGGGAATACATTTCCCTATGGGTTTTGCTGGAGATAAAAATCTCACGAAGACATAGGTACGGATGTATTCACGAAAGTGATCCACTATCTTTGCGGAGGTAAAACCTCACGAAAGAGTAGCTTCTCACTCCCACTTAAGGGGTGTGACCGCTTGATCATGCAATGCAATGCCAAAATATTTCATAAAGCTCGACACTATAGCACAAACGAAAGCATCAAAGAGAACATGATTTTTCAAAACATTTTTCCAACTTTTCAATCGAAGGGACAAAAATCAATCAATTTACTACCGACTCTCGGGTCCCCAATGAGTCGCCAAGTCGTCGTAACCATTTTTTGACTAAAAACTGTATCGACCTTGGGCTTCAAAAAAAGTAAAACGGGAGTCGCCACCGATCTTTTATTAGGTGTGATTGGATCACCCTTGTTTTAATAAAACATTTTGATTTATTAAAACAAATGTTTTTGGTCTTCGAAGATTTGAGAAAATAGGTTCGAGAGTCGGTTACATGCGAGGAAGGGTTAGCACCCTCGTCACGCCCAAAGTTGGTACCGAATTGATTAATTAATATCCCAACGTCGAAAGTTTAAAAGAAAAATTTAGAAAAACAAATTTAGAAATTTGGGTCTTTTTTGGAAATGTTTGAGTCTTCTTTAGAATCGAAGATTAAGATTTCCTTGTTTCGAAGGGACCAAATATCACATCCAATACATAGGACACGATAATTTCAATCCTCAAATCCAAGGTCGTCTCTTGATCCCTAAGACTCATTTATTAAAATAACAAAAGGTTATTCGATTATTTGGTCAAGCAAGAGAACTGAAACCCAACACATAGGGCACGGTCCCTCTAATTTCCAAACACGGAATATTGCCGTATTTTGAAAATTTTTTAGTTTTTCTCGAATTTGATATCAAGATTTTCTTGTTAGAGGAATAAAGTATCACATCCAATACGTAGGACACGATAATTTAAATCCTCGATTCGGAGATCATCTCATAGTTTTTTGAATTGAAAATGGGGGTCTTCTTGCTTCAAAAGGATAAAGTGCCACATCCAATGCTTTAGGACATGATATTTTAAACTTTAGAATCTGAGATTATCCCGTAGTTTTCTCAAGTTAAAAAAATCAAGATCTTTTTATTCCAAAAGACTAAAATATCACATCCAATACTTTAGGACACGATAATTTAAACCTTTGAAATCAAGATCACCTCGAAGATATCAATTTACCAAAAATGACACCAATGAAAATAATCGTGAAAATGTCGAAGCAAAAATAAAGAAACAAAATAAAAAATGTCAAAAATAAAACAAGACACAGTAAAGAAAAATAAAACAATGTCAATAATGGTAATAATAATAATTCCAAAATATATACAATATAATGATAATAACAGTAGTAGTAAACATAATAATAATAATGATGATGATAATACAAAATATATACAACATGATAATATAAATGTAATAATGATAATAACAATATGCAATATATACAATATTAATATAAACGTGGCAGTAATAATAACATATTAATAATAGTAGTTAATACGCTACATGTTCAATATAATAATATAAATATAGTAATAATAATAGTAATAATAATAATAGAAACATATATACATAACAATAATAATAATAATAATAATAATAATAATAAGTTAGTGAAACGAAATAATAATAAAATATGTACATAAAAATATAATAATGGTAATAACAATAACAATATAATGACAAAAGGACAAAAAGATTGGAATAACCAAAAGATCAAATTGCATTTAAAACAAAAGTTTGGGATTAATCAAAAAAGAAAAATAAGAAGAAAAGGACTAAAATGACGAGCGCATGAATGCACAAGAACTAAAAGTGAAAATATTCCCAACCCCAAAAAAGCTACTCAGACGTGGACTGAATTGGAAGGGCGCGCAAACTTTGGGGCAAAATGAAAGAAACAGAATAGGATTAACTTGAAGGTAGTTCAAATGTGAGGGACTGGTCTCGCAAATTCCCCATTTAAATTGAAAAGGCACACATCCAGCTTTTAAGACGCATGCTTTCACTGCTTTTAATGCACACTTAAAAAACCTTATATTATATCTCTTTTTTTTGTTTAGTTTATAAGTTCAAAAAAAAAATTTTTTTTTAAGCAAAAAAAAATGAAAATAAAAGAACCCCATCCTTTCTTCTTTTTCTCTGCTAATGTTTACCCCTTTTTTTTTTGAACCCATTTTTTACCGACGGAGGCTCAATCGGCGATGGTCGCGCGACCACCATGGCCGATGACCCAAGATCGCACGAGGTGCCTCTTCAAGCCTCCGACGACGGAACGTGAATCGATTCAGTGAAATTTTCTTTGCTTTCTTTTTTGATTTTCGTTTATAAAGACTTAAAAATAAAAAGAAAAATAATAAATCAATAAAAGATAATAAATGGCGAAAATCAACCTTTGAATCTTGCTTTTGATTTCGATGATTCGTGTTTTTTTGAAAGAAAAATCCCGCTTTACATTTTTTTTTGCGCGCTTTATAGCCGAATCGAAAATAAAACATTAATACAAAATATTTGCTGTTTATGGCTTGTTTGTTGTTATTTTTGTCTTGTTCTTGTAGGTATGGCCGACAAGAGGAGGTGGAGGCTCATGAGGCGCACTTGGTGACGAAGAATGACGCGCGGAAGTTTGGAGGCCAGTGGAGTCTGTCGTCGTGCGGCGCACAAAGAGAGAGAGGCGATTGTAGTGGGACGAGCGGCGCAAGGGTTAGGGAGCTAGGTTTTTTTGGTTTAGGTTTAGATTTAGGGTATTGGGCTTGTTGTAACGGGTTTAATTTGGGTTAGGGAATTTGGGCTTTGGGGTTTTGTAAATGGACTTTTATTGGAATGTTAATGGCTTTTATTTTTATCTGTTAATTTTGTCTTTTTTTTTTTGGCTCTTTATATGGGTATTGGGCCCTGGATTAAAGACCCGGGCCAAAATTGGTGCTTACATACCGCATGTGCTTATTGACAACGGGTCTGCACTCAACGTCATGCCATTAGCTACACTGTCTAGGATGCCCGTCGACATGTCTTATCTGAGGCCTTGTCACTCTGCGGTAAGAGCATTTGATGGAACGCGGCGGGAAGTTATGGGAAAAATCGAGATCCCTCTGGAGGTGGGCCCGTGTACATACAATATTGAATTCCAGGTCATGGACATTGCTCCTTCATATAATTGCCTCTTAGGAAGGCCCTGGATCCACTCCGCTGGAGCGATCCCTTCATCTCTCCATCAGAAAATAAAACTTATTATGGATAACCGCTTGATTATAATCGATGGTGAAGAAGACATCGTCGCCTCACTCTCTACTGACGCACCCTATATCGAGGCAAACAAAGACGCGCCAGAATGCTCCTTCCGCTCCTTCGAATTTATCAACGCTACATTTGTCGCCGAAGGAGACAAGGCACCTACACCCAATCTGTCAAGAAACACCAAGATGGGAATCAAGTTGACCGTAGGAAAAGGCGCCCGGGCAGGGAAGGGTTTAGGAAAATATCAGCAAGGAATGGCCAGAGCGCTAAAGCCAGTACATCACAAGGCAAGATACGGTTTAGGGTTCAAGCCGGATGCCCAACAAATAAGAAAACAAAGGCAGAAAGGTCAAGAAAGGAGGATCACAAAAGCCTTAGGTCGAGAATTGGACTGGGAGCCTATAATGTGTCCCCCGTTGTTGAAGACATTTACATCGGCAGGAATAATGTACCCCGGAAGAGATAGTCTACCAAACATGATGTTATCAGTCGAAAGGAGTCTCCAGAATGTTAGTATAAACGTTATAGACAAAGAGGATGATGCGATTAGAGATGTTTCGATGATACGCCCATGTCCTCCAGGATTCACTTTGAACAATTGGACTGCCGTGGACCTCCTTGTAGTTTCCAAATCCCCTCCGAAGTGCTCAGATATCAACGATGCGAACAATCCTGTTACAAGTCCTAAAATCGACTTTGAGAAAACTATTTGTGTGGGGGAATTCGAGGCTGAAGAAGATGCCGAAGATTATGTCTCTTCCCCAGACCTACAGAGAATGATAGAACAAGAGGATAGACAGATTCTGCCCTATCAAGAATCGATCGAGATAGTGAATTTAGGAAATGAAGAAAGGAAGCAAGAGGTGAAAGTCGGGGCCTCCATGTCTGAAGACACCAAACACGATCTGATCACCTTACTTCACGAGTACAAAGACGTGTTCGCATGGTCGTATCAAGATATGCCAGGATTGAACGAGGATATAGCGGTCCATAGACTTCCACTGAAACCAGAATGCAAGCCTATCCAACAGAAGTTAAGGCGGATGAGGCCTGAAATGCTCTTAAAGATAAAAGAAGAAGTAAAGAAGCAATTTGATGCTGGCTTCCTTCAAATTTCTAGATATCCAGAATGGGTGGCTAATATAGTCCCAGTACCGAAGAAAGATGGCAAAGTCTGAATGTGCGTAGATTATCGTGATTTGAACCGAGCGAGCCCTAAAGATAATTTTCCATTGCCACACATTGATACATTGGTGGATAACACGACAAAGAATTCGTTTTTCTCCTTCATGGATGGATTTTCGGGCTACAATCAAATTAAGATGGCTCCCGAGGATATGGAGAAAACTACGTTCACGACGATGTGGGGAACATTCTGCTACAAAGTAATGCCGTTCGGTCTAAAGAATGCCGGGGCAACATATCAAAGAGCCATGGTGACATTGTTCCACCACATGATGCACAAGGAAATAGAAGTCTATGTCGATGACATGATCGCTAAATCTCTAGGAGAAAGAGAGCATGTGGGAAACCTCCGAAACCGCTCGAAAAGACTCGAGAAAAATCCAACTAAAACTTAACCCTGCCAAATGTACCTTCGGCGCTACCTCAGGAAAATTATTGGGATTTATCGTCAGCGAGAAAGGTATCGAGGTTGATCCGGATAAAATAAAGGCCATACAAGAACTGCCACCCCCGCGCACACAAAAAGAAGTCAGAGGATTTCTAGGAAGACTGAACTACATTGCTCGATTCATTGCTCAACTCACCAAGCAATGTGATCCGATTTTTCGACTCCTTCGAAAGCGCAATCCCGGAGAATGGAACGAGGAATGTCAAAAGGCTTTTGACAAGATAAAGCAGTATTTATCTAGTCCCCCGGTGCTAGTACCACCAACTCCCGGGAGACCGCTAATACTATATCTGACTGTGTTCGAAAACTCAATGGGTTGTGTCTTGGGGCAACATGATGAGTCCGGAAAAAAGGAACAGACGATCTATTATCTCAGTAAGAAATTCACAGAGTATGAAGCAAGATATCCGTCAATCGAAAAATTTCGCATTTGTGCCTCGTCCGGGCAACTCTGAGGCTTAAGCAAGATGTCCTGTATCATACGACATGGTTGATTTCAAAGCTGGACCCGATAAAATACATGATGGAGTCGCCTGCACTCTCAGGAAGAATGGCACGATGGCAGATCTTACTATCAGAGTATGACATCGTATACGTGAGCCAAAAATCGATTAAAGGAAGTGCAATAGCCGATTTCCTAGCGACTCGAACAACAGAGGAATACGAGCCATTGAGATTTGACTTCCCAGACGAAGACTTGATATGCGCTACAGAAAAAGAATATGAATCGTCGAAAGAGAGATCGTGGAAAATGAGTTTTGATGGAGTGTCCAATGCGTTAGGGCATAGGATTGGAGCAGTCTTAGTGTCACCAAAAGGGTATCACTACCCCTTTACTGCCAAGTTAAATTTCTTCTGTACCAACAACATAGCAGAATATGAGGCTTGCATCATGGGACTTCGCGCAGCTATCGAACAGAATGTAAAGGTCTTGGCGATCTCAGGGACTCAGATTGGTGATTTACCAAACCGTGGAGATTGGGAAGTAAGAGACTCAAAGTTGGTTAAATATCGTGATCTTGTTGCGTAATTGATTGAAGAATTTGAAGAAGTGACTTTTAATTACTTCCCAGAGAGAAAACCAATTGGTCGATGCCCTAGCCACCTTGGCTTCAATGTTCAAAGCAAACCAAGAAAGCAGAAATAATGCCTCTTCGAGGATGAGCATATATGAGGCCCCCGCGCATTGTTTTAGCATTGAAAACGAGGCGGATGGACAACCATGGTTCCATGATATCTTAGAATATGTCAAGAATCAAAGATACCCAAACAGCGTTTAACGAGAACGATAAAAGAACAATCGAAAAATCGGCAATGGATTTGTTCTCGATAGAGACATCTTATACAAAAGAGGAAAGATCAAATGCTCTTGAGATGTGTAGATCTTTGTTGAAGCCGTAAAGATACTCAAGAGGTCTATGAAGGAGTTTGTGGAACACACGCCAATGGCTTCACTATGGCTAGGCGTGATTATGAGACTCGGTTATTACATGGTTGACAATGGAAAGCGATCGCATTAGTTACGCATTTAAAGTGTCACAAATGCCAAGTTTACTGGCGATAAAATTCATGCAAAGACCTTCACCTCTTCATATCATGACTTCTCCGTGGCCTTTTCTATGTGGGGCATGGATGTTATAGGCCAATTTCCCCAAAGGCTTCCAATGGACATCGATTCATTTTTGTGGTCATAGATTACTTCACAAAATGGATAGAAGTCGCTTCGTTTGCAAATGTGACAAGGACGGCGGTGTCTGATTCTTAAAAAAAGGAGATCATATGCCGATACGGTTTGCTGAAAGAATTATTTTAGATAATGCTTTAAATCTCAACAACAAGATGATGAAGGAAGTGTGCGAGCAATTTCAAATAAAGCATCATAATTCTTCACCCTATCGTCCAAAGATGAATGGAGAGAGAGAAGCCGCTAACAAGAATATCAAGAAGATTGTTGGGAAAATGACTTGAGACGCACAAAGACCGGCATGAGAAGCTACCATTTGCCCTATATACGATCGCACATGTGTGCGGACTCTCACGGGGCAACTCCTTTCTCTCTAGTCTATGGAATGGAAGTCAGGTACGCCCATCGAGGTGGAGATCCTCTTTACGAATCCTAATGGAGTCAAAACTAGAAGAGTCCGAATGGGTTCGCACTCGATATGACCAACCGAATCGATCAAGAAAAACGCTTGAAAGCAATTTGTCACGGACGGATGTACCAAAGAAGAATGATCGCGACCCATGACAAGAAAGTGCGGCAAAGGAATTTCGTGAAGGAGAACTCAGATAAGGAAGATTCTCCTATACAAAAGGACTTTCGAGGAAAATGGGCACCGAATTGGGAAGGACCATACGTCGTAAAGAGAGCTTTCTCAGGTGGAGCTTTGATTCTCACTGAAATGGACGGGAAAGAGGTACCAAACCCGGTGAACTCAGACGCCATGAAGAAATATTACGCCTAAAAAAAAAAAAAAACGATGGAAAAGGCGTCCGAATAAACGGAGAAGGCTTAGGATGAAAACCTGGAAGGGCATCCTAAGGAAGCAAGTTTGGAATGGGTTGAACAGCAAGATCATAGCATTGAAGCGGACTCTGAAGCTCAAGAATCTTCTACACGAAAAAACTTGCTCGAAAAGATTCAGGACGAAGAAACATGGAGAAGTTCATACGTCGGATATCTAGAGCACTTACTACAACTGAACTTGTTTTTCTTTTATAATGCTTTCTTAATCAAGTCATACCTTGTCAATTTTCTTTGCTTAATGCCTTTGAAATAAATATAGATACTAGAAACGCCTTTCATACCTACTCCACCATTTTCATGCATTTTATTTATGTCTCATTTTGGAGATAGATAGTGAAACTACGCACTCTAAACAAAAAGAATATGGAGCATTACCTGGATGGGAATTGGGTGAGTACGGGAGCTTCAAAGCAAGGACAAAGTTCAACAGGGGCAAAAAAAAAAAAAGGGATATAGGAGAACACAGATTACTCGTATAACCCATAGACGGAACAAGACCTAAGAAAAGTCAAGAGTCAAGCGTTGAATGCAGGTCATCATGAGAGTCGTAACAAGAAGAGATAAATGACAAACAAACCCAAGACACATGGCATAATCATGTAGGCATTTAGGACAAACACATGCATATCATAACATCATCGCGCATGACACATACAGGTACACCAGTAAAACAAGAAGTCTTGACGATGGTTGCACCAAATCCAGGAAAAGAAGAAATCCGAGTTCCACCAGATGATAAGTTTTGAAATTCTGATTGCAATATCAACTCATAATACGAGAAGTGAGTTGGGCCTCGAGATACACCGAGGTATTTAATTTCTGTCTTTAAACTTCTGTTCAAAAATCGGCTCATAATACGAGAGATGAGTTGAGCCTCGAGGCACGCCGAGGTATTTAATTTCTGTCTTTAAATTTCTGTTCAAAAATCAGCTCATAATACGAGAGGTGAGTTGAGCCTCGGGGCACGCCGAGGTATTTAAATTTCGGTTCAAAAGTCGACTCATAATGCGAGAGATGAGTTGAGCCTCGAGGCACGCCGAGGTATTTAATTTCTGTCTTTAAAATTCTGTTTCAAAAATCACTCATAATACGAGAGGTGAGTTGAGCCTCGGGCACGCCGAGGTATTTAAATTTCTGTTCAAAAGTCGACTCATAATACGAGAGGTGAGTTGGGCCTCGGGACACGCCGAGGTATTTAATTTCTGTCTTTAAATTTCTGTTCAGAAATCAGCTAATAATGCGAGAGGTGAGTTGAGCCTCGGGGCACGCCGAGGTATTTAATTTCTGTCTTCTAATTTATTTTTCAAAATATCAACTCATATTGTGAGAGGTGAGTTGATGCATAGGGTCACACGCTGAGGTGGTTGAGCTTCGGGTCACACGCGGAGGTACTTCCAGATGGAAGACTGAAGTCACGTTGAGCAAATTTGACAAAGAAGTTCCAGCGAACAAAGAAGGTTGAGCAAGAGCAAATTGAAGCTACAGTCATATCTATCGGGGTAGCATTGGAGTAGATTGAAGATCGAAGCCCCGAAGATGGTAAGGAAGCAGTTTGGAAAGTTCAGATTTATTTCCTTGAAGTCCAGGTGGAGAAAATCAAAGCCCTGAAATCACATCGAAGCTGATCAAGGCACTAGCTACTGTGCCCTTGAAGAAGTAATGGAATAGGAAATGTTACCTCCCTGAAGATATAACGAAACTGTGAAGAGGATCAAAGCGATAGGTTATAGTGAGTTTGAAGTTTAAAGAAGACGAGGACCAACCAATCAAGGCTTGGCCAAGACCGGGCAAAATTGGTTCTTCTATGGTCTTTGCTCTGTTATCGTTTCACGACAATGAGCAAAGAGGGGCAGCTGTAATCACCAATTTTGGCCCGGGTCATTAACCCCGGGCCCATTACAAGCAAATTAAATCCAAAGGCCCAAAGGCCCAAAAACAAACAAAAACACTAGAACCCAAACTCGGGCCCATTAAAACCCAATAGTCCAGTCTTTTTACAATCCAAATCTGAAACCAGAAATTAAACCAAACAAACCCATTTACAAAATAAACCCGAGTCCAATTACAGAGGCCCAATCAATCTAAGTGGCCCAAAATATTTAGGGTTTCAGAAAACCCTAAGAACCTCCAGGTTCTCCAAGCGCCGCAACCCCTTTGTGCGCACCACTTGGCCTTGCTTTCGCCACCGCCGCAACATCCACTCGCGCCGCTCTCCACGCTGGCCTCCACTATTGATCGCCGTTTCCCCTGCTTCCCATTGTCCCCCACGATCTGCAAAGAAACAAGAGAAGAACAGATCCACGATAAAAAAGAAAAAGAGGCTGTATTTTTTATTTTTTTACATTCGGCTATAAGAGGCCGATTATCGCACTGTAAAATGGACCTTTTTTTTTCATTTTTTTCGCGATCAATCAATCAAAAAGAACAAAAGAGGAGAAACAGATTCAAAAATAAGCGGTGGTACAAAAGAGTTTCAAGTGGTATTTAAATCTTTTTATTCTCATTATTTTGATTTATTTATTTCATTTTTTTCCTTTTTTATTCGCAAATATATACATACATATATAAATATATGAAGTATAAAATTAAAAAAAAATAAAAAAAAAACTTTTTTTTCCGCCATCATGCATGTGTGTCATGGATTTGCAATAATTCGGCGATGGTCCACGCGCGCCCTCCCTTTGCTTCTAAATCGCACTCGCAGAGAACAAAAGAGAAGAGTCGATTTTTTTTTTTTTAAAAACAAAGGATAAATGATTTTTGGAAAAATTTGGCCTTATATAGGCGTTACAAACGACGTCGTTTTGGTTGGCGCCCATAAGCCCCAAAACGACGCCGCGTTTCACCCTAGCCCGACCCGATCCGACCCGCCCCGCCCAGGGGATCCGCGTGTTTTGGTGGGAGGGGCTAATTGCGCATTCAACCCCTCCGCTCTTTTATGTTCTTGCAATTAAGTTTTATTCTCTTTTAAATTGGCCCCGAAAGTTATTTGGTTTGTAATTTGGTCCTTGCTCCGCTCCGCGTTGCTGTAGGGGTTATTACCTATGTTAGTCCCCCCACTTCTTAGACGCATCACAAATAGACCCTCCCGTCTCTTATTTATTTCAAATCTCCCCCTGAAGCTTTGTTTTAAACCCGATTTAGCCCTATTATTCCTTTTTTAATTGTATTATTATTATTTTAGTATTATTATTATTTTTTTATTATTATCTTCCATATTATTATTTATTATTACTATTATTATTACTACTATATTATTATTATTATTAGTTACTATTATTAGTATTATTAGCTATATATATATACATTTACTCTTGTTATTTTTATTTTATTATCATTGTTATATTATCATTATTATTATATTATTATTATATTGTATATATATTTCATATCACCCTCATTTTATTTTATTATCACACTATCACTATTATTATTATTACTATTTTCATTATTGTTATTATTACTATATTTATATATTTCCATTGTATATAGTTCATGTCATTATTATTATTACTATTATTATATTTATTTTTATTATTAGTATTAGTATTATCATCATTATTATTATTACTATATATTATCTTTGTACATATTTTCGTATCATTATTATTATTATTATTATTAATTATTATTATTATTATTATTACTACTACTTTTATACTTAATATTTTCTCTATAGCTACTAATATTTTTAGTTTTTTTTTTATTTTTTTATTTTTTTATTGTTACTGTTTTAATATTATCTCTTCTTGTTTTTATTATTACATCTTTTATCATCATGTGTTGTTAATTTTTCGTCTTCGCCATTTTATGTGGATCAACGGTTTTAAATCACAATCCGACTTTTTTTAATTTATATAAAAAGAGGTAATATTTGCGCGTTTAGAAGGCCGAAAAATCACATCCTAACGTGTTGGGTGTCGATCTTTTCGTTCGACTGAATGATCAAATATCCTTTTTTCATCAAAGATGATCTCGATGTCGAAATATAAGGGTGTTATATCCTAACGTGTTGGGTATGATACTTTTATTCCTTTGAAGCGAGATAATCTTAAGATTAATCCCGAATAGCCGAATTTCATTCTTTTCAAATTTATTATTCTAAATATTTTCAACTTTTCGACATTAGGACGTTCATCAATCAATTTGGTACCAACTTTGGGCATTACAAGGGTGCTAACCCTTCCTTGTACGTAACCGACTCCCGAACCTATTTTTCTCAAACATTCGTAGACCAAAAACACTGTTTTAGTAAATCGAAACGTTTTATTAAAACAAAGGTGATTCGATCACACCTAATAAAGGTCGGTGGCGACTCCCTTTTATCCGTTTTCAAAACCAAAAAAGTCGATTCTCATTTTTGTCAAAAAATGGTTACGACAACTATCGTTCACATTGTCCTTCTCAATATTATAATAATAATAACTTAGCCATGTTTGATAAAATGTTGAAAAAAAATCAATCTGAAAATATTATAACTTAATTTTTTAGACACATTTATTGGATATAATTCTACCTACAAAAAATATAGAAAATGATGAGTAGATATCACTTACTTATCACTTAACAGAGAATCAAATTCAATTGTTTTATTTTATTTCATTTCATTTAAGATCATATTATTGTTTATCAAATAATATAATTATAATCAATATTTAATTTGAAAAAATATACCACTTAAATTCAACACTTTTTTTAAAAAAATATTTATCAAACACAGCCTTAACCTTATTTTATCATAATATTGATATATTTTATTATTAAATAATAAGTCTCTTAAATTATTTTAATTAAGATAATTTTTTTTGGTACAAAAAAGAATTAAACCCGGATAAATTTCAAAATAAATCAAATATAAATTATAAATCAACTTGTGAATAGATATGCGAGTCTAACTCGCATGTCTCATTTATTTAATTTTTAATTTTTAAATATTAATTAATATGTGATAGATTTTTAATTTCGTTTATATAATTAAAATACTCCACCATTATAATATAAAAAGAGAGAGCTTTGAAAAATAAAAATAAAAAATTAAACACAAAATTTTCCATAAATATTTCTCTCTCTTCATTTTCAATTTTTTCATCCAACATATAACAAAAATGGTGAGGGGGACAATAATAAGAATAAAACAAGTGTTGGGTTCTGAATGAAGCAAATCTTTAATTAAGTTTTATAGATATCAAGCATTAAAAATTGAAGTCTGGTCTCATTATTGAATATCCACACTTACATGACTTATTTTCAGCTATTTAATATATACTGACAATGACAATCCACAACAGCACCATATATGATAACCGATAAAAAAGGCAATAATATGTTGTTATAAATATTAGAATCTAGCTAATGTGGCCAGAGTTATCGATGAATTGCAAAAGAAAAAAAAATGTTGATTTTTATAAAAAATAAAATTATATGATTCATGCTTTCGTATGGTCTTATATATATGATCAGTATTTGGTAAGCCAATATAAAATATAATTATATATTGTGTATAATTGTATTGACTTTTTTAAATTTCATAAACAATTTTATTTGCATGCTATTAATTAAAGTATAAAAGTCCTGAAATTAATTCATAATCAATACATGAAAAAAATATATTATTGTTCTAAATTTAATTTCGGTTTTGGGCTTAGTTGAGCAATGGGCACAATAATTTGATAGCTTTGTTAATATTATAATTTTTAATATGTTAGATAAAAATATTATTTTTATACTTCAAAGATTCTCTTAATTTTTAAATTTACAAAATTTTTAATTACAGTGAATTCATGAAAAATGTCAATGAAATTTTTAACAAGTATTTTTTTCTAAATTTGGTTCTCTTTCCTTGAAAAAACAATATACCTTAAAGCTATCCTTATATATATATATATATAATCATTCCCCCCAAAAGAAAAGTATAAGTTTATAAATGATATCTTTGTGCTGGCTCATTATTGTAAGAACAGAGTTGAATGATATTTTTCCTTTAAACATCGTGAACCACTCCTTGGTGTCCATGCATCCAACCAAACCCAAGTTTTTTTATTTTAAACATTCTACTTTTTCTAAGCCCTACCAAGTTAGTTTGATAATTCATTTCAGAATAATAAATTATAATTAAATTTAGAAATAATAACCTTATATTTTTAACTTAAACAAAACCTTTGTTTAAGACCCCAAGATTAGGGGTCGACTGAGTAAGCGGGCAGTGGGATGTAGTTCTTATTAGGATATATAAATAAATCATAATTCATAGATGAATATGAAAAAGATTCTAGTTCTGGGTTTTTTATTCTTTGGGTTACAAGTTTTGGACAGACAAAAAGAAAGATGGAGAATATAGTTATTTTAATTTTTTTTTTTATAATGGAAAATGTACTGCCCATAAAGTAAACCCAGCAGATTACCCAACATGTCACCGTAGTTCTCCTCAATAAATAGCATGATCTTTGATGTCGGTGAGATAGGAGTACTATTAGAAGACGTAAACTTGAAAAAAGAATAGTGAAAGGTTGACTTTGGTGGTAGTGGAGAGAGCACCAGAACTATATTGTTACCACATTCTGGGGTTGCTGTGCACCCATGATTTCTCAGCTTTTTCAGAACGACATGGACTTGATATTTCTTATACATCAAAGATGTATGGATATTGTGATTGTCGTCCAACCAAGGTTCATTTGACCCACCACCCCCACCAGGTTGGGTTTTGGTCCCTCCCTTCTTTACTTTTAAAAATCTTTCTTTTTTTAAACACAATTTTTTTTTTAAAGATTTTATTTCAGTCCTTTAATACTAAATTTTTAGCTTTACCCCTTTGACGTCGGTATTCAATTGCAGGCCCATCTCAAGCATGGGTTGAGACTTTGAATTATTTTAAATATTAAAAGAGAATTGTATCTTTATGTTGTGTTTGCATTATATTTTCATTTATAGTACATTTTTGTAAAATTTGTTATAAGATTCAATTTCAAAAAAATTTCATGGGCTCGTATTAGTGTTTTTTAATATAAATTTCTACATTATATATATATTTGCATGCTCGTGATATTCAACTTATTTTTTTTAAATTTTTTTTATCATGAGTGTGTTTAATAAATCATTATTTTTTATTTATAAAAATTAAGAGTTATCATTTCATTTTTTACTTAATAGAAAAAATTCAAAAAAAAATGAATAAGATAAGTAGTTAGACATGTGCTTATTATTTAATGTTGAAATTTTAAGTTGATTTTATATTTTACAAGCTAAAGGTTCAAAACAGCTCTCAGTAAACTCAATTAGGTCCTTTTGTTAATAGAAAAAGTGTATCTAATTGAACCCTTAATGAAAACAAAGTCAATTAGGTTCTTTCGTTAATGAAGATAATCATCGATCGGTTTGATTGTTAAGGAACGCTGATGTGGTTGACATAAACGATGACAATCTGACACATGGTATGCCATGTCAACATATAATTAAAAATAAAAAATAATTCTTATAAAATTGTACTTATAAAATAAATTTGGACAAAAAGACATCTAACTTCATTTGAATCTAAACATCTTTTTATATAGATTCATTTTGGATATGGTTATTAAAAAATTGTTGAGGGGGATCTACTCCTTCGGGAGAAGTCTCTGAAGTATCGTTCGCGAGCAATTGATATGGCCCCCAACAATCTTAGGCATTGTCTTAGGACACGAGTTTTGTCTCCTAACTCTGCAAAGAGCCGAGGGTTCACGAGATGGGAGAGCTTCGATTGATGGAGAGAGTACGTACTTGAAGGACGCGTAGATAATTAATCGATGAAGTTGCGCGCAATGTGGATCAAACCACTAACCAATGTATAACTAGCCTTTTCAAGGAGACATGGTGCCACTTGGCTGACACAGATTTTATCTCTCGACTTCGCGAAGAGCCTCGAGGATTCACGAAGTGGGAGTACCTTGGTTGGTGGGGAGAGTATGTACATAAAGGACATGTGGATAATTAATCGATGAAGTCGCACGCGATGTGGATCGAACCACCAACCAATGCATAATTAACATGTCTCCTTGAAAAGGCTAGTTATGCCTTGGTTGGTGGTTCGATCCACATCATACACAACTTTATCGATTAATTATCTATGCATTTTTCATGTACGTACTTTTCCCACCAACTGAGGTGCTCCCACTTTGTAAACTCTCGAGGCTCTCCGCAGAGTTGGGAGACAAAACTCGTGTCTTAGGGCAATGCCTACAATTGTTGGGAGCCGTATTGACTGTTTGACAAATGATACTTCGAAGACTTCTCTTTAAGAAGTTGATCCCCCTTAACAAAAATCATAACACATCTTTCTAAAAAATTATTAAAAATGATCAAAATATAAAAATTGTAAAATATAAATAAATTAACTTATTAAAATTATAATTGCTTTAAAAAATTATAAAAAATTAACTAGTTGGATATTCATCAAAATGTCTCAAGAAAATCATTTAAAAAGATATTCATATATATTTTTCATATGAATTACGAGTACATGAAAAAGAATACAACAATGACTTTAGTTACATATTTGCAATAATCAATGTAGTTCCTATCATTGCTTTGTTCTCTTACGGCTTCTTCAATACTCGATTCTAGCACTTTGAATTTACTTTTCTCACAAAATACTAGAATTTAGTTAATCAATGTAGTTCCTATCATGGCTTTGCTCTCTTACGTTTAGTCATTGCCTACTCCCCTCTATCCAGAAATATGAGAATTTTACAAATGAAATTGCCAATATAAATATTTTTGAAATGTATATTTTTTTAGAAATTTTATTTATTCTATGTTTTTATAATTTGTAATTTTATATTTTCTATAATTTAAATATTTTTATTTTTTATATTTTATAATTACTTTTTTTCAATTTCTTAACTTTTTATTTTTAAAATATTTTATGATTTTTTAATATTCAAGTCTAGAATGGATTTGGAGAAATGAATAGCTACCTGCAAACGAACTTAGACATCCATTTGTCCAGGTTTATTTTGGATGTGTATATATATATTAAAAATTATTAAATTTTTAGTATTTTAAAAATTTTAAATATATGATGACATGACATGCTAATCAATATACTTCCATGTGGCATGCCATGTGTCACTTTAAAACTATTCAAAAGAATATATATTCTATTAATTAATTTGTATTCTCATGCCATGCTTGTGTGTATTAAATTTATAATATATTTATAACAATAGTTATTGTTAAATTTTTTAATGAATTTCTTCAAAAATCATTAATAAATTGAAAAAAAAAATGTAATCACAATATTATTAAAAATATTTAACTAACTTAGAATCAATTATATTAAAGTTAATTTTAAAAATATTTAATATTAAAATAATAAAAAATTCACTATAATTTGAATGTTAATTTTAATATATTATAATTTAAATAATAATATTATTAATTTCTTACAAGGTATTTATTATATCTATTGTTAAATTAATTTATTTTAAAGTTAAAATTGTTAAAATTTGATTCTTTTTATAATTTTATAATATTTATATTTACTCTATTTTAATCAATGAATGTAATTAACTCTTATTATATTTGAGAAATACATTTAATATGATAAATTTTATTAATAATATCTTTTTCTATAAACTATATTTTAAGCTTAATAATTTAATATCCATTAATTTTAATATTATAATATTAACAGTTAATTCAATTAAGTAAAATTTTAAAATAAAGAGATAATTTATTTAAAACCAACTTTATATTTAACATGTAGAAAATTATAAAGAAAAAATTTAAACAAAAGGCATCGGTGGACCTAATCATGGGCTGGACTAGAGGTGTACATGGGCCGGGTCGGGTCGGGTCCAACTAAAAATTTAGGCCCGTTTATTGGGCTCGGGCCCAAAAAATAGGCCTAAAATTTTGCCCAAGCCCGGCCCATATAAAAAAGCTAAAACCCGGGCCCGGCCCAGCCCGTCCGTATTAATTTTTTATATTATTTTATATAATTTTTAAATATATATAATACATCAAAAATACTAAAAAAATCAAAATAAATATTATTCAACAAATTGAAAATAAATTTCAAAAAATATGTAGACTTAAATAACACTAAAATAGATACAACTTAACAAGCAAATGTCTCTAAAATAATAACAAAATTAATAAATATCTTTAAAATAATAACAAAATTAACAATAAAATAAGTTTTATATAATATCTAAACAATAACAACAAAATAATAGAAACATAATAGTAAAATGGTAGCAAAATAATGAGAAAAATAATATTAAAAAATAGTTTTTTTTCCTTAATGAATTCGGGCCGGGCCGGGCCGGGCCCGGGCAAAAATGCCTTACCCAAGCCCGGCCTATTTTTTAAACGGGCCTTATTTTTTTGTCCAAGCCCATTTTTCGGGCCTATATTTTTGCCCAAACCCTCCCACATTTCGGGCGGGCCGCCCGGCCCATGTACACCTCTAGGCTGGACCACCCGCCTAGGCCCAAAGGTCTGCCTAAAAAGTGAGAGGATTTGGCAAAAATATAGACCCAAAAAATGGGCTTCGACAAAAAATAAGGCCCGTTTTCTAAACGGGTTAGGCCTCGAGTAGGATTTTTTGCCTGGTCTGGCCCGATTCTATTGTTTTGCATCTGTTTTGTTGTTGTTTTGCTGCCATTTCGTTGCTATTTTGGTTCCATTTCGATATTATATTACTACTATTTTTTTGTTATTATTTGGAGATTGTATAACTCTTTTTTTTATTGTTAATTTTGCTACAATTTTGGAGGCATTTGCTTGCTAAGTTGCAACTATCTTAATGTTATTTAAGTAAAAAGACTTTTTTAATCTATTTTTAATTTGTAGAGAAATATTTATTTTAATATTTTTAGTGTATTTGATGTATTGTATTTTTTAATTTATTTTTATAAAAAAATAATAATCTAAAAAAAATAATATGGACAGGTTGGGCTTGGGTTTATCATTTTTAATCTAGGTCAAACTTGAGAAGAATTTTAGACTTATTTTCCAGCCTAGGCCTAAAATTTTGCATCGGCCCGACCTGGACCCGGCTTAGGCATGGGATAAAAAATTAGGTAGTGAGTAAATGAGTAATTTACTCAAATTGTAAATAAGTACTTCAAATGAAGAGTTTCACGTGTCAAAAAACTATAATCTGAACATGACCATTTATTTCCTTTTTTATGTAACCTTATATTGGTGTAGTATTTATATATATAATAAGATTAAAATTAAGAAACAAATAATTTTCCAAAATCAATATTTACTTTTATCAAAACATACTATTAATTTACCAAACAAATATAAATTATGTATATTGATATTAAAAGTTCTATTTTAGCACATAATTTTTTATTATATGAAACATCTTAGTTACTATTATCATGTTTTAATGCATTTTAATTTATCTCATGTTTTATAATATTTAGATAATATATCTTAATTTCTACTCATATTTTACGATGAATGATAAATACAAGTTTAATGACCCGATTTTAGGCGGTGTCGGAAAATACAGTTTTAAGAACCCCATTTCTATAAACTGAGTTTGTAAGAATAAAATAGGAAGGTTTACGGAATTGGTATAAAAATATATTAAAGATCGAGTAAGTAATTTAACCGAGAAAATAACTAATTAAAGTTTAGGGATTAAATTATAAAATTCCAATCGCTATTAAATTTTAAATTAAAAAACACTTGAGGACCTAATTAACAATTATCCAAAGGACCAAAATAGTTAACAAACCATTGTTTTCCTATGGGAAAGTGGGAAGAAATGATGATAGCCACTTAAATGTCGTAATTGTAATTAAGAGATATGTATATATTAGATTAGTGGATTAAGCATAATTAATTAGGATTAATTAAATTTTAATCCTAGTATACAAGCAAGTAAGTGGAAAGAAAGATTAAGTTACCATCTTCCTCCTTATGATTAGCAGTCCAAGCTAAAAGGAAAGAGAAAAACTTCTTTGTTTCTTTTTCCATTTTGATCCAAATCAACTAAGGCATTCAAGCTAATTCTTTCAAATTTTTATAGATTTTGAATCATGGGAGCTTAATTTAGCTAATCCATGTGTTAATTCTTTCAATTATTAGATGACTAGCAAGTTGTCATTAAAGTGAAATTGATGAATTTTTCTTGAATTTGAAGAGATTGATAGTTAGAAAGGTTGAATTATGTTAAGAATTAAGTTAGAAATTAAGTTAAGTTTATTAGATAACTTTAAGACATTAGGGACCAAATTGAATAAATTAAAAGTTTTTAAGAAATTATGCTATAGATTAGTAGTACAAGACCCCTAATGAAAGGATATGAAATCAGATTTTGATTCGATGTTAAAAAACAAAAAAAAATGAGTATTTCAGATATAGGGACTAAAATGAATAAAATGCAAAATATGCTTGATTATATGTTTTCATGTGAAAGAATGAAATTTAATACTATTTTTATAATTGAGTTATCGAACATACTTAAAGATGATGCTAGGTCCTCTCAAGAGAAAGGAAAGGTGAGAGTCGTATGCGAGTAACAAATACGATTTGTACTTTCATAATTTGAGTTATATTCACACATGATTTGTTGCAAACTAGCTTAATTGAGGTAAACATTCTACTTGTCTCAGATTCAGTTTATATGAGGTGATATAAACTGTTGTGGATTGAATAGGGATTTGTAACACCCCTAACCTGTATCCGTCGCTGGAACAGGGTTTCAGAGTGTTACCAGAACATTTAGAACATTTATCAATTAATTCAGGCAAGTTACTATTCATTCATCGAGGTCATTCATAATGTCCCTTAAATGAACCATCGAGGCCCAATACAAGTATTTGAATCAAGACGGGACTATATTGGGAACTCAGGGAATTTTTCGTGACATTTCAAAAATTTTCCAAGGTGCAGGGTTTACACGCCCGTGTGGCCCAAGGGACATGCCTGTGTGGCCCTTAGACATGCCCGTACCTCAGGCCATGTCCGATTTAGGTTGCTCTCTGACTTGCGCCACACGGCCCTGCCACATGCCCGTGTGTTAGGTCGTGTGTTTAATTAATTCAATTCGAATTAGGTGCAGGTTTCACACGGCCAAGACACACGCTCGTGTTCAAGGCCGTGTCACCCACACGGCCGAGACACAAGCCCGTGTGCTCAAATCTGAGCATTATGTTTTCTCGAATTTAAGGTGCAGGGGACACATAACCTAACCACATGCCCGTGTTACCAGGCCGTGTGTCACACACAGTCTAGACATACGCCCGTGTGTCTGCCCGTGTGAACAAAATAAAGCTATTCCTAGCTTCATTTCTCACCCCAATTCTTGCCATAATCCTACACCACATCTTGCATTCATAACCCAACAAATCCAAGCATTTTATTCAAGTTAATTCTATACATACAATTACTAACCATTTCAAGCATTCTAATCAAACATATTCCATCCATCATCATGGCATATCATTTCATGCATACATGTTTACAATCTTACATTGGTTATGTCCTTATATTAGACATAATTTGATCAACTACTTAACATATATGTGGCTAACATAATATGGCATTACAAGTATATCCAAACAATCATTACTAGCCATTCCAATGGCTAGATTACAAGCATCTTTTATGCTTACATGCCAATATGGCCAACATATCATATACATGCCATTACAACCATAATTGAATTACCATACTATACCGACATGGGCCGATGGATAGTGTGAGTGATCTCCGCCGAGCTTCCAATCCAACGAGCTTCCAATTTATTCTAAAACAGGGAAAAATAAAATGGGGTAAGCATAAAATGCTTAGTAAGTTCGTATAACATGGTACTTAACTTACCATTCATCCTATTTTGAGGTAACTAAGTAAGGCATATTCAACCATTTTGATCTCAAACCCTACACACATCCTCATTGCCCTTGTTAGTCATATATTTCATAGTAATATCAAGACTTGTATGGGCTCAACAATAATCAAGTTTCCAAGCACATGTGCTTTCCACATCATGTATTCATTCAACAAACATGACATTAATAAGATTCACAAACAAAACATTTAAATCAAGCATAAAAACATATACAATTCAGTTACACGAACTTATCTCGACCCACATTAGGGGCAACTCCAGTGACACCCCTGAATAACTCAGCCCCATTGGACCGGAGTCGCTCTGTAACTGACCCTCGACCCCCAGATCCAGTATTGGGCCTAGTGACCCTTTCCAAAATCCTAAGCATAGCCTGGGACAATGCGTGGTTCCCAGCCATGCGATCTTGAGACCCAGTCTCAGTAGCGGGCAACACTAGCGTCTCACTCATATCCAAATTTGGCAGGCTGCTCGATGACGAGGACTCAGCTCGAGCCCCTCTACAGCCTCTACCTCGGCCTCTAGTACCCCGTCCGCGGATACCTCGTATACTCATATCTAATCGAATTTATCTGTATTAAAAGTTTTATGAATTAGTTATAGTTCCAGTGTTTACTAACAAATATTTTATGTAAAACAGTACCAGAAGTTCAGAGTTTGTTTTCGTTTGTCGTACCTCTAGTAGTTTACTATAGTTTCAATTTAACTATAGTTTTCAGTATATACTAACTAGAGTATTTTCATAGTATACTACCTATAGTAGTTTCAGAATAGCGTAGCATTTTCAATTAAAGCATATATCAGTTTCAGAATATTTACAGGATCAACGTCGGAAACTCGGTGTACCACACACTCAGTAGAAACATTTCAAATCATTACTGTAATAACAAGTTCCTTACCCAATTCAAGCTGAACCAGAATCAATACTTTGATCAACAAAGCTTTCAACTGGTCGGAACTTTACTGATATTTATCTGTCTATTCAACTCTTACATCTTCTTTGTAATAACTATGTCATTAATGTAGCTACTTCAATTATTAATATTGAAGGTTTGAGTTTTTTTTTCCAAAGCCACAACCATCAAATAGATTTTAAACCATAGTGCAATACTATAACTGATTTCAGCCGTACAGATAAACCAACACTTCAATGTCAATAGTGTACCTCAATTTATAATAGGGAGAATGGCCCCTAATAATAATCAATCCAGTAATACAATTTCTATAATATGTGATTCCTATCACCATACCTCATGATCGAGTCAATATTTATATCGATAATGAATGTAATTACCTCCAATTAAAGAATATCTTTCACAGATAACCCAGGTTTACATACTAAAGAGATTGTTGATATCTCAGAGAAAATTCAGAAGAATAATATAACACATACTTAGTAGAACCCACTGTGAGAAAAATAATATAACTTGCATATTCGCAATTCAGGGCTTCAATCAGTAGAAGTAGAAAATAATATCACATGAATCTTATCATCAAATCTTATATCATTCATAATGAATTAGCAACCCAAGTAAAATAGAGCAATACTGCTCATGAATCAACCAGACTTTTAGTAATTCCATTTATCATAATTTACTAGTATTTCAATACGATGAATATTGCATCTGTACATGCACAATTTCATATGCCTCTGATAATAACAGAACTTATAAAGTACCCAAAAGATGTTGCTGTAATATACTCAATTATAACAGCTGTATTCAAATATCTTTGCAGTTTTATCACTATTCCACTGACCAATAAAGTCATCAATAATCTTACATTATTCAGTTCACTGAAAGAGTCAGTTCAGAAGAATTTTTAGCTAATTCATTCTATAATTATCATATATGGATAAGTCAATTACTCATGAATAACTTTTTCCTTAACAATGACATCACATATTCAGAATAATCTTCAGAAAAATTTGATACCTCTTTTAATACCGTCTTTATTTACTAACCCATTCTCATTCTGACTACATCATTAATCTTTCAGCCTTTGAATTCTTTAGTTCCACAATTATGAGCTTAATCTATATAAATCTTGTGAATTTCATTGTATAACACTATACTGGTAAGGGGTGGAGATCGTAATCCTCAAAATTTAACTTTCATGTATATACTCATATAACATAACATTTATCATTCTCATGTACTATAAAATATCTATCCATACCTTTTCGAATTCTATTTCATCATCAGTAACATTTTACTCAGACATTTGAGTATCTCTTTCGGAGTCATCGGAATTAGCTCGGTAGGAAAGTGTCTTTGTCTATTTGTAAAACAATTCTCATCAGAGTCGGGAGATATCACAATACCACAGGTTATACAATGGCATGTATTTCTAAACTCCACATATGCTACGTTCAGTCCGAGAACCGACTAAACTGTAACTTTGATACCACTAAATGTAACACCCTAACTCGTATCCGTCATTTGGAGCAGGTTTTGAGCGCTTCGGAACATTTGAACATTTATCAATTAATTCAGGCAAGTTACTATTCATTCACCGAGGTTATTCATAATGTCCCTTAAATAGACGCTCGAGGCCCAATACAAGTATTAGAATCAAGTCGGGACTAAACCGAGAACTCAGAGAATTTTTGTGACTTTTCAAAAAATTTCCAAAGTGTAGGGCTCACACGCCCGTGCCTCAGGCCGTGTCCGATTTAAGTTGCTCTCTGAGTTGCGCCATACGACCATGCCATACGTGCGTGTGTTAGGCCTTGTGATTAATTAATTCAATTCGAAATAGGTGATGGTTTCACACGGCCAAGGCCGTGTCACCCACACGGTTGAGACACACGCTCGTGTTGTAATACCCCGAATATTATTATAGTAAGAAAGTAAGATATTATCCTTGATATAGTTAAGTGAGGAAATAAAGTGATAAAAAGGAAAATTTTGGATTATGTCAGCATTGGGAAGTATATTATGATGTATTACATTATTAATTCAAGAAAGGACTAAATTGTAAAAGTGAGAAAATTTTTGTTGTCCAAAAGTAAATACTTAAAATTTAAGGGGTTAAAGTGTAAATTTAAAAAATTTAAAGGACAAATAGTGCAAATATTTTAGGGGTGGAATAATCTAGAAACTAAGAAAAATGGATGAATTAGGACCAAATCGAATAGATGAAGAATTATGAGGGACTAAATTTCAATTTTTCTAAATTAAGTGATGACTCAATGATGGAATTTTAAAAGATCATGAAGGCCAAATGGTCAATTAGTAAGAGAGAGAACTCTAGAATGTAATGATTATATTGATGATATTTTAAATTAATTAATTAGATAAATATTACTTTATTAATATTTTAATAAGATATTTTTTATTATTTTATTATTTCATTTAGTATATATATATGTGTGTGGAAAGAAAAAAAACACAAACACACTATCCATCATCTTCTTTCATGCACCCCAAGTTAGAAAGAAGAGAAGAAAGAAACTTTATTTTCTTTACAATTTAGTCCTTCCACAAAAAATTCACCATTTTCACCTAGTAATCAAGAAAATTTCCATAACTACTAAGACAGAAAATAACAAGGAGACTATGGGGAGCTAGAATATCAAATTAGATTGAAGAAATAGAAGCTGGAGGAGGGAGAAAATCAAGTTAAAGATTGAAATCAACAAGACAAGGTAAGAACATCAAGATCTCAATATATTTTTAAGTTTGATATTGTTGAAAAAGCTTGGAAATGATGTTATAGTAGAGTTTTCTTATATATGGTCCTATGTTCTTGATATGTTAGTGAAGGAAAATAAGAGAAAGTGATGGGAAATATTGTAGAGAAAGTAAATAAAGGTGTTACAAATTTGGAAATCAACACTTTGCACTAAAATAGTTTTAGACAACAGCAGTAGTCTAACTTTGAAAAATCACCAAAAATTGTAGAAATCGAATTAGAGGATGAATAAAATATGAAATTAAATCTTATTGAGTCTAGTTTCTTATAGTAGAAACAATGTAAGTAATGGAATTGTAAATCATGAGATAAAATAGGTTTTGTGAGACAAGGTCAGAATGATTTCGGGTTCCCCTGTTCTGACTAAATCATCAAAAATTGGATAAAAATAATTAGGGGCTTAAATTTATATGTTTAAAATCCTGAATGAGTCTATTTTAAATAGAAACAAATGGTAACATCATTTGAATCCCGTATGGGGAGATAATTAATTTTTAGTGAAGAAGGGTCGGAACTGTCAGACAGCAGAACAAGGGTGACTTTAAAGAATAAACTGTACTTATTGGCTAAACCAAAAATTATGAAAATTTTATGGTTAGAATATATGTGATTCTAGTTTCTAAAAAATCAAGAGGAACTTAAATTGGAATCTTGTAGCTCAAGATGTAAATAATTTAGTGAATATGACGCAAATGGACAACTTTGAATAAATTTATAAGTAAATAGTGAAATCATAGATAATGTTACTTATAAGCATGTAATATAAACTAAGGATGTGGAATGGAGAGGAGGAGGAGGAAAATATATATAAATATTTGGCTAGCATGGCTAATCTGCATGTTTTAGGCTTAGGGACTAAATTGAATAGAAGTAAAACTTTATGGAAAAATTTGTAAAAATGTTAGAAATGACTAAATTGCATGAAATGGATTATTTTATTATTTAAGTTACAAGATTGAATGAAATTACTAATTTAGATCAAAATCGGGTGAAAACATGTTTTAGGGATTAAATTGAAAAGTGTTTGAAATTATGGAAAATTCTGATATTTCATAGAATTCATAGGCTGTTATCAATATATATGAGAATAATTAGGCTTGAAACAAGGATTAAATTACAAGAATTTTATTTTTCTGAGCCTAAGGATGAAATCGTCTTTAATTAAAAGCTTAGGGGCAAAATGGTAATTTTACCTAGAGAATTAATTGAATGTATTAGAATATGAAATGAATGAAAATGATGATCAAATTTATAAAGATCCAGATGACTCAAATATGAGACTTGAACGTGGAAAAATAAAAGACATCGGATTAGTGAAATTATAAACACGAACAAGCAACGAGATAAGTTCGTGTAACTTGAATTATATTCTTAAATGCTTAAAATATATTTTTATTGATGTGAATATGATTTGGGTGTTTATTGTATGATAATTGATGAAGTATTGATATTCTTGATGAAAATAGAAAATAAATCCCGGTTGAATGAAAGAAAAATTCGATGGATCTCTGAAATGGAAATGTGCGCACATGAATATGAATTGACGGACCCAGATTTGTATCACTATAATTCAAACTTTATCATTATTATATGTTTAATTTACTAATTATGTGATATAAGGAAATACGAGTGGATGGTACATGAAATATTGATATTATGAATTAACTGACTTATGTTTAGGAAGAAACGGCAAGAGAATGATATTTATCATGACATGTAAATATGTGATTATCTTTGATACGTTGATACAAGGAAATTAAGTATGTTGAGACGAGTAATAAATTTAAGTAAGACATGTCGAGAAAAATAAATATGTTTAAGGGATGATATGTTTGGATTTGATTGGTTCCAAATAAGAATGCTAGATGAAATAAAATGTCTGATAAATAAATTTGTAACTCTGGTAATGCTCCGTAACTCTATTTCGGCGACGGATTCAGGTTCGGGGCGTTACACGTGTCTCTGCCCGTGTGCTCAAATCTAAGCATTTCTCGAATTTAAGGTGCAGGGGACACACGGCCTAACCAAATGCCTGTGTTACTAGGCCGTGTGTCATACACGGTCTAGACATACGCCCGTGTGGACAAAATAAAGCTATTCCTAGCTTCATTTCTCACCCCAATTCTTGCCATAATCCTACACCACATCTTGCATTCATAACCCAACAAATCCAAGCATTTTATTCAAGTTAATTCTATACATACAATTACTAACCATTTCAAGCATTCTAATTAAGCATATTCCATCCATCATCATGGCATATCATTTCATGCATACATGTTTACAAACTTACCTTGGTTATGTCCTTATATTAGACATAATTTGATCAACTATTTAACATATATGTGGCTAACATAATATGACATTACAAGTATATCCAAACAATCATTACTAGCCATTCCAATGGCTAGATTACAAGCATCTTTTATGCTTACATGCCAATATGGCCAACATATCCTATACATGCCATTACAACCGTAATTGAATTACCATACTATATCGACATGGACCGATGGATAGTGTGAGTGATCTCCGCCGAGCTTCTAATCCAACGAGCTTCCGATTTACTCTAAAATAGGGAAAAATAAAACGGGGTAAGCATAAAATGCTTAGTAAGTTCGTATAACATGGTACTTAATTTACCATTCATCCTATTTTGAGGTAACTAAGTAAGACATATCCAACCACTTTTATCTTAAGCCCTACACACATCCTCATTGCCCTTGTTAGTCATATATTCCATAGTAATATCAAGACATGTATGGACTCAACAATAATCAAGTTTCCAAGCACATATACTTTCCACATCATGTATTCATTCAACAAACATGACATTGATAAGATTCACAAACAAAATATTTAAATCAAGCATAAAAACATATACAATTCAGTTACACGAACTTACCTCGACAAAGGTTCGTGTACATAAAATCGACTAATCTGACATTTTCCTCATTACTCGTTCTAACTCTGAATTTGGTCTATCCAGATCTATACGAGTAAATTTAACATCAATTTATTATATTTTACATTCATGTGGACTAAATTTTCATCTTAAGCAAAATTACTATTTTGCCCCTAACTTTTCCATAAATTCTATTTTCATCCCTAGGCTCGGAAAATGAAACTTGTGCAAATTACTCCCTATTACAAGCCTAACCAAAGCCCCATTACAAATTTTACAGCACATGTATTCATAAAATTTTAGAATTTTTCATCAAATTTTACAACTTTTCATTTTAGTCCATAAATCATGTTTTCATCAAAAAATCACTTTATAAAAATTGTTTATCTATCAATAATCTTTCATTTTCTACCACAAAATTTTAATTTCCAGCATATACATCCATGACCCATTTTCATACTTTGATAACTTTTCAAATTAATCCCGCAAATAGAGAGATTAAGCTATCCCGATTCAAAAAATATCAAAATTACTAAAAACGAGACAAGAAAACTTTTTCAATTTGGCCATGAAAGTCTCTTCTCTCTCTCCTAGGTTTTCCATGTTTATTTTGGGGAAAAAGATGGCATAAAATAAGATGATATCTTTTATCATCTTTTAAATTAATAAGTATTTGCTTCCAATTTAGTCATTGCCCTTTTTTTATATTTCCATGGATGAGTCACCAAGAAAAATCTACATACTTTTTTAGTGGTCTAATTACCATATAAGGACCTCTAGTTTTGAATTCCATAGCTATTTGATCCTTCTAGCTACTAGAATCCAACTTTTGCATTTTATGCTATTTAGTCCTTCTCATAATTAAGCACTAAATTGATAAAATTTTCTTTTCAAAATTTTCACACGACATTTCTAGTATACTATGGATCATATAATAAAATAAAATATAATTTTATTTTTTGACTCGAATTTGTGGTCCCGAGACCACTGTTCCGATTTCATCGAAATTGGACTGTTACAGGATGAGCATGGTAAAAACGAGAATTATATGAAATTGTGATATGTGATCATGAATATATGTGTGTGTGTGTGTGTGTTTGAATCATTTGTTACCCTATTAATTGTCTCAGGTAGAGTTGGATATAGTTAGCATGCCATAGGATTAGTGTACGGGATTTACTTCAGTTTATACTGATGAGGTGCGAAGTGTAATTTATACTTCGGATGTTCTGATGAGGCACTGAGTGCTAGATATATTGGTGTGATGGTTGAATGATCCATGTATCCATCTTGAGTCCATGTTTGGTTAATGGGGATAATAAAACATAAACCTTGCCTACTGACATGATATGTGAAGCTAATAATGGAGAAATTTGCATTTATGTGAAACGATAACATGTGATGCGAATCGGTTTAAATGAGTCTGAAGGCCAATATAGATATGAAATGAATCAACATATTCAAAAAATAGATGAGAAAATGAATTGAATAAATGATATGCTATGAAATATAAGCAAGTGTGATATGATGATAGTAAACATAATATGATATATTCATGTGGTTGCCAAATGAGATGTGGCATAAATTTTGGTGAATGAGACATGAATGGTATATTAAAAGTGTTGAAAGTTGCGACACTGAGCTTCTATATCCATGGTTGTGATCCTCCCCTGTTGAGGTTGTGACATTGAATCCCTCTGTCCTCTAAGTCACGACGTCCCCTATTGAAGTCACAATGTCAGCCTCCTATCTTTAAGATCGCGACTCACATCGATTGAAGTCGTGATGTCGATCTTCTGCCTTCAATGTCGCGACATGATTCCCACATGGCCACGACGTCATTTTGTTATTTTGAAAATTTTACATTTTAGTCCTTCAATTAACATTGGTTTTTCATAAGAGCTTTCGTAAGCTCGTTTATAACCTAGATTTGATTAAATAACATATTATAATTAAGTATTAAACCTAATGGCTTGTCTAAATTGTTTATTTGATATGCAAACGAAGTTGTAGTTGCTCTTGCAACAATGAATGTGACATTTCACATCTCGAATTCGACGATTGGGTTAGGTGTAGGGTGTTACAATAAGCGAGCTTTAATTTGGTGGGATAATTCCTGTCGACCTCTAGAAAATGGAGATATGGTATTTTTTCCATTTGAGAGAACAAAACAGATCCTTTATGATGAAGATTGCGTTAAAAGAACTCAACAACACTAAGAGCTTCTAGGTGAGTCATGAGTTCTAAATATAAGGTGAAAGTCAGTCACCATTCCTGACTCAATTGACAAAGGAAAAATTCTTTTGTATGGAGGCTAGTTTCAAAAGTATGGGAGGTGGTTCAAAAGAGTGCTTGTTGGTTGTTAAGCAATGGACTTATTGCCATATTTTGGAGTCACATTTGGTTGTGCTTTATGTGATATTTGTGTTGAGTCACTGGAGCACCATTTGCACAGCAGATTATAGATCCATGTGTGAGGTAATGCATCCAAGATAAAGAGTTTGAGTAAATTGAATCGAGTTTGGTAAGATTATTTAAATGCAAAAATTGAACTGCAATTGTCAGCTTCTATTGTATCCATCTGGTGAACAAGAGCAAAATTCTCTTCAAACTTTTTTAGAGACTTCTTTTGAAATTTTTATGCTAAACAAAATACTTTTAAGTGAAATAATGAAACTATTCAAAACTAATTTAAAAACATTTACCAGCTAAAGGTTTTTTTAGGAATTTAAATTAGAATGTGATATCGTTTCAACATAAATTTTATTTTATTTCCTAAATTATCTTTTTTTTTTAAGAAATATCATTTGGGCTTTAATATAATATAAACCAAAACAAAAGGTCCAACAAGCAGCCAAAATAAAGAAAAAGGCCCGTTAACAGGTAAAATCAAATTTCAAAAAAAAAAAGGAAAATCGGGCAAAATATGTAAATATTTTTTAAACAGCTGTAACCTACTCACGAAATTAATTCTTACCGACCTTCACGCCCAATCAGAAACATTTCTGAGAACTGTCAATCCTCTCTTCTCATAACAGCTCCCAAGATTGACGATTTCATTTCCTAGGGAGGCTTCTTCTTTTCAAGAAAACTCTTTCATTCTTCAGCTTCCCTTCTTCTTGCCTGTACTGATATGCACTCTTTCAATCTGGTTCCCGAATCCATCCCAGCAAGCGTCTTTCTTCATCGCAAGCAGAGGCTGTATGTTCCAGGTAAAACTCTTCTCTTTTCCTCAAGCATTCTGTTGCTATTTTGTGGGCAAGAGCATTTCCATGTCTTGAAATATGCTTGAATTCAAAATGCTTTCGTCTGCCAACCATTCGTCTGCTTATCATTTGTTGTATATCAAACATATAAACTCCTATCTTTGGTTTGTCTCGCTCTTCGTTTTTGCATTTTTTAATCACTGTGAGGGCATCTCCTTCAACAACAACTTTCGGCCAACTATTTTCCATCCCTAATCTGACTACTTTCCGATACGCTAGAGCTTCGGCTTCAAATGCCGAATAGACTTCCTTGTGGATTTTGGAACATGAGATCAGAATACGCCCTTCATCGTTTCTTGCCACGATCCCAGAGGCTGAGGTGTTATTATGTTTGTCTAAAGCTCAATCAAAATTTATCTTGACAGAATCTCGAGGTGGGCATCTCCACGTTCTTGTTTTCGCTTTGTTCCTTGTTTGTTTCCTATATTCAAGACCATCGAGTTCTGCATATAATTGTTTATAAATTTTCCTACCTCCTTGCGTGTGCTAACCTTTTTCTTATGTATTCTAGCGTTTTTGTCACCCCATATTGCCCAGAGTGCACAACTGAAAAGGCGACTTTTTTGAGGACTGAGCATTTCGAAGACCCAAATAAGCCACTGTTTAAAATCCTGATTTTCTTCTGTAAGCACTTCCCGTAAAAGTAGTTCTGACCATACTTCTATTGTGACAGGACACTCTCGAAACAAGTGATTCATTGTCTCAGCTCACTCTCCACATCGAGGGCAGCTTGTGTCATTTACCAATTTCCTGTGTTGCATGTTGACTTTCGTAGGCAGATAATTCCATGAGATTCTCCAGATTGTAATTTTCAGTTTTGTTGGTAGGTGCAATAGCCATAATGTTTTGTAAAATTTCCTGTAGACGGTCTGTAAAGCATAAGCTCTAGGGTTTTCTTCAGCTATTTGTAATAGTTTATAGGCGCTCCTAACGGAGAACTCCCCTGAAGCTTCACCTCCCCATACCAAGAAATCATCATGTGGTGTTTCTTCCAACGGAATACGGAGAATTCGAGTAGAATCTTCTTCTAGGAAGGTATACTCTATCAACTCGTTCCTCTATTTTCTTTCTTCGGTATCAATTAGCTCTTTAACTTTTAGATCTTGCATAGAATTCACTACCGCTGATAATCTGAAATTAATTGCATCTAGAATCTAGCCATCACTATTAATGAATATGTTTTGACCTGTGCCAACTCACCAAAGAAAACCTTTTTTCAAAACATCTTTTGCTGCCCAAATACTTTTCCACGTATAAGAAACTATATTTCCCAAATTGGCATTTAAGAAATCGGTATTTGGAAAATATTTAGCTTTAAGTACCCGCGTGACAAGAGAGTCTTCGTTATTGATAATCCTCCATCCTTGTTTCGCTAGAAGGGAAAGATTAAATTGAGACATATTTCAAAACCCCATACCCCCATCTTCTTTAGAGCGACACATAAGCTTCCATTGACACCAATGAATCCATTTCTTCTTCTTTCCGTGTTACCACCAGAATTTCGCAAAAATACCTTCTAATTCATCACATAACGATTTAGGTAGGAGAAAACATGACATAGCATAATTTGGAATTGCTTGAAGTACTGATTTAATAAAAACCTTCTTTCCTCCTTGCGATAACAACCTTGTACTCCACTGCCCAATCCTCTGATTGATCTTATCCTTTATGTTTTAGAAAGATTCTTTTATTCTTTTGCCCACTATATTAGGAAGGCCTAAGTATTTCTCCATTTTTGATGCGCACCTCATACCCAATACTCCTACTAGTCTATTTTTTAGCTCCTCTGAAGTGTTGGTGCTGAAGAAAATTGTTGATTTGCAAAAATTCACACACTGCCCGGAACATTACTCATACTTTTTCAAAATGTCTTTCAGCACTTCCGCTCGTTTCTTCGTGGCTTCTCCAAACAAAATACAATTATCAGCAAACATGAGATGCGATATTTCTGGCCATTTTCTACTCGCCTTAATTCCCTTTAGAGCCCTCTCATTGACTGCAAGATGAATCAAAGTTGAAAGCCCCTCCACACAAATCAAAAAAAGATATGGACTTAATGGGTCTCCTTGTCGTAATCCTCTGGAAGGTCTAAAATTCCTGCCTCTATTCTCATTGATGTTTACTACATAGGAAACTGTTGAAATGAATTTCATGACTAGCATAACCCATTCTTCTGTAAACCCCACTTTCAGCATAACATCCTTTAAAAAACCCCATTCCACTCTATCATAAATCTTGCTCATATCCAGCTTAACCGCCATAAATCCTTTTTTCTTATAACGTTTTTGACGCAAAGTATGGAGAATTTCATATGCAATCAGCACATTATCCGAGATTAATCTGCTTGGAACAAACACACTTTGAGCACTATCAATGCATCTCCCAATATAATTCTGAAGTTTGTTTGCAATTGCTTTAGCCACTATTTTGTAAAGAATTGTGCATAGACTAATAGGTCTAAAATTAATAAGATTTGTAGGGTTTGGGATTTTTGGGATAAGCACTATGTCTGTATGGTTAGATAATTCAAAATCTTTACCCTTGTTTAGAATCCCAAGACAAAAGCCTTCAATATCTTTTCCCACAATATGCCAGTACTTCTGGAAAAGTAAGGCTGGAAAACCATCCCATCCTGGTGCTTTAGTCGACCCCATCCCTTATAACGCTTGATAGACTTCATCCACCGTGTAAGCAGACAGTAAAACTGTATTAACATCAGCAGGAATATGAGTTTTAATACCTGCTAATAAGTGTGATGAATCTCCCGGGTTGCTTGACGAAAATAAGTTTTGGAAATAATTTGAGGCTGTCTCAAAGATTTCAAACTCATCAGTAATATCTCTTCCCTCCATTGACTCCAACCGACTAATTGTGTTGATCTTTCTCCGTGTTGTTGCATATTTGTGGAAGAAAGCTGAATTTCTGTCCCCCAATTGAATCCAATTGGCCCTTGCTCTTTGCTCCCAGTAAATTTCATCTTTATCAATCTCCATATTCAATCTGATCTTAGTATCTATTAGCTTTGCCAATGTATCATCAGTCCTCTCACTTTCCAGTAGAGTCTCCAATTCCTTGTTGAGCTTCTTCTTACATTCATTTCTGCTTTGTTTGATTGACTTCGCCCACCTTGTCAAACTATTCTGCAATTTGTTTAATTTTTCATAAATCAGCCCATTTGATGAATCCTATGACTTTTTAACCTCTTGCTCAAAAAATCTTCTAATATCCACTATGCCTCAAATCTAAACCGTGGGCTTCTCTTGAATTGTTCTTCATTGTCTGTATGAATTAGGAGCGGACAGTGATCTGATATTGAATGAGATAAATAACGAACAAAACCCTTCGGGAATAATTGCATCCAACTTTCATTAGCCACACTTCTGTCCAGTCGTTCCCTTATATTTGTTTCCGGTAAATTACCCCTTTCCCATGTGAACTATGTTCCTTGAAATCCCATATCCATTAGTTGACATTCATCCAAGACATCACGAAAGGCTGCCATCTTCCTCTCCTCCCTTGGTTGTCCCTCATTCTTTTCAAAAGAGTACATAATTTCATTAAAGTCACCACTAACAAGCCACGGATATCTTTGCTCTTGTCTCAATGTCCTTAGCAAATTCCATGAAGCATTCTGATCACTAGCATAAGGCGACCCATAAAATCCTGTATATCTCCATACTCCATTTACATTGCCCTCATCTATTAATACATCAATATGGTTTTTAGAAAATGTTTGAGATTGACCGTAAATCCTTCCCTCCAAGCAAGACAAAGTCCACCACGCGTACCTTCTGCTCCTATATCAATTCCATTCACAAAACCACGCCTTCTTCAAATCCCTTCCATACGTTTATCATCAATTTTGGTTTCCATAAAGAAAACCAAATCGGGGATATGTTGCTTCAGTAAGAACCGAAGCCTTCGAACTGCTCGCGGATTCCCCAGACCGCGAACATTCCAGCAAACAATTTTCATTGCTCCCGGTCGGCTTGCCAATTGGCAGCCGCCGATCTTTTTTTATTAGGAAACATATCTTTTTCCCCTTCCTCCTCAAAGAAATTTAATTCCTCTCCCTACTGCAAGTCTTTTTTTGCATATTTCATTCTTTTGCCTATATCTTCCAAAAAATTATCCTTAGCACAAACACCAGCTTTAAGCTCAAGCAGTTTCCTCTTACGCACAATGCTCTCTTCCTTATACGGATCCCTCCCTTGCACTGAATTAATTCTTTTCCAGCTGGCCTTTTTTCCTGCTTTTAAATTTCCCTCCTGTGCTGCATCGACCTTTTTCTTATGGTGCTCCTCATTTGCGTTCGTCCCTATTTCTTTAATATTCAATGCTTTCTCCCGTACTAATAAATTTGGACCTTCTATTTGTAACACCGACTCATGATTTTCCTCCAGTACTCCAGTGTAAAAATAATGACTCTCTTTCTTTCTCGAAAAAGCATTTAATTTTAGACTTTCCTTTCCAATTAAATTGCTTTCTGCTTTTAGTGCTAGCATAAAGGGTGGGTCCTCTCTAATTTTGTCTTTATTTGCAGGTTCAATCATCCCACAACTTTAGAGAACGTGCCCAATTCTACCACATCCAAAGCAAAAAGTTGGTAACTTCTCATATTTAAAGGGAATCCAAACTCTGTCGTGTTTACCAACGGAAACAAAAATACCCCTACGAAGGGGCTTTTGCACGTCTAACTTAACTCTAATTCGACAAAATTCCCCAATAATTTCAGATCTAGTAATTCTCCCAAAAGTAGTTCCAATAGCATGCATCAAATCTTTTTTATCAAATTCAGGTAAACAAGGTCCAATCTTAACCCAAAACAAGGATGAAGTAAGTCTGATTCTATTCCTTTCTGTTGATTTAATCAATCTGTCGAAAATAACAAGCTGTTTCCTGAATAGTCATGGCGGGCCTTTTAAAATTGTCTCTAGATCATCTTCTAATTCAAAACTAATTGTAAATAAATTTTGACTTGCTAATTGGATCTCAAATTTTCCTGTCTGGATTATAAGATTTCTTCGACCATACGGTGCAGATCAACGTAGGTTTATCACTTGGTGACACCGTCGAGCTCCTCACCGATAGATGAATGATCTCTTCTGCCAAGAGAGAAACCTCCTCCTTGTTAAACCCTTCGTTGCCACCTCTTTCCTCCATCCCAAGCCGCAGCAGAAGCTGATTTCGCTAGGAAACTAAGCAAAGCACTCTTGACTCCTAGGGTTTTTGATGGAGATTCAGTTTTAAAAACTTCAATTACGGCTTTTACTCCTAAATTATCTTTTTAACTAAATGTGATATTTAATAAATTTGGTAAAGCAGATCTTATCCGATTAAAATATGTGAAACATAATTTTTAATCTTGTCAACTTAAATTATGAAAAAAATAGTGTGAAACTAATATGGAGTCTATGGCACATGGAAAAAAAATAGATTTATAAAAAAAAATATTGCTGTAATTAAATGGTTAAAATAAAATTTTTAGAAATTATTGTATTTTAAGTTTAAATCTTATCATAGTAATATTTTATAGAAGTCTTTTATAAAAAAAATACAATCTCATATATATATTTGTTATTTTATATGAAAAATTTTAATTATTAAAAAAAAACTATCTTGTTAATATTTGTTATTTTAGAAGAATTTTTTTACTTATTTCCTAATTAAGTTGATATCTAATTGATTCGTGTACTAAAATTCAACATGATAACCACACATGAAGAAACTTAAAAATTTATACATTGTTGCTAAGTATCAACCCTAAATAAGACTTTAGATCTCCACGCTTATCAATTGAGTCAATAACTGAAGTCAAAATTTTACATTTATATAAATTGTATAAACATATAATACCATCAAACATGATTAAATATACAAAAGAAAGAGAAGGGGGGGGGGAGTATATCGAAACTCGAAAGATATGGAAGGGGTTGAGGTATCTGGAGATAGTGGGTTGGCAGCAGACCAAATCCAAACGTCTGGCTCATAATGATGCTGCCTTTGCTTTTTAGTGAAAGAAAAAGAGCGAAATGGAGATGATATATGTTCCATCTTAACTAAAGCCAAGGGTTTGAGGATGAATGAAGGCCAGCCCTTCAAATCTTTTTCCTTTTTTTTTTTTTTTTTTGAGTCAAAGTGGCTAAGAGTTACGGAAATCCATGATCCAGACCCATCTATGAATCTCCTCCATTCGCCTCCATTTTTATTTCAAGTATTTTTGCTTTCCGTTTTGACTGGTAGAGGTTCTATATTAATTACATCATGGTCAGTTGAAGCGACCCATCAAACATGTTTGTCCCTCAACCGGAAATGGATTTCTTTTTCTGATAAGACAAGATTTCAAACCCCATATCATATTTGATGCAATCAGTTACACTCAAGTATTGTAATGTGTGTTGTAACATTATGAACACCATGCCTCACCATTTTGGCTTATATTTACTTTATTGATTATTTTCAACAAAACTAGGTTTTATCTATAAAGTTCATTATTTATTTTTTTAAGGGGAAATTGATGGAGATCATTTAGGATAAATCTCTTTACCCTTTTCTGAGTCCATTTCTAATCTTCAGTAGAAAAATTTTTGGTTGATGGCCCAAAAATTCAATAACTATATATTATTATTTAAATTCTTAATTGAGTTGGTGTCAGAAGTCAACTTTACACTAACTCGAAATTAATAACAACACTATTTACTATTAATTACTTTTAAACTTTACGTTTGAATTATTTATTGTATGATATATTCAAATGTACATTTGTATCCCAAATACGTTATGTCTACATATATATGCGATAAAAATACTAATAATAAATTATTGTTGTTGACATTTTCTAGGTAATTGTTAGCGTAAGAAAATCAATATTTAGAGAGAAAAATGTGGAAGCTTTGATGCAATATGATATTGTTGTGTCTTCCTCTTCAAATTCAAACCGACAACCAATAATTGTACCATATTTTGGCACCACAATTGCAAAAATGGACCCCCTATAGGCTATAGTGTCGCACTTAATTTTATCATTCTTATATTTGTTTGGTACCAAATGAATGAGGATAACATGTAGAAACAAGCCGTGGTTTATATATTGAGAATCCGAAAAGGTTTGTTGTAACAACTTCTCGACGAAATGTTAGAATATCATTTTAAATTTACACCACATCCTTATACTTGTAAGTCATTTGGGTTTCCCTTGTTTAATTAAAATATTATCAACCAAATTAAATTCAAGGACTTAATTAAGCTTTGTTTTAAACAAAAAAAATATATTTATTTTTAATTATAGCATTGAAAATTTTAACTCAACTCAAAATTGAGTGTTAAAGAATAAAAAGACCATTATCAGACATCATCATACGAAAGTTTGTAAATAAATAATAGTTAACAGTTTTAATTTAATTTATTTTTTCTGAAAATTGTGACGTTTAGTAAATTCTCATATTTTAATTTACCTTTAGTTTTAATTTTTAATTTTTCAAAATTTTTAATAAATTCTTATATATTTTTAGGCAAAAAGGCTTTAGTAAAAAAAGAAGGAGAAGCCAAGTTAACATATTAATCCATATGGTATGTCAATATTTTCATTTGTTAAAATCAAATGGATGAATAATAATTTTTGTTAACGGAACGATTCTAGTTATTTAATTTTAATTACTAAAATCTCAAATAAATGATTTTTGGATTAATATTATTTAGAATTTTGCCAAAAGAAAAGTAAAGAAAATTGAGCTTGAATTCACATGCAGCAACTGTGTAATTTGTAATGTTGGTAATGCTTTGAGTACTTCCGTTTATTAATAATTTGTGGTTGGCAAAAAAATTGTTGAATTAATTGTGGATTAAATTATAATTTGAGTGTATAATTTTAGATATTGTATTAAAAAGAATAGACATAATAAAAATATTTATTTTTAGCATGTTGAAGTATAACTAAAAATAGATTAAAATTAAATTAAAGGTTATAATTGTTGAGTCAACCTAAAATTTTTAAAACTTAAGACTGGAAATCGCATTGTTAACATGTAAACAACTCACATGCTCTGCATTGAGAAAAGAGGGGTTCATATGATTTAGTACACAGAATATTTAAACGTGCACAACAATTACATTATCCTTGTATATTCCATATTACTTTTAAATAATTATAAAATTATAAAAAAATACACTTGAATTAATTTTACATTTATAGGCGGGTCATTATCGCATGTGACTATTATTTATTGACGAGAACATTTTGATGTTCACCAAAAAAAAAAAAAAAATCATTCATGAACTAGACTTGTTTTCAGAAGATTACAATCATAGTGAGTTAACCCAAACGCTTCAAACAATCATGGGTTCCTTGCCTCACACTGCTGCGGAGGCTCAGCAGCTAGACCTGGAGGATTCCAGTCGAACCGAGAGAGTGCAGTGGCTGATTAATTCACCTGAGCCTCCTAGTTTATGGCAGGAACTAGTTGGTACAGTCAAAGGAAGGTTGTTAACTCCTGGAAAAAAGAATTCCTCATCCAAAGCCAAGGGGAAACATGCCATGTCCTTCCTCCGAGGTCTGTTTCCGATCCTCAGCTGGGGAAGGAGTTACAAGGCTTCATTTTTTAAACATGATTTAATGGCGGGTTTAACACTTGCAAGTCTTAGCATTCCTCAGGTACCTACTTACTCTCTTTTGCTTCTCTGTGTCACTCTTTGCTTTCTCATGACTCAAACTGTATTTTCTTTTTCCCCAGAGTATTGGATATGCTAATTTAGCGAAACTTGATCCTCAATACGGTCTATGTAAGTTGCTGAAAAACTGAGCTTTTCATTTCCTTAAGCTTGAAGTTTCTTGTTCTTGATGAAATTGTGTTATGGGGGTTGTTTCATCTAGATACAAGCCTCGTCCCACCTCTTATATATGCGCTAATGGGGAGTTCAAGAGAGATAGCTATCGGACCGGTAGCCGTGGTTTCAATGCTGCTATCTTCCATGATTCCAGGCCTGGTGGATCCTGCAATTGACCCCATTGGGTACACAAGTCTAGTGTTCACCGTGACATTCTTTGCTGGAACTTTCCAAGCCATATTTGGATTGTTTAGGTAGTGAGATCTTTTGAGTTTTTTTTTTTTTGGTCCTTTTAAAAAAAAAAAAAAGCAATACACATGTTCTTCTCTGAAAACAGTTTTGCTGTTTCACAGACTGGGGTTCCTGGTGGATTTTCTTTCACATGCTGCAGTAGTTGGATTCATGGCGGGTGCAGCCATTGTGATAGGGCTTCAGCAACTGAAGGGACTATTTGGACTGAGTCACTTTACCACTAAAACCGATGCAGTGTCAGTTTTGACCTCGGTTTCCAAATCAGTTAAACATGAAGTAAGTAGTCAAGGAAACCTAACTTTGCAGCCATCAATCATTTCAGTATGATTGCTAAAATCTTTCACTTTCATTGTCTCACCCTTTCTATATTTCTTTAAACAGTGGTATCCTCTAAATTTCGTGCTCGGTTTATCCTTCCTGGTATTCCTCCTTGTCGCCAGGTTTATCGTAAGTAATCAAATTCTGGCAGGCTTTTCCTCTTAAAGTAATAATATTTAATTATCAGTAAATCTAAAAAAAAAAAAAACTGATTTCAGGGAAAAAGAAACAAAAAGCTCTTCTGGTTCCCAGCAATAGCTCCTCTATTGTCAGTCATATTATCCACCCTGATTGTATATTTAACCAGGGCTGACAATCATGGGGTGAAGATAGTAAAACACTTAAAAGGAGGCCTCAATCCAAGCTCAGTCCATCGTTTACAATTTAATGGCACACATGTTGCAGAAGCAGCCAAAATCGGGTTGATTTCTGCCATTGTTGCTCTCACTGTGCGTAACTACTCTTCATCTCACTCCCATCTTTCTTTTTTAGCTTGTTTACGGCCACTCCATTGAAACATATTCTTCTCAGGAAGCTATCGCAGTTGGCCGATCATTTGCTTCAATTAATGGATACCATTTAGACGGTAACAAGGAAATGTTGGCAATGGGGTTCATGAACCTTGCAGGATCTCTAACTTCTTGCTACGTAGCCACTGGTAAACTGAATCCCATAAATTATATCACACATTCCCCTCATACATAAAATTAATTATATACGTATTGGCAGGTTCATTTTCCAGGACTGCAGTGAACTTTAGCGCAGGCTGCAAGACTGTCGTGTCAAATATAGTGATGGCGATTACAGTGATATTGGCGTTGGAGTTGTTTACCAGGCTACTGTATTACACCCCTGTCGCCATCCTTGCTTCCATCATCATGTCTGCACTTCCTGGACTTATTGACATTAATGAAGCTTACCGTATCTGGAAGGTTGACAAACTAGATTTCCTAGCTTGCCTCGGTGCCTTTATCGGAGTCTTGTTCAAATCAGTGGAGATCGGTCTTCTAGTAGCGGTAATTTCTTATCCTTTTCTTCTACACTTAAATATATAAAAAGCTTAATATATATATCATACACCTACTAGATAATAGTACATAACTCTACCTATTTAATATTCCCAGCCTGGATAATAGCAACAAGGGCACAAACCAGACCACACGATATTATAAATTCACTACCAACTAAAAAACATGTGGATATGATCAACAGGGGATGCTATGTTATTTCAAACTATGAATGTTCAGAATTGAAAGAAATTAGAACTCATTGCTACTTGTGGGTTCCATTCCATCTCATAATTGATTTTTGATTGATCCATACAACTACCTACACAGAAGTCAGAGAGTCAAAAGATCACACCCTCTTGAAACCCGTAATATTTTTTTTTTTTTTACCAGACTTATGGACCCCCAGCGGCCTGTTATCCACTACTTGCAACTATTGCTTTCACCCAGCTATGCCAATGAGTAGATCACAGTTTGCTTGTAAGCTAATGTATAGACACAAAAGGCAAGTAGCATATACAGCACAGTAAAAACTCTTGTTTCAGTCCCCTATAAAACAAATAAGTTTTTTACTCAACTACTCTTTTAGTCCTATATTCGGTGGCTTTGATTTTCCATGCCTATAAATTTCACAAAATTTATCTCCGTCTCATTCTTCAAAACCTATTCAACTTTCCAGATTGAACTGTTTGTTTTTTATTTTTTCAAAGGAGGCGTGATTTGTATAAATGGGGTTTTTTGTGTTACTTACATAAAACCATCCTGTTTGAAACTTTTAATGAGTAAATAATTACAATTTTGCATGTAGAATTTGGAGAGGGATCAATTGGTTACTAATAGGGAAATTAAATTTGCAATAAATTGCAGGTAGCTATTTCATTTGCCAAGGTGTTGCTGAATTCCATCCGACCAGCCGTTGAACAACTAGGAAGACTTCCAAGAACAGATATCTTTTGTGAGGTGGATCAATATCCCATGGCTGTTAAAACACCAGGACTATTCACACTTCGCATAAACTCGAGCTTGCTTTGCTTTGCCAATGCCAATTTCCTGAGAGAAAGGTATGTGTATAGCTGCAATTCACAAGAGAAACCAACAATTGGCTCCATTCCACTCCCAAACATAACATTGCACTTGTTTGTTTCAGAATACTAAAGCTCCTTACACAAGATGAGAATGGAACAGAAGAAACTGCAAAAGACACAGTTCAAATCTTAATCCTCGACATGACCAGTGAGTTTAAATAATCTTCTTGTAGTTTCCAAAAAAAGAACAGCCTATGTCAGAGTATAACTGATTCTCCCTTGTGACAGATGTGATGAACATTGACACTTCTGGAATTCTGGCGCTAGAAGAACTGCACACCGAGCTGGTTTCACTAGGAATGAAAGTAAGCTTATTATAACATCAATCGATTGTGATCTTTTTGACCATTCCTGGAATTACATGACTGATTTTAAAACTACATTTTTTTTTTTTTGCAGTTGGTAATAGTGAATCTCAGGTGGCAAGTGATCCACAAGCTAAAGCTGTCAAAACTTGTGGAGAAAATTGGAGCTGATGGGATTTTCCTCACGGTTGCTGAAGCTGTGGATGCATGCCTTGCTTCTAAATTAGCAATCAACAACTTGTAATTAATGGCTTCATGCTGTACAATACCAGTTCTTGATTAACTACTTCTTATTCAAGAACTTCAAGCAAGTTGAATAAAAGTCGGCCAACTTGCCCTAATAATTGACTACTTTAGTGTGTATTGGTTTGAAAAGGAAACTTAGAGGCTGTTTTAAATCTGTCTCTTTACCATTCCAGTTAATTACAGTCAATCACAGTTTCATGGCTGAAAAAGCATGGAAGATTGATATCCAGTGTACAAATTTTTCTCTGGTTTAAAATCCTTGAAAACACTTTTCAACTGCGTTTGTTAATGTAATTGAATATTTTCCTAAAGAATAGGAAAAGTTTCAATCCATTTGTATGTTCTTCCTTGTGGATCAAGTATTAATTCCCTGTTAGATTAAAGCAAGCGAGGATTCTGGTGACTGACCCTGTTTCTTCTTCAAGATTTGTAGCTTTTTGCAAACTTCGCTCCCTAAAATTTTGAGTTATGATTTAATCATGTTTATAAAATTATAATTAAAACAATCACCATTATATAAAATTAATATAAAGTTTAAATTTAATTTCAAAATATAAATAAATTTAAAGTATAATCAATAAAAGTAAACATGAAAGTTTCTTTATTTAAATTCTTTTATATGCATTTACAGGTGAATTTTAAAATATCAATATTATATTATTTTACAATAAAAATCAATTAATTAATTTGGTATAATAATTTTAAAAATATATATATATAATTGTTAATTTAATCATAAGTGAAAATTTTAAATTATAATTCTTAATATAAATCAATATTTTTAATTAGGTATTATAAAGAATATAGTTTTTTACATAGTTAAAAAGTTTATAATTGTAATTATAAAATTTAGGATCGTCTTTTATTATCAATTATCAATTATTTATTTTTATATTATATATAATCTATTATTTTATGCATAATATTTTTCACCTGTGCCATAAACTACTTATTACTACTTTTATATTTATGTTACTAATTAGTTATAAAATATTATTTATTGGGATATTGGCATGAAAGGCCTCTGTATTTTGGGGTGTGTTCTAATGTGCCATATGTACTTTCAAAATGTTCAATTTAATACCTATATTTTGTGACCCTAACAGTATCAGATTTTATGCGGATGTGGCACATTGCCCAATCAGGGGCCGCCACATGACTGTTTATTGACCTTTTGACCCGTTAAGTGACTAAAGGCTAGTTTGGTAATGCTTTTGAAAAGTGCTGTGGAAAAGTGCTTTTGAGAAGTGCTTTTGAAAAGTTTGCTTTAAAATTTGAGTGTTTAGCATTGCAGTTAAAAAGTGCTTTTGAGAAATAAAATATTCATTTTAGACATGTTATTATCAAGTTTCAAATATACATTTAAATAAAATTTAAATGATTTAATATTATTATATTTTAGTAAGAACATAAAAAAATTACTATAACTTGTTACTATTTTAATATATGAAATATAAATTTTAAATATTTTTAAGTAATAAATATTAATTAGAATATATAAACTACATTTTAAATATTCAAATATAACCATTAAATATTTGTAATTAATATTTTAAAAAATATTTTTATTTTTAATTAATGATTTTAACACATATGTAATTAAGCACCACGAAAAAAAAAGGAAAAGTATTATGTTATTAGAGGGCTAAAAAAGTAATTAAGCACTAAAAGTGCTTTTGGGAGAGGAAAAGCTAAAAATTTTAGCTCTTTTTTAGAAGTGCTTTTCAAAAGCACTTCTGAAAAGCCAAAAATTCCAGCTAAAAGCAGTTTGTTCTGCACAGCTTTTCTTCCAAAAGTGTTTTTGGAGCCAGAAGTGCTTTTGAAAAGCAAGAAAGAACTGAGCCTAAGTGAGGGACTTTTGAGCAATTCTTCCTTTTTCTTCTTTTATAGAAAATCAAATGTTTTTTTTTTTTTTTTAAATCATTCCAAACACTTTCACCACAATTGAAACGTTTTTCACTTTTTTTCTTTTTTCCAAATTTCTTCTCTGCTAATTTGCTTCTATTTTCTTCTTTCTTAAGAACACTGAAAAAAAAAATTCAAATCAATTAAGCCTCAAGAACATTGACCAAACAACATACTATTTGGAACCCTCTTAATTTAACATTAAGCCTCAAGAAAGCTGAGATATATACATAAAGCAATCAATTCCTCCTGTCAAAAAACACTGGAAAAAAATTATTCGAATCAGTGATGACCCAACACTTAAAACAAAGCAAGACAACTAAAGAAGAAACCATGAAAGCATAGATCAAGATAAGGACACCAAAATGCATTGCCTAGTTTCTCTTGGTAATGAATCTCAAACTCACCATTTTCTCCAAACCCATCAACTCGCCGTTGTTCGTTTCTCTAAGCTTATCAATAGCCAGGCCAAGAGTCAACTTGTGGCACCATCTCTGGTACTTCAACCCATTGATGCACCTCAAGGTCTAGGCCACTGAAACGTAGAAGATAGGATGGGAAAGGGAAAGCAAAGTGATGAGTACTCAATAATGGCGACATTGGAGGCAAGTGGATTGAGCTTGAGTCATGAAGATGAAGATTCTGACCTTCGAGTTGACTAGACGCCGAGGAGACCTCATCAACGATGATGGGTCGAGGCTTGTGACCTCCGAGTGAACAAAAAGGAGGAAAATCTAAAAAATCCCAAAAATCCCATTACCTTTCTGGGTAGTATCTGAACTTTCTCGATGAAATCATTGTCCCAAATACAAAAGTAGGACTTAATTCTGTAAATTTTGAAGTACATGGACTAAATCAAATTTTAACGTCTAAGGTAAGTAAAACCTTACCGGAGCCAACATTTTTCAATTTGGGACAGCCAAACAGCGCTCAAGATTAATTTTCTGGTTAGTTACACTACACCAAACTAATGCCAGGTTTCACATTTTGAAACAAAGATTCCTTGGCTTTATATGGAAATCAAATTAAAACTGTTTTTGTTTTAGGGTGTGCCACCTCAAATTGTGTGCCTTTTTTAGGGACTAATAAATAGTATTAACTCACTCGCTTTATTTTTGAACTAATTTAAGGACAATCACTGACTAGATTGTGGACCTCCGATGTTTTTATATTAATTATTAAGTTAATTTCATCCACATCCTTAAATTATGACTCTTATTTTAAATTGGTCCTCAAACTTCAAATCATTCTAATTACATCTTCAAACCGCCAATGTTATTTTAGTTAGGTCTTTCTGTTTCTTAAATCGTTAATTTAATTGTGAAATGATATATAAGATCTTGAATGACATAATCTACAATGAAAATTTTAAGGAAAAAATTGAAATATTATTAAAATAGATATTGTCAAAATCATAGTTTGAGGTTTTCAAAGTTTTTACTGATGCTTTATTGTTTACTCTCTTTTTCCAATTTTACTTTAATTTTAATTTTTGCTTTTAAATTTATGTTGCAATGTCTTATTTTTTTCTAAAAACAATCTTTTTAAATTAAGCTACATAAGATTTGACGTGTCATTTAATGGGTTTAACAACAAAAGGACCTGATTGACATAACTTAGATAGTTTAAGGATGTAATTAAAATATTTTAAAGTTTGGGAATCAATTTAAAATGAGAATCATAGTTTGGGATGTCTAATCTTAACTTTCTTTGTTAAATCTGACCAATGAAAATTTGAAATTCAAAATTTATAATTTTTAAGCCTTGTTAATATTCAATAGTTACAAAAAAAAAAAAAAAAATTCTCTCAAACTTTTATTTAAATATGTTTCACTTTTCAAGATCAATCTTATATTTTGAATCTATAATTTTCTAGACATATTGAACATGAAAAACTTAATAAGAGAGTATATTTATTGTTGATGAGAACAAAACACATTAAAGTACATTATTTTTGGAAAAATAATAAATTATTTCATTATTACATCCATATATTACATTTTATATTAAACACTGAAATTGTAAAAGAGAAATAACGTTATGCTATTTGTTGATCTTCATATCCATCAAGGCTTAAGCACCAGCAAATGGTTTCCATATGAAATACATAATAACCATGCTTCAACAATAGAGGTATGTATTATTTCAAAAAAATATATAGATATATGTATACCGTTGTATCTTTAGCATTGCCTGTATTCTTTGGTATATTTCTTGAAGATATCTCTGGAAATCCTGAATTAATATCTGCAACAAATTAAGCTATTCATACCACAAGTATTAAACCATGGCAAATTATTCGCTACTTTCTCTCTTATTAATAAATTCTTCCCCAATTTATAAAGGGTTTATATATACATATATAAATTTACATTAATTGGGGAAAGGATTCGAATCTACCCTTTCTATTATACCATTATCGAACCCAATGTTTGGAGTGAAAAATAGATAATAATTTAATGTATTTTAAATAATAAATCGACACGTGATAAGTGACATAAATTCTATCATCGTTTTTCTGTCAAAATTGGATAGGATAATAATTTTTGTAAAATTTTATTATAATACCAAAAGAAAAATACTAGCAAAATGTAAAGGAAAAAAAATAGAATGAGTTTTTTCTTCACCTCTTCAGTATTGCCATCATCATAAACATCTTCCTCCTCTTCACTTTATTGCATGCAAATGAAACTTTTAGAAGAATTTTTCATTAATGAAAGAAAATTAAGGGAATAGAAATGTAAATCCAATTTTCTTTTCTAATCTATGGACAAAGATGAGAGATTTACCTGCCCCATTGTGATTCATTAGCACCGAATCGTCTAGAAATTGTGTTGGACCTAAAGACATATATTAGAAACATACAATTACAACTACCTTTGTTTTAAACAGGAATTAAGAAGGAATTTTGGATGATTTTACTCATAAATTTAAACCTATTTCTTGTTGGTAGGTTTGGCAATGTTGGAGATTGTGTGATGGAAACAACTGAAGGTTTGGTAGCAGCCTCATTACTCACTTTTTCTTTTCCTTTCATCATTTTAACATCAACTAACAAAGAGAAAAATATGAAGAAATGAGAGAAGAGAAGAGAAGAAATAAGTTTGAATGGGAGAATAATTATGTTTATTTGGGTGAGAAGAGAGAATATATAGAGGTTTATACTCACATTGAGTAATGCCAAATGTCAATATATATATTGCTAAGGTTATAATTTTTATTTACAAGATCAACACCCCTAAAACAAGATTACAACATTAAAAGCCCTAAACCTCGACTAAAAAACACACCTAAAAGAAAAACAACAAAAAGGCAACTACATCGACTTTTATTTTCATTATTTCAATTCTACAACTTGAAGGCAGAGTAGAGGAAGAACAACAATATATATATATAAAGCTCAAAAAACCAAGCTAAAGAAGCATTGTAATTTAAGGATAATCACTGATTAATTAGTTGGATAAGATCAAACTAGACTGTCGACCTCTCATTGTTTTATAATAACCTTGGAGTTAATTCCATCATGCATCTCTAAATTATGACTCTTATTTTAAATTGGTCTTCAAACTTCAAATCATTCTAATTACATCTTCAAACTACCGATGATATATCAATTAGGTCTTTCCATTACTAAAATTATTAATTTAACTGTGAAATGATACAAAAGATCTTATATGACATAATATAAAATGAAAATTTTAAGAAAAAAATGAAATATTGTTAAAATAGATGTTGCCAAAATATTGGTTTTGAGATTTTCAAAACTTCTACTGATGTTTTATCATTCACTATCTTTCTTTCTAGTTTTACTTTTGTTTTTAGTTTTTGCTTTTAAAAGTTAAGTTGTAACGTCATTTTTTTAAAAAAGATCAATTTAACTTTCATTATATAAGATTTGACGTGCTATTTAATGATTTTAATAATGAAATGACTTATTTGATATAACTTCATAGTTTGGGGGATGTAATTAGGATACTTTGATATTTAAAAACTAATTAAAATGAGAATCATAATTTGGGGATGTCTGATGCAATTAATTCTTAACTTCAACCAACAAAGAGAGGAAGAAATAAGTTTGAATGGGTAATGAATTAAGTTTATTTTAGTAAGAAGAGAGAGAATATAAAAGTGCATACCTAAAGGAAAAATAATATATATTTTTTGCCTTAGCATTATATATTAACACATAGCATTACTCAATGTTAGTGTGTACATTTATATATTCTCTTTCTCACTCAAACAAACTTAATTTTTCTCTCATTTAAAGTTATTTATTATCTTCTCTCTCTTTTTTTCTTTTTCCTCTCTCTGCTAGTTGATATTAAGATGATGAAAAAAAAAAAAAAAAGAAATTTGAGTAATGAGGTTGCTGCCAAACCTTCAGTTGTCTCCATTACTCAATCTCCAACATCGTCAAGCCTACCAAAAAAACAAATGAGAAAGATATGCCATAAAGGCCAAAGCACCAAGCAAAAAAATTGTAATATTTAAGACTTGTTAATATTCAATAATTATATCAAGTCCCCTATTATTTTGCAATCATATTAAATCTCAAATAAAAAAAATTCTCTCAAACTTTATTTAAATATTATTTATCTATATTATTTTTTAAAAAAAACAATTATTTATCTATAATTTTCTATACACATTGAACATTAAAAACTTAGTAAGAGAGTACATCTATCATTAATGAGAACAAAACACATTAAAGTACATATAGTTTTTTAACGAAAGTACATTATTTTTTGAAAATTAAAAATTTATTTCATTATTACTTGAATATAGTGCATTTTATATTAAACAATAAAGTTGTCAAAGAAAAATAATGTTCTACTCTTTGTTGATATGCATACCAATCTGAAATTTATAATAATCAAGTCAAAAAAATATATTTGGTTATTAAAGAAAAACTACTTATTAGACACATAGAGGAAGGACAAGGATAGATAAGTTTTGCTTGAATAATGTAACACCCCAAAACCTAACTTAAAAATTTTGACCAGATTTTGGAAGTCACATTCGCCACCGAGATGATTCAAAACAAAATGTCATTCAGTTATCTTAAAACCATATAAAAATAATTATGTAATAGCTTTGAAACCAAACCGGATTTGGTAATCATAATATTGAAGTCATACGACGTAAAAGTACGAAAACAATTAAGTTAACTTAAACCAAAAATCTCATACCGCAAATCACTTAAAGTTAATTACAAAACCAGCTGAATCGAAACAAAGTACTATAGAAAACTTATTTAAACAAACCAGAACGAAATATACTGAGATTCTCCGATTTGCTGAGTCCAAGACCTAACATTGCGTTTTACCTGAAAAGAGGAAACTGAGGGAGTGAGCTATGAAAGCTCAATGTGATTTTAAAACAAACGCAAATAAGCAATGTTAAATGAATGACCAAACACACGAAAATCGTAGCGGTTCAATATATCTATACACATTGTATAATTGAATCAGTACACTAATATTTTATCATAAGTGGATAAAACCTAAGACCTCTAGAAAGTGCACTAGCTACTTAACCATTATGTCTAGGTCATTTATTAGTTACTTATTTCAATTAACCCTATGTATTTTGGGGTGTTTCAAGTTTAATGCATACAAGTATTTTGTTGGAACGTTTGGGGTGTTTCAAGTTCATTGCATACAAGTATTTTGTTGGAACGTTGATACATAACTAATGGAATGCCTAGATCATCTCTATTGCTCGATAAACTAATCTTGTCAGTATCGGTAGAAATGATCTTTTCTTCGTGATCAGCTATAGCGAGAACTCCTGAATCTAGAGCCAGTTGGCATTCCAACCCAGTTCCAACAATGCACTTCTTGGAACAAGAAAGCAAACCTACTTGGCGTTGCATATTAAAACTCATTAAAGCCCGATTCGCGTAATTATGCTTGATAAAACGAATGAGGGAAGCTCCAATAGAAAAATATTGAAAAGGAAAAAGACTATTCACTACTTTCTCTCTTATTAATAAAGTCTTCTCCAACTTATAAAGGAAAAATATATATTGATTGGGGAAAAGATTCGAATCCCCCCTTTCGACCATACCATTATTGAACCAAGTGTTTGGAGTGAAAATTAAATAATAATTTAATGTATTTTAAATAATAAATCGACAGGTGATTACATAAATTCTTTTCGAGATCATCATTTTTTATAAGAATTAGATAGGATTATAATTTTCGAAAAAATTTTATTATTGCACCTAAATAAAAATACTAGAAAAATGTAAATCATATAAAATTAGAATAAGTTTCTCCTTCACCTCTTCGTTATCGTCATCATCATAAACATCTTCCTCATTACTTCATTGCATGCAAACAAAATTTTAAGAAGATTTTTTCATTATTCAAAGAAAATTAAGGTAATAGAAATTTTAATCCAATTTCTTTTTTTTTTTTCTAATCTATGAAAAAATAAGAGAGGTTTACCGGCTTCTTTGTAATTCATTAGCACCAATTTCCTTTTTACTGATCTATGTAAGGAAATTGCTTCTTGAAAATGCCAATTTTTTTTTCTGCCAAGCTTTTATCTTATTTGGTTGGGAAAGAATCCATCTCCACTTCAAAATTCACTAAATTGAGGTATGCATTCAAAACTTAAAATACCATCACCAATGAAAAAAAAAAAAAAAGGGTGTTGGAATAGAACTTTGAAAGAACACTTTCAAGAGGAAGGGTGTAAGTAGTGAGCTTTGTAAGTTACCATTATGCTTAAGTCTTTACAAAAAAGTCACTTAATTTTTAAGTTTTTAAGTAAAAAATAAAATCTCAAATTTTGTTAAACTACATATATTTTACCTTAAAATTTTAACGTCGAAACTAAGGTCTTACCAGAGCGAATCTTTTTCAACTTGGAACAACGAAACCACACTCAAAATTAATCTTTTGGTCAGTTACACTACACCAAACTAATGTCAGGTTTCACACTTTGAAACAAAGATTCCTTGGCTTTATATGGAAATCAAATTAGAACTGTTTTGTTTTAGGGTGTGCCACCTCAAATTGTGTGCCTTTTTTAGGGACTAATAAATAGTATTAGCCCACTTGCCCTAGTTTTGAACCAATTTAAGGATAACCACTGATTAATTAGTTGGATAAGATCAAACTAGACTGTGGACCTCTAGATGTTTTATATTAACTTTTGAGATAATTTTATCAACATCTCTAAATTATGACTCCTATTCTAAATTGGTCCTTAAATTTCAAGTTATTCTAATTACATCTTCAAACTACCAATGTTATTTTAGTTAGGTCTTTCCGTTGCTAAAATCGTTAATTTAATTGTAAACTGATACATAAGATCTTATATAACATAATCTACAATGAAAATTTTAAGAAAAAATGAAATATTATTAAAATAGATGTTGTCAAAATCTTGATTTTGAGGTTTTTAAAGCTTATACTGATACTTTATCGTTCACTCTTTTTTTGCAGTTTTACTTTATTTTTATTTTTTTGCTTTTAAAAGTTATGTTGCAACATCTTATTTTGTTTAACAACATAAGAGTCCTTTCAAAATTATAATTTTAAGCTCCTTAATATTCAATAATTACATTAAGTGTCAATTATTTTGTAATCAAATCATATTAAATCTCAAATAAAAGAAAATTTCTCTCAAACTTTTATTTAAATATGTTTGATTTTTCAAGATCAATCTTATATTTTGGATCTATAATTTTCTAGACATATTGACCATAAAAACTTAATAAGAGAGTACATCTATAATTGACGGGAACAAAATACAATAAGTACATTTTTTTTGGAAAAATAAGAAATTATTTCATTATTACATCCATATATTGCATTTTACATTTGTAACAGCCCAATTTCAATAGTGTCGGAATAGTGATTCGAGATTACTAAATCTGACGAAAAAGTTAGAAAACTTTGTTAATCGATAATTATAAGTTAAGTGTGATTTTAAAAATATTTTAAAATTAGTGAATTTTGTGAACTAAAAGAATTAATTAAAAAAAAAAAAGAAAAGATTTGGGCCAAAAACGAGGTATTGAGACCTCGAATTCATCTGATGAGTCATAAATATTTCTAAAAATATTTATGGAGTGTCATTAAGTTATTATTAAAGTTTAGTTGAGAAATTTTAACGTTTGGATATGTAATTAAATAAAAAAGACTAAATTGAAAAAGGTGTAAAAGTTTCATTATAGATTAAAGAAAGTATAAAGGACCAAAATGGCAATTAAGCCATTTTATTTAGTTGAGGCGGTTATTGTGAAGAAAATCTGAGATTTTTTTATGTTTAATATTATATTATTATATTATTATATTATATTATTATATTATTATATTATTATATATAAACAAACAAATGGAAAGAAAAAAGAAAGGGAGAGAAAGGAGAGAATTGAAACAGAAAAGAAACAGAGAACAAGACGAAAGCAGGGGAAAGAAAGAAAGAAAGAAAAGGAGAAATTGATGATTTAAAGCTTGGATGTTTAATAGGTAAGCTAATTTAGTCCTTTTCTTTTAATTTTGATGCTTTATAAGTTTTAGATCAAAGTTTTGATGAATTTAAGTTGAAGTTTTTGAAGTTTTAAAGCTGTTGAATATAGCATATGATGAACAAAAAGATGAATTAGTGGTTTAATTGAAAGAATTTGAAGTTAGAATTGGGTAAAGGATTTAATTGTAAAATAAGCTATAACAAAACTGTTTTGGACAGCAGCAGTAGAGTAATTTTGAAAAATCACCAAAAATCGTAGAAGTGGAATTAGAAGTTGAATGAGATATGAAATTAAAGCTTATTGAGTCTATTTTCATATGAAAGAAACAGGGAAAGCAAAGGAATTCTGTAATTTGAGATATTTATATTTTTGTAAGACTGGTTCAGAGGGATTTCGGGATCCCCTGTTCTGACTTTGTAAAATCATAAAAAATTGGAGAAAAATAATTAGAGGCTTAAGTTTATATGTTTAGAATCCTGAATGAGTCTATTTTCAATAGAAATAAACAAGAACATCATATGAATTCTGTATGAAGAGATAATTAATTTTTAGTGAAGAAGGGTCAGAACTGCCAGACAGCAGAACAGGGGTAACTTTGATGAATAAAATGTACTAATTGGCTAAACCAAAAATTCTGGAAATTTTATGGGAAGAAGATATGTGAGTCTAGTTTCAGGAAAAATTTACGGTTCTTCATTTGGAGTTCTGTAGCTCTGGAAATAAATAATTTAGTGACTATAACTCAAATGGACAGTTTTGAATATACTTATGAGTAATTAATGAAATTATTGACAATGTTACTTATAGCATGTTATATACATTAAGGATGTGGAATGGAGAGGAGGAGGAGGAAAATATGTATGAATATTTAGGTAGTATGGCTAATTTGAAATGTTTTAGGCTCGGGACTAAATTGAATAAAAGTAAAACTTTGTGATTAATTTTGTAAAAATGTGAAATAACCAATTTGCATGAAATGGATTATTTTATTATTTAAAATTGCAAAATTGAATGAAATTATTAATTTAGATTAAGATCGACTGAAAAATCAACGAAAATAGAAAATTTCCAAAGTGCCCACAATTTTGATATTTACGCAAAATTTAGCTTGTGTAAGTTCGTGTAACTTAATTATGTAATATAAGGGAATATAAGTTGATTGTACGTGAAATATTGATATGATGAATTAACTGATTTATGTTTATGAAGAAGAGATAATTGAATGATATTTTTCATGATATGTAAATATGTGATTATCTTTAATATGTTAATACAAGATAATTAAGTATGTTGAGATGAGTAATAAATTTATGTAAGACATGACGAGAAAAATAAATATGTTTAAGGGACAATATGTTTGAATTTGATTGGTTTCAAATATAAATGCTAAATGAAATAAAATGTCTGATAAATAAATTTGTAATTCCGGTAATGCCTCGTACCCTATTCCGGGGTTGAATACGGGTAAGGGGTGTTACAACATTAAACACCAAAGTTGTAAAAAAAAAAAAAAAAAAAAAGAAACAATGTTATGCTCTTTGTTGATCTTCATACCCATCAAGGCTTAAGCACCAACAAATGGCTTCCATCTGAAATCCATAATAACCAATTTTCCTTTATCAAAGATAGTGGTATGTATTACTTCAAAAAAAATACATATATATCTATCGTTGTCTCTTCAGCATTGCCCGTATTCTTTGGTGCGTTTCTTGAAGATGTCTCCAAAAATCTTGAATTAATATATGCAACCAATTAAGTCATTCATACCACTAGTATTAAATCAAGGCAAATTATTCGCTCCTTTCTCTCTTATTAATAAAATTTTTCCCAATTTTAAAAGGGTTTATATATACATATATATATCTATAACTATACATTGGTTGGTTAAAAGATTCGAATCTACCCTTTTGATCATACCATTATCGAACCTAACATTTGGAGTGAAAAATTGATAATAATTTAATGTATTTAAATTATAAATAGAAACGTGATAAGTTCATAAATTTTTTTCAAGATCATTATTTTTCGTCAACTCGTTGGATAGGATAATAATTTTTGTAAAGTTTTATTATAGCACCAAAAGAAAAATACTACAAAAATGTAAAGGGAAAAAAAATAGAATGACTTTATTCTTCACCTCTTCATTATTGTCATCATCGTAAACATCTTCCTCCTCATCACTTTATTGCATGCAAACGAAATTTTGAGAAGAATTTTTCATTAATCAAAGAAAGTTGAGGGAATAGAAATGTAAATCCAATTTTTTTCTAATCTATGGAGAAATGTGGGAGATTTACCTACCCTATTGTGATTCATTAGCACCGAATCGTGTAGAAATTGTGTCGGACCTAAAGTCACGGATTAGAAACATAAAATTACAAACTACCTTTGTTATAAACAAGAATTAAGAAGGAATTTTGGATGATTTACTCATAAATTTAAACCTATTTCTTGGTGGTAGGCTTGGCAATGTTGGAGATTGAGTAATGGAGATAACTGAAGGTTTGGTAGCATCCTCATTACTCTTTTTTTTTTCTTTTCCTTTCATCATCTTAGCATCAACTAACAAAGAGAAAAGATGAAGAAATGAGAGAAGAGAAGAAATAAGGTTAAATGGGAGAAGAATTAAGTTTTTTTGACTGAGAAGAGTGAATATATAGAAGTTCATACTGGCACTGAGTAATGTCAAATGTCAATATATATATTGTTAAGGTTATAACTTTTATTTAAAAGATCAACACCCCTTCGATCATACTGTCATCAAATCTACCCTTTCGATCATACCGTTTCATCATCTTAACATCAACTAACAAAGAGAAAAAGATGAAGAAATGAGAGAAGAGAAGAAATAAGTTTGAATGGGAGAAAAATTAATTTTATCTGAGTGAGAGGAGATAATATATAGAGGTTTATACTGACATTGAGTAATGATAGATGTTAATATATATTGCTAAGGTTATAATTTTTATTTAAAAGATCAACACCCTTGAAACAAGATTACAATATTAAAAAACACAGAAACTCGGGCTAAAAACACACCTAAAGGAAAACAACAAAACGGCAACTATGTCAGCTTTTATATTCATCATTTTAATTCTACAATTTAAAGGCAAATTAGAGGAAGAACAACAAAAAAATGAAAAAGATATGCCATAAAGCTAAAAAAAAAAAAAAAAGAAGAAGCAAAGAAGACCATTTTTAAGACTTGTTGATATGCAATAGTTACATTTAGTCTCCAATTATTTTGTAATCACATGAAATCTCAAATCAAAGAAAATTTCTCCCAAACTTTAATTTAAATATTTTTTTATCTATAATTTTCTAGACAAGTTGAACATTAAAAAAAGAAGAAATAAATAAGTTTGAATGAGAGAAGAATCAAATTTCTTTGTGTGAGAAGACAGAGAATATATAAAGGTGCACGCTGGCATTAAATAATGTCACATATCAAATATATATTGCTAAAGCTAAAATTTTAATGGATAAAATATCAACCCCCCAAAACAAGGTCACAGTATTAAGAAACCATAAAAAAACAACAAAATAAATAAGATACACCTAAAGAGAAAACAACAAAAAGGCAACTACAACAACTCTTAAACTCGTTAGCTCAATTCTAGAACTTAAAAGGCAGACTAAAAGAAGAACACACACACAAAAAGAATAAAATATGCCATAAAGGCGAAAGCACCAAACAAAGAAGCATTGTTATATTTAAGGCTTGTTAATATTCAATAATTACATTAAGTCCCCAATTATTTTGTAATCATATTAAATCTCAAGTAAAAGAAAATTTCTCTCACGACTTTTTATGTAAATATTTTTTATCTATAATTTTTTAGACATATTGAACATTAAAAACATAAGAGAGATTTACCTTCTCTATTGTGATTCATTAGCACGAAATCGTCTAGAAATGACATCGAACCTAAAGACACAGTTTAGAAACATACAATTAAAAATTATCTTTTATATAAACATGAATTAAGAGGGGATTTCGAATGATTTTACTAATAAACTTAAACCTATTTCTTGGTGGTAGGCCTGGGGCTGTTGGAGATTAAATAATGGAGACAACTAAAGCTTTGGTAGCAACCTTATTACTCAGTAGCAACCTTATTACTCAAATTTTCTTGTTCATTTATTAACTTAACATCAACTAACAAAGATAGGAAGAAGAACAAATGAGAGAAGAGAACAAATAAGTTTGAATGAGAGTAGAATTAAGTTTGTTTGAGTGAGAAAAGAGAGAATATATAAAGGTATACACTGACATTGAGTAATGCTTGATGCCAAAAAATATATTCATTTTGCTAAGGTTGAAATTTTTATTGATAAAATTCCAACATCCCCAAAACAAGGTTACAAAATTAAGAAACCTCGAATAAAAAACGCATACCCGAAACAACAACAAGAAGAAGACAACTACACCAGCTCTTACACTCATCAACTTAATTCTATAACTTGAAAGCAGACTAAAGGTAACTCAGTTTATAAAGAAAGACACCTCCTGATGCAACTTTAATGCCTAAAATATAGGTGATGCTGGCAAAGTAATTTAATTTAAAAATCTTAATAAAAATATCATCCAGCGTTTGAACAAGTCGCTCTTAAGATTTATTCACTAAAAATCAAAACTCTGTAATTGTTGACATCAATCAGCACACTTGAGAAGTCCCCACAAAATTCTCATTTCTGCAAAATTCAAGGTAAATAATCAGATCCTCTAAGTGTAATTAGCTAAGGCAGATTTAGCATAATTTTAGTGGTAATATTGGCTGGTTAGACATTCTACATTTGAAAGTTAAGGCAAAGCTTAGTTGTGTTCAGAAAGCAATAACTACCTTGTACTTAGCAAATAGCCTGAGATGGGGATCAATTGGCAGTCCAAGCTCCTCAAACATTGGATCATAGAGTGAATTCATGATTGGCCTGAAATAATTGGATTCTATAGTCAGCATTTTCAAGAGTTAAGACAAACTGATTCAGGATAAACAAATGAAACCTATAAAATTAAAAAACCTTGGAGGAAGAAGGTTGCCAATGTCAGGACTAGCACTAGCTCCAGTCGGTAGAGACAAAGAGTTACCCATGATTTGTTCAGCACTTGGTGCTTGCAGCTCATTGGTTTCTCCCTGTAATTAATGAAAGACCAGACATGATTAACTTCAAATCGTATTCGGTTATAATAGAAAAAAAAAAACCATACAATAAAGCTGAATGCTATTACTTGATTAACCTTTTTCTTTTTTAAATTTATTGGATTTAGTTTGTTATATAAATTTGAAAATGAAATTACTATATTTGAATGTCGAGTTTCTCTTAAATAAGTAACCAACAAGCATAAAAAATAAATAAAAATAATTTGTCACGATTTGACTTGTCTATGGGATATGGATCATGTCGTGAGAATATAAATCAAAACTATTCTTTTTAGGCTCTTATAAGCTCAACGAAATTTTGTTATTTCTAGTTGGATCTCTAAAAATTTAAATCCATGTCACATTACACAAATTAATGACTTTACATAATAGATAACGGTTTATTTACATAGATTTAAATGTTTAGAGGCGCACTTAATAATGACAAAATTTTGGGAGATATGTGGATGCTCATAAAGAACAATTCCAAATTATGTATTCACAACACAATCCATGTCCCTTAGGCCGGTATAGATCATGAAATGATGATTAATACTATATTCATGTGTGATGTCTACAGCAATTTACAGTTATTCTAAGACCCAAATTTCTTGTTTTCAATCCAAGTTAACACATGCAAATATTCTATAAGTTATGAACATAAAACAGTATATAGAAAATATTGAATCCAAATTTGAGTGAAGTTAATAATAATATACCCTGAGGCGCTTGAAAGGTGATGATTCTCCCTCTTCGAGTCTGCTCCTTGCATTGCCTCCCGGTTCGGAAGTTCCTTGCTAAACCAATTTAAAAACAAAATAATCTCGAAGGTAGAAGAAACAAATTAATTTAGATCCTAATGCAGGAATGCTGATGAGATGATACCTCACTGTGGTTGTTCAGTGGCGTTTGCATAAGATTAGGAGCTGATGACCCAACAGTTTCCTATTCATTGTTGAATTTGGTTAGGAAATTATATAATTATTTCCAGGAAATCTTGTTAGTGAGAAAGGTATTTTACCTGCAGAAGAGACGAGTTCAGGAGTAAGCTAGACATGGAGGTCCCAGAGCTAGGATACGTAGCAGTTGGTTTTGTAGTTTGATTCAGAAACCCTCGTTGTTGCACAGCTACAGGCCTGTAAACAAAGTTTAAAATCTAAATCAAATAACAAGAGTAGAATTTAAGCGTATTCAATGTGTTAATGATAAACTTAGTCCTCAATAAAGAAATATAAAAGGGTGATTGATAACAAGAAAAGGGAATCAAAATTCACCTAGACAGCTCAGAATTATGATGGTCTTGATTTGGTAAATTAGGCATAATTGACAATAGATTACTTGCTTGAAGATCTTGAGCTGGTAATAGAAGGGAACTGAAAGCCAAATAGATAGACTATGATTAAAAATTACTTGAAACATTATGCACTGGGTCATAAATTTAACTTGAAAAGATAGAACACACCAATCTCAAATTTCTTTTCGTCTAGGCTTAGTTCTACAAGTATCTAAGGGTCATGTTGAATTGGGTTCAAACTGAAATTTCAATTTTGTTTGCCTAAGTTCAAGGTGATTCCAAAATGTAAAAATCATAACCGAGTTGTGTCTAATTGAATTGACCATATAGTCCAAGCTGTGAACAAATCTATTTGCTTTCTTGAAAATGAAATTTAGAAGAAAGATAAGTAGTACGTACCCCAAAGGAATGAAAAATTCATGGAACACGATGCTACCAGTTTGTGAATTATATAGTCCAAGTACCCATGGGAGTTGATTATTTTGATAGGAGAATTGCTGAGCCCTAACAAATCAAAAGAACAAACAGTTGATTCTCATAAAGTTCCCTTTAGAAGATATACCAAAGTAGATAAGAGTAGAGATCGAATACATAAGCTCCATAGGCAGTGAATGCTTAGTCAGGTCGGAATTCTGGAGCAGTGAGCCAGATGCATTAGGCATAGCGGCCAATTGATTAAGCGGCTGCATCGGGTTACTCAACTGCTGGGTCCTATATTAGATATACGAAAAAATCATTCACAACATTGTTCTAAATTTCTTATGTTGATGTGATATATAAATTATCTTCAAAATACCTTGGAGGTGTAGAAGCTCCCGGCAGCATTAAGTTGTAACACAGACGATCGGAAACGTTAGTTGCTTTGAATTGATCAACTAGTGACCTGAAATCCAAAGAAACAACATACACAGATAGGTATATATCTCAGTACTATTGTTTCGATTCCAAACAAGAAGATTGAGGTTAGAAGACATCAATTCAATATCCTGGTGCCAAAGACCTATAAAGATCAGTCTCTTTATTACAGAACCAAGTAGGGGCTGGCGGCTGGTTGGTTTGGGTAGATTCTCCATTCAGAAATCTGATCCTAGTCTGCTCATCATTTATTTCAAACTCAGTCGAGAAAATGCGACCCATACTAATCTTGAGTTAAAGTAAACAATATTTATACTCACTGGGCTTTGAGGGGACAAATTTGGGTAGTGAACTGCTCGCTGATTGCGATTGGAACGAGGGTTTCCCTTTTCCATTTCAACCCCATCAGCAAACAATATTTTCTTGCCTTTATCGAGGGGTTCTACCCGTTGAGGCCTATTACAATGTTAGAAACATGTCATGTTCAATTGGTAGAGGAAAATATCATGCATCTTTACTTTTAAAAGGTCAACAAAGGAATCAACATACCGTTGAAGCTCAGCACGGAGGCTTCCTCCAGTTTGAGTATTGAGGCTGTTTGCTGGACCTGAATTGCCCAAATGCTTTGAGTGAGACGATTGAGTTGCAGAGCTTCCATTTTGTGGGATATTTTCCGCCTGCTTGAGATAAGAGAAAGTCATTGTCTGTTATTATTCATCATGTTTCTGAAGCTGGAATTGACTGATTGGAATGGGTTGGGAGAAGTACCAGTGCCAAAGAGAATGACTGTGTTGGCTCCACTATAAGAGGAGTAAACGAAGTTGCTTGTTGTGCAGCTGTGGCATCACCACCTGAAGAACCACTGCCTTCAATTCCTGGACATGTTGGCTGCATCGGCTTCTCGTTCGACCTCTCATGCTGAAGCAAAGGTTCATCGGTAGTGCCTGCAGGTGATGACACCAACTTCGCTTTCTGCTATCGACAAATACAACAATGTTTATATCAGTCAATGGCAAGGAAGAAATAATCTGAATCATGGTCCATCCTCTTGTTATTGTAATATTCACATTAGTTTGGGAGAACTAACACTCAAAGGATTTGAGTCGCCATTGATATTGGCATTCATTTGATCCAGCTGAGGCTGATGATCTCCTGCTGATGCCGATCCAAGTTCCAGTTTCGCATCCTCCTGCTTAAATTGCACTCAAAATTTTCCATGAGATTATACTTATTTCAAGTAAATGAACTATAGGCATTGATGTTATAAAATTAATCTTATGTAGGGATTTAAACAGCGACCACATCACAAGGTTACTATCATTAGTTTGCAATACAAGTTGATGAGTCCAAGACATGGTTAGTGACAAATTAAATAGAAAAATGGAGATGTACCGATGCTTTTTGCATCCGTGATGCTTCTAGTTCTTTTGCTGTATACTCAGCAAGTAATGACCCTGATAGAGACAGGTTTGGACCATTATTAGCCGAGGGAAATTCAGGGACTTCATTGTCATGATCAGAAGCAGGGAGATTGAACTTGGGAATTGGCTGCTTATTTTTTTGCATATCCTCATCCCCATTAGAAGCAAATAACTGGAACTTCAAATTAGCTGCTTTTGAGCTACATCCTTTCTCCATATCATGTTCTGCTTTAAAAACATATAAATAAAGCGAAATAGGGAAATTAAATCAGTCAGATGTTGAAGTTATATTAATTTTTATTGTTTAATTAAAAAAGAAAAAGAAAAAAAATTATGATATGTAGCTCCAAAGAATAAAAAATAAAACAATACTGTTATCATTTTATATTTGGATAATTTTCAATTAAGTACCAAATTTCAGTAAGATATCTTTTTGTATTATTATTTTTTGGTGGACCCTGGTATGTTCTTACATTTGTCATCTGAGCAAATATGGGAATAAGTTGACCAGGTGAAGCTAGGAAGGATTCAATTCAGGTCCAGATATGCTTTCCTTAAACATTCACTATTAAACACCACCATATTTAATGATATTTATTATGTCATATTTTCATAACGTTAATTTTCTTAATAAAAATAAACTAAGATATCAAAAGAATTATAAATATATATTAACCCTTCTATTCAATTTTACTCAAATGATTGTTTTAGATATAATCCTTTAATACAAAATGCGTATAAATATATGTATGACTAATTACAGTATAAAATCTATTTAATAGAATGCATAACGGACAAAACTAACACAAAACATACACAAAATAAGAGCAAAACCCATAGATTATAATTGCCAACCAACACCTCATTGACTTTATTTATTTATTTTTAAACTCATTGTTTAAGTTTTTCTCAAATAATAATAAAATTTATTCTCAAATTTATTTTATTTATACATTACACACTTCCGTAAATGACAAATGACGTGCAAAAGGAAATTTTTTTTTTTAACTTTTCTAAATTCATTCATTTTAAATACAATAATTTTAAATTTTATATAAAATAAGGTGATTTCTTCCTTACATTTTCAATAAAATGAATATAGATTTAAGTTTGATATGAGACAAAATATTCTTGAGAACTTTTAATTTTACCGCCAATAGATCAATAGCATCAATTTCAAACACAAAATAATAGATCGATTGTATCACCGTCAAACACAAAATAGTTTACTTCTATAAACGTAAATATAAATAAAGATATAAACCGTCCAATTCATTTATATCTTTTGTTTTCTTTTGAAAAAGATGTGAAATAATAATTAAAAGAAAGTAATTAATTAGAGATAAACATTGAAAATATCAAAAGCACCATTTAATGATTGAAATCCATCTACTATAGTGATAAATGAAGGTAGAAACAGGCTTTTACCTGATGGAAGATGGTATATCTGTTTTGGTGATAAAGGAGACCACGAGAGAGGCAAGCAATGGGGGCTAAAGGAGGAGGAAGCTTAAGCACAAAAGATGTATGTAAAATGAAGATGGGAGTGTGTTGTGAAAATTGAAAAGTTTGGACGCTTATTTATAGGGGAAAATTGGTATGCTTAAGTCATAAAGTAGAAATCTTTTTGGTTTTAGGGTGGTTTTAACTTTTAAACATGTGTCAGGATAATTTTTAATTTGATGTATAATTTAGGATTTAATCTAGTAATGCAATATATCTTTTAATTAATTAATTAAATTTTTTTAATAATAACGATTATAATTTTTGTTTGGAAGACATTAGCTCGAAAAACATTTAAATAAATAATATCTTTTATTTTAAGAATTGAGCTTTGTGTAAAAATTTATTTATAAATATTAATATTCATATATATATATAGTATATATGAGGTTTAAAATTAAACAAGTTTAAAAATAAAATGCTATATATGTTTCATAAGAATGACTATATAAATATAAATAAATAAATATATATATATATAATAATGTCAACAATTAGACATGAATTTTAAAATTTAAAAAATAAATAAAAAATTAAATTTTTTATAATAAAATATAAGGATTAAATTTCGAATTTTTAACGAGTATAGAGATTTATAACATATTTTACCTAAAAATAATGTAAGTATATGGTAAATCAGTATGAATTGTTGTGAAATTAAGGTGATGATGATTTGTGATTTTTCACATTTAACTATATTTGCTTGTAAATATGAATTGGATACCATTAAAGCAAGAAACATTATATATGCATATATGGCTAGCATTTATTATATTTAATGTATAAATCCATTATAAGATAATGTTAACTTATTTAAAACCCTTAAGACCTCGTTAAGAAGATTTTAGAAATAAATGCAATACACAGTTAATAAAAATATATTTATTTTAGAAATAAATTACTTACTGTTCCATGTAAATGCTTATTGCTCTGTTAGATGATACCAAAACTTGCCATAAACCCAAATTAACTGTAAAAAGAATTGACAGCTCCATACGTGGCTATATTTATTTCATACTGTATTCTTAAAACTATAGTTTTAAAACCATGGGCGTTAAAAAAATACATTCTATCTGTAAAAACAACAAAACGTGGGTGTCTATCAATATTAAGATAAGTGTGGTACGTATTAAAATTTTAATATTTTTTAGAATTAGAGTTTTTAACCATATATAATTCTTATGTCTATAAATATAGACTTTAGAGAAGCATTATAAACATTCGATTGAAGTTCTCTTGCTTCTTCTATTTCTTTTGTTCTTTATTCTTTTTATTATTTATTTCATAACACGTTATCAGCACGATTATTCTCAATTTTGTTTATCCTATTCAAAATCTTTGATAGCCACATAGTATTTGTTTTATTGTCAAATGTATTTCTGACCTAATAAGAATAACCAAGTTTTATACCCACACAATATTTGATTTACGGCCAAATATATTTACGGACCTAATAAGAATAATCAAGTCTTATATGCCAACACATGAAAGTAATGCATGCCTGAAGCACGGTAGATAAATTGGTTCCAAAGATGATAAATCAAGATTACCATATAGTAGAAGCGGTGCTCTTGAAGAGACCTAATACATAACTAATTATTAAAACTCCAGAAAAGATTCAGGTATATAAAGATGGAAATAATTAAAATAATAAGATTTCGATAAGTTATGTCAACCAAAAAAATATGGAACCATGGAAAGTAGAAAGTTGTCATCAATGGTTTTGTGTGCGATATTATTATTGAAATAATAAAAGAAGCGGAGGATTTTGACTTTTGAGAAACGTATACATGGACTAAATTAAAAAAGGATAGACGCAATTAAAGTAGCATTAAAATCGTGAAGTGTTTTTACTAGTAGTTCAAACATCTAAATGTATAAAGCCAGTGAGGTACAAATATGTAGTTTTGTAGAAATGAAAAAGAAAGATAAAGTTTTTCATTAAATTCTGGCATTGATTATAAGAAGATATAATATTCTTTTGTGGTGGATGCATTAAACCTTTAGATATCTCATTAGTCCAATAGTTCATTAAAGATTTAGCACGCGTCTACTGATTGTTGTTACATCATTTACATGAATCACTATATAGTGAAGTTTATATTGAAATCCTTAAAGGATTTAGAATAATAGAAGATTATAGAGATTCCCAGGAAATTGTTTAATATGTTTGTATATCGATTATACGAATTGAAAAGATTTGAACATATGTTGTACATTTGACTCCATGAATAATAGTTGAAGGAAGATTATAAAATGATTTGAAATACCTATTTGTATTTTCGTATAAAGATTATGATCAAAATTTGTTATGATTATTATTGAAACTCTAGAAGAGATCAAAATATATTTTTCCAAAATTTTTCCTCACTCGTGACTTTCAAAAGAATGGTGATATAAATGCTTAGCAAATACGTTCAAGTGATCATTTGAAAAGCTAGCATTCAAAGATTGAATACATAGAAATTTGTAACGCCCCAAAATTTTGATTTTTAGAATGTGATTGATTGCAAAAAGATTTAATTTGGTACTGTGGTAGTGTGCCATGGGAGTATGCTTTAGGACCCAAGTTCGATTTCTAAGTTTTGGATTTTCTTCTATTAATTTTTGGTTTTAAGTTGGGCTTGAGTTTTAAGGCTTAAACTAACTTTTGTGTTAAAGTGTGATAGTGATGAGCTTAATGGTTCAATGGTTAAGCTTTGGCAAATTTTTTGAGACTGAGTCTTGGCATGACCGTATAGATTATTTTTATTGCTTGCTATATGTGGGAAGTTGAATTCGAGTGGAATTCTATTAAAAATATGGTGATAAATTTTATTTGTTTTATTTGATTTAACTTTTATCAAAATCCCTTTTATTTTTCAATTTTGTAACCACCCTTGTTTGTTTTTCTTTCTTTCCTTTCTTGCTTGCATGTTTGTTCCTTGCCTTCTTCATCATATTCTTTTGTTATTTTTTTATTCTCTTTTTCTTCTTTAGTCTTTAGATTTTCTTTTGATCTTTCTTGAGTAGTTGTGACATTTCATCTCAGGTGGGACGTGTTCTTGTGCGAGACAAACATTGTGAGAATCCTAATCCTCCAGTTGAGTAGACTTCGTTTTAGTCGTTGTTTCCCAAGTGGTTGTGGGTTCTCGGTAGTGGAGTTGGTTGATTACGTAATCAGGTGTGTGAAAACAACCCCAAAATTCCATTGAAATTTGACTAAAAGCTCCAAACAGAGGTTGTTTTGAAACTGCCCAGTTTCCACACGGCCGTGTGAGATTGTGTAGCCCGTGTGGCTGGGTCGTGTAAGGCACACGACCGTGTGAATCATTGCATGCCATGTGGGTGGCCCGTTTAGAGCACACCAGCTAGGCTTTTGGGCCATGTGGGCCTTTTTTACCAAATTTAGGGCCCGATTAAGGGTTATTTAGGGAATTCGATAGTTGGGTCCAAGGACACTGTAAGAGTCGAAAAATTGAAACTTTATTACTTAATTACGTACGAGTAACTCTAAAAGCTTGATAAATATGTTAAGCCAAAATTAAACTATAAGTTATGTTATGAGCAAACTGAACTATCTATGAAAGCATGTCACGAAATATATGCTATATGTGTATGTATGTCACCTGTTTATGATTATGATATATGTAAAATATGTATATGATATGTATATGTGTGAAGTGGGATATGTTTGATGGATGGAGTGTATATGGCAGTACTTACTGTAAATATGGCGGCTAGACCGTAACACTATATGTGTGGTAGCTCCGCTGTAATTATATGCGTAGCATACTCCCACATATTGGTGTGATTGGATGGATGGACTCGTGTAGTCCAATATGGTATGATTGGCTAGACAAAAATGGTGTGTAGCGGATGGTGGAAGGATATGATTTGCATATCCTTTTCCTCTTTTTCTTTTTCATCTTCGTGCTTTTCAAAACTTGATCATTTTCGTCTTCCTCCTCCTCTTCATCATCCACTATAAACCCATCACATTCAAATTGGTCCAAATTCTCTGCTCATCCCCATAAACACAGATTCAGACAACATTATACATGAATGAAGAACTTCAAGAAAAATAAGATTCGGGACAATAAAAATGTAACCCAAATGCCACTTTGGAAGATTTTAGGAGAGGAACGTTAAAAAATGTTCATTTTTCTTCAAAATTCAAGAAAATTATGGAAAATAATTACTTAATGTGAACTAGATTTCTCAATATTCTTCTGGGTGATTCTTATAACAATGATAATTGAAAAAAAAAATCGAAAGGAAAGAGGAAAAACAAAACCAATAATACAAACATAGTTGAAATTATAAAACAAGAAGAGGAAGAAAAAAGGGGAACTTACAGAGGTTCTCACAAGGGAAAGGAGGCAGCTTTGCGGAGGCGGGGAACGAGTCAAAGATGAATCAACGGTTCTCAATGACAGAATTGACGGAGGCACCACTTTTATAACAACGACGAAAGTGACGAACGATGGGTGAACAAATACAGGGTAAAATTGTCTGGGGGAATTTTTCTATTACATCCATTGTTGAATAGGCTATTTTTAGCCTCTTCACCGAATGATGATTCAGTAAATCAGATGAATAGGAGAGGAATAGCCATTCACCGAATGAAGAAAACGGTGAAGCAAACTATGGCTTAACTGTTCATTTAAGAATAAGGAGAGAATGGTTATTCCATCTAACCAAACGTGGTGTAAGGTTTTCTTGTAAGGTTTTTAACGAGACTGTAACAACCCGACACTGTGGTGTCAAAAAGTACGATTTTATGTTTCATTTTAATGAACCGAGTCTGTAAATAATTAATAAAAATATTTATGGAGTTATGCTATAAATGAATTGAATCGAGGATAAGTAATTTAGTTGATTTAAGTATTTAATCTAGTCCAATGATTAAATTGTAAATTTAGATCGCTATAAATTTTAAATTGAAAATAGTTAAAGGGACTAAAATTGTTAATAGCCAAAAAATTTTGGGTGACAATTAAAATGCCAAATTTGTGGCTAAAAAAATGTTATGTTATGTGTTATTATTTATTATAAAAAATAAAAAAATAAATTGAAGTTAAAATAGTTTAAGTGGAAAGGAGAGAGAAGATGTCTTCTCCATCCTTCCACGCTCCACGGCAAAAAAAAAAAAAGAAATAGAATAAATTTGGTTAGGGTTTTCAAACTTTAATCCACAAATTGATAAGTGTAATTTATTATTTTTCTTATAAATTTTATGTTTTTGAGATTGGGGAATCATAATTTAATTAATTTGTGTGTCAATTTATAAAACCATTAAAGTTTTAGAAAGTTACCATTAATGATTTTTCTATGTTTTGTTATGTTAAATTGATAGATTTTTAGAGTATACATGAAAAATGACTAGATTTTTGAAGTTAGATGTTAGAATTTTCACCTGAAAAAGTAAAGTGGATATCAAGTAGAGTAGTTACGAGATTTTGTTAGAAATCATAATAGAGGGTCTAAAATAGAAGGAAATGAAGTCGGATTATAAATCGACGCTTAAAATGGAGAGTTATGATTGTTTCGATTTTAAGAATTTAAATTGAATGAAATGTAAAGTTTGTTTAAGATAATAATTGACTGTGAATTGGGTGAATTATTACTGACAATCCGGTTTCTTCAAAAGCGAAGGAAAAAGCTGAAGTCATCGACGAGTAGTTCGAAATTCCCGATAAGTACCACCATAACTCAACTTATTATTTATTTTTCCTTTTAATTTCATTGATAGGTAAGTTGACAAAATGAAGGAAGTTACATATGAGTAGCTGACTAGAAGTGTACAATAATGAAATTGATTATTGTGGTAGAGAGTTAAATTGTACAAAAAGATTTTGAAACAATATAATTTATTAAAGTTACGCATTTGGCTTGAACATGAGACAAATTATGCCATGTTTTATATGAAATGACATTTAATGGAAGAGTTGTTGCTAAGATCAATAGAATGAAAACTGAACTGAGAATGAAATTAGACTATGGGTTGTTGTATTAATTGTTGGGCAAAGTTGAGAACAATTAATGAGTTAAAGAATCAAGAAAAATAATAGTAATAATAATTGCTTCGACTGTAAGTCAATGAGCGCTAAGCACATTTTCCTTCGAACGTCCTAACTGTGGCTTTCACAATTACTACTTTGGCTGAGTCGATGAGCGCAGGGCACAAATTGTTTACGTCAGATGTACATATATAAAATTACTTCAACTATAGGTCGATGAGCGTTAGGCGCACTAATCATCGGACATATCGGTGAGTGTTGGGCACGATTATTGTTTTGGATTAACTGATGAGTGTTGGGCACAATTTGTTTAGTTCGAGACATATCGATGAGGCACTGGGTGCAAAATTATAGTATTAATAGGATCCGTAAATTAGTTCGGATTTGAGCTATGTATTAGAGAATATCAATATTGAACAGAAAGAATGGTTAGAATTAAATTGGTAATGTAATGCAATATGAAAAATTGAGACAAAATCGAATAAGGTTACACATGTCGTTAGCAAAAATAAAAGTTAATAAGTTCATTAATGTAAGCACCAATTTTGGCCCGGGTCATTAACCCCGAGCCCATTACAAGCAAATTAAACCCAAATACAACCAGAAACCAGAGCCCAATTTACAAACGGCCCAAAAGGCCCAAACACTTAAAATTTTAGAAAGCTAGGGTTTCTGAAACCCTAGCCCTTGCGCCGCAGCCACTCATCTGGCCCTACCAGTGCCGCTCGCCATTCTCCACCGGCGCCGACCTCCACTATCCTCTGTTCCCCACAACCTGCAAAGATAAAGACAAAACAAACAAAGCAACAATGGAAGCAATAGTGGCGAGAAAATAGGAAGGATATTGTATTTTTTATTTATTTCTCTCTTCAAAGATCGGTTATAAAAACCGAATACCAATCTGTAAAAGGGACCCTTTTTTTTGGTTTTTTTTAAAAAAATCAATCAGAGAAATCAAAAGAAAATAAAAAAAGAAAAAGAGAGAAGCAGATTCGAAAATACAAAAAAAAAAAGAAGAAAAAAGGCAGAAATAAAAAAAACAGTTTCGAAGGTATTTTTATTTTATTTCTTTTCTTTTCGTTTCTTTTTATTCAAAAAATATATATATACATATATATAAAATAAAAATATAAAATATAAAAATAAAAAAAAATTCACCTTTTAGCGATTTAGGCCACCGCATGACGATGGTTTGCATGACGGTCCATGGCGCCCCCCTTTGCGGAAATCGCACTGCGCAGAGAACATGAGAGAAGGTGAAGAAGTTTTTTTTTTTTTTTGAATGGGTGCAGAAATGAAGAACAAAAAAAAAACTGATTTTATAAAGAAGCTAAAACGGCGTCGTTTTAGCTTGGGTCTACAGACCTCAAAACGACGCCGTTTCGTCATGGATTGGACGGACCCGACCCGACCCAATAGGATCCGCGTGTTTTTGTTTGGAGGGGCTAATTGCGCTTTTAGCCCCTCCGCTATTCCACCTTCTTGCAATTGGGTTTCTGATTTCTTTAAAATTTGGCCCTGGAAGTTTGTTTGACTTTTGATCTGGTCCCTCTATTGCTGCGCGTTTTGAAGGGAGGGATTATTGCCCATTTTAGCCCTTCCCTTCTTCCATGCATTTCAATCCGGCCCCCTTCCCCTTTTATTTTATTCCAAATCGACCCCAAAATCATGTTTTTTATCCAATTCAATCCTTTTAGTATTTTTTTTAATTATTATTATTATTATTTACTTTATTTTCTTTTATGCTATTATTCCTATTATTATTATTGTACTATCACTTATATATATATTTACTATTGTTATTATTAATATACCTACTATTATTATTATTATTATTATATTTATTATATTTATACTATTCCATTGTGTATACTCCATATTATTACTATTATTATCATAAAATATCATTAGTACTATAATTATTATTATTACCATTACTACTATACTTATATTATTATTTTATGTATAAACATATCTCGTATTATCATCATTATTATTATTATTAGTTACTATTAGTAATATTGTTATTTGTATATATATATTTACTATTATTATTATTACTACCTTTATTATTATTATTATTATTATTATTATTATTATTATTATTATTTGTTTACTTTATCCTTGTATATTACTACTTCCATTATTATTATTATACTATTATTTGTATATACATACTTACTATATTATTATATTCGTTATCACTGTATTATTATTATCATTACCGTATGCATTGTGTATTATTATTATTATTGTTACTATTATTATATTTATTATTAGTACTAGCATTATCATCCTTATTATCATTATTATATTATCTTGGTACATATTTTCGTACTATTATTATTATTATTACTACCTTTATACTTAATATTTTCTCTATAGTCACTAATACTTTTTTTATTTTACTTCATTTATTGTTATGGTTTTAATATTATCTCTTCCTGTTTCTATTATTACATCTTTTATCATCATATGTTGTTAATTGTTTCGCCTTCGCCACTTCATGTGGATTAACGGTTCTAAATCATAATCCGATATTTTTATTTTATACGAAAAAGGTAATATTTGTACGTTTAGAAAGCCGAAAAATTACACCCTAACGTGTTGGGTGTCGATCTTTTCGTTCGACTAAATATTCAAATAACCTTTTTTGGGAGATGATCTTGGTATCGAAATATATGGGTGTTGTATCCTAACGTGTTGGGTATGATACTTTTTATTCCTTCGTAACGAGGTTATCTTAAGATTCAGCCCCGATTCAATTAATCCATTCGTTTAATTCTTTTCCCTAAATATTTTCAACTTTTTGACATTAGGACATTGATTAATCAATCTGGTACCGATTTTGGGCGTTGTGAGGGTGCTAATCCTTCCTCGCACGTAACCGACTCCCGAACCTGTTTTCTCGAATGTTCGTAGACCAAAAACTTCATTTTAGTAAATCAAAACGTTTTATTAAAACAAAGGTGATCCGATCACACCAAATAAAGACCGGTGGCGACTCCCTTTTTTTATTTTCAAAACCCAAGTTCGACACCCGTTTTTGATAAAAAAAAAATGGTTACGACAGCTTGGCGACTCCGCTGGGGATGCTCGAGAGTCAGGCCGTAAATTGATTGATTTTTGTCCTTTTTGATTGAAAATTTGGAAAAATGTCTTTGAAAAATCATGTTTCTCTTTGATGCATTTGTTTGTGCCATAGTGTCGAGTCCCGTGAAACATTTTGGCATCGCATTGCATGACCGTCGGTTACACCTTTAAGTGGGAGTAAGAAACTAAGCTTTCGTGAGGTTTTCACTTCCGCATGAGCTAGTGGATTGCTTCCGAGAGACATCCGTACCTACGTGTTTCGTGAGGTTTTCACCTCCGCATGGCCGTAGGGAAATGCATCCCCCTGAACCGAACTCGGTCCGTATGAGCCTATAATGGGTGAGGATCGAGGAATCTGCTGGTTTAGGTACCCTTCTGTAGAACCGAACCCCATATAGAAGCCCTAGAGCCTACCCTAGATATAGTGTCGAAATAGTTACCCGGATAAGCATTTAATGATATTTTGCTTGTGTGACTATGCAGCACTAGCATTGTTCTGTTTGATTTGCATGTCATTCCATACAATAGAGGTGTCAATTTCTGCCCGGTTGCCGAAATAGGAAGTTTGCTATGGAAAACTACTTTCTTGATAAAGTAGAGGACAATGCAGCCATGCGCACATGGTCAGAAAAGTTGCAATCTAAAGAAGGAGATAGCTTAGTCGGGGGTCATACGTCAGAACTGTGAGACTTCACCCGTGTTAGCGTAACGCAAAATGAGCTTCAAGAGTTGCGAGATATCTGGACCCATTGGGAAGACGAAACTAAAAAGATGTTCTACCGCCGTTATGGTGATATATCTCACTTGTTGGATGTCAAAATAGATAAACACTTGTTTCGGGCTATGGTCCAATTTTGGAATTCCGCTTACAGTTGCTTCACTTTTGGGGAAGTAGATTTGGTGCCAACAATAGAAGAATATACCACCTTACTTCGTATTCCCGAGATGCAAGTCGATAAAGTCTATATTAGGCCTGCTTATGTCCCTCCTTTGGCAAAGAAGTTGACGAAGATTACGGGAATGAGTGAGCAGTGGATCTCGGCCAAGATTCAATAGAAAGGTGAAGGGAGATGTTTTCCTTGGGTGAATTTAAGGGATCTGATTTCGACACACCCTGATATGGGAATGAAGGTTGATATTTTCGCACTAAGCCTTTACGGTTTAGTCATCTTCCCAAAAGCTCTGGGGCACATAGATGAAGCGGTGGTGGATCTGTTCGACCGACTGGATAAGCAAGTCACACCTGTCCCAGCAATTCTAGCGGAAACTTTCGGATCGCTAAATGCATGCAGTAAGAGCGGAGAGAGGAAGGTTTATCGGATGCGCATGTGACTCATCGATGGTGTGGTTTTATGGGCATTTTTGGAAGATGGATAAAGTCTCTTGTCGACCTTTTCATAGAGACTATTCACCAATAAAAGAGGAAGCGGTTATGTCAAGAAGAGAGGACATAACAGAAGAGGGATGGATGGCAATTTTTCAGAATCTTCAAGGAAAAGACGTTGAGTGGAGAGCTCCCTGGATGATGCCTGGAGAGATTCTTTATAGATGCGGAGACTTCAACTGGGTACCTCTACCCGGAATTTGGGGAGTCATCGGGTATGCCCCATTGCTAGCGGCAAGACAATACCAGTCTAGACAGTTCGTGCCAACAACACATGGGTTAAACCGAAGTGAGAACGGCAAATGCTTGGAAACAAACACGTCGAATGAAGAGGCTAGCTACGGGCGAAACGACAACTTCTGAATACAAAGCATGGCTAAGCAAGAGAATCAATATTAATATCCCGGGACCAAGTCCGAATGATGCTCAGTCTTTGGAAGAACGGTTGCGAATGATACCAACAGAATTAGAAATTATAAAGCAAGATTTCGTACAGCGAAGTTCAGAGCTTGAAAAGAAAATTGAACAGTTAGAAGAAGAGAATATGCTCCTCAAGTTAGACATAGATGGACAAAAATCGGAAGCTGAGAAACTAAGAAAGGAGAAAAGAAGGATAGAGGAAGACCGAGACGACCTAAAGATGCACTACAAGAAGAGATCGTCTCAATGATGAGAACGCAGGACTAGAAAAGACGTCGAGTCAATAGCGACAAGAGTTACAAGAGGAAAGAGCTAAGACTGATCAATGGGAGAGGAAATTTCAAGAAATGAAGGTTCAGAATGAGATCCTGGAAAAGCAAATATCAGAAGGTCAGAATAGAAGAAACGAATTGAAGACAAGGGTGGCAGAGTTGGAAAAATCCCTAGACTATTATCGAAACCGTAACTCGGCAAGAGAGTTAAAGGCGAGTTTGAGTAGAATCGAAGAGTTAGAAATGGAGCTGTAGAATTGCCAGGATCATATTGGGAATTTAAAAGAAAAAGAAGAAAGAAGGGAAGCGGAGCTATACCATTCCCAAGATCAAGTCAGAGATAGAGATTACCTCATGGGGAGGCTTTAATCCAGGATACGAGAGATAGCTGAATATTTACAAGCTCTAGCTATACAAAGTGACACATTCAAAGATACGGTTCGAGTTTCTGATCGGATCGTGGGCGAGAATTAGCTTCCTTCATCGACAAAGATTAAGGCCTTAGGTGCTTTGAGAGCAAGGCCGTTTTTGTAATCTGTTTTATGTAAAGAGCTTTGTTTTCTAAGGAAGTTTCCTATGAGGAATTGAATCAGAGTTGACACTTTTTTGCATTCATACCATACATTTGCATTGCATACATTGACATCATATCACCTTAACCATTCACTAAGCTTAAAATCACATAATTCGCAGCTACGGCACTACGAATCTGGAATCACATCATCCCTATAGGACACGCTTAAGAACTAGAGCTATGGACGCCGAACTCAGTGAGAGGATCGAAAGGATGGAAAAAACCCAGAAAGAGCTGCAAGAACAGTTAACTAAGTCACAACAAGAAGCAAAGGACCTGATGATGAGATCCCGCGAGGAATCACGAGAACATAAGGATCAAATGGATAGAATGTTGGAGATGTTGACGGCCATGGCCAAAGGAAAAGGACTCGCGCAAAGTCCTGACATTACGGGGCCCCATTTAAGGGATAATCAAGACCCGCTCTATCCCCCAGGATTCACACCACCCCACGCCCATGCAACGCAAAGAGGATATCCTCAAGAGAACCCAATAGGCCCGAAACAACAACCCATCCCACCTATACATCTTGGGCAAGGTATATACGTATCAAACGCTGGAGATAATTCTGCTAATCCGATTATTCCAGATTTGGACGATCCGATGGAAACAGCTAGGTTAAAGAGGGATGGCCATGATGCCGAAGAAAAATATAAGAATCTAGAGGAAAGACTCAAGGCGGTGGAAGGTACTGGAGTCTTCTCTGCACTAAATGCCCAAGACCTTAGTTTGGTGCCCGATTTGGTCCTGCCTCCGAAGTTGAAGGCACCAGATTTCGAAAAGTATGAGGGAACGAGATGTCCGAAGGCCCATCTTATTATGTTCTGTCGAAAGATGGCTGGACACTTGAACGAGGACAAGTCGCGCTAATACATCGTTTCCGGGATAGCTTGATAGGATCACCCTCCGATGGTATGATCAGCTTAGCACAGAGAGGATCCGGTCATGGAAGGACCTGGCAACTGCATTTTGTGAACAATATAAGCATGTTTCTAACGTGGCTCCCGACCGGCTGACGCTACAAATGTTGGAAAAGAAGCCAACGGAGACCTTCGACGAAGACGCTTTCAGAGATGGAGGGATCTCTCCGTCCAAGTCGAGCCCCCGCTAACTAAAAGTGAGATAACGGTCCTTTTTATCAATACTTTGAGAGCGCCATTCTACGACAAACTGGTGGGAAATGCCACAAAAGACTTCGCCGACCTCGTAATATCTGGGGAACTCATCGAAAACGGCATCAAAAGTGGAAGAATGGAGGGTCCTGAAAGTTCAAAAAGGCCAGCACCCGTAAAAAAGAAAGAACCCGAAGCCCATATGATGGGGACGGGGAGCCTCTATGCTCCTAACCCGTATCTAATCCAGCCACGACCTCAGTTTCGTCCACCGCCGAATTTCTATTTTCCACCACCAAGCCCTTACTATCAAACACCTCCTCCTTACCCCGTTTATGCCGCCGATAATCAAAGACCATTCGCTATATTCCCACTAAATACTGCGCCTGCCCCAAGTCAGCCCAAAAGCGAACCAAGACCGGCAAAACCCAATCCTGAAAGACCTCAGTTTACCCCTATCCCTATGTCGTACGGAGAGTTGTGCCCAAAATTATTGGAAAAACAATTAATCTCCCCACATTACATGGCACCACTGAAGCCCCCATTCCCAAAGTGGTACGATCCCAATGCTAATTTCATGTATTATGCCGGGAACCAGGGGCATTCTACAGATAATTGTATAGCCTTCAAGAGGAGAGTTCAAGGCTTTATCGATGCAGGGATCTTACGGTTTTGACTGATGCAGGGAATATGGTGGAAATCGCTCCCTAACCATCTTTGTAGGAACGTGAATATGGCGACACGGGAGACATGTGTGGCGAGCCAAGCGTTGTGTCTCCGAGATAAAAACACCCTTGGAGAAGGTCTGGGAAGTAATGATTGAGAAGGGCATGCTCGATAAGAATTTCAAGGAGGAAAGCGTGAAGAGTCTAAGTTTTTGCATCTTTCACGGCATAGAGGAACACCACATTCAATCTTGCGAGAAGTTCAAAGAGCTGCTTCAGGGCATGATGGACAATAAGGAGGTAGAAATCTGCAATAAGATGGAAGAGACTGATGGAAAGGATGTATGTTCATCCGAGGGCCAATCATCAGGCCCTCCCTACAGCGCCGATCGACCTTTAGTAATCTATTACGAGGTAAAGAAGGAAGAGAGGAAACCAAAAATGATAATCCAAATACCTTCCCCTTTCCCATACAAGGATAGTAAGGCGGTGCCTTGGAAATATGATGCCAGCGTCACCACGCCTGGAGCCACGACTGGAAACATCAGTGAGGTGGGGCATTTTACCCGCAGCGGGAGGTGTTATTCCCCTGAGGTGGTTGAGACAAAGAAGAAAGCCATTGGCACGAGTCAGAAAGGGAAGGCACTAATACACGAGGTCGAGGGTGAGATTGAAATACAATCTGAACATAGAACTAAGGAGCCAGTGAAAGAGGATGAAGCACAGGAATTCTTAAAGTTCATTAAGCACAGCGAGTACAGTGTTGTGGAGCAGCTGAATAAACAACCGGCAAAAATCTCAGTATTATCCTTGTTGTTGAACTCAGAGCCACATCGAAACGCTTTACTGAAGGTGTTAAACCAAGCATACGTACCAAGCAATGTATCCATTGAAAAACTCGATAGGTGGGTGAATAATTTAAACGCGGATAATTTCATCTCCTTCAGCGACGATGAAATACCACCAAATGGTAGGAGCTCTGTTAATGCATTACACATCACAACTGAGTGCAAGGGATATATAATACCGCATGTGCTTATTGACAACGGGTCCGCACTCAACGTCATGCCGTTGGCTACACTGTCTAGGATGCCCGTCGACATGTCTTACCTGAGGCCTTGTCACTCTGCGGTAAGGGCATTTGATGGAACGCGGCGGGAAGTTATAGGAAAAATCGAGATCCCTCTGGAGGTGGGCCCGTGTACGTACAATATCGAATTCCAGGTTATGGACATTGCTCCTTCATATAATTGCCTCTTAGGAAGGCCCTGGATCCACTCCGCTGGAGCGATCCCTTCATCTCTCCATCAGAAAATAAAACTTATTATGGATAACCGCTTGATTATAATCGATGGTGAAGAAGACATCATCGCCTCACTCTCTACCGACGCACCCTATATCGAGGCAAACAAAGACGTGCCAGAATGCTCTTTCCGCTCCTTCGAATTTATCAACGCTACATTTGTCGCCGAAGGAGACAAGGCACCTACACCCAAACTGTCAAGAAACACCAAGATGGGAATCAAGTTGACTGTAGGAAAAAGCGCCCGGGCAGGGAAGGGTTTAGGAAAATATCAGCAAGGAATGGCTAGAGCGCTAAAGCCAGTACATCACAAGGCAAGATACGGTTTAGGGTTCAAGCCGGATGCCCAACAAATAAGAAAACAATGGCAGAAAGATCAAGAAAGGAGGATTGCAAAAGCCTCAGGTCGGGAATTGGACTGGGAGCCTATAATGTATCCTCCGTTATTGAAGACATTTACATCGGCAGGAATAATGTACCCGGGAAGAGATAGTTTACCAAACATGATGTTATCAATTGGAAGGAGTCTCCAGAATGTCAGTATAAATGTTATAGACAAAGGGGGTGATGCGATTGGAGATGTTTCGATGATACGCCCATGTCCTCCAGGATTCACTTTGAACAATTGGACTGCCGTGGATCTCCTTGTAGTTTCCAAATCCCCTCCGGAGTAATGCTCAGTATTAACTTTTTGTATGCCCCTAAGCTGTAGAGGAATCTGTTATGAGAGTTCATTTTGTCCATCTAGCTTTTAAATGAAACATGAATAAAGATGCATTTGGTCGTGTTCTTTTCATTCTCATCAGCTCCATATTTATTTCTTTCTTTCCATGTCCCTATATATCCCATGTCATCATGTCACGTTTATAGGACCCGATACCTCGATGTCCCTCTATATTCTTTTTTGTCTACTTTTCAGGTGCTCAGGTATCAATGACCCGAACAATCCTGTTACAAGTCCTAAAATCGACTTTGAGAAAACTATTTGTGTGGGGGAATTCGAGGCTGAAGAAGATGCCGAAGATTATGTCTCTTCCTGGACCTCACGAGAATGATAGAACAAGAGGATAGACAGATTCTGCCCTATCAAGAATCGATCGAGACAGTGGATTTAGGAAATGAAGAAAGGAAGCAAGAGGTGAAAATCGGGACCTCCATGTCTGAAGACACCAAACACGATCTGATCACCTTGCTTCACGAGTACAAAGACGTGTTCGCATGGTCGTATCAAGATATGCCAGGATTGAACAAGGATATAGCAGTCCATAGACTTCCACTGAAATCAAAATGCAAGCCTATCCAACAGAAGTTAAGGCGGATGAGGCCTGAAATGCTCTTAAAGATAAAAGAAGAAGTAAAGAAACAATTTGATGCTGGCTTCCTTCAAATTTCTAGATATCCAGAATGGGTGGCTAATATAGTCCCAGTACCGAAGAAAGATGGCAAAGTCCGAATGTGCGTAGATTATCGTGATTTGAATCGAGCGAGCCCTAAAGATAATTTTCCGTTGCCACACATCGATACATTTCGTTTTTCTCCTTCATGGATGGATTTTCGGGCTACAATCAAATCAAGATGGCTCCCGAGGATATGGAGAAAACTACATTCACGACAATGTGGGGGACATTCTGCTATAAAGTAATGCCGTTCGGTCTGAAGAATGCCGAGGCAACATATCAAAGAGCCATGGTGACAGTGTTCCACGACATGATGCACAAAGAAATAGAAGTCTATGTCGATGATATGATCGCTAAATCTCGAGGAGAAAGAGAGCATGTGGGAAACCTCCGGAAACTGTTCGAAAGACTGAGAAAAATCCAACTAAAGCTTAACCCTGCCAAATGTACCTTCGGGGCTACCTCGGGAAAATTATTGGGATTCATCGTTAGCGAGAAGGGTATCGAGGTTGATCCGGATAAAATAAAGGCCATACAAGAACTACCGCCCCCGCGCACACAAAAAGAAGTCAGAGGATTTCTAGGAAGACTGAACTACATTGCTCGATTCATTGCTCAACTCACCAAGCAGTGTGATCCAATTTTTTGACTCCTTCGAAAGCACAATCCCGGAGAGTGGAACGAGGAATGTCAAGAGGCTTTTGACAAGATAAAGCAGTATTTATCTAGTCCCCCGGTGCTAGTACCACCAACTCCCGGAAGACTGCTAATACTATATCTGACCGTGTTCGAAAACTCAATGGGTTGTGTCTTGGGGCAACATGATAAGTCCGGAAGAAAGGAACAGGCGATTTATTATCTCAGTAAGAAATTCACAGAGTACGAAGCAAAGTATCCATCGATCGAAAAATTCTGTTGTGCTATGGTCTGGGCGACCCGGAGGCTTAGACAATATGTGCTGTATCACACGACATGGTTGATTTCAAAGCTGGACCCAATAAAATACATGATGAAATCACCTGCACTCTCAGGAAGAATGGCACGGTGGCAGATCCTACTATCAGAGTATGACATCGTATACGTGAGCCAAAAATCGATTAAAGGAAGTGCAATAGCCGATTTCCTAGCAACTCGAACAACAGAGGAATACGAGCCATTGAGATTTGACTTCCCAGACGAAGACTTGATATGCGTCATGGAAAAAGAATGTGAATCGTCGAGAGAGAAATCATGGAAAGATGAGTTTTGATGGAGCGTCCAATGCGTTGGGGCATGGGATTGGAGCAGTCCTAGTGTCACTAGAAGGGGATCATTACCCCTTTACTGCCAAATTAAATTTCTTCTGTACCAACAACATGGCAGAATATGAGGCTTGCATCATGGGACTTCGCGCAGCTATCGAGCAGAACGTTAAAGTCTTAGCAGTCTCTGGGGACTCGGCATTGGTAGTTTACCAAATCCGTGGGGATTGGGAAGTAAGAGACTCAAAGTTGGTCAAATATCGTGATCTTGTTACGGAATTGGTTGAAGAATTCGAAGAAGTAACTTTTAATTACTTCCCACGGGAAGAAAACCAATTGGCTGATGTCCTAGCCACCTTGGCTTCAATGTTCAAAGCAAACTGAGAAACAGAAATAATGCCTCTCCAGATGAGTATATATGAGACCCCTGCGCATTGTTTTAGCATTGAAAACGTGGTTCCATGACATCTTAGAATATGTCAAGAATCAAAGATACCCCGAGCAAGTGAACGAGAACGACAAAAGAACGATCAGAAGATTGGCAGCAGGATTTGTTCTCGATAAGGACATCTTATACAAAAGAGGAAAAGACCAAATACTCTTGAGATGTGTGGATATTGTTGAAGCCAGAAAAATACTCGAAGAGGTCCATGAAGGAGTTTGTGGAACACACGCCAATGGCTTCACTATGGCCAAACAGATTATGAGGCTTGGTTATTACTGGTTGACAATGGAAAGCGACTGCATTAATCATGCGCGAAAGTGCCACAAATGTCAAGTTTACAGCGATAAAATTCATGCAGCACCTTCACCTCTTCACGTCATGACTTCCCCATGGCCTTTTTCTATGTGGGGCATGGATGTTATAGGGCCAATTTCCCCAAAGGCTTCCAATGGACATCGATTCATTTTTGTGGTCATAGATTACTTCACAAAATGGATAGAAAGTCGCTTCGTTTGCAAATGTGACAAGGACAATGTCTGATTCTTAAAAAGGAGATCATATGTCGATCGGGTTTGCTCTGAGAGAATTATTTCAGATAATGCTTTAAATCTGAACAACAAGATGATGAAAGAAGTGTGCGAGCAATTTCGAATAAAGCATCATAACTCCTCACCCTATCGTCCAAAGATGAATGGAGCAGTAGAAGCCGCTAACAAGAATATCAAGAGGATCATTGGGAAAATGACTGAGACATATAAAGACTGGCATGAGAAGCTACCATTTGCCCTATACACATATCGCGTGTGTGCGGACCTCCTGAGGGCAACTCCTTTCTCTCTAGTCTATGGAATGGAAGCTGTGTTGCCCATCGAGGTGGAAATCCCCTCCCTACGAATCCTAATGGAGTCAAAACTAGAAGAATCTGAATGGGTTCAGGCTCGATATGACCAACTGAATCTGATCGAAGAAAAACGCTTGAAAGCAATTTATCACGGACAGATGTACCAAAGGAGAATAATCGCAGCCCATAACAAGAAGGTGCGTCCAAGAGAATTTCGTGAAGGAGAACTCGTGTCGAGGAAGATTCTCCCTATACAAAAGGACTTTCGAGGAAAATGGGCACCGAATTGGGAAGGACCATACGTCGTAAAGAGAGCTTTCTCAGGTGGAGCTTTGATCCTCACTGAAATGGATGGGAAGGAGTTACCAAATCCGGTGAACTCAGATGCCGTGAAGAAATATTACGCCTAAAAAAAAAAAAGGCGTTCGGATAAACAGAGAAGGCTCAGGATGAAAACCCGGAAGGGCATCCTAAGGAAGCAAGTTTGGAATGGGTTAAACAGCAAGATCATAGTATTGAAGCGGACTCTGAAGCTCAAGAATCTTCTACACGAAAAAGCTTGCTTGAAAAGATTCAGGATGAAGAAACATGGAGAAGTTCATGCGTCGGATATCTAGAGCACTTACTACAACTGAACGTGTTTTCCTTTTATAATGCTTTCTTAATCGAGTCATACCATGTCAATTTTCTTCGCTTGTTGCCTTTAAATATAAGATGCGAGGAACGCCTTTCATACCTACTCCGCCATTTTCATGCATTTTATTTATGTTTCATTTTGGAGATAGACAGTGAAACTACACACTCTAAACGAAAAGAATATGGAGCATTACCTGGATGAGAATTGGGTGAGTACGGGAGCTTCAAAGCAAGGACAAAGTTCAACAGGGGCAAAAAAAAAAAAAGGTCTGAGGAAAGTCACAACAGGAGAAACACAGATTACTCGTAGAACCTATAGACGGGTACAAAGCCTGAGGAAAGTCAAGGGATGAAGCAGTGAATGCAGGTCATCATGAGAATCATAACAAGAAGGGGCACATGACAAACGAGCCCGAGATACCTGGCATAATCATGTAGGCATTTAAGACAGACACATGCATATCATGACATCATCACGCATAATACATACAGGTACACCAGTAAAGCAAGAAGTTTTGATAATAACTACACCGAACCAAGGAGAAAGAAGGCATCCAAATACCACCAGACGATACGCTTTCCAAAATCAACTCCTCAGGTTGCGCGCTGAGGTGTTCTAATTTTTGTCTTCCAAGTTCTATTTGCAAAAATCAAAACCTCAGGTCGCACGCTGGGGTATTTTCAATCAACTCCTCAGGCCGCATGCTGAGACATTTTAAATTTCTATCTGCAACTCCTCAGGTCGCACGCTGAGGCATTTTAAATATTCTGTCTTTCAAAAGTCAACCCCTCAGGTCGCACGCTGAGACATTTTTAATTTCTGGTCGAATCAACTCCTCAAGCCGCATGCTGAGGCATTTTCAATTTCTGTTTTTCAATCTCTGTTGGAATCAACTCATCAGGTCGCACGCTGAGACCCTTTCAATTACTGTTTTAATTTCTATTTGCAATTCTTCGGGCCGCACGCTGAGATACTTTTTTCTGTTTACAATTCCTCAGTTCGCACGCTGAGATATTTTTTAATTATCGTTTGCGACTCCTCAGGTCGCATGCTGAGGTATTTTGATTTCTGTTTTTCAATTTCTATTTTCAAGAATCGAATTGTATTACTCCGCCGAGATATTTTCAATGTCTGCTTTTCAATTTCTGTCCTAAAAAAAAAATCTCAGTTAGGATTGAGCCTCGGGGTACGCCGAGGTATTTAGTTTCTGTCTTTAAACATCAACTCATAATGCGAGAGGTGAGTTGAGCCTCGGGGCACGCCGAGGAATTTAATTTCTGTCTTTAAATTTCTGTTCAAAAATCAACTCATAATACAAGAGGTGAGTTGGGCCTTGGGACACGCCGAGGTATTTAATTTCTGTCTTTAAATTTCTGTTTAAAAATCAGCTCATAATACGAGAGGTGAGTCGAGCCTCGGGGCACACCGAGGTATCTAATTTCTGTTTTCAAATTTCCGTTCAAAAAAATCAGCTCATAATACGAGAGGTGAGTTGGGCCTCGGGACACGCCGAGGTATTTAATTTCTGTCTTTAAATTTCTGCTCAAAAATCAACACATAATACGAGAGGTGAGTTGATGCATCGGGTCATACACTGAGGTGTTTTCAATTTCTGCTTTTTAATTTCTGTTTTTATTTTCAATTTCTACTTATGAAAATTAGTTCATATTACGAGAGGCCGAAGTATTTTCAATTTCGATTCTTCAAATTTCTGTCTAAAAAAAATAAAAAAATCAACTCATATCAGAGAGAGGTGAGTTGAGCCTCGGGTCACATCTTGAGGTGTCTTTTAATTCCTAATATTGTGAGAGATGAGTTGATGCATCGGGTCACACTCTGAGATGGAAGACTGAAGTCGCCTTGAGCAAATCGGACGAAGAAATTCCAGTGGACAAAGAAGATTGAGCAAGAGCAAATTGAAGCTACCGACCATATCTATCGGGAGTAGCATTGGAGTAGATTGAAGATCGAAGTCTCCCCGAAGATAGTGAGGAAGCAGTTTCAATTTATTTCCTCGAAGTCCCGGTGGAGAAGATCAAAGCGACAAATTACAGTTGAGTTGAAGCTGATTGAAGAAGACGAGGACCAACAAGTCAAGGTTTGGCCAAGACCGGGCAAAATTGGTTCTTTTATTTGTCTTTGCTCTATCATCGTTTCACGACAATGAGCAAAGAGGGGCAGCTGTAAGCACTAATTTTGGCCCGGGTCATTAACACCGGGCCCATTACAAGCAAATTAAACCCAAATACAACCAGAAACTAGAGCCCAATTTACAAACGGCCCAAAAGGCCCAAACACTTAAAATTTTAGAAAGCTAGGGTTTTCAAACCCTAGCCCTGCGCGCATGCCCACTCATCCGGCCCTACCGGTGCAAGGCTCGCCATTCTCCACCAGCGCCGACCTCCACTATCCTCTGTTCCCCACAACCTGCAAAGATAAAGACAAAACAAACAGCAACAATGGAAGCAATAGTGGCAGAAAATAGGGAAGGATATTGTATTTTTTATTTATTTCTCTCTTCAAAGATCGGTTATAAAAACCGAATACCAATCTGTAAAAGGGACCCTTTTTTTTGGTTTTTTAAAAAAAAAATCAATCAGAGAAATCAAAAGAAAATAAAAAAAGAAAAAGAGAGAAGCAGATTCGAAAATACAAAAAAAAAAAAGAAGAAAAAAGGCAGAAATCAAAAAAAATAGTTTCGAAGGTATTTTTATTTTATTTCTTTTCTTTTCGTTTCTTTTTATTCAAAAAATATATATATACATATATATAAAATAAAAATAAAAAATAAAAAAATAAAAAAAAATTCACCTTTTAGTGATTTCCGGCCACCGCGCGACGGTCCACGGCGGCCCTCCCCTTTGCCGGAAATCGCACCTGCAGAGAACATGAGAGAAGGTGAAGAAGTTTTTTTTTTTTTTGAATGGGTGCAGAAATGAAGAACAAAAAAAAAACTGATTTTATAAAGAAGCTAAAACGACGTCGTTTTAGCTTGGGTTTACAGACCTCAAAACGGCGCCGTTTCGTCATGGATCGGACGGACCCGACCCGACCCAATAGGATCCGCGTGTTTTTGTTTGAAGGGGCTAATTGCGCTTTTAGCCCCTCCGCTATTCCACCTTCTTGCAATCGGGTTTCTGATTTCTTTAAAATTTGGCCCTGGAAGTTTGTTTGACTTTTGATCTGGTCCCTCTATTGCTGCGCGTTTTGAAGGGAGGGATTATTGCCCATTTTAGCCCCTCCCTTCTTCCATGCATTTCAATCTGGCCCCCTTCCCCTTTTATTTTATTCCAAATCGACCCCAAAATCATGTTTTTTATCCAATTCAATCCTTTTAGTATTTTTTTTAATTATTATTATTTACTTTGTTTTCTTTTATGCTATTATTCCTATTATTATTATTGTACTATCACTTATATATATATATTTACTATTGTTATTATTAATATACCTACTATTATTATTATTATTATTATTATATTTATTATATTTATTATATTTATACTATTCCATTGTGTATACTCCATATTATTACTATTATTATCATAAAATATCATTAGTACTATAATTATTATTACCGTTACTACTATACTTATATTATTATTTTATGTATAAACATATCTCGTATTATCATCATTATTATTATTAGTTACTATTAGTAATATTGTTAGCTGTATATATATATTTACTATTATTATTATTACTACCTGTAACAGCCCAATTTTAATAGTGTCGGAACAGTGATTCGAGATCACTAAATTTGGCGAAAAGTTAGAAAATTTTGTTAATCGATAATTATAAGTTAAGTGTGATTTTAGAAATATTTTAAAATTAGTGAATTTTGTGAACTGAAAGAATTAATTAGAAAAATTAGGCCAAAAACGAGGTATTGAGACCTCGAATTTATAAAGTGAGCCATAAATATTTCCAAAAATATTTATGGAATGTCATTAAGTTATTATTAAACTTTCGTTAGAAAATTTTAACGTTTGGGTAGGAAATTAAATGAAAAGGACTAAACTGAAATGAAAGTAAAAGTTAAATTATAGATTAAAAGAAATTATGAAGGATCAAAATGGAAATTATACCATTTTGTATAGTTGAAATGACATAACAAAAGAAAATCTGAGATTTTTAAGGTATATTATTATAATATTATATTATTATATTATTATATTATTATATATATATACAAACAACAAAAAAAAAAAAAAGGAAGAGAATAGAGAACAGAAACCCAAACGAAGAAGCAGAGAGCAGGAAAGAAAGAAGAGAAGAAGAGAAAGAAGAAAAGGGGGAAAATTGGAAAATTTTCAAAATTAGCTAAATAAAAAGGGGATCAAATTGAAATATATGGAGAATTCTCTTCATTTCTCTTTATTTTCTTCAGCTGAAAAATAGCCATGGGAGAGAGTTCAAGCTAGTTTTTATACTCAAGCATCATGTAAGTTTAATTCTTGCTTTCTCCTTGAAATTTCTATGTTTTGGACTTTTACAATTGGGTCCAATTTATTAATTCATTAGTTTTTGATTCTATGGCTAAATTTTTAAAGTTTATGTGGATTAGTGTTGGAAGAATATGATGAATAAATATTGAATTGAAGCTTTAATTTTGTTATATGATGATTTAATCAAGTGAAATTGATGGAAATTGGTTTTAGGACCTAATTGTGAAATAGCTGAAATTAAGGCCTAGTGTTAAAATTCTAATTTCAAAGGTTATGAAGGAGTTTTAAAATGATAGATAAAAGTATTAAATGAGAAAATTAACTCAATTGAGGGGTTAATTCAGCAAGGACTGAATTGTATGAATTGTGGAATTAGGGACAAAATAGAAATCAACATGTTACACTAAAGCAGTTTTAGACAGCAGCAGTTGTCTAACTTTGAAAAATCACCAAAAATTGTATAAATAGAATTAGAAGTCAAGTAAGATATGGAATTAAAGCTTATTGAGTCTATTTTCATATAAAAGAAACAGAGAAAGCAAAGGAATTCTGTAATTTGAGATATTTGTATTTTTGTAAGACTGGTTTAGAACAACTTCGTGATCCCCTGTTCTTACTTTAGAAATTCACTAAAATTTGTATAAAAATAATTTGGGAACATAATTTATATGGTTAGATTCCTTAATGAGTCTAGTTTTATAAGAAATAAACCATAACATCATATGAATTCTATATAAAAAGATAATTAATTTTTAGTGAAGAAGGGTCGGAACTGCCAGACAGCAGAACAGGGGTGACTTTAAAGAATAAACTGTACTAATTGGCTAAACCAAAAATTCTGAAAATTTTATGGCAAGAATATATGTGAGTCTAGTTTTAGGAAAAATTCACGGTTCTTCATTTGGAGTTCTGTAGCTCTGGAAATAAATAATTTAGTGACTATGACTCAAATGGGCAGTTTTGAATATACTTATGAGTAAATAATGAACTTATTTACAATGTTACTTATAGCATGTTATATACATTAAGGATGTGGAATGGAGAGGAGGAGGAGGAAAAATATGTATGAATATTCAGCTAGCATGGCTAATTTGTAATGTTTTAGCCCCCAGGACTAAATTGAATAAAAGTAAAAGTTTATGATTAGTTTTGTATAAATGTTGGAGATGACCAATTTACATGGAATGGATTATTTTATTATTTAAAATTGCAAAATTGAATGAAATTATTAATTAGATTAAGATCGGTTGAAAAATCGATGAAAATGGGAAATTACCAAAATGCCCTTGAATCTTGGTATTTTCGCAAATTTAGCGAGTAAGTTCGTGTAACTTTAAATATGTGATATGAGGAAATATAAGTTGATAGCACGTGAAATATTGATATAACGAATTAACTAATATATGTTTATGAATAAACGGCAAGAGAATGATATTTATCATGACATGTCAATATGTGATTATCTGTAATATGTAAATAAAAGGTAATTAAATATGTTGAGACGAGAAATAAATTCAAGTAAGTCATGAAATAAGAAAAATAAATATGTTTTAAGGGATAATATGTTTGATTTTTGATTGGTTTCAAAAATAAATGTTAAATGATATAAAATTTTTGATAAATAAATTTGTAATTCCGGTAATGCCTCGTACCCTATTTCGGTGTCGAATACGGGTAAGGGGTGTTACACTACCTTTATTATTATTATTATTTTTATTATTTGTTTACTTTATCCTTGTATATTACTACTTCCATTATTATTATTATTATACTATTATTTGTATATACATACTTACTATATTATTATATTCGTTATCACTGTATTATTATTATCACTACCGTATGCATTGTGTATTATTATTATTGTTACTATTATTATATTTATTATTAGTACTAGCATTATCATCCTTATTATCATTATTATATTATCTTGGTACATATTTTCGTACTATTATTATTATTATTACTACCTTTATACTTAATATTTTCTCTATAGTCACTAATACTTTTTTTATTTTACTTCATTTATTGTTACGGTTTTAATATTATCTCTTCCTGTTTCTATTATTACATCTTTTATCATCATATGTTGTTAATTGTTTCGCCTTCGCCACTTCATGTGGATTAACGGTTCTAAATCACAATCCGATATTTTTATTTTATACGAAAAAGGTAATATTTGTACGTTTAGAAGGCCGAAAAATTACACCCTAACGTGTTGGGTGTCGATCTTTTCGTTCGACTAAATGATCAAATATCCTTTTCTCGTCAAAGATGACCTCGATGTCGAAATATAAGGGTGTTATATCCTAATGTGTTGGGTATGACGCTTTTGTTCCTTTGAAGTGAGATCATCTTAAAACAGTTATAAATTGTAATTCGATTTTTTTAAGAGGTAATATTTGTGCATTTAGAAGGCCGAAAAATTACACCCTAACGTGTTGGGTGTCGATCTTTTCGTTCGACTAAATATTCAAATAACTTTTTTTGGGAGATGATCTTGGTATCGAAATATAAGGGTGTTGTATCCTAACGTGTTGGGTATGATACTTTTTATTCCTTCGTAACGAGGTTATCTTAAGATTCAGCCCCGATTCAATTAATCCATTCGTTTAATTCTTTTCCCTAAATATTTTCAACTTTTTGACATTAGGACATTGATTAATCAACTGCACGATTTTGGGCGTTGTGAGGGTGCTAATCCTTCCTCGCACGTAACCGACTCCCGAACCTGTTTTCTCGAATGTTCGTAGACCAAAAACTTCGTTTTAGTAAATCAAAACGTTTTATTAAAACAAAGGTGATCCGATCACACCAAATAAAGATCGGTGGCGACTCCCTTTTTTTTATTTTCAAAACCCAAGTTCGACACCCGTTTTTGTTAAAAAAAAATGGTTGCGACAATTAAAATAGATTGGTTAGTTATAATATCACATTTGGTTGTTTGGGATACATATGTATATTAATGTATTGGATAAACTTTGATAAGAAACATATTTGAATTGATCTAAGGAAGAAATAAATCAACTAAGTCCAATTATTTAAATTTTATGCTATATTGAGTAATTTATAGTAATACCATTTGAAATTAAAATTCACCGAATGGTCTTATTTTCATATGCAGGCTAGATGTATTTTGAGATTTTGTACTCAGAGTCGTTAGCATCTAACCGACAAACCCTGGACTCAACAAAGTTTGTATATTTTGTTTTATTTCAAGTTGGTATGTACTTGATTTTTAGTAAAGTCATTTGGCTATAGATATGCTTTTGTGACATAAAAAATAATTATTAAGTTTTGGTTGCTATAATCATAATATTATTAGTTAATTAAATTGTTTTAATGTGATATACTTAAGTTGCGATATGTTTCGAAATATCGAAGTGTTGGGAATTGATTTGCGAGATGATTTGAATATGTATATATTGTGAAATCTAAATTTTGCAGATGGTTTTACGTAAAATAAGCAGAAATATTGTCAATTTTTAAAAAAAAATAATAATTTTACCACTACGCTACCATTTAAATAAAGTGAAATAGTAATTTAGGTTTTTTTCAGCGTTTCAATGTGGCATTTTATATTTAGATTCTCTAACTGGGTTGGATATAATGTGTCACAGAAACATGTTATGTGTATTATAGATAAGTGTACTCGTTTTATTCATTATAGATATGTGTATTATAGATATAATGTGTCACCGACAAACCCTGGACTCAACAAAGTTTGTATATTTTGTTTTATTTCAAGTTGGTATGTACTTGATTTTTAGTAAAATCATTTGGCTATAGATATGCTTTTGTGACATAAAAAATAATTATTAAGTTTTGGTTGCTATAATCATAATACTACTAGTTAATTAAATTGTTTTAATGTGATATACTTAAGTTGCGATATGTTTCGAAATATCGAAGTGTTGGGAATTGATTTGCGAGATGATTTGAATATGTATATATTGTGAAATCTAAATTTTGCAGGGGGTTTTACGTAAAATAAGCAGAAATATTATCAATTTTTTTAAAAAAAAATAATTTTACCACTACGCTACCATTTAAATAAAGTGAAATAGTAATTTAGGTTGTTTTCAGCATTTCAATGTGGCATTTTATATTTGGATTCTCTAACTGGGTCGGATATAATGTGTCACAGAGACATGTTATGTGTATTATAGATAAGTGTACTCGTTTTTATTCATTAATTTTTTTTTCTTATAGGGTTTTTATCTTAATAAGGTTTTAATAAGGCACATTATTTACTATTGGACATTAATGGGGGAGTGTCATGAATATTTTATTATTAAGTGGATGTCCCCTAATATATTAAGATTTTAATGTTTATTAGAAGTAAAGTTTTATATCATGTATTCTTCTTATATTTATATTGATGAATAAAATTCAAAGTTATTTCGCTTTTTCTATTTTTTTTCCCTTTATTATTATTCATGTCATAACTTTAATTTTTTTCATATAATTTAACATTTTATATTTGATGTGCTGATAACTTAGATTATGACATATTATTTAAAACTAAATTCAATCAACTTTGTTTGTAATAATATGTAAATACTTCAAATATTAACCCAAAATTTAATTATAGATATATTTTTGAACAAAGGCGAATAACTAATGTTTTTATAGAGAAGCAATCTGGAAGAGGGATTGTCATAAAACCTAAAGCAATCTAGGCCAGATTTTAGAAGAAAAGTGACTTTTGGTTCGACAACACTTGGGCCAATCTATGCCTTTTTATTTTCCCAATAATAATCGTAAATTCACACAAAGTAAATAAATAAAGCAGAGCATATATTTGTTGCAAAAAATTAAACAAATAAGTTTTCTTCATTCATTATGAATAGACTTTACATATTATATTTTAATAATTTTAAACCGAATTGCTTATAAAAATATTATATGACAAATTGCATCTTCACCTTATACCTACAAAAACATTAATAATTAAAAAACCATATAAGATGTAAACTAAATTTTAAAAAAATATCGCTTCTATCTGAAATACATAATAACCAAGTTTCCTTTATCAACAGTATTAGTATATGTATTACTTCAAATTATGTTGTAATTACATGAAATCTCAAATAAAAGAAAATTTCACCCAAACTTTAATTTAAATATTTTTTATCTATAATTTTTTAGAAAAAGTGAATGAAGAAATAAATAAATTTGAATGAAAAAATAATCAAATTTATTTGTGTGAGAAGAGAGAGAATATATAAAGGTGCAAACTAGCATTAAGTAATGCCTAATGTTAAAAATATATATTTATTTTGTCAAGGCTGAAATTTTTATTGATAAAAGTCCAACATCCCCCAAAATAAGGTTACAATATTAAAAAAACTTCGAATAAAAAAAAACACATCTAAAACAACAACAACACGACAACTACACCAGCTCTTACACTCATAAACTCAATTCTATAACTTAAAAGCTGACAAGAGGTAACTCAATTTATAGAGAAAGACACCTCCTGATGTAACTTTAATGCCCAAAATATAGGTGATGCTAGTGAAGTAATCCAATTTAAAAGTCTTAATAAAAATATCATCCAGCGTTTGAACAACTCGCTCCTAAGATAATTCACTAAAAATCAGAATTCTGTAATTGTTGATATCAATAAGCACACTTGAGAAGTCCCCACAAAATTCTCATTTCTGCAAAATTCAAGGTAAATAATCAGATCCTCTAAGTGTAATTAGCTAAGTCAGATTTAGCATAATTCTAGTGGTAATATTAGCTGGTTAGACCTACATTTTGGGTGCATGAAAGTTAAGGCAAAGCTTAGTTGTGTTCAGAAAGCACTAATTACCTTATACTTAGCTAATAGCCTAAGATGGGGATCAATTGGCAATCCAAGCTCCTCAAACATTGGATCATAGAGTGAATTCATGATTGGCCTGAAATCATTGGAATCTTTAGTCAGCATTTTCAAGAGTTAAGACAAAATTATTAAGGATAAACAAATAAGACCTGTAAAATTAAACAACCTTGGAGGAAGAAGCAGGTTGCCAATTTTAGGACTAGCACTAGCTCCAGTCGGTAGAGACAAAGAGTTACCCATGATTTGTTCAGCACTTGGTGCTTGCGGCTCATTGGTTTCTCCCTGTAATTAACGAAAGACCAGACGGGATTAACTTTCAGATCATATTTGGTTAAAATAGAAAAAAAAACCATACAACAAAGCTGAATGCAATTACTTGATTAACCTTTTTCCTTTTTAAATTTATTGGATTTAGTTTGTTATATAAATTTGAGAATGAAATTATACTATATTTGAATGTCGAATTTCCTTTAAATAAGTGACCGAAAAACATAAAAATAAATAAAAATGATTTGTCACGATTATGTCATGAGAACATAAATCAAAATTGTTCTCTTTAAGCTCTCATAAGCTCTACGAAATTTTGTTATTTTCACGTAGATCTCTAAAAATTTGAACTCATGTCACATTACACAAATTAATGCACTTTACATAATAGATACCAATTGATCTACATGGATTTGAATGTTTAGAGTTGCACCTAATAATGACAAAATTTTGGGAGATTTGTGGATGCCCATAAAGAACGATTTCAAATTATGTATTCACGACACAATCCTTGTCCGTCATACTGGTATAGATCATGAAATGATGGTTAATACTATATTCATGTTATGTGTGATGTCTACTGCAATTTACAGTTATTTTAAGACCCAAATTTCTTGTTTTCAATCCAAGTTAACACATGCAAATAGTCTATAAGTTTTGAACGTAAAACAGTATATAGAAAATATTTGAATCCAAATTTGAGTAGAAGTTAATAATAATATACCCTGAGGCGCTTGAAAGGTGATGATTCTCCCACTTCGGGTCTTTTCCTTGCATTGCCTCGCGGTTCGGAAGTTCCTTGCTAAACCAATTTAAAAACAAAATAATCTCGAAGGTAGATGAAAATTAATTTAGATCCTAATGCAGGAATGCTGATGAGATGATACCTCATTGTGGTTGCTCAGCGGCGTTTGCATAAGATTAGGAGCTGATGACCCAACAGTTTCCTATTCATTGTTGAATTTGGTTAGGAAATTATATAATTATTTCCAGGAAATCTTGTTAGTGAGAAATGTATTTTACATGCAGAAGAGACGAGTTCAAGAGTAAGCTAGACATGGAAGTCCCAGAGCTAGGATACGCTACAGGCCTGTAAATGAAGTTTAAAATCTAAATCAAATAACAAAAGTAGGATTTAACTGTATTCAATGTGTTAATGATAAACTTAGTCCTCAATAAAGAAATATAAAAGGGTGATTGATGACAAGAAAAGGGAATCAAAATTCACCTAGAGAGCTCAGAATTATGATGGTCTTGATTTGGTAAATTAGGCATAATTGACAATAGATTACTCGCTTGAAGATCTTGAGCTGGTAATAGAAGGGAACTGAAAGCCAAATAGATAGACTATAATTAAAAATTACTTGAAACAATATGCACTGGGTCATAAATTTAACTTGAAAAGATAGAACACACCAATCTCAAATTTCTTTTCGTCTAGGCTTAGTTCTACAAGTATCTAAGGGTCATGTTGAATTGGGTTCAAACTGAAATTTCAATTTTGTTTGCCTAAGTTCAAGGTGATTCCAAAATGTAAAAATCATAACCGAGTCGTGTCAATTGAGTTGACCATATAGTCCAAGCTGTGAAAATATCTACTTGCTTACTTGAAAATGAAATTTAGAAGAAAGGTAAGTAATACGTACCCCAAAGGAATGAAAAATTCATGGAACAGGATGCTACCAGTTTGTGAATTATATAGTCCAAGTACCCATGGGAGTTGATTATTTTGATAGGAGAATTGCTGAGCCCTAACAAATCAAAAGAACAAACAGTTGATTCTCATAAAGTTCCCTTTAGAAGATATATCAAAGTAGATAAGAGTAGAGATCGAATACATAAGCTCCATAGGCAGTGAATGCTTAGTCAGGTCGGAATTCGGGAGCAGTGAGCCAGATGCATTAGGCATAGCGGCCAATTGATTAAGCGGCTGCATCGGGTTACTCAACTGCTGGGTCCTATATTAGATATACGAAAAAAATCAATCACAACATTGTTCTAAATTTCTTATGTTGATGTGATATATAAATTATCTACAAAATACCTTGGAGGTGTAGAAGCTCCCGGCAGCATTAAGTTGTAACACAGACGATCGGAAACGTTAGTTGCTTTGAATTGATCAACTAGTGACCTGAAATCCAAAGAAACAACATACACAGATAGGTATATATCTCAGTACTATTGCTTCGATTCCAAACAAGAAGATTGAGGTTAGAAGATATCAATTCAATACCCTGGTGCCAAAGACCTATAAAGATCAGTCTCTTTATTACAGAACCAAGTAGGGGCTGGCGGCTGGTTGGTTTGGGTAGATTCTCCATTCAGAAATCTGATCCCAGTCTGCTCATCATTTATTTCAAACTCAGTCGAGAAAATGCGACCCATGCTAATCTTGAGTTAAAGTAAACAATATTTATACTCACTGGGCTTTGAGGGAACAAATTTGGGTAGTGAACTGCTCGCTGATTTCGATTGGAACGAGGGTTCCCCTTTTTCTTTTCAACTCCATCAGTAAACAATATTTTCTTGCCTTTATCGAGGGGTTCTACCCGTTGAGGCCTATTACAATGTTAGAAACATTTCACGTTCAATTGGTAGAGGAAAATACCATGCATCTTTACTTTTATAAGGTCAACGAAGGAGCCAACATACCGTTGAAGCTCAGCACGGAGGCTTCTTCCAGTTTGAGTATTGAGGCTGTTTGCTGGACCTAAATTGCCCAAATGCTTTGAGTGAGACGATTGAGTTGCAGAGCTTCCATTTTGTGGGATATTTTCCGCCTGCTTGAGATAAGAGAAAGTCATTGTCTGTTATTATTCATCATGTTTCAGATGCTGGAACTGACTGATTGGAATGGGTTGGGAGAGGTACCAGTGCCAAAGAGAATGACTGCGTTGGCTCCATTATAAGAGGAGTAAACGAAGTTGCTTGTTGTGCAGCTGTGGCATCACCACCTGAAGAACCACTGCCTTCAATTCCTGGACATGTCGGCTTCTCGTTAGATCTCCTATGCTGAAGCAAAGGTTCATCAGTAGTGCCTGCAGGTGATGACACCAACTTCGCTTTCTGCTATCGACAAATACAACAATGTTTATATCAGTCAATGGCAAGGAAGAAATAATCTGAATCATGGTCCATCCTCTTGTTATTGTAATATTCACATTAGTTTGGGAGAACTAACAGGCAAAGGATTTGAGTCGCCATTGATATTGGCATTCATTTGATCCAGCTGAGGCTGATCATCTCCTGCTGATGCCAATCCAATTTCCAGTTTCGCATCCTCCTGCTTAAATTGCACTCAAAATTTTCCATGAGATTATACTTATTTCAAGTAAATGAACTAGGCATTGATGTTAAAATTACTCTTGTGTAGGGATTTAAACAGCGACCACATCACAAGGTTACTATCATTATTTTTTGCAATACATGTTGATGAGTCCAAGACATGGTCAGTGACAAATTAAATAGAAAAATGGAGATGTACCAATGCTTTCTGCATCCGTGATGCTTCTAGTTCTTTTTCTGTATACTCAGCAAGTAATGACCCTGATAGAGACAGGTTTGGACCATTATTAGCCGAGGGAAACTCGGGGACTTCATTGTCATGATCAGAGGCAGGGAGATTGAACTTGGAAATTGGCTGCTTATTTTTTTGCATATCCTCATCCCCATTAGAAGCAAATAACTGGAACTTCAAATTAGCTGCTTTTGAGCTACACCCTTTCTCCATATCTTGTTCTGCTTTAAAAACATATAAATAAAGCAAAATAGGGAAATTAAATGTATGCCATTGCAAAAGGAATTGCTGCACAATCACAATGCCTGCATTATTAAAAATTCCACTTGGAATTAAATGAACTACAAGTCAGTAGCCAAGGTTTAGAATGTAGTAGAAGTAGATCAATTAGGCCTCAACAAGTCAATCTAAAAAAGCCAAGAATGATTGAATTATATGTTGACATCCGATTTTAATACCAATTATTATTGACTGGCCTTTAGACAAGTTGAAAAGAAATCATATCAAAGATTTTCATTTCTACTTTTCAGCTGTATAATATTCATTACATTTTTAAAAAAAAAAAAAACGATGCTTTCATTTTACCTCATTTTCTATATTATTAAGAGGTTTAAAGAAACTGGACTTTTTTTCAATTTTATTTATATTCTTATAATTTGATTGCTCCTATCTTAATATTTAATTTGCATTCAAATAAACACGGTTAAAATCTTATATTTATACTCAAGTAGATTCATGTTTTAAAAGTTAAATCCGTCGGATGTTGAAGTTATATTAATTTTTATTGTTTAATTAAAAAAGAATAAAAATTATGCAAAGAAAAAAAAAACAAATACTTTTACCATTTTATTTGGATAATTTTCATGTATCAAATTTCAGTAAGATATCTTTTTGTATTATTACTTTTTGATAAACCCATGGTAAGTGTATGTTCCTACATTTGCCGTCTGAGCAAATATGGGAATAAGTTGACTAGGAAGGATTGAATTCAAGTCCAGATATGCTTTCCTTAAACATTCACTATCAAACAACACCATATTTAATTATATTTATTATGTCATATTTTCATAACGCTAATTTTCTTAATAAAAATAATCATTATACATTTATAAGATACCAAAAGAATTATAAATATATATTTACCCTTCAATTCACTTTTACTGAAATGAATGTTTTAATATGATCCTTTAATACGGTACAATAAAAAAATTATCTAGTATAATGCATAACGGACAAAACTAACGCAAAACATACACAAAGTAGGAGCGAAACCCATAGATTATAATTGCCAATAATACCAACACCTTATTGGCTTTATTTATTTATTTTTAAACTCACTGTTTAAGTTTTTCTCAAATAATAATAAAATTATTCTAAATCTTATTTTATGGATACATTACACACTTCCGTGAATGCTGTGTAAAAAGAAATGTTTTTTTTTTAACTTTTCTAAATTCATTCAATTTAAACACAATAATTTTAAATTTTATACAAATTAATTAAGGTGATATCTTCCTTACAAATGGATATAGATTTAAGTTTATAAATGATGTCACAAAAGATATTCTTGAGAACTTTTAATTTTACCGCCAATAGATCGATAGCATCAATTTCAAACACAAAATAATAGATCGATAGTATCAACGTCAAATACAAAATAATTTATTTCTATAAACATAAATATAAATAAAGATATAAACCGTCCAGTTCATTTATATTTTTTTTTTTTTCGTAAAAGAGGTGAAATAATAATTAAAAGGAAGTGATTAATTAGAGATAGATATTGAAAACATCAAAATCACCGTTGAATGATTGAAATCAATATCCTATGATGATAAATGAAAGGTAGAAAGAGGCTTTTACCTGATGGAAGATGGTATGTCTTGGTGATAAAGGAGACTACGAGAGAGGGAAGCAATGGGGGCTAAAGGAGGAGGAAGCTTAAGCACAAAAGGTGTATGTAAAATGAAGATGGGAATGTGTTGTGAAAATTGAAAACTTTGAATGCTTATTTATAGGGGGGAAATGGTATGCTTCTTTTTGGTTTAAGTGTGGTTTTAATTTTTAAACATGTGTTAGGATAATTTTAATTTGATGTATAATTTAGGATTTAATCTACTAGTACAATATATCTTTTAATTAATTAATTAAATTTTTTTAGTAATAACGATTATAATTTTTGTTTTGAAGACATTAGCTTGAAAACATTTAAATTTTATTTTAAGAATTGAGCTTTGTATAAAAATTTACTTATAAATGCTAATATTCATATATATAGTATATATGAGGTTTAAAATTAAACAATTTAAAAATAAACTGTTATATATTTTTTATAAGAATGATTATATAAATATATATAATAATGTCAACAGTTAAACATGAATTTTAAAATCTGAAAAATAAAAAGATTAAATTTTTTGTAATAAAATATAAAGATTAAATTTTAAAATTTGAAGAAGTAAAAAGATTTATAACATATTTTACCCAAAAATAATGTAATTATATATTAAATCAGTGTGAGTTGTTGTGAAATTAAATATAGTGATGATGATTTGTGATTTTTGACATTTACCTATATTTGCTTGTAAATATGAATTGGATAGAAACATTATGTATGCATATATGGTTAGCATTTATTATATTTAATGTACAAATCCATTATAAGATATTGTTAACTTATTTAAACCCCTTAACACCTCATTACAAATAAATGAAATAAATTACTTACCGTTCCATTTAAATATTTATTGCTTTGTTAAATAATACCAAAACTTGTTACCAACTTAAATTAACTATAAAAAGCGTGACTCTGTTGATTTCATACTGTATTCTTAAAACTATAGTTTGGAAACCATGGGCATTAAGAATTAAGACAAAACCATTATTTTCTGATATAAATAACTTATTTTTAAATGGATATCTATTAATATTAAGATAAATTTAGTACCTATTAGAATTTTAATATTTATTAAAAGTAAATTTTTATACCATGTATAATTTTAACCCAAATGTAGATTGGTGGGCTAACTGTAGCCCAACCCTTGGGCCTAAAGAAAGGGCCCAGTCTTCATTGCATTTTCGGTTTCTATATATTGTCTCCGCATCAAAGTTGGTGGCATTTTAAAACACTACTAGATTTTGTCACTCACATAATATGGATGAAAAAAATAATAATTTATACTAATTCTCAAAAAATATTTTTTTTAAAAAATTTATTTAATAATAAATATAGGTGGAGTGATAATAAATTTGTATTTTAATATTATTGAATACATGTTAATTCTTTTACAATTAATCTATATTAAAAGAGACATATAAATAGACACATAAAGATATTATATGACAAATTGAATCTTCACCTTATACATACAAAAACATTAATAATTAAAAACCATATAAAATGTAAACTAAGAAAAAAAAATTAAAAGCAAGGATTAAGGTTGAAATTAAATTAATGTTTAACACTGAGGGAAGTAAATAACAAATATCTCAAAACGCAATAGTTGCTTCTCTCCCCACCCACGTGAATTGGAAGGTTTGCATGATGTTGAATGTTTTTTTTTTTTATTATATTGACTAAATTCGTAACTTTTTATAAAATGTAGGGACTAATAATAAATTTTAAATTTTTTTAAATAAGTAATTTTAGTTATATTGAATAATAAATATTTATATATTTTTTACATAAAACTAAATAATTTAAATGATATCTTTCTCATCCATAAAAAAAAGTTTATCACTAAAAAGTTTTAAATGATAAAATAAAAATCTATCAAATTTAACTTGGTATTAAATTTAGTGAAAAAATTAACAGATAATATAAAATCTATTGTCAAAACTATTTTAAAATCGAGTTTTAGAAAATGGAGATCGACTTTAAAAACAAAAATAGGAGTCGTCACCAATCTCTTTTACTTAGGTGTGATTAGATCACCTTGTAAAACGTTTTATTTTAAAACATTTAATTTTGGTCTACGAAAAACAAAAAAAATGGGTTCGAAAATTAGTTACGTACGAGGAAGGGTTAGCACCCTCGTAACACCCAAAAATTGGTACCTAATCGATAGAATCATGTCCAAATGTTTAAAATTTAAAAATATTCTAAAAAAATATGATTTCTTAAAAACATCGGGCAATTTTGGTTAAAATTTAAGACTTTCTTGTTCCAAAGGAATATAAACATCACATCCAATACGTTAGGACACGATGTTTAAGAACCTTCGCAATCAAGATCATCTCATGATTTGCAAAACTTGAAAAGGGTATTTAGGTATTTAGCCAATCGGAAAATCGCAACTCAGTACGTTAGGGCACTATTTCCCGAATTTCTAAATACCAAAACATTGCCTTATTTTTAAAATTTTTTAGACATAATGGTTTTGCAAAAAAAAAATGAATTTTCTATTTAAAAATGTAATTACATTGCATTTACATACTATCAACATACATATTAAAGGCAATTAAATAATAATATATTACACAAGATACAACAAATAATAATTCCTATACTAAAATATATACAAATATAATGAAGCATAGATAAATATAATGAACAAAAGAGTTAACTATGAACGTGTTTCATGCGAATAAAAATATACATATAAACAATATAAACAATGTGTTAAAAAAATATATAATGATTTTAAAAAATATTTATAAAGGGAATATATTATAGATAATCTTAATTTAATATAGGATATAATATAATATGATATAATATGAAAAAAAAAATAATAATACATATAATAATATATAAATTATTAAACACATAATATATAAAAATAATAATCAAATATATATAATATATAAAATAAAAGATATATAATAATAATTAATATGTAGGTTAAAAATAATGTATAATAAAATAATTAAATCAAATAATAAATAATAATAGTTTTTAAAAAAATATATAAGGATAATATATAATAAAAAATATACAATTTAAATAAATTAATATATGAATAATATGGGTAATTTAGTATTTTTAACATAATAATATAATTAAAAACAGTATTAAAAAAACACGCGGACCCTTGTTCGGGTCCGGGTCGACGCACGGATCCTGTGTTGCCAAAACTGTGCCATTTTGCTTCGCTTATAAATACCCTTTTTATTTCCAAAAAATTCATTCTTAACGCAGGTTTTAAAAAAAAAATTCGAAATATTCTCTGAATGGTTCGTTCTTCGACTCGGTCTCCGATCGCTGGTATCAGGGGCCACGCGCCTCCGTGGCCGGTGGCCGGAGGCCAAACTCCTCCGTCTCTGGTCGTCTCCAAAAAGGTAAACATCTTCTCTTTTTAAATAATATCTGCGCAAATATATATATACACTGAAAATAAAACGAAAAGAAGAATAAGAAATCACCTTTGAAACAATCGAAGGAATTTATATTCCAGATCTCTCTGACAGTATGAGATGCCTATTATTTTAGTACAAATTTGTGCTTTTTGTGTGTTCTATAAATTGGGGACTATTTTTTTCGTGTATGCCTATATGCCTCTCTGTATTTCTCTCAAAATCTCTCTGTGTTTTTGCTATCCCCCTGCTACAGATTTTACAAAAGGGTTTTATAACCCCAAAAATAAAATAAAAAGGAAAGCATATCTTTTTTTTAAATCTATTATTTCATTTTTTGGCTGTAATTTGGTTTCCTTTTTACTGTCTACTTCTTTCCTTTGCAGGTTTGAAACCAGGGGACGGTGGCTACGCGCGGATCGCGGCGTGACTAGTGGCGCTGTGAAGGTGTGACGGTCGAGCTCCAGCTGTGGTGACGATTGGCTTGGCATTGCGGAGCGACGATTGGAATGGCCCTTGTGTCAGTTGGGGTTCTGTGGCGCCTAGGGTTTCTTCAGAAACCCTTAGTCTGATCTCTGTTAAAGTTTTGGGCCTATTTAGGCCGAGTCCGAGTCTGGGTCGGTCCTGTTTAGGTATTGGGTCTAGGATCTATAAGTGGGCCACTGGGTCTGCTTAGTTTTTGGGATCTGGGTTAATATATTGGGTGACTGGATAGAAATGGGTCAGGGTGTATTGATTTTGGGCCATTTGTAATTCGGACTGTGTAAATGGACAATTTTTATTTATTTATTCTGGTTTTTATAGGCCGGGCAGAATTAGGTACTTACAACTGCCCCTCTTTGCTCATTGTCGTGTAATGAGAATAGAGCAAAGACTATAAAAAGACCAATTTTGCCTGGTCTTGGCCGTGCCTCGACTTCTTGATCCTCATCTTCTCCCAATGACTTCCAATCCGAACTGCAACTTCAGCAGCATTGGATCTTTATCTTGATAGCTTCAACTTTATGAAGGCATTATCCACTATCTTTTGATCTGCTCCACTGCAAACTCAGAGAGACCAAATCTGATATTTTCAATCTGATCCCTACAAACTCAGAGATCACCAAACTGCTAGCATCAATCTGATCCCTGTAAACTCAGGGAGACCAGACTGATGTCTTCAAGCTACTATCTTCAATCTGATCCCTGCAAACTAAGGGATCACCAGATTAATGTCTTCGATCTGCTTCCTGGAACTTCAGGAATGTCAAATCTGCTTCAATCTAATCCCTGCAAACTCAGGGATCACCAGATTGATGTCTTCGATCTGCTTCTTGCAACTTCAGGAAGATCAAATCTTCTATCTTCAATCTGATCCCTGCAAACTCAGGGATCACCAGATTGATGTCTTCGATCTGCTTCCTTCAACTTCAGGAAGATCAAATCTGCAATATTCAATCTGATCCCTGCAAACTCAGGGATCACCAGACTGATGTCTTCGATCTACTTCCTGCAACTTTAGGAAGATCAAATCTGCAATCTTCAATCTGATCCCTGCAAACTCAGGGATCACCAGATTGATGTCTTCAATCTGTTTCCTGCAACTTCAGGAATGTCAAATCTGCTTCAATCTGATCCCTGCAAACTCAGAGATCACAAGATTGATGTCTTCGATCTGCTTCCTGCAACTTCAGGAAGATCAAATCTTCTATCTTGATCCGATCCTCGCAAACTCGGGGATCACGGATCGATGTTTTCGATCTACTTCACGCAACTTCAAGAAGATCAAATCTGCAATCTTTAATCTGATCCCTGCAAACTCAAGGATCACCAGACTGATGTCTTCGATCTACTTCCTGCAACTTCAAGAAGATCAAATCTGCAATCTTTAATCTGATCCCTGCAAACTCAGGAATCACCAGATTGATGTCTTCGATCTACTTCCTACAACTTCAGGAAGATCAAATCTGCAATCTTCAATCTGATCCCTGCAAACTCAGGGATCACCAGATTGATGTCTTCGATTTGCTTCCTGCAACTTCAGGAAGATCAAATCTGCAATTTTCAGTCTGATCCCTGCAAACTCAGGGATCACCAAATTGATGTATTCGATCTGCTTCCTACAACTTCAGGAAGATCAAATCTGCAATCACCAATATTGTTACACCGTCCATCGCAGGACATGTCCTGTAGACTTGGTTCCATGTATTATGAGTGACATGAATACAACATGTCATGAAAATGATTAGGACTAGAATGCAACGACTTGAATGAATCAAATGCATCTAATAAAACTTGCTATGATACAATAATGTTATGAGCATGATTCCTACTCTGGGTATTATCACTCATTTGTTCTTCTTTTTTGTTCATTAATCACGTTTTGCTTAACCAGCTTGTTTCAATGTAGTTTCCGAGTCAACTTTGCTTGGACCTTGAAAACACAAGGCTTGTTCTATCCTACCACATTGAGGGTCGAAACTCTTTCAATCTAACCCATCTGTAAATTTTAGGGTAGAGGGTTTATTTCAAATTCAACCCATTCCACCACAATTCAGGGTTTTTAGTTTATTGACTACTCCCAAGCGTCATGATCTCATGACGTCACATCCACTTATCAATTGAACAAAGAATTCGGAGAAATAGTCTTTATCTAGACTAATATTTCTATGTACATGGAAATTCTAAACAATTGTTCTGTTTTGGCTCCCCGTCTTATCTAGAAATTTCCAAAGTAATATGTAAAACTTTTTTTTTGTGAAATTATTAGTTCGTCAATCATTATTTCAATGCAACACATTTATGAATAATAGGTAACAAATAAATTGATCTCGAAAGAAGGATTTGAATAGATGTGTAAAAATAATACAAAGAAAAATTAACTGAAACATATCTTTGAGAAGAAAAAAGATTCAAAGATAGTAAAATGAATAAGACAAAAATCAGATGCCCTAGATATCGTCGATTAAGCTTTCATATACGAACTTCATGAAGACTGCCTTGAGTTCATCATGTGTTTAGAAGATCCAAAATATTTTGTTGATGCCCCAATATGCGACATTCTTCCTTTCATTGTTGCTTTAAGTGTAGCGAAATGACCGCCGTCCATTTAATATTTGAGTCGCCCTTTTCGGGTTTTCAACTCAAAACCCCTTTGGTCTCAAGGCGCCCTTTGCGGGTTTTCGCCTTGGCCTCTCTATTTTTTTTTTTGAAAACTCAAAGCACCCTTTGCGGGTTTTCACTTTGGCCTCTCCTCCTTTTCAAGCAAAATACTTTTTTACTGAGTCAGAGTTCATAGGGTTGGGTAAACTTTTCCCATCCATCTCGGTCAAGATCAATACTCCTCCAGAAAAAACCTTCTTCACCACATATGGTCCTTTCCAATTTGGCATCCATTTTCCCCTAGATTCCTTTTGAGTGGGAACGATCTTTTTCAGTACAAGGTCTCCCTCGTGAAACTCTCTTGGGCGGACCTTCTTATTATAAGCCCGCATCATTCGTTTTTGGTATATCTGACCATGACGAATAGCCCTCAGTCTCTTTTCTTCAATCAAGTTCAGCTGATCATACCGAGCTCGAATCCATTCAGCTTCATCCAACTTTATTTCTGATAGTACACGAAGAGAAGGGATTTCCACTTCAATAGGCAGGACAGCCTCCATCCCATAAACCAATGAATAAGGTGTTGCTCCAGTAGAGGTTCTGACAGATATCCGATAAGCATAGAGTGCAAACGGTAGTTTCTCATGCCAATCCCTGTAAGTCTCAGTCATTTTCCCTACTATCTTTTTGATGTTTTTGTTAGTCGCTTCCACTGCCCCATTCATTTTTGGCCAGTATGGAGACGAGTTGTGGTGTTTGATCCCAAATTGGCTATAAATTTCTGCTATCGAGTTGTTGTTCAAATTTAGCGCGTTGTCTGATATAATCCTCTCAGGCATTCCATACCGACAAATAATCTCCTTCTTCAAGAATCGACTAACTGCCGACTTAGTGACACTAGCATATGAAGCAGCCTCTACCCATTTCGTGAAATAGTCAATTACCACAAGGATGAATTGGTGCCCATGCGAAGCTTTTGGTGAGATTGGCCCAATAACATCCATGCCCCACATGGAAAAAGGCCATGTGGAAGTCATAACATGCAAAGGTGACGAAGGCACATGAATTTTTGTCTCCATAAATTTGACATTTATGACATCTCTTGGCATAATTGTTACAATCTCCTTCCATGGTAGACCAATAATATCCAAATCTCATTATCTGTCTGGCCATTGTGAATCCATTAGCGTGTGTTCCACAAACGCCTTCATGAACTTCTTCAAGAATTTGTTTAGCTTCAACAGCATCAATACATCTCAATAGCACTTGATCTTTTCTCTTTTTGTATAAGATATCTCCATCCAATACATAATTAGAAGCCATTCTTCTCAAAGTCCTTTTTTCATTCTCAGTGGCATTCTCTAGGTATTCGCGATTTTTCACGTATCGTAATACATTCTGATACCAAGGATGGTCATCTCTTTCCTCTTCTTCTATGTCATAACAATGGGCTGGAACTTCGACAATACTCATCTGAATAGGCCTCATATCTTCTGGTCTATTTACTTTGGTCATAGTAGCCAAGGTTGCCAATGCATCTGCCATCTGATTTTCATCACGTGGAAGGTAATTGAAGGTAATGTCATCGAACTCCTCAATCAATCCTAAGACTATTTTTCGGTGATCAATTAATTTAGGATCTTTTATCTCCCATTCTCCTTTAAGCTAGTAGATTACTAAGGCAGGATCCCCATATACTTCTAGAGCTCTGATCTTGTGGTCTAAGGCCGCTCGAAGTCCCATGATGCATGCTTCATATTCTGCCATGTTATTTGTGCAGTCAAAATCCAATCTGCATGTGAATGGATAATAGTCACCACCATGGGATACCAAGACTGCCCCAATTCCATTTCCCATAGCATTCGATGCTCCATCAAAATTTAGCTTCCACCGACCATCTTCAATATTTGCTACGTACATCAACCCTTCATTTGGGAAATCAAAACTCAAGGGTTCATAATCTTCCAAAGCTCTGCTAGCCAAAAAGTCTGCTACTGCACTTCCTTTTATAGCCTTTTGGTTCACATAGACTATATCGAATTCAGATAGCAGAATCTGCCACCTAGCCATTCTTCTATTCAAAGCAGTGGACTCCATCATGTATTTTAACGGATCAAGCTTGGAAATCAACCAAGCAGTATGATATAGTATATACTGTCTTAATCTCCGAGTTGTCCAAATCAAAGCGCAACATAATTTTTCGATTGACGAATACCTCATTTCACAATCAGTGAACTTTTTGCTAAGATAGTATATTGCCTTTTCTTTTCTTCCTGTCTCATCGTGTTGTCCTAATACACATCCCATGGAGTTATTGAATACTGGCAAATACAGTATCAATGGTTTATTTGGATTAGGTAGAGATAATACTGGAGCATTTGACAGATACATTTTGACTTTGTCAAAAGCTCTCTGACATTCATCATCCCATACACCTGGGTTGTGTTTTTTGAGAAGACGAAATATAGGATCACATTTCTCAGTTAATTATGAAATAAACCGAGTAATGTAATTCAGCCTTCCAAGAAAACCTCAAACTTCTTTCTGAGTGCGCGGTGGAGGTAATCCTTGTATCGCTTTAACCTTGTTTGAATCAACTTCTATTCCTTTTTCACTGACCACAAATCCCAGTAACTTTCCTGATCGAGCTCCGAAAGTACACTTTGCCAGATTGAGTTTCAATTGGAATTTTCTCAATCTTAAAAATAACTTCTTCAAGACCTCAATATGCTTTTTTTCTGTTCGCGATTTGGCAATAATATCATCAACATACACCTCAATTTCCTTATGCATCATGTCGTGGAACAAGGTTACCATGGCTCTTTGATATGTTGCCCCAGCATTCTTTAGTCCAAAAGGCATTACTTTATAGCAAAAGAAGCCCCACAGTGTTATGAAGGTAGTTTTCTCCATATCCTCAGGGTGGATTTTAATTTGATTGTATCCTGAAAAGCCATCCATGAAGGAAAACAATGAAAATCCCGTCGTATTATCCACTAATGAATCAATATGCGGCAAAGGGTAATTGTCTTTTGGGATAGCCTTGTTTAGATCCCTGTAATCTACGCACATTTGGACCTTTCCGTCTTTCTTAGGAACTAGAACAATATTGGCAACCCATTCTGAGTATTTGACTTCTTGTAAAAAACTAGGATCAAACTGTTTCTGGACCTCTTTTTTTATTTTCAATACAATATCAAGCCTCATCCTTCATAACTTTTGTTGAACTGGCTTGCATTTTTCTCTGATGGGAAGGTGGTGTACCATAATATCATTACTTAACCCAGGCATATCTTGGTATGACCATGTAAAGAAGTCTTTGAATTTTTGTAATAACTCAATAAGATCTTGTCTCGTCTTATTGGCTATGCTCGTCCCAATTTTCACAACATTTCCTTCTTCCAAGGTTATATTCTCTATTTCTTCTTCATGGGGCAATATCTGTTTCTCCTCCTGTTTTATCATTCTCAACAAATCTGGAGATAAGTCGCAATCTCGGTCACCTTCAAAATCCTGAGATTCTTCTAAACACAAGTCTTGCTCAAAGCGGACCTCTGAATCTGTATTATCATTGCTCATATCATTGATATCTAAGGATCTGTAATGAGTACCAAAGAATGTACAAAGAACGAATGAATATGATATGAATGAAAGAATATTCAATTTGGGAAGAAACTTAAAAGAATGAAATGAAAGAATATTTACTCAAGTTAATTATCCAAAATGTATTTTATTGAAATAATAAGTTCTGAACATAAACCCATTTCATAAAGAGATCTTTATTGTTCCTAGGCCTAAAAAAAACAACAATGCATTCTGAATATTACTCTGTATAATTCCTAAAAACTACAGAGAGCTCCTCTGTAGTCCAATTGTCTAGAACGCTTCTAAGTTCATATGGACGAATGCCCAACAGTTTTTTTGCTCACTTTCCTCCTCATGTATGGCATTGATATGAGGACTTTCCAATAACCCTCTCTCAGGGTAAATTATCCCTCCAGATACAAAGGTTTGGGATATGTGGGAGAATGTCATTGGTTCCCACTGGACATCTTCTCCACTCAAACGTGCCATTCTTCTCTTTTGCTTCTTCTCCATATCCTTCATTCTTTGTCTAGCGTCCGGCTTGAAACCCAAGCCAAAACGATCTCTCTTTTCCTTCAATATTGGTGTTTGAATCTCCCCTTGGAGGTATCTGCCCAATCCTTTCCCTGGTAAGGCTCCTTTCCCTATCATCATTTGTAGACCCATCCTCGTGGTCTTGGATATCTTAGGCACTGGGACTTTACTTCCTTCCGAGATGAACATTGCATTAACAAATTCTAAAGAGCGAAAATAACACTCGATGGCCTCCTCATTTGTCTCTACATATGGCGCATTATTGGTAACAGTCGCTATAATGTCTTCTTCCGCATTTATAGTGACCAATCGACCATCTGTTACTAGCTTCAGTTTTTGATGAAGAGATGAGGGCACTGCCCCTGCTGAATGAATCCAGGGCCTTCCCAGCAAGCAATTGTATGAAGGCTTTATATCCATTACCAGAAAATCCACTTCATATGTGTTTGGGCCAATCTGCAAAGGTATGTCAATTTTCCCCATCACCCTTCTTTCAGTACCATCAAATGCTCTCACTATGTTCTGGCACGTCTTCATATGAAAACTATCTATTGGCAATCTTTTCAATGTCGACAATGGTAGAACATTCAAGGCTGATCCATTATCAATCAACACGCTTGGTAAAGTATACCCTTTGCAATGAGTGGTTATGTATAGGGCCTTAGTCGACCCCATACCCCCAGGTGGAATCTCATCGTCGCTAAAGGAAACAAAATTGTCGGCACTTATGTTACTAACTAATCGATCAAGTTTATTGATGGATATGTCTTTAGTAACATATGTCTCATTCAGCACCTTCATCAAAGCCTCCCGATAAACTTCTAAACTTAAAAGTAAGGCTAGCACTGAAATACGAGCCGGTTGTTTGTGCAACTGCTCTACCACACTGTATTCACTGTGCTTTAAGAACTTCAAAAATTCTTTAGCCTCTTCTTCTTTCACAGGTACATTGATGAGGTTATCTAGTCCTTCCTTATGCTCGATTGGCACATCCTTTGCCATTGCTGAATCCGTTCTGATATTCACCGAGTCATAACGTTTCCCATTTCGCGTATAGAATTCTTCTCTTTGAACCTCCTTGGAAGTGCTAGCTGCAATTATTACCTTTGGTTTCGTTACATTACAATTGTAATTCCATGGTATGACTTTGTTATCCTTGTAAGGAAAGGACACAGGTCTCTGAATTATCACTTTAGGCGCGATTTGTGTTCCGCCTTCCGTATTCCTTGGTCGGGAAATAATGACCCTTGGATAATTGACTTTTTGATTTGTCAATTCTCCTTCGGTTGCGTGTATATTTCCTCCCTCTGATCCTTCTTCACAGAACTCTAGTTCCTTGTTGTCCATAAAGCTCTGTACCAATGCTCTAAACTCAGCACAATCTTGAATCTCGTGTCCATCAACTTTGTGGAACTCACAGTAGTTCCTTGGTTCTTTACTTCTTTCTTTGAGACTTGATTTTATTAGTCCCCATCTTGCCATCTCCCTCCAAATTATTCTCAATGGGGTCTTTACCTCTGAGATATCCCCCTTTGTCTTTCTTATGTAATCCTCCCCAATCGCATTTATCCCATTATCTCCATGATTGGGTAATGGGTTCGCCGCGCCGGGCATGTCCTCAAGCATGACAACTCCCAATTTAAGAAGCCTCTCAACTACTCTTTTGAAGATAGTACAATTTTCTATAGAATGCCCTGTTGCTCCTGCATAGTAATCACACTGGGCGTTTGAATCATACCATTTAGGATACGGAGGTTGCATTGGCTGTAAATAGTACGGGGACACTATGCGTTCCTCTAGTAAAGTATTATACAATTCCTTATATGTCATAGGAATTGGTGTAAATTGCATTTTGTCAATATTTTGCCTAGGACTTGATTCTTGTCTTGTTGACCCCTGTTGCCCGGCAGTAACTACTTTCGGCTGATTAATAGTAACTGTCTTTGCATTTCTTTTGTATGCGCTTGTATTATTTACCTCATTATCTTTTTTCCTAGGAGCAGATGTCCTAGTGGCTTCTCCTGCTTCAATTTTACCTCCCTTATGGTATTTTCGATCATTTCCCCTGCCATAACTATATCTGAGAAGCTCTTGGTGGTGCTTCCTATCATATGGGTGATAAATGGTGCCTTTAGAGTGTTGATGAACAACATAGTGGTTTCTTTTTCTAAGAGAGGTGGTTGAACTTGTATGGCTATTTCCCTTCATCTTTGCGCGTATTGCCTGAAACTCTCGTTTGACTTCTTTTCCATGTTCTGCAACATGATTCGATCAGGCGTCATGTCGGTGACATGATTATACTGTCTCATAAAGGCTTGAGCCAAGTCCCTCCAGGAGCTAATGTTAGTGCGGCTAAGCTGGTTGTACCACCTAGACGCTGCTCCTGTCAAACTATCCTGGAAACAATGAATCAGAAGTTGATCGTTGTTCACATAGCCCGTCATAAATCTACAGAACATCGTGATGTGGGTTTCAGGGCAGGTAGTTCCATTATACTTTTCAAATTCCGGCATCTTGAATTTGTAAGGAAGTACCAAATCTGGGACCAGACTCAGATCCTTGGCGTCGATACTGTGATGATGGTCGGCGTTTTCCAAAGCCTTGAATTTTTCCTCCAACCACCTACAGCGATCCTCTAACTATTTTGCAGATTCAACTTTGACCCCCTCTCCATTTGTTATGTCTAAATCAGGGACAATAGGATTAGCAGGGTGGTCTCCTGGGTTGGATCCCATACCAACTTGAAAATTTGCAGGCATTCCAGTGTCAGCTTGCCCTTGCTGAGGCCTTATTATGACAGGTGGCCTTCTGGGACATTCTTCATGTTGAGCTTGCACATGTGTTGGAGTGAATCCTCTAGGGAAATCCTCATTGTGCTCAGCATTGATTATAGGGCCCTTTGCCTTATCCATTATCCCATTCATCATTTGGGTCATTTGGACCATCATGTTCTTTTGGGCTTCTAACATTTGGTCCCTCATCTCTTGTTGGAGCTTTGCCATCTGCTCTTGCATCTGGTCTTGCATTTCTCTCTGGAATTGCTCCATCCTTTGGTTCATTTTTCTTGACTTAGCTCGTGTACCTTAAGGGTGTTCAGCTTCCAGATTTTCTTTCTGTCTCTCTCCTATAATTTAAACTAATTAAACTCTCTCTATGGATTTGGATGCATGTAATGTTATGTAATGCAAATGCATGAATGCAAAAGAGACATCGATTCTGATCAACTTCATTGTAGAAAACTTTATTAGAAAACAAATTCTTTTACATAAAACGGATTACAAATAAGCTTTTGCCCTAAGTCCTAAAGTCTTAATTTCCCTTACTAATGAAACTAGCTCTTGACTACGACCTGACTGTAGCTCATACTTAATGCACAATACGTCGGCTTGTGCCGCCAGCATCTGTAAGTGATCAGCTACCTCTTGAATCTGAACTATGGCTTCCCTCATGAGATAATCTCAGCTTCTGACTTGACCATGTGAATAATGAAGCTCTTCCTTCAAATGTCCTTCTCTTGTTTCAAGACATTCGATCCGAAGTTCACAACTGTGCAGTGTTGATTCTAACTCTTTAATTCTACCCTTCATTTCTTCAATCTTGTTCAGGCTTGCCTTTAACTCGATCACGGAATTACAGCTCCGATGGTGATGAAGAGACTGCCCAAGTTCAGCAACTCTAGCTTGTAATTCTCCCTTTTCATTTAAACTTTCTGCCAAGTTCTTCTCTAAAGTCTCGTTTTCCGCTTGCATCTCTCGAAACTTTCTCTCCCAATAATCAGCTTTGGCTTTTTCCTCTTGGACCTCTCGTTGCCATTGTTCAGAAGTTTTCCCCAATCCAGCGTTCTTCATCGCTAGACGCATCTTCTTATAGTCAGCCTTTAAGCTGTCTCGATCTTCTTCTATTTTCCTCTTTTCTTTTCTGACTTTTTTGACATCGGATTTCTGTATATCCACATCTAGCTTCAAATACATCTTCTCTTCTTCGAGCTTTTTTATCATTTTTTTGAATTCTGAACTCTGCCTTTCAAAATCCTGTTTTATCATCTCCAACTCTGATAGGACTACTCGCAAATAGTCTTCCATCAATCAATCACCTTTTAATCTTGGCATAGGGAGATTGTCATTAACTCTTCTACTCAACCATTCGCTATATTCTAGGGTTGTCATAGGTCCTTGAGTCAATATCTTCATACGACGAGCCTGCTTTCAAGCCACAAAGTTCTCTCGAATCCTCCTTTTATAATTATCCCCTTGATACGAGAATTCACTTTGAGCTAACCCATACATCGCTGGTACAAATTATCTTGCTTTGTATTACCGTAGTACGAGCAGTGATGCATACCCAATAGCTCCTCAAATTCTAGGCAAAGGCACCCAATCAAGTTTTTCACATTGATAAAGGACTTCATCAGGGATCAACCAAGGGGCTTTCCACTCAACATCCTCGTCGTGAAGATTACATCGAAGTGCTATCCAATTTTCCTCCGACATATCATTTCTCCTCATGGTGGCTGCTATCTCTCTTAATGGCGAATAATTTTCTGAGAAGACCTGACAAGAAACCTTATTCATCTTCCAAAAATGACTGTGGAACCAAGCCAATAAAAGCTGCGCACATCCTATGAATCTACCTTCGCCAGCTCTCCTACATGCATCTAATAATCGGAATGTCTCAGCCAAGATTGCGAGAATGGGTGTGACTTGTTTATCAAGTCGATGAAAAATATCTGAAACAGCTTCATCCACATATCCCAATACCTTAGGGAAAATTACCAACCCATATATACTCAAAGCAAAAACATCTGTCCTCTTCTTCATATCAGGATGTACTAAGATCAAGTCTTTCAGAGTTTTCCAAGAAATGCACTTGCTTTCGCCTTTCTGCTTGATTCTAGCTGTAACCCACTGCTCGCTCATCCCTGTAATACTCATCAACCTCCTCAGAAAGGTTGGAACAGTAACAGCCTTCAAGTAAACTTTATCAACTAAAATTCTAGAACATCTCAACAAAGCTGTGTACTCCTCTACTGTAGGGACTTAATCAACTTTTCCGAAAGTAAAACAACTATACGCTGAATTCCAATATTGAGTAATAGCTCGAAATAAATGTGGATCTACCTGAATGTCCAACAAGTAGGGCAAGTCCCCATAGCTGCTGTAAAACAACTGCTTGGTCTCTTCGCTCCATTGATCCCATATCTCTCTCAACTCCTGAAGATCATTCTATGTCACACTGATGTGAGTATAGTCCCACAATTCTGATGTATGCCCCTCAGCTAGACTATCCCTTTTCTCTAGTTGTGTTTGCTCTGACCATTTACGGACGGCTGCATTGTCCTCCACTTTATCAAGGAACCCGTTTTTCATAACCAGCTTTCTAACTTAGAAACTGACCGTGAATCGATACCTCTTAAAAGTATGAAATGACATGCACAAAAAAAATAAACACAACAAATTAGTGCCACAGAATAACATATAAATACAATATACTAACACCTAGTTCGGTAGCTACTAAAGTTCGGCATAGCTCTACCTAAGGCGGGTTCTTAGGGTTTACTTATGCGGTTTTGATCTAAAGTTGAGGTACCTGAACCAGCAGATTCCTCGATCCTCACCCATTATAGGCTCATACGGACCGAGTTCAGTTCAGGGGAATACATTTCCCTATGGTTGCACGGAGGCAAAAACCTCACGAAGACATAGGTATGGATGTATCCCGAAAGCGATCCACTATCCTGCACGGAGGTGAAAACCTCACGAAGGAGTAGCTTCTCACTCCCAATTGAGGGTGTGACCATAATAGTCATGCAATGCAATGCAGAAATATTATATACAAATAGAATCGCATGCAAATAGAAAGAATCATAATTTTTACACAAGACTTTTAAACTTCAAACATAAGGACATGAAACTATCGATTTTACGGCTTGACTCTCTTTTTGTCCCCAGCGGAGTCGCCAAGCTGTCGAAACCATTTTAAAATCGGGTTTTAGAAAATGGGGATCGACTTTAAAAACAAAAATAGGAGTCGCCACCAATCCCTTTTACTTAGGTGTGATTGGATCACCCTGTAAAACGTTTTATTTTAAAATATTTAATTTTGGTCTACGATAAACAAAAAAAAAATTCGGGAATCGGTTACTTATGAGGAAGGGTTAGCATCCTTGTAACGCCCAAAAATTGGTACCTAATCGATAGAATCATGTCCAAATGTTTAAAATTTAAAAATATTCTAAAAAATATGATTTCTTAAAAACATCGGGCAATTTTGGTTAAAATTTAAGACTTTCTTGTTCAAAAGGAATATAAACATCACATCCAGTACGTTAGGACACGATGTTTAAGAACCTTCGCAATCAAGATCATCTCATGATTTGCAAAACTTGAAAAGGGTATTTAGGTATTTAGCCAAACGGAAAATCGCAACTCAGTACGTTAGGGCACTATTTCCCGAATTTCTAAATACCAAAACATTGCCTTATTTTTTAAATTTTTTAGACATAATGGTTTTGCAAAAAAAAGAAAAAAAATGAATTTTCTATTTAAAAATGTAATTACATTGCATTTACGTACTATCAATATACATATTAAAGGCAATTAAACAATAATATATTACACAAGATACAACAAATAATAATTCCTATACTAAAACAAATACAAATATAATGAAGCATAGATAAATATAATGAACAAAAGAGTTAACTATGAACGTGTTTCATGCGAATAAAAATATACATATAAACAATATAAACAATGTGTTAAAAATATATATAATGATTTTAAAAAATATTTATAAAGGGAATATATTATAGATAATCTTAATTTAATATAGGATATAATATAATATGAAAAAAATAATAAAAATACATATAATAATATATAAATTATTAAACACATAATATATAAAAATAATAATCAAATATATATAATATATAAAATAAAAGGTGTATAATAATAATTAATATGTAGGTTAAAAATAATGTATAATAAAATAATTAAATCAAATAATAAATAATAATAGTTTTTTTAAAAAAATATAAGGATAATATATAATAAAAATATACAATTTAAATAAATTAATATATGAATAATAGGGGTAATTTAGTATTTCAACATAATAATATAATTAAAAACAGTATTAAAATAAAATAGAATAAAAATAAATAAATAAATAAGGGTTAAATTAAAACATAAACAAATTTGCAGGGTTAATTTACACAATAAATTAATTAATAAGTCGAAATTAAAAGTTTTTTTTAAAACCGGAGGGATCAAAGGGGTAATTTCCCCATTTCTAAAAAAACATGCGGACCCTTGTTCGGGTCCGGGTCGACGCGCGGATCCTGTGTTGCCAAAACGGTGTCGTTTTGCTTCGCTTATAAATACCCTTTTTATTTCCAAAAAATTCATTCTTAACGCAGGTTTTAAAAAAATAATTCGAAATATTCTCTGAATGGTTCATTCTCCGGCTCGGTCTCCGATCGCTGGTATTAGGGGCTACGCCCCTCACGCGCCTCCATGGCCGGTCGCCGGAGGCCAAACTCCTCCGTGTCTGGTCGTCTCCGAAAAGGTAAACGTCTTCCCTTTTTAAATAATATCTGCGCAAATATATATATATATACACACTGAAAATAGAACGAAAAGAAGAATAAGAAATCACCTTTGAAACAATCAAAGGATTTTATATTCCAGATCTCTCTGACAGTATGAGATGCCTATTATTTCAGTACAAATTTGTGCTTTTTGTGTGTTCTATAAATTGGGGACTTTTTTTTCGTGTATGCCTATATGCCTCTCTGTATTTCTCTCAAAATCTCTTTGTGTTTTTGTGATCCCCCTACTACAGATTTTACAAAGGGGTTTTATAATCCCAAAAATAAAATAAAAAGGAAAGCATATCTTTTTTTTAAATCTATTATTTCCTTTTTTTTGGCTGCAATTTGGTTTCCTTTCTGCTATCTGCTTCTTTCCTTTGTAGGTTTGAAACCAGGGGACGGTGGCTACGCGTGGATCGCGGCGTGACTAGCGGCGCTGCGAAGGTGTGACGGTCGAGCTCTAGCTGTGGTGACGATTGGCCTGGCATTGCGGCGCGACGATTGGAATGGCCCTTGTGTCAGTTGGGGTTCTGCGGCGCCTAAGGTTTCTTCAGAAACCCTAAGTCTGATCTCTGTTAAAGTTTTGGGTCTATTTAGGCCGAGTCCGAGTCTGGGTCGGTCCTGTTTAGGTATTGTGTCTAGGATCTGTAAGTGGGCCACTGGGTCTGCTTAGTTTTTAGGATCTGGGTTAATATATTGGGTGACTGGGTAGAAATGGGTCAGGGTGTAATGATTTTGGGCCATTTGTAATCCGGACTGTGTAAATGGACATTTTTTATTTATTTATTCTGGTTTTTATAGGCCGGGCAGAATTAGGTACTTACATCTATTATTGTTAGTAAATAGTATAGACTTTTATATAATTTAGTGAAAAAAGAGTGAGTTGATACATTGGCTCGAACAATTCTTATACTTTTTAATAATGTCCTTCATATTAATTTCATTAGACGATGCATCCCAAAATATAATAATGTAGGTGGCAAAGAATAAATGAGTCACCATTGGTCCTCCTCTATCAACTTTAGCACTTTTAAGAACACCATCTCGTCTAGCAAGCTTTAGAAGTGTAGAAAAGTCCTCGATAAAAATAAGAAACAAATAAGGGGTTAGTGAATCTTTTCACTGCGTTAACTTTCATTCCAAAATTAGCTCTTGCTTAGTAGGAAAATGTTTAGGACAAAAACCTTCACCATCAACCAAACGTCCTGATAAGAAACAGAATAATGGGAGTATTTCATATTGGAATTTGATATAAACCTAAAGTTTTTATGTAAGGACTGTTTAATATCAACACCAACTTATTATAAAAAAAGTGTAAGTGTTTTGTTAGTAGGGAATGAATCCCACATTGCTTAAAAAACAAAGATAGTAAGACCTTGGGTCTATATAAAGAATATGTTATAAGTATTATTTGCACTATAATGGCCCAATTTCACCCGGGCTCATATTACAAACAAATAAAACAAAAATTAAACCAACAAGATAATGATCAAGTCAGAAAACAACCCATTTACAATATGACCCAATAGCCCAAATAAATAAAAAAACTCTAATGACCCAAAAACTTAAACATCTTCAGTAAACAGAAGAAACCCTAGCCTCCTTTGTGCGCGCGCCCTCTTTCACGTGCGCGTCGTGCGCCCATCATTAAGGCGCCTCCCTTGCACCAAAATGGCAAGGGTCAGCCTTTCTCCTCCGCTGACCTTGCCTACAAGAACAAAAAACAAAAACGAAAGCAAGCAAAAGAGGAGCAATACAGATAGCAGAAAAGCAGCAAAAATAGTAGTGAAAAAAGCATAAAATATTGTATCTATTCAGCTATAAAAGCCACGAACATATCAATGTAATTTTTTACACAGAAAATTGAATACAAAAAAATTACAAAAGGTGACTACTTTCATTTTGTTTCTGTTATATTTTAAATATAATATATATATAAGGGGGAAAGAGGAAGAGAAACTTGCCTGAGACGCTTCCTCTCCTCGTCATCGGAGGTTTTCTCTAGCGCCAAAAACTCATAATCGGGGCCGAAGGGTTTTAATCAGAAGTTCTATTCTTGTTGTTTTCGAGTGGAAGGTAATGCCTTCAAAATCGGGATCTTCTTTTTAAAATAAAAAAAGGGGTTTTTTTGTAGTTTCCAGCCACCGTGGACAGCGGCACCGTCGCCAGTGATCGGCAGCCACCACGGTGGCCGACGGCTGGAGCCATTGCCGAAGAAAGGGAGAGCGAGAGAGAATTTAAGAGAGTTCTCAGAAATTTTTTGATTTTTTATATTTATATAGGGATCAAACGGCGCTGTTTTGTTTAAGACCCGAAACCCAACCCATTTTTAAGCTAGGATCCACGTGTTTTTCCCCCAGAGGGATATTTACGCGGTCAGTCCTTCCGCTTTTTCACTCATTTTCAATTTAATTATGTTACTTTTTTTTGCCTTTTAATTTTACCCTTAATTTTATTTTTGTTTCATTTTGGTCCATTATGAAACGGCGCACTCTGAGGTCCAGGAATAATTTCCCATCTAGTCCCTGCACCTTTGCGTGCGTTTTATTTTAGCCTTTAAATCTGCCATTTCATTTCTTTATTTTAAAATCTATACCTAAATTTTGTCTAAATTACAATTTAATCCTTGGCTGTTTAATTTCAACCCTTTATAAATTTTATATGTATTATTTTTTATCTTTTTTTTTACCCTTTTATACATTTAAAGTTTATAATGTTTACATTTTCTTTATTTATGCAATTGTTGCCCGTATTATTTTATTTTTATCATTATTCTTATTACTATTATTTATTTATTTATCCATTTATTTTATCTGCCTTTTTTTATATATATTTAAAAACAAGATCATTACATTTTTTTTATTTGTACATTTGTACTCGTTTAATATTATTATTGTTATTATATTATTGTCATTACATTATTTTTACTATTTTGTTATTTCTTTTATCATCCTCGTATTATTTATGTTTATAGTTATCATGAGGTATCTAACATTCTATTTTTTATTTTTATTATTTTATTTATTTTACACCATGGATCAATATTCTTTTTTTTTTTTAAAAAAGAAAAAGAGGAAATTTTAAAACTAAGGCAATATTCTGTATTTGGAGATTCGAAAAGTCATGCTCTAACTTACAGGATTTCGACTTTCTCATTGAATCTAGATGACCGAATATCCTTCTAAAATTAAAATACATAAGATTTCAAATAAAAAATAAATGCAAGCTTATTCTCAAAGGTTCAAGGTGTCGTGTCCTAACTTATGGGATGTGAAATTTTGTTATCTCGAGACGAAAGGGTCTTTAATGTTTGTTTCGATTTATTCAAGCAATTTTTAAAGTAAAATTAACATTAATACAAAGAGAGATCATATTTTAAACTATTTTCAAGTTTTCAAATCTCGACACTAAGACATGAATTAATCAATTAGGTACCAATTTTGGGCGTTACGAGGGTGATAATCCTTTCTCGTATGTAGCCGACTCCCGAACCCATTTTTGGATTTTGTAGATCGAAAAATATTGTTTTAATAAATTAAACTCTTATTAAAACGATTAAATTTATGAGGCGACCCGATCACACCTCATAAAAAAAGATTGGTGGTGACTCCCATTTTCGTTTTTAAATAAACAGTCGATTTCAAAAAAAAAGGGGTTTCAACATGCACCAAACCAAATAATGAACAATCTATTTGATTCTTTAAATTCCTCCATTTTCTTATTTTGGAGTTTTAGGAGGTGTAATTAAATTTTAGTTTAGTGGTGTCGTAGGCATGGGTGTTCTACAATTGGTATTAGAGCAAGGTAATGTTCAAAAAATCTTGTTTGAAAATGATTTTCTTGCACAAAGAAAAAAACTGATAATTGATTTGGTTTGTGATATTTATAGCAATAAATTCTAAATAGAAATAGTACATGTGTTTTTAGATAGACGGATTCTTATCGTTCCCGGCTTTCAACCAAACAATTTTCTCTGCTATTCTTGTATGACAAATTGTTTCGATTGTGGACTCGAACAAATCGAATCAAACATAGAAATTAAAAATTGTTTTCTTTTCTTTTTGGGTGAAAACGAAAATTCTCTATTCAAAATAGAAACCAACGAAATTGTTATTCCAGAAAAATATATTTAATAGTTGAGAATAAGTTCTCCCTATTTTTTAGTAGAGTAACAATATCTTTAAGTTGTGTAAATAGCCCTATCGGTCTCATCTATTTATAGAAAGAGAAGGTAGAACCCTTTTTGAATTATAGAAGTTTATTTTAACTCAAAAAACCAATCAAGCTACGAGCAAGCCTTGAGTTACAACATCAATGTGTCCAAGACATAACAAAAGCAATGGTAATGGTCGAGTTCTTAGTAGAACTCAAGAAGGATCAATTCGAGTACCCTGAGCGTCAAAGCTTAAGATTGAGTGGGGGAGCATCAAAAGAATTTGAGGGTAAAGATTCTTCGAGTGGGGATGAGGCTAATGAGAGAAAGTAATGCCAAAGGAAGGACAAGACCATGACAACTACGAGAAAGGGTGAACGGAAACCCTTGAGTTGTTTCTTGTGTGATGGACCACACTATGTTAGGGAGTGCCCAAGATGAGCAAGGCTATCAATCATGGTAAAATCCTATAAGGAATCATAAGCCAAAGGTGAGCACCATGAAAAGCCACAGAGGTTGAGTGCTATTCGATTATGTTGAGAGGAGTTAATTGAGCCAATGCAAATAGGAGTGAAGTGCCATGAGGGCATCGACAAGGATGGGACTAAAGGACAACGTTCCATCGAGCAAAGTGATGATGGTGGTCGTGAGAACCAACATGTGGAGTTGGAACAAGTTAAGACAGAAAACCAAGTTGCAAACCTATTCATAAAAGGTTTTTGAGACAATAAGTTCGAAAGCTTCTATCGTTAGTTTGGAATAGTGAAAGTTGGTGTTGAGGGGTAGTGTTGAATATCAACACCAACTTATTGGAAAATAAGTTTTGTTAGTAGGGAATGAATCTCACATTGCCTAGAAACAAAAGACAAAGGGATTATGAGTCTATATATATATACATTGCTTAAAAAAACAAGGATAGTAGGATCTTGGGTCTATATAAAGACCTATGTTATAAGTATTATTTGCACCAAACTAAATATTGAGTCTTCTATTTGATTTTTTAAATTCCTTATTTAACTTTTTATTTTATAGTGTTAGGAGGTGTAGCTAAATATTAGTTTAACAAATCAAGGGCACTTGTGTCCAAAGAAATTTCCAAATTGTTTTGCCATGGTCTCGGACATCAGTCTACGAGGAAAGCCAGGAATTTGAACCAAAAAAATTCGCATAAAATAACGAAACGCCATAGCGTCTTCTCCCTTACCGACTTTACGAATAAGCAATAGGTTATTATTAAATTCCACCCCCTTCCTTCCTACAGCTCTGTTAACATCAATCTTATAGTAAAACTTGACCAAATACCTTTTTCTCACCAAGTTTTGAAATTGATACACCTCTTATGGTTGAAGCGTATTGCACATAGATTGGGAATGGATTACACTTACAGTAAGAAAACACTTGACAAGACATGCTCATAAGCTAGATTCGAACCATCTTCGCTTAGATTTATTTGCCATGGTTTTTCCTCGCCGCCTTCCATCGTCAATCCTGCAACATTAATATTCATTACTGTATCAATCAACAGCCAGAAAGAAATCAAAAGAGGGAAATGAGAAAAAATAAAACATCCGAAAAGAGCAAACAAAAAGAAAAAGAAAATTTGCTACAAGAGCGAACTATTTTAAAGGTTTATTAAAATTTATTAATTGTGTGTAGTACATGGCGATTTCATTAACTCGTTGGTGAAATTAAAAATTATTTTTCATTATACCAAATAATAATATTTTTTAATTAAACTTAAAACTATTATGCTAAATTATTTGTATAATAAAATAATTTCGAAATGATGATGAAAATAGAAAGTCACCGTTGAAGCCTAGCCAAAATATACATAAATGGATGATCTACTTGTAGCCCAACCCTTAGGGTTTAAAAAATCAATCTCCCTTACAATGATATGAAATTAAATTAAATATTAAATATAATTATTTGATATGCAGACAGTTGAAACTCCACAAGTAGGGTTAAGAGGTTTATAAGTGTCATTAATCGATATTTAAAAAATAAAAGAGTACATTACACAGTTGATCACTCAATTTTCATAAATTGTCATTTTGAACACCAAAAATAAAAAGTTTACAATATAGTCATTGTCATTACATACTTTTATCATTTTATTCATTTGTCATTAATTTGCTATTACACGCACTCATTTTAATCACCCAACTTTAGTTAGTAAATTTTCATTTTGGCCGCTCACTTTATCTTTTTAATTTCTTTTATTTTTTTTCTTTTTTTAAGATTTAATTTTATTTTTCAGTAAGAGAGAAAACTTAAGTTTTTATACGGAAAAATATGAGTTAGAAAAATCAATTTATCTTTTTAATTCCATTTATTTTTAAAAAAATAATTAATTTTAATTCTTTTCTCAGTAGAAGGGAAGGGGAAAACCTAAGATTTTATATGGAATTACTCAGTTTTTTTATAAGAAAAACTTGAGTTTTTATGGGAAAAATATATTTATTTTTTCATTTATTTTTCTGGATTTAATTTTAATTTTTTTCAGTAAAAGGAAAAGAATGAGTTTTATAGGAAATTACTTGGGGTTTTTTTTTTTTGAAAAACTTGGATTTTATACGAAAAACCATTTTATTTTTTTTAATTTCCTTTATTCATTTTTTTAGAATTAATGTTAAGATTTTTTAGTAAAAGGGAAAAATCTCTAGTTTTATAAGGGATTACTTGGGTTCTTACAGAGAAAAACTTGAGTTTGTACATGGAATTGAGTTACAAGTAAAAAATTTGGGTTCCAACTCAACAATTGAATAACTCAATTCCCTGTAAAATTTAAAGTTTTTTTAAATAATAAAATTAATTCTAAAAAGGAAAATAAGTGATCGAAATGAAAACTTATTAAAGTTGAATGACTAAAATGAATGTACATAATGACAAAGTAATAGGGGTGACTAATACGATAAAACTATGTAATAATAGTGATTAAAATGATAATTTTTGTAACAACAGTGCTCATATCACAAACTTTTTTATTTTTGGTGCCCAAAATAAAAATTATAAAAGTTGAGTGACTAATTACATAATTTATCCAAAATCAAACACATAACGATTTCTTTTAACTTATCAAATTATAATCCTTAAATTAAACCCTTTGGGTTTTTATATAATTTAGCCGAAGGTAAACTCAATCATACTTTTTTTTATTATTATTATCAAAACTTCTATATGAAATAAAAGTAGTGAAAATCACCCTTAAAAAAGAAATACTAAAAATCATAACAGTCATGAACCTACTCTATCCATATGTCGGTGAAATTAACTACCACATCGTATATATATAACGTAAATTTATGTGGCGAAGAATAAAAGTAGTAAAATTAAAATATTATGGAGATGAGGAAATCCAAAATTTGTCAAACTGGTCGGTCCTCAAATTAGTGTATCTTCTTCTTGGTCAATCCCAGTCTTCTAGTAGGCATTTGGGATAAGCTTAGGAATTAAGGTTGGATATTTGACACATCAATAGTATTCATTTTTCACGTTTTAGTTTCGATTTTCTTTAGCATCAATCAAACCCTAAATTGTTGTTTATTGAAAAATAAAAATACTTTTATATCAAATCCATTTTCATGATTCTTTTTATAATTAATAATTTTAAAATTCAATCATTAAATTCATTAATATAATTGTTGTACTTGTTATGAATATAAATTTTTTGACTCTACCCAATATCTCTACTATATTCATCTAAAATATTATTTTTACTAATATATATTTAATAGATCAATCTTTCTTAAATAAAATATATAATTAAATATTTTTAATTCATTTAAAACTTGATATACATTATCTACATATATAATAGATTTTTAAATATTAATTATAAAAAAGTCGCCATGAATTTTGTTTAGAAAAATCAAAATAAAACTTTAGAAATTAGGAGAAGAAAAAAAATTATGTTAAAAAAAAAAAGCTTAAATTGATTGTTTTAATTTTGATCAGGGGTTAAAAGAAAATTTTCTACTTTACCAAAGGGCACAAGGTTGATGTCCCTGGCTACACTACTATAAGAAGTTATTGAAGAGTACACTAGTGTAAGGTAAAATTAAAAATAAAGTAATGGTGTATATTTTCGTGAATTTTTGTAGGAATAAATATTTTAATATATCATATTTTATTTATATAAATTATGTTTGTAGAGTTTTGAATAAATTAAAAATATTTAATTTATATAAAATAAAAAAATTCAACTATTAAATAGCGATAAAAAAATTCTTAATTAATATGATGAAAATATTAAATTAATTTAAAATTTTACATGCATTATAAATACGATTATATTAATAAACTTAATAATTAAATTATTAAAATGCTAATGATAATATATAAAATTAATTTTATTTTTAAACCTTGCTATAACGTGTCAAAATGTTAAGCAAAAAAGCAAAAGCAAACGGACAAAAGGGGGCAATAAGATTTGTATATCAATTTAAAATACTGATATGATTTGAAAATGGGAATGCCAACTACCCTACTTTTATTTTTTAATTTTTTTCGAAACCTACCTACTTTATTAAAATTATTTCTTTCCTGCTTTTATCCTTTTCATTAAATTGACAAAATCTTACCTTTACTACAAACGTGGTATTTGTAAATCTTATAATTTGTATACATGTATTTTTTTATTATTATTTTGATTGCGTGTTTAATTTAGCAATCATATAAATAAATTATTACTCTATTTTTATGTCTCTTAAATATTATATCCAGAATTATCAAAGGTAATGTGTTAGCCAAAATAGAGTTATAGCTAGAGGTGTACATGGGCCGGGCCCAACTAAAAATTTAGGCCCGTTCATTGGGCTCGGGCCGGGCCCAAAAAATTAGCCTAAAATTTTTCCCAAGCCTAGCCCATATAAAAATGTTAAAACTCGAGCCCGGCTCGGCCCGCCCGTATTAATTTTTATATTATTTTATATAATTTTTAAATATATATAATATATCAAAAATACTAAAAAAATCAAAATAAATATTTTTCAACAAATTGAAAATAAATTTTAAAAAATATGTAGACTTAAATAACACTAAAATAGATGCAAATTAACAAGCAAATGCCTCTAAAATAATAACAAATTAACAAATATCTTTAAAATAATAACAAAATTAACAATAAAATAAGTTTTATATAATATCTAAACAATAACAACAAAATAATAGAAACATAATAGTAAAATAGTAGCAAAATAAGGAGAAAAACAATAAGAAAATAATATTAAAAAAATAGTTTTTTTTTCCTTTAGTGAATTCGGGCCGGGCCTGGGCCAAAAATATCTTACCCGAGCCTGGCTCATTTTTTAAACGGGCCTTATTTTTTTGTCCAAGCCCATTTTCCGGGCCTATATTTTTGCCCAAACCCTCCCACATTTCGGGCGGGCCTCTGGGCCGGGTTGCCCGGCCCATGTACACCTCTAGTTATAGCCATTAAAATTCAATAAATTTGTAAAATAAAAACAAAAACAAATTAATCATCATGTCTTTTTTTTTTTAAATATATCTATTCTTTTTAATACAGTATTTAGAATCACTCATAATCCCTCCCTAATCATTAAATAGGAGGGTAATGCACTTCAACGCACTTGAATTCATGTCTTCCTGGACTGATAGAGTATTGATACTAATCAAATTAACACTCAATTGACTCCACATATCATTTTAAAAAATATTTTTAGAACTTTGAAATAACATTTATAATATTTTTATGCGGAAATGGATTTTAAATAATCTATGTTTTTTTTTTAAAGATTCTTGGACACTTTTTAGACACGTAGTTGAACTAACAAAATTGATGTGAAATTTTGTTTTACTTTTTTCTTTTTTTTGGGTAAACTATACGTAATGGAAAGAATTGTATTTTCAATATAGAAAAATCAAAGAAAGGTCACCTATGTATACCATATTTATACAAACCCATAAAGTAAACCTCTGTTTTGGAAAATTTAGTCTGCTTAGATTTATGATTTATCATTAAACCAACAACTTGACCTAATTTGGAGCTCTCACCACTCAAATTTAACCATTTGTTTTCTTCATAACTCTTCCTCCTTATTGCTAAATGATTAGTGTCATGAAGTGGAAAAAATCCCATTGCCATTGCCTGAGGGAAATAGTTATGGGCATCGAACATAATGTTGTCGCCTAACAACCCTCATATTTCCCAGGCCATTTGCTCAGGTCTTTCTATAAAGTCTCCAAGAAAAAGGTAATGCACATTTTTTTCAAGGTTACCGTAGGTTATAAGTTTTTATATTCTTCACTTATTTAGAATTTAATATTTTTATTTTTATTTTTAAAATTTAATCCATTTACTTTTTAGATTTTAAAATTTATGTTCAATTAATATTTATTTTGTTAAATTTATTGATATAATATTTTAAAATAAAAAAAATACTTATTTGATAGTAATGTAACTAAAAAATATATTATAATGAACTTAAATTTAATAAAAAAATGTTAATAGATATAAATTTTAAAATCTAAAAAATAAAAGGATAAAATTTAGTAAAAATACATATATATTTTAACCCAGTAATATTATATTTCACATGGAAACTTTACATTAATTCTCTGAGCATTAGTTTGATTCATATTTACATGATGGAGCAGGCATTAGGGTTTTCATCACTGAACATGTTGGAGTAGCGGTCGTCGACGGTGGTCTCAGTGACGTTGGCAGTGTCGGGAACCTTCCTGACATGATTGGGTGGTGCCTTCTTGTCATAAGCTTGAGCCACGTAAGGGTTCGCCACCAGCGTGTATGGCACATAAGGCCACAGCTCCACCTTCTTCTTGGTCGTCTGGGCTGCCGCCAGTACTTTCTTTGGCTCTACGTAACCCGTCACCGTCGCCTTTTGCTGCTTCAAGTCCACGTCCACAGACTTAGCCCCTACAAAAACCACAAACAACAGCATTAAACAACCTCAATAAAAAGAAAAACGTGAGGAGTAGTATTACTATATTGGAATAAAACTGTTTCAGTTTAATTGTAATAATACCCTTAACTCCGGAGAGAACTTTCTTGACCTTACGGGCACAACCTTCACAATCCATCCTGATTTTGAGAGCTACAGTTTGAGTTTGCTTCTTCTTTTTCTTCTTCATGCTGCTAAGCAAATCGGAGATGTACTCCAAGGTGCCTTCCACCCCCATTTTGTGTTAACTTTTCACACGAATGAGTGTTTTTCTGCCTGTGTGTGTATTTATATAAAGCAACGGTTATCTAAGTAGGTTAAGAAGGAAGCAAATCTTGGAAGGGCTTGAATTGGATTTGGGTCTAAACAAGTTAAGACATAGATTTATTGTAGGATATTTAGGTTGAAGAAAACGACTAATGCAAGTGCACACTATCTTTTTTGGTCACAAAAATGAATATATAAAATAAGAGATGAACGTAAAGAGTAGAGAAAAAGGAAGAAGGTAGGGTTAGTGGTTATGGGCATGGCTAAGCTTGTATGGATTTTATAGCGACTAAAATAAACGCGTCCTTTAAAAAGAATAGTAATTAAATTTAAAACAAAATCAACTTTAGAAATAAAAATGACGCTAATTTAATTTTACTGCTAAGATATTAGAAAAATGAGTTCGCCCAGAAACTTCTTTAACTTTTTTTTTTTTTTTTCTAAGAATGAAACAGATTCAAGAGTGAAATGCTTTGAAAGTTTTCCATTTAACCTTAATCTTTTACTTGATTCATAATGTAAGGATCAAACTCTTCTTCATTTAATCTCTCAAAATATTTATTAGAATAAGTTCAGTAATTAATCTTTTACATTTTATAGGTTGATAGATTGATTGAGGGATAAATGCTCACCATATATTTTAAAATTGTTTTATACTCAAAACGAGAATTGAATCTTCAGCCATTGACTAAAGTTTAAAATAACTTAATTATTTATTTTTAATATTCAAATTTTATTCTCTTATAATTTCGAATAATCCAAATTATGGGATTTCTTGAAGAAAATCAAGAAGATAATCTCTAATGATCTCCATATGTTTTGGTGTAACATAAATGTTTTTAAAATTAAATACAAATCATTGCTTTTTAGCTCATCCAAATCCATGCATTAAATATAGAAAAACTTGGTTTTCATTTCATTTTCTGTGTGATCAATAATGGAGAAACGTTGCGTGATGACATCAGAAGTTGCCACGTAGGAGGTGGAGGAGAGCAACACGTGGACATGGAAGATTCAAAGTGGGGTTAGCATTAGAAACGTGTTGGCCATTCCACTCAAGAAATTGTTTTGATTGATTGGATTTTGGGGGTTTGTTTGATTTGGCGGTGGCATTGTAGAAAAATTAAAATAAAAAATTAATTGATTATAAAAATGAAAGACTTGCCGTAAATAGTGAGGAGGCACTGACAGATGGCAGCAAACTTTAAAGGCTGTGTATTTTTAAATTACTAGGCTTTTATGTAGGCCCACTTCCACCATCTCTCTGAAATATTCAAGGTTTAGATTAAAACACTTAAAAGTTGTCAATTCAATTAAAAATTTACTTAAATAAAATTTGATATACAAAATTATAAGTGTTTTTTTTTATATTTTATAAATCAATAAAAGAAATTAAAATTAATGGAATTTATGTCAAATTTTTAACTTGACCATTACAAGTATTGTTTGATTTTTATATAAATTTTTAATAAGTGTATTTATTTCATAATTTTTTTATCAGTGTAATATAAATCTAGTATATTTCTATATATAACGTAAGTTATATTGAAATGAGTTTTTTTTTGTCTTTTATATTTTATTTATTTTTCATTTGAATTTTAATAAATTATTTATTAATGCGATTACTATGGTATTGTAATTTTTTAACTCTACTTTTGAACTTCATAAGCAAAGTTTATAAATTATCATGTATCTCATTTTTTTATATATTTACTTTTTAATATTTTAATATAGAATAAAATTTGGTACATAAGTAGTTGATAAGTGTCTTATAGAGATATAGTAAAATATTAAAAAAATACAAATAACAATTTTTTAAAATTACTTGTGAAATAAAAAAATATTACAATATACCAAATACTAACTTTTTTACTACACCTTATAAGACACTTGTTACAACCTGCACCTTGCCCATCAGCAGTGTCCAAATTATTTTCCTTGGGAAAATTTTTAACTTCCATAATTAAATTTAAATTGTGATAAATATCAGATTTATTATTTAATTTTACTATATCTTGTAAAATATTAAATTTAAATCCACTTATAAAATATATAAAAGAAGAAACTCTAGCAATAGTTAATGGGGTAAGTTTCCATATTTACTACAAAACTCCTTTTCATCATTTGTAAGGGCTTTGTTAGAATTCAGTGTGAGAGTTTTATGGAAAACAAAAGTTATTATAAGCGTGGTCGATCAGTTCCACTAATGAAGCCTAAACGAATTTTGTTTTGTCTTTTCACTTTTCCCCCCAATAATTTGATGAATGATTGCAAGTAGAAGGAAGAGGGTGTAATGGAGCCAAAAGTTTGATTTGAAATTTAATCTACTTATCAAATTCATATTTGATTTGAAATAAAAATTAAATTTGTATTAAAAAAATTCAAAGTGGATTCATATGAGATCAAATTTCTTCTCGGGATGTTATTGACTAAAATAGTCCAAATTCTATGTTCTTCCTTAATTGCATTCAACTTTCTTTTTTCCAATAGCTCACACAATTTATACCTCCTATGGCTTGCACTCTTCATATTCTACGAATAAGGTAATTGTTTGCACGAGGATTGATAGAATCAATGCACCACGATGAGGTATTGTTCACTTTGAAAGTGAAGATTGTCTTCATGGTTTTGTTCTTTCAAAAAAGGTATTTCTCGGGAAGATGGTACCCTCATTATATGTAGCCACGAACTAAACATTGGCTAGTCGATGAGGAATTATTTCCCTCCCTTTTCACTTATCAATGTAGGATCATCCCCCACAATCAACACTTCCCCCTAAATAAGGGTGTGAACTATGTTTTTCTAGGGCTAAATAGATCTAACACAAGTTCCCATAAACAATGCTAATGTGTGTCCTTTTGGAGCTAGATATGGGATGGATGTGAACTGATTGGAATTGGGAGCTAAGCCTGGACCTTTAATGGTTCTATAAGAGGAAAATGAGCGATGGAGACGTCGAAACTGGTGTTTTGGGCTGCTCTTTAATGCTTATGCCAATGAGAGGCTAAAGAAAAAATGGAGGAGAATGGAGAGAGTTGGATAGAGTAGTAACTAGAGTAGAGAAGATGATGAGAATAGAGGAATATTACCTAGTGTTTTTTATACCTAAATTGAAGGTTGGTGCGGAGATACCTTTTAGCTCATGGGTGCATGGGGATTGGCTAATTCTTGTTATCTTGGACCAACAAGCTTGGCAGAGAGCTATGTGAGGTTTGACAGGGTGTATGTGCATCATTCCTAGCTTGCCACAAATGTTGAGGGTTGAAAGTTGAAAGTTATGTATCCGTAGATGGCAAGCTGCTTGTTGTCCCTTGCCGATGCTTTTAAGCTTCATGAGCTATATAATTCTTAGATTTAGCTTGTTTATTATGGATATTGTTTATGCATTTTTAGAGATGGATTGGGTTGAGAGATATTCTTCAAAGAAGATGAAATGAAATCAGTTGCTTTTGAGTTCTTGCAAGATAAACATGAATTTGAGGACATTGAAATTTATGTTTTGTGATGCTTTGTGATGCTTAAGTTGATATAAGCATTTTTTAATGAGAAAAGCAAAAAAACTAAAGTAAGTAGAAAAGATGAGATGAAAGAGAGAAAGCCCTCTTTGAGAGGCGAATACCTCATTCTTGGTTTTGCTCAACAAACTCAAAGTGGGTTCACTTTAATGATGGTAAGATTTTGCAACTGATGAGCAAAATTTTGCTAATGAGAAAAAGGAGTTTGCTATTGAGGAGCTTCTTCGTAAAACCAAACCCACAAAAATGACAATTTCTGACAATTTTATTTCTATAGAAAATTTTCATAAATGCTCTCCACTCCCATTAATGCCGTGGGATAACATCCAAAAGAACTCTTTAAGACCAGGTTTTTCACCATGCCACCTTATAACCTGTGATTATTATACCAACATATAATAATGATAATGAGGAGTATATGTTTAATGGTAGAGTAAATAACCTAATAAATATAGAAATTTAAAGCAATTACATAAAATTGCATATGATGTTTATTTCTTCTTCTTCTTTTTTGTTATTTGTATTAGTAAAAGAATTATCGATTACTTTCTTGGACTAACATAATACATATGATAATTTGATTTTACTTTTTTTACTTGCTTAAATTTTTTTCCTTTAAGTATTATGGATTTTTTTTTTATAATAATTAATATTTATTAATATATATTTATATAGTTACAATTTGTAGAACTAAATATAACATAAAGAATTACGATACAATTTCACTTTATGAGTGAAATAAATTAAAAAAATTACAATTTTTTCATTCAAATAGTACATCTTCTCTAAACACACCATAAATATAAATCCTTTTGATAATGACCTTTTTGCATTTTAAATTCATTGAATGCTCTTTTTATTCATCTTTTTGTTCATTATTTTCAACAAAAAGTGAATGCACTTTGGATTACATATCCAAAATAATCAGGTTTTGAGGGTAAGTTTTACATTAACATCAAACGAGCCCACAGGCCGCATCTACTTTTGACAAAAAACAGATTCGACATATCCCCAACTTTTTAAAAGTTAAAATTTCCTACCAATTTTAAAAGTTCTTCCCATGAATAACATATCATATCACATTTTCAGACAAACATGTTCCTGTCATAATCTTGATTCAGTATTTTACAAGACATTCAAAAGAACTCTCCAGTCACGGATTTGGCGTTCCTAAGTTGATTAATACAAACTTATATGTCGCCTACTTTTTTCATTTATCATACTCAGAATAGGCCGAACATAGATCTACAGAAAACAAAGCTCTTACGACACATTCAGATCCTTATAACTAAAAAACCAAAAAGAAAATTGCAGGATATTTCTGATTCAAGAAAGCTAACAAAGAATTGGTAGGATTTACAATAGAAATGATCATGATTAAAGTAAAAACCTTAGCAGTTACAGTAGGGATGAACTGAAGAGGCAGAGCAGGTTGGGAATTTGCAGTGGTGAAGGTGAAGAAGGCATTGTGGAAACCCTTCCGGATATCCACAGCTTGGAGGTTGCGTGAGATGTGCGCTTAATTTTTCACTCACGTCGTGACCTACCAATGCAATTTCGAATTCACTTCAGTGCACAGTAATGTAGAAAGTTTGGTTTGCATATTGAAAGCTTTTAAGAGGCAAAACTAAAACATGGAGACACTGATTATCAATACCAGAAAATAAGATCAATACAGGATTTTGAGGAAACAAAAGTAAAATAAGAAAGCAAGCTATAATTATTACACATAACTACTCCATAAAAGTATAGGACTCACAAAAGATTGCTTTACAATGCTCCTGTATAGTTAGGGTTCCACTGCTACCTTAAAAGTATTGTGATAGATACTTAATGTATATGTATCGTCAATTCAAGTCCCTTACTTAGCACCATCAATCTTGTTACTATATACAGTCATGACGTCTGCTATAAGTCCTTTGCCAACTTAATCTTCTAGACTTGTAGTAAGACAAGTTTTTCTCTGGTAAAATCTATGAAATTTCTAGGAAAATTCCCTCATACTTACGGTTTGTTTTGCTGCCTCTAAAGAAGGCCAATTGGCTTTGCTTTTCCCATCATAAGAAAGGAACACAAGTCGAGAAAGAGGACACAACCATCATACGAAGGAATCGTAACAAGATTTGGCACATGCACACACAAATCTAAGCAACTATCTTGTACTCTTCACCCTATTTCATATTGATTTCTGATTTAACTTATGATGAGTTTAAATGGGTGGTGAGGTGTGTTTAGTTTATTTTTTGTTTTACGTTACAATATTATTATAGTATTTAATCTTAACGTCACAGTTATTTTTACACTATCTAATCTTATTGTCACAGCTATTTTTACACTAACTGTAAATAAACGCACCGTCCATCCAAACCCAACATTATTTAGCAAATATATATTTCACTCACATTTATTTACAACAATATTATTGACCTTTCACCACCAATCCCATTGTAGCCAAGCAGGCTTTTTTCAATAAAATAACTTTAAAAATTAATTAATTAATAAAATGGCTTGGATAAAAAAAATTTAATAAAATGATCCGTTTTAAATAATGTAATTCGGTGTCGCCAATTGGTCAGTTAGCACCACCCACTTTTTTGACACCATCATCAATCAATCATCACCTTTTTAATAAAAAAATAAAAAATTCTAGTGCTGTCATTGTGTCAAGCAACACTCGTATATTTTTTCGAAATACCGGTGAAAAGTATGGGTATTCACGGTGAAGAAAAATATATTTTTTAATGGTTGTTGCCAGTTTGTCAAGCGGCACCGTCCAAACTTTTTTTAATTCATGTCAGTAATTTTTTTTTTTTTGGTGTCGTCATCATGTCAGGCAATACTGATGGCTGTAAAGGGGTGTCATTGGTCTATCAAGCAGTACCGGTAAAATAATAATTTTTTTAAATAATATAAACTAAAAAAGAAATTTTCTTTGTGCCGCCATCGTGTCAGGTAGCACGAGGGGGTGTTAGGGATTGTTTTTTATTTAGTGTCATCACGCTGTCAAGCGGCACCGGTGGCTGTCAGAATTTTTTGTTTGTTTGGTGTTGTCTCGCTGTCAGGCGACACTACCCGAATATTTGTTAATTTTTTTTTTGTTTTTGTTTAAGTTTTTGGTTTCTGTTCAAGAGAGAGGAAAAAAAAAAGAAGATTTGTGTCTAGTAGCGGGGGAGAAAACAGAGAAATAAAAAATCAATTTCAAGTTTAATTATTTGTATGTAATTATATTTTTTCAGTAGGATCTACTTTTTTTTTAAATTAAAGTTTTTTTTAAAGATATTATATCGATGATAAATAATTGATTCTTCGTATGCGTTCATTTTGAGGGGGTAATTTTACAAACAAGAATTGGTTGTATATTTGAATCTCAATTAGGAATGTAGTTTAATAAGAATGTAAAATTCGAAGATATGAAACAAAAGGTTAGTGGAAAAATAGCCCGACGTTGTGGGAGGAGGATGTCCAAATTATTTTTACAAATTTCCAGTTTCGTCAAATCCTATCAAATTTACGGAGATGGAACTTGTAGATGATGAAGACTTAGAGACAATGATTGCACTTTATTGCTCAGTGGGAACATGAACATTTAACCAATTTAGTTATTTGCTAAGTTAATAGATGTGAAGCATGTTCAAAATGTCACACCATTAAATCAACAATATGGAGTTTAAGACCCGTGTATGGAGGTTTCAAGAGTGTCTACTGATAAATGATCATCTGTACACAGGTTTGACTTTGATCTTAATGTTGGATGCCAAAATAGTACAGTTATGGAAGACATCGACAAGGGCAAAAAATCCACACCATGGTTCGACTGCATATAACAACCCTAATTCTAGGCCCCATTTATAGATACATCCGAAGGTGGTTGCTACCGATGCAGATGGTGAAGAAGGACTCAATAATAATGGTCATTCTCATCACGATGGTGAAGATTTCAATGACCAAAATCTGGATGAGGTCCTAGATGATATCGACGATGAAGGCACTGATAAAGTGAAAATGTACACCTCCCCTCGGTTGGGAACCTAAGTCATAACATTATCATACGCAATAAACCTGCGACCCACATGCTAAGCATAGAACTTGATGCGACGCATGCATCCGAATTCCCTGAATACCTAGATATAATACCTTTTTATTGGTTGGCGTCAAATTCCGAATTTGAAGAGTTATTAATAGGCCAACAATTTACAAACAAGGAGGGCTATGTATTTGACACCAAACGGTATAACATGAAGGTGTTGATGGAAAAAAAATTTCCTTGACACCCCTAGATGCCACTTGACATGGTGATGGCACCAAAAAAAAGTTCTTTTTTCGCTGATATTATTTTTTTAATAAAATTATTCCTTGACAGCCATTTTGGTGCCACCTGACATGGCGACGACGCCAAATTTTTTTTATTGACATGAATTAAAAAATATTTGGACCATGTTGCCTGACACACTGACAGCACCTATTAAAAAGTTTTTCTTTTCTTTTTCTCTACTGTGAATACTTGTATTTTTCACGGATATTTTGAAAATTGCATATGGGTCCCGCTTGACACAGTGGCGGCATCAATTTTTTTTTTTAAAAAAGTGATGATTGGCTAATGATGACGTTGAAAAAGTGAATGGTACCGTTTGACCAGCACATCAAATTACACTATTCAAAACGAGTCATTTTATTAAATAATTTTTTGCCCATATCATTTTATAAAATAATTAATTGTTTTAGATTATTTTACTAAAAAAGGCCGAGCCAAGTATCACAGTGGGTAAAAGAATAAGCATAGTTAACAAGCAAACAAAAGGACACACTATTTTCCTTCTGTGGGCAAGTATCCAATTGCTTGACAATACATACCCCAAGTATGTAAATTTAATAGGACCAACCAAGTAATACAACCCAATCAACAATCCCGTAAGTTTTACTTTATTCAAATATTCCTACATTTTATATTACTCAATGTTTATGCCTTTTATCATATCTTTAAATTTCACAACTTATAAAAAAAAACTAATATGCATATATCATTTATTTTCGAAAATAATAACACTGAATTCTTTTCTTTTCTTTTTTTAATCAACGGATTACCAAATATTTCATTTTTTTTATGATTGAAACTGTGTTGTAAAATTTATATAACAAATATAAATTATTTTTAACTCTGGATAAAATTGTATTATTGAATATGAAAAACTATACCAGGGAGCACTAATACAACTTTAGGACGTTAGGGCCAAAATATAAAAACTTGAGCACAACCTAGTTGCCCCATTGGGCCCTTTTCGTCTTTCAAAATCAATAACTGTTTTTCCCGGAAAATTCATTTTATTTATTTATGTATGTTTTATATTATCTTTCCTAATATTTTTTATTTTTTATTTAAATATTTAATTGTATTGATATCACAAGTTAACCAGATATCAAAAAAAAAAAGTCTTAATCTTTTTAAATAAATTAATAAATATCATTATAATAATATTGTCTTTTATTATTTATAAAATATTTAAATAAAATAATTAAAAGTCAATATTTAAAAAATATCAAAACATGCAAATCAAAATGTACATAAGGATTTTATTACTTTTTTCATAACTCAATTATTGATACAGCTTTTATAAATATATTTTTAATATAAAAAATTTTCTTTCATTTCGATCAGACATGATCTATTTTTAATTTTATGATATATGAATCAAATGATTCAAATGCCTTGAACATAAATAATTCGTATATGTCGAAAAACATAAAGAGGAAGTTATTTTTCTTGATGGTGATGATCTTGATATTCGACTTCTAACTTCATTTTTGTGTTTTTCAACAAATACATTCTAGAACAATCGGTTTTTAGAGAGTGTCTGTAGTGAAAGAAAAAAAAACTGACGAAGTTGAATATTAGCTATAACAAAATTAATAATTCAATTTAGTTTTTTTTGAAAAACTATTATGTATACAAAATAATTTATATTATTATGAGGATACTTTTATCTAATTATATAAAATCAATAATAAATAAATAAATTGTGAGATATAAATCTAAAATATAATTTGAAATAAGGAAAGTTATAAACTCTTTTAGACGTTTTCCTATGAGGTTTAGGGGATCTGAAGATAGACATCCCTGTCAAAATGTGGTTTTCACTTTCTAGTTTTGAATGTCAATGTGTATAGTGATCTTGCAGACCCACACGCTTTTTTTTTTTTTTTTTTTTGGGTTGGGGGGGCTAATTTCGAGAAGGAATGAAATATACACGCTCATATGAGAAGAAATTTAAAGAATTGAATGGAAATTTTCAATTTGGTATGGTATTGTTAATAAAAGTTGAGATTTTAATTTTATTATGTGTAATTGTTATGTGTAGGTTTCTAATAAGATAGTCGGTATTGTATCGATAAATTATTTTTTTACTACTATTGGTATGTACTGTTATCGGTCTGGTTTTGTGTATCTTTTTAAATTTACCCCTATTTTGTAAAAATATTTGATCTGTGTATTTAAAAAATTACAAGAATCAAAAAATAAAATTAAATAAATCTCAAATATAAAATACTCATAAAAAGTAAAGCTTTGGTTGGAATGCTAAAGAAAAGATTTTAAAAATGTTAGTGGTATGGGTTCAAATCTCAGCACATGTAAAATTTATAATATCAAAAAATATAAAATAGTCATCAAGTATATAATTTATTCTATAATAAACTTCACAAGGAAAAAACTATTTCATATTATGTATATAACAATGCACAAATCCAAAATAAATAAATAAAAATTAAACTTAAATTTAAAATATATTTTAAAATTAATTTTTTGGTACCAACCAGTACACTATATTCCAATTGATATGTGCAAAATTAATTGGTATCCATCGGTATGACTAGTACCAAGTGAAATTTGTATTGAAACAAAACCTAAAATTTATACTATCTAAACAAAGCATTTCAGTCGATATGGGTGATATCGAAATGAAATTAACCATTATGGTCTCTAATTGCCATGACTAATTTTTATCTGGTTATATTTTAGTTCTTTGTATTGATTTAATTGTATTTGTAACTGATATGTACTTATAAATTTATTATATTTAATGGAAGTTTTTTTTTTTAGTTCCGTATGAATAATGAAAAGAAATCAGGTTTAAAATTATAAAAAATGAAAATAAAAAAAATAGAAAATAAACTCAAAATTTCAATTTATGTAAGTTATTAGTTAATCTTAAAAAAATTGCGCTATTTAATGATGAAAATCCCATCAAATCAGATGAAAATAAGTTTTTTTTTCCTTACATATTAAAAAATAAACTGGAAAAAAAGAGAGAGAAAAGAAAGCCTTTATTTTTCTTTCCCCCCTTCAAAAAAAAAAAAAAATTCTCTTCTGCTATTTTCCCCATCTCACTGAATAAAATATGGGGAGTGAAACACATTATAAAGGACACGATATTCGTGCAAATTGACTTGACTTTGTAGTTGATAATATTGGACTAACATGTTTATTATTACCAGAATTTTGTAAGAATCATGACAACTGAAAATTATTATTATTTATTACAGAATTTAGTAACAAGCTCGTACTGTGACACTGAATAAAATAAGACTTCTATAACAAATTCATTATTTATACTAATTATGTGTCACGTTACGAAATGAGTGAGAAGTAAAAATAAAGATTAAAGTAAGGAGAAGTAATTAAAATCCCTTGATAATACTTATTAAGGATTTAATCTGTTAATGCAGTTCTCCTTTACCTAATTTGTAAACTGACTTTGTATCTAAAGGAAAAAACGAAGAAGATAAAAGTAGTTGTTTAGATGTGAAAAAGAGCTTTTAACAATTACTCTAAACAAGTCTTAACAATCTTAAATAACTCCTTAATTTCTTTCTTCTAACAAATGACTAAAAGTTCCACTCACAAGTAATGTATTTAACCCATTTATTACATGAGAATATACATGATCAAGCAAGATAGTAAATGATACATAGTTATAGTCTATAAATATCTTTTTATAGTCAAATTTCTTATAACTTATCTTTCAATGGTTTAGGTGTTTCGTACGTTTTGAATATAAATATGAATTCATTATCTTTAAAAACAAAGAAAAATATCAATAAATAAGAGGTGAAACGAGTATACATGTCTAAAACAGTTATCAATAGAGGGTGTCAAAAAAAGAAAGGGAGAGATACTGGCATAAAAAATGGGTATGAAAGTCACAAAACCAAACAAAATCAGTTGAGAGATCGTTTTCCTCATGATTCTTCCCCTCAACCTCAACCAACAAATATTTCAACTCCATCAGTTATATTTTACCCAGTGTTATTTTATATATCACGTGTCAGATATTATATCAAAAATAATGAAAAGAAGCGTAAAATATTTCTATTCTAACATTCACTCCACCTTCCAAACTTATCATTTGAGTTTCCTAACCAATACTAAATCCAAATTTATGAATTCAAATTCCAAAATGTATAATACTTTGAGGACTTATTGCATTCAAATAGAGAGTAACAGAAAAATGACAAAGTATACATATGTTTCATGTTGTGAAGAGGGCGAGCCGTTTCTGACATAAATAATAGCCGTTTCTCTAAGACATATATAATGACTATAATGCCCTTTAGAAACGTAAAATCTTTCTCCTATATAAAGAGAAGTCGCTAAGTTTTAAAAGACATTGTTGAAGACAGATAGATTTGTGTGAGCTACGAAGAAAGTGATCGCTTCAGCATTTTCTTTCTAGCTACTTCTACAAGGTTTTTAAATTTTTGCTCTTTTTTTTTTTTTTTTTCCACTCCTTGATATATAATCAAAGCCATAAAAAATGGGTTTTCAGAAAGAAAGAAATGGGGTATAATAGCTTATACAAATCTATAAATCTATCTATAGATTATGATCTCTTTTTTTCACTCTTATATTACATGTTGGTTTCCATAGCTTTGATTCTTGGTTAGCTCTTTTTATTTGATTTAACCTCATCATGGTTTAACAAAGTGCTTTGAATTGTTCACTTTTTTCCAAGATGAATTTTGAAACTCGACCGAGTATGTATACAAGAAACCAGATTAAGTGCCACATCCACCATACCAAACTCTGTCAAACAGCCAATCCCTTTCATAAACAGCTTCAAAATTTCCTAAGGCCTTGAATCAACACCTTCTTAACAAAACCATAACAGCAGCCCACCACCCAAATCGAACCCTTCTAGATACTCCATTACATCCAGTTCAAAGACCAAACCCACAAAATACTAGAACATCACCTTCATAGCTCAATTCTGTTTCTATCTGTGACCAATTGCAAATACTAGCTCAACTTTAAATGTCGTTTTCTATACCTAAGAAACAGCTTTACATGCTGAATATGTAACGTTTTGGTCCCTTTTTCACCCTCCGGCTACTAAATTATTTTAGTAAATTCAAATAAGAATCAATGAAACTTCATCAACTGCTCAATAAACGACGGGATTTTTGTGAAACATAATTAAAATAGTTGAAAAAGCTTGTGTCATCCTCGTGTTAAAATGCACCGCTCTTTGTTTACAGACAATACAAGTAAGCTTGTCCTTTTCCTTTCCTACCTACCTTGTCTTTCTTTTTGGGAATTTCTTTTCTTACCTACTTAACTCAATTAATTAACCTTCCTCCTTGGTTTTATTTATTTTTGTATATCTATAAGATTTGGCTTGGTTTAGAATATATGTTTCAAATAATCTCTGTTTAATTAGTTCCAATCTAACCAAAAGTTTCTTTTTCCTTTCTATTTTCACCCTTTTGCAGGTTAAGGGATTAGTTTACGCTAAAGCATGGGATTTTTAGATGAAGATGGGTTGATTTCAAAAACTAGGTCCATGGTTTTATCCCTCTCAAATATCATTTCAAGATCACCTATGTTATCTCCCATGCAAGTCCATGAATGTCAATGTACTGCCTCCATCTATAAACAGTATCTCCACCTACCAGGTCTCAAAACCCTAATATATGAATATAAAACCCTTCAATTACAGACACCAACTCTCATCATCCATTCCTACACCATCCCCCAGTCACCATCGCCTCCATCGTTAGATTTTTTGTCCTTCAGAACTCACTCTGCATCCTACTCTCCTTGGTCCTCTGGGATGGACGATATACTGGGGACTGAAAGTGGAGTTTACATGATCCATAGTGCATTGAAAATGATAACGATGGATCATAAAGCCAAAGGTTCTAGTAAACAAGGTAATAAGAGGAAGCAAGGGCGTCCAAGGGTGGGAGAATATCCACCCCCAATTCCATTACTAGCAAGAACGGGGAATTTGCCAAGCCACATGCCTTGGATTTTAGCCAGGTATTACAGCAACGGGAGGCTGGTTCTTAAAGAAGAGAAAGTGAAACATCACGAATATTTTGAAGCCTACAGAGAAAATGGTCGCCTTATTCTGGACCTCGTGCCTTTGCATGGCAGTTTTAGATGTTGTCATACGGTTTTCGAGGAAAATAATGCTGTTGAAGACGATGACGAGAAGGAGATAGAGCTAGAAAACCTGGAGTTTTTTCAAGGATATGGGGAATTAGAGAAAGTTGAAGAACTGGATGAAGAAACTGATCACGACAATGATGATGATGACGATGATGATGATGACAATGGCAACGTGAAACATGAAGCATCTATGACATCAGCATTATCAATGCCTGAGATGTGTCATTGGAGCGAAACGTATGGAGATCCGCGCAAGTGCTTGACGTATTCGGGTAGGATTATATCAGAAATCAGTTCAGTACTTTCACAATGCTGATAAGTAAAGAAAGAAATTAGTATGAAGAAGCCATCAACCGGTTGTAATTCAGTCCATAACAAGACCTTCCTTTTCAGCTAGAAAATCTAAAAGTTATTGGTTATTTTATGTTTATTTGAAAACAATATCAGAATTATTTATGAAAAGTGCTTTAAAATTTCAAAAACCATTACATAAATATCATTTTATATATAAAAAAAGTCCAAATATCTAAAAGTTATAAGAAATATGAAAAAAAATTAAAAACCAAACTGAATTATCATCAAAGATTCAAAAATCTAAAAACGCAATCTAACCAAACTGATCTCATCACCCTAATTGAAACAACTTTAATTTCAAATTAAATTTCAAATAAAATGAGACCAAACCATGAATACAAGAAGTGCTTTATACCACATAAGAATTTCTTTCAAAAATAAATTTCTAATAAAATGATTTTTCACTTATTTAAGTGTTTCACGTGTTTTGAATGTAAATATAAATTCATTATATTTAAAAACAAAGAAAAATATCAATAAATAAGAGGTGAAACAAGTATACATGTCAAAAATAGTTATCAGCAGGGAGAGGTAAAAAAGAGAGAGAGAGTGACATAAAAAATAGGCGTGAAAGACACAAAACCAAACAAAATAGGTTGAGAGATCGTTTCCCCTCGTGATTCACTCCCTTCAACCGCAACCAACAAATATCTTCAACTCCAATTGTATTTTACCAAAAGCTATTTTACATATCACGTATCAGATACTATATCAGAAATCATGAAAAGAAACATACAGTATTTCCATTCTAACCTTCACTCCACCTTCCAAACTTATCATTTGAGTTTCCTAAACAAAACTAAATCTAAATTTATGAATTTAAGTCCCAAAATCTATAATACTTTAAGGACTTATGCATTGAAATAGAGAGTCAAAGAAAAATGACATAGCATACATATGCTTCATGTTGTGAAGAGGGCAAGTCGTTTCTCTAAGAATAAACAATAACTATAATGCTTTTTTAAGACATAAAACCTTTCTCCTATACAAGGAGAAGTCACTAAATTTTGAAAGACATTGTTGAAGACAAATTTGTGTGAGTTGGAAGAAAGTGATGGCCTCAACATTCTCTTTCTCAATAGTTTCTAAAGGTTCTTTAATTTTTGTTCTTCATTTGTTTTTCCACTACTTCATATATAATCAAACACATACAATGTTTATTATAACTTATAGTCTACAAATATCTTTTTATGGTCAAATTTCTTATAACTGATGTTTCACTGATTTAAGTGTTCCATGCATTCTAAATGTAAATATGAATTCATTATCTTAAAAACAAATAAAAATAACAATAAATAAGAGGTTAAACAAGTATACATGTCAAAAACAATTTTCAACAGAGAGTGTAAAAAAAGAAAGAGACAGATACTGGCATAAAAATTCGGTATGAAAGACATAAAACCAAACAAAATCAGTTGAGGGGTTGTTTCCCTTCGTGATTCTCTCCCCTCAACCTCAACCAACAAATATCTTCAACTCTATTAATTGTATTTTACCAAATGCTATTTTACATATCAGGTGTCAGATACTATATAAGAAATCATGAAAAGAAATGTAAAGTATTTCCATTCTAACCTTCACTCCACTTTCCAAACTTGTCATTTGAGTTTCCTAAGCAATACTAAATCCAAATTTATTAATGCAAATTCTAAATTTTATAATACTTTGAGGAATTATTGCATTGAAATAGAGAGTCAAAGAAAAATGACATAGCATACATATGCTTCATGTTGTGAAGAGGACAAGTCGTTTCTCTAAGGCATAAACAATGACTATAATGCCCTTTTAAGACAGAAAAACCTTTCTCCTATATAAAGAGGAGTCTCTAAGTTTTGAGAGACCCCTTTTAAGACATAAAACATTTCCCCTATATAGAGCGAAGTCTCTGAGTTTCGAGAGACATTATTGAAGGCAGATTTGTGTGAGCTGCGAGGGAAGTGATGGCCTCAGTATTCTCTTTCTAGCTAGTTTCTACAGGTTCTTTAATTTTTGCTCTTCATTTGTTTTTTTCCACTACTTCATATATAATCAAAGACATACAATGTTTTTTATAACTGATATGGTATACAAATATCTTTTTATGGTCAAATTTCTTATAACTGATGTTTCAATGATTTAACTAGAATGGAATAGGACTATAATGAAATAGTTATTTTGTGAGAATGGAAGGCCTGTAATAAAATTAAATACGCATAATAGTGATTTGCTTGAATGAAATTGAATGAGTATTGTAATAACATTCATGCATTTAGTTGAGAGGAATAGATAATAGGAAAAAAAATACTCAAATGACGAATATACCTTTTAACAAATTAAATTATGTTTTTATTTTTGTAAAAATATTAAAAAAACCAAAAGCTTTAAATGCAAAAAGGACAATTTTATTCTTAGATTAAAAAATATTTTATTCTTTAATTTAATTAATAGATATAATATAAAATATTTATATAAAAATTAAAACATTATTATATAAATTATTTATTTTATCCTCACCTCCTCTCATTTAATCACTTTATATAAATAATTTACTATAAACTAGTGTTCATTCCATTGCATTCCATTGCAAATGACTCGATGAGGAAGCTACTGAGTTGAATAATCGTCTAGACATTGATAATAATAGCTTGAATTTGAGAGAAAATAAATAACACTAATCAACATTATAATTGGGAAAAAATGAATCCAGTGAAGTAAAAACTGTATATTTTAGATTTTTAAAAGGTATAAACAATCTTTTCTTTTTGTATTCAAAGACAAAAGAAAATTTTTTTATGGAATAGACCCATAACAGATCGTGAGAACAGATAGAAAAAAATTTGGGAATTTGAAATTTGATGTGGGAACTTACTTCAGTGGAGGTGAGACTGCCGGAGAAGGAGTTGGTCAGAGCACTGGTAAAGGTGCTGGTGAGAGCGCCGATGAAGGAGAGAGGAGAGTGGAGGGGAGAGAGTCCATATCTCTTCTATTTTCTTTTCAAAATAAAAAAAAAAAAAATTAAGGGACTATGATTGTGGCTTAGGGTAGGAGTAGTTAAAATTTATTAAAGGGTATTTTAGATCCAAAAATTTATTTTGATTCGATGGTAGATTGAATAGTTGTTTATATCTTTCACCATTGAATCCGTATTACTAGACTTTAAGAAATAGAAGAGGAATGACTATTCTACGGAATCTCTATTTCAATGAACCAAACTATTGTTTTATTGTAGGGCATTAAACAGTGACAAAATGGAATAGTCATTCCTTCCAATTAAATGTGATGTAAGTTTTTTTCTAAATGTAAAATATAAATTTATTATCTTTAAAAATAAAGAAAAATATCAATAAATAAGAGGTGAAACGAATATATATGTAAAAAATAGTTATTAGCAAAGAGTGTAAAAAAAGAAGAAGAAAGAGACAGATACTGACATAAAAAATGTGTGTGAAAGACACAAAACCAAACAAAATCGGTTGAGGGATCGTTTCCCCTTGTGGTTCATTCCCCTCAACCGCAACCAACAAATATCTTCAACTCCGATTGCATTTTACCAAATGCTATTTTACATATCACGTGTTAGATACTATATCAGAAATCATGAAAAGAAACGTAAAGTATTTCCGTTATAACCTTCACCTTCCAAACTTATCATTTGAGTTTCCTTTGCAATACTAAATCCAAATTTATGAATTTAAATTCCAAAATCTATAATACTTTGAGGAATTATTTCATTGAAATAGAGTCAAAGAAAAATGTCATAGCATACATACACTTCATGTTGTGAGGAGGACAAATAGTTTCTCTAAGACATAAACAATGATTATAATGCCCTTTTAATATATAAGTCCTTTCTCCTATACAAAGAGAAGTTACTAAGTTTTGGGAGGCATACAAATTTATGTGAGTTGCGAAGTAAGTGATAGCTTTAGCATTCTCTTTCTAGCTAGTTTTTACTGGTTTTTTAATCTTTTCTCTTCATTTGTTTTCTTTCCACTACTACATATATAATCAAAGACATACAATGTTTCTTATAACTGATATAGTTTACAAATATCTTTTTATGCTCAAATTTCTTATAACTGATGTTTTAGTGATTTAAGTGTTTCATACATTCTGAATGTAAATATGAATTTGTTATTTTTAAAAATAAATAAAAATATCAATAAATAAGAGATGAAACGAATATACATGTCAAAAATAGTTATCAGCAGAAAGTGTAAAAAAAAAAAAAGAAAGAGACAGATACTGGCTTAAAAAATGGATGTGAAAGACACAAAACCAAACAAAATCGGTTGAGAGATCGTTTCCCCTCGTGATTCATTCCCCTTAACCTCAACCAACAAATATCTTCACCTCCATCAATTGTATTTTATCAAATGCTATTTTACATATCACTTGTCAGATATTATATATCAGAAATCATGAAAAGAAACGTAAAGTATTTCCATTCTAACCTTTACTCCACCTTCCAAACTTGTCATTTGAGTTTCCTAAACAATACTTAATCCAACTTTATGAATTTAAATTCCAAAATCTGTAATACTTTGAGGAATTATTGCATTGAAATAGAGAGTCAAAGAAAAATGACTTAGCATACATATGTTTCATGTTGTGAAGAGGGCAACTCGTTTCTCTAAGACAAACAATGACTATAATGCCCTTTTAAGACATAAAACATTTCTCTTATATAAAGAGAAGTCTCTGAGTTTTGAGAAACATCATTGAAGATAGATTTGTGTGAGGTGCGAACAAAGTGATGGCCTCAACATTGTCTTTCTAGCTAGTTTCTACAGGTTCTTTAATTTTACTCTTCATTTGTTTTTTTTTCCAGTACTTTGTATATAATCAAAGACAGACAATGTTTTTTATAACTGATATAGTCTACAAATATGTCAAATTATGTTTCAGTAATTTAACTGGAATGGAATATGATTATAATGGTATAGTTATTCTGTGAGAATTGAAGGCCTGTAGAATTAAATAGGCATAATAGTAATTTGCTTGAATGAAATTGAATGAGTATTGTAATAATATTTTCAAATGAAAAATATGTCTTTTAATAAATTAAATTATGTTTTTATTTTTGTAAAAATATTAAAAAACTAAAAACGTTAAATGCTAAAATGACAATTTTATCCTTAAATTAAAAAATATATTGTTCTTTAATTTAATTAGTGAAATATAATATAAAATATTATATAAAAATTAAAAATTTATTATATAAATTATTTTTTATTTATTTTATCCTCACCCTCTCTCGTTTAATCACTTTATAATTAATTTACCGTATAAACTAATGTTCATTCCATTGCATTCCATTGCAAATGACTCGATGAGGAAGTTACTGAGTTGAATAATCGTCTAGACATTGATAATAATAGCTTGAATCTGATAGAAAATAAATAACACTAATCAACATATAAATAATTGGGAAAAAATTGAATCCAGTGAAGTAAAAACTGTATATTTTAGATTTTTAAAAGGTATAAACAATCTTTTCTTCTTGTTTTCAAAGACAAAGTAATTTTTTTATGGCATAGACCCATAACAGATCGTGAGAAGAAATAGAAAAAAAAATTGGGAATATGAAATTCGATGTGGGAACTTACTTTAGTGGAGGTGAGACTGCGCGAGAAGGAGCAGGTGAGAGCGTTAGTGAAGGAGAGGGGAGAGTGGAGGGGAGAGAGTCCATATCTCTTCTATTTTCATTTCAAAAAAATAAAAATAAAAAAATTAAGGGACTATGATTGTGACTTAGGGTAGGAGTAGTTAAAATTTATTAAACGATATTTTAGACCCAAAAATTTTGTTTTGATTCTATAGTAGGTTGAATAACTATTCATATCCTTAACCATTGAATCTGTAACACCCCTTACCCAGGTCCGTCGCCGGAACAGGATACGAGGCATTACCGGACATGATCCAAGCTATTGTACAAAATTTAAAATGTAAAATCCATATAAATTTAAAACTTTTCCCATACATAGTCGTCAATACCCATAAGCAAAATAACTCGTCAATACCCATAAGCAAAATAACCATTCGTTACATAAATAACTAAACAATTAAGCCTTCTATACATGCCATAATTTCCAAAATATTGTTTTCAAAATACCAAAAGAAGGCTGATAGTGTGGATGGATATCCGACGATCACCGTATCCCGAGCTAGCTTGATGACACTATAGAACAAGGAAAAGAAAAGAGAGTAAGCATATAGCTTAGTAAGTAAGTATATAAATAATTAATAAATGGATTTAATATGTTTACAAAACAACACAATCAACCTACAATCAAATTCATTATTTATTCAAGTTTGGAGCAAGCTGTCTATTCGAGTCACAGTGACTAAATTATTTTTATCTTAAGCTACGAAACTCCAAATTAAGATCCGTAAATTTTTCCTGAAACTAGATTCACATATCTTCATACCATAAAATTTCTAGAATTTTTGACTTAGCCAATTAGTACAGTTTATTCATTAAAATTTCCTCTATTTCACTGTTCATCTATTCTGACCATTTTTCACTACGAATCAATTTTCTCCTTGTGCAAAATTCAAATGATGTTATAATTTGTTTCATTAAGGAATCTAAATATATAAATTATGTCCTAAAATTATTTTTGTACAATTTTTAATGATTTTTCCAAGTCAAAACAGGGGATCTCGAAATCACTCTGAACTAGTCTCACAAAAATCTAAATATCTCAAAGTACAGAATTTCTTTACATTCTATATTTATTTCATATGAAAATAGACTCAATAAGCTTTAATTTCATATCTCACTCAACTACTAATTCCATTTATACCATTTTTGGTGTTTTTTCAAAGTTACTCTACTGCTGCTGTCCAAAACTATTTTATTTCTAAATTTCATTCTTTCATGTTTTCTTTATAGTAACTTTCATTGGAACACTTACTCCATATCAATCTTACCAAAGTTCGATCACATATCGAGCACATTGCTTATAAGTTTACACGCATATACTTGCACTTATTCATCACATAATCATATTCAATTACACTTAGTCGTTACATAGCTACATTGTATTTTCACTTAGTCAATTTCCAATTGAACACATCTGAATATTAACGGAGACATCGGAATATTGCACATAGAGCCACACTTGTAGCCAAAGCTACTTCAAATCACTTATCACACATAGACTCATTCTCGAGTTATACACATTCGCGGGTCTGCTCACACAAGCTGTCAGGTATCCGCAACACATGCAGGATTACCCAGCCACTGGTAGAACTTATAAGACCAGCACCCGTTGCACATAATCACAATCTCGGGTCTGCTCACACAAGCTGTCGGTCATACGTAACTACTCAGTGCTGCTCACACAAGCTGTCGAGTATCCGTAACACATGTCGGATAACTCAACCACCTGTAGAACGTACGGACCAGCACCCGGATAACTTATTTCACTTAGATTTCACATAGGTTTCTAGTGAACATGTCACTCGTATCCATTTTTATTCCTAAGGTTTAACCGGGAAATTTCTCATTTGTCTATATTTTGTCAATTACATCAAATATTCAGCCACAATTCATACCATTTATCAAAATATGAAAACGTAAGTAAAAACAATGCATTTATTTACATACAAACTTACCTCGGTGCAAAATATGACGAATTTGCAATTTAGTCCACAACCTTTTCTTTTCCCCGATCAAGGTCAATTCCTCGTCTTTCTTGATCTATAATAACACATTTAACTCATTTAATACTCACATTATTCGGTTTAGTCTAAAAAATCACACCATGGAAAAATTACATTTTTGCCCCTAAAGTTTCACATATTTACAATTTTGCCCCAATACTCGAAAATTAAACTTCAGCCCTTATTCTTATGTTTTATAGCATGCTGATCATTTTTCCCTTCTATGGCAACATCAAATTCTTACTCTAACATACACTTATGAACATTAGGTATTTTTACCGATTATGTCATTTTTCTAGTTTTCACTTAAAATCACTTAGCAAAAGTTCTTTAACATAATTTCAAGCTTCATATTCTACCATAAAACATCAAAATACATGCATTTCATCCATGGGTAAATTTTTAAACACAAACCCTAGCTCAAAATAATGGTAGAAATAGGTAAATCTTGTTACGAGGATTTCAAAAAAGTAAAAATCATTAAAAACGGGGCTAGAACGGACTTACAATCGATCTTGGAAGCTTGAAAAACCCTAGCTATGTCTTCCTTATGAGAATTTGGGCCAAGGGGTTGAAGATGAGCAAAAATTGGCTTTTAATTTTGTTTTTAATTCATTTTAATCACAAATGACTAAAATGCCCTTAATTTAAAAATATTCTATTTCACCTATTTGATGTCCATTCTTTGTCCAACTAGTTAACCAATGGTCTAGTTACCATTTAAGGACCTCCAATTTAAAATTTCATAGCAATTAGATACCTCTAGCTTCTAGAACTTAAGTTTTGCACTTTTTACAATTTAGTCCTTTTGACTAAATTGAGTGCCCAAACATCAAAATTTTCGAACAAAATTTTCACGAAGTCATTCCATAAAATTGTAGATCATAAAAATATAAGAATATAAATTTTTTTTCATCGGATTTGTGGTCCCGAAACCACTATTCCGACTAGGCCCAAAATCGGGCTTTTACAGAATCCATATTACGAGACTTAAAAAAATAGAAGAGGAATGACTATTCTACAGAATCCCTCATCCAGTGAATGAAATTACTGTTTTACTATAGGGCATTGAATAGTGACGGAATGGAATAGCCATTCCTTCTAACCAAACGTGATGTAAGTGTTTCACGCGTTCTAAATGTAAATATAAATTCATTATCTTTAAAAACAAAGAAAAATACTAATAAATAAGAGGTGAAATGAGTATACATGTCAAAAACAGTTATCAATAAAGAGTGTAAAAAAGAAGAAGAAAGAGACAGATACGGACATAAAAAATGGGTGTGAAAGAAACAAAACCAAACAAAATAGGTTGAGGGATCGTTTCACCTCGTGATTCCTTACCCTCAACCTCAACCAACAAATATTTCAACTCAATCAATTACATTTTACCCAGTGTTATTTTACATATCACGTGTCAGATATTATATTAGAAATCATAAAAAAAAAACGTAAAGTATTTTTATTCTAACCTTCACTCCACCTTCCAAACTTGTCATTTGAGTTTCCTAAGCAATACTAAATCCAAACTTATGAATTTAAATTTCAAAATTTATAATACTTTGAGGACTTATTACATTGAAATAGAGAGCTAAAGAAAAATGACATAGCATACATATGCTTCAAGTTGTGAAGAGGGCAATTTGTTTCTCTAAGACATAAACAATGATTATAATGCCTTTTTAAGAGATAAAACCTTACTCCCATACAAAGAGAAGTCACTAAGTTTTGGGAGATATTGTTGAAGACAGATTTGTGTAAGCTGCGAAGGAAGTGTGTCCTCAGCATTCTCTTTCTAGCTAGTTTCTATAGGTTCTTTAATCTTTTCTCTTCATTTGTTTTTTTTTTTCCACTACTACATATATAATCAAAGACATACAATATTTCTTATAATTGATATAGTCTACAAATATCTTTTTATGGTCAAATTTCTTATAGCTGATGTTTCAATGATTTAAGTGTTTCACGCGTTTTGAATGTAAATATGAATTCGTTATCTTTAAAAAAAAATAAAAAAATCAATAAATAAGAGATGAAACGAGTATACATATCAAAAACAGTTATGAGCAGAAAGCGTAAAAAAAAGAGAGAAAGAAACAGATACTGACATAAAAAATGGGCATGAAAGACTCAAAACCAAACAAAGTTGGTTGAGGGATTGTTTCCCCTCGTGATTCTCTCCCCTCAATCTCAACCAACAAATATCTTCAACTCCATCAATTATATGTTATCAAATGCTATTTTACATATCACATGTCAGATGCTATATCAAAAATCATAAAAAGAAATGTAAAGCATTTCCATTCTAACTTTCACTCCACTTTTCAAACTTGTCATTTGAGTTTCCTAAGCACTAGTAAATCCAAATTTATGAATTTAAATTCTAAAATCTATAATACTTCAAGGACTTATTGCATTGAAATAGAGAGTTACAGAAAAATTACATAGCATACATATGCTTCATGTTGTGAATAGAGCAATTCATTTCTCTAAGACATAAAAAATTATTATAATGCCCTTTTAAGACATAAAACTTTTCTCCTATATAAAGAGAAGTCACTAAGTTTTGAGAGACATTGTTGAAGACAGATTTTGTAAGTTGCGAAGGAAGTGATGGCCTCAGCATTCTCTTTTAAGCTAGTTTCTACAGGTTCCTTAATTTTTGCTCTTCATTTGTTTTTTTTTTCCACTACTTCATATATAATCAAAGACATACAATGTTTCTTATAATTGATATAGCCTACAAATATGTTTTTATGGTCAAATTTTTTATAACTGATGTTTTAGTGATTTAAGTGTTTCACACGTTTTGAATGTAAATATGAATTCAATATCTTTAAAAACAAAGAAAAATATAAATAAATAAGAGGTGAAACAAGTATACATGTTAAAAAAAAATTATCAACAGGGAATGTAAAAAGAAAAAAGAAAGAGACAGATACTGACATAAAAAATGGGCGTGAAAGACACAAAACCAATATGAGGGATTGTTTCCCCTCGTGGTTCTCTCCCCTCAACCTCAACCAACAATTATCTTCAACTCTATCAATTGTATTTTACCAAATACTATTCTACATATCACGTGCTAGATATTATATCAGAAATCTTGAAAAAAAAACGTAAATATTTCCATTCTAACTTTCACTTCACCTTTCAAACTTATCATTTGAGTTTCCTAAACACTACTAAACCCAAATTTATGAATTCAAAATCTAAAATTTAAAATCTATAATACTTTGTGGACTTATTGCATTGAATAAAGAGTCAAAAGAAAAATCACATAGCATACATATGCTTCATGTATAGAAGTGGGCAAACTGTTTCTCTTAGACGTAAACAATGGCCATAATACCCTTTTAAGACATAAAATATTTCTCTCATATAAAGAGAAGTGAGAGATATTGTTGAAGACAAACAGATTGTGTGAACTGCAGGGTTAGTGATGAACTCAGCATTGTTGAAGTCACTGATTTAATGAGTAGTATCTTCTAAAACTTGAATAATTAAGTTTAATAAGGAAAAAATAAAAAGGCTATTTAAAGAAGTGCCAAACTTGCTACAGAATTGAAGACGAGACCATTTCTCTTCTAACACTAAAAATGGCTCTGTTCCAATAAATTGATTCAAAGTGTTGACAGAAAATATGGAATTTTGTTTTTAATTTCAGGAGCAATTCAAAACTTTTCTTTTAAATATGAATCAAGCTTATATTCAAATCCACCCAACTCAACTCTTAATAAATCTAGCATAATAATTTCGATAAACACATAGGTAATTGAATAAAACTATTTCTTTACCAATTACATTGAAATTTACTACCGTTAACAAAATATTAAAATATCACCTCAAAGTTTTCTGTACAATGCGTATGTTGTTTCAATAATTTTTTTTTTTGAAATTTTGAATTTTAGTCCTAATTCAAATAGTAACAGTTAAATTTATTAAGTTAAATTTTACTGTCTCTGAAAATTTTATATCGTAAACATATTATTATATCAGTAATATTATGTTAGATTGTTATTATCACATAACACTTACAAAATATCATGTCATTTTAATTAATAAATTAAATAGTTATTATTTAAGTCGTAGGACTGAATGAATTAAATAGGCATCTTACTTATAGTAGATAGGGGATTTGAAATGAAATTTTAAAATATAAAAAATAAAATTTAGCTGAAAACTATAATCGTAGAGGGAGTTTAAGCATTTGATCAATTTTGCGTATGTTAGTAATGGGGTGGTGGGGGTTAAATTTTGGGCCTCAAATAGTGACCCGTTTCAGTTTCTATTTCCGCCTCCTAATCAAGCCAGCAACAACAGTAAACATAATAGATCTTCCTTCATAAATACGTTTTAAAACTTGAAATGTATCATAATAGATCTTCCGACGTTCGATTGGGGTACAATAGTTTTACCTGCTAATTGTTGGTCTAAAAGTTTTTAAAAAAAATATATATGTCGGTGCCTTGAACCAAGTTTGATGTCTCAATAAAAAAGGAATTAGTGGGTGGTACATACATGCTACTTCACACTTTTTTGCACTTATCCCTTATCTTATATAAAGTGATGCATGCTTTATAATTAAAAAGAAAAGCAATTAAAGAAATGGGTTTAGAAAGTAGAAACTTGGAATGCTTGTAATGTCATAGAACCAAATTCCAAAAAAGCAAAGAAAAGCATATTGTTTGCTAACACCTATCAAAAAAGCATATTGTTTGCTAATGGAAAAAGCAAACAAAAGTTATCAGCTTACACTAATTAATCTTCTTAATGCTGGTTTTGCAATGTTTTTCTCAAGCAATCAAAAGAACCCTTTTATGATAAGGAATATTGTGAGTGCAAGATTAATTAGTTTGGCGTGAAGCATGAGTGGAACTTGCAAAAACATGGAAAAGGATTTGAGATTTAATGTCTTCCATCAACAGCATCTTCAAATTTGAGTGCAACCTAACCATCTGTCCCTTATTGTTGGGGTGGGGAGGATCGTTATCTCCCCACGCCACGAACCTTCAATTACTCACCAGCGACTGGCATCTCATGCCATACATATATATAGTTAGTTAGTTAGTTCTGATGTTAACCCGGATTAAGCTGAATTGGGTCACAAATTGGAGGGTGGTATGATTATTTGGTCTGGCTAGCTGGCCTACTAACTTTTCATTTTCTATTCATGGCCAACACGTATTTAGATATGAGTAACTCGAACCCGATTAACTTATCGTAGGTGATGTGGGGTTATAAGCGTGACCACCATTCCAAGCTGCTCCAAAAGCATCTATCAACAGCAAAGCATCTGCACAAGTATTTGTCTCCAGACATTAAAATAAAGTAAAAGATGTTTGAATGAACATGAAATGGTGTTAGATTCTCCATTATGCAAAATTATATCTTATAATAAAAATGATTCTTCCTTCTCATGTTATCAGTTTTTTGGTGTATGATTCTGATTTCATTTATCTTTTACCATGAATTGCAGCAAAATTTAGGTGAAATTTTTTATATTCTAGTCATTAAATTCTGACTGTAAATCAACATGAATCTTTGTACCAACCTAAGGTTTCTTTAGTCCACTGTTTGGTTAGTGGTCCTGGTAAAAGCCAGTCAGATAATGCTTGCTCATAAATTATTGCTAATGTTCTAATGTCACTGTCAGTATCATAATACAAGAATAATGTCTCCATTGTCTGATATTTTTTTCAATTTTCATAAAATTTTACTGTTCAATTCTCAGAATATGAGTTTATTGTTGCTTGTATTAAACATGTTACATGAAATTGACTTAAGCTTACCTTCCAAAAGTTTGCATGTAATAGTATCCAACAACTAAGTCAAAAGAGAAAAAGCAAAAAGAAAACAACCGAATCTGAATAAAACATGTCATCCCACTCAAACAGATGATTTTTGTGTTCACAAGATCAATGAATATAAGCATATATTTTCATTTTAATGGAGTATAAGTAGGGTTATTTTAAGGGGTGATAAAATAAAAGTTTAACTTACAATACCATTAGATTGTCTGTTAGATTTAGGTAAAAAAGATCTGAGTTGAAAAGTTCATATATTGGTGGCCTGATCATTCTTCTTTCAACATCAAGTTGCAAAAAGCTTTCTTCATTCTCTGATCTATTTATCCTACAATTCAGAATTCTGATCAGTCCCCAGGTCTTAGGTTGATGTCAAACCACTAAAAAGATGCCCTTCTTTTGCAAAAAGAATCTGGGTTTTTAAATTGTTGCTTCTGAAATGTGGGTTTCCCTTTACAAGAAGCAAGCTTTCAACATCATTTGCCAAAAAGAAGGGTTTTTCTTTTTTATAGTGAAATAATTCATTCAATCTGTTTGAGAAAAAACAAGAAAAAGAAAAACTGGTTTTTGTAGAGATTAGCATGAGAGCTTGAGTTTAGATTATTGGTGAAAGATTTTGTTCTATGGCTGGTGAAGATTTGGTGGAACTCAAATTCAGGCTTGCAGATGGAACTGACATTGGTCCAAGCAAGTACAGTCCAGCTACAACTGTGGCATCTCTCAAAGAGAAAATACTTGCTCAGTGGCCTAAAGGTTAATTTGCTCAACCTTTTTTTTGCCCCATTTTTACCTGTTTAACAATTGTATGTAACTATGCATCACCGGGTTCTCTTTGTTATCCATTGCTTCAAAATCAAAAGTATCTGTCTCAAGAATGTCCTGTATTTTCCTTTATGCTTGCTTGCAAATTAGTTCAGTTAGTGAAGAGTGTTTTTTAATTCTTGCACCCATGGCACTGTAAAAAAGGCACATGATGATCTTAGATCAAAATAACATACTAATTTCTTGAATAATAAAGCTTCACTGATTTAACCTTTTAGATTTCTACTTGTTAATCTAAAGAGGAAGGCAGTCATAAAAGCTTTATCAGAAACATTTTTCCTCTTATAATTCTCCTATTCTGTGATTTATATCTGAATTATTGTGTTGTTTATAACATTCAAAATTGTGCTTGGGTACATAATTGGCTTCTTTTTTTATATGGAAAACTCTGGTCTGTTTTACAGACAAAGAAAATTGCCCAAAGACAACACAAGATGTGAAGCTAATTAATGGTGGAAAGATACTTGAAAACAACAGCACACTTGCTGACTGCACACTACTGGTTGGTGAACTTCCGGGCTGTGTAATCACAATGCATGTGGTTCTTCGCCTTCCTTTGTCAGACAAAAACAATGGTAATCCACTTCATATATGCATTTGATTTGTTAAATCTGTTGTTGGATTTTTGGTTGGTAAAGCTTTTCAGAAGCTAACCAATTTCATAACATCCATGTTTGTTTTCCTATTCTATTTCTCTCTTTTAAACAATAACTACAACTAGCAAGTGGTGTATTCGTATTGTTTTGTCAAGTCATAATCTCATGTACTGACTTTAGTCAATGATCAGAGCATGTCAACTTATATGGTGATTAACTATCCACAGAGAAACAACAGGATGATACTCCAAAGAAAAGCGGCTGTTCCTGCACCATCTTGTAGCTGCCTAATGAGATTTCTGATGCCACTTCCTTGAATGAAAATTCCTGTTATATCTGTTGTTGTGAGTGCCAAATTCCTCAACATTACAATGTTTCAGGATTTTTCAAGTGAAGTGTGGGACGAGAGAGAGAGAGAGAGCCACAAATAATGGTGAAGCAGAGATGAAGGAAAAAGGTGTGGGACACAAATGGTTGAATTTGTTGTATTTATTTACATAATATACAGTCGGTTTGCTTTTTAATATTGTGTAGCAAGCTTCAACAACATGACCCTGCAATAGCCTGTGAGTTCACTGCAAGTTTGATCATTTAATGACAGTGAAGAAGCAGGCAATAACTTAAACCTGTAAAGGGTCGTTTCTTTCTCTTAAAGAGTACTAAGGAGAGGCCGATGAGGACGGAATCTAGTTCCGGGCTTTCACAGATGCCCGGAATATTCTTGACAGTCATCATGTCATGAGTCTCTGTGTCTCTAAGAGTTTCAGTCTTTAAAGGACCATATCATTTCCTTATAGACAGTTGAGTGAGACCAGTTTAAAGTAGTTCACGTGCAAATATATAACATGCTTGAAATTCAAAACCAATTGCAAGGAATTGCGATACCATGTATGAAGTATTATTCTTCACCAAGATAAATAAGATAATTAGGAGAAAGAAATCGTATGAACAAACAAAAGAGTTCTTTAAATCTTGACAACGGACTGATGCCAGATAGTGGACTGACAAATGACACGGTCAGACCACTATGTAGAGTAAACGGACAAAACAAAAAGAAAGAAAGAGCCAATTCCAAGGCACCTTACGGAGAATTATTACGTAAAAAGACAAAGTAAGCATAAAAAGGGTTCCTGAGAGGTATTTTCTTGTTGAGTTCATTTCCACCATCTTCAGCCTCTTTATTTTCCTTGAAAATTCTGCCCTCTACTAACAGTAATCAAAGTGCCAACTCCAACGCCTCTTTATTTGTGCGGTTCCAACCTCTCTCATATTCGAGCTCAAATCCTCGCTAGCTTGGAAATGACACTAACACCTTAAACTCTGCTTTTTCAATGATCTGATCAAAGTCAGCATGACATCACCATTACTTCAAAAAGAAACCAACACAAGGTTCAAACAAATGTGAAAAAAAAAAACAAGTGAAAGTAGTATGGAAGCCATTGTATTTAGGGGTAATTTGCATTTAAAAAACAGATAAATTAATTTTTATATATCTAATTTTATTGAAAAAATAGATAAATTAGTTTTTATATATTTCAAAATGTACAAATTAATCTTTTTTTCTATAAAATGATGACGTGTACAAGTTGAAAATTACTTTTTTTATTGGTAAGCTATAAAAATAGTCACCCAACTAAGTCTTTTGTTTTATTTTGGTCACCCAATTATTATTATTTATTTAATCACTAAAATTTTTTAAATTAAATATTTTAATTACGCTCAACTTATATGGGCTTTATTTTATTAGTCTAGTAACAAAATTAGCCTTCTAATGTTTGCACATCTTATCAATTTAATCCTAAATATAATAAATTTAAAAAATTTAGCCTTCAATGTTTACAAAATCTGTCAATTTAGTCCTAACTCTAAAAATTTTAAAAATAATAAAAAATTCATTGTTAGCCCTTTATAACCCATTGGCTAACTCATGTGAGATATTAAAATAAATAAATAAAAAGGTACCCTCTTTCAAGTCACTTACAAAAAAACTTTAAAAAGTTGGGATAAAATTTAATTAGTATCTCACATAAGTTAGACAATTAGTTATAAAGAGTTAAAAATGATTTTTAAATTTTTAGAGTTAGACTAAATTGACAGGTTTTGTAAGTATTGAGGGCCAAATTTATTAAAATTTTTAGAATTAGAACTAAAATGACAAAATTTATAAGCATTGAGGACTAAATTTGTTGAATTTTTAAAATTTAGGATCAAATTGATAGAATGTGTAAATATTATAGGGCAAATTTTGCTATTAGAATAATAAAAATAATAGCCCACATAAGTTGAGAGTGACTAAAATATTTAATTTCGAAAAGTTTAATGACTAAATCAAAAAATTAATAGTTGAGTAACCAAAATAGAACAAAATACATAATTAGATGACCATTTTTATAATTTACCCATAAAAAATTAATGTCTAGCATACTCCCATTAACATTTAAAAAACAAGAGAAAGATTAATTTGCACATTTTAAAATATATAAAAATTAACTTATTTATTTTTTGAATCGAGAGTATAAAATAAAATCTGCCCAAAGCATCCAGGCTTCCCTAATACATTTACCAGCAAAAACAGTAGAAAGAAAGTATTTTAATATTATTCGAAGCCAAATGACAAGATTCTCAGTATAGAAAACAACAACTCACATAATTCAAATCTTATTCAAATTCATAATATTTGAATCTTTTAACACATATAAAATATTTATAAATTCCTTCCTTAAAAAATTGTTTATAAATATCAAGATCGAAAGCGTTTGACATTTAAGTATATATGAGGTCCTCAATTTTTATATATTTATTCAACTTCACCCCTATTCATTTAAATTATTTAAACTAATAAGACTAAAAGGTCAAAAAGTCACTAGTAACAAATTAAAAAAATCAATTAATGTCTTTAAAATTTTAAAAAATATTAAAAATCATAAAAATTATAAAAAAAAGTTATAAAAAATTTAAAATTATAGCCGACTCATTAAAATCTAACGGTTATAAATTTTAAAAAGAAATTGACCCCTATTTTTTTATTAGATTGATATTGTTATTTTTTAATAAATTTTTTATAATTTTAATTTTTTATACTTTTTTTTATAAATTCTTTTTATAATTTTTAAATATTTAAAAGGGTTTTAATTGAGTTTTTTTTTTTTAATTTGTTACTAAGGCTTTTATTATCCTTTAGCTTTATTAGTTTTAAAAATTCTAATTTACTTCCAATAAAATAGTAAGGTTCAATTTGAATAAATTATGTAAAGGTGGAGAGCTAAATTGGTTATTATAACTCATATATAAACATTAAATTTTAATGGATGGGCTATTTTGCTTACTCATCTAATGTACAAAGGCTAATTTACTCAATTTTCTAGTAAAAAAGTTAAAATGCAATAAAAAATTATAGTAAAGAAATCTTTTTTTTGGTGAAATAAACAATTAAACAAAAATTACATCGAATTAAGTTGGTTAATAGCACCACTTGCTTTATTTTGATTCAAAACTTCCAAGACGTCATGAGTACATTCGTCATAAATCTGGAGGCCTGCTCAGTCAACGACATGATTATTCTCTCTGAGAAGATGTTGAATCAGTTAATACCCTTCCGTACTCATAATTTTTTTAAACTCTCCGGAGAATAGTGATACTCAAATCCCCTAACAAATTATTCTCTAAGGCTTGAAGTAGCTCCAAATTGACTGTTTTGATGTTTTTATTTTGCTCCTTACTTTTTATTTTCCTTCTTTTGTATTAACTTTTTTTCTGGGAAAGTTTTTATTATCTTTTTATTTTCCCTTTTTTGGATTAAAATTTCATTTGAATTTTTTTTTATTCAATGAAAACTCATTTGGATTTCCGAAAGAAGAATTGTCTCTTTTTTTTAATAAGGCCTAAATAATATTATATTTAGTATAAACTAATAAAAAAATATTAGATGCATAAACAAAAAAATTGGAGTAATCTAGCTTTTCATGTGTCCATTGTTGGTTGAAATAAGAATGAGAAGGGCACATAATCTTGAGTTCTTCATCACACAATCCCAAACTTAACCAAAAAATATCAACCAAACAAATAAGAATCACAAGGCCACACAATTTAGCCAAATGGTCTTTCCCTTTGATAATAAATAAATAAATTAAATAAATCAACTAAACAATATCAGTAAAACAAGGTGCTGTCCGAGACAATTTTTTGCCATCCCATATTTGGTTCCTAAACAGGTTTTCCTGTTGCACTATCAGAAGAAACCTTGGCAGAAGGGGTTTTCTTAGACACCCAGAAGGGGAAACAACCAGTAGCTGCAGGGATTTTCCTTTCATCAAACACCTTATCATCACCCTTTGCCTCCTGCTGTCCCTTCTCCATTTCCTTCATTTTCTTCATTTTCTCCTTATGAAGAGATCGCATCACGTAAGCTTCAGCGAAACTAGCTCCAAGACTAACAGTTGCCATTGATAGACTGATAAAAAATAAGCTTTTTTAGGTCGATGCGATATTTCACTAGGCTTTGTGTTTGAAAGCACGCTATTAGGAAAGGAATGATGTTTCCCAGAACTATTGAAACTGGGAAATTTATAGTCAGATGGGCGAAGCTTTCATTGTTGGGTCGATAGTCGATAAGTCTTTAATTTGGCTTGCTGGCCAAGGAAATCCATCAGCTGACATTGTTGAATTCCTTCTTTTTGTTCTGTAAGTTCTGAGAAAGTGTGGATTTTGTTTTTTATGTTTTGAAAATGTCAATATTTGACGTGATTTTTGTATATTTATAGTTTACATTTTTTTTAGGTCCAGTTTTTAGTTTTATCCCTTTATCTTACTAAAACTCATAAGTTAGTCCTTATCAGAATTTGGTCCTCATATTTTATTAAAATTGAAATTTAATCTAACTTTGATAAACACAAACTTGAAATGTTGATTTTTGCTAATTTTTGGTATATACATTGTTGAATTATTTTTTTCTAATTCCTTACATAAAAATTGTGGAACTGTTAATTTCCTTATTAGCGAGTTAATGATAAAGTTAAAAAAAATATGAGGATTAAATTTTAATAAATTAAAGTAGAGGAATTAACTTATTAATTTTAGTAAAGGAGAGGAATGAAATTCATAATTAGACACGTATATTTATATGAGATAATCATATCTACAAATTATATATATTTATGTAAAATTTAATATTTAAATAAATTTATGTTATATAAATTATGTGCATTTATATATTTTTTTATTTTTTCACAAAACCCTTAATTGAATTATATCAAGAGTTAATTGAATTATAGTTTACGTTCCTGATTGAATAATGGCTAAGGTTATGAAAGAGACAAGAGAGAAAAAGAAAGAAAGCAGAGAAGTAAAATTAAAAAAAGAAAAGTTAAAAGAAAAAAAAAATCTAAACTGCTTAAAATGAAATATATATATATATATATATATATATATATATATATATAAAGATTACTTTCGTAATTGGAATTAAAATTTGTTTAAAATGATTATATAACATGTAACATTAGTCGTTATTTCGTTAACGGTTCAGTGATCAAAATATAACAAATTAGTAATATTAGTGATCTTATCATAACTTTTTTAAAGTTTAGTTATCAAAATGTAATTTAAACAATACATAAATGACCAAATTTATAGCTTATTGTTTATTTTATATATCATTAATTTAAATCATATGAAACTTTAAATATATTATACTATAATGTAAATATTAAAAAGTGTGTTATGTTGTTTATATTTAATGAGAAAAAATGTTTATGTTTGTCTTGGTACGAAGGGCTTGGGTCTTAAATACTTAAATTTGAAACTCATCTCATATGAGGGGTTTTAGTCTAGATTATTTCAATTCTTAATTCGCTTGTGTCTAAGTGCTATGTGTGAGTTTTAGTTTCTTTTTTTATAAATAACAACATTAACATTAAGAATAATAAATTGTTTTAGTTTTTAATTCGATCATGCTGTAATAATTTGAGTATATTTTATGGTTGCTTCAGCATTTATTTATATTTTAATTATATTGTACATGTAATTTTTCAAGAAAATATTTATATTTAGAAATTTAAAAAAATTTATATGATGGTGGTAAAAATTTATATAAAAAATATTTTTTTTTTAAAAATATGCATGACATAAATCAGCTTGGATAAACAATTTTGGACAAAATTTAAAAGTGATATTTTGAAGCTTAGACAACTATATTGGATATTAATATCATGCATAAATTTTATCAGCTTCGATAATTAAATATCTTTAATTGTGTGTCACCTTTTAACGTCGATAATGAATTTTGTAACTCTTAATAATATAATACTTAATATGAACTCATAAAATAAATAAAGGGTAAATTACACCAATAGTAATTCAATTTTAGGGTAGCTAACAAAATAGTCACATAGGTTTCATTTCAATCACCCAACTTTGAAAAATAACAAAATAGTAACTAACGTTATAAAAAAGTGACAAAACAGTCACTGACTAACAGTTTCTGTTAGTGTCTTAATAGGACTGCTGATGTGGCAAGTTAACTAGCTGATGTGGCCGGTTAACTTGCCACGTTGGATGAAGAAATTGAAAAAAAAAAAACCCTGAAAAAACCCCTTTAACAGAGAAGAAGAAGAAGAAGAAGAAGAAGAAGAGACTTTGCATCAAACTTTTTGCCTGCTTTACATACATGTAATTGAGAATGCTTCTTCTTCTTCCATCAACGGTTCTGTTAAGGCACTAACAGAAACTGTTAGTCAGTTTTGTCAATTTTTTATAACGTTAGTGACTGTTTTGTTATTTTTCAAAAGTTAGGTAACTAAAATGAAACCTACGTGACTATTTTGTTAGTTACCTTAAAATTGAGTGACTGTTGGTGTAAATTTATCCATAAATAAATTGCTAAATATGTACACGTAAACAAAAAAAATCGAGAAATATTGCTTTTCATAGTGTACCTTTTTTTTTTTTTTTTTACACAAATAAGAATAAGAAGGGTACACAATCCCAAACTTAGCTAATCCAACTACTTAAAGCGAGCTAAACCGCCTTTCCGTGGCCATAATAGTTTCAGCCTAAAAGATCAAAGAACCAAAAAAATCAAATCAACCAAACATGCAGTAAAAGGTTACCCAACGTATTCCCCGAGGCAACCATTTTTTATCCAATATTTGGTTTTTAAACAGGTTTTTCCGTAGAATCAGCGGAAGAAACCTTGGCAGAATGGGTTTTCGTAGACACCCAGAAGGAGAAACAACCAGTAGCTGCAGGAATTTTCTTTTCATCAAACAACTTATCGTCGATCTTTGCCTCCTGCTGTTCCTTGATCTCCATTTTCTTCAATTTCTGCTTATGGAGAGATCGCATCACATAAACTTCTGCGAGACTAGCTCCAAGACCAGTCGTTGCCATTGTAGACTGATTTAAAAAAAAAAAAAAACAGTTGTTTAGGCTGATGAGATATTTTGCTACGCTTTGTGTTTGAAAGCAGGCGATTTGAAAGAATAAGTCTTCAGGAACTACCGAATCTGGGAAATTTATAGGCAGCTGTGGGGGAGATGGCGAAACTTCCATTGTGGGGTCGATAAGTCTTTAATTTGACTTGCTGGCCAAGGAAATCCATTGCCTTGTTCAATTTTATTCTAAATATATTTATTTGTATAATATTTTAATTACATTTTATATACATTTTTAAATTTAAATTAATTTTTTTGAAAAAAAACTATTTTATTGAAAGAAGATAAATATAAATAGTTTTAAATATTTTGAAAATAAAATGTTAATAGTTTTAAATTTCTATAATTTTTAATTAAAAATTTGTAGTATGTTTTTAACATAATTTAATCACTTTTTAAACATTTAAGTAAAATTTATAATAATTTCAAAAAGTTTTAAAGTTGTTTTAAATATGTTTGTTACAAATTTTATTCTTTCTTAAATTCTGTTAAAAAATTTAATGAAAACATTTATAAATATAATATAATTTAAAATTTTAAACATGTTAATTTAAAATATTTTCAAAATATTAACAACATAAAAATACTTTTTAAAACGGTTTTAACTTTCAAATTTATTAAAGTGTTTATAGGACTATAAAAAAGCAATCTACAATTTTTTTTTTTTAAATAACATTGTTTATCTGTTAAAAAGTAAAAACATTTAACTTTTTTTGACCTTTTTTTTACACATAAAAAGGAAAAAAAAGCTACTTTGGAGTGTTTATGACAAGCTTCCATTTATTTTCATATATTTCTATTTTTATTTTACAAAATTGTTCAGTATTAATTATAAATGATCCACGTATTTGATTGTATGGATCAATTAAATTTTATAGCATTTCAACAATACTAATATTTAGAAAATAATAAACAAATTAATATAAATATTTAATTTTAAAATTATTATTTAAAATAAAAGTGAATTAATATAAAACCCATATTTAATTTAATGACATTAAATGTGTATTGAACATTTAATTTTCAAGAATCTATATAGAAAAAAAATCTATTCGTTTAGGTAACTTTATATTCACATGTGCATTTTTAATTTGTTATATTAAAAACAACAAAAGTTGATTGGTACAGGTTTAGTATTAATATTACACAATTAGTATTAATAGTAATTTACATTTTAAAAAATTGACAAAAAGGTGAAAAATCAAGCAGGGAAGTTTATAACACAATTTATCGAGTTATAGTGTGACCATCCCTATCCTCCTACATTACAGTTAGTAGCTATTTCAACGGATTATTGTCACACCCCAAATTATAAGGAGTTAGTTGTAATAAATAAGTAAAAAATAAGTATTAGGCTTAATATTTAAGTAGCTCGTATATTTCTTATAGTCTTAAGTTTAAATCACATCTCTCTCATATCTTCTTTTTTTTCAACAACTTGTGATTAAAACCATACTTAAATATATATTAAATAGAATAGAAATAACCAAGTGTGGGCAGTAGCCCAAATGGTTAATAATCACTTTTTCCCTGCCCACCTCCTTCATATTCTTTTAATTTTGACAGAAAAGGAAAAATTTGTAACACCCCTAACCTGTATCCGTAGCTAGAACAGGGTTTCGGAGCATTACCGGAACATTCAAAACATTTATCAATAAATTTAGGCAAGTTACTATTCATTCACCGAGGTTATTCATAATATCCCTTAAATGGACCCTAAAGGCCCAATACAAGCATTAGAATCAAGTCGGGACTAAATCGGGAGCTCAGAGAATTTTTCGCGAAATTCCAAAATTTGCCAAGGTGTAGGGCTCACACGCTCGAGTGGTCCAAGACACGCCAGTGTGACCCTGGGACATGCCCGTGCTGCAGGCCGTGTTCAAAACTAGGTAGCTCTCTGATTTGTGCCACACGGCCATGCCACACGCCCATGTGCTAGGCCGTGTGGTTAATTAATTCAATTCGAATTAAGTGCAGGTTTCACACGGCCAAGACACACGCCCGTGTGGCACACACGGTTGAGACACACGCCCGTGTCTCTGCCCGTGTGCTCAATTCTGAGCATTCTGTTTCTCAAAATTAGGGTGCAGGGGGCACACGGCCTAACCACATGCCCGTGTTACCAGGTCGTGTGTCACACACGGTCTAGACACAAGCTCGTGTGTCTACCCGTGTGGACAAAATAAAACCATTCCTAGCTTCATTTCTCACCCCAACCTTTGCCATAATCCTACACCACATCTTGCATTCATAACCCAACAAATCCAAGCATAATCCATCCATCATCTTGGCATATCATTTCATGCATACGTGTTTACAATCTTACCTTGGTTATGTCCTCATGTTAGACATAATTTGATCAACTACTTAACATATATGTGGCTAACATAATATGACATTACAAGTATATCAAAACAATCATTACTAGTCATTCCAATGGCTAGATTACAAGTATCGTTTATGTTTATATGCCAATATGGCCAACATATCCTATACATGCCATTACAACCGTAATTGATTTACCATATTGTACTGACATGGGCCGATGGATAGTGTGAGTGATATCCACCGAGCTTCCAATCCAACGAGCTTCCGATTTACTCTAAAACAGAGGAAAATAAAATGGGGTAAGCATAAAATGCTTAGTAAGTTCATATAACATGGTACTTAACTTACCATTCATCCTATTTTGAGGTAACTATGTAAGGCATATTCACTTAATTTGACCTCAAGCCCTACGCACATTCTCATTGCCCTTGTTAGTCATGTAATCCATGAAAACATCAAGATATGTATAAGCTCAATCAACAATCAAGTTTCCATGCATATATGCTTTCCACAACATGTATTCATTAAACATGTATATATTTTCTCTTATTATTTCAAGTATAGTTTCATAGTAGTTCGTTTCGAGTTCAGATCATTTCATATCAGGACTTTACTCATTTTATTCGAGTATTAAGGACACCAAGTAGTGGTAAACTCAAGGTGTACAATTATATAATCAAGGATGAACACTCTCATCAAATAATTTTCATGTACAATTATCATCTTTTCATATTTTCATACATCACTAGTCATAAATCATCATTTCCATGTGTTTCATGTAATATCCTTTTTCATGTCATATTTCATATCATATCATATATATATATCATTCCATGTCAATTTGTCTTAAACTCATATTTGCCCTTATCAGAGCTTTGCCCGTTGAATTTATTTGAAATATCGATAGATACGCAGGTAGTACACTCGAGGTGTACGAATCAGAATCCGTCAATTCGTGTCCAATGGTACCCATAAGGTACAATTTCAGAAAGTACACTCTCGAGCCACGTATATATAAACAACAAGATTTCTAGTCCAGGCTAAATCCTTTTTACGTCATATGCTCTAAAGAGCTTGATTTGGATTACTCGTCCGAGCTAAATCCAATCCATAACATATGCTCGAGAGGACTAATATTAGGATTACCCATCTGGGCTAAATCCTATCAGAATTGAGGTTGAAGCATTACTCATCCGAGCTAAATCCTATCCGCAACAAATGCAAGACCTCTTTCGTTTCAGGAAATCACATATCCATCGATTTTCCATTAAGTGAACTAGGATTTAAACATTTTTCAAGCATTATTGGGCATTTGATTATTTCATACCTCCGTAACATTTATGTAATTCAAGTAAAACACATTCCATATTCACGTCAAGCATACGAGTAACATTTTATTCATTTACCATTTTATTGGGCATTTTCATTTATCGGGCTATATCGAGTAGGTGATCATTTCATATTTTTATGACATTGATAAAATTCACAAACACAACATTTAAATCAAGCATAAAAACATATACAATTTAGTTACACGAACTTACCTTGACAAAGGTTCGTATACGTAAAATCTACTAATTCGATATTTTCCTCATTCCTCATTCTAACTCCGAATTTGGTCTATCCGGATCTATACGAGTAAATTTAACATCAATTTATCATATTTTACATTCATATGGATTAAATTTTCATCCTAGGCAAAATTACTATTTTGCTCTTAACTTTTCCATAAATTCCATTTTCGTCCCTAGGCTCGGAAAATGAAACTTGTGCAAATTACTCCCTATTCCAAGTTTAACCAAAGCCCCATTACAAATTTTACAGCACATGTATTCATAATTTTTCATAATTTTTCATCAAATTTTACTACTTTTCATTTTAGTCATTGAATCACGTTTTCATCAAAAATCCCTTTGTAAAAGTTGTTTATCTATCAATAGTCTTTCATTTTCTACCATAAATTTCTAGTTTCCAGCATATACATCCATGACCCATTTTCATACTTTGATAACTTTTCAAATTAATCCCCCAAATAGAGAGATTAAGCTATCCCGATTCCAAAAATATCAAAATTACTAGAAACGGGATAAGGAAACTTACCCAATTTGGCCATGAAAGTCTCTTCTCTCTCTCTAAGGGTTTCCATGTTTTATTTTTGGGGAAGAAGATGAGAAATAAGATGTTATCTATTTTATCATCTTTTAATTAATTAAAATTTTTTACTTTCCAATTTAGCCTTTACCATTTTTCTATATTTCCATGGATGAGTCACCAAGAAAAATCTACATACTTTTCTTAATGGTCTAATTACCATATAAGGACCTTAAATTTTGAATTTCATAACTATTTGACCTTAAGTTGGCGTGCGTCAGCAAATATGTTGCATGTTCTATTTTCCTTTTCCGTGTGAACTTCACATATAGTCAATCTACTAACTGTGGTATTTGCCCCAAAATTTTAAATTAACAAAGTAGACAAGTGGTCCTACTAGCAAGATTCCGTTAAAAATCAGTTAACATAAGAATGTGCTCCTCTCTTTGGGGGTAAACTATTTTGAATGTGATTAAATTATTAATAGGTTTATGTTTTGGTTATTTAAATTTAAAAAACTATAAAATAATCATTGAATTATTCGAAAGTCTTTATTTAAGTCACTAAGCTATTAAAATTATTGTTGTACGGCCTACCCTGTTTGCACCACCTACACCAATTAAAAACTCTCATTCCTCTTCTCTTCTATAGCTTAGGTTATTTTTTCTTGAAACAACTTTGAACATCAAGAATTTGTGAACCAAAATCTAAGCAATTTTCTTCTCTAATATCTGACATTGTGTAACAACCCGTTTTCAGTCAAAATTGAAACAGTGGTTTCGGGACCACAAATCCGAGTTAGAAAGAAAAGTTATCTTAGTATTGTTGCATGGTCTGCATTATGATAGGAATAACTTATGAAAATTTCATTAAGAAAATTTTACCGATTTCATGTTTAATTTGGAGGAAAGGACCAAATTGCATAAAGTGTAAAAGCTGAATTCTAGTAGCTAGAAGGATCAAATAGCTATGGAATTTAAAATTTGAGGTCCTTATAAGGCAAATAGACCATTAAGATAAGTTAGTAGATATTTATGATGATTCATCCATGGAAATTTAATAAAAGAAAAGGACTAAATTGGAAAGTGGAAAAATAAAAGATGATAATTAAATTAAAAGACAAAATATCATTTTATATCATCATCTTCCCCAAAATTTTCTATGGAAACCCTAGCTAAGAGAGAGAACTTCAAGCAAGCTTAATTGGGTAAGTAATCATGTCCCATTTTTAGTAATTTTGACATTTCTAAGATTGTAATAACCTAATTTATCTATTTTGGGGATCAATTTGGAAAGTTATCAAAGTACTAAAATTTTTCCATGGATGAGTATGTTGAAATTTTGAAATTTATGGTAAAAAAATGAAAGGTTGTTGATAGATAAACAACTTTTGTAAAGGAAATTTTCATGAAATTTTGATTTAGGGACTAAATTGAAAACTGTAAAATTCATCTAAAAATTTTTTATTTTTTTTGAAATACATAGACTGTTATTGTTATATGAAAATTTTGGCTAGGCTTGGAATAAGGATTAAATTGCATGAATTTTATTTTCTGAGCCTAGGGATGAAATTAGAATTAATTAAAAGTATAGGGGCAAAATGGTACTTTTTCCTGAAATGTAAATTTGATTGAATTGAATATGAATTTTATTAAATTAAGTTAAATTTACTCGTATAGCTTCGGATAAACCTAGTATGGAATTGGATCGAGGAAAATAATAAGTATCGAATTAGTAGATTTTCGTATACGAACAAGTGTCGAGGTAAGTTTGTGTAACTAAATTGTATGTTTAAATGTAATAATTGAATTGCATGTATGTGATTGTATGATTTCCATGTATATGAAATTGATTGAATATTTGATAATACCCGATAAGTGTTAAGTCTCGTTTGAACAAATGAAAATCGATGGATACCAGTTTTCCGTATTGGTTGTGGACTTGCATATGTTGTAGACACACCATAGCTCAAAAGAGCATCCTGTTATAAGCCCTCTTGAGCTTCCTGTTAATAGCTCTTCGGAGCATCCCGATAGGTTGTGATCCTTCATGTGTTGTGGACACACATTAGCTTTTATGAGCTTTTTAACTATAGGCTCTTCGTGAGCTTCCTGTTAAATTGGCTTTTTGTGAGCTTTCCAATATGACTCGTTTGAATTTCCCAATATATGGCTATCCGGAGTTTCCCGATATATGGCTCTTCGAAGCTACCCATTTTTGGCTCACATGAGCTTCCCGTTATGGCTCTTAGGAGCTTCCTATTATACAACCCGAATAAGCTTCCTTTACATGGCTCACATGAGCTTCCTGTTATATGCTCGAGAGAGTGCTTCTTGATTGTGTGCTTTAATGAGCACCCCCGAATATGAATTGAAGGATCACTGTTTCGTACACCTCGTGTGTACTACCCGGGCATCCATTGATATTTCAATGATTCAACGGACAAAAATTGTAACGCCCCAAATTTCTTTAATTCTGGCTTATGTGATTTTGGAGCACAAAGATATCTGTATGTGTTTCTGAAATTAATTGACACAAATATCTGTCTGCTTTAGTGGTTATGTGTTCTGGGTGTGCGTGGGAGGTCCCAAGTTCAAGTCACAACTTGGGTAAAATTTGGCATTTTTTATGATTAAAACTCTCACTGGGTTGGTAGGCTTTTATGTAATTGTTTGTAATTTTATATCAAAATGGGCCTGCTGGTCTGGCTGTTAAGTGAAGTGTTAATATGCTGGTGGTCTTGAGTTCGAATCCTGGTGTGTGCAAATGAGTGTTTTATTTTGCTACTAGTGCCGTGTGTGTGTTATAGTTTGACCGAAATTCTGAGAGTTTGAGGGTGATGAGAGTGTGTTGGACGGCTTGGGAGGGAAATAAGGGATTTGGGGAGAAATGTAATGAGTGGATGCGTTTGAGATGGACTGGGATGATGAGTGGTTGGAATGGATGTGGTTTAGTGGAGTAAATCAAGGAGTTTAAGGAGTTACCCTTTGATTCCAAAAATCTCTGCAGAATTCTCCTCTACTATCTTTCGTTTTTATGTTATTTTTCTCTGCCTCCATAGCCAAATTTTATCCATTTCCCCCACCCCCTTTTTGCTTTCTCTTGACTTGGCTGCTGAAATTTCAAGTGTTTCCCCTTATCTTTCATTTTCGATCTATCTTGTTCCTCAGCTTTTGTTTCCGTGCGATAATGGTAAGTAGTGTTGTTGTGTTCTTTTAGTTTTGGTTTCGGAAGATTTTGATTCTATTGTTTGTGCATAGGGGACAATCGTGAAGCAGTTTTTCTTTCCAACGAATTGATTACTGCAAGCAGTCGGGGGTGATTGCGGTAAGTGAGTGCGTTTGGCTCGTTTTAATGCTGATTAAATTGTGTTTTAGTTGTTAAATTCGAGATTGGGTGTGTTGTTTGTAGGTTCTAGAAGGTTCAGAAGTGCTTAAGCATCGAGAACGACCCAGGTGTGTAAACATAACTCTGCAAACGAAAATCGGCAAAAAGCCAAAAAGTGAGACTGTCGACACTACACGGACGTGTGGCCGCCCGTGTGGTAGGCCGTATGATCGGACACAGGCGTGTGATCGACGAGGTAGGCCATATGCGATTCTTGGGTCGAGCCGAATCGAGCCGTGTAGGCCTCACGGACGTGTGGGATTATTTGGCCAGGCTGTGTGATCCACATAGTTAAGGCCATTTTGGGCCTTGTGGGCCACAAGGGCGTGTGGGCCCACATGGGTAAATTACATGGGCTTGTTGGCCCATTTTCACTGTTTTGACTGCTAAGGTTGCACGGGTCGTTCGAGTCGACTGTGGACCTACTGTAGGGTCGGTAAGATTACCTAGATCCCTAATTGACTAAATGACTATTATATCCATGTACTTTATATATATACATGTATGACCGTATTGTGAGCATGTTGTTAAAACTGTATTGAATACATATATGATATCGTGATTTGGCATGGCATGATTGTATGATACATTGCATGGGGATGGATTTATATGGATCGGAAGAAGTGTACTGAAAGGCTTTGAGCCTAACTTGCTGGCAACTCAGCTGGAAACTACTGTCTAGTACCGCAACCGGTACTACTTGGAGTGTAAAGATGAGTGGGTTGATTATATCCCCACATGGTATGTAGGGTTTGACGGAGTAAGAGTGTAGAGGTTGGTTGGGTAGGACTTATATACTATATATTGTGATACTGTACTGATTACTAATATTGTAATAGGCCAAGGCCCAAATGCATGACTGCCTCTGTACTGAGATGGGCTAAAGCCCAAACTGATACTGTCACTGATTCTAAATAGGGCTTAGGCCTAAACTGTGATTGCCTTCTGTCTGTCTGTTTGTGCTATATGGGATTACACACTGATTTTTCGTAAACTCACCCTTTTATTTTAACTGTACAGGTAACCTTTAATTATAGGCGGATCGGTGCGGCGGAGGGCTTAGCGATGGCCATATGACCCATTTTGTTCTATTTTAGTACTTAATTATAATTTTGATTTTATTTTGGGGTATTTTAATGTAATAATAGCTTTTTGGATTTTAATGGTTAATTTGGGATTTCTATTATTTTGATTTACAACTGCTAGAAGTAGTGTTAATCGAGTTTTCAAAATGAATCAAATTTTTTAAGAAAATACACTCCTATATAATGTACGTTCTTTATGTATAATGTACCTTATACTGCATTGATAGATATAGGATCCATTCACTCCTATATAGCTTGTACTGTATCTGAAAACTTGGGTATACTGGTTGAGAGCACTATGAGTGAAATCTTTATACTGAGTCCATTGGGGCAGTCAATACGGGTTAACAAACTGTTTAGAGGCGTTCCTCTAGAGGTACAAGGAGCTATCTTTTTGGCTGATCTGATGGAACTGCCTTTTGGAGAATTTGATCTAATACTGGGAATGGACTGGTTAGTTAAACACCGAGTGAGCTTATATTATGCCACAAAAAGGGTTGTACTAAGAACTGAGGGGGATAGCGAGGTAGTCGTAATTGGGGAATGTTAGAACTATTTATCGAATGTGATTTCTGCATTGAGGGCCGAAAAGTTGGTTTGTAAGAGATGTGAGGCGTATTTGGCCTACATTAGTGTTTCAGATTCTAAGGATTCTTCGATTAAAGATATCAGGATGGTTAAGGGCTTTCCAGACGTTTTTCTAAGGAGCTGCCTAGGTTACCTCCGAATTGTGAAGTAGAGTTTGGGATAGAGCTCCTTTCTGGTACATCTCCGGTGTATCCATCGCCCCTTATAGAATGGCACCAAAAGAACTTGTGGACCTTAAGGCCCAGATTCAAGAGCTAATAGATCGTGGGTTCATCTGCCCTAGTGTGCCTCCGTGAGGGGCACCAATACTATTTGTGAAAAAGAATGATGGATCCATGCGTATGTTTATAGGCTACCGTCAACTGAACAAGCTGACCATCAAGAATAAGTATCCTCTATCGAGGATAGATGATCTATGATTAGGGTATCACCAGTTGAGAGTTAAAGAGGCTGACATGCATAAGACGACATTTAGGACTCGCTATAGCCATTACGAGTTCCTAATGATGCCATTCAGACTGACGAATGTACCAACAGCTTTCATGGATCTAATGAACTGACTGTTCTAACCCTGTTTGGACCGGTTCATGGTAGTATTTATTAACGATATACTGGTGTATTCGAAGACTAAGGGTGAGCATGATGAACACCTCAAAGTGGCTCTGCAGACTTTGTGAGAGAAACAACTGTACACCAAGTTCAGTAAATGTGAGTTCTGGTTACGTGAAGTAGCGTTTCTGGGACATGTGGTTTCTACTGAGGGGATTAATGTCGATTCTCAAAAGATTGAGGCTGTCTTGGATTGGAAGCAGCCTTAGACTGTTTCCAAAAATCGTAATTTTCTGGGACTAGCAAGGTATTATCGACGGTTTGTAGAAGAGTTTTCACTAATCGTTGCACCATTGACTAAGCTGTAATGTAAAGGTGTGCCGTTTAACTGGACTGAAGTGCAACAAGAGAGCTTTGAGAAGCTTAAAAGTGTATTGACTGAGGCCCCTGTCTTAATATAGCCAGAGTCTAGAAAAGAGTTTACTATTTATAGTGATGCATCACATGTCTATTTGGGGTGTGTGTTGATGCAAGAGGGTAAGGTGGTAGCGTAGGCGTCTTGTCAGCTTAAGGTTCATGAGGCAAATTATCTGACGCATGACTTGGAGTTGGCCGCGGTTGTATTTGTATTGAAAATCTAGAGGCATTACATGTATAGTGAGAAGTGTATCATTTACACTGATCATAAGAACCTCAAGTACCTCCTCACTCAGAAGGAGCTAAATCTTAGGCAACGTAGATAGATTGAGCTACTTAAGGACTATGACTGTACGATTGAATACCACCTTAGCAAGGCCAATGTGGTGGCCGATGCACTGAGCTATAAGGTTGTGACTGATCTGAGGATGATGTTTGCTCGTATCAGTTTATTTGATGATGGTAGTTTGTTTCCTGAACTTCAAGTTAAACCGATATGGATAGAGCAGATTAAGAGTAAACAAATGAAGGATGAGTCGTTGGTCTTTGTTTTCGACAGGTTGAGAGTGGGAATATCGAGGATTTTAGACTGAATAGCAAAGGGGTGCTCTATTTCCGTTGAAGAATCTGTGTACTGAAAGATACTGAATTGATGTAGCTTATATTGAGAGAGGCGTATAGTAGCCCTTATGCTATGCATCCTGGCGGAAACAAGATGTACCAAGACCTTCGTGAGTTATACTGGTGGCCAGGTCTTAAGCGAAATGTTACAGACTTTGTGGGTAAATGTCTGACATGTCAGCAGGTTAAGGCTGAGCATTAGTTACCTTCGGGGTTACTTCAGCCAGATAAGATTCCCCTTTAGAAGTGGGAGCGGGTGACTATAGACTTCGCCAGTGGGTTACCCCTCACACCCACTAAGAAGGATTCAGTATGGGTCATCGTGGATCGATTCACCAAGTCCGCCCATTTCATACAGGTTTGTACTAGCTACTCTCTACAGAAGCTGGCTAAACTGTATGTGTCTGAAATAGTGAGACTGCATGGGGTACCTGTTTCTATAATATCTGATAGGGATTTTTGTGTCACGTCTCGGTTTTGGAAGAAGCTACATGAAGCTCTAGGTATAAGGTTGGACTTTAGTACCGCGTTTCATCCTCAAACAGATGGTCAGTCTGAGAGGGTGATTCAGATACTGGAGAACATGTTGAGGAGTTGTGTGATTGACTTCCGAGGCAGTTGGGAGGATTACTTGCCGCTTGCAGAGTTTGCTTATAACAACAACTATCAGGCTAGCTTTCAAATGGCACACTATGAGGCATTATATGGTCGTATGTGTCTCACACCTTCGTGTTGGACTGAGTTGGGCGAGCAACTTGTTCTGGGTTTTGAACTAGTTTCTGATACCAAGGACAAAGTTAGACTGATTCCAGACCGACTGAAAGTAGCATCTGACAGACAAAATTTCTATGCGGATTTGAAGCGTCGAGAGATTGAGTATTCTGTAGGGGACTTCGTTTTTCTCAAGGTCTCGCCATGGAAGAAGGTGTTGAGGTTTGGACGCAAGGGCAAGTTGAGCCCTAGGTTTGTTGGGCCTTACCGCAAACTGAAATGTGTGAGACCGGTTGCCTACCAGTTGAAGTTACCTCCAAAATTGGATCGGATTCACGACGTGTTCCATGTCTCTATGTTGAGGCGCTACCGCTCTGATCCCATGATATTGTTTCTGTTGAGGAGATCGAGGTTAAGCCAGGTCTGACTTTGTGGAGGAGCTAGTGCAGATATTGGATTGTGATGTAAAGGTTCTAAGAAGAAAGCCTATCCCACTAGTTAAAATTCTTTGGCGGAATAATTGTTCTGAGGAGGTCACGTGGGAGCCTGAAGATGCGATGCAACAACAATATCCCCACGTTTTCTGATCAAGTAAAATTTAGAGGACAAAATTTGCTTTTAGAGGCTAAAGTTGTAACGCCCCAAATTTTTTTAATTCCGGTTTATGTGATTTTGGAGCACAAAAATATTTGTATATGTTTCTGAAATTAATTAACACAAATATCTATCTGCTTTAGTGATTATATGCTCTAGGTGTGTGTGGGAGGTCTCCAGTTTAAGTCATAACTTGTGTAAATTTTGACATTTTTATGATTAAAGCTCTCACTAGGGTTGGTAGGCTTCTAAGTAATTGTTTGTAATTTTATATCAGAATGGGCTTGCTGGTTTGGTGGTTAAGTGAAGTGTTAATATGCTGGTGGTCTTGAGTTCGAATCCTGGTGTACACAAGAGAGTGTTTTATTTTGTTACTTGTGTTGTGTGTGTTCTAGTTTGACCAAAATTCTAAGAGTTTGAGGGTGGTGGGAGTGTGTTGGACGGCTTGGGAGGGAAATAAGAGATTTGGGGAGAAAAGTAAGGAGTGAAGGTGTTTGAGATGGACTGGGATATTGAGTGGCTGGAATGAATGTGGTTTTGTGGAGTAGATCAAGGAGTTTGGGGGGTTACCCTTTGATTCCGAAAATCTCTGCAAAATTCTCTTCTACCATCTTTCATTTTTATTTTATTTTTCTCTGCCTCTATAGCCAAATTCTGTCCCTTTCTCCCCCACCCCTTTTCGTTTTCTCTTAACTTGACTGCTAAAATTTCAAGTGTTTCCCCTTATCTTTAGTTTTCGGTCTATCTTACTCCTCGACCTTTGTTTCTGTGCGATAACAGTAAGTAGTGTTGTTGTGTTCTTTTAGTTTTGGTTTCGGACGATTTTGATTCTATTGTTTGTGCATAGGGGACGATCGTGAAGCGATTTTTCTTCTCAACAATTTGATTAGTGCAAGTAGTCGGAGGTGATTGCTGTAAGTGAGTGCGTTTGGCTCGTTTTAGTGTTGATTAAATTGTGTTTTAGTTGTTAAATTCGAGATTGGGTGCGCTGTTTGTAGGTTCCAGAAGGTTAGGAAGTGCTTAAGCATTGAGAACGACCCAAGTGTGTAAACACAACTCTGCAAACAGAAATCGGTGAAAAGTTGAAAAATGAGACTATCGACACCACACGGCGTGTGGCCGCCCGTGTTGTAGGCCGTGTGATCGGAAACGGACGTGTGATCGACAAGGCAAGTCATGTGCGATTCATGAGTAGGGCCGAATTAGGCTGTGTAGGCCCCACAGACGTGTGGGATTATTGGGCCAGACCATGTGATCCACACGACTAAGGCCATTTTGGGCCTTGTGGGCCACACAGGTGTGTGGGCCCAAATGGGCAAATTACATTGGCTTGTGGGCCCATTTTAACTGTTTTGACTGCTAAGGTTGCACGGGTCGCCTGGGTCGACTGTGAACCTACTGTAAGGTCGGTAAGATTACCTAGATCCCTAATTTACTGAATGACTGTTATATCCATGTACTATATATATATATATATACATGTATAACTGTATTGTGAGCATGATGTTAAAACTGTACTAAATGCATTTATGATACTGTGATTTGGCATGACATAATTGTATGATGCATTGCATGGGGAGGGGTTTATATGGATCGAAAAAAGTGTACTGAAAGGCTTCGAGCCTAACTTACTGACAGCTCAACTGCAAACTACTGTCTAGTGCCGCAACCGGTACTACTTGGAGTGTAGGGATGGATGGGTTGATTATATCCCCACATGGTGTGTAGGGTTTTGATGGAGTTGGAGTGCACAGGCTGGCTGGGTAGGACTTGTATACTGCATATTGTGATACTATACTAATTACTGATACTGTAATGGGCCAATGCCCAAATGCATGACTGCCTTTGTACTGAGATGGGCTAAAGCCCAAATTGATACTGTCACTGATTCTGAATAGGGCTTAGGCCTAGACTGTGATTGCAATCTGTCTGTTTGTTTGTGCTATCTGGGATTACACACTGAGTTTTCATAAACTCACCCTTCTATTTTAACTGTACAGGTAATCTCCAATCATAGACGGATCAGTGCGGCAGAGGACTCAGCGGTGGCCACATGACCCATTTCGGTCTATTTTAGTACTTAATTATAATTTTGATTTTATTTTGGGGCATTTTACTATAATAATGGCCTTTTTAGATTTTCATGGTTAATTTGGGATTTCTATTATTTTGATTTACAACTGCTAGTAGTAGGGTTAATCGAGTTTTCAAAACGAATCAAATGTTTTAACAAAATACATTCAAATATGCAAACTGATTTAAAAAGCTTCCGCGATAAGTGACGTTTTAAAAATTAATATCGTTTTGAAAGATAATACTTTTGTGATAATGAACTACGTTTTAGATTTTGTAATGAGGCTAATTCGAAAAGTGGTTTTTACGACAACTCATTTATTTGCAAAACACTACCATTTGACATCGCCAAGATTCGGCCATAACGTCTAGGCTTGGTTTGGGGTGTTACAAAAATCCTGACATGAGAAAATATGAGATTTAAAATGAATTATTTCTTAAATATCCTACATATACTTGGAAATCGTTAAACGATGAGCTCATCTATGTTTTCTTAATATTCATGTGAATTTTATGACTAACTTGTTTGATGAGAGCATGTGTTTAGGCAATTGGCCAAATTGTTTTGGATGCATGTTTTGTATACTATTTTAAATAAACATGATTGGTAAGTTAAATTCTTGTTATATGAACTTACTAAGCATTAAATGCTTATTCGGTTTTTCTTTACTCTGTTTTATAGTACTCGGAAGCTCGTGAAGGTTGGACCTTGGTCGGAGACACATCAAACTATCTTTCGGATTTCTCGGTATATAAAGCAAGCTAACTTTTGGTATAATGGCATGTATAAGCTAAGTTAGGCATAATGATAAAATATTTTGGTTGTATCTAGTCACTAGAATGGCTAATGTAAGGCATATTTTGATGTAATTATATAAAGCGTTATCAAGTTTGATGTGTGATAAAATGGTGATATGATGGAAAGTATACAAACCTATTGATGAATGGTTTTGAATTAGCATAATTGATAAAGTATGCCTATACGCATAAATGTGTTTTTGGTAAGTTTAAACACTCGAACTTATGAGATAATATGTCATGCATAAAACTTGGTATTGGCATTGATTTGAGTGTTATGAATTGGCTTGTGAATGTGTTTGGATGATGTTGTAGGTGAAAGGCAAATTGGGTGGGAAAAGTGGCCTGAAAATGGCCTAATTTTTTGTCTACACGGGCAGAGACATGGGCGTGTGTCTCAGCCATGTGTGACACACGGACATGCACACGGGCGTGTGGTTTGGTCGTGTGTCCCCTGCACCTAATTATTGAAAATTAAATTGTTCACAAGGCCTAGCACACGGGCATGTGAATTGGCCATGTGACCCAAGTCAGAGAGTTACACGAGTATTGATACGGCCTGGGACACGGCTGTGTGCCTCACATCGAATGCCCACACGATCTGGGACACGGGCGTGCCCCTGTACCTAGGCAAAAGTTTGAAATTTTGCGAAAAATTCTCTGAGTTTCTGGATTAGTACCTACTTGTTTCTAATGTGTATTTTGGGCCTCGAGGGTCCATTTAATGGACAATATGATTGTTTATGATTAGTTTTTAATATGAATAGTAAATGTTATGAATTAAATGATTCTGGTCTGTAAACTCTAGAAATACTCTGTAACCCTGTTCTGGCGACGAATTTGGGTTAGGGGTGCTACATATTGACCATTAGATTGACTTAAATCTAAGGTATGTTCTTCTACTTGTCGATGGGTAATGATCCACCGTACGGATTGTTGAATCGTTGTTTTGAGCTCGCCAGCCAGACTTTTTTAAAAAGAAAAACTTAGTAGCACAATAACTTAAATGAAAACTTTCGAATAATTCAATAACCTTTTTGTAACTTTTTGAAGTTGAATGACCAAAATGTAAACTTACTAATAGTTTAGTAACCTTAAGTGTAATTTACCATAATTTATACTATCATTTAAAGGTTGATTGGACTGAGTTTCAACTCATATAGAAAATTTTTCTAAACAACAAATTTTTATAAAATAATAAATATTGTTATGATGATAATTTTATCCTTTTATATATTTAAAGAACTATCATTTTATATTTATGTAAAATCTAAAAAAACGTGGATTTCAACAAATAATTTTATATTTAATATTTTAACACCATTTCAACCAAAATCTCATTTATTTTTAAAATTATTTTTTTTACAAATATATTTATTATATAATTTTTTTTCACTCATGTCATTTGTGTGTTATGATCTAGTGTCCATTATATATTTTTGGCTAGAAGTACTCATAATACCTTTTTTGTTATTCAAAAATAAAATAATATACAATTTTTATTGAAAAGAGGCATAGCCTAAAACACGGATGCTATGTTTGGTAGAAGTATTAATTTTTACATTTTAGCATATGAGTGAATAATAACTAATTAAATTGGTAATATTTAGTCGATCACATCTGTAACACCTCTAACCCGTATCCGTCGCCGGAACAAGGTTACAGAATATTACCAAAGTTTACAGACCAATTATAGAAAATTTGTCATCATTTACTGTTCATATCTGAAACCAATTATATTGTCCCCTCTATGGGCCCTCGAGGCCCAAAATATGCATTAGAAACAAATCGGGACTAAATCAGAAGCTTAGAGAATTTTTTGTGAAATTTCAAAAAATTTCCTAGGTGCAGGGGACGCATGCCCGTGTGGTCAGGCCGTGTGGCTCACACGGCAATGACATGCCTGTCCTAGGTCGTGTGGGCATTCGATGTGAGGCACACGCCCGTGTCCTTACCCGTGTAACTCTCTGACTTGAATCACACGACCAACCACACGCCCGTGTGCTAGGCTATGTGTACAATTTAATTTTTGTACAGGGGCTACACAACCAAGACACACACCCGTGTGCTAGGCCGTGTGTCTCACATGACTGAGATACACACCTATGTCTCTGCTCGCGTGATCAATTTTGAGCATTTTGTTTCTCCGTTTTTAAGATGTAGGGGACACACGGTTGAGATACACGCCCATGTGTCTACCTGTGTGGACGAAAATAGGTCATTTTCATGACCACTTTCCTCACCCAAATTTGCCTTCAACCTACAATAACACTTCAATATATTCACCAACCAATTCAAGACATTAAAACCAAGCTAACTTTAACATTATGCATGATATATCATCACATGCATTCATGTATTCAAACTTACCTTTTTGTAAAACTTATATGTTTATCATAATTCAATCTAACCACTCCAAACACACATGTATTGATCATGATATAATGTAATATATATATATTAAATATACTGTCAGTAGCCATTCCAATGGCTAGATTACAAAACAACCATTTACATGCCAACATTGGCCAAGTTAGCCTATACATGCCATTATACAAAAATAAGTTTGCTATTTATACCAAAACGAGCTGAAAGATAGTGTGATGATGCTCCGTCAGAATCCAACCTTTATGAGCTTCTGAGCATTATAAAACAGAGAAAAGAAAGCCAAATAAGCATTTCAAATGCTTAGTAAGTTTGTATAACAGAAAATTAAACTTACTAATCATAATCATTTAAAATAAGCATACAAAACATGCATCCAAATTGTTTTGGCCATTTGCCTAAAACATATAATCTAAAGAAATTTCTTAGTCATATATTTCATGTAAACATCAAAAATCAAGGATGAGCTTATCATGTAATAACTTTCATAAACATGTGTTTTTCAGGTCATGTTTCCATATAACATATACATTTCCATGAAAAATCCATCTCAAATTCGAGTTTAACCATGTTAAAACTTTGCCCGTTGAATTTATTTGAAATATTGGTGGATACACATGTAGTACACTTAAATTGTACAAAACTGTAATCCGTCAATTCATATTCAGGGGTACTCATTAGAGCACATAATCAGGAAGCACACTCTCGAGCCATATAACAGGATGCTCATGTGAGCCATGTAATAGGATGCTAATCCGGGCTATAACAGAAAACTCATAAGATTTTAATACAGGAAGCTCATTGAGCTTAACAGGTAATTCCGAAGAGTTATTATCAGGGAGCTCCAGATAGCCATTTAACAGGAAGTTCAAGCAAACCATATCAGGAGGCTCTGGAGAGTCATATAACAAGATGCTCATAAAGAGCTGCGTTTGTGTCCACAATATATGCAGGATCACAACCGATCAAATCATATAACAGGACACTCACAAAGAGCTGCGGTAGTCTACAACACATGCAAAGTCACTACCGATCAGGATGCTCACAGGAACCATATAATGGGAAACTCGAGAGGGCTTATAATAGGATGCTCGTCCGAGCTATAACGTGTCTGCAACATATGCAAGGCTATAATCAATACAGGAAATCCTGTATCTATCGAATTTCATTATTCAAACGGGATTTAACATTTATCGGGTTTTTTTCGGATTTATATTCAATTTCATGTATAGGGCATTTATACAATTCACATACACAACATTCAATTCCAGCATATAAATATACACATTTTAGTTACACGAACTTACCTCGACACTTATTCGCTTTTGAAAATCTGCTAACCCGATACTTTTTCTTTTCCTCGATCTAACTCCTTATTTGATCTTTCCAAATCTATATAAATAAATTTTAACATCAATTTAATAATGTCGTAACCATTTTTTTGAAAACGGTTTTAGAGACTTTGATTTAAAAATGAAAGCAAAATACGGGAGTCGCCACCAATCCTTTTTTGCTGAGGTGTGATCGGGTCACCTCGAAAAGTTGTTGTTTTAAATAAACAGTTTGATTTATCAAAACAATGATTTTGGTCTACGAAATTCAGAAAATAGGTTCGGGAGTTGGTTACGTACGAGGAAGGGTTAGCACCCTCGATTCACCCTAAAATTGGCACCTAATTGATTATTTAATGTCTTAATGTCGAAAGTTTGAAACGATTCGAAAAATACGATCCTTTTTGTTAAAGAAAACTTGAATAAAGTGAATGGTGAGGCCCTTTTATTTCGAAGAGATAAAATGTCATGCCCAGTGGGTTAGGGTACGACATTTCAAATTCCCAAAACTGAGCTTGTCTTTTAACATTTTCTAAAACTTATGTATTTGAATTTTAGAAGGATATTCGGTTATTTGGGTCAAATGAGAAGCCGAAACCCAGTAAGTTAGGACTCGATTTCTCGAAATTCCAAATATAGAATATTGCCTTTACTTACAAAAAAGTTCGTCCCAGGGTAACTAGATGTCATGGCCAGTAAGTTAAGGCACAACATTTCGAATCTTCGAGAGCAAGTATTTTATTCAAAACTTGTATTGTGATGTTAAAGGGATATTCCGTTATCCAGATTGAATGAGAAAAACCGGAACCTAGTAAGTTAGGGCACGACTTTCTCGAATCTTTAATACGAAATATCGGTTATTTTAAAAACCTGATGCACCGACTAAGGATTAATGTAATAAGATGTGAATAAAGAATAAACTACGAAATTATGTTGCATAATAGAATGATTATTAATAGACTAATGTAATAGTAATAACGAAGACGAGAATAAAACGAAATAGAGAAATAAAACAAACGAATTATTAACAGAAGAAATAATAGGTAAAACTAAACGAATGGTAAAAATGACGTATATAACAATATTAAATAACTAATTCAATGATATAATGGTGATAATAACAATAATAATGTGATAATATTAAAATAAAGAATAATAATAATACATCTATAATAGTAACAATAAAAGGAATAATAATAGAAATAGAAATAATGGTGATAATAATAATAATAATGACAAAATAATAATGATGATATTATAAGGAAAAATAAAATAATAATAATGGTAATAATGATAGCAATTAATAAACGAAATAATAATAACGAAATATATATACATATAAAAATAAATAATAATAATAATAATAATAATAATAATAAGATAGTAATAGAAATAAAAATGATAAGATAAGAAATAATAATAACAAAATAATAATGATGATATTATAAAGAAAAATAAAATAATAATAATGGTAATAATGATAGCAATTAATAAACGAAATAAAAAAATATAAAATAATAAAATAATAATAGTAGTAATAATAATAATATAATGAAAAAAATACTAAATAATAGTAATAATAATAAAAATTGCAACATAACTAAAAAAGGGACCAAATTGAATTTAAAACGAAAGTTTTGGGGCTGATTCGAAATAAAATAAAAAGGGAAAAGACCTATTCTAAGCGCGCGGATAACATGGGGGACTAAAATGGGCAATAGCCCTTTCCTCCCAAAACGCGCAACATAGGCAAGGACTCAATCGAAAACCAAATAGATTTTCGGGGCAAAATTAAAAAAAAATAAAAACTTGATTGCAAAATTCTGAAAAAGCGAAGGGACTGCGCGCATAAATTCCCCATCTTTAAAAAACACGCAGATCCTGAAGTTGGAGCGGGTCGGGTCGCGCGGGTCGGCTCAAAACGACGTCATTTTGGGGCTTGAGTGGCCTGCCCAAAACGACATCGTTTTGGAGGCCTATTTAAGGCAAAAATCCTTCAAAAATTTCATTTTTTCACCTGCTCTTAAAAAAAAAACTGATTTTTTCTTTGTTTTTCTCTGCAGGGTCTGAAGTCTGGCGAGCATCCGGCCAATCGCCGCCGCGCCTCCGCCGCCATCCGTCGCCAGCGACTAGAGGTAAAAAATTTTCTTTTTTTTTTCTTTGTACTTAATATCTATATATGTGTTTATATCAAAAAAAAAAGGAAAAAATGTTTCGGAAATAAAAAAAAATCACCTTTTTTTCGGCCTCTGTTTTTTATCTTAGTAATTTTTTAGTGTTTTTTTTTGCTCTTCTCGTATTTGAATCTCTTTGTGCTTGTGTTTGAAATCCTTTTTTTTGTATTGTATTGATAAAAAAAGTCTTCGTTTACAATGGGTTAAAACGACTTTTATAGCTATTTTTTACAAACTTTCTATCACTTCTATTTTAATGTTGCAGGTTCTCTTGGCGATCTTGTGAGTGGCGATGTGATAGGGCGGTGTGGCAGTGGCGTTGGTTGGTGGCAGAGATGATATATACCTAGGTGCGCCGCACCTAGGGTTTTCTTTTTGCTGTTGGGGTTTTTTTTTTGTTTAATTGGTATTGGGCTGTTGGGTAAGCTGTAGTGGGTTTGGGTTGTAAAATGGACTGCCTGATTTTGGGTTGGGATTTAATGGGCCCCGGGCAAATTATGGGTCCTACAAATACATTTCATACTTAATTCAATTCTATTTACTTCCTAGGCAAAATTACCATTTTGGTCCTATACTTTTCATAAATGACAATTTTATCCTTAAGCTCGGAATGAAATTCATGCAATTTAATCTTTATTCCAAGCCTAACCGATTTTTACATATAATAATAACAGCCCATGAATTTCACAAAAATCAGAATTTTTCTATGGGTTTTACAATTTTTCAATTTAGTCCCTAAATCATAATTTCATCAAAATTCTTTTTGTAAAAGTTGTTTATCTATCAACAACCTTTCATTTTCTACCATAAATTTCAAAATTTTAGCATATTCATCCATGAAAAATTTTCAATACTTTAATATCTTTAAAAATTGATCCCCAAAATAGATAGATTAAGTTTCTACGACATCGACAATGTAAAAATTACTAAAAATGGGATAATAATGCTTACCCAATTAAGCTTGCTTGATGTCTTTTCTCTTAGCTAGGGTTTCCATATAATTAATTTGGGGAAGATGATAAAATAAGATGATATTAGTTTATTATCATCTATATTTATTTCAAATTCCAATTTAATCTTTTTCTTTTTATAATTTTCTGTAGATGATTCATCAAAAAATATCTACCAACTTTTTTTAATGGTCTAATTACCAGATAAGGACCTCAAATTTTGAATTCTATAGCTATTTAATACTTATAGCTACTAGAACTCAACTTACACATTTTATGCAATTTAGTACTTTCCATAATTAAACATGTAATCGGTAAAATTTTCTTATCTAAATTTTCATATAATATTCCTATCATAATGCAGATCATGCAATAATATTAAAATAAATTTTCTTTCTGACTCGGATTTGTGATCCCAAAACCACTGTTCCGATTCCACTGAAAACGGTCTGTTACAACATCTCTTATTTTTAAGAAAGAGAAAGAAAAATTTTCGCTTATTTTTTACTATCTTTGTACTTATCTTTTTAAATTTAAATTTAAATTTGTACTAAATATTATTTAATTTATGACTAATTATTATAATATATATGTAATAAATAAATAAATAAATATTTTGCTCATGTTATTACACAAAAGAGAAGAATACAAAACAAAACACTTCTTATATTCCATTTTTACTTTTAATACTTTCGAAAATAAAATGTAAAGATTTAGGATTGAGGTTCAATTCTAGTAGAGACTGAAACTAGTTATCCCCTAAAGAAATCAATCCACGTCTAAATCAAGCGCCCCTGAAATCAAATCAAAATTCTCTCTTTTATCATTGCATCATGGAAGATTACTTAATCACGGGCAAAAATCCCATATATACCAAAAAAAAATTAAAATTACCGGAATATACCTGTTTCAAAAATATTTACAGGAATGGACTAGTTTCCCCAAAAACGCGGCCACGTCGGTAGCGTTTTTTGGGAAAAAACTAAAAGCGCCCCCAGAGGCGCGCTTTAGCCCATGTAACGGTCAAATTTTTTTGACCGTTGGGGGCCCAACGGTAAAAAAAAAGTATAAAAACCCCCCAACCCTTTATTTTTTTCACACTTCAATCCTTTCTCATTTTTCTCTCAATTGAAATATAAAGTCCTTGAAATTTACGCTCAAAATTCAAAATAGTCCTTTACTATTTACGAAAAAGCCCTTTATAATTTTTTTAATATATCTATTTTTTGGAAAATTTTAAAATTTTTTATCGGATTACAATGGCCGGGGAATTACGTCGCCTAGACAACAAGCACATTGCCGTCGAGCAAATGAAAATGGTAAGTTTTAATGTTAATTTTTCAATATTATTAATTTTTTTTAGTTATGCAATTTTAATTAATTTTGAATTTTATAATTTTTTAAACAGTCTGTAGATTGGGTGTTGGAATGTTATATTCGCAACATGCCTGGTCCCCCATCGCCGTTGATCGAGAATTACCTGCGGGAAGCGGGTTTTTGGCACGTGGCCACGATAGGCCGGGAGTTTAAGTTGGAGCCGACTTTGATCAGCGCGTTGATAGAGAGGTGGAGACCCGAGACGCACACTTTCCACCTGCCATGCGGAGAGTATACTATCACCCTAGAAGATGTGCAGTTGCAATTGGGATTACCGGTGGACGGGTCGGTAGTCACCGGGTCCGCAACATCTATCGATTGGATGGCCGAATGTTACGAGCTTCTGGGTGCCATTCCAGATAGAATTCAAGGAGCTCGGATCGATATGGCTTGGTTACGAGACGCATTCCCGCAGCCGAACGAGGGTTCGACCGAAGAAGAAAGAATACGGTATGCTCGGGCATACATTCTTCAGATAATTGGAGGCTATCTGATGCCGGACCTCTCTAGAAACCTCGTCCACTTGAGATGGCTCCTGAAACTTGTTGATTTCAGAGCAGCCGGTGAATTGAGTTGGGGGTCTGCCGTGCTATCGAGGTTGTACTGGGAGATGTGCGGGGTGAGCGGCCGAGTAAAGCAAAAAATCGGAGGTTGCCTATCACTACTGCAGTCATGGGCATGGTTTTGATTTCCATTTTTACGTCCTCGACCAGCCATATTCATTCCCACTGATAACGAGGTAAATTTAATATTATATTTTACAATTATTTCGTAGATTTATAGTATAATTGCATGCTAAAAGTTTATTTAATTAGGTGGAACCATTCGGCGAGTCATGTTGGAATACCTAACTCGCTTGAGGATATCTGACTCTATTGGAACAACGGTCGGAATCACAAGTAAGTTTCGAATTTCGTTATTATAATTTAGTATTTCGTATGTAGTGTCTAGTATTATGTATATAACTAATATTTTGGTAATGTTAATATAGTTTCAATTGACACCGTACGAGGATCCCGAAATTCGGGCAGTAATTCCGGAGGAGTTCCTCCAAAATCCGAACAGTTGGCACGTTAAGGTCCCACTAATCACCTAAACGACCGTGGAGATGCACCAGTCAGATCGGGTGCTGCGGCAATTTAGATTCCGGCAACCGATTCCCATGCCACCTGAGGTGCTCGATGATGAGCACACAGTGGACTTACGGCAGCCTTACACGGATTGCCAAGATTTTGGTCAGGTCATATCGAGACGTGGGAGAACCGGTATGACTTTTTACCTAACCGGGAACCGATTATCATTCCTGAGTTAGCGTGCGTGCGGAGTATATGTCATGGTTTAGAATCCATGGCAAGCCGTATCTGTTGTCGGATGAAGAGAGGCGACGGCAAATTCGCGAGCGAAAGGAACGTCGGGCCCCTTGACATCCAAAGAGAAGGGGTGATGAGACGGGGCCATCAACAGCGCCTACTCAGTCACCGGGCCTAGCAACAGCGCCTACACAGCCACCGGGCCCAGCAACAGCGCCTACACAGTCACCGGGCCCATCAGTTTAGCCGACAACACCGACATCACAGCGTCCACCATTTATGCCAGGTGCGTACCCTACCCCTTATATGTATCCTCCTAACCTATATATGTTTCCTTTTCCTACTCCCACCCCAGGTTGGAATACATAGCCGGGTTCGAGCCCGTTCTCAACTACTCCCGATAGCCAGCCGATCGTGAGACCGACATCGCATGTGGGATTAGAGGAGGCGCCGTCGGGGAGCAGTTCTTTCTACCAGACTCTTTCGCCGTACGGGATGCAGTCACCCTCGCCGTGGTTTATGCAAATACCTCCGGGGTCATTATTTTATCAAGGTGGGTCATCATCGCAACACCCGTAACTGGACTCCACCTGCTGGGAGGAACCCGATTCCCGCCCGAGGTTTCGTGACCCATTGGAAGCTAGAAGAAGGAGGAATTCGTAGCGTAATCGCCGACCGCCCCGTGTGGCAATTGGTTCCCCACCAAGCATCGATCATAAACCCTAATTTAGTTTTGTAATATTTTTTGTAATTTAATTATGTTTATATTTGATAAAATTTGAGTTTAATTTTATTTCTTTTGTAATTTAATTTTTTTTGTAATTTAGTTTTAATATCTTTGATAAAATAGAAATGGTTTAATTTTTATTTTTTGTAATTTAATTATGTTTATATTTGATAAAATTTGAGTTTAGTTTTATTTATTTTTCAATTTAATTTTTTATATTTAATAAAATTTGAGTTTAATTTTATTTCTTTTGTAATTTAATTTTTTTAATTTAATATTAATATCTTTGATAAAATAGAAATGGTTTAATTTTTATTTTTTGCAATTTAATTTTTTTATATTTAATAAAATTTGAGTTTAATTTTATTTCTTTTGTAATTTAATTTTTTTAATTTAATACTAATATTTTTGATAAAATAGAAATGGTTTAATTTTTATTTTTTTGCAATTTAATTTTTTTATATTTAATAAAATTTGAGTTTAATTTTATTTCTTTTGTAATTTTATTTTTTAATTTAATATTAATATCTTTGATAAAATTGAAATGGTTTAATTTTTATTTTTTGCAATTTAATTTTTTTATATTTAATAAAATTTGAGTTATTGTACAAAAGTTCACCGTTTTCCTCCAAAAAAAATAGAAATTAGATAGCCAGCAGGAGACAAACAAGCTAAGAACACGGTCAACTATTCAGACTTGGACACGAGCGAGATGTATGGCCCGGGTTCCTACACCACCCGCACCGCCGACTTTGGTTGGTCGGTTCTCGGATATCCATATTGTTGCGTATTCTAGTCGAGTAAGGTCGACCTTTTGGTTTGCGCCTCAATTGTCTATCCAGCAACAGCTTATAGGGTGCAGGCGATACCGATGGCCACTTACGTTCATCTGGGACTGGTGGGAATACGTGTCTCCATACGTTGTACATGTTTTCTAATTTGTAGACTTAGTCGACATAGCTCATAGGATCGAGACGAAGATTATGACAAGCCGCAAGTATATGAGCACATGGGTAATAAAGTGCATCATATATCCCACAGTCGCATGTCCTATTTGTCAAGTGTACACGATAATGCCCGCCAACAATACCTTGGTTCGGTCTGTCAAACTCCGTGACACGAAACCATAGGCTGTCGCGGTCGTGACACACTGTGTACATCGTGTTCGCCCGTGCCTTCCCACGGTTAATTTCTTGCAAGACCTTCGGGCTCCATACATGGCCTCCTTGCATCTGCCCTCGATAACTCGCTGCTCTCTTTAGAAATAGTGCCGCTAAACGAAAATATGTCTCCCGCACAGCCACTGTAATCGGTAGATGACGGGTTCCTTTTAGCACAGAATTTATGCATTCGGCCAGGTTTGTGGTCATATGACCATATCGTAGGCCGCCGTCATATGCTTGTGTCCACTGTTCAAAAGGAATATTGCACAGGTACTCTGTGCCTTCGACGTTATCTGCGCGCAAACTAACCAACATCTCGTGAAAACTGTCTTTATTGATCTCGTACCCTGCCAATTTACGTTGATATTGAATATTACATACCACTCTTCAATTGCGAATAAATTTAATTTTTCAAAAGAAATTATATTAATAGATATTTTATACTCATATCGGTCACTTGCCGTTTCTGTTTTTTAGATCGATGTTGCCCATAGTAGTTGGATGAAACATGCCTCAGGCAATATCGATGGTATGTGCGATGCCACATGCTTCCCTGGCGTTCTATTACCGCAAGTATTCCAGAGCCCCGATCCGATATAACGCATATGTCAGGTTGAGGGCAGACATGCCTCCTTAACCTAGATAGGAAGAAGTCCCGAGTCATCGGTGACTTCACGGTGTTATTGCAAACGCAGTCGGAAGGATTCTCCCACAGCCGTCTTGTGCCACAGCTAGCAATAGCCGATGCGTATATCTACCATACATGAAGGTACCGTCAATTTGTACCAAGGGCTTGCAGTATGTAAAAGCATCTCGGCATTGCTTAAATGTCCAGAACAGACGCTTGAACACTGCGCATCCACGGAGCAGACGATTGTTGTAGTACGCTGGTTCCGTTTCAAGGTCTGTTGTGCTGCCTGGGACATACCTCTCCAGCACCTGACACCACTACCACACTTCATTATATGAAGCGTCCCACCGACCGTGTAACTTTTCCAACGCCTTCTGCTTGGCTATCCAAGCCTTTCTGTAAGAGGGCGTGTACTCCAATTGGCTACGAATATTGCCAATTGAGGCCGGTACTGTAGTTTTGGGATCGGCCTTTACTGTCAGGATTATTAAATCAGCCAACTTGTCTGAATCTATCCTCGGATGATATTGTGTTACACCTGTCAACGAAGTACGTTAAATAATGCAACATTACATAATATTAGTGTTATTCGAAATCATTGAACACATAGTGGTACTATACCGGTAAGACATATATGCGGACCTTTGTACTTTTTCACCTCCCACAACCCTGTCCTTTTCCTCAACGACGCCATGATTTTCCATGAACATGTGCCGTCTTGCACTGCACACTTCGCCTCGTACTTATCCAGCTTGGATTTAACCACATTGTAGTTAACCCCGTTGCTGATGCTGTATTATTTCAATGCAGCAAGAAAAGTATTCTTGTTGGAAAACTGGTTACTAACTTCTAATTGGTCTGAATTCAACGAAGAATTTGTACGGTCACGCGTCCGGTGTGGTAGTTCAGGAAACTCCAATGCATCATCTTGAGATAGATCGACATTGTGCATGTGGGCTGGAGGTGAGTATGCCCTGAATAGCGGATCTTCTTCTTCTTCATCTGAACCGCCCTCAACGTCTTCAGGTACAATTGGAACGGGCTCCGATTCAGAAAATAATCTAACTTCTGCACCGTCAGGCCCTGGCTCCCGAGGTGGATCCACATTGGATTCATCGTCCGACCCTCCATAACCTGCAACAAACGATGGCCCCTCGCTGGTGGATGTCTTCGAGAGTACATCATCCCTCCTTAAACATCTTTCATAAATATCCCAATCATATGTGGATTGCCAACCACTAGAAGTTGATGACGTCCCCTAATACGTATTTCTGTAATCGGACGTCGAATGACGGATATGCATGTCCCATCCACCAACCGAGTGTTGTGCAGGGGTTATGTTTTCCATACTACCACCGCACATGGGCACTTCTGTGTTTTGCCTCCCACTTACAGAGTGTCGGCTTGGGGTCGTGTATTCCCCTCGAACGATAGTAGATGTTGAGGTCGCAGAAAGATCACTTGGAGATGAAAATTCTACATATACCTCGATATAGGGCGAACCACTGGCAAGATGAGTCTCCACTATTGCCTCAAGGCTCCGAGGACCTTTGATGTCGAATGAGTCATATCTCACCGGATCAACCGAAGCGCAAAATCTATACTTAATAGATTGAACTTTCATTAGCGTTGTTCCGAATATTTTACGCCTAATTCTTTTGCGAAGTTCTACCAAATCGACGTTCCGATTAAAACTCAATCGCGCTGTGTTCTTCGATAAGAAAACAACACCATTTTCGGTGTCACGAACTTCACCATCGTAGTAAATAACAGCATTAATACGTTCACTCATTTTTAATTTTTTTCTTTTGCCTGAATTTGCCTTCTGCAACCTGAGAATGAAATTTGGCTGATTTATAGCCTAAGTTAGCCGGAGACCACTGTAGCAAAAGAGCGTCCACGTGGGAGCGCTTTTCAGTACTCTTGCTCACAGTGCACCTTGCTGGAAGCGTTTTTGGCCACTGTTTGTTCAGAAACGTATCTTCAAAATAATTTTACCGGAGACCACTGTAGCAAAAGAGCATCCACGTGGGAGCTCTTTTCGGTACTCCTGCTTACAGTGCACCCTGCTGGAAGCGTTTTTGGCCACTATTTGTTCAGAAACGTCTCCTCAAAATAATTTTGCCGGAGACCACTGTAGCAAAAGAGCATCCACGTGGGAGCGTTTTTGGCCACTGTTTGTTCAGAAATGTCTCCTCAAAATTATTTTGCCGGAGACTACTGGCCAAAAACTCAATTCATTTTTCACATTGCAAGTGGACAGGAAGGAACCCCAAAAACGCGTCCACGTCAGCGTGATTTTTGGGGAAACTGGTCCATTCCAGTAAATATTTTTGAAACTGGTATATTCCGGTAATTTTAATTTTTTTTTTTTTGGTATATATGGGATTTTTGCACCTTAATCACAACATTTATTTCATTTACGTAAAATTTAACACTTACAGCTTTTTGGTTCGATGAAATGGCAGCTATTCCATTTTGTTACTATTATGTGCGCTACGGTAATTCACTTATTTGGTTCACCGTTAAGTGATTCCGTAAAATTTTATTGCATATTTATTCCCTCAACTCTTGTAATAGGAATTCAGTAATGAGAGCTCTGAATAGCTATTCAAACTCCCACGGTGCAAAATAAAAAAAAAATTGTTATTTCTATCTCAAATCAGCGAATCACAAATCAAAGTCAAATTAACAATTTTTACTTTTTTGTTTGAAATTAGACCCAAAAAAAAAAAATTTCTCTGAGCTTCAAGGGAATATAGGAAGTTGATGTTGAGCTTACAAATCTAAAATGAATAAATCATAAGTTTTTTTAATAATAATAATAATAATAATAATAATAGGTAGTCAGAGATGAACTAATGAAGCGATGACCGGTGCATGTAGCGACGATTGGCGGTGCATGTAGCAGTTCTCAAAATTGGCTTTTTTGGGTTCTTGAATGAAGAGTAATAGAAATATTAGGAAGATGGAGAGGGAATGGGATCAATAGGAACAAGCTAGAGAGAATAGAAATGGAGAAAAAAAATGAGGAGGATCAAACTGGCAAGTGAGAACGTGTTTTTTTAGAACCTTTGAATGACTCTACTCCATTAATGAAATTTGAAAATAGTGAGCTGAGAAAGATGAAAGGGAATTGGTAAGCGAGGAGAGCCTTGAAAAAAAGGTAATGGAGGATTAAATGAGGGGGCGGGGGGAGAACATTGGAAAAAGATAATTGAGGAATAAATGGGAGATCATAAGTAAAAGAAATTATCTATTATAATTTTTAGTATTGAATTATTAATATTTTAATATATTAAATCTTTAAATATAATATTTTAAATATTTTAATATTAAAATAATAATATTAAGAATATTATTAAATTATATTTAATAATAATTCTATTAAAATTTAATAAAAATAACAATAATTATATACTTAAAATATTTTTTTAGATTATTATTACAATTCTATTCTATTCCATTCAACTAACCAATTGATTATAACTCTATTCCATTACAACTATATTTTATTACATCTTTATTACATTACAATTCTAGTAAACCAAATTTGCCGTTACTGTTTTTTCTGTGAATTCTTCTTGTTTTTTTCTATAATCCCATACCAGTTCCATTGCAAAAGCAGAACTACAAACCGAAACAGACCGGCAAAAACCACTTCAAGGGACGCCATGATGAAACATCTCTGAGGGGATAAACCAGCTGTAGCTATTGCCAGTGCTCGCCCATCAAGCTTGCAGGGGATGCTAAAACTTCCTGATTTAATGCCTTGTATTGTTATCTTCCCAACTTCTTCGGCTTTCATTTCCGCAGATGTGCTCGATATAATTTTGGTGATTTCCGGCATTGTTTTCCTTGCTTCAAAATTACAAATGTGGATGGTTAATTAATGCAATGAAAATTTTAATTATTTGACTTATTTTGTAGAAAATAATTATATTAGAAAAAATTCTAACCTTGTTCAGCTCCCGGAGTTTCAGTCACGGGAGGGAAAATTAAAGAAAGATGGATGTTATTCTCCAAAACTTCTTGTTGCAATGCTTCTGCTAATCCTCTAAGCCCAAATTTAGTGGCTGAATAAGCCGCGTAACCATATGTACCCACCTATATTTATTATATAAACCCACTTAAAATGGCTAAAAGTAGCTACAAATATATATTTTTTATTTTTCCAAATGATTATAAGAACGGCTAATATCTCATTTATTTTAAAAAAAATGTTTTTATGTTTTTTCTAATTTCTAAAAAGAAAATGGAACGGGGATTGAATTTATGCAAAAATTATAATAACAGAGAAGATTGTTAGTATTAAAACCTAAAACGTAACAACTAAGCTACAACTAAACCTGGCCGGCCATTGAAGACATAAGAGCAATGGAGGCTGGTCCCTTTTCTTTTCTATCCTTCATCAACGGCAAAGCTGCTTTGATGACATTGAAGCTTCCCATCAGATTCACATCTATCATCATCTTCATCACATCTAGTCCTTGGGTCTCAAACTCCTCAACGTAAAACACCCCATGGTTAACTACTAGAACATCGATACTGCCAGCCTCTTTTATCGCACGCTCAACGGCATCGTAGTCACGAACATCGGCACTAAAGATCAAGACCTCGACTTCATAGGCTTGACAGATTGATTCCTTTGCTTTTTGGAGCTGGTCAACGGAACGAGCCAAGAGGGAAATACGCGCTCCCTCCGATGCAGCTTGTTTGGCTATGGCTAACCCGATGCCCATTGAACCGCCTGTTATGAAAACGTGTCGGTTTTTAATAGGTATGTTAATGGGCCGGGGCCGAACGATGAAGTAAAGGAGGAAGAGAAGGATTGGTAGGAGGAGAAGACCGAAGAGCACCATTGAAGTTTAATTTGTTTTAGGGAGAGAAATAATTAAGGTTAAACAAGTATCTCTGTATATATAGGGTCTACCATTATTTACCCTTTTTTTCCTTGTATTCGGGAATAATACGCAAGTTTTAAGCATAAATCTCAAACCTGGTGTTGTACTCTAGTCTAGCAATTAAGCTTTAATAAACTCGATCATCTTTGGATGCTAACAGATGCCTGGGCCCTAACAGAGAATCAACACTAATCATGATTGCAAACATTGGGTTTATCTTCGTTTGGCTGTCCCCTTCATCTGTTTTTCAGTGAAGGATACGAAATTCCATCCCTAGAAAAAATCGGAGCTTCCTTATAGCCTCTAAGTACGTTGTCGTTTGACCTAATGCGCTAATTCTAACATGCTTTTCGCCTGCAGGCCCCAAATCCCTTTACTTGTAACGGTCACTGTTAGAGTAGTATGTTAAGACGTGTATATTGATTAGCATGTATGGTGAGCTGTCAGTATATATTAATTTCATTTGGTTGAAGTAATCAACAGATATTATCCCTTTCTAATGGTTTTATATCACATTAGTAATTTCATTTTGAATTTTAAGATTTTAATTTGGATTTGATTTTTTTCAAGATGAAAATATTGAAATTCAAGATAAAAATGCTGATATCACATTAGTAATTTCATTTTGAATTTTAAGATTTTAATTTAGATTTAATTTTTTTCAAGATAAAAATATTGAAATTCAAGATAAAAATACTGATGTGACATAAAACTATTAGAAAAAGGATACAATTCTTTCATACAATTCTTTCCCAGTAATCAAAATTTATCTAATTAGTTGATGTTCTCTTTATGATTCTAACTTGTAAAGTGAAATGGCAATTAATTAATGACAGGTGTAGAGAAGTAGTTTGATTTGAATTATAATAGAAGGTTTTAAGGTAAAAAAAAATTATTAAAAAAAATGAATCTTTAGAAAATAGTGTTCACTATTGAGTCTTTATTGAATAAAAAAATAATCAACTAAGCCCTTCTATTAACGGAAATTATTAGTTAACGGGTTTAATCATTAAAGGTGTTGACATGGCTTCATCAAGAGATGACATGTGGTAGGATGTTTACATGGCATGCTATATTAGCAAAATAATTTCAATTTTTTTTAAATTATAAAAAGTAATTCAAAAATTTATATCTTAAATGAACTTGGACATATGATTGTCCAGGTTCATTTGAATTTGGACAACCATTTGCCTATATTGTTCTATATGAGTTCAAAACTAAAAAAATATTAATAACTATTTAAAATTATAAAAAATTCAAAAATTTTATGAAAATAATTTATGAAAATAATTTTTATATTATATAAAAAAATTATAATAATTTTTAATAATAATTTATATATATAATTTGAATATAAAAATTATTAATTCAAATTGAAAAGTTGCACCAATAATTTTTATATTCAAATGTTGTATATATAAGTTATTATTAAAAAAGTAATAATAAAAATTATTGGATTTTTATATATATAATATAATATATTCAAATATATATATAAATTATTTGTATAAAATAATTGGTTTTTAAAATTTTTTAAGAATTTTTAAATAATTATTAAATATTTTTATACTTTTTTCGATTTTGAACTCAACTAAAACGAATCCAGAGAAATAATTATCCAAATTCAAATGAAACTGGACAACCATATATCTAGACTCATTTAAGATGTAATTTTTATTAATTATTTTTTAAATTATTTTATACTTTTTTAAATTATTTTATACTTTTTTAGAAAAATATTTTTTAAAAATTTATTTGAAAATGTTTTAAAAATTTTTGAAATCTTTTTACTAACGTGAACGGTCAAACTAGTCAATTAATAGTTTTCGTTAATGAAAATGCTTAATTAATTTATTTTTTTTCATTAAGGACTCCAATAGAATGCACTTTTTTTTAGGCTTAATTGATTTTTTTCATTTTTCTAGTAAGGACTTTTTTTTACTCTTAAACATATAATAGATTAATTACTTATAAATTTTGTTTATATATCCATGTTAGATGGTTTTATTACCAATTGAAATTGGGATTGGTTGATAAATAGAATTGAAATAGGAGGATTAATTGTCTATAACATCAATTAATATGGTGACACCCATTTTCTAATGTAGCTATATTGGTCTTGTTTACTCTGCTTTTTATTTAAATAAACTCTAAATGGTTCCCATTTGTTACCAAACTTTAAAGAGAGCCTAAAAATGACTTGAATAACTTAAGATAAGTCTATTTATGTTAAAATAGAGTTTTGCAATTGATTTTTGAGTTAAGTGATCGCTGTAAAATCAGAGTTTTAAATATTTATAAAAGAATGATCAAACCTGGAGACTAACTCTGACAACGATATTAAGGCAAGTGTACCTATCGAACAGTAGTATAGCTTAGGCAAGACCGGATATCGAACCCAAAGGAACTAAAAGTACTAATACTAACATTCTTCTTATTATTTAGCCTTAAAATTAGAGTGAAGTTGCTTTTGACGAAAACTAAACTAAGGACACAAAGACAAAAAGATGAATAGGAAAATAACTTTGAAGAAACACTCAATTGATTGCGACGATACCCTCAGGAAGAATCCACCTCGACTTCACTTATTAATTAACCTTTAAATTATATGATTTCTTTTACTTAGCTTGATCCGTGAGACTCCCTAACCTATGTTAAACCCTCTCTCGAAGCGAATAACGTCTAATCCTAGGTTAATTAGTGGAACTCTCGTTCGCTTATAATAACCCCCTAGGAAAGCAGTAAATCGATCAATGGACTCCCCTATTAGGTTTCACCCTAATCCGGTAAAATCTCGTAGCCCTATCTCTAGGCGCCCGATCAACTCCGCTTAATTATGTTAGATCTACTCTTAGGTAGGGTCTATTCCTCCTCCACCTAAGCACATTAGATTTGGATTAAACAACATAATTAAGAACAAACTAAGTAAATTATCATATAACTTCAAAATCATGTAACATCCTAGATTAGAGGTTATGCGTTCGTGCCTAATTCATGAGTTAGTAGGTTTTGGCAGTGTTGGAAGTGTATTAAGGGTTTTTAGAATTCTAGGATGGAAGAAGAAAGCTTTGGAAAATTATTGGTTTTAAGTAAAAGGGAGCTAGGTAAATGAGGCTTTAAAAGAAACTCTGTGTGAAGCATGACACAAGGAACCATGTGGTAAAATGGCATGTTTTATGAATTATGAATGTGTTATATGAATTCTAGAAATAAGGAAATGTAAGGAAATGTAAGGAAATGTAAGGAAATGTAAGGAAATGTATGGAAATGTATGGAAATGTAAGGAAATGTAAGGAAATGTGAGGAAATGTATGGAAATGTAAGGAAATGCAAGGAAATGTAAGGAAATGTCTTGTCTTGGAAATGTAGGAAACGTCCTGAAATGTAAAGGAATAAAGAGGAAAGTGAACATTTATGGAAACTAGGAAAATGATTTAGAAATGATTCAAAAAGGAAAGTGAACATTTCTGAAAACTTGGAAATGTAAGGAAATGTCAAGTTTACAGAGCCGAACGAAAATTTTTGGAAACTTAGAAATGACCTAGAAATGACGAGTTTTAAGGTTTAAAAGGGGAAATTAAGGCAAGGTGGCCTTAAAAGAAAAAGTTTGTGAAATTTGACACACAAACAGGCTTGGAAAAGTGGCCTGAAGATGTCACTTAGGGCCTATGGAAATGGCGCCATATGCAAGAGGAATGGGCCTGAGTTCGAGTCACTTGGGAAGCAAATAAAGGAGGTTTTATTTTTGCTTCCAGAAGACTAAGCTGGACGGCACATGCTACTAGAAAGGAGGTGTTTTATTTTCATAAATATTCGATTAAAAAGGTGATAAATAAAGGATTTTTAAATTGGATTATTTTGAAGAGATAAATGTTGGATTAAACTCTTTTATTTATGATAATTAAAGGGATAAAGCTATCAAAATAGAAGAGTGGTGGCCAAGTAAGGGACTCTAGCTTAGTAATTTTTGGCTATAAAAGGAAAAGAGAGGCCATTCTGCATTATTTTCTGTTTCTTTGAAAAGCCTCTGCCGAATTCTTTTCACCAAATCTTCTTCTTCTTTTTTTTTTTGCCAAGCGAAATACCTTGTGTTCTAGCTTGAATCCTCCATCTTTATTCTTCCTTCTCTAATCCCTCCAAAAGCCGAAAGTTGTGAGATCATCATCTAGCCATAGCCGAATCTCTCAAGATTGAAGTGAAGGTGCAATCGATTTCTTCAAGTAAGGGTAAGATCTCATTCGGTTTCATCCTTTTTCTTATAAGATTTGCCCAAATCTAGGACTAACCCCATTAATATCTTGTTGCGAAACTTTGAAGAGATCTTTCGGGATTTACTAAGTGTCGACTACAAGGAAGGAGAAGTTCTTTTCCCGAAGGTACACCATAGGCCACGTGTTCCCTAGTTATTCGGTGAGTTTCGAGATTTAAAATCCACAAGGTAAGCATATGAAGTATTCGGCCAAGGCTTATTTTTGGTATTTAGAATTATTTCCTATTTATTCAAAAGCCGGAAACTGACCTAGTTAAATGATTTGGTGGCTAGCTGATTTTTAAGGAAGGAATACTACAAATTTCGGGATTTGATTATTATTCAAATCGGCAAACAAGGTAAGTTTAAGAATACTAATCCTACTAGGATTTGGATTTGTGGCCGAATGGCTTTTTATTAAAGTAGTAAGTGATTAATCAAATGTAGGGATTAAGGATCAAGCATTAGATCAAGCCACAAATTTTATATGGGCGATGAGCATGTCGACTGCAGCGACTGCCTTCGATGGTGTGTAGCGGATGGAAGGTCGACTTAGAAGTCCCCACGGTGTGACTGGCAGGTACGGGGGTGTGTAACGGATGGACAATTAGGTTTGGTTTTGGGAATGCATCATAACTTGTATTCATTGTTCTGAATGTGTAACTCTTGTATGCCTAATTCTATTATGATTTAGTGTTGTGTACACATTGAGTCTGTTTGACTCACCCCGTTGTGGGACTATTTTCAGGTGACGATCAGTAATGGACCGGGCTCGACAGAAGCTTAGGGATGGCCATGCACAGCAAGGAATTTAATTAATGTGGATTTTTATTTTTATCAAGTACTTAAACTTAAAGTTTGGGGAATTATTTGATGTAATAAGGCCATAAGGCCATAGTTGGTTTTCTTTAATTCTTTTACTCTTATTTATTATGTTTACAAATTATTATTTATGGATACAAGTAAATTTATTTTGAAATAAACCCTAAATATTTATCACCTTAAATAAATGGATTTCAATGTAAGATAAATTGGTTTTCAATAAAAGCCCAACCCAAACAATATTTTTTTAAAAATCGCACAAATTTTCTCTAAGTAACAAAAGAATTTGAAATCGGTTTACTTGAGGAACATACCAGATCCGGTCAAAGCTCGTGGGCCGGGTTTGGGGTGTTTCAAATCAAATAAAAAGATCCATCTAGGTTTCATCCCCTTCAGGTATCTGAACGGTTTAGTTCATAACTAAACAAGAAAACATCTCAAGAGAAAAGATAAAACAAAACATAAGAAAATCCTAGAACCCCCTGAAGGAATTGAAGGAGAATTCCGCCGTCTTGAGTATAATTCCGGCTTTTTGGGATGGATCAACTGGCTATCTTCTCGTTATTCCCTAATTCTGACCTTCTCGGCTTGGCTCCTTGGCCTAGCTTTGACGCCGGTTTCGGCTTCTGCCGAACTCCTCTTCAAGTTGCCCCCTTGGGTGTTTATATAGACTTTGAGATGTCTTACTTGGCCCCTAAGTATCCTAATTTAAGTAGAATTCCTAATAGGGTGTTTGAATAGGCTTTGGAATGTGTTTCTTTGTCTCCAAGTATCCTTTCCCGAATGAAATTGCTTCTTCCAGCAACAGGATCGTGGCCAGGCCGTGCTCGGACTTCTTTAATGAAGTACGGCCGTGTAAATCGAGAGAAGGCCGTATTCTAGTAATTTAATGAAGCACGACCGTGTGGCTTGAAGTCCAGGCCGTGTCGATTTCGTGAATTGGCCTATTTGGCCCGTTTTAAGCCGATTTTACATTCTTTTCATCCGTGGGTGCTTTCCTGAGTATAAGACATGAAAAGAAAGGATTAAGAGCACCTTTTTACATAAATTGAGGCTTAAATTATCCAAAAGCAAGCTAAATGTGGGCCTAAAATATGTTACTTTTACGGTTTATCAAATACCTCCACACTTAAGCTTTTGTTTGTCCTCAAGCAAAATTCTCAACTTACAATTAAAATGAACTTTCCATGATTCATAATTCCTATCAACAATGCCTTATCCTAATTCATAGATAATTTATACATGGATAATTCAACTCAAAGATTCCTAAAAATTCAAACAAGATAAGTCATACATTTGTAGCAGGAAAACATAGGTGCTTCCCTTCATCTAAATAATTACCTTTAATTCAAAACCGACAAGGATTGATATCCTCACAAAAGATTCACTCAAGTCACTCAAAAAGTGTTTAAGGGTCAAAATTAAGCACTCATTAAGTCGAACATGAAAAGTTAATCCCATAGGCTTGCCTGAAAATCAAATCTCCACCACTGTAATATGAGATGATACACAAATCAAAAGGTCTTTAACAGGGTTGTAATGGGGCTAGGGTTAAAGGTGTGGATAAAGGCTGAATTAGAGGGTTAGAATCGAGATTGTTTTGACAAGTTACCTATCTAGAAAAATAACTAATCTTAAATAATTACATCAATTGAGAAATAATAATACTAATAATACGAGATTTTTCTTCAAGAATTTTGAATTTTAATGTGTAAGCTCACTTAATCACAAATTAATAATGAATATACTTCCATTTTTTTTTAGAACAAACTACTTATTACAATAATAAGAAGGGACTTTAACAACTGAAATATAGAACATAGTTAGGCAACTGCTCAAAATCAAATCTCGACAAAAAATGGTAGTTAAAAGAAATGGTGATAACAAATACAAAGGGTTTTTTTGGTTAAAATTAGTAGGTGAGTCAGTAAAAAAGGTTGTTAGGCTTCAATGGGGTTCACTAGGGATTAATTATGAATGTAGGCTTTTTAGTGGAGTGAGTGGGTTAAATCCTAGGTGCCTTTATCATCCCTGTATATCAAATCATAACTATGGTCTTGACATGTATAATTAAGGCAAGTTCTAGAATAACAGTTCAATGTTGACATACTCATAATCAATAAAGTGAGCATGAAAAAGAATATATGCTCGATAAGGCTCAAAATCTCACAAGAATTATGGGTGTTTTTGACATCAACCTTATAAATGTCAAATTTCAAGATAACATTTAAATTTTGGTTGACAACCTAACATTTTAATTTTTAGAAAATTAGACTTATCATGCTTGATTCCCTAGTATTCTTCAAATTTAATCATCAATGCACAATTAATTATGACTTATTCCAAAACACTTCAATAAAAATCATAAATCAAAGGAAATTTCATTCTAATCATAATATGAGAAACTTACTTTAGAACAAGGCATAATTCAGGGATTTTCAAATAATACTATAGTTAACCCCCCACACTTAAGATGTACATTGTCCTCAATGTACAAAGATAGATAATATAAAAATAATCATAAAATCATAAGATAGGAAGAGAAGTAAAACTTCCTGAATTTTGGATGAAGTCAATGAAAAGAATCCGGATAGGATTGGAGGTGAACGTGGGGAAGCGTCTCGAACCGTTTGAATTTGAATCCTCGAAATGGTAGTCGATTTTATTGTATCCTAAGCTAAATCTAAATATCATAAAGAATAAAAAGAAGAAAATAAAATAAAATAAAGTAAAAAAAAATGAAATTAAAATAAAATAAAAACAAAAATAAATAATGGAAAATGAAAGACAATTAGAAAAAGTGAGAATGAGGTTTAAATAGAGATGTAGCTGTGTTTTGGGATTTTGAATTTTGGGCGCGTTCAGGGTGTTCTGGCACGGCCGTGGGTGTAGTGGCACGCCCGTGTCTTTCTTCACACGGTCATTTACTACAGGTGTGCTCCTCCTATGTTCGATAAGTCAGAATGTTGGCACGATTGGTAGGCACGGCCGTGTTTAGCCCATGCTGAACAAGTCAGTAACCTCGCACGGGGCGTCGGCACGGGCGTGGACTATTATCGTTACCTGTGTTGGGAAATTTTTTTTTCTATATCGTGCATGGCTACTGGCACGCCCGTGGTTCATCCCCTAGCTTCCACACGGCCACGGGCACGCCCGTGTGTAGGGCCGTGTGGCCTAGAAATCTGCTCTTTGGTTAGTTTATGGTTAGGTGCTAAAATGAAAAATAAAATAAAATAAAATAAAATAAAATAAAATAAAATAAAAAATAAAAAAATGTAAAAATGGGGTTAGTGCTCGGGTTGCCTCCTGAGAAGCACTCGTTTATAGTCTTAAGTTAGACTTTACATCTCATTCGTATGGTCATGGTGGTTTGAGAAGGTGAAAATCCTTTCTCATGCGATCACTTCGGTTATGGATATATAGTTTAAGTCGAGTAATGTTTACCTCAAAAGTGTCGAATTTATGATTGCTTACCTCGACTGTGCCGTATAGGAAGACATTAAGTGCCTCAAAAGTGATTTCTTCGTTTGCCTTGAGGTCTGAATTGGTGATTCTAGGGTCTTCCTTTTTCAACAATACTTGATCCCCTAATTTGATGTGAGTTGTTGTTCCTATCAGCTCGTTTTTGGTTTCACTTTGTGCGGTTCTTGTTCCTCTTTGATTTGTGTTTCCTCCTCTTTTAGTTTGTCAACCCTAAGGCTTTGTTCCTTAGGTATTTCTTCTTTGTTGGCACGAGGTCTAAGATCTAGCTCAGCTAAGTGATTTCGCGATGCTTCCTGTAAAGAAGGTTGAACCAAATAATTATCAATAGATTTAATGTTCGTACCTTCATTACTTGATGTTCTAGCTGTGTTAAGAGCTTGAAGAGTGATTGTTTCGCCGTCTTCACGAAGTGTGAGTTCACCGGATTCTTCCTGTGTGTGGTCCTTCTTTATTGCATCGGGATATGGCGCACGAGGTTGGTATTCTTTATCACTTGATGTTTTGGCCGACTCAAGAGCTTGAAGAGTGACTATCTCGTCGCCTACATGAAATATGAGTTCACCTGCATAGATATCAATTTTAGCTATGGCAGTTGCTAAAAAGGGTCTCCTAAAATTAAAGGAATATTATTGTCCTCATCCATGTCTAAAACGACAAAATCTACTGGGAATTCGAATTTATCAATTTTGATTAAAACATTTTCTATTATACCCCTAGGAATTCTGATAGTTTTATCAGTTAATTGAATGCTCATCCTAGTTTGTTTGGGTTTCCCTAGACCTAGTTGTTTAAACAGTTTATAAGGCATAACATTTATGCTTGCCCCTAAATTGGCTAACACATTTTCTATAGATAAACTACCAATTATGCATGGAATTGTAAAACTCCCTGAATCTTTTAATTTCTGTGGTAGTCTATTCTGTAGAATTGCCGTGCACTTTGCGTTGAGTACCACATGTGATTCCTCGTCTATCCTTTGCTTTTTCGTTAACAGCTCCCCTAAAAATTTTCTAGAGTCTGGCATCTGCGAAAGAGCTTCAAGAAGAGGTAAGTTGATATGTAATTTCTTTAAAAGTTTAATAAACTTACCGAACTGTTCTTCTGAATCGTCTCTTTCTAATACTTCGGGGTAAGGTATGCGAGGTTGATACTCCTTTATTATCAGTTTCGGCTTTTCTTGCGTTACCTCTATTTTTCTTTTATCTACCTTATTTTCTTGTTGCGAGATGGATTCATCTATCTCTGCATTTTCCTGAGCTGCTATGGCTTGAATTTGCTCATTTGGATTAATCTCGGTGTTACTCGGTAGATGTCCTTGCGGTTGTTCTGACATGAGCTTTGCGAGTTGTTCGACTGCCTTAGTGGCTTCCCTTACTGAATTAGTAACTTCCTCTAATTGGTTCTTTTCTCTTCAACCGGGGTATCTGTGGTTGCCATGAATTTTGTCAGCATCTCTTCAATGTTCAACTCCTCTTCCTATTGGTGAGATGGTTATTAAAAATCTGGATAAAGTTCCTGTCTTTGGCTACTTTGATCATTCCACGAGAAATTGGGAGGGTACCTCCAACCTGCATTATAAGTGTCATTATAAAAATTATTTTGAGGTCTAGAGTAGTTACCCATATAGTGGACTTGTTCGTTCTCCATGCCATATCCGTAGGGTGGGTACTCAAGATTCGCCACGCCTCCTAGATTCGAGTCATATTGCATTACTGGATGTACCTACAAGCGACTACACAAACCATCGATCTTTTTATTCATCATCTTTAGCTGGGTAGATAACCTGGTGACCACATCGTGGTCGAAGGCACTGGCTGCTTTAGTAGGAATTGTCCTAATGACTTGCCACTGATAATTATTCAGTGCCATCTTTTCTATAGACTAAAATTATCTACCAAAAGCAAAATAGAGGAAAAATTAGCAAAGTAAAAATAAAAATAAAAATTAAAAAATAATAATGAAAATAAATTGTAATAAAAAAAATAGCTGAAGTAAAAAAAATAGAGCTTTCTTAATATTTTAGCATCTCCGGCAACGGCGCCAAAAACTTGATCACTGTAAAATCAGAGTTTTAAATATTTATAAAAGAATGATCAAACCTGGAGACTAACTCTGACAACGATATTAAGGTAAGTGTACCTATCGAACAGTAGTATAGCTTAGGCAAGACCGGATATCGAACCCAAAGGAACTAAAAGTACTAATACTAAAATTCTTCTTATTATTTAGCCTTAAAATTAGAGTGAAGTTTCTTTTGACGAAAACTAAACTAAGGACACAAAGACAAAAAGATGAATAGGAGAATAACTTTGAAGAAACACTCAATTGATTGCGACGATACCCTCAGGAAGAATCCACCTAGACTTCACTTATTAATTAACCTTTAAATTATATGATTTCTTTTACTTAGCTTGATCCGTGAGACTCCCTAACCTATGCTAAACCCTCTCTCGAAACGAATAACGTCCAATCCTAGGTTAATTAGTGGAACTCTCGTTCGCTTATAATAACCCCTAGGAAAGCAGTAAATCGATCAATGGACTCCCCTATTAGGTTTCACCCTAATCCGGCAAAATCTCGTAACCCTATCTCTAGGCACCCGATCAACTCCGCTTAAATATGTTAGATCTACTCTTAGGCAGGGTCTATTCCTCCTCCACCTAAGCACATTAGATTTGGATTAAACAACATAATTAAGAACAAACTAAGTAAATTATCATATAACTTAATAATCAAATAAAAAGATCCATCTAGGTTTCATCCCCTTCAGATATCTGAAGGGTTTAGTTCATAACTAAACAAGAAAACATCTCAAGAGAAAAGAGAAAACAAAACATAAGAAAATCCTAGAACCCCCTGAAGGAATTGAAGGAGAATTCCGCCGTCTTGAGTATAATTCCGGCTTCTTGGATGGATCAACTGGCTACCTTCTCGTTATTCCCAAATTCTGACCTTCTTGGCTTGGCTCCTTAGCCTAGCTTTGACGCCGGTTTCGACTTCTGCCGAACTCCCCTTCAAGTTGCCCCCTTGGGTGTTTATATAGACTTTGAAATGCCTTACTTGGCCCCTAAGTATCCTAATTTTGAGTAGAATTCCTAATAGGGTGTTTGAATAGGCTTTGGAATGTATTTCTTTGTCTCTAAGTATCCTTTCCCAAATGAAATTGCTTCTTCCAGCGACAGGGAAACGGCCATGGCACACGACCGTGTGGATCGTGGCCAGGCAGTGCTCGGACTTCTTTAATGAAGCACGACCGTGTAAATCGGGAGAAGGCCGTGTTCTAATAATTTAATGAGGCACGGCCGTGTGGCTTGAAGTCCAGTCCGTGTCAATTTCGTGAATTGGCCTATTTGGCCCGTTTTAAGCCGATTTTATGTTCTTTTCATCCGTGGGTGCTTTCCTGAGTATAAGACATGAAAAGAATGGATTAAGAGCACCTTTTTACATAAATCGAGGCTTAAATTATCCAAAAGCATGCTAAATGTGGGCCTAAAATATATTACTTTTAGGTTTATCATTAAGTAGTCTTAATGACCATATGACATCCCTTGCACTTGATGTATCGGATCATTTCGGGTGAAGGATTTACAAACATATGCCAAGGCAAATGTTTTTAGAGGTGAAACTATCCAATAGGGAGACTAGTTGTGAAACAACTGAGGCAACGTGGTAGTTCCGAGACGAGTCAAACTAGTGTCATTTTGAGGACGCAACGAGGGTGTTGCAAGAATGGGTGGGGAAGAATGTCAAGGGCTACAGATTAATTAGGGCTCATTTGACCCACTTGAGCTAGTCCGATTCGTAGAACATATAGAGAAACCCATTTACTTGAAGTCTTGATGCCCTAATGAAACACTCCAGTAAAACTAGAGTTATTGCGGTGATTATTTTGTAACTTAAGGGAAAAGATTGTATAGAGTTTAAATCTCTTAGGGCTCTCATTTTGTAGGTAGGTTTAATCTCGACCGTTAATGTAATTGAAATTGTGTCGTTGAATCATATACTTTTTTTTAGAGTATTTACTCAAACACATTGTGTGTATTTCTTGTGACTTTTTGAGAGTCAGACGAATTTGAAATTAAGTTTTCGTTTACTTACAAAGAATAAAGTTCTAACCTCGTGAAACTAGGTTGATCAAATTCCCATCACAAAGAACTAGCGGATCATGAGAAGTAGTAGTAGCAACACGTTTGAATTTCTCATTATTCTTTCTCCCTTATTTATCACTACCGCCCTTGTTCTCTCTTTTCCCCTTTCAAAAAAATGCAGTACTTTTATTTTTTCTCTATTTTTCTTTTTGAGTGTTACTTTTACTTTTCGAACATCTAAAATGTAAAAATATGTGTCAATGTGTCACCATTGTATTAAAAAGAAAAGAAAAGAAAAATTAAATTTTCTCGCGTATAATAGAATTTATGGCCGAACAAATAATTACTCTCAAAATTACTTATTAGAACAATATTTTTTACTATGAAAATTCAACTCTAATTACCTTTTTAACATGGATCTCTAATCTAGTTTTGCAAGTGAAGCCATCTCAAAGTTTTTATTTTTATAAACCATATATAAACCAGGTTGCTTCTATTGACTAACAATAGCGAGACGTTCATTTAAAATTTATTCCACTTGCTGTTTTTTATGCTAGTAGTTGTATTTTTCTATAATCGCATTGTTAAGAGTAACTAATTGTTAGTTAGAGTTAGTTATTGAACTGAGTTAGTTGTGGCAGTTAGGCGATAGTTAATAGCTGCTCTCTTGTATTGAATACAGTGGCTGACTCTCTTTAATGCATGCAATATACGTCAATAGTATTGAAGGCTTTTCTCTTTTCTGTCTTTCTGCTATTGTTAACGTGGTATCACGAGCATAGGTTTTGTAATTTTTTTTCTTTTCTTTTCTCTCTTTGCCTATATGGCTAATGAAATGTTGCCGGTAGAAACGCATCGTCACTCGACTAACAGTGGGGACGATGGTCACTCACAAGGCCCCTGTGATTTCTCGTCTCTCACAGTTCAATATTTCTCCAAACATGATACGGTTAAACTCAATGAAAATAACTATCTCTTATGGAAACATCAACTGTTGCTGATTCTTGAAGGCTATGATCTGGAAGGGTTTGTTCTTGGTACAATCCCTGCTCCTCCTCTTTGATACCTGGGACTGATGGTCATCTAATTTCGAATCCTGCGTTCTTGGTTTATAAGAAGCAAGATAAATTCTTGGCTTCTTGGTTGCTGTCAACAGTCTCGGATGAGATTCTGATACATCTCACGTCTGCCAAAACAAGTCTTGAAGTTTGGACGTTGATCGAGCGACGGTTTGGTGCTAAATCTAACCTCAAAGTATCTAGTATGTGACACAGTTTCTATTCTCTCAAGAAGTCCAATCTTTCTATCAAAGAATACCTGTTCAAGGTGAAACAGTTAAGTGATAATCTTACCTCTGTTGGTAGTATAGTTACTGAACAAGAACAGGTCAGTGTCATCTTGGCTGGCTTACCTTTTGAATATGAGTCTATTCGAATCATGGCATCAGCAACTTTCATCTCCTTTGATTTATTGACTGAGTTTCTTCTTGACTGTGAAGCTCGACAGTTAGCTTTATTAACTGATGTCCCTTTACAAGCTAATCTAGTGTCTACTCAAGAGGTTGCAGGTGACTCTAAACAGGCTGCGAATTCGGGTCAGAATTTCAGGCGTGGTTATAAAGGAAATGGTAGAGGTTGGTCACGTGGCAGATCTCGAGGGTCTGGTAGAGGCTGGTATCGTTCTCATCCACAGTGTCAACTATGTGGCAAGATTGGGCATACAGTACAAACATGTTATTATAGGTTTGATGAAAACTTTTCTGGTGTTGACCACGATAGTTCAATATCTGTTAACTATCATCAGCTCTCTGCTCAGTGTAACTCTCATTGTTGTGGATCGATGTCTCAACCACGACTTTCTCTACATCAAGCGTCCCCTAGACCCCACTCTCCATCTCTGTCTGCTCAAACTTGGTATCCAGATTCTGGAGCGACCAACCATGTTACTCCTGATGTCACTCAACTGACCAATGTTTCTTCCTACACAGGTACTAGTTAGATTTCCATGGGAAATGGTGAGTCCATCCCTATTGCAAATATTGGTTTTTCTTCACTCTTGATTGATTCTAAGGTCTTACATCTCAAGAATGTTTTGCATGTCTCTACAGTGTGTAAAAATTTGTTGTCTGTAGGATAGTTTGCAAAGGACAATGCGGTGTATTTTGAGTTTCACCCGTTTATATGTTTTGTGAAGGACATACAGACAATGAAGGTTCTGTTGGAGGGCCACATACATAATGGGCTCTATAGGTTCGATGTTTCTCCAAAGGTCAACAATTTATCACCTACACAAGCTCCTCTACTGTACAGTGTTCAAGCTTCTCCATCTTTAACATTGTGGCACAACAGGCTCGGTCACCATTGTCCTGATATACTATCTCGTGTTATGCAAGCTTGTAATTTTTCTTTTAAACAAACCAAGTTACCTACTGTATGTACTTCTTGTCAGATTGGAAAATCACACAAGTTACCTTTTGCTTTATCAAAGACTGTGTATTCTTCTCCTTTTGAACTGGTAGTGTCTGACGTTTGGGGACCAGCACATGTGCAGTCCAGTGGTTTTTCTTACTATGTCTCGTTTGTTGACATGCACAGTAGATACATGTGGCTGTACTTTCTCAAGACCATGGCTGAGGTTTTTCAGTGTTTTCTTCATTTTAGCTAGCTAGTCAAGACTCAATTTGGCAGCACAATAAAAACGTTTCAAAGTGACTGGGGGGGAGAATATCGTTCACTGACTAAAGAGCTATCTAAGCTTGGCATTCAACATAGGGTGACTTGTCCACACACCTCTAAGCAGAATGGGGTAGCTGAAAGGAAGCATCGACAGGTGGTAGAGATGGGGCTGACTCTTTTGGCTGAATCTTTTATGCCCTTGCAATATTGGTCAGTAGCGTTTGCTCATGCTGTTCATCTGATCAATAGATTGCCTACATCAGCTTTGCACCACATTAGTCCTTATGAAATGTTGTACAAGTCTGCACCTACGTACTCTCAGCTAAGGGTTTTTGGATGCGCTTGTTTTCCATACCTCAGGCCCTTTCAATAAAATAAATTACAGTTCAGGTCTAAGAGATGTGTTTTTATTGGGTACAGTTGCAATCAGAAAGGTTTTAGATGTCTTGCTGAAGATGGTAAAATGTTTGTTTCTCGCCATGTTAGCTTTGATGAGACTTGTTTTCCTTTCAAAACTGGCTTTCTTGTTCAACCATCGTTGGCCTCTACAAATACTATGCACCACAGCTCTCAAGTTTCTATAGTTCTCTCGCAAGTACCTACCTCTTCAACTACAAGGACTGTTGACAGTTGTTATGAGTCACCAATTTCACCTATCGATTCAAACCCACAGTCAGCCCATGGCCCACACAATAGTCGGGCTGGCACGATAGAACCTTCATCCAATCAATCTGCTCCTTTTTCTAGACAACTTTCACTAGTTAACTATCATCCTATGCTTACTAGATCCAAGTGTGGAGTCTTCAAGCCAAAAGTGTTTTCCACCGTGTTGACTGAAAGGGAACCCTCCTCCATTAAAGAAGCATTCCTGAGTCCTGAGTGGACTGCTGCTGCTAAGGCTGAACCTTAATGTCAAATCACACGTGGGATCTCATGCCTCTCCCTACAGGACGACGAGCAGTTGGGTGCAAATGGATCTTTAAGATCAAAAGGCATGCTAATGGGTCTATTGCACGGTATAAATGAAGATTGGTGGTAGAAGGCTATCTACAGAAAGCAGGCATTGACTTCCAGGAGACCTTCAGTCCTGTGGTCAAGCCAACAACAATCAAGGTGGTCCTGGCGCTTGCTGTTTCTCTCGGATGGACTCTTCGACAGGTGGACATAAATAATGCTTTCTTGAACAGTGATCTTCAGGAGGAGATCTATTTGGAGCAGCCCCTAGGGTTCGAAAAGCAAGGGTCAGATGGTCAACATTTAGTGTGCAAATTCAGAAAAGCCCTTTATGGCCTTAAATAGGCGCCTCAAGCCTTGTTTTTTAATCTAAGGGAGTTCTTGTTGACAAATAATTTTCAAGGTTCCAAAGCTGACAGCTCTTTGTTCATTCATCATCAAGGGTCTAAATTGCTCTATGTCTTGGTATACGTAGACGACATCACTATCACTGGAACAGAAACAAGTGCCATTGACAGATTTGTTACGGATCTAAACATTCACTTCTCTCTGAAAGACTTAGGTCCACTGCATTATTTTCTTGGCATCAAGGTTACTTACACATCTGATGGGCTTTTTCTTGGCCAGCAAAAGTACATCATAGATTTACTACAACGAGCATCCATGGACAACTCGAGCGCTTCTCCAACACTGATGGTAACGAATTGTCGTTTGTCAACTCATGAAGGGAGCCCCATTGAGGATGAGCACCTATTCAGAAGCATCGTTGGAGCTCTTCAATATGTAGTCATTACCAGACCTGATATTGCTTATGCAGTCAACAAGGTCTGTCAATACATGCATAAGCCTCTCGACACTCACTTCAAAGCTGTCAAGAGAATACTGAGGTACTTACAAGGGTATTTGCATTATGGTTTGAAGTTCACTCGAACCTCAAAATTTCTCCTGGAAGGTTTCTCAGACGCTAGCTAGGCAGCAGATTATGACATCGCAGATCCACATCAGGATTTTGTATCTTTCTTGGAGGGAATCCCATCTCATGGAACTCTCGCAAGGAACAAGTAGTGTCACGATCAACAGCAGAGGCCGAATATAGAAGCCTTGCCCATGTCACAGCAGAGATGGTCTGGATACAGACTTTGCTAGCTGAGCTCTGTGCTTCTGTTAAGACAAAGGCTTTTATTTGGTGCGATAGTTCGACAGCTGTAGCAGTAGCAGGCAACCCCGTTATGCACTCAAAATTTGAACATGTCGAGCTAGATCTGTTTTTTGTCAGGGAAAAAGTTGTTGAAGGAATATTTCATGTAACACCCCTTAACCCATATCTCCATCGCTAAATTAGGGTTATGAGGCGTTACCGAACTAGACACAGTTTAGCACAGTCATTTATGGAAGAAACCCAATATGCATTTTTTTAAAATTTTTCCATATCAACAATAATGTTCAAGACTTACGTTACAAACCAGGTTTCATAATGAACACATCACTACTCATAATCTATACAAGTTTCGAATCAAGCTTCCACATAACAACACCAAATTTCATATGTTAAACATATATAAATACATCTATTTCATTAGTCGAATATCAACATATCTTTTTATACCTTATACAAATATGCATAATAAAAACGAATAGATCCATGATACTCTATTTGCTTTTCATTCACATATGTGACATTCGAACCTTATAGCATAACCAAACATACACATCATGCTATTGTAATATGCGCAATGTCCCTAAAACAAAAGCCATGTCAAACCATAATTTTCAATTCATTTTACCTTATTAATTCATGGATACAAGATCATTGAATAACCTACCAAACACACATGATATGTAACTAATTCAAAATATATATAAATACAGCCAATCCATTGACCATATATTCGATTCTCAATATAAAACTTCAATGATCAACCCAAAGCATTAGTATATACATTTTCATGATCATCTCTGAATTATACCAAGCACATAATAATCTAAGTAGAGATATTCACACGACATAATAAGCATACTTATACATATATATAATCATTTCTATACAACTATATTTAACTTCCAAGCATTATAAGCATACTTCTTATACCAAAGATTAAAACAGACCATTATATCAAACATACACACGATGCTTAATCTAAAAGTAACAACCTTATTCGCAAGGCCATATATATACATTTACAAAACCGAACATCATTCATTACTTATCATAATATAGCCTATACATGCCTTTGATTCAAAAAGTAAACATATATATATACCAAAGAGAGTGATAGTGTGGTCGGCTTTCTTGATGATCCCCTGAGCCCGTAGTTGAATCAATGATTTATAAAACAGAAATACAAACACATACAGAGTAAGCTCACTAGCTTAGTAAGTCTTAAGCAAAAGATAATTCACTAATCAAGCACTTTAACATTTTTAATCAATAAGTGTAGGACATTGTATATGTATATTTCGATATGCAATTGATACAAAACCGAATACTAGTAATATATTAACTCAATTACTTATACTTCACTACCATCAACCTGCAACTCATCAAAGCACAAAGTACATATATTACATGAATCGCATGTTTATAATCATGTAAATTCAACATTCATATCCATTACATTATCACACTAAAATTCTATTATTTCTATATTCATACACGTCGATTATAAGTTCAAATTCACATAACACCATTCTTAACATAATATTTCAACTCAAGTAACATTAATCACAACTTACCTTACTTCTGATGAATTCAAATGGGACTTATGCTTACCTGAGTTTTTAACTCAATAGATTCACTATGTTACACCTTGAGCAATTTATGGTTCCTTCGTTTTAAAGTATCACCGGCATTAAGCCTGCAAGGCACGAAGCCCGATTATATCACTGGCACTAAGCCTGCTAGGCACGAAGCCCGAATATATCACCGGCACTAAGCCTGCTAGGCACGAAGCCTGAATATGTCACCGACACTAAGCCTGCTAGGCACGAAGCCCGATTATGTCACGGCACTAAGCTCGCTAGTAGCACGAAGCCCGAATATCAACATATTCAACTTTGCGATACACGGTACTTAGTACTAAACTATTAACCATCTCATATTCTTAATTTTACTTTCACCTATTAATCCAAACATACATATTCACATTGTATTAACCAAATTAATTTCACTACAAATTCATACTCCACATTCGGCCCGCATGTGTATTTATGCTTTAAATATTCAAACATCATCATATACTATGTTCGTAAATAATTCTTTGGTGTATACTTGCTTAAGGACTTACTCTCGCCAGTCTTGGACCGCGTGAGACCTGGGCTTATTCGATAACCTTCGTCTTTCCCGATCCAAATGCGTTTTTTCTTTGTTCTTGATCTAAACACATTAAAATTCAGCTCATTCAAGTACATTTCATCTCAATTTAGTCCCAAAACACATAAATGGGAAAATTACCATTTTACCCCCACCATTTCAAAATTTTGCAATTTAGTCCTATTTGCATAAAACTCAAAATACACAAAATTTCACTAATCAACTCAAAGGCTGAATATCTATAAGGGCTATACAAGTCCATATTTTCCATTTATTTTGCAAATAAGTCCCTACTAATTTTTATTTTTGTAATTTAGCCCAAATCATTCAAAATTACTAAAATTTCCATTTCAAAACTTGTAAATTTCTAACATAACTTTAATATTTTTCCATCAAACATCATAAAACATCAACATTTAGCCATAGCCAAATATTAAACATGCTCAAATCTAAAAATTCTAACATGGGTCAGCTACCGATCGAAGCAACGATCTCAAAAACGTAAAAATTATCGAAAACCGATTAAAAACTAACCTTTAATTCAAGCCAACACCATGACCGAATGCTTAAGCTCTCAAACCTATCTTTTCTTTTCTTATTTCGGTAGCCAAAGGATGAAGACAACCATTATTTCATATTTTATTATTAACATATATTATGGTTTTAATCTAATTACTAATTTAACCTTATGTTATAAAATTATATAATAATAAACTAAAGGTTAATCTTGTCATATAGCATCCACTAACTTAAAAATGGGTTATTTACCCATTTAACACCTTACATTAAAAAGCCATGATCAATTAAGCACATTTCACTTAAGTCTGCCACTTTTTCACTTTACGCGATTAAGTCCTTTTTATCAAATTAAGCACTTAAACGATAAAATTTTTCTACGAAACTTTCACACACATTAATTCACATATAATAAACACAAAATATAATATTTAAAAATTTATCGGACTCGGATTCATGGTCCCGAAACCACCGTTCCGATTAGGGTCAAATTCGGACTGTTACATTTCAAGTGGGTCATGTCTCCAGTCAAGAGCAGGTTGCTGATGTTCTAACAAAGCCACTCTCTGTAGGAATGTTTACAAAGTTTCGAAGACAGTTGTGTGTTAAGAACGAGGAAGGAGAAGACAGAAAGTTGACAAGTATGGGGCATGTTAAGAGTAACTAATTGTTAGTTAAAGTTAGTTATTGAACTGAGTTAGTTGTGGCAGTTAGGCGATAGTTAATAGCTGCACTCTTGTATTAAATACAGTGGCTGACTCTCTTTAATGCATGCAATATACGTCAATAGTATTGAAGGCTTTTCTCTCTTTTGTCTTTCTGCTATTGTTAACACACATAGCCACTCCATTGCAAAAGCAGAGCTACAAAGCGAAATAGACCTGCAAAAACCACTTCAATAGATGCCATGAGGAAAGATGTCTGAGGGGATAAACCAGCTGTAGCTATTGCCACTACTCGTCCATCAAGCCTGCAGGGTATGCTAAAACTTCCTAATTTAATGCCTTGTATTGTTATCTTCCCAACTTCTTCAGTTTTTATTCCAGGAGATGAGTCCAATACGGTCTTGGTGATTTCCGGCATTCTCTCCCTTGCTTCAAATGTTATTACAGATATGAACTCCACTTTATAACTTCATAACAGTAAAATCTTGTCGATATACACAGTTATGGTGGGGCAAATGCAAACAAATTAAAAGTTAATCTATGATTTGAAAGAAAATAAAAATATATTCCAAAGCTTGTTCAATACCCGAAGTTTCAGTAACGGGAGGGAAAATGATAGAAAGATGAATGTTGTTCACCAAAAGTTCTTGTTGCAATGCCTCTGCTAATCCTCTGAGCCCAAATTTGGTTGCTGAATAAACCACAAAACCATATATACCCACCTATATTTATTAAATATTGTACATCATGAGTATAAGAATCATTCAAGGCTAATATCCCATTTGGTTTATATTAAACCTGGCCAGCCATTGAAGACATAAGAGCAATGGAGGCAGGTCTCTTGTCCTTAATTTCTATCCTTCATCAACGGCAAAGCTGATTTGATGACATTGAAGCTTCCCATCAGATTAACGTTTATCATCGTCTTCATCACATCTAGTGTAACACCCCTAACCCTTATCTGTCGCCGGAAAGGGTTACGAGGTATTACCGGACTTAACTACTAATTTGGGGCATAAAAATTGAAACTGTCCATCTGCGTCATGTTGACTAAATTGACTATAACTTGAGTTAGGAAACTCAAAATTTATATCCGTAAATTTTCCTTGAAACTAGACTCATATATATTATTACTATAAATTTTCCAGAATTTTTGGCTTAGCCATTTAGTACAGTTTATTCATTAAAGTTTCCCCTATTTCACTGACCAACTGTTCTGACCTCTCTTAACCTAAATTCAAATATCTCATTGTACAGTTTTCATATGTTGTTCCCACTTGTTTCTATTGAAACTATAACTCATAATTAATTTTTTACAATTTTGAATGATTTTTCCAAGACAGAACAGGGGACCACGAAGTCATTCAGAACCTGTCTCACTAAAATTTAAATATCACAGAATATAAAATTCCTTTTCCTACTCTTTTTCTTTCATATAAAAATAGACACAATAAGCTTTAATTCTGTATCTTATTAACTTTCTAATTCTCTTTCTCTTATATTTGGTGATTTTTCAAATTCATGTCACTGCTGCTAACCAAAAACTGTTTCATTGCAAAATATGGTTAACTAGTTTATAACATATTTACTCCATTTCATTTAAACTCTATATATTAACCATACTTATAAATACCAAAACCAAATCAACCAAAACCACAACCAAACATCATAATCAAGCCATTTTCACATGACTATATATTTACACAATTTCAAAACCAGCAATATCAAAACTAGTCTATACATGCCACATAACCAAATCTCCAAGCATTTATTTACCGAAGCGAAAATTGGATAGTGTGATGAGATCTCCTTCGACTTTCAACCCGAGCAAGTCTTCGAAACTCTATAAACATAGGAAAATTACACAAAGTAAGCTTTGAAAGCTTAGTAAGCCATAAGCAAATAATTCACCATAGAAACATATATAATTCAATTCAAATAGGCCAAATTTAGTTAATCACATACACATATACAATCACTTTTCTCATATAATCCATGTTCCTCGTTAAGTAACTTCACTTACCTTATTTTTCATTTAACAATTAAACCTCATACGTACTTGAATCATTTAACTCAAATACACAGTCAGTCACCAATTCATTCATGGAAATATCATAATCATGCATATATTCCATCTCATAATTCATATCTAATTCACTTACTGATAATTCACTTACTCATAGTTTATCATCATTCATAAACTTTCACCTTTCATAATCTTAAGGCCAAACACTCACACATTCAATAACAGATTTCACATCGATCTATAAATCACTTTCTCATCTCAAAACCAATACATATACATTTGTTCAAGTATATACATATTAACTGCTAAATTTTCTTTCTTACCTTTTAATCCATATAATTTACATACATTCTCCAATTGTATCACATATAACTAGTGACAAAGATCAATTTACTAATTTACCTTATCTCCAATAACCAATAGACTTACACATACCTGAACATCAAGCTCATTTATCGAATTTAAGTTCCACATCATCAAGAATCTATTTAAGCATACACTTATGATAATTCACTGGCATAAAGCCTGCTAGGCATAAAGCCCGATATCTTTCACCGGCACAAAGCCTGCTAGGCTTAAAGCCCGATATTATCCACCGGCACAAAGCCTGTTAGGCTTAAAGCCCGAATACTTTCACCAACACTAGGCTTGCTAGGCTCAAAGCCTGAATATCATATTTATAAAGCTGTTTCGTAACCAATTCATATATCGAAACTTTTATACACTTCATAATCTTTGTATGAATTTTCAAACATCATATCTCAATCGAACTAAACTTAATCATATTAAATTATACCTTTAAAATAACAATCCATCTAAGCCATCCTTTGACATATATACTTGATTTCGAATGATAGGATCTCATAGTATCAACTTACCGAATTCAATCTTTGAGATTACAATTGATCGCGCACTTAGTGCTATTTAGCCGATTTCATACACATAGTACTCGGACATTTAATTCGCACACTTAGTGCATAACAACCGATTTCGCACACTTAGTGCTAGGTATAATAAAATTCGCACACTTAGCGCCAAATGACCGATTTCGCACACTTAGTGCTCGGTGTTAAAAATTTGCAGATTTAGTACATATGTCAAGCTTGCTACTTATTCACATTCATATATATATAAAACTTAAACCTTAATTGCATATATACCAATTCGCTTATTTTATTTCTATGATCAACATCACATTCAATTATATCATTTCCATATATAAGCATCACATTCAGTTATATTCATTCCTCAATTCAATGTCACATTCGGGTATATCATTGACATATATATACATATCACATTCGAATGAACCAATGACATATATATATGCCTCTCATTCGGTTATACTTTATACATATATAAGTAATACATTCGGCTATATTAAAAATCAGTATACATACTTCCATTAAATTTTAGGTACATCAATATAAATAAATTCCATACAACATGATTGCTTAAAAACTTACCTCGGACGATGTAAAATGGAACGGGGCGACTAGTCGACAACTTTCGTTTTTCCCCAATCCAAGTCCGATTTCTTTTGTTCTTGATGTATATAATTTCAAATTAACCCCATTTAAACACTATTTCATTCAATTTAATCCAACAACACATAAATGGGAAAATTACCATTTTACCCTGATATTTCATACTTTTACAAATTAGTCCTAATTGCACAAAATACAAAATACACAAAATCTCACCACATCATAGTTAGGCCGAATCTTCCCTATGCTCATACTAATCCATATATTTCATTTATTTTTCCTTTTAGCCCTTCAATTTATTATTTTTGCAATTTAGTCCTAATAGTTCAAAATCATCAAAAACTCCAATACAAAATATATTAATCCAAAACATATCTTTCATAATTTATCATCAAACATCACAAAACACAAATATCCATCAATGGCTTAACTCAAAATATTCACCAAAATAAAAAATTCAAGCATGGGTCGGGTAGTACTCGAAGCAACGATTTCAAAAATATAAAAATTATCAAAAATCGAGCAAAGCACATACCTGAATCAAGCTTCCAAAGGTGCCAAAATTTCAAAGCTTTCAAAGCTTTATTTTCTTCTTTAGTTTCAGTAATGGTGAAAATAAAATGATAAAGATGATGTTCCTCCACTTAGTTATGTTTTATTATTATTATAACATTATAATATATCAAATTTACCAAAATTCAATTAATAAAATAATTTAATAACTCATTTACTATTACATGCAAATCATGACTAGCCACTATCTCCATTTTATGGCTAAATTATCCTACCAATACTTTAATTTATAAAACCATCATCAATTTAGTACTTACACAATTAACCACCAAATTTTCTTTTTATGCGTTTAAGCCCCTTTTCACAATTAAACACCAAAACGATCAAATTTTAATACGAAAATATTACACACACTAATTCAGACATATTAAACATAGAAAATAATATCAAAATATTTTTTTGAGTCGGATTTGTGGTCCCAAAACCACCGTTCCGATTAGGGTCAAAATTGGGCTGTTACATCTAGTCCTTGGGTCTCAAACTCCTCCATGTAATACACTCAATGGTTAACTACTAGAACATCGATAGGGCCAGCTTCTTTTATCGCACGCTCAACGGCATCGTACTCACGAACATCGGTATAAAAGATCGAGACCTTGACTTCATAGGCTTGACAGATTGATTCCTCTGCTTTTTGGAGCTGGTCAACGGAGCGAGCCAAGAGGGAAATACACGCTCCCTCCGATGCAGCTTGTTTGGCTATGGCTAGCCCGATGCCCATTGAACCGCCTGTTATGAAAACGTGTCGGTTTTTAATAGGTATGTTAATGGGCCGCGGCCGGACGATGAAGTAGAGGAAGAGGAGAAGGATTGGTAGGAGGAGAAGACCGAAGAGCACCATTGAAGTTTAATTTGTTTTAGGGAGAGATAATTAAGGTTAAGCAAGCATCTCTCTCCATATGGGGTCTAACATTATTTACCATTTTTTCCTTGTATTCGGCAATAATCCTCAGGTTTTGAGCATAAATCTGAAAGCTGGTTTGTACTGTAGTCTATCAATTAAGCTTTAATAAACTGGATGATCTTTTGGTGCTAACAGGATGCCTAATAATCAAATACTAACTATCATTTCAAAGATTAAAAAAAAGAATTCATCTTCTTTTTCTATTTATTTATAATGCAACTACATGATATCATACAATAGAAATAACAGCAAAGCAGGTGAAGCCGACTCATTTTCAAGAATAAAGAAAAGAGAATCCTAAAAGTGAAAAGGCAAATGGTGGCTGTTAGTGGAATTGATTATTGTTGAGTATTGGCACCAGCAGCAGCAATAGCAGCAGCTCAACCTGCAGACAAGCATGGATCGAGGGAAGCTGTTCATTTTGTTGATTTTGTTACCATGTAACTTAGTTTAGTTGCATTGTAATTTGTTCATGAAGTTAGTAGGAATAGTTTGTGATTTGAATTTGATGTAATAGCTGATATGTCAGCTAGCTTTTGCTTGTAATTCAAAGTTGTATTAGTTAACTTTATGGGGAGTAGTTAATTCATTAGGCAATAGTCATCTTGACTATGCAACTCATGTATATATTTTTACTTTCAATGAAATCAAAGAATGTGATCATTTTTTCAGCCATTGTTTTAGTCTCAAGTTCTCTCAACAAGTTTCTGGTTATTTCTCTTTTGTTTTGTTTTCACTCGATCACAAGCAAACTTTATGCAAAGTGTTTGCTAAGTTGCTGCAATGTTCCAACAAATGGTAATCAGAGCCTGCCTTCTTTGAGGACCTCTCTTGTTGGTTTTTTTTTTTTTTTTTTGTGGAAGCAAAGCTTGGAAAGGAAGAAACTGTTTTAGTTGGTCTGTTTGTTTTTGTTGTTGAAATATGAGCTTCACACCGCCAACACCACCTGTGTTTGCTGGAGAGAACTACCATATTTGGGTACTTAAGATAAAAACTTACCTCCAAGCGCATGATTTGTGGAGTGTAATTGAGAATGATGCTGAACCACCTCCATTGAGAGCCAATCCAACTATTGCTCAGATTAGGCAGCATAGCCTGCCTGCAGAACGGAGTGTCTGATGTGATCTTCACTCGAATTATGGCTTGTGACTCACCTAAGCAAGCTTGGGGAAGGCTGAAGGAGGAGTTCATGTGATTAGATAAGACAAGGCAGCAACAAGTGATCAACCTTAGAAGAGAATTTGAGGATTGAAAATAAAAGTGTCAAAGACTATCAAGCAGTACTCTGATAGGATAATGGCTACTGTCAACAACATTAGGCTCCTTGGAGAAAACTTCAGTGAGAGCAGGGTTGTTGAGAAGGTTATCACTACTCTCCCTAAGAGGTTTGAGTCACAGATCTCCTCATTGGAGGACTCGAGAGATCTCACTACCATTTCTTTGTCTGAGTTGGTGAACTCTCTGTATGCACTTGAGCAAAGAAGGGCCAACAGGCAGGAAGAGCATCCAGAAAGAGCTTTCCAAGCAAAAGCCAAATAGGGCTCGAGCTCAAGTCAGAAATCAAAGAAGCCTTGGGTCGATAGAAGGGAGAAATCAAGAAGAGATGCTGATCGCTGAAATCAGAGCTTTAAAATTTATAAAAGAATGATCGAACCTGGAAACTAACTCTGACAACGATTAAAGGCAAGTGTACCTATCGAACAGTAGTATAGCTTAGGCAAGACCGGATATCGAACCCAAAGGAACTAAAAGTACTAATACTAACTTTCTTTTTATTATTTAGCCTTATAATTAGAGTGAAGTTGCTTTAAACTATATTGACGAAGACTAAACTAAGGACACAAAGACAAAAAGGACGAATAGGAAAATAACTTTGAAGGAAAACTCAGTTGATTACGATGATACCCTCAGGAAGAATCCACCTAGACTTCACTTTATTAATTAACCCTAAATTATATGAATTCTTTTACTTAGCTTGATCCGTAAGACTCCCTAACCTATATTAAACCCTCTCTCGAGGCGAATAACGTCTAACCCTAGGTTAATTAGTGGAACTCTCGTTCGCTTATAATAACCCCCTAGGATAACAGTAAATCGATCAATGGACTCCCATATTAGGTTTCACCCTAATCCGGTAAAATCTCGTAAGCCTATCTCTAGGCGTTCGATAAACTCCGCTTAATTATGTTAGATCTACTCTTAGGCAGGGTCTATTCCTCCTCCACCTAAGCATATTAGATTTGGATTAAGCAACATAATTAAGAACAAACTAAGTAATTATCATATAACTTAAAAATCAAATAAAAGGATCCATCTAGGTTTCATCCCCTTCAGGTATCTGAAGGGTTTAGTTCATAATGAATAAACAAAACATCGCAAGAGAAAAGATAAAACAAAACATAAGAAAATCCCAAAACTCCCAGAAAGAATTGAAGGAGAATTTCGCCGTCTTGAGTATAATTCCGACTTCTTGGGATGGATCAACTGGATATCTTCGCATTTAGTTCCTAACTTTGACCTTCTCGGCTTGGCTCCTTGGCCCAGCTTTGACGCCCTGTAACATCCTGAAAAGGGATTATGCATTTTCGGTTTAATTGTACGAAATGGCATGTCTTAAGTATTATGAATAAATTTTGAACATTTTTGGAAACCTAGAAATGAATGGAAATGAGTTAGAAATGAACATTTTTGGAAACCTAGAAATGAATGGAAATGAGTTAGAAATGAACATTTTTGGAAACCTGGAAATGGATGGAAATGATTTGGAAATGATTCAAAAGAGGAAAGTGAACATTTCTGGAAACTTGGAAATGTAAGGAAATGTCAAGATTAAAGAGCCGAACGAAAATTTTTGGAAACTTAGAAATGACTTGGAAATGTCGAGTTTCAAAGTTTAAAAGAGGAAACTGAGGCAAGGTGGCCTTAAAAGAAAAAGTATGTGAAATTTGACACACAAACGGGCTTGGAAAAGTGGCCTGAAGATGCCACTTAGGGCCTATGGAAATGGCACCACATGCAAGGGGTTTAGGCCTGAGTTCGAGTCACATGGGAAGCAAATAAAAGAAGTTTTATTTTTGCTTCTAGAAGCCCAGAGGTGGACGACACAAGGCTTGCAAAAGAGGAGTTTTATCCTCTTTAAAATTCGGCTAATTAGGGGATAAATAAAGGAGTTAATTTGGATTATTTTCAAGAGATAATTGTGGATTAATTTCTTTTATTTTTTTTGGATAAAAGAAGAGATAATAGAAGGATTATTATTAAACAGAGTGATAATTCAAATGATAAAGTTATCAAATAAAGAAGAGTGGTGGCCAAGTAAGGGATTCTGAGTAGTAATTTCGGCTATAAAAGGAAGAAAATAGGGCTACTCATCAATTTTTCTTCCTCCTCTTCTCTGCCGAAATTCTTAGTGCTCTCCTCTCTTCTATTCTCTTCTCTTTTTTTCCAAGCCAAAATACTCCATGTTCTAGCCAAAACTTTTTCCAAAAATTTAGTTAGTATCGATTCTTTCTAAGCCTCAAGACCGAATTCTTAAGGACTCAAGCAAGGGAGCCGTCGATTACAAGGTCAAGGGTAAGGTAAGTGGGTATCGATTTTTATTCTCTTATTTTTGGGCTTGTCGAAATCAAGGTATTGATCCCATTAATGAATTCTGGGCCGAAATTTGAAGGGTTCTCCGGGATCTCTGTTATTGTGGACATCTCCATAGCCAAGAGATTGTTTTCGGGATTTAAAAAGCAAGGTAAGTACATATATGTACATTCGGCCAAAGGTCTATTTCATAATTAAGATTCATTCAAAAATCGAAACTAACCAACTCAGAAATTTAGTGCTAGCAGAATTCAAGGAAGAGAGATTTTGGAATTTCGGGCTTTGAAAAGTCATCAGATCGGTATCAAAGGTAAGTTTTAAGTGTGTAAATCCTACTAGGATGTGGATTGTGGCCGAATAGGTTTATTAATATGTTTAAATGATTGGCCGAATATAAGGGATAACGAATCTAAAGCAATAGATTGGTTTTCGGGATTTCAAGGAATTCGTTAAGCAAATCAGGTGTGTACCCCACACTATTTTTTAATACGTTATATGGCAATATCTAATGTATGTATGCATAAGAATGCGAATATGGCTAAGGTACCCTAATGTGGTACGAAATTACTCAGGTACGTTTCCTACTCTTACTAGGATTACGAAATATGTTATACTTAACATGTGAAAAGTGACATGAATGTGATTCTAAATATGATATGCATGATATATGGGCATTCAAGGTTATATGAGAAAGGGAAGTGAATGTGGTGACTTCGGTCTCACTATCTGAATGTGGTGACTTCGGTCACAATATCTGAATGTGGTAACTTCGGTTACATTATCTGAATGTGGTGTCGCATGACACAATTATTTAATCTGGTGGCTATGCCATGAATTTTATATGGGCGATGAACACGTCGACTGCAGCGGCTGCCTTCGATGGTGTGTAGCGGATGGAGGGTCGACTTAGTAGTCCCCACGGTGTGCAGGTTGGTACGGGGATGTGTAGCGGATGGCATCTAGGTTTTGGGTACGGGTTGCATCATTATTTTATCTGTATATGAATGTGCATGTGATACGTTATGGTATGCCTGATCTATTAAATTTCAGTGTTGTGTACACATTGAGTCTGTTGACTCACCCCGTTGTGGGAACATGTTTCAGGTGATGAGCAGTGATAGACCGGGACAGCAGAACTTGTGGTGGCCATGCTCAGCTAGAAGTTTTATTCATTATGGACAATTTATTTTATCTAAGTACTTAAGAATTCTATTTTGGGTTTTTACTCGATGTAATAAGGCCATAGTTGAATTTTCCTTATTTTTATTTTCAATTATTATGTTTACGAATTATTATCAATCAAAGTTTGGGTAAATTTGTTTTTAAAACAAACCCTAATTGTTTTGTCACCTTAATTAAATGGAATTCAATATAAGATAACTTGGTTTTCAACACAAGCCCAACCCAAAACGATATTTTTCTTAAAATCGCACAAGTTTTTCCCAAGAAACAAACGAACTTTGAATCGGTTTGCTTGAGGAACATACCGATTCGTCCAGCTCGTGGGCGTGAGTTTGGGGTGTTTCAGTTTGGTATCAGAGCCCAGTTTTAAACTCTCGGCCTGTGGGCTAAGGCCCAAAACGTTTTCCAATCGAGCCAAATGAGTTTTATGAAAGTATTTTTGAAAATAGGCAGGTTTTCTGGCATGGCACCTAAGCCTCCGACCCGCAGTCCACCAGGTAAGTACCCCTAACCATCTGTGTGATTATTTGAATTATGGAAGGGTAGAAAAGGAATGGAATGTAGAATAGCATGATAGGAACTTGAACCCTAGGACTAGTCTACTCAAACACAAACGCATAAGACTTAATTCCATTAAACAAACCTATGGCTAAGTCAAACGAGTTAGGGTGTGGTAACCCCTGTGCGCATGTCTAGGATTGGATCCGGAAGAGCCTGGTATTTAAGCTGTCCTAGTGACTCACCTCCTCTTCGCAGGAATCCTACCTGGTGCGTAGCTTCGGTTCACCCTAACCCAGAGGGCTCAGTGGGTGTGGCAACCTCTGTGCGCATGTCTAGGAATGGTTTCGGTGGGAGCTTGGTATTTAAGCAGTCCGCGTGACTCACCTTCTCTCCACTCGAATCCTGCCTGGTGCGTAGCTTTGGTTCACCCTGACCAAGAGGACTCGGTCATAGGCTAAGCACAATAACTAAAACCCGAAAGGGAACTAGCCGTGTTTTTATAAAAACAACAAAACCCTAGTTTTAAAAAAAAAAACTCTTAAAATTTTTTTAAAATTTGTGAAAACCATCTTTACAAAATTTTCCAAAAAACTCCCGATTTATGAAATTACAAAAATACCCCTAGTGGTGAATTACAAAAATGCCCTTGATTTATGAGATTTCCAAAATACCCAACAATTTTACCAAAATTTCATTATTTTATAAACGCTCAAAAACCCTAATCCGCAAACTATCAAAATACCTTGATTTTGAAAAATTACAAAATGGCCCCTAACTTATAAAATTAGCAAAATAACCCTGATTTCCAAAATTTTTGCAACATCACTATTTTGGAAAGTACAATTCTCAAAAAGAACCCTCAAAGTTTTGCAACTTTTAAAATATCCCTGATTTATTAGATTTTACGAATTTATCCCGGTTTGTGAAAAATTACCGAAATACCCCCAGATTTTGAAATTTTCCAAAATACCCAGGAAATTCAAAATTTCCAAAATACTTTTTGACAAAATCACCAAGGAACTCTTTCTTTTGAAAAATTACGAAAATACCCCTGTAGGATAAAATTACGAAAATACACCTGGGTAGTGGAGAAACAACAATAATGAAAACTACAACGTTTCTCTGAATGAACGAAAGTTCATAACTGATTGATGGATGAATGAATGAAAAGACTGTGTGCATGTATATATACGAAAGAACCACTCCTAAAACTCTTTTTATAAAATTTCTTCGCGGGTAATCAAGTGAAACAAAGACTAATTCATAAAACTTCTTAATCAGATCTCGACGTTAGAAATGAGCTCTAGAGGACGTGGTCGTCATGGACGAGGTAGAGGAAGGATGACTGTGTCAGAACCCGTTAGATCGGGTCAAGGGTCTGACAATGAGATACCACCGCCGCCACCACCACCACCCCCAGCTGTGGGTGTTGAGTAGTAAGCTCAAACGGGAGATGATCTTTGTATCGCAGTCGTGGCCGCGAGTTTTGGAGTTGGTGGCTGGTGTAGGAGGAAATTCAGGAACTCGAAAGTTGGTACCTGAGCGACTTCGTGCCAACGGAGCTGTAATGTTTCGTGGAGTATCTGGAGTGGCACCCAAGATGGTGAGTAATCGTTGGAGGCAATCGGCGCATTATGGATGAGCTCGACCGACCCCGAGGAGAAGTTAAAAGGAATGGTGGCACCTTTATTTACGCGATGAAGCGTATCAATGGTGGTTAATCGTTCGGGATGGTGCCACAGCGGAGGATCTGACCTGGGAGTACGTTAAGGAAGCGTATCAAAAGAAGTATGTTAGAACCAGGTATACTGATGAGCAAAGGAAAGCATTTCTGGAGCTGGTTCAAGGAAACAAGTCCGTGGCGGAATATGAGGCTGAATTTCTGAGGTTGAGCCGGTATGCTCGAGGAGTAGTGGCAACTGAGCATGAGCGCTGTGTCCGTTTTGAGGATGGACTAAGGGATGATCTGAGACTGTTAATAGCACCGCATCAGGAGCGGGAATTTTCTGCGTTAGTGGAAAAGGCCAAGGTGACCGAGGGAATTAAGGATGCTACAAAACAGACTATGGACCGGAATAGGCCCAAAAGAGGTTTTGGATCGTCTGGGAAGGTTCAAAAGAGGCCTAGAGTTGATGGGCCGCGAGGTCAGCAAGCTGGTACAGGATGGCAGTATCGTTCTTGTGATCATTGTGGAAAGAAGCACTTAGGGGAGTGCTAGAAAAAGACGGGAGGATGTTTTAGGTGTGGGTCCAAGAACCATATGCTCAAGGATTGTCCTAAGAAACCAGATGAAAGTCGACCAGCAACTCAGAATGTTAGTTAGGCTGGTAGAGGAGGACAACAGCCTCAACGAGGTCGTGGTTCGAATAACAGAGGTAATGGTACTGGCAGAAGACGTGGAACACAGGGCAGAGGTGCTGCTAATGCTGAGGCAAGGCAACCGGGTTTGGTTTATGCGGTTCGTCGGAGGGAAGATGGAGACGCGCCGGATGTTATAACCGGTACGTTCTTTATTTATGGCAAGCCCTATTATGCCTTGATTGATGTGGGCTCGACCCATTCTTATGTTGCATGTAGTGTAGTGGAAACAATAGGCCTAGACTCAACGAACTTTTCGATAGGCGGATGATGTGTCGTAGTAAGCCCATTAGGCCAAACTGTAGTGGTGGATAAGATCTTTCGGAGTGTACCCCTAGAAATTCAGGGAGTTAACTTTTGGGCTGATTTAATGAAACTACCTTTTGGAGAGTTTGAACTCATACTTGGAATGGACTGGCTAGTAGAGCATCGAGCCGTATTGGATTGTGCGGCTAAACGAATGGAACTAAGGACCCCAGAGGATGAAGTAGTTGTAATGATCGGAGAAAGAAGAAACTATCTGTCTAACATAATTTCAGCGTTAAAGGCTGAGAAAATGGTTAAGAAAGGGTGCAAGGCGTTCTTAGCCTTCGTAAGTGCGTTGGGTGGAAAGGAAGAAGGTGTCAGTGGGGTTAGAACGGTAAAGGACTTTGAAGACGTATTTTCGGAGGAGTTACTAGGAATACCCCCAGATAGGGAGGTGGAATTTGGAATAGACTTGCTGCCGGGAACAGCTCCTGTGTCAATCGCTCCATATCGAATGGCACCAAAGGAGTTGGTTGAGCTCAAGGCTCAAATTCAAGAATTGCTGGATCGTGGGTTCATTCGACCCAGTGTGTCTCCATGGGGAGCACCGGTCCTGTTTGTAAAGAAGAAGGACGGAACTATGCGTAGGTGCATAGATTACCGACAGTTGAATAAGCTGACCATTAAGAACAAGTATCCTTTGCCAAGGATCAATGACTTGTTCGATCAGCTGAAGGGGGCCGCAGTGTTTTCAAAGATAGACTTGAGGTCGGGATATCATCAGTTGAAGGTGAAGGAGGCAGATATCCATAAGACCGCTTTTAGGACAAGATACGACCATTTTGAGTTTGTAGTGATGCCGTTTGGGTTGACGAACGCTCCAGTCGCGTTCATGGATATGATGAACTGGGTTTTCCAACCCTATTTGGATAGGTTTGTCGTCGTGTTTATCGATGACATTCTTGTGTATTCGAATTCGGAGAAGGAGCATGATGAGCACCTACGGATAGTGTTGCAAGTATTAAGGGAGAAGAAGCTATATGTCAAATTCAGCAAGTGTGAATTTTGGCTTAAGAAGGTGGCATTCTTAGGACATGTAGTATCCACAGAAGGAATAAGAGTGGATCCTAGGAAGATCGAAGCAGTGTTGGATTGGAAACCACCTAGATCCGTGGCTGAGATCCGAAGTTTCTTAGGTTTGGCAGGCTATTACAGAAGGTTCGTGGAAGGGTTCTCGTCAATAGCCGCGTCTTTGACAAAGTTGCTAAGGAAGGAAGTACCCTTTGTATGGACGGATAAGCAGTAAGAGAGCTTTAAAAAGCTTAAGAAGGTGTTGACAGAAGCTCCAGTATTAATTCAGCCGGAGGCAGGAATGGATTTTGTGGTGTACTGTGACGCTTCGCGCACGGGATTAGGCTGTATGCTAATGCAAGAAGGAAAAGTGGTCGCTTATGCGTCTCGACAGTTAAGGCCTCATGAGGTTAACTACCCAACCCATGATTTGGAATTGGCAGCTGTGGTTTTCGCCCTTAAGGTGTAGAGGCACTATCTCTATGGAGAAAGGTCAGTGATCTACACAGACCACAAGAGCCTTAAGTACTTGTTGACTCAGAAGGAGTTGAACTTAAGGCAGAGAAGGTGGGTGGAGTTGTTAAAGGATTATGATTGCTCGATAGAGTACCACCCGGGCAAGGCAAACATAGTGGCTGATGCCCTAAGTCAGAAGATTGTGTCGGATCTAAGAGCTATGTTCGCTCACTTAAGTTCATATGATGGCGGAAGCCTGTTGGCAGAATTACAAGTCAAGCCCATATGGCTGAATGAAGTAAAAAGGGGACAGTTGGCTGATAAGGACCTAAGTGCTAAGTTACAGCAAATACAGCACGGAGAATTAAAGGACTATGGCGTTAATGATGAAGGAGGATTGTGCTACAAGGGAAAAGTCTGTATGCCGAGAGACGAGGAGATAAGACAAAGGATTCTTCAGGAGGCGCATAGTAGCCCTTATGCTATGCATCCCGGAGGCATTAAGCTGTATAGAGATCTAAGGGAACAATTTTGGTGGTCTGATCTTAAGCGGGAAGTGACTGAATTTGTGGGGAAATGTTTGACGTGTCAGCAAGTTAAGGCTGAACACCAGATTCCATCGGGATTGCTTCAACCAATCAAAATTCCGCAGTGAAAATGGGAGAGAATTACTATGGACTTCGTTAGTGGGCTTCCCCTTACGCCTACTAAGAAGGACTTGGTATGGGTGATAGTGGACCGTTTGACCAAGTCCGCGCACTTCATTCCGGTAAGAGTAGACTATTCTCTTCAAAAGTTGGCTAAGTTATATGTGGCAGAAATTGTGAGGTTACACGGAGTGCTGGTGTTGATCATCTCCGATAGAGACCCAAGGTTTACGTCTCGGTTTTGGAAGGCACTTCATCAAGCTTTAGGCACTAAGTTGGACTTCACTACGGCTTTTCATCCACAAATCGACAGGCATCCGAGGCGGGTTATACAAGTGTTGGAGGATATGTTGAGAGGTGTGTGTGATGGATTTCGAGGAAAGTGGGAAGATTACTTGCCTTTATTTGAGTTCGCCAACAACAAATGCCTATCAAAGCTAGTATTCGGATGGCACCATATGAAGCGTTATATGGTCGGAAGTGTCGAACTCCTACATGTTGGACAAAGTTAGGAGAACGTCGAGTTTTGGGTCTCGAGTTAGTGGCAGAAACTGAAGAGAAGGTTGAGATAATTCGGGCACGGTTAAAGGAAGCCTCTGATAGGTAGAAGTCGTACGCAGACCTTAAGCTAAAGGAAATAGAGTTTGAAGTGGGAGACTAAGTGTTTCTGAAAGTTTCGCCTTGAAAGAAGGTAATGAGGTTCGGTTGCAAAGGGAAGTTAAGCCCAAGGTTTATAGGGCCCTATCGAGTACTGAAGCGAGTTGGGCCAATGGCATACCAATTGGAGTTGCCACCAGAATTGCAGCAGATGCACGACGTATTCCATGTATCCATGCTACGTCGTTACCGATCGGATCCATTTCATGTGGTACCAGTTGAAGAAGTGGAGCTAAGGCCAGACTTATCGTACGAGGAAGAGCCGATTCAGATAATGGAACATGATGTGAAAGTGCTACGGAGGAAGTCAGTTCCTCTAGTCAAAGTGTTATAGCGCACCCATGGATCGGAGGAAGCTTCGTGGGACCAGAAGAGATGATGCGACAGCAATACCCTCAATTGTTTTAGATAGGAAATTTCGAGGACGAAATTATTTTAAGGGGGTAGAACTGTAACATCCTGAAAAGGGCCTATGCATTTTCGGTTTAATTGTACGAAATGACATGTCTTAAGTATTATGAATAAATTTTGAACATTTTTGGAAACCTAGAAATGAATGGAAATGAGTTAGAAATGAACATTTTTGGAAACCTAGAAATGAATGGAAATGAGTTAGAAATGAACATTTTTGGAAACCTGGAAATGGATGGAAATGATTTGTAAATGGTTCAAAAGAGGAAAGTGAATATTTCTGGAAACTTGGAAATGTAAGGAAATGTCAAGATTAAAGAGCCGAACGAAAACTTTTGGAAACTTAGAAATGACTTGGAAATGTCGAGTTTTAAAGTTTAAAAGAGGAAACTGAGGCAAGGTGGCCTTAAAAGAAAAAGTATGTGAAATTTGACACACAAACGGGCTTGGAAAAGTGGCCTGAAGATGCCACTTAGGGCCTATGGAAATGGCGCCACATGCAAGGGGTTTAGGCCTGAGTTCGAGTCACATGGGAATCAAATAAAAGAAGTTTTATTTTTGCTTCTAGAAGCCCAGGGGTGGACGGCACAAGGCTAGCAAAAAAGGAGTTTTATCCTCTTTAAAATTCGGCTAATTAGGGGATAAATAAAGGAGTTAATTTGGATTATTCTCAAGAGATAATTGTGGATTAATTTCTTTTATTTTTTTTGGATAAAAGAAGAGATAATAGAAGGATTATTATTATTAAACAGAGTGATAATTCAAATGATAAAGTTATCAAATAAAGAAGAGTGGTGGCCAAGTAAGGGATTCTGAGTAGTAATTTCGGCTATAAAAGGAAGAAAATAGGGCTACTCATCAATTTTTCTTCCTCCTCTTCTCTGCCGAAATTCTTAGTGCTCTCCTCTCTTCTATTCTCTTCTCTTTTTGCCAAGCCAAAATACTCCATGTTCTAGCCAAAACTTTTTCCAAAAATTTAGTTAGTATCGATTCTTTCTAAGCCTCAAGACCGAATTCTTAAGGACTCAAGCAAGGGAGCCGTCGATTACAAGGTCAAGGGTAAGGTAAGTGGGTATCGATTTTTATTCTCTTATTTTTGGGCTTGTCGAAATCAAGGTATTGATCCCATTAATGAATTCTGGGCCGAAATTTGAAGGGTTCTCCGGGATCTCTGTTATTGTGGACATCTCCATAGCCAAGAGATTGTTTTCGGGATTTAAAAAGCAAGGTAAGTACATATATGTACATTCGGCCAAAGGTCTATTTCATAATTAAGATTCATTCAAAAATCGAAACTAACCAACTCAGAAATTTAGTGCTAGCAGAATTCAAGGAAGAGAGATTTTGGGATTTCAGGTTTTGAAAAGTCATCAGATCGGTATCAAAGGTAAGTTTTAAGTGTGTAAATCCTACTAGGATGTGGATTGTGGCCGAATAGGTTTATTAATATGTTTAAATGATTGGCCGAATATAAGGGATAACGAATCTAAAGCAATAGATTGGTTTTCGGGATTTCAAGGAATTCGTTAAGCAAATCAGGTGTGTACCCCACACTATTTTTTAATACGTTATATGGCAATATCTAATGTATGTATGCATAAGAATGCGAATATGGCTAAGGTACCCTAATGTGGTACGAAATTACTCAGGTACGTTTCCTACTCTTACTAGGATTACGAAATATGTTATACTTAACATGTGAAAAGTGACATGAATGTGATTCTAAATATGATATGCATGATATATGGGCATTCAGGTTATATGAGAAAGGGGAAGTGAATGTGGTGACTTCGGTCTCACTATCTGAATGTGGTGACTTCGGTCACAATATCTGAATGTGGTGTCGCATGACACAATTATTTAATCTGGTGGCTATGCCACGAATTTTATATGGGCGATGAGCACGTCGACTGCAGCGGCTGCCTTCGATGGTGTGTAGCGGATGGAGGGTCGACTTAGTAGTCCCCACGGTGTGCGCAGTTAGTGTACGGGGATGTGTAGCGGATGGCATCTAGGTTTTGGGTACGGGTTGCATCATTATTTTATCTGTATATGAATGTGCATGTGATACGTTATGGTATGCCTGATCTATTAAATTTCAGTGTTGTGTACACATTGAGTCTGTTGACTCACCCCGTTGTGGGAACATGTTTCAGGTGATGAGCAGTGATAGACCGGGACAGCAGAACTTGTGGTGGCCATGCTCAGCTAGAAGTTTTATTCATTATGGACAATTTATTTTATCTAAGTACTTAAGAATTCTATTTTGGGTTTTTACTCGATGTAATAAGGCCATAGTTGAATTTTCCTTATTTTTATTTTCAATTATTATGTTTACGAATTATTATCAATTAAAGTTTGGGTAAATTTGTTTTTAAAACAAACCCTAATTGTTTTGTCACCTTAATTAAATGGAATTCAATATAAGATAACTTGGTTTTCAACACAAGCCCAACCCAAAACGATATTTTTCTTAAAATCGCACAAGTTTTTCCCAAGAAACAAACGAACTTTGAATCGGTTTGCTTGAGGAACATACCAGATTCGGTCCAGGCTCGTGGGCCGGGTTTGGGGTGTTTCACGCCCTCTCAATGGTGGTACTTAGAGGGTATATATAGGCTCTTGGAATGCGATTCTTTCTCCCTAAGTATCATTTTCTGACTGAAATTGCTCATTCTGACGATAGGGGCACGGCCATGTAGCACGCCCGTGTGAATCGACTCCAGGCCGTGTTCGAATTTCTAACGTAAGGCACGGCCGTGTGAATCAGGGGAGAGTCCATGTTCTAGATGTTAGGCATGGCACGGCCGTGTGGCTTGAAGTCCAGGCCGTATCGATTTCGAAAATTGGCCCATTTGGCCCGTTTTAAGCCCGTTTTATGTTTTTTTTCATCCTCGGGTGCTTTCCTGGGTATAAGACATGAAAAGAAAGGATTAAGAGCATTTTACATAAATCAAAGCTTAATTCATCCAAAAGCATACTAAATGTGGGCTTAAAATATGTTACTTTTATGGTTTATCAAATACCCCCACACTTAAGCTTTTGCTTGTCCTCAAGCAAAATTCTCAACTTACAATCAAAACGAACTTTCCATGATTCATAATTCCTATCAATAATGTCTTATCCTAATTCATAGATAATTTATACATGGATAATTCAATTCAAAGAGTCCTGAAGATTCAAACAAGATTAGTCATTCATTTGTAGCATGAAAACATAGGTGTTTCCCTTCATCTAAATAATTACCTTAAATTCAAAATCTACAAGGATTGACATCCTCACAAAATATTCACTCAAATCACTCGAAAAGTGTTTTAAGGGTCAAAATTAAGCACTCATAAGTCGAACCTGAAAAGTTAATCTCATAGGCTTGCCTGAAAATCAAATCTCCACCACCGTAAAATGAAATGATAAACAGATCAAAAGGTCTTTGTTAGGGTTGTAACGGGGCTAGGGTTAAAGGTGTGGATAAAGGCTAAAATTAGAAGGCTAGAATCAAGATTGAATTGATAAGTTACCTACCTAAAAATTTCTAAGATAACAATTGCATACTGAAAATAATAATCCTACTAATACGAGCTTTTCTTTTGATAATTAGACTTTAACTTGTATAAGCTCACTCTTCATAATACTAATACTGAATATACTTTCTTTATTTTTTTTTTAAGAATAAACTAAATACAAGATAAATTTAACTACCAGAATAATAAACTTAGGAAACTAGCTCAAATCAAATCTCGATTAAGGGGTAGTCAAAAAAAAGGGTGATAACAAATACAAAGGGTTTTGGGTTAAAATTAGCGAGTAAGTCAATAAAAGGGTTGTTAGGATCAACGGGGTTCACTAAGGGTTAATTATAAGGGTAGGCTATTTAGTGGAGTAAGTGGGTTAAAACCTAAGTGCCTTTATCATCTCGGTATATCAAATCATAACTGTGGCCTTCACAGGTATAATCGAGGCAAATTCTAGAATAACAGTTCATAGTTGACACACTCATAATCAAGAAGTGAGCATGAAAAAGAATGTATGCTCTATAAGGCTCAAATTCTCACAAAAATTATGGGTGTTTTTGACATCAACCTTGTAAATCTCAAATTTCAAGATAACATTCAAATTCCGGTTGACAACCTAAAATTTTAATTTTTAGAAAATTAGACTTATCATGCTTGATTCCCTGGTGTTCTTCAAATTTAATCATCAATGCATAATTAACTGTGACTTATTCAAAAGCATATCAATAAAAATCACAAATCATCAAAAATTTCATCTTAATTAGTAATATGAGAAAATTACTTTAAAACAAGATTAAAGTTAGGTATTTTCTTGGATTAAAAATTCTCCCCCCACACTTAAGATATACATTGTCCTTAATGTATAAAGATAAATAATGACATTTTAAAGATAAATTGATAAACCATAAAAGTAACATATTTTAAGCCCACATTTAATATGCTTTTGGGTGATTTATCCCTTGATTTGTGTAAAAAGGTGCTCTTAATCCTTTCTTTTCATGTCTTATACTGAGAAAAGCACCAAAGGATGAAAAGAACGTAAAACGGGCTTAAAACGGGCCAAATGGGCCAATTCACGAAATCAACACGGCCTGGACTTCAAGCCACACGGTCGTGCCATGCCAAACATCTAAAACATGGTTTCTCCCCCGATTCACACGGTCGTGCCTCAAGTTAGAAATCTGAACACGGCCTGGAGTCGAGCCACACCAGCGTGCTACATGACCGTGCCTCTGTCGTCAGAATGAGCAATTTCAGTCAAAAAAGGATACTTGGGGAGAAAGAATCACATTCCAAGAGCCTATATATATCCCCTAAGTACCACCTTTGAAGAGGCGTCAAAGCTAGGCCAAGAAGCCAAGCCAAGAAGGTCAGAGTTAGGGAATAACGCGAAGATAGCCAGTTGATCCATCCCAAGAAGCTAGAATTATACTCAAGACGGCGGAATTCTCCTTCAGTTCCTTTAGGGAGTTTTAGGATTTTCTTGTGTTTTGTTTTATCTTTTCTCTTGAGATGTTTTCTTATTTAGTTATGAACTAAACCCCTCAGATACCTGAAGGAGATGAAACCTAGATGGATCCTTTTATTTGATTTTTAAGTTATATGATAATTACTGAGTTTGTTCTTAATTATCTTAATCCAAATCTGATGTGCTTAGGTGGAGGAGGAATAGACCCTGCCTAAGAGTAGATCTAACATAATTAAGCAGAGTTGATCGAACGCCTAGAGATAGGGTTACGAGATTTTACCGGATTAGGGTGAAACCTAATATGGGAGTCCATTGATCGATTTACTGCTACCCTAGGGGGTTATTATAAGTGAACGAGAGTTCCACTAATTAACCTAGGGTTAGACGTTATTCGCCTCGAGAGAGGGTTTAATATAGGTTAAGGAGTCTTAAGGATCAAGCTAAGTAAAAGAAATCATATAATTTAGGGTTAAATAACAAGTGAAGTTTAGGTGGATTCTTCCTAAGGGTATCGTCGTAATCAACTGAGTCTTTCTTCAAGTTATTTTCCTATTCGTCCTTTTTATCTTTGTGTCCTTAGTTTAGTCTTCGTCAATATAGTTTAAAGCAACCTCATTCTATTTTTAAGGCTAAATAATAAAAAGAAAATTAGTATTAGTACTCTTAGTTCCTTTGGGTTTGATATCCGGTCTTGCCTAAACTATACTACTATTCAATAGGTACACTTGCCTTTAATCGTTGTCAGAGTTAGTTTCCAGGTTTGATCATTCTTTTATAAATTTTAAAACTCTGATTTACAGCGATCATAAATCAAAAGAGAAGGAGGGAGGACAAAACTCCCTGAATTACTCATGGGCTCCTTGGAGAATGTGGAAAATGTGTGGCATGAATTGGCTTGTTGATTTTCCCTAGTCGTGCTTTCCTGTAGGTATAGTGAATAGGTTATTCTGCAAAGTCACTGTTCAGTGTTTTTAGATATGTGGTTAGGAATGTTGGAATAGTTAGATAGCCATCTTAAAGTGTACTCTAATAATAAAAGTTTAATAATAAATAAGAATTAGAAATAAAGTTTGTAAAATAAAATGAAAAATAAAAACAAACGAGACAAATTAAAAGGACTCAGAGGTCTTCGTCGTGGGTTGGGTCTGGTGGTGGTGCTGAGGGTGAGATTTGGAGGTGCTGGCAGATTTGTTGCAACGTGGCCTCTATCCCATCAAAACGTCAAGCGTTGTTGGCGAAGTATAACTCGAACCGATCAAGTCGTGCGGAGATGTCCTCCAATGATGGTGTTGCTCGGTGCGACCGCTGGCTCGAGTTTGGCGCCTCCTCTAAGACATCATCAGGAATGTCTTCGTCCTCCCCTTCGTTTGTGGGTTGTCGTAGTCGGTACTTAGGGGGATTGGTTCTGCGACGTTTTGTGATCATCCTCATATGTAGCATTTTCTGGATGCCTTGGGGTACCATGTTACCTATCAATGTTAGAGCGGTGATCTGGTCATCGGTGTTGAGGAGGTTGAAGTGTCGAGCCAACCTCGTAATGTAGGGCCCCATCGATAAAAGCCCTTTTCCTGTGGGATTCGATTTGATGTTGCATCGCGCATGCGATGAAATATGCCAAGTCGAACACATGTCCTATAGATATGCAAGACAGGAAGTAAACATCGTGTTTGTTGACGATGCCGGTGCTCTCTTTTCGACCTGTGATGGTATGCGCGAGTATGGCATGAATGTACCGTAGGGCTGGAAGAAGGGCTGTCGCTTTAGATTGACTGGAATTGTAGGTGGTCGTCGTGGGTTGAGGTTGAGCCAGCAGTCGAACGGAAGGCTGTGAGGTTCTCGGTTTAGACCGACTAGTGGGTTTTCCTCTATGAATTCCACCGTGTAGAGGCTAAGGGTTGCTCCGAATTGGGGTACGCTCAATCGACGTACTTCGCCCCCGAGACGGAATTGTATGGTACCTGGGTCGTCGAATTAAGCCATCACCATTTGTAGCGTGAATGTGGAGCAGAACTCGAGTATAAGTTCAAGCTATGTAGGCTCATTAATTACGAAGAAGGTTTTCCAGGGATCAATCGACAGTAGTGCTTGGATATCAATAGCAAGCCCTACTTGTCCGACGGCTTCCCAATCAATTCGCCGTCCAATGCCTATTGGCCTATCCCTGATGGCTTTGTACCGGTCCTCCTGAGTGACTTGTGGAAAATAGAAAAATGAGTGTCTAAGTTCGGCGCTCGCAGAAGAGGATCCAGGTCTTTTACGTTTCTTGCTTGGGACGGCTCGTTTAATTCGTGACGACGACATATTCCTGCAAATCAAATGTAAAGCAAGTTTTCTAGTTCAACCAATATATTGTAATATTTCACAATTGAATTGTATCAATATCAGAGCATTAATTCTCCAAGAACAGAATAATCTTGCAACAACCGATTCTAAGCATGCATTAAAAAAAATGAATCAAACATTGAAAATCTTGCAATTGAAAATTATATAAGCAAAATAAAGTAATAAGAAAGACAAAGAAAAATTAAAAAAAAAATGAACTAGATCAAGAGTATGTGTAAACTAAATAAGAAATAGTCTAATCTAAACACACAATGACAAAAAGGATAAATATGCAAAAATGGGAGGAAGATTTTAAGAAAAAGGGAACCAGAATTGGTGGTGAATGACGGGCACGGGCGGCGCGCACGGCGGTGTTGCTGGGTTTGTGGTGTGGGCACGGTGGTGGCGTGGGCGTGTGGCTGGGTGGTACGACTGTGGTGCGGCCGTGCGGAAAGTTTTGGCTGTGTTTTTGGATGGAATAAGTTGAGGAGAAGTGGGTTTTAGGGGTGGGGAGTGGTTGTTTAGTCGGAGTTGGGGAGAAGGAGGATTTAAATCTGATTTAGGGTTTATTTTTGGGGAAGATGACGGTTAGTTTTATTTATAGGGGAGGGGGCACGGTTTGTCGACACGCCCGTGTCATTTTGAAATCACCCGTGTTTTTCGCGTTTTTTAGGATTAGGCGCGTTCAGGATTCATGGCATGGCCGTGTGTCTCTTTGGCACGCCCTTGCTTGACAAAGTGAACGGTAGGCACGGTGAGGTCCCACGGGCGTGTGTGGCCCGTGTATAGCAAGTCAGTATCTTCATAATTTTCACACGGTTATGCGGCACAGCCGTGTTGGGCCCGTGTCATCGAAGAAATTTTTACCCTGTTTAGGCACGGTGCTTGGCACGCCCGTGGTCTTATTTCCTGGCTATGCACGGTTATGCACACGCCCGTGTCGAGGGCGTGCTTGGAACACCTACATGCAATTGAACTAATTTAGTGTGGTTAACAAATGGATTTAATTTGTTAGTTTTAGTTAGTGCTCGGGTTGCCTCCCGAGAAACGCTTGTTTATAGTCTTATGCTAGACTTTCCCTGTTTTCAGTTCTGAAAGAAGGTTCGTGGAGCCTAAGCTCCTCTCTCATATCGCCTAAATCTGCACCATTATAGATTTTAAGTCGGTGTCCATTTACCTTGAAAGTGCCTTTCGTGGGGTGGGTTACCTCGATGGTGCCATACGAAAAAATTGTTTTGATCATGAATGGGCCTGACCACCTTGACTTTAGTTTTTCCGGGAATAATTTAAGCTTGAATTGTATAATAGAACCAGATCTCCTACTTTAAATTGTCTCGATCTTTTGAGACGATCATCATGACATCGCTTCATTGCTTCCTTGTATAGTTTTGAATTTTCGTATGCGTCTGTTCTCCATTCATCCAGCTCGTTCATCTACATCATTCGCTTTCTTCCTGAAATTTTAGGATCAGAATTCAAGAATTTTATTGCCCAAAAGGCTTTGTGTTCTCATTCAAATGGTAGATGACAGCTTTTCCCATATACAAGTTTGTATGGGGATGTTCCTAGAGGTGTTTTAAATGCAGTTCTATATGCCCACAAGGCGTCATCTACTTTAACTGCCCAATCTTTTCTATTTGATTCAACTGTTTTTTCTAGAATGTGTTTAAGTTCTCGATTTGCTACCTCAACTTGTCCACTGGTTTGGGGGTGATAAGGGGTTGCTGTCCTATGGTATACTCCATATTTCTTTAAAACCTTTTCAAACTGAGTCTTGCAAAAATGAGTGCCTCTATCACTAATGATGGTTCTTGGTGCCAAACCGGGAAAATAATTTTTTGAGAAATTTAACTACTACCCTAACGTCATTGGTAGGTAAAGCTTCTGCTTCTACGCATTTTGACAAGTAATCAACTGCTACTAAGATGTATTTGTTTCCAAACGAACTAGGGAATGGTCCCATAAAATCAATACCCCATACATCAAATATTTCACATGATAGCATATATGTTTGAGGTATTTCGTCACGTTTAGAGATATTACCTGTTCGTTGGCATTTATCACATGAGGTAACACACCTGTTGGCGTCTTTAAATAGAGTGGGCCAATAAAAACCTGATTCGAGTATTTTGTGTGCTATCTTAACACCACTGTAGTATCCTCCGGATGGTCTTGAATGGCAATGCTCCAAGATTTTATTTGCTTCTGTCTTTGTAACACATCTTCGAATTACCTGATCTGCACAAATGCGGAAAAGAAAGGGATCTTCCCAAAAATAATTTTTCACATTAGTAAAGAATCGCTTCTTTTGGTGATGTGTTAATTTTCTTGTTAAGATGTTAGCTGCTAAATAATTCCCGATATTTGCAAACCATGGTATCTCAGAATGTGATATAGAAAAGAGTTGTTCTTCAGGAAACGAATCATTTATTTCACCTTCGACGAGCTCTTTGGCGTGTGGATTTTCAAGTCTAGAAAGATGATCCGCTACAAGATTCTCAGCTTCCTTCTTATCTTGTATTTCTAAGTTGAATTCCTGTAAGAGTAAAATCCATCGTATGAGTCTGGGTTTTGCATCAGATTTGTTTAAAAGGTAACGAAGAGCTGAATGGTCGGTATAAATGACAACTTTGGATAATATTAAATACTGCCTAAATTTATCAAAAGCAAAAACTACAGCTAGCAATTCTTTCTCTGTGGTGGTGTAGTTTTCTTGTGCTGGTGCTGGTGTTCTACTAGCATAATAAATTGGCAGAAAATGCTTGTCTCTTCGTTGTCCCAAAACTGCACCTACTGCAAAATCACTTGCATCACACATTAGTTCAAAGGGTCAGTTCCAATCAGGTGCAATTATAATCAGAGCATTTATTAGTTTATCCTTAAGGATATTAAATGCATCTAAACATTCATGACTGAAATTAAAAGGAACATCTTTTTCTAGTAATTTTGTCAAAGGCTTAGCTATTTTAGAAAAATCCTTAATAAATCTTCTATAGAATCCTGCATGTCCTAAAAAACTCCTAATGGCCTTAACAGAACTAGGTGGAGGTAATTTTTCTATGGCTTCAACCTTTGCTTTATCTGCCTCAATCCCTTTACTAGAAATCTTATGCCCTAACACAATTCCTTCTCTAACCATAAAATGACATTTTTCTCAATTCAAGACAAGATTTGTTTCCTCACATCTTTTTAGCACTTGTTTTAATTTTTTAAGGCAGAGATGGAAAGAATCACCGAATACCGAAAAATCATCCATAAAAACCTCCATGATGTCTTCCACGAGTTCGTCAAAGATTGCTAACATGCAATGCTGAAAAGTAGCAGGAGCATTACATAACCCAAAAGGCATTCTACGATAAGCAAACGTACCGTATGGGCATGTGAATGTCGTCTTTTCTTGATCTTCAGGAGCTATGGGGATTTGGAAGTAACCGGAGAGTCCATCCAAGAAGCAGTAATACATATCTCCAGATAATCTTTCCAACATTTGATCAATGAAGGGTAGTGGAAAGTGATCTTTTCTGGTGGCATCATTCAGTTTTCTATAGTCAATACAGACTCTCCAACCTGTAACTGTTCTTGTGGGAATTAACTCATTCTTTTCATTGGGTACTATCATCACTCCTCTTTTCTTTGGAACTACCTGCACAGGACTTACCCAAGTACTGTCAGAAATAGGATAGATTATTCCTGCATCTAGAAGTTTAATTACATCGGCTTTGACCACTTCTTTCATGTTAGGATTTAACCGTCTCTAGGGTTGCACACACGACTTATATTTTTCTTCCATTAAAATTTTATGGGTGCAAAACGCTGGGCTTATTCCTTTGATGTCAGAAATTTTCCAAGCTATGGCTTTTTTGTGTTCTCTTAGTACTTTTATCAGCTCTTCTTTTTCCTTGGGTTCTAGTTCTGAAGAGATAATTACCGGTAGCGTAGAATTGTCCCCAAGGAATGCATATTCTAAGTGTTTTGGCAACTGTTTTAATTCCAAGTTGGGTGGCTCTTCGATAGAGGGTTTTTGTTTTATTTCATTATTATTTTCAATGCTCTCTTCTTTCATTTGTCTGGATGATGAAGTATTCAGATTCAACTCATCGTCTTCATCTTCTTCCCCCTCTTCTTGAGCCAAGTACAGTTCCAACGTGTCGTCATGTATGATTTTCTGTAATGAATTTTGAATGATGTGATCAGTAGTATCAACAAAATAACAGGAATCATCTTGCTCTTTAGAATATCGCATGGCATCATAAATTTGAAAAATAATCTCTTCATCACCTATCCTTAGCAAGATTTTACCATTATCTACATCAATAACGGCTTTAGCAGTGGCTAAAAATGGACGCCCTAAGATTAAAGGAACATTAATGTCTTCATCCATGTCTAACACAACAAAATCTACTGGGAAAATAAATTTATCAATTTTGACCAAGACATCTTCGATAACTCCTCTAGGATATTTAATGGATCTATCTGCTAACTGAATACTCATAGTAGTGGGTGTTGGTTCCCCAAGATCTAGTTGTTTAAACATTTTATAAGGCATTAAATTTATACTAGCGCCTAGATCAGCTAGTGCTTTCTTAATATTTAAACTACCAATTAAATACGGGATAGTAAAACTTCCTGGGTCTTTTAATTTGGTTGGTAGCTTATTTTGGAGAATGGCTGAACACTCTTCGTTGAGTTTCACCGTTGACACTTCTTCAAGTTTTCGTTTATTCGTCAAGAGTTCTTTTAAGAATTTTGCATACTTCGGCATCTGTGAAATGGCTTCAATGAAAGGTAAGTTAATATGTATTTGTTTAAAAAGTTCAAGAAACTTACCGTATTGGGCATCAATTCGTTCCTTCTTGAACTTTGTTGGATATGGGATTGGTGGGTTGTTCTCATTGCGTAATGGAGTTTCCTCTTCCATTCCCTCATTTCTTGCTTTGTTATTCTCGTTTGGGCTTTGTTTCTTCAGTTCGCCTAATTCCTTTCCACTTCTTAGTATGACTGCTTTTACCTGTTCTGTTCCCTTAGGAAAAATTTTTGCTCGGTTTTCACAGATCATCTTATAGATTATTCCAACTACTTTAGTGAGTTCCCCAAACGACTCAGTAAATTTTTCAATTAACCCTTGTTGATCTTTAAGGGTTCTTTCGATATCTTGTATGCATTTTTCTGTGTTTTCTGATTCCTCCTCGTAGGGTGGTTTCTTTTCTCGTGGATAGGGCTGATTTTGGAAGTTCTGAGGAGGTTGTTGCCCTTGATTTCTTTGATTGCCTTGACCTCTGCATGAAAAATTTGGATGGTTCCTCCAACCTGGATTGTAAGTGTTACTATAAAGATTATTATTGGATTGGAAATTATTACCTATATAGTTCATCTGTTCGTTCTCTGCTTCCGATTGGTAGGGTGGGTACTCAGGATTCGCCACGGTTCCACTTGCGTCACACTACATGACTGGATGTACCTGCGACGAACATAAACTATCAAGCTTTTTATTCATCATCTCAAGCTGCGTTGATAGCATGGTCATGGTGTCGACATTGAAGACTCCTGCCGATTTTGTTGGTTTAGTCCTCGAAGTTTGCCACTGATAATTGTTTAATGACATCTCCTCAATGAACTCGTAGGCTGCTTCTGGAGTTTTGTTGTTCAATGTTCCACCGGCGGCTGAATCAATCAGTTGTCTTGTTGAGGGGTTTACACCGTTGTAGAATGTTTGGACTTGTAGCCATAAGGGTAAGCCATGGTGTGGGCACCTCCTCAAGAGATCTTTGTATCTCTCCCATGCGTTATATAATGTCTCTACATCCATCTGCACAAAAGAAAAGATATCATTCCGTAATTTGGCCGTTTTGGCTGGTGGGAAATATTTCATTAAAAACTTTTTGGTCATTTGATCCCATGTAGTGATTGACCCTCGTTGTAATGAGTTTAACCACTGTTTGGCTTTATTTCTTAATGAAAAACGGGAATAACCGAAGACGTATGGCATCATCAGAAACGCCATTTATTTTGAAGGTATCACAGAACTCTAAAAAGTTAGCTATATGCATGTTTGGATCCTCGTCCTGCAAACCATCAAATTGAACGAACTGTTGAATCATTTGTATTATGTTAGGCTTTAATTCAAAATTATTAGCAGCTATAGCAAGCCTAACAATACTCGATTCTGCTCCTGTTAAATGTGGTTTCGCATAATCAAACATTGTACGTGGAGCGTTACGATCTCCCATATCGCGAGGTGGTGGGTTGTTTTTGTCAATCCCTTCAGTAGGATTGGATCTGACTTTTTTCTCTCTTTCTGTGTAATTTAGGGCTCGCCTGGTTTCCCGACGATTCCTTCGAACGGTAGCTTCAATATCACTTTCGTATACTAAAGGTCCTCTCCGGTTCCTTCTAGTTATAAACTAGAGGTACCTGAAAAGAAAAGGAAGAAAGAAAAACAAAATTAAAATTTATCCTAAAATAAAAATAAATTGCTGAAAAATAAAAAATAATGGATAAAGTAATGAAAATAGAGTTTTCTTAATATTTTAGTTCCCCGGCAACGGCGCCAAAAACTTGATCGCTGAAATCAGAGTTTTAAAATTTATAAAAGAATGATCAAACCTGAAAACTAACTCTGACAACGATTAAAGGCAAGTGTACCTATCGAACAGTAGTATAGCTTAGGCAAGACCGGGTATCGAACCCAAAGGAACTAAAAGTACTAGTACTAACTTTCTTTTTATTATTTAGCCTGATAATTAGATTGAAGTTGCTTTAAACTATATTGACGAAGACTAAACTAAGGACACAAAGACAAAAAGGACTAATAGGAAAATAACTTTGAAGGAAAACTCAATTGATTACGACGATACCCTCAGGAAGAATCCACCTAGACTTCACTTTATTAATTAACCCTAAATTATATGAATTCTTTTACTTAGCTTGATCCGTAAGACTCCCTAACCTATATTAAACCCTCTCTCGAGACGAATAACATCTAACCCTAAGTTAATTAGTGGAACTCTCGTTCACTTATAATAACCCCCTAGGATAGCAGTAAATCGACTAATGGACTCCCATATTAGGTTTCACCCTAATCTGGTAAAATCTCGTAACCCTATCTCTAGGCGTTCGATAAACTCCGCTTAATTATGTTAGATCTACTCTTAGGCAGGGTCTATTCCTCCTCCACCTAAGCACATTAGATTTGGATTAAGCAACATAATTAGGAACAAACTAAGTGATTATCATATAACTTAAAAATCAAATAAAAGGATCCATCTAGGTTTCATCCCCTTCAGGTATCTGAAGGGTTTAGTTCATAATGAATAAACAAAACATCGCAAGAGAAAAGATAAAACAAAACATAAGAAAATCCTAAAACTCCCTGAAGGAATTGAAGGAGAATTTCACCGTCTTGTGTATAATTCCGACTTCTTGGGATGGATCAACTGGCTATCTTCGCGTTTATTTCCTAACTTTAATCTTCTCGGCTTGGCTCATTGGCCTAGCTTTGACGCCCTCTCAAAGAGAAATTACTCATTCTGACGACAGGGGCACGGCCATGTAGTACGCCCGTGTGAATCAACTCCAGGCCGTGTTCGGATTTCTAACTTGAGGCATGTCCATGTGAATCGAGGGAGAGACCGTGTTCTAGATGTTAGGTGTGGCACGGCCGTGTGGCTTGAAGTCCAGGCCGTGTCGATTTCGTGAATTAGCCCATTTGGCCAGTTTTAAGCCTGTTTTATGTTCTTTTCATCCTCGGGTGCTTTCCTGGGTATAAAACATGAAAAGAAAGGATTAAGAGCACCTTTTTACATAAATCAAAGCTTAATTCATCCAAAAGCATACTAAATGTGGGCTTAAAATATGTTACTTTTATGGTTTATTAGATGCAAGGAGAAGGAGGTTTCCACCATGCATACTCTGTAAAAAGACCAATCATTTGGAGAAGTATTGCTGGAACAGGCCAGACATTCAGTGCAAATGTTGTAAACAGTATGGTCATCATGAGAAGGTGTACAGGAACAAGGAGAAACCACAAGCTCAGCAGCAAATACAAGCTAAGGCTGCTGAGGACCTTCAAGCTCAGGAGGAGCATGTCTTTTCTGCCTCTTGCTTTGCAACCACAAGTAAAGTCAAATGTAGTTAGCTTGTGGACAGTGGCTGCTCACATCACATGGCAGCTGATGAAAGCTTGTTCGAGAACCTTGACAGGAGCTTTACCTCTAAGATCAGGATAGGCAATGGTAACCTGATTGAAGCCAAAGGCAGATGTGATGTTGTGATCAACACTGGTTCAGGTAACAAAGTTATTTCAGAAGTGCTTTTTGTGCCTGATATAAATCATAATTTACTTAGTGTTGGTCAGTTGGTTGAAAAAGGCTATTCACTAGTTTTCAAGAATGATTCTTGTGTTATTGAAGACTTTCATGGCCAGAAAATGGTCTCAGTACCTATGTCAGCCAAATGTTTTATGCTTGATGTAAGTCAGCTTGAGAAGAAGGCTTATACAAGCCTAGCTGACAATGTTGGCCTATGGCATAGAAGACTAGGCCATGTTAATTTCAGGTCACTCGATTTGTTACACATGCAGAGTTTGGCTGAGGACATGACCAAGGTTGAGGAAGCAGATACTGTTTGTGAAATATGCCAGCTTGGTAAGCAGGCTAGGCTGCCTTTTCCAGTCAACAAGGCATGGAGGACTCGAGAGAGGCTTGAGCCAGTGCACTCGGATGTTTGTGGACCAATGAAGACCCCTTCATTAAATGGCAGTAAGTACTTTGTGCTGTTTGTTGATGATATGACCAGATTCTATTAGGTTTATTTCTTGAAGCATAAGTCTGAAGTGTTTGAAGCCTTTAGCAAATTTAAGGCTCTAGCAGAAAATCAGACAGGTTGCAAAATCAAGGCCTTAAGGACAGATAATGGCTCTGAATACTTGTCTGATAGATTTCAAAAGTTGTGTGAGCAAGCTGGGATTCATCATCAACTAACCACAGTATATACTCCTCAACAAAATGGAGTATGTGAGAGAAAGAATAAGACAGTGATGGACATGGCTAGGTGTTTGCTATTTCAAAGCAAACTTCTAAGCACATTTTGGGCTGAGGCTGTCAACACCTCAGTATACCTACTCAACAGGCTTCCAACACATGCTGTGAAAGACAAAACACCTTTTGAGGCATGGCATGGACACAAGCCATCTGTGTCTTATTTGAAAGTGTTTGGATGTGTGTGCTATGTGATTGTACCTGCAGAAAGAAGAATAAAACTTGAGAAAAGGTCAGCTCCAGGCATATTTGTTAGCTACAGCAGCACCAAGAAGGGCTACAAGGTATATGATCCCTCAACCAAGAAGATTCTGGTGAGTAGGGATGTCAAATTTGATGAAGAGAAGACTTGGAGCTGAGATGGTTCTAATGCAAGTCAGTTCGAAGAGGATTTGGTTGATAGTAGCTTGGGATCAACAGAAAATGCAAATGTGGATGGTCCTCCTGTGAGAGGCACCAAGTCCATTGCTAATATTTACCAGAGATGCAATGTGGCTTTAGTAGAACCTTCAAGTTTTGAAGAAGCTGTCAGAGACAAGCACTGGAAGAGATCCATGGAAGCTGAACTTGACATGATTCATAAGAATCAGACTTGGGACTTGGTTGAAAGACCGAAAAAGAAAAAGTTCAATTGGTGTTTGTTGCATACAGTCCAAGGAGGAGTGTTGAGCATTGGCCTGCAATGCAACAAGTGACCAGCAGCAGCAGTAGCAGTAGCTCAACTCGCAGACAAGCATGGATCGAGGGAAGCTGTTCATTTTGTTGATTTTGTTACCATGTAACTTAGTCTAGTTGCATTGTAATTTGTTCTTGAAGTTAGTAGGATTAGTTTGTGATTTGAATTTGATGTAATAGCTGATATGTATATATTTTTACTTTCAATGAAATCAAGAAATGTGATCATTTTTTCAGCCATTGTTTTAGTCTCAAGTTCTCACAACAAGTTTCTGGTTATTTCTCTTTTGTTTTGTTTTCACTCGATCACAAGCAAACTTCATGCAAAGTGTTTGCTAAGTTGCTGCAATGTTCCAACAATTATATCTTTTGGTAGCTACCACACATATATATTAGGACAAGTAAAAGGAAATTTAATATATGTTTCCCTTGCTTATAATTTATATTTGAGGTAACATTTATAGAAAAGAATTGAGCCGCCTTAAAGCTTCTAAAATATTTTGTCTTTGACCAAATGAACTGACTCTAATATACTCTTCGCCTGCAGGTCCAAATCCCCTCCCTGGAATTGTCACTATGTTTGTTTTCTTCAGAATTTCAGCGAATACATTCCAGGAACTCATTCCTGGAAAGTGTACCCATATATAGGGTGCATTCTTCCCACCATAAACCTTCCATCCAAGTGATGTAAATCCATCTACCAGTATTTTAGCATTCTCCATGTAGTAGTCAATCACCTTGCATAGGTCCTGCAACCATGGTAACAGCAATATATATAGACTACTGTATAAAATTTAAATATAACTTTATTTGATATCCAAGTAACATAGGGTCCAATTATGTACCTGATAACCATCTGTTGAAAGGCATGCAAGGCCTCCAGCCTGGGCAATATTTGATGCGCCATTAAAGCAAGTGCAAACAATGCGGTTGAAATCCTTTATAACAGGGAAGCCGTTGGAGTACAAGAGCTCCTCAGGGACCACCGTCCAGCCAAGTCGGACTCCTGTAAAACCAGCAAATTTGGAGAAGGATGAAATTTCAATGGCAACCTGCAATGACAACCCTTCTTCACGTTAAAAATTGCAATAAATCTAGGTGATAAACGAAGATGATCGAATAAAACTGACCTACCTACCTCTTTGGCTCCAGGAATTGCAAAGATGGACCTAGGGCTTCCATCTCTGATATAAGCAGCATAGGCAGAGTCATGAACTATGATCGACCCATTTGCCTTTGCGAACTCTACGAGTTGCTTTAGTTGCTGCCATGATGCAGCATGGCCCGTGGGATTGTTTGGTGAACAAAGGAAAATGATATCTGTCCTTGGGATTGTTGATAGATCAGGGAAGAAATCATTCTCAGGCCCGCAGTTCATATAGATAATGTTCCCATACTTGCCTGTTTCCTCTTCTAACTCACCAGCTTGACCAACCACGACACTTGAATCAATATAGGCCTGCCCAAAAATTTTGGCCCATCAAATTGGTGGCAAAGAGCGTGCAAGTAAAATAAGGTTAAATGAAAGACTTGATAAGCATACAGGGAAAGATGGGTCCTGCACAGCCACTGTAACATTGGATCCTAGAAGCATCTGCAAATGGAGTGGTTAATCATTTGTATTCAGATGATAGACTGATACAATGAGTATGAAATGGTTGGTACCTGAAGGCGAGAAATGTCGCATTGTGCACCGTCCGATACGAAAATCTCATTAGCTTTAATACCCATATCCTGGTAAAATTTTCCTGCAATTGCCTTCCTTAATGCCTGCAAAAAAGAAAGGAAGATCTTTCCACATTAAGCTTAGCTACATGGGAAAAGAAAAAAAAAAAAAAAAAAGACATAATTACCATGTTGCCTTGTTCAGCTCCATATCCTCTATAACCTTGAATCGTTGATAGGCCACGAACTTGCTGCAATTTCAAAAACCAGGAAAAAAAAAAAAGTTTGAAAACATGAAGAAATGGAGAAGTACTTTTAAGTTCAACAAGGCTAATTGGTTAGTACCTCAGCCATTGCTAGTGTTATGGTGTCTGGTATAGGCTGTGTTGTATCGCCAATTCCAAGTCTTATTAAGCTTGCATCTGGGTTCTTCCGCAAGTGTTCAGATTCATGCCTGGATATCTAAAAAAGGGAAATACCAAAGGTAAGGCCATTGAAGAGTCTAAAGAAGAATTTTAGAGATTTCATTAAGTCATACTACTGCAACTTCTGCATTTCATGCAGACGTTAGCATATGAGAAAATAAACATGCTAACATAAATTGAGATGCACCCATGGCCATGATCCCACCTCATGAAAAAGATATCCACTACGTAGTTTCTCCAAGTTCGAATTTCGTGGGACCTTCGTGCAATGACCTACAATAATGACATGGAATTCATACTGGCTAATTAGTACAAAACTTCGAGTACGAGAATAAGACACTGAAACAATACAATTTCATAACATTTTCACATCTGACACATATTCATATCCGATAATCATATTCATCAAAATTTTGAGGGAAATAAATAAATAAATACTTACCAACTATGATTTCATCATTTGATTTTGAACTGTAAATTACACGGAAAAGAAAAGTGTCATTCAGAAGCAAAAGTACTGAAAAAGATGATAGTATATAAGAAACATTTTATTAATACAGTCAATAACCTGTTCCAACTTTCTTTAGGTTGTAATAACACTGCATGAGGCATGCAAACCCGGGATAAGAACTGAGAATAATACATTGTGTGTGTTTCAGATTTGGGGTGAAGGGCTTTTGATTATGGGATATTGTTTAATGGGATCTACAATGGATATATATACTTAACATCGTGACCGACTGAGAACAATGAACAATGGGGGACCATCACTATTTGTGGATGCGCAACAGAATTTGCCGTGGAGGTTCCTGGAAACAAGCAAAACATAATGTGATCAATCTGCTCACGCCACCACCCATTTGACTGCATGAAGATACTATTTTCCACTTATGTTGTCTAAAACACGAGAGATAATATTGTATACCAATAATTTTATAGGGTATAACTTATATTAATATCATCTTAAAAATCTATATTTAATATTTTTTTCAATTTAAATTAACTTTAATTGCATTATTTAAAATAAATAATTTTTTAAATAATAAACAAACATCTTTTCTTTTTTTACAATTTTTTAATCATTTTTAGTTTTTTTTCCAAAAGTTAATATTTTTTTATTTTTGTGCAACTTATTTTTTAAAATGAAATTAACTTTTAACCAAATAACAGGTTGATAATACAATCTGTGGTGGTTATAATTTTTCAATGTTCTATTAATGTTTTTTAAGGTTCTTATTTAATTTTTAATTGTTGGTTTTATTTTTTATTTTTTTCAATTTTTTCTTTTATCTCTTCTTTTAAATTTTAATTATTTATTTCAGGTTTTTCAAATTTAGAGAAAATGCTATATATAAATGAATGTATACTACCATTTGTATATTTTAAAATTTGGTGATGTAAGGTTATTTTATGGGTATCTAAATATTAAAATTTTAAAATGATCATAACTTAAATTATTCTTTTTTTTATATCTTATTTAAAAGATTATTTTCCATATTCATAACCCAACATTAAATTTCCACATGCTTTTCCAATGCAAAAACTTCTACCCTGGATGATTCCTTGAACTTACCACGATTTGTAATGTCCCATTATTTAACGAGGCATCAATTTTTTTTCCAGAAAAAGTCTATTGCAACATTAATAAGACTACATGCATGGTTCATTGAGTCTACTAATTTAAGAAGAAAGTTGATTCAGCCACATGGCACAAGCTATATCACTTTTTTTTTAGGCACCATGACTCCGTCAGCTGCTAGTGGTGAGCCAGCCAGTGGCTGCTTAAAAAGGAGTCGTGGGGCAGCTGAATTGTGACCAAATTTGTGGGACATTTTCCATTACGATGCTGACTTTGCATTGATGCGTTCAAAGACGCATTGGGAATTGGTTTTAGTGAATGGATTGAAGGTTTTGCATGGAAATTGAAAAACACCATACATGGAAAAGCATCTCACCTTTCATAAATTTTTGGTGATAATATATATATATATATAATAACCTCATTTCAACCATTAATGGAGATTAACAGCTTGGGGTGAGAAACAAGACACGAATGTAGAGTTTATAAGCTTATCATCCAGGATTGTCCTTTAACTTAGACTATACCTTCCATCAGTGTCAGTGTGGAATTTTGTATATATATCTCTCTCTCATGAGACTGGAAAAACTTTGCTTTGCCTTGCTCGATTCTCCAACTTAGATACTATACAATTAAATGCCTCAGCCTCTATGAAATAGACTTATTTTATGGAACTGAAAATCCACCTAAATTTTGGGAGAATTTCCGTAAATATATTATATCTAAAAAAATAAATTTAAAATAAAAAATTTAGATACATTTAAAATATGAGCCGCACTTGGATTTAATTATTCAAAACTTCAATCCAATTAATTTTTTATAGTTTATAATATAATATATTATATTAACTTTATATATTATGTAAATAACACATAAAATTTAAATTTATAATAATGCATAGTACTATATAATGTAAACATTTAAAAAAATATTAAGATGACTATATATAATTTTTTTAATAAATGAAAATAAAATTATTAAATAATATAAACAATTTTAAAAAATTAAAAATAATATAGATGAGCCTAAAATGAACTTTAGTGAATTTGAACAAATATAAACAGGGCAGATCTAAGGGGGGCTAGCAGGGCCCTAGTCATAAAATGGAAAATTTCTCATTCAGGTCTTTTATAATTTATAAAATTTTAAATTAATAATGGTAAAATTACATTTTATCCCCTTCCAAATGATAAAATTTTAATTTAATCCTTTAAAAATTATAAAGATATAGGCTATTAAAATGACAAAATTGTATTTTTCCTATCATAAAAATATGTAATTTAATTCTAACCCCAAAAAAATTTTTAACTTAGTCCCTACCTCCTAAATCGTATTTCTAGATCCACCAATAAATATAAAATATATTAATATTAACCTAAGAACACCTTTACCAAAAAAAAAATGTAATGAGAAGCACAAATTCCGATATTCATTTATTAGTTTACGTATTTCAAATATAATGTAATGAAAAAGACTAATCCCAATAATCTTTTATTAATTTACGTATTTCTTTCAAATAGAATGTAATGAGAGAGACTAATCCCAACATTCATTTATTAATTTACGTATTTAAAATATATAAAAAAAACAAAACAAAACAAAATTATTTACCCGTATTGTAGACTGGAATTAGAATAGTAGAGAGTTTAAGATGGGGTGGCCAGAAAAGGTCCAAGTAAAGAAGCAGTAGTTGACTTTCTCTCCGCCACGTGCAAGAGCTTCCTCTGCAGGCCTGAATTTCCACATGTTTAAATGAATGCTTTACTATCAATCAAACACCGCAATTTTATACCCCCACATAACTCCCACACACAGCCTAGTCTTAATTTTCTCCTCTTCTTTCCCCACCTTTCCACACACATTCATTGAATTTAAATTTAGAACAATAAATTAACTACAAATGTCCCACATCTTTTATTCCATCCTTTTTATTCATAACTTTAAAACCAACCTTTTAAAAATCAAAACACTTTACTTTTACTCTAAGGTTAAAGTTTAATCGGTGTTGTTTAAACCGGATCAGATTAGTTAGATTAAAAATCGATTAATAGATTGATTCGATAAGTGATTTGAATCGATTAGATCATGAATCGGTACAAATTGATTGAATCAACTAAAAAAATTGATTGAACTAGATCTTTCAAAAGTTTTTAACTTTTTAATCGAATCTATTAAATTGGTTGGACCAAAAAATTAATGATCTGACTAATTCGACCATCAATCTTATTTAAAAAACATTAAAAACTTAACCTTGATGTATACGTAAGTGCGTGGTTTTGATATTCAAATTACATGGCCATCAATATATTAAAAAAAAAATCACCCACATTAATAAATTAAATTGTATTTTAAATATTATTTAGTAGAGAGATAATAAAAAATATTTTAAGAATGAGATAGAAAATTATATGAATTGGTAAGTGAATGTGTATATTAAGTCATATAAATTGGTAAGTGATAAATAAAATAATAATATTTTTAAGGTTTGAGTAAGTGGTGAAATTTGAAAGTCTAGCAGTAGCTCTATTTCTCTCTTACTTTTATTGTATCTGGATTTTACCAATATACAATGCGGGCTGAGATTAAAGAAGTTATCTGCATCTCTTAAACCAATTCTTTGAAGGCATCACAAAATGTGCCACAAAGGCAACACAAAATACGCAAAAAAATGCATCACAAAAGATGTCACAAAGGCATTACAGAATACTCCACGAAGGCTTTCCAGAGGATTTCGTGTTTATTGTTCTAGCGAACTATCTCTATGTATGCCATGGGGTTTCTCCCACATGGTCTTACACATATCTTCATGTCGTGTTTTGTTAGTCTGGTTTACATCTCACTAGAGGCTACACTATGAATGTCCTCATTGTCATATAATGCCATGAGTCTCTACCACTTGGTCTTACATATATCTTTATGTCGTAATCTGCCAATCCGGTTAGCATTATAACTGTCCTACTGGAGGCATCACATCCATAATTACATATATTACGTCATAACTCGACACTCCATCGAGCCCACATTTCTCCAACATTCTCAACCACGCATCATTCATATAGCATAAATACACATTCATGTAGACTTCACTCATACCCATAAAAGAAATATATTTCTCTGCATGCTTACCACACATCAACGTGTTCATTCAACATCGTATACACTCAGAGGCGAATACAAGGGGGGCAGGCAGTGGCCCTGGCCCCCCCCAAAATGGAAAATTTATATTTAGGCCCTTAAATTTTTTTTTAAAATTTTAAATTAATAAAGGAAAAATTTTACTTTGGCCCCCCTAAAATTATAAAAATTCAATTTAATTCTTTAAAAATTATAAAGATATAGACTATAAAAATTATATTTTCATTCGGCCCCCCTAAAAATTTATTCTGGCTTCGGCCCTTTATACACTTCATGTGCAAACATATAATTGTTTCCCAGAAAACACTTAAATAATGTAGAGGCTTCACGAAGCTCACACACATTCGTTCAGTTACTTTTGGAGACATGCACCATTACATGAACATAAATTATATGAAGATTCTATTTAGAATGACATGCAAGGGTCGAGGCTAGGGGCTCACTTGAGACTTCAACTTAGAGTTTATGTTTTGATGATCCTACCTGAACCAGCAGCAACAACTGCTTAAAAGATTATGAAAGTTCCATTAAAATCCCATTTGCAGACAGTTTACTAACATCACAATTACAAACAACTCCCATGCAAGGCCTCCTATTAACACCCAACTGTTTTTGTCTCTTAACATCCTTACTCTTCCAAAATCATAATATGCAGAGCTATAACAAAGAATAAGAGAATATTTAAGTTCAAAAGAAGAACCAGAACGTAGAACGGAAGGTAGAAAAAACCATCTCCATGTTTCCTCCTTACCATATACATATATATATACTCAGTTTTTTTTAGTGGATTTTGACAAGCGCCGAATGCATACAAAATTGTCTCTTAAATGCCCTACAAAAATTGGGAAAAATATAAAAGAGAATCTGGTACAGATGCAGTTTGAGCAATCAATCCATTCAGTTGACTCCCAACCAATCACGTTACCGAGCGCACCTTACATAGTGTTCGAGCAAACTGTATGTACCATACTTTTGGTGGTAACTCTTATAAGGCGTGCTTTTGAAAATGATCTAATCTTCTATAATTTTCTTATACACTTGATATGCACGTCATGCTCAGTCAAAATTCTGAGGCGTACTCTTCGATTGGCGTACTCTTCTTCAATTGAGAAACATCCCGAGATGAAATCCTCAAATTCTACATGGGCGGATACATTATGCGCCTAGATTTAACTTGTCAAAATTCTCAAAAGTGGAGGACTGTACTACAATAGTGCGCCGAAATAGGTAAATAATTATATTATAAATTAAACATATTCACGAACAATGTTAATGAATAATAAACAATAAATAAATGTATATCTTATTTTTATCTATACAATAATCAAATATAATATTAATAATTATATTACAAATAAATCAAATTAGCACACAAATAATAATTTTATTAATATATAATAACCAAATAATAAATAAGTTTTAAAAAAAGCTTCAAAATGAACATAAATGAACAGAACAAATTTTGTTCATATTTGGTTAATTTAATAAACGAGTCTTAAAATATTGCTCATATTAATTTATTTAGCTTAATAAACAAATAGAAATCAAAATATTAATTAACTATTTGTCGGACACACTGTTTATTTATAACATTAGCTATTTGAGCCCTTCTTTAGGCAATTAACTAAAGATTTAAAGGTATTGATAAAACAAAAGATTAAACAAATACCTTTTAGAGTAACTTATTATAAATCCCACAACCACCGTATCCATGTCAAAATATGTGTGGGGACCTTAGACGAGAATCAACAAGCAATTGAAAAAGGGGTCAAAATAGGCCTGACATCAGGACAATGAGACGAATTCCCAACTTAAGGCAACACCGACATTGTGACGAGCATGCATGGGACGTCATGATGACGCGACGTATTCTGCACGTAAACAATCGCATTTTTGACTTCAAGTAAAAAATTTTCTCTTTGTTGGACTCTGATTATTTCAAAGATATTTTGATATGATTAGAACTCTAATCTAAGTCTATTTAAAATAGTCATTTTATCCCTGTTTTGATATGTCAATTAATAAGGGCTTTTCTTAAAAATGATAAATATAGTTGAATTTTGGTGAGAGCTTCATGATAATTATGGAGATAATTTTGTTCACGAGTTATGATTTTATTTTCGAGATTTGAGTTTATACGTTTAATATATTAAAATTTATTTTCCACCAAAAATATTGTGTTCGTTCTTCCTCAATGTTATTATCTCATTGTTTATACCAGACAATCCCGACTTTGTATGAGGTGAATAAAGGACCCACAAAGAATGGGTAAAAGCAATCACATTGAAATTCTTAATATTCAACGAGACAAAAAAAAAAAAAAAAAAAAAAAAACCTTTAAGGCACTTTGGTATCTTATTTGATTAAAACTGTAACCAGACTGACATAAAGCTGCATGTATATTCAAGTTCCAAGGACATAGTAATAGATATTTCCCTCATTAAACTCAAGTAAATCAGGGGAATCTGTCAAGTGAGAGTAGGAAAAAGTAATCAAACCCTAGCAGTTCAATCTCCAATCATATGGCTGGTATATCACCTTCAACTGAGCATCAGCAATAATCTCCAGCAGAGCTTCTGAGTCAGTTGGCTCCAAGTAATTTGAGGCATGTTTCAATACCTCTACTTCATTCTTCCCAAAATCAACACTATACCTGTTTGTGGATTATTAGCAAGCAACATTAAGTTATTTTTTTCCAGAAAAAAAAGTATATGAGAATCAAGCTTACTAGATTAGTAAATCTCTGGTTAACCAAGGAAGGCATATGCATATGCATGTGCATTCCATCATCCATCTTTTTCTAATTCGAAGGTTTATCAATTTACTACAGCTTGGTGTTTGGTGCAAAGGTTACGGTAATCTTGCATATCTTTTGCTAATCTTTGAAGTGAACTATATTTACATATAATGGGAGGTTCTAACTGCTACCCACTATTACCAACTCAATTTTGAATTTACCAAAAAGTTAAATAAGACAATAATATTGATGTCATCTAGGTCATATTTCAATTAAATCTTTATCAACCAGTCACTTTTCTGATATCTCTCTCTTTCTAAATAAAATATTAAAAAAAATGCAGTAACTTCTAATTGTCATCCCTAAATTTCTCTTGTAACTCCCTTTTTCATTTTCTTTTTAAACAAAGCATTATTATTATTACAGAAGTGTGCAACAGGCGACTAGAAAATTAAGCATTGTTAGTGCTGTAATTTACACTAATCATGGCTTGAAGTGCCATATATGGTTTTCCAGCATTTCCATAGCTTCTGAATCCAACTTAGGCAACCCAAGCTTTCATAATTCTACCACTAAGAATTTCTGTATGATTAGATTTTATAAGCTAAAATGAAAACAGCAGTTTTTTTAAATTCCCTTGTGCCTATGCCAATGAGCCAATGAGTTTTGGAGTGCATGCATGTGTGTACAACGCATGTGTCTAGTGAAAATTTTAAAAACTTATTTTGTCTCCTGAACATAAAATAAAGGTCTCTAGGAAGAAATATGAATTTGTGCACCAAGAACGTGCTTGAAATTAACTTACCATTTGAGGATCTTACTGGCATATGCAACCTTGCCACTCAAATCAACAATAAGGCCACCAGCTCTTAAGAAATCCCGTGCTGCATCCATCAGCTCTTTATCAATGTTCCCAGGAGAGTAGCATCGAAGAGCAGGCCCAGACCGGGTACCGCAAACCAGGGCAAAGTGAATTAGAGGCTCGGGATAGGGTAGAGCCACCTGAAAAAACACAAAACACAAAACACAGAATGAGCTAGGTTGGATTTCCACACGAGGCATTCAACTATTGAGGATGAAATTCTTTTTCCGGTACCATAATGAAATGTTTTAACAGCACTTATTCAGGCTACACCCTTACAAGCCTGAAGTCAACGTAATTAACTACCCAGCAGAAAACTGCATGGTGAAGTCAATCTAATCAACAACCCAGTAGGGCATTGGGAGGTCGCTTCATATGCACAACCTTTGGGTCATCCTTCTGAAACAATGGCAAAAGTAAAAGGACACCCAATTCTAGGAATGAGCAAAGAATTTTGAAGGTCAAATTAATTTCCATAGTTTCACAACAAATAAAAGGTACAAAACAGTAAACCACGTAATAAGGTGAGCACAGAAATGCTAGCCTCCAAAACATTGGCTAGAATCATCATGAAACATTAAGCATCAATTTTATCCATGGTCTTACCTGTGATCGTTTATCTTTTACGCCAAATGGTTTCAAAAGATTGTATGGTGGCCTTTGATTGCCCCTTAAAATGCCATTCTGAATGGAAGAAAGCGAATATGTGCACCCACCAACAACATACTTGAAGTCTCCAAACAGCTTCCTTCGTTCCAATGGACCAGCAGGATGACCCCACGCTAGTATTGCATGGATAGCCATCATATTGTACAAATTTATGAAGAAAGCGAGCTTCTCCTCCCTTGGCATGTCCTGAACTTTTACTCTTTGGAGCTCTTGAACTATTCTTAAGTACCTAAATTTTTTTCCATTCGCAATGGAGACTTGAGCATTTGAAAGAAATGCATAAAATTTTGAAGTTACTAGAGTGAGCAATATCATACACTAAGAGGCATCAAACCTTGCAAATTCCTCACTTCCATGAATACTTCTGTAATCAACATGTCTTCCATCTTCTGATGCATAGGCTTCAAAAATAGCATAGGACAAAAACCTCAGCCTTGATGCAATTTCAGCAATGGGCTTTGGCTTCAGTTCAATTATACCCCTTGGAATGTTGTGACATTGAGATGACACGGTAGGATCATGGTCCAAGAACCGATACAAGTGGTCACCATCCTCAAAAAGATTCTCACTATTATAAAGCATCACAGAAAAAAATAAGGATTTTCGAAGACAGATTACAGGGTCACAAAAACAAAATAAACTGGGAAGGTTGGACTCACTGAAGAACATGTCGGAAAAAGTGCTCACTGGCAAGCTTTTGCCCAAATTCAACAGCCTGTACCACAATGCAAGAACAAAGAAAAATACATAACCGCATCTAAACATGTATAAACACAGCACACAACCACAAATTCTAACTCAAAAGCAGTGGTACTATGATTTTACCAGTGAAAAGCCAAAAATCACACAACAGATAAAATCTCTCAAAACCACCCATTTAAAACAGAACAACAAGTGAATAAAGAAAAAAGAGACAAGTTAAAAATAGCAATATGTATTATTACTTTCAGAAAACTGTTATGATGCGGTATCATAAGAATTAATGCTAAAGATAAAATTGGCATCCGCAATATGCCTAATTATCATGGAAACTATCAAATCCACTTTTGCTTCTTTTAATCAGACTGGAATAATATCAGTGAAAGGTAGGCTCTAGAGTATTTTTTAATATGCAAGGATTAAACTGAAAGCCATATACTATCATGAGAAGATATAATTTTTAACTTTGCATTTGCCGTAGGAAGCAAGTGAAAGAGTGATCTGATTCAGGAGAGTTTGGTCATAACCCCTTATGGAGAAAAACAATAATACTAACAGTTGACAAAGACCATGAATTATATAAGTATCACATAAAATTCACTAAACCAGTCTTGTAAAACATAATAAAAATCCAAATTAACCTCTTCCCTTTCCAGGTACTGATCTTCAGATAGAAAATCTACTGCTTCCGAACCTAGAAAACAATTAGTGAACCTGCGCATCTTGTATAACCGATCCTTAACAACAATAGTTGCTTTCATTTTTTGAACAATTACAGCTAGTTCATCAACAGGTTCATTATCGGACACATCATCTTCACCAGGAAGAGGTGGTAAAGGTGCTTCAGGCGACGGTGCTTCAGAAATAAAAAAATCAATCTTCTCATCAAGCTTGCCAGACTCATCTAAGCCTTTTAGTTCACTCAAGCCCCCAATCAATACTTCATTAAAGAAGACCTTAGGAACGGCACAAGATCCAGAGACCTTCTCTATCTCCAACTTTCTACTGGGGTATACATCAATGTTGATCTCAACATATCTAAGCCTTTTTCTTTGCAGAAATAACCTAGCTTCTCTACAATCTCGGCATCCTAACCTTGTATACAATATAATTCTTCCTTTTGAGGCAATAGGTAGAAGTGATTCTTCAACGATATTCTTCCCCTGTTCGGCTTTGCTTTCGGAATCAGTATCACGTGACACCTTAATGTAATTTAAGGGATTCCAAGCAGATCTTTCTGCAGTCCTTGGAGACATTGCAGCTTGCTCCTCAAGTTTAGCAGAATCTGAAGTGTCCTTATCTCCATCAACATTAGCCTGTTCAACTCCATCTCTTTTTAAAGAAAGCCGTCGCAGGACACTGGTCACTGCAGCACCCTTTTCCTTAACAAAATTCTTAAGTGCCACTGCTTTCTCAGGCCACACAGACCCCTCTTCCTCTGGATCAGGATCCAAGGAACGAGTTGATGAACTCCGATTAGCCTGCATCCCAGGAACCTCTGTTCCATCGAAGACCGGTTCTTGTTCCTCCTCAGCAAGATCTTCTCTTGTAGTTTCGTTCACTTCTTCTTGAGCTTTGGAATCCAAATCCCCATCCTTATTCATACTGTCACCTTGTTCAACATGTTTGTCATCTTTGTCTTCTTTATTACCCTCCTCTAACTTATTAACATCGTCCTTGCTGATGTTCAGACTATGCATCTCCTCCACCTCCACAGGTTTTCCCTGATCTTCTTTGTGAATACCATCAGTATGTCCCTCTGGTTTTTCATCCATGGGAGGATCCGTTATATTTTTGTAACTGGAGTTACCCTATTCCCTAATGTCAGAAAAACATAAATATTGTCATTCAACTTGTGAAAACATGGCCCTTAAACTTTTTCATCAAGGATCTCTTCCCAGGTTCCTGCAAGGACATTACATATAGACAAATTCAACAGAAGACCAATTCCACTACGGATGAAAAATGAATATAACAATCTTATACTTTCATAAACAGAGTCATATTTGAAAGTAGACATCCATTTCAAAACTGCCTAACAAACAATAGGATCTCCATTTTTCACTCTTTAGCTATTTAAACAGGAAAAATGTAACAAAAAAGGGAACAAAATAATCTGTATCTAAGTTTGGGTATATAGGCTCTTATTCATTGATTTTCAGAAATATGAACATAATCCAGTATATTAAACCAAAACACTAGATGAAATCCATAATAAGAAATTGTTTCAAAGCACTAGATGTGATCCGGCAAGTCAAGCCCTGAAGCTTTAGTTTTCCACCATTCCTAGTCAAGAGAACCGGTCAACCTAAATCCTCCATGATGTAAGAAGTAATAATATTATGAACAATGAAAGTCAAAGAAAAAAAAGTAGCAGAGAAATGAATCTGTGACCAAAATTAAATAACAAAAAAGATTAAATCTTTAAGTCCTTAACACTTGATCAAGTTTTCATTTAATTACCACACAACTTAATCTCCAAAAAGAAAAAATAATAATAAACCCTGAAAAATTATCGATAGGATTTTTGCAAGTTAATCATAACGGGAAGTATGAAAACTGAAAATAAGAGATAGAGAGAGAGCTTACCGATCCAGAGAGAGTGAAGAAAAAACAGTGAATATAGAAGAAACGAAAAAAAGATCTGGAGAGAGTTACAGAACCAAAAAAGAAAGATTTAAGTTAATATATATATATATATATCAACTTTGGAGTAACAAAACTTATAATTGAAAATTGAAAAGGAAAGAATCGTCAATTAATGGAGGGGGGATGATTTTCAGAAGCAGAGGCGGGCGGTCGGGACAAGCGGGAAATCCGTGGGCCTATTTTTTTTTTTTGTCTTTTTAGACTTAAGGACCCCCTTCTCCTATTTCTTTATTTTGGATACCCAATACTTTTGATTTCTTTCCAAACCATCCCTTATTATTTCCATTTTTTAAAATTGAGGAAGAATTAAGATGACTAAATTGCTAAATCAAATATAATATTATTTTAGTAAAACAATTGTTAAGAATATAATGTAATTCGAAGGAATCAAGGGAAGCCAAGGTCCTTGCTTGACTCTCTCAAGTCTAAGTTATATATAAGATTAGAAAACTAATTTTACTTTTCCATTACTTAACTTTAAAATTTTATAAAATTAAACTATTCAAAAAATTTCATTCAAATCACTATACTGTTAAAATGGTCACTAAATAGCTTTCTTTATTCGCATTACTTGCATAATCGAAAACTCTCATTAATATTCTCTTTTACAGTTTAGTTTTTTACATGCCAAATTTCAAGTAGCTTTCTTCTTCGCTATCTGAAATTAATTGTCAAATTAACTTGATTCTAAAGCATCTTCTTCTACTTGTTGAAGGGCATTGATCCAATATACCAATCATCGAATTGTCGCTTAAAGTTCACTAGCCGAACTTTAAAAAAAAAAACCTTAATCGCTCAGTAACTTGAATAAAATTTTTCGAATAGTTTAGTGACGTAAATGAAAAGTTCTGAATAGTTCAATAACCATTTTGAAAATTTTTAAAGTTAAGTAATCAAAATGTAAATTTACTAACAGTTTAGTGATAGTGGGTGTAATTTACACTTCATTCAATTGCGTAAACGTAATAAAATTTATTTAATGTAATAGGATTCTAAATATGAAATTGTACATATATTATATGTTTTAATAAAAATTCAAATGTAAAACACTTATCAATGGATTTAATAAACTATAAAATACTAATACTAATGGTTATTCAACTCGTTGAAAACTACAGCACAACTTTTGATTTTGAGTTGTTGCGTATTTTACTGCTTTCATGTTGTGGAAGCTTTCAAGGACAACGACACACATCATGCAAACGTTTTAAGTTATTAACACGTCTTCTTTGGATTATACGAACGGATTGGATTTACCAAGCAATATGAAACTGTAGATTGTAAATATCTTGTCAAACACGTTGACTGCAATGGCTGCATGACATGTTCCTATCCATTTTCCAGGCATTGCATGTGACGATTACATGAAAAAGCAGACTGCTTTACATTGGCCCTTGAAGAGGTACTCCGATGCAGGAATGTTATAAACGAAGGAGAACAGATACTTGATTTCTACTCGTATTTAATAATTCAAAATTCGTACGAAAACGAAGGAAGATGCACGGGTTCGCCCAGGGGAAAAGTTATTTAACATGACAAATAAGAGCAGCACAGTCAATAAGGATAAGCAAGACATCATCTTTCTTTTTCTTTTTCTTTTATTAAGTTTGTGAGTATGAACTATATTTACATGGTGTTTACAAAGAACATAACTACCTATATGTACCTGTTGCCGGAGTGATATTCAGTGCTCAGCACAGCATGATAGAAAAGCTTGTGACATTTTTTGAAGCTCGGAAGGAAACAGCACCGGCATGCGTTTCTTAATACAATAGGGGCAGGCAATGGCGTAACTGGATAACAGCATAGCGATCTTTTTTTTAACTGTTATTTTTCCTTGTCCATCGCATATATGATACATATACGCTGCAGTGAAAAGAAATAATTTTGACAATTGCAACTCCATGCCTAAGAAAATTAGGTCACCAGTAATATTTCCGATGAAGGATCTTCATCCAATTCAATATCTCCGCATGCACTAAGAACCGTAGCGAGGATGTAATCATCCACCTCAAAACCTTCTGCTTCCATCCGATACATGAGTTGCAAAGCTTCTCGACATAGCCCGTTTCTTGCATAACCCATGATCATGGCCTTCCACGAAACCAAATTCCTTTCTGGCATGCTGTCAAAAACACGAGAAGCCTCCGCTACAAAACCGCATTTCGCATACATATGGATCAATGCACTGCCCACAAAGACATTAGAAAAGGCAGGAGTTTTATTTGCGAAGGAGTGAATTAACTTCCCTTTTGTAACAGCTCCAAGCTTAGCACATGCTTTCAAAGCCGAAGAATAGGTAAAAGAGTTAGGTTCTACACCCTCCTCCATCATTTCTTTCAAAAAATCAAGAGCCTCAGCCTCATGCCCTACGCTTGCACAGCCAGAAATCATGGCAGTCCACGAGACAACATCCCTCAGCGGCATCTGTTGAAGGACTTTGGAGGCAATATCGTACTCCCCACATTTAGAATAGAACCATACTAGAGTGCTTCCTATGTACATATTCGTTTGGATAGATTTTTTTACTATTTGTGCGTGGACTTCCTTGCCCATAAGTAAATCCACAACTGAACCACAAGCCCTGAGAATGCTTACGATGGTCAAGTTATTAGCAATTATATTTCGTCTCTTCATTACTCGAAAAAGACTAATGGCATCCTCACCAAGACCCTTCCTAGCATACCCTGCTATAATAGAAGTCCAGGTAACCGTATTTCTACTCCTCATCCCATTAAACACAATCCTAGCATCTAATATCTCCCCGCATTTTGCATACATGTCCACAAGAGAAGACCCTAAGAAAACATCATTTTTGAACATCTTTTTTATTATGGCACCATGTAATTGTCTACCTGGTCTCAATGCCTTTTGCTCTCCACAAGCCTTCAAAACACTGCAAACGGTGAACTCATTAGGCCAAAAACCATCACTTAGCATTCTCGAAAACAACGAGAAAGCCTCCTCCGCATATCCTTGTTGGGAGCAAGCAGTTATCATAGCTGTCCAACAAACCACATCCTTCGCTGCCATCCCATGAAACACTTGAAAAGCCCTTGACAACTCCCCACATTGTGCATAAAAATAAGTAACAGCACTATCCACAATCAAGTTCCTACAATTCGCTTTCAGGATACACCCATGAATTTGTCTGCCTAACTCAAAATCCGCCCGCCTACTACACAAATTCATCAAACAAACAAGCATCTTCCTGTTCCCTTGAACCCCACATGATATCGAATCCCAAAACAACCTCAAAGCTTCATCATCAAAACCCAATTTGGAGTACCCATTAATCATTGCTGTCCAACTGACGACATTTCTTTCAGCCATATTATCAAACACCTTTCGAGCTTCCACTAGCTTCCCAAATTTTAAATACGAACTTATCAAATTATTCTCAACATAGGTCACTGGGTTCCCTAAACGCTTCAAAACAACCGCATGGACTCTCCTAACTTGTCTGCCATTGCTACAAGATTGAAGCAAAGCTGCCAGCTCATCAGAACCGACATTTCGACTAACCGACGGTGGGGTTCTATTCCTAAAACCAGCATCTGGGTCTTCATGGTAAGTTGAAATACTGGTTAAATCATCGAATTCGGGTAGAAAACATGAATCTTTGGAAGAAAAACAAGAAAATTGGGGTGGGTTTTTGGTGATTCTTGGTCTGGACTCGTTTTTGGAATTCGAATAATGAAATGATGGACTTTGAATAGTGAAAAAGGAAGGCCATTGAAAGTGCGTCACTTGGAGTGAAATCACCGTTAACGAAAGCATCGGCTATATCTTTGGATTTCTTCAAAACTCCCCGCGGAAAACAGAACCCAGTTTCCCGAAGTTTAAGCTCTTGCTTTTGTTAAATCCTGAGGCTTTCAAAAACTCGATCAGGTTAAAAAGACCATTTTGCCACTAAGCCAGCAAAACGACATCGTCTTGCAGGTTACGACCTCTTCACAATATCACTTCTTTGCCGGTCTCTAAAACCTTATTCTAGAACCCCCTGCCAAAAACCTTCGTAAATTTCTTCCTGCTATAAACTTACAAAGTTAAAAATTTAATCTTTTTCTTTCCATGGAATTGGCTTGTGCAAGTTTTCAAGCTTGTTCTATATTTCCAGTGAGATTAAAATCTTCTAAAGCCACAAAATTTGAATCTTCTTTAGCTTTACTTCCTTCCTGTAAAAGTTCAAATTCATCTCGGATTCGTTGTTTGTCTTCAAAGTTCTTAAGTAAGTTACTCTTTTTTTACCTAATAATTTGCAGCTAAAGGTTATTAATTTAGCTTTTTATTCACTGTATTTATCTCTCTTTCCCGCGCTGCCTTCCTGCGTAAATAATGATTCAACCTGGAATTGAATACATTAATAATAATTAAGTGCTATAGCTGAAGGATTCTATGATGATTAGCTTTATCTTTCTTTTTTTTTTTAAAGTCCTTTTCGCTTAAAGTAAGAAAACTGGGAACTTCTTCTAGCATGATTATTTGGGAAAGCATTGTTTGTTAGGAGCTTCTTTGGTGCTTGCAGAGATGCATATATTATTTTTAGGCCATTTGTCTTTAGCAGATAGTTTCATGGGCAGGTTATCCTGCATTGGGTGTTAATCGGGCAAGCGGGCAGCAGCGGTTTTCTCTTGCGGCTGTTGTTGGTGATAAAACTGCGGTGCCAAATAATTGTGATGAAGAGAAGATTTCAGATTCAGATTCTGCCGGTTCCTCTCTAATTAATGATGAGGTGACCAGAGATGGGGAAAATGATGGTGATAAAGGTAGTGTTGAGGGGTTGGATAGCGGTAAAATGATCAGAGTGTGTGACAAGTTAATTGAGGTTTTCTTGGTTGACAAGCCTACGCCAACTGATTGGAGACGATTACTTGCTTTCAGTAAGGAATGGAACAACATCCGACCTCATTTCTTTCAGCGTTGTCAGGAACGAGCTGATGTTGAAGGTGATCCTGGAATGAAGCATAAGCTTCTTCGACTTGGAAGGAAATTGAAAGAGGTGGGTTATTTGATTATAATTATAATCTTTTGCAAGCAATATCAGTTTTTTGTATGAGATATTGAATCTGGAGAATTGTCTAGCTGCTCATGATTAATTCTAGATTGATTATAAAGAGAGTATGAACAAGGGAGAGAAATCTACCTGCTTTTATGATGCTGACATGCTGAACAGATCCATGTGCTGTGAAGATTCCTAGGAATCGAATTTCTTATACTCTTTGGATGGCATGTTAGTCATATGGCTTTAATAGTTGAGGCATGGCTGATGCATACTGTTCTTATTTTCAAGTTCATGCTGATGTCATGGTGATTCTTGTTATACAGATTGATGAAGATGTTCAAAGACACAACGAACTTCTTGAAGTGATCAAGGGTTCACCATCTGAGATTAGTGAAATTGTTGCTAGACGTCGTAAAGATTTTACAAAAGAATTCTTTGTGCATATCCATACTGTAGCGGAATCATATTATGACAATCCAACTGAACAAAATGGTAAGGCAGTATGATCGAATAATTTAATTATCAAAACCATATTGATAATTATTAGTATGAATGTTTAGTATCGTGTGCCAGTTTAAACTATATGCCTAACAAAATAAGCTGTGTGGTGAGTTGCATGGCTTGAGATCAGAACCTTTAGTTCATATACTTGTTAACCATATGCCTTCCCGAGCTTATTCCTTCATTTATTTGTTTATACTTGACAGCTCTGGCAAAGCTTGGGAATACTTGCTTGGCTGCTGTACAAGCTTATGATACTGCTGCTGAAAACGTTGAGGCACTTAATGCAGCAGAGTTGAAATTCCAAGATATCATCAATTCACCATCTCTTGATGTTGCTTGTCGGAAGATTGATAGTTTGGCTGAGAAAAACCAACTTGACTCAGCATTGGTGCTAATGATCACTAAAGCTTGGTCAGCTGCTAAGGAATCTAACATGACGAAAGATGAGGTACTGTTGCTGACTTCAGGGAGGAAAAAGTCCTCCACCTGCTGTATAAATCGTATGATGCGGTGGTCAACTAGATGTAGTTCTTGTTTTGTGACTCAGGGTGACTGCACCTAGAAGAACCCTATGATGATACTTATAAATTAATGGAATGATTACTAGGTTGGGGATGAAGGGAAAAGGGATTATTCATTTTGGCATTCTAGTAAAGAGTGGAACTAATTTTAGGAAGTACTACCATATAGTCATTTGTGGGGAAGCCAACTGATGTGTTCCTTTTGATAAGCATTAAAATTTTCAGTAGGATTGCTAATTTAAGCACCATCAGCCGATGGTTTTAGAAAAAAAATTAACTTTATGATAAATTCCTATGTTTTGGAGTGCTGCTGTAAGATGTCTTACCAAGTTATCACCTCAATTGCAGGTAAAAGACATATTGTACCACTTGTATATGACTGCTAGAGGCAATCTACAGAGGCTCCTTCCAAAAGAGATTAGGATTGTGAAGTACCTTCTTACAATTGAGGATCCTGAGGAGCGACTGTGTGCCCTAAATGATGCCTTTACACCTGGAGAAGAACTTGAAGGGAGCGATATGGACAACCTTTACACGTATGTCTTTTGCTCTGACTTGATTTTTGTCAGAATTTAGTACCATCTAGGAATTAGGCTTGCAATGCATTGGCTTAATCTTCCAAGTCAATCGTCCAGCCTTCCGGGTCCTGCTTTTTATAGTTTCAGGTGCAAATGATGAGTTGGGTTGGTAGTTATCCCAGGAAAGGATTTGATAGATACTCTGGTGTCCTGCTATTTGCCTAAACCAAACATCGTTTAAATTCTGTGTCATCCTCTTTTGTGCGTAAGTTTGTTCCTTCATTTAACTCGTTGTAATGAAATTTTAGGACTCCGGAGAAGCTTTATACCATGATGAGAGCTGTGGTGGATGCTTATAATTTCAGCCATGAAGGCACTCTCTTAAGGGAAGCTAGAGATTTGATGAATCCAAAGATAATCGAAAAGCTGGAGGAGTTGATAAAGATTGTGGAGAAAAACTTCATGTGACATGGAGCTAAGTCGTACTTTGAATATCTTTACGTGTATTTCTTGGTCCAGAAATCATAATCTTTAATCTCTGCCTTGCTTGAGAATCTGAATATATATAGGTGTGATAACTCTAAATTTCGGGTTGTACTGCCTGTACCCGAAAGCATCAAAGTAGAGTTACTTCACAACAAAAATTGGCAATAGAAGAAGAATAGTCTTTAGGTGTGAATGTTCAAACGTACAAGGTGCCAATGATCTCCTGCAGAGATTGATCTAGTTGTGGTCCCATAATTTTCTTTTCTTTTTCTTAATATTACAACTTGTTAATCAGATGTTACGTGAATTACTGGCAAATATTCCTTGATTTCATATTGAATATTAATTTAACAATATGTCAATAAAATTAATTGCCATAATGCGATTTCATTTTTTTTCTAATAAAGTAACACAAAATTATAAAGGTTCAAAGTTCTCTGTAAAGAGCATTTATGAACTAAATTAGAAGCCATTAACTCTTGTGACTTGTCCCACATGTTATAAGTTTAGGTAAAAACTGTGGTCAGTTCTTAATTCTTAAGAAACTTAGGCTTGAATTATTGAAGTTGAACACCAAAAAAAGTCTTAGAATCTGTAAATGATTACTTCTTCCTCTTCTTTGGTGGCTGAATCGATTCTTCTTCGTCTTCGTCTTCATTTTCAGGCTCTTCATCTTCTACAGTTTCTTTTTCTTCCTCATCATCATTGCCTTCATTGTCGTCACCATCACCGTCGTCCTCATCCTCGTCTTCCTGCTCATCATCCCCATTTTCACCTTCTTCCTCCTCTCCGTTCTCTTCTTCCCCTGCTCCATCAGCCTCTCCACCACCAATTCCCTTGTTGGAGTTGCCATTTTGGTCATTGGAATTGTTCCCATGATCTTCACCATCAGAAGGGTCTCCTTCATCGTCTTCTCCGGGTCCATCATTATCAATGTCTTCGTCTTCGTCTTCATCTCCATCTTCCTCAGCATCAACTACCGCTTCATATCTATGTGCACCCAAATCACTTTCTTGCTTTTCACCTTCTGGGTTTACCATCACCAGCTCAACCAGATTCTGAAACTATTACAACAATCTAATCTAATTATCACGTATGCTTGACAATTACACCATGAAAATATATTGAAACCAACAAATTACAAACCCCACAAAACGAAATACTCCTATTGTAAAATGACTAAAACGGGAATTAGCTTTTCATCCATGGTCATGCAAAACCCAACCCAAGTTTCTTCTTACATGCATATTAATTTATGACAAATTATTGAATCTACTACATTGAAATAACTTCACAAACAGAAAGATGAATACTTCTCAATATACAATAACAAATAAAGCAATTGAATACACAGATAAAATTCTATTTTTTAAATTAATTCTATAAAGCAATTGAATTCAATGTGAAGTTAACATTTTCTATATACACAAATAAAATATTAGTAAAAAAATATCGTTTTTGGCGTCAAAATGATTTTAGTTGCTTTAAAAAGAAATTGCGAGTTTTTTTCTTATGTCGGTATTCGACTAACCAATTTTTCTTACATTTAATCTTCAACTTAGCAATTTTTCTTGAAATTTTTTTCATATTAGTTTGAAATTTGGGTAGCTTTTTTTAATTTGGTCTCTAAACTTAAACTTAGATTACGAAAAGTTTCCAATTTCAATAAAAGAGTAAGGGTCAATTTTTTAAAAAAATTCTTATAAATGTTAGATTTAATAGGTCGATATTGTTATTTATTAATAAAAAAATTATAATTTAAACTATTTTATTAATTTTTTTATAATTTTTATATTTTTAAAATAATTTTTAATTTTAAAAGGGTTTAATTGATTTTTTTAAAATTTGTTACTAAGACTTTTTTTTTTTATCCTCTAGCATTATTAGTTTCGAAACTTTCTAATATACTTCAAATAAAAGAGTATGGATTAAATTGAATAGATGTGTAAAGGTTGAGGGCTAAATTTATTATTATACCTAAACACTAAAAAGGGGTTTTGTGGTACTTTCACAAATTAGAAAATTACTATGATAGCAATTATACCCTCACGTAATTATAAGGAATTCTAATTCCCTATACGTGTTTGGCTCAAAGAATATAATTATGTCGTAATTCTCTATATCATGTTTGGTAATATAAATTATAATTACAAATTTACATAATTTTAAATTCTAAATGAAAAAGGAATATTAGTTATTATCAAAATTATGAATAATACTTAAGAAAAAAAAATACTATACAAATAACAAGACTTAAAATCAAATCATCATATATAATATGTTATTACAAGAAAATATTTGATAATACGATCATTAATAAAATTAACAAAAAAAAAAAACATTCAATACAATTTTATCTAATTACTCTAGAATTTCATATTTGCTGGGCTATTCTTTGACACTAAGCATATACTTGTTATAATCAAATGGTCTTTGCCCAAATATTAATAATTAATAATAAATATTATGCAATTAGTTAAAAGTAATATAAATATTTTATAATAAATACGATGTAATTTAGTGAATTATTTAGTATATCAATAAATTTTTTAAGTTATTAACAAGATTAGTAAAATAAGATATAATTATAGATATTTTTAAAATTAAAATACTATTATTATATAAAAATAATTTTTTAAACTTAAATAATATAGGACATAATTGAAAAGTTATAAAATAATTAGATTTTAGTATGATTGTTTATAGTTACCCGCATAAGTACTCCAATACTCCCCTTTTCCTAAGAATTGGAGCACGTGATTGAGGTGTTCTAGTTACATTTAATTTAGTAATGGTTATCTAAACATGCCACACGTGCCTAATTACAAATAATTAAATTCAAATTGAATTACTAGACAATTTTTCAAAGGCAAATCTATAAGTAAACCCTTAATAAACAAGGATTAATAGATTTTTAATGAAAGCCTTTATGACTTACAAACCATTTCTAGCCATAGGATTAGTTTTGTTTTAGAATGTAAGGTTAGGGTTTAGCTTTTTAAGGTTTAAAGTTTAAAGTTGTATAGGGTTTTAGGATTCAAGATTTATAGTTTATAATTTAAAATATATATAAATTTAATTTTTAAATTTAAGATTTAGTATTTAAAATTTAAGGGTTATCCTAGTCAAGATTTAAATTTTATTTTAAATATATATTAATAATTACTATTTATACAAATTTAAAATAAGAAATAATATAATAACTCACTGTACGTGAGTCCAATAGGAATTGAGGAACTGTGAGCATGGTCCTACCCTTTTTTTATCGGGGGAGGTTTGAACGCTGTATTTAATATTTATATATATTGGTGGGCCGACAAGGAATCAAATCCCCGGAACTCAACATAATTTTACGTAAAACAGAATCTATGTTTTCTATTTCAGTTCCGCACATTGTACGCTTCACCCACACCAGCAGCGCAAGTTAGCAATCACCAAAAATAAAAAATAAAAATAGAAACCTAAAAAGAACCAACCCTTACTTGAGGTGAAAAAGCAAGAGCTTGAAACGTAGTTGAGGAGGCGAGTAGGGTGAGTACGGTTCCCCACCACGCGCACATTAGCAAACCATGGTTAAACTTAACCATCAATTCGCCATAACCTTCTTTGGTCTCCATTTGTACGGCACAAGGGAAGAAAAAATTAAACCTAGGGACAAAAAACAATAACATCAATCATCTATTCTACCGTTAGATCTGATACCTGTCATCTCAGCCGTCAGATCGACAGAGTTTGGTTCGAAATTATGAAAGAAAAAATACAATAAGACAAGAGATAGAAGATAGCATATTAAACAGTAAGCGTTAGTTAAAAGAAAACGACAAAAAAAAAAAACTGCATACCTGAGAAATTCTAGAGAGCTCGGAAAAATTTTCCGGGAAATGGGAGGAAAATGTCAGAAAGAAAACAAGAGAAAGTTAAAGAGTGGGAAGAGGCGGTTGAAAGTATAGGAACGGAAAAGTTTCTAAAAAGAGAAAGACAAAGGGGACGATGTTTGTTTAGATCCAACACTTGTTTTTTGCTACAAAAACATTAGTGTTTTTTGAGTCAATGTTTAAGGGTGATGAAACACATGGTAGAAAAAAAAAAAACAAAGAAGAAAAAATAACTTCAAAATTCAAAACAGGAGAAATGAACAAGTTTTTGTTTATTTATTACTATTTTCTTTGGGTGGTTCGGATTTTGGAATCGGATTCCATTAATAGTGTATTATTGATGCCTTTTTCATCCTATTTGGGGCTGCTTCTTTTTTTTCTTTTTTGAGAATATTGAAGTAATAGTTATGTTTTTTATTCATTTATTTTAAGTAATTTATGAAGAAAAGGTAAATTAATTATTATATAAATTCATTTATTTGTTTCTCATGATGGAGAATTGATTCAAGTTGTGGTGGCTGATTTGAGGAACAAGTCGAAATCCTCGTGAAGAGCTGCGGTATCCATTTTAATTCCCCTAACACAAAATGCTGAGCTTCTCCATGTGACACACAGGCAGCGCAAAATTACGGTACTTTCATTGCGCAGTTAACATATGCCGGTGCAGAATTGAAATGTGGTACGGGTGCCGTTGGGCTGGGCCCAATAGCCAAGTTGTCGGACCAGAATTATGATTTACGGAATGCCATCGAGCGTGCTTTCGACCATGTTTCATGTTCTAGATTTTACTGCTAACATTAGCTGACAAGTCTGCTCTATACTCTCTCTTTAAAACTGAAGTACCATATGAAATAAATGATCCGCATTATCATATTAAATTTTATTTTAATAAAACAAACAAGAAATAAGAAACGAAATCATACTAATTATCACCCAAAAATGGACCTTAAATCCATAAAGTTTGATCACATCAATACAGCATGAGATATTCAAAATCACTGAACATGATTACATGCAGCTTTGAACTACAATGGCCGCCCCCCTAAGCTTCCCCTAACCCTGCTGTTAGACTTCCTTATTGGCTCCAATCTATAGCTTTGCCTTTGTAATTCTGCACAAGTTTTTAACTGTAAAGATCACCCTACCCCCTAAGCCAATAAAAATTATTCTCTTGCCTTTCTTTTCTTTGCTTTGCTCCCCCTTCAATGATAAAAGTGCCCCACTTTTCTGGGTTATTGATGGAATTTCAGCTTAGAATTCATGGCTTTACAGCCTTTGCTGGACCATGGCAGGTGGGTAATGGCACCATAACTCCCCAAACCATAAAATCTTGGACAATGGTCCCTCTCCAACTTAGACCATAATCAATATTCAGACAAGTGTTAAACCGTAATCAACATTAAGTACAATAAAAAGAATCCAAACAAATCCTTATAGTTTAATTAATGCCACTAATTTTTTTTCCCTTCCTTTAATTGTGTGTACCTAAAACAGCTGGCGAACTTTGAAGGGGATTGTCAGGCATGAAAGAACATTCATGGAGGCCATTTATCACATAACAGCTCAAGAAAAGGACAATATCCAAATAAAGATAATATAAATGAAAATGGGTGTCCATTAAAGCCAATGGGCTGTTTCAATGATCTAACCGTTCCCATTTCATGATCTGTAGAAGAATGGCTTTGCCTGACAAAAGGGTTTACTTTTCCACAAAAGGAACTTAGTTGAGTTGGTGAATTGCATGCATTCAACATACTTTAAACATCAAAACGAAGATGGCAGCTATACTATAGCTACGTATATCAATTAGTTATCTATCAATGCACATGATTCACTCGAATTGTATTAAATCTGAATCAATTTATTTAACAAAATAAACTTTCAAAATTGGTATTCTTTAAAATTAGTTCAACTTGATTCATAGTATTAATAGATTTACAACATGTGGCATGCTCCCACTTGGCACATGATGAGCTAAGGTCCTTAATCAATTTGGCAATGCAAAAAGGAAAGAAAAGAAAAGAAATTCTACTAAATCAAAACCATAATCATGAAAAGAGAGAGTATGCCCCCTAAATAGCTTTCAATTGATTCCTTTATTTTTATTTTTATCATTCTAAAGCCTAAGGCCTAGAAAGCACTAGTACTAGCATTACATTACTATAAATGCTAAGTTGATGTGGTTTTGAGGAAGATAGTAAGTTTATTTATTTATAGAACTTTAAAATGCTCCCTCTTTTAGGGGATGAGAAGTAGCTAAAAGCTACTCTATAGTGGGAAGGAATCCCAAAGTGGAGTTTTTTATTTATTAAAATAATTAAATTTGGATAGTTGGATGAAAAGGCTGAGGGAAGCAAAGCAATCTCTTCCCCATTTTTTCTCACCATCAATGTTAGTCAAAGAGGGTAACTAGGCTATAGGACCTATCTCCCTAAAGGAATTTGAGCCTCTATGGTCCTTAAAAATAATATATATATTTCGGGTCCACGTTGATACGGGAGAATGGGGAGGGAACAGTGAAATCTATATATTCTTAGTTTTGAGTTGATCGAATTGTTAGATATTAATCTAAATTTTAGTTACCAATATTAAATTAGGATTTTAGTGTGATTTTATTCAAGATTATTTAATTGTTAAATTTATTAAATTGAATTATATTTGGTAGCTTGGAAATTTTGGTGAATAAAATTTCTTCATGAATAAAGTTTTTCGGTGACCAAGGAATGGTTTAGCACTTTAGCGGTTAGAATTAAGAAGTTAATAAAGTGGTATTTTATTGTTTTGAGATTGCGTATTTGTATTTCCATTTCGTTTACCATATTTTTACTTCATTTTAAGTAAAATGTTTATACATGGACCGTAATTTCCACATGTGTAGTATATTTCAAGTTTTTTAACATTAAAAAAGTTTTTTAACCACAAATTGATTAACTAATCTTTTTTTTTTTAAAAAAGAAAACTAATACGATCTTTCAACCTTCCAATTTAGAACATGGTAAGCAGAGATTAACAAATATTTTTTAACATTAAATTATTTTTTATCTTTTTATTTACCTCGTAACTCAAAAATTAACCATGTAAAGCACAATTCAATTGAAACCCTAAGATTTTCACTTCGGAAACTACTTTTTTGAAACTTGTCTTTTGAATCCACCATTTCTTTTCAAAAACTCTAACTTTTGGTGGAGATTTCTCATTTTAACTTTTACATAAAATCCAAATTCAAAACCCAATTAAAGTGGACGAAAAATGTTGGTGTGTGAGGGATAAAATATATTTATAAGAAATTAATGAATGCCTCAAGGCTTGTATCAATATTATTTTCTTTAAGGTTTTATTTATCTTCACCTATATTATGGTGTGCAAAAGAGTTACTGACAAATAAACCTCGATAATACAATGAAACTCAATGATTGTCTATGTTTTACACTGACGGAAACAGTCCACTGAATACTAAGCGGAACATAGCAAGGATATCAATTTCTATAATAAAAAAAAAAAATCTTTATAGCACAATCTAAAAATATAAAATATGGTGTGAGAATAGAAATAAATGTTGTTTCTATGTTTTTGGGTGTCATACAAATGAAATTTCACTCCTATTTATAGGAGGTCTCATGTCTCTTTGTAGTGACATAACTACCCAAATGGATAACAATATATTTAGCAATAAACATAATTATTCAATATAAATATCTACTTAAATAATTATGATTATCTGTTAATAATCAATTAATATAACTTTTGATAAAAGATATAAAGATTAATAAAATAGTAATATAAGAAAAGAATATTCCATCAGCCGTTGGCCCATGTATACTCTTAACCTAGACTGGAAGAGAATAACTTACAAAAAAAAAAAAGAACAAATCATAATTTCTTTCAAAGAGAAAATATCATGAGAACTCGTAGATTATTACAAATATACAACAGGGTAGTATACTAAATCATGAAAAAGAGATAATAATGATTAATAAAATTATTAAAGTCCTGTTTGATGAATATTATTTACTTATTTATTTAAATTTAAAACTTAAAAATAATATAATATGATATAAATACATTAATTATTCAAATTTATGAAACAACAGCTATAAACATGTTAATATTTTTTTTATATAATCTGACTGATATTTATTAACACATGGCTCAAGGCGAAAAAACATTAACAAAAGTTCAACAAATAGCAAACTGAAAAAACCCAACAGACAATTAAGCTGCAGACCCCAACATAAAGCAACAAAGCAATAAATAAAGAAACAGCTGTCAAGTAAAAAAAACGCCTAGAAGCTACCAATACCAAAAGCAAGAAGAAAACTGCCCAAGCCAAAACAGCAGCACACTTCCAAAAGCCAAATATCAGCCAAACAGTTCCCTCTCCTTCAGATAAAACAAATAAGAAAAGAGAAGGGAACGAGTGCTTTGAAAAACTAGACTGGAGATTCAACGAACCTTCTCCACATTCAAAGCAAATCAAAAGGCATCTTGATATCTATGGTTCCAAGACAATCAGTCCTTCATCGCTAATGTCTGCACAGAATCCGGCACTCTATCATCCCAGCCCCCGAAAGCCTGTCTTCTCCTACCTTCCAAAGCTAACGTGTGCACCGCATCATTCACCAATAGGGGCACAAAGAGGTAGGAAACCTCATCAAAACCAGCTTCTAAAATATTAATATGATGCGTGATCGGTCTAAGAACGGACTTATCTTCCTGTCTTTTCTTGATACTTTTGATAACAGTTAGCGAATCTCCTTCCACGATCAGTCGCCGAAAACCCATCGCCCCCGCCAGAAGAAGAGCCCTTTCGCATGCCCTTGCCTCCGCCACAAAGGCATCGACCACGTTCTTGAAAAGATAAGTCTCCGCCCTCACTATTTCTCCTTCCGAGCTTTTGGCTAAAACCGCTGTTATAGCGATTCGAACATCACTTTGAAAGGCAGCATCAAAGTTTAATTTAATAATTCCAGCGTCTGGGGGTTTCCACATTTCATTTGCCATAGATCTAAAGGACGGACAGAAGTTCTCATGAATAAGATTAAGACCTTGACCATACCCCTTAATAAATCCCAGAAACTCCTGCAAAGAAAACTTTATACCTTCATGTATCAATTTATTCCTTCGATACCATAGACCCCATAAGGAAAGGGCCATAATTTGTATTTCTTTGTTCTTTCCTGCTTTGAGAAAAAGTATTAAAACGAAGTCTTACAACTTATCAACGCTTCGAAAGACGAAACCTTGATGTTTAACGATGTCCACACATACTGTAAGAGCTCACAAGACCACATCAGGTGATCAGCATCCTCTGGATCTTTCTTGCACAAAGGGCAGACAATTTCAACACTTAACGTTCTACGTGCCAGATTGCAGAAATGGGGCAAAAAATTATTAAACATCCTTCATATGTGTATTTTTACTTTTGCTGGAATGTGTAAAGTCCATAATGACTTGTAAAATTCAGTGTAGTCCTCACTGTCAAGGGAAGTGTCTGAAGTATTCTGTATGTGTTCCGAAAATAGGACCTAATACCCACTTTTAACTGTATATTCCCCTAAACCTTCCTATTTCCAGACCATCAAGTCCTCCGATCTACCCACTGAAATAGGAATGGAGGAAATACGGGTAGTTGTATCAGTTGATTCACAGTAGTCCAGTTAGGCATTATCCTTTAGACTGATACTCGATTGTTCTCTCTTCCAGGCAGCCAAGGATCATTCCAAATATTGATACAGGTTCCATTACTAACATGCCGCAGCATTCCTTTTACTATCAATTCCCGAGCACTGCAAATGCTACGCCAGGTAAACGAAGGGTAAGATCCAATGTTTGCTGAAAGAATATCTGAATAAGGATGATAACGAGCTTTTAAAACTTTGGCTAAAAGACACTTTGGCTGAGTTAAAATATGCCAAACCTGTTTTGCTAATAAGGTCTTATTGAACAAAACCAGATTCTTAAAACCTATCCCACCAGCATCTTTCGGTTTACATAACGGCTCCCATCTGCTTCAATGTATACCCTTTGAGGTCTTATTGTTGGTCCACCAAAACTTATTCATAACTCCTTCCAGCTTTCGACACAATGATTTTGGCATGAGGAAACATTGCATAACATAAAGTGGTATAGCCTGCAAAATCGACTTAATAAAGACCTCATTCCCTCCAATTGATAGATAACGCAAGCTCCACCCTTCAACCTGTTTTCTAAAATGATCCACAAAATTAGCAAAAGCCCAATTTTTCTTACGACCAACCATCATAGGAAAAGTTAAATATTTCTCAGGGTTAGAAGCCACCCGAACTCCCAACATATTAACAATGTTCTCTTTGACGCTAAAATCCACGTTGGCCCCAAAATAAATAAGGGATTTGTCAAAATTCACCCTCTGTCCAGAAATCAGTTCATATTCATTAATAACGTCTCGAACCGCTCTAGCTCCCTCACACGAGGCATCACCAAAAAGAATGCAGTCGTCAGCAAAAAACAAGTGATTAATAGAAAACATTGCACTGCCAATAGGGGCACCCTTCATCAAACCTTTTTGCTTGGCTTCCGAAATAAGTGTAGAAAAAACCTCAGCACAAATTAAGAAAAGAAAGGGACTAAGAAGGTCTCCCCGTCTTAATCCTCTTGAGGGAGAAAACCATTCACTATTACACCCGTTGAGACTCACAGAATAAGTTACTGGACAAACGCATCTCATAGTGAGAACAATCCAATCATCATGAAAACCCAAATGCTTCATCATACCCGCCAAAAAATCCCATTCAACCCGATTATACGCTTTACTCATATCGAGTTTTAGCGCAAAATTCCCCTTCTTGTAACACCCCTAACCCGTATCCGTCGCCAGATTAGGGTTACGGGCATTATTAAACCTCACACAATATAATACACTTTATAAGATCCGTTATTAATGTACATGTATATTTCATTTATTATCAAATCATTTATTAATGCAATACAAATAATATCGTTTCATCAAATAAGGACTAATTACAACATATAGTAAAGTACTATTTACTGAACCATTCATATACAAATACCGAACATGCATATAATACTTATCCATTTATTCCATTTTCAATATCATCAATACATTTAAACATATATCATTAATGCATATATGCTTAACTTATGTTTGCGACATACCTCATTTCACATACCCAAAATTTTAATAACCAAAGCAACTAATTCATTAGCATCATTATCATGCCCTATTCGTCATTTCCTTATACACCTAATCATTCATGTAACAACCCGATTTTGAGCTTAGTCGGAATAGTGGTTTCGGGACCACAAATCCGATGAGGAAAAAAAAATTAAATTAAAAAAATTAATATTCTTATATTTTTATGATCTACAATTTTATGAAATGATTTCGTAAAAATTTCGTTCGAAAATTTTGGTGTTTGAGCACTCAATTTAGTCAAAAGGACTAAATTGTAAAAAGTGCAAAACTTGAGTTCTAGAAGCTAGAGGTATCTAATTGCTATGAAATTTTAAATTGAAGGTCCTTAAAAGGTAACTAGACCATTGGTTAACTTTCTGGAAAAAAAAAATGGACATTAAATAGGTTAAATAGAATATTTTTAAGTTAAGGGCATTTTGGTCATTTAGTGATTAAAATGAGTTAAAAACAAAATTAAAAGCCAATTTTTGATCATCTTCAACCCCTTGGCCGAAATTCTCATAAGGAAGACATAGCTAGGGTTTCTCAAGCTTCCAAGCTCGATTGTAAGTCCGTTTCTAGCCCCGATTTTTAATGATTTTTACGTTTTTGAAATCCTCGTAACAAGATTTACCTATTTCTACCATTATTTTGAGCTAGGGTTTGTGTTTAAAAATTTACCCATGGATGAAATGCATGTATTTTGATGTTTTATGGTAGAATATGAAGCTTGAAATGATGTTAAAGAACTTTTGCTAAGCAATTTTAAGTGAAAACTGGTAAAATGACATAATCGGTGAAAATTCCTAATGCTCATAAGTGTATGTTAGAGTAAGAATTTGATGTTGCCATAGAAGGGAAAAATGATCAGCATGCTATAAAACATAAGAATAAGGGCTGAAGTTTAATTTTCGAGTATTGGGGCAAAATTATAAATATGTGAAACTTTAGGGGCAAAAATGTAATTTTTCTATAGTGTGATTTTTAGACTAAATTGAATAATGTGCGTATTAAATGAGTTAAATATGTTATTATAGATCAAGAAAGACGAGGAATTGACCTTGATCGGGAAAAGAAAAGGTTGTTGATGAATTGCAAATTAAATCATATTTTGCACCGAGGTAAGTTTGTATGTAAATAATGTATTGTTTTTACTTACATTTTCATATTTTGATAAACGGCATGAATTGTGGCTGAATATTTGATGTAATTGACAAAATATCGACAAGTGAGAAATTTCCCGGTTGAACCTTAGGAATAAAAATGGATTCGAGTGACATGTTCACTTGAAACCTATGTGAAATCTAAGTGGAATAAGTGATCCGGGTCTTTGGTCCGCACGTTCTACCAAGTGGCTGAGTTATCCAGCATGTGTTACGGATACTCGGCAGCTTGTGTGAGCAGCACCGAGTAGTTACGTATGACCGAAGCGGCGACTTGTGGGAGCGGGACCGAGATTGTGATTATGTGAAGCGGGTGTGGTCTTATAAGTTCTACCGGTTTGGTCGGGTAATCCCGCATGTGTTGCGGATACCGACAGCTTGTGTGAGCAGCAGACCGAGTAGTTACGTATGACCGACAGCTTGTGTGAGCAGACCCGCGAATGTGAATAGCTCAAGAACGAGCCTATGTGTGATAAGTGATGTGAAGTAGCTTTGGCTACAAGTGTGGCACTATGTGCAATATTCTGATGTATCCGTTAATATTCTGATATGTTCAACGGGAAATGACTAAGTGTAAATGACTGTGATTATGTGATGAATAAGTGTAGGTATATGTGTGTAAACTTATGAGCAATGCGCTCGATATGTGATAGAACTTTGGTAAGATTGATACGGAGTAAATGTTACAATGAAAGTTACTGAAATTTAGAAATAAAACAGTTTTGAACAGCAGCAGTTATGTGTCTTTGAAAAATCACCAAAAATGGTAGAAATTGAATTAGAATTTGAATAATATATGAAATTAAATCTTATTGAGTCTATTTTCATATGAAAGAAACAAAGAAAGAAAAGAAGTTCTGTATTTTGAGATATTTAGATTTTTGTGAGACTGGTTCAGAGTGATTTCGAGATCCCCTGTTCTGACTTGGAAAAATCATTAAAAATTGTACAAAAATAATTTTGGGACATAATTTATATATTTAGATTCCTTAATGAGTCTAGTTTCAAATGAAACAAGTTACAACATCATTTGAATTCTGTACAAGGAGAAAATTGATTCGTAGTGAAAAGTGGTCAGAATAGTCAAACAGTGAAACAGGAGAAATTTTAATGAATAAACTGTACTAATTGGCTAAGTCAAAAATTCTGGAAATTTTATGGTATAAAGATATGTGAATCTAGTTTCAGTGAAAATTTACGGATCTTAATTTGGAGTTTCGTAGCTTAAGATAAAAATAATTTAGTCACTGTGACTCGAATAGACAGCTTGCTCCAAACTTGAATAAATAATGAATTTGATTGTAGGTTTGAATGTGTTGTTTTGTAAAAATACTAAATCCATTTATTAATTATTTATATACTTACTTACTAAGCTATATGCTTACTCTCTTTTCTTTTCCTTGTTTTATAGTGTCATCAAGCTAGTTCGGGATACGGTGATCGTTGAGATCTATTCACACTATCACCTTCTTTTGGTATTTTGAAAACAATATTTTGGAAATTATGGCATGTATAGAAGGCTTAATTGTTTAGTTATTTATAGTTACGAATGGTTATTTTGCTTATGGGTATTGACGAGTTATTTTGCTTATGGGTATTGACGACTATGTATGGGAAAAGTTTTAACTTTATATGGATTTTACATTTTGAATTTTGTACAATAGCTTGGATCATGTCCAGGTAATGCCTCGTATCCTGCTCCTACGATGACGGACACTGGGTAAGAGGTGTTACATTTTAGTGGTATCGAGCTATGGTTTAGTCGGTTCTCGGACTAACATAGCGTATGTGAAAGTCTAGCTATACATGCCATAAAAATAATCGTGATAGTGTGGACGACTCTCGACAATTTAAATTGTGTTTTTATATAGTAAATGGATCCCGAGCCAGAAATTGAGTGATGGCGTAGAAAGTAATGCGCGGCTCCCACGCAAGGGACCGTGCAGTGGGTAGTAGACTGAAACACATAGTCAAGGAGATGGGGGCGGGAAGCCTTCCTCCATATGATGAATAATTGGTATACGAGAATTTGTTCGAGCGAATCCAAATGTTCAACCTCCTCCACCTCCTCCTATTCCTCAACCGGTTCCCGTAGTTCCTCAAGGTACTGAAATGATAAGATCGACTAAGCCTCCGGTTGATAAGATCCAAAGCAAGGGGTGAAGAATTGGGGCTAACATAGATGATGATCCCAGAAAGCGAGTTTTGGTTTGAGAATTCTATTCGGTATTTGATGAACTTTCTTGTACTTAGAAGAATGTTTAAAGTGTGCAATATCTTTATTAAGGGACTCGGCATATCACCGGTGGAAGACACGTATATCGTGGTTCCGAAAGAAAGGGTTACATGGGATTTCTTCCAAGAGGAATTTAAAAGAAGTACATAAGCCAACGGTTCATTGATCAAAAACGCAAAGAGTTTCTCGAGTTAAAGCGGTAATGTATGCGATGACAGAGTATGAAAGAGAGTTTGTTAGACTCATTAAATATGCCCCAGAATGTGTGTCTACCGAGGCCATTATGTGTAAGAGATTTGAAGATGGGTTGAACGAGGATATTCGATCGCTAGTTGGGATCTTAGAGCTGAAAGAGTTTGTGGTATTGGTTGATCGAGCTTGTAAAGTCAAGATTTGAACAAAGAAAAGAGAAAAGTCGTGATTGAAGCCAGAGATGCAAGAAAGAGGCCAATAAGTAAGTCATTCCAATCTCAATCCAAGAAATTCAAAGATATGAATCATCGATTGATCTGTTTGGTGGGTATTCGCACCAAAACCGTGGGAGATCATATTCGGGTTCTAAAACTCAAGCTACTTCAATGGCAAGTGTGGGTAATGTTAGATCCAATAGACCAATGTCAAGATTGTGGTAGAGACGACACCCGCGAGTGTTATATGGTTAGCCGTGCTTGTTTTAAGTGTGGTTCTCGAGAGCACTATATTAAAGATTGCCCCGAGAAGATTGAAGAAGGAAAATATCGAGTGTTAGACCGTAATATCGCCACAGAGGTAGACCACATCGAGAAATGCCGAAGCGGAGCTAGCGGGAAAAGTATAGCGAAAGAATCAATTGTAAGGTCGGAAGTGAGAGCACACCGCTAGAGCTTATGTCATACGTGCCCGTGAGAATGCGTCATCTCCGATGTGATCATTGGTACATTCTCTCTTTATGATACTAATGTTATTACATTGATTGATCCCGGATCTACTCATTCCTATGTTTGTGTGAATTTAGTATCTAGTAAAAGTTTGCTGTTGAACTTATGAATTTGTGATTAAAGTGTCAAACCCTTTAGGCAAATATGTGTTAGTTGATAAGGTTTGCAAGAATTGTCCTTTGATGATTCATGGTCATCTGTTTTTTCAAGCTAACTGATGTTGTTGCCATTTGATGAGTTTGACGTTATTCGGGTATGGATTGGTTGACATTGTATGATGCTAAGGTAAATTGTAGATGTAAAACCCTTGAATTGAAATGTGAAAATGGTGAGATTCTTTGGGTTGAAACAGATGAATCAAATAAATTGCCTATGGTGATTTCGCATATGTCCTTTCGTAAATACATGAGAAAAGGGTGTGAAGCTTATATTGCTTATGTGTTGAATAATCGAGATGTCCGAGTCGAAGCTTGAGTCAATACCAGAGTTTGTGAATTTCGGATGTGTTCCCGGAAGAATTGCAGGTTACCTCCAATTAGAGAGATTGAATTTGCTATTGATCTATTGCTCGACTGCACCGATCTCGATTGCTCCTTATAGAATGGCTCGATCGAATTGAAAGAATTAAAAGCTCGATTGCAAGAGTTGTGAGATAAGGGATTTGTGAGACCGAGTTTTTTTTTCTCCTTGGGGTGCTCCGTATTGTTTGTGAAGAAAAAGATGGATCTATGAGACTTTGTATTGACTATCGACAACTCAACAAAGTGACTATAAAGAACAAGTATCCGTTGTCGAGAATTGATGATTTATTTGACCAAATTGAAAGGGGCGCGAGTGTTTTCAAAGATCGACTTGAGGTCTGGTTACTATCAGCTGAGAGTTAAAGAGTCAGATGTGCCAAAAACCGCTTTTAGAACGAGGTACGGACATTATGAGTTTCTTGTGATGCCTTTCGGTTTGACTAATGCTCCTGCCATCTTTATGGACATGATGAATCGCATTTTTCGACCATACTTGGATAAGTTTGTGGTTGTGTTCATAGATGATATCCCGATTTATTCTCGAGATGAGTCCGAACATGCTAAACACTTGAGAATGGTGTTACTGATTTTGAGAGAAAAGAAATTGTTTGCTAAATTTAGTAAAAGTGAGTTTTGGCTTTGTGAAGTCGGATTTTTGGGACATATAGTTTCGGGTGATGGTATTCGGGTTGATCCGAGTAAAATTTCGGCAATAGTTGATTGGAAACCGCCAAAGAATGTATCTGAAGTTAGAAGCTTTTTGGGTTTAGCCGGGTATTATAGACGTTTTGTTGAGGGATTCTCAATGATTGCCTCTCCTATGACTAAGTTGTTGCAAAAGAATGTTAAGTTTGAATGGACCGATAAATGTCAAACAAAGTTTCGAGAAGTTGAAAGCGCGATTGATGTAAGCACCGATTTTGGTACAACTTTGAGTCGGGAAAAGAGTTTGTGATTTATAGTGATGCATCATTGAATGGTCTTGGTTGTGTGTTGATGCAAGAGGGCAAAGTAGTAGCTTATGCCTCGAGAGCGCACTAAAACCGCATTTAAAAGAACTATCCGACGCATGATTTGGAATTGGCCGCCATCGATATTTGCTTTGAAGACTTGGCGTCATTATTTGTATGGTGAGAAATGTCGAATCTTTACCGATCATAAAAGTTTAAAATATCTCGATGAATCAAAAGGACTTGAATTTGCGACAACGGAGGTGGCTCGAATTATTGAAAGATTATGAGTTAGTGATTGATTATCATCCAGGAAAAGCGAATGTAGTTACAGATGCCTTGAGTAGAAAATCTTTGTATGCTTTGAGAGCTATGAATACGAGTTTGACTTTGTTTGACGACGGTTCGATTTTTGGCCGAGTTGAGAGGCTAGACCGTTATTTCATCAAACAAATTTGCGAAGCTCAAAAGAAAGACAGGAATTGCAAGTTAAAAGAGTTCAATGTGAATTGGGTAGTGATTGATTTTGAATCGGACGAGATGATTGTTTGATGTTTCGTGATAGGGTGTGTGTACCAAAAGATGATGAGTTGATTGAAAAATTTTACATGAGGCACACATGGTGGTTGTTTGTCGGTTCATCGGGTAGTACAAAATTGTATAATGATTTGAAGAAATTTTATTGGTGGTCGGGTATGAAAAGAGAAATTTACGAGTTTGTATCAAAGTGTTTGATTTGCCAACAAGTGAAAGCCGAGCATCAAGTGCCTCGGGTTTACTTGACCGATGATGGTTCCCGAATGGAAATGGGATAGAATTACGATGGATTTTGTGACTGGTTTGCCTCGACTCAGAAAAGAAAGATGCCGTTTGGGTTGTGGTGGATAGATTGACGAAATCGGCTCACTTTATACCAGACGCACTGACGACTACTCATTTGATAAGTTGGCTGAATTGTATATTCTTTGAAATTGTGAAAGCGCGCGAGTGCCTATGTCTATTATTTGGATAGAGATCCGAGGTTCACTTCGAGGTTTTGGAAAAAGTTGCAAGAAGCCTTGGGTACGAAATTGAATTTTAGTACCGCGTTTCACCCGCAAACCGACGGTCAATCCGAAAGAGTAATTCAGTTCTTGAAGACATGCTCCGATGTTGTGTTTTAGAATTCGAAGGTAGTTGGGAGAAATATCTACCTTTGGTTGAATTTGCTTACAATAATAGTTATCGATCGAGTATACAGATGGCACCGTACGAAGCATTATATGGTCGCAAGTGTCGAACTCCTTTGTATTGGACCGAGCTTAGTGAGAAAGCAGATTCACGGAGTTGATTTAGTTAGAGAAATCAAGAGAAAGTGAAAGTAATTCGTGATTGTTTGAAAAGTCGTCGATCGACAAAAGTCATACGCTGATTTGAAAAGAAAAGAAATTGAGTTTCAAGTGGGTGATAAAGTGTTTCGAAAGTATCTCCATGGAAAAAGATTTTGAGATTTGGCGAAAGGGCAAGTTGAGTCCTCGTTTCATTGGGGCCGTATGAGATTATCGAAAGGATTGGACCCGATGGCATATCGGCTTAGCTTTACCAAAGAGAGTTAGAAAGAATTCATAATGTGTTTTTGTGTCAATGTTATGACGCTATCGCTCGATCCTTCACATGTGATTTCTCCGACAGAGATTGAGATTCAACCGGATATGACCTATGATGAGGAACCGACTAAGATTTTGGCTCGAGAGGTTAAGCAGTTAAGAAATAAAAGTATAGTTTGTAGTGAAAGTATTGTGGCAAAGACATGGAGTAGAAGAGGCTACGTGGGAACCAGAGGAAGCCATGAGAAAACAGTACCCAAACCTCTTTTTCTGGTAAAATTTTGGGACGAAAATCCCTAAAGGGGAGAGTTGTAACAACCCGATTTTGAGCTTAGTCGAATAGTGGTTTGGGACCACAAATCCGATGAGGAAAAAAAATTAAATTAAAAAAATTAATATTCTTATATTTTTATGATCTACAATTTTATGAAATGATTTCGTAAAAATTTCGTTCGAAAATTTTGGTGTTTGAGCACTCAATTTAGTCAAAAGGACTAAATTGTAAAAGTGCAAAACTTGAGTTCTAGAAGCTAGAGGTATCTAATTGCTATGAAATTTTAAATTGAAGGTCCTTAAAAGGTAACTAGACCATTGGTTAACTTTCTGAAAAAAAATGGACATTAAATAGGTTAAATAGAATATTTTTAAGTTAAGGGCATTTTGGTCATTTAGTGATTAAAATGAGTTAAAAACAAAATTAAAAGCCAATTTTTGATCATCTTCAACCCCTTGGCCGAAATTCTCATAAGGAAGACATAGCTAGGGTTTCTCAAGCTTCCAAGCTCGATTGTAAGTCCGTTCTAGCCCCGTTTTTAATGATTTTTACGTTTTTGAAATCCTCGTAACAAGATTTACCTATTTCTACCATTATTTTGAGCTAGGGTTTGTGTTTAAAAATTTACCCATGGATGAAATGCATGTATTTTGATGTTTTATGGTAGAATATGAAGCTTGAAATGATGTTAAAGAACTTTTGCTAAGCAATTTTAAGTGAAAACTGGTAAAATGACATAATCGGTAAAAATTCCTAATGCTCATAAGTGTATGTTAGAGTAAGAATTTGATGTTGCCATAGAAGGAAAAATGATCAGCATGCTATAAAACATAAGAATAAGGGCTGAAGTTTAATTTTCGAGTATTGGGGCAAAATTATAAATATGTGAAACTTTAGGGGCAAAAATGTAATTTTTCTATAGTGTGATTTTTAGACTAAATTGAATAATGTGCGTATTAAATGAGTTAAATATGTTATTATAGATCAAGAAAGACGAGGAATTGACCTTGATCTGGGGAAAAGAAAAGGTTGTTGATGAATTGCAAATTCGTCATATTTTGCACCGAGGTAAGTTTGTATGTAAATAATGTATTGTTTTTACTTACATTTTCATATTTTGATAAACGGCATGAATTGTGGCTGAATATTTGATGTAATTGACAAAATATCGACAAGTGAGAAATTTCGGTTGAACCTTAGGAATAAAAATGGATTCGAGTGACATGTTCACTTGAAACCTATGTGAAATCTAAGTGGAATAAGTGATCGGGTGCTGGTCCCATGACGTTCTACCAAAGTGGCTGAGTTATCCAGCATGTGTTACGGATACTCGACAGCTTGTGTGAGCAAAGACCGAGTAGTTACGTATGGACAAAGCGACTTGTGGGAGCGGACCGAGATTGTGATTATGTGAAACGGGTCTTTGGTCTTATAAGTTCTACCGATGGTGGTCGGGTAATCCCGCATGTGTTGCGGATACCGACAGCTTGTGTGAGCAGCACACGAGTAGTTACGTATGACCGACAGCTTGTGTGAGCAGACCGCGAATGTGAATAGCTCAAGAACGAGAGCCTATGTGTGATAAGTGATGTGAAGTAGCTTTGGCTACAAGTGTGGCACTATGTGCAATATTCGATGTATCCGTTAATATTCTGATATGTTCAACGGGAAATGACTAAGTGTAAATGACTGTGATTATGTGATGAATAAGTGTAGGTATATGTGTGTAAACTTATGAGCAATGCGCTCGATATGTGATAGAACTTTGGTAAGATTGATACGGAGTAAATGTTACAATGAAAGTTACTGAAATTTAGAAATAAAACAGTTTTGAACAGCAGCAGTTATGTGTCTTTGAAAAATCACCAAAAATGGTAGAAATTGAATTAGAATTTGAATAATATATGAAATTAAATCTTATTGAGTCTATTTTCATATGAAAGAAACAAAGAAAGAAAAGAAGTTCTGTATTTTGAGATATTTAGATTTTTGTGAGACTGGTTCAGAGTGATTTCGAGATCCCCTGTTCTGACTTGGAAAAATCATTAAAAATTGTACAAAAATAATTTTGGGACATAATTTATATATTTAGATTCCTTAATGAGTCTAGTTTCAAATGAAACAAGTTACAACATCATTTGAATTCTGTACAAGGAGAAAATTGATTCGTAGTGAAAAGTGGTCAGAATAGTCAAACAGTGAAACAGGAGAAATTTTAATGAATAAACTGTACTAATTGGCTAAGTCAAAAATTCTGGAAATTTTATGGTATAAAGATATGTGAATCTAGTTTCAGTGAAAATTTACGGATCTTAATTTGGAGTTTCGTAGCTTAAGATAAAAATAATTTAGTCACTGTGACTCGAATAGACAGCTTGCTCCAAACTTGAATAAATAATGAATTTGATTGTAGGTTTGAATGTGTTGTTTTGTAAAAATACTAAATCCATTTATTAATTATTTATATACTTACTTACTAAGCTATATGCTTACTCTCTTTTCTTTTCCTTGTTTTATAGTGTCATCAAGCTAGTTCGGGATACGGTGATCGTCGGAGATCTATTCACACTATCAGCCTTCTTTTGGTATTTTGAAAACAATATTTTGGAAATTATGGCATGTATAGAAGGCTTAATTGTTTAGTTATTTATAGTTACGAATGGTTATTTTGCTTATGGGTATTGACGAGTTATTTTGCTTATGGGTATTGACGACTATGTATGGGAAAAGTTTTAACTTTATATGGATTTTACATTTTGAATTTTGTACAATAGCTTGGATCATGTCCGGTAATGCCTCGTATCCTGTTCCGGCGACAGACCTGGGTAAGAGGTGTTACAATTCAACCATTTCATCTATTACTTTAACCATTTTTTTCGTTATTATTTAACCTTTAATGCATTCAAGGCCGAACATGTACCATTAATAGCATACACATATACAATATACAATTCTTGCCAATAATGCATAGTCACTTAGCTACCTTTATAACCATATGCCAGATTTATCAATCACCATTCAAAACCATATAGATTCTTAGGTCATATCATATAAACAAACATTGAATACCACTCATCATGACATATAAATCTATAATAAACTTTAACCATGACCGAAATCATATAAGTTCTAAACAACCAAAACTTAGCCATTTTCGCATGGCTTTCATATACATTTCAACCAAAAGAGACCAAAAATATCCAAGCTTATACATGCCATAATTTCTAAGGTTTAACACAAAAATTTATACCAAAAGTAGATGATAGTGCACTTGACTTTGACAAGGATTTCCCGAATGCAAGCTACCACTCCAGAGATCTATACCATGAGCAAACAAATACATAAACGGTAAGCTATTACAGCTTAGTAAGTTATAAGCAAAGGGTAGTATATATATATATAAACAAGCAATTTAATAATTTCTAATTAACTTAACTAACACATGGATTAGATTGCAACATCCATACACATAATATGCTATCATTAATCAATATCATACTTATTTGGTCTCCAAATAAAACCGAGTATTCACATGTTAAATTTCCATACCAAAATAGCTTACCCAAATTACACCAAGAATGAATTATCGTATAACACATACATACCTATCACTCTCGTTTACCTCCATTAAGTGTTTTCGCCTTTTAGGAAAATCTGAAACCCGGACACGTAATACAAAGCCTGTAACGTATCGCTCACATAGAGCTGTTACTTAACATTCCCGCACACTTAGTGTTAATGCCAACTTTCCGTAACGTATCGCTCACATAGAGCCGTTACTTTACATTTTCGTACACACAGTGCCAACTACCTGTAACGTATCACTCACATAGAGCCGTTACTTTTCATTTCCGCACAAACAGTGCTCATTAACAAACCTCCACATAAACATAACATATTCACATATTATAAATATGAACATACATAAATACACACATTCAACCCGGATCTTTCTTCCTATAATTTACCATCATATTCGGCCTTACTTAATTAAACACATAATTATTTATTCAATCACCACCATCACTCATTTCATGTTCCACAATTAACTACTACTTAACCCATAATTATTTATCCAGTCCAAACATGTCAACATTTCATACCTAGGCCAACCACACATTCGGCCAATACAAATACTTAATCTATACTTTATCACATTGGTAACATTTATATACCTTTATATATATTTCAACCAACCAAGAAATTAGTATGAATAATTACATGTCCATAATACTATCACATTCGGCAATCACATTTAAAAATCACCATATCTATTCGGCAATCAAGACTTTATACAAAATTTCACTTGAAAATGTACATTTCAATTTAATACTTATTCATTTAACACCAATTGCTTATAAACTTACTTGGTACTTGATGAATTAAGATTTTTCGGCTACTCGTTTACTTTCGCTTTTCCCCGATCCGATTTTGGTTTTTTCCGTTTTTGATCTAAAATAATTTCAGAAAAAGCTCATTCAAATTGGATCACATTCATTTTAGCTCAAAACACATAATTGGACAATTTTCCAATCTATCACTCATAGTTTGCATTTTTACAATTTAATACTAACTTTTACTCATTCGAAATGTGTCAAATTTACACATTTTTGAGCTAGGGTCGAATGTTCCCTAAGCTCATTCTAATACTCGAATGTCATTCAATTTGATCATAATACATAATTTGAATTTTTTTTACTAATTCACCCTTATTATAGCAATCTATTCAATTTATTCCATATCAAATTTCTCTCAAATTATACAAAAAATGAATTTACTTTCTTTATAGCCTAATCACCCTAGGAACCATTTAAGTCCATAAAAACTATTTATTAGCATTCTAATCCCTCATCTAATTATTTAACATAATTTCTAATTTTACTAAATATCATCAAAATTCCTACTCTAAACATGTTATTTTCAAACATATATCAAGCATTCTTCCATCAATCATAGAAAACAAGAACACCCTTCCATGGCTGAATCTATAATATGCTCTAAACTCAAAAATTCCACCATGGGTTTGATAGTTCTCAAGATAGCTAACCCAAAAATGCAAAAATCGACAAAAATTAAACTCAAATACTCACCTCAATAGGACATGCAATAGCCGAAAGTTGAAAACTTATGCTTTCTCCTCTCCCTTATGAGTTTCGGCAATGGTAACTAAAGGTGGAAGATGAACATCCACTATCTTTTTTTTTTTTTTTATGTTTCTTTATTTTAAAACTTATTACATATTATTAATATCATTTTCTTTACTAAAATAATTGAATTAAAAATAAACACCATCATCATGCCGTCAACTCAATTGGTTTTAGGGTAATTTGACATGCAAGTCCATACATTCAAGAAACAAATCAATTAAACCATCTAACTTAATAAAGGCTACTTTTACTACTTTAACAATTTAGTCCTTTCTCTTAAATTAAGCACACCAAAGAGCAAATAAATGCACGAAATTTTAGCACGTACTCAATCATAAATATTTAACACGAAAAATAATATTAATATGTATATGTTTTATTTTTTTTGACTCGGATTCGTGGTCCCGAAACCACCGTTCCGATTAGGGTCGTAATTGGGCTGTTACACTTTTGGCCACGCTTCTTCATTTTGAGAGAATGAAGGACCTCATAAGCAATTAAGACATTATCCGAAATAAGTCTTCCTGAGATAAAAGCTCCTTGAGCTTCATTAATGCAGTATCCCAAAATAGCACTCATACGAATCACCAAGACCTTCTCGATAATTTTGTAAACTACGTTACAAAGGCTTATGGGTCTGAATTGAGACATATTCTTCGGTTTTTCAATTTTAGGAATCAAAACGATGCGAGTTTTATTGATATCTCCTATTTCAGATTCACCATTAAGAATAGATAAGCAGTAAAGGGAGATTTCAAGCCCTATAATATGCCAATACCTTTGAAAAAATATAGCGGGAAATCCACCAAAGCTGGGTGCATTCAAATGCGCCATCATCTTAACAGCATAGGCAATATCATCCCCAGTAAACTGTTTAAGCAAAGCAACAATCATGCTTTCAGTGACTTTTTTCTCCACCAAGCCAAATAAATGCTCATTCGAACCCATGCTAGAAGCCGAAAAAAGGTTAATAAAATAGTCCGAAGTAAGCTTAAGATGTCTTCAGTCAAAGAGAGCTTTCTACCATTTTCATCTTCTAATGCAATAATTCGACCAAGAAACTGACGATTGATTGCTACCTTATGAAAATAGCTGGTGTTGCGATCTCCATTCTTCAGCCAATTAACGTGGGCACGTTGTTCCCAAAAGAGTTATTCTTTATCAGCCTCCCAATTAAGATTCATCTGAACATATGAAATTTCAGCCAAAATCTCATCAGAAGGTTCTTGGATATAGAGGTAATTCAATCTTTCTTCAAAGGTCACACGTTTTTTTTCCTTTCCACTCGAATTCTAGAAGTACTCCATTGTTGCAATCGGCGTCCTAATTTCTCAAGCTTCCCGGGAACACTTCATGAATCCTCTACCCACCATCCTTTAATCATCTCCTCGAAAGAGCTTTCCAAACACCACTTGGCTTCAAACCGAAAAGGTCTATCATGTCTACATTGATCATTTTGTTTTATGTGCATAGTGTCCGAAAGGATAGGACAATGGTCCAAAAAAGAATGACCCAAATGTTCCAATTGATAGCTTGGAAATAGATTCACCCAATTCAATGTAGCAACCCCATGGTCCAATCTTTCCCGTATATTAGAGGCTAAAAATCTTCCTCTTTCCCATGTAAACCACCTCTCAACAAAACCCAAATCAATGAGATTGCAATCTTCCAGAGCCGTTCGAAACTCATTCATCTTCCTTTCCAATCTAAAGCGTCCACCTTTTTTCTCAAAAGAGCTAGTAATCTCGTTGAAATCTCCCAACTCAACCCACGGGGTAGTTTGATCATGACTCAACTGCCTAAGTAAATCCCAAGAAGCACTTCGCCCTCGACCGTCTGGATTTCCATAAAACCCCGTTAGCCGCCAGACTTCTCGCATTTGTTATCATGGATTTCAGCACCAATATGAAACGAGGAGAAACTCTTAAGACACACCAAAAAATTCCCTTTCCACCCCAAAGATAATCCTCATTTTGAACCAATTGCACCAACCTCAATGCCATTCTCAAATCCACATTTCAACCTCACCATTTCCATTCTTTTAGAACTTAATTTTGTTTCCATAAGAAACAAAATTGGGGATTAATGGCTCTTAATTTATTCTTGAGCCTTTTAAAGGTTCGTGATCTCCCCAAACCACGAACATTCCAGCTTAAGATTTTCATTGTGCTCGACTGCTCTGAGCACCAGAGCTAGCCGTTAAATCAAGAGAGCCATCTTCAGTAGTAACATCCAAAAGAGCTATGGGTTCCTCCACTCTTCTCTGTCGCTTTTTTCCTTCTAACAAAGCTATTGGATATAAACATGTTAATATTTGTATAAATATATACTAGAAATTTAGGTGCAGTTTTAATTCTACAAGTAAAATTAAGAAGTTTTTATGTTTTATGTGTATTTAATTGGTATTTAAAAAATGAGTAATTATATCAACAAGTGTTGGATATAGTGATAAAATATATTACACTTTTAAAGGGAGATGTATGTTCGAACCTTGAAAATAACTTTGTTAGAAGGAGGAGCCGCAAACCCCGAATATAAACTGTAAAATAAAAATTGAGAATATAAAAAAAAAGGGTAATTAATTTGTCCAACACCAGTGGGTAAAAGAAAACCCACAAGCTCATCTATGATGGTGTCAAGTGTACTTTTTAATTATTTTATTGTTGTTTTATTACACCCTAAAAACAAATGGTTTCATCCTAAACCCGCTTGTAGAATTTTTTTTACTTCACCGATTATGTATAGAATAATAATCCTTAAGAAAAATTTAGAACTAAATAAATGAGATACATGATGATTTTTTAATCCATGGTGTTAAAAAATTTCCACTGAAAATATACCAAATAATAATATTATATATTTGGATAACTATTTTATACATACTAGATTATGTCACACATAAAACATTTTATGTAAAAAAAATATTTTCTTTTGAAATTAATTCATTAATGATTATAGGTGGAATGATAAATAACTTATATATAAATCACATTAAATATGTGTTCGATTCTTGGATATATGTGATTTTTAGTTGTTTTATTTAAAGATTATTTAAAATAAATCAATAAATATTAGGCAAAATAATTTAAAAAATCTTTGGTAAAAAAATTTAAAAAAAATTAATTACACTCTTCCATTAATAGAATCATAGTTAACCGGATTGATCATTAACATGACATGATTGATAAACGCAACGAGAAATTGACACGTGACATTTCATGTGAATAAGTATCATGTCAACATATCTGTGGTATATATACAATAGCAGTTAGTAAATCAGTTGATATCAGCATTTACAATTGTATTCTAGTTGATTCAACTAATTTAATAACAAAAATAACTATCTTCTTAACATATTTAACTATTTAAGTGTATTTTAACTATTTAACTGTCATAACTGTTAAAGCTGACTTATTCTGCAATAGTTACTCATGCGGTTTATGTGATCAAAGTGTTGAATAACAACTTCATAAATTTTTGACATCCCAAATTACAATTTAATAATAATTTTTGGTGAGAGAACTATTTATATTAGTGTAAAATTAAAATAATTTTACCTTATTCTGTAATTTTTTATATAATTAATATTTTAATAATTAAATCGTTGAATTTATCAAGATATATGTACTTGTTATACATATAAATTTTTAAGTCAATTCGATATTCTATTATATCAATTTGAAATATTGCTTATATTAATATATATATATTTACCGGTTGATTTTTTTATATATAAAATGAATAATTAGAAATTTTTAATTTATGACAAACTTGGCATGCATGATATATACATAAATAGAACATGAAATATGATAGTTAAATTGTTAAAATATTAATCATATAAAAACTATAAAAATGTTTAAAAACACTTTAGTTTTACATAGGTGTAAATTAACGAATTCCTTCCCACAAATTTTATTTAAAATTAATTATAAAATTATATAAATGTTAAAATATATTTACTAATATTTATGATTTTCATAGTTTCAAACTTAAAAAAAATCTAAACTTGACCCGAAACAACTATGGAATAAAAAAATTTAGATCGCTATATGAAAATGTTTGGTGGTAAAAAAAAAAAAAAATTAAGGATATATTTGAATGAATAGTAAGATTGATTTAGATGAGACTAAAAAAAATAGTCTTAGAGAGATTTATGGTATCAACCACATTAAATATTGTAATGGTTAAATTAAAATTATTTGTAAGATAAGTGTTTGAATTCAAACACAACGGTATTAATGTATAGAGAGATAATGAAAAAAATAAAACTATCACCTTAGTCTAAACATGGACTGTAAAAAAAAAAAACATTTATCAAATGAATAAATAACTATAATTATTGTAGTTATATTTATGTCAAATAGTAGTTTTATTAATAAATAATTAAAAGTAGTATAAAAAAATAAAAAAATGGTTAAGGCCTTTTGTTGTTGTTGACTCTTTAGTGTCTCGTGTTCAAGCTTTGTTGATATAATTTCCCCTTAATTTATAATTCGGTTCAGTAAAAAAAATTATTATAATATATCAAATAATATTTTATTTTTATTTATTACTCTAGTAGTTATTAAAATCTTTTATTTAAATGAAAAATTAAGCGATCAATATGTTTTTCATCTATATCAATTTTCTTATAAATTTTAAAAATTAGTTCAAAATAATATTGAACCATTATTTTATTTAAAATAATTACATGAATTTACTTTTTAAATATTATTTTTATTAGAAAAATACAAATGATCTAACTATAAATGAAAGGAGAGAGACCTGCATATACCAGTGTAAAACTAAAGTGGTGTTACATCATTTTGTAATTTTTTATATGATTAATATTTTAATAATTTGACCGTTGAATTTATCAATATATATTTACTCTTCATGCATGTAATTTTTTTGAATCGATCCGATATTTTTATCATATTATTTAGAATATTGTCTATATTAATATATATATATTAATGGTTGAAACTTTTTTACATAACACAAATAGTTAAATATTTTTATTTTTTTCTCTAAACTTGACATACATGATTTACATAAATGAAGTATGAAATGTAATGAACATCTTATTAAAATATTAATCATATAAAAATTATAAAATAATATAAAACTATTTTAATCTTATACCCGCATAAATAAATTCTCCCCTAAATAAAATATTATTTTAAATCTGCTGAAAAATATTGTATAAAAAATCATTTTAAACATGGAAAGAATTAAGATAAAAAGTACAATCGAATATCTTTTCAAGAAAAAAATATAAAAAAAGAAAGAGAGTAATAGTGTTGCGGTGAGGTCACTACACATTCCCTTCTATGTGAAAAGTTTTTTACGTAGCTTTTATTACATTATATATATTTTTTAATATTAATTTTATTATAAATTTTTACTATATTTATTTTTGATAAACTATTCATAATCCATTCTAACTCTTAAATAAAAAGATAATGTGCTTCAACACACTTGAACTCACCTATTCTAACAACAATCTCGATGCCGATCAAACTAAAACTCAATCAATTACAATATTACTTAATATATATATATATATAACGCATTAGAGACAATCGCGGATGAATTTCATTAAATTGTTTAGAGGGCATTGGACCATCCAGTTGTATCCATCTAACATCATTAAGAAGAAAATGAAACATTCCCTCCCTATTTATTACGCCATTTATTGGATATTTTTAATACCCCTTTTATTTTCATATCTATAATTCTAAACTTAAAACACTTATTCTATTTTCATTTCCCATTAGAATCTACAACTATTATATTAGCCAAAGCATATAAGTAAAACTATCTCAGACTTTTGTTTTGACAACAATAATAATATCAATTTACTAGTATTTTCAATCATATTGTTTTTTATTTATAAATTTACGTTGAATGTAATAATTAATAATTTTATTCATCCAGGTAAATAACAGGGTACATGTAACAAGTAAAACACAAAAAAAGAAAAAGGCTAATATATATATAAACATATAATACGAAAAACGTAAATACACCAACAAAAAAGGGGGGGAAAAACCATGAAATATGAAAACTAAAAAAGATAATAGAAAAAAGACCAACATCCTTAACAAGTGAACATGTCCCATTCCCCAAAAACCCACGACCAACCTTCTCTCAATCCCCAATTTCTTTTTATTTATTAATTAAGACATAGCCCGAATAAGAAGTAAGAGTACTGGTCCCACCCACAAATTAAAAATTAAAAGACAACATTCATATCATTAAGAAAATTTAAGTATGGATTGTAAAGAAAATTATGATATATAAATATCATCCACTTCAACATTCTATTGCCTTCGATTAACAAATAGGAAGGGTTTAATCATTAGGGATTTCTTTGGTCAAATGTAACCACAAATTTGGGTCCCAAAACATTGTATAATCCATAATCAATGTAAACAATTTCACATCTTTTTTTCCCCTTTTGTTGTTTAAGATCCGCCGTTTGATGGGTCCTTAAGCTCGTGAAAGCAACGGTTTTGATTAATTTAAGACGCATTCGAATTGAAAATTGATAATATCATCCATTTTGTATGAAAATTATTGCTGGCAGGCAAAGGAAGAGTACTTTGATTCAAGCATCTGGAATTCTAAAATGAAGGAAGAAATAATTACAAGGAGAAACGTAGCTGAATCTCAGTTGTTAATGCCTAACTTAATTAATTCTAAGCAAAGCTTTTTTTTTTTTTAAATTATTCTTTAAATTACAAAAAAAAAAAAAAAAAAAACTAACTTGTCATCTTCTCTCTCCTAATAAAAATATATAAACTTTAGCTACACAGAATCTTGGGGTGAAAACAAAGGGAAGAAATCAGAAGTTCACGAAATTTTCATTTCTTTAAGAAAGGCGTTAAGCCCCATCTTTTCTTTCTTTCTTTTTTCTTGAACTGTTTTCCAGATTGGTAATTTTCTTTTTCTTTTTTAAATATATATTTTTTCCTTTCTGCCAATTAAACAATGAAAATGGCATATTACCAATCATCCTTTCCCCTCTATAGGAAACACCCATCATTGCTGCCAACAATCCTTTTCATTTCAACCTTAGAAACCTGAGCTTCTAAGATATTCCTTCCCCTTCCTTTCCTTTCTATTTCTTCTTCTCTCCCTCTCTTTCAACCTTCTTCTCCACTTTCCTTTGTTGCTTTTTCAACAATGGATGCATCTTCGACAAGCTCAGTCAATGGGTTCTATACCTTCTTGACTCGTGGCATAGATGATCTTGAACGTGTTTATCTCTCTAATAACTTCATGTCCATCCAATTTCTTCAAAGGGTTCTTTCCCTTCTCCGATCTTTCCACTCCCAGCTACTCCTCCTCGTCCAAAAACTCCACCTTCCCGTCGGTGATAAGTGGCTCGATGAATACATGGATGAAAGTTCTAAGCTCTGGGAAGCTTGTCATGTTATTAAATCAGGCATCTCCGGCATCGAAAATTATTACTCGGCTGGCTTTAATATCATTTCTTCTTTTGATAACCACCGCCATCTTACTCACCAGCTTTCTAGACAGGTCCTTGCTTAAATTCCCTAACCTTACAACAATTTCGTTATATGTATATTCTTTCTCGAGTTTTTAGCATTGAATTCATGATCTGATATGGCTTTTTATTTTTTCTAAAAAACTATATGGAAACAGGTAATCCGGGCAATTTCGGCGTGCCGCAGGGAAGCTGTGGGATTGGAAGAAGAAAACAGGGCGTTGATGGAAACGAGAATCCAACCGCTTTCGTTAAGGTTTGACGAGAAAGTTTCGATCGAATCAAAGCTGAATGGGTTCAATGGTTTCCGAGGAGTTTTATACGCAATGAGGAATGTAAGCTCGTTGCTCCTAATGATCTTGCTGTACGGACTAGTTTATTGTCGAACGGAATCCAGTTTCCTACGAGGAGGATATGAAGGATGTCTAATTTTCGGGTCAGCTTTCATGATCTCAACAGGGAGATTGCAGCAAAGAGTGGCGGCAGAGATCAACCAAATGAATGGGAGGCCGGGGATATTGCTTTATGAGTTCAGGAGATCGAAGTTGGCAATGGAGGAGCTGAGAGGGGAGCTGGAGCGGAGGGGCAGCGGAGGGGTGGAGGAGTGGGAAACGGAGGTAGGGGGGATAAGGGAAAGGGTTGAGAACTTGAAAGGGTGGTTTGGGGTGTTGAGATCTGGTGCTGACAACATTGTTGTGCAACTTGATGATTTCTTTGATGAGATTGTTGAAGGGAGGAAGAAGCTTTTGGACTTTTGCAGTCATAGGTAGAGAAGAAAAGAAGATTAAATTATAAAAAAAATGTAGGATGGTTGAAAAAAAAGAGTTACAAAAATACTTGATAGGAGAAGGTTGTTGTTGTACCTTTTGACCCTTCTCTTCTTTTCTTTTTCTTTTTTCAAAAAAAAAAAAGATTCTCTTTTTATTTTTCACTTCATGCATTTGTTGTTGTTTCTACCGCAGTTGAAACATGGAAATAGTGGTTTGTTTTCCCCAAAAATCCAGAAGGAAAATATAAGCAGGGGAGGGGGAAACAGAGTAATTCAGGGGTCTCAACTATCTTAACAATGTAAACAGTTAAAATAAAAATAAAAAATAAAATAATGGTTAGGACTATTTTTCATGCAGGGAAGGGGATGGAATCTTCTATATATATATAATAACTAGAAAGTGTCTATGTTAGAGCTACATATATAAATATTTTGTAGGTTATTAATTAATTTTATATGTGTGTTTTTGAAAGTGACTTCCCTCTTGACCTGGTAATTTATGTATACAGTTGTCAATTTTAGAGATGAAAAGAGTGGAAAAATCAGGGGTAGAGGGTGCTTTAAGATGATATATTAGAGGGGGAGGGAGTGCAAGAGAGCTTTTCCTGGGTAGCTTTAAATGTTTAAAGCACAAGTAATGGGTTCGTTGCTGCTGGGGATGCGTCTGATTTAGGGTTTTTCAACTTTGGAAGCAATAGAGTTTTTAATGATGAAAGCTTCAAAGTTCTAATCACTATCACCCCCTTTCTTCCTGACATGTCCCCATCTATGGGTAGCAGAAAGTTTTTGCAGAACATTATGAAATCCGACCCTGCTCTATGCATAGGCTACCGTTGCCTGTTTCACCAACAGATCCAGCAAAGTCCCCTCAATTATCAACCCAAATCATTTTCTTCACTTGCTTTATTTGTTATTTAAAAGAGAAAAAGAAAAGGGGTTTCCAGCTTTTGTTTCCTCTTTACGCACTAGTTACTGAAATTAGACAACAATTATTATATATGATTCCAAGAACAGAAGCTATTGCAAGTAAAATGCAGAGACAATTTAATGGCAGGCTATAAGAACAAACATCAAAAGCAACAGGTAGATATAATGCATCTCTGAGGTAGTGTATATGTGTATATATATACTAGAGATCAAACATCTCTCGAATATCACATATTCAGCTTCGACGAAGTAGCATAAATATTAACTTAAATAAATGGAGCTCCGCAATCCACCAAGGAACATAGTAGTACTATGCTCTGTCAACTAATTCAATATGCCGCTGCATATAAATGTAGGAGTTGTTGCCAAGGTTTCTTCACATGTGGATATATGTATAGTTCTATAAACCATGATTGTATCAAAAAAATTTTAATACCGTTTTGAAAGAACTGACTATAACTTTTTACAAACAACACACGTGGAAGACAACTGATTCGGCAAAGTGATTTTGAGGAAAAAGAACCAGAAGTGTATGCCTGTGCTATATAATTTACAAGAGTAGAATGGGAAAAACATGGACGGCCAAAAATATACTTAAATTACCAGGAAAAAGTGAGGGTATGCTAGAGATATAACAAAATGATGTCAAGTAATATGCAGGCCATCTTTTATAACTGTTCAATCATCGAATCCGGGCATTGCAAACTGAGCAGCAAATGCTTCAACTCGATTCCGAAGATCAATGATATCTTTGTTATTCTGAAGACCCTTGAGAAACTCTTTCTGCAATTTTCCGTGATCTCTCTGTACAGCACTTGTAATCTGAGCTGCTCTGTAAAGAAAGTCGGCCATTGTCTCAAAATCAGACTCTAAACAACCTCTTGATGTCATAGCAGGCGTACCTGAGAGAAAATTAGGGAAGTTAAAGACATTAATGGAAAAAGATGGGTTGTAAGCCAATACTTAGGTGACAAAGAAGCACAAACCAAAAACACAAGATCTGCTCCTTTTAACACCTTATCCTCAAATGATCTTTGGTTGCTATAATAGTCTCTAGCTATGACACGAAGTAGTCACTTCTAAATATGTTATTAGTGTAATAAAACATATTAATGCACTTGAAAGAACTGATTAATAGTAGTCCATAACATTATTTTACCAATTGGCTAATTTCAACGACTCAAAAACAATCTGCAAACAAACCTAGAAAATGTGCTTGCCTAACAATAATAAAGGCACGATCTACTTTGACCTTTAATGAAGCTCTGTTTATTCCCGCAACCCCCCCAAAAAAAAGGAAAACAAGAATACTCCTTACCAATTCTAACTCCTCCAGGAGAAATAGCACCATTTTCACCAAATATAGCGGTTTTATTCAGGGTGATGTGGCACATCTCACACACTTTCTCATAGCATTTACCTGGGAAACAGAATAAGAGAGTTATTTATAGAAGGAAGCGTTCAAGGAATCTTATGTTATGATATGAAGGAAATGCACTGTGTATGACTAATTGCGCATATAGGTCATTTTTCATAGTAATAAATTTTTAGAATTATCAAACAGGTTAAACTCCAAATTCCCATCGACAAATAGATGGGCTGGGATGTAGACAGAAGAATAACTTGTAGTGAATATAGTCTAGAAGCAATTCTTCCTTCTCTTAAGATTCTCAAGAAAAAGGCAGTGTCTAAACTGAACTATAAACGTTTATTTTCACTTCTCAGAATATTTTATTTCAGTTGCTTTATTAGCTTTTCCAGACTGAATTTATAAAAACTAACCTATCCATACTCCTTGGAGTAAAACACAGTCATAAGCTTTCCCCTTTTAAAACATAGCCAAGAAATGGCTATCAAAAGAAAAAAAAGCCTTGAACAAGACTAGTAAAATTTATTACAATGAATTGCAAGTTGATCTTCACAAGGGGCTTATGATAAATCCAAGAATCTATGTCATGTTCTCCAACAAGGATGAAGAAAAGAACAGAAAAAATTTATTGATAAAGCCATTAAGAAGTTTTAAGTGAAAACTGGTCGCAAAAATCTACAATGCTTACATAATCAAAGGAAACTACATGGAGAAATAACTTAATTCCAACCAGAAACAAATTCAATATATTAGCATATATATGCTCAGCATGTAAATGCACCAAAAATCTATCATATTCAGCAGGCAAGATCAACGAACCTGTCAAGCCTAGAGTAGTGAGATCCCAAAGCAACAAATGGTTGTCAGTGCCCCCAGTAACCAACTTGCATTTTCTTCTCAGCAGAGCAGATGCTAATGCCTGAGCATTTTTCTTCACCTGTTGCATATATGCTTTGTACTCTGGTGTTGCCACTTGCTTCAAGGTTATGGCAAGAGCAGCAATATGATTATTATGAGGCCCCCCTTGTAATGATGGAAAAACAGCAAAGTTTATCTTTTCCTCAAAATCATACTGGCCACTACAATCACCACTGTTACCGAGACACATGCCTTGCTTTCTTGATTTTGCACCCCTCCTATAAAAAATTATACCTCCCCTTGGGCCACGTAGACTTTTGTGAGTTGTTGAAGTAACAATATCACAGTAGTCAAATGGACTGGAACATTCCTGCAATGGAAAAAAGTGAACATGCTGGTAAGGGGAAAGAAGAACACAAATTTGCCTTGCACGAAAGGAAATACTGATTTCATCAAAATGAAGTAACATTACAAATACTGATTCCATTCAACTTCAATAAGCCATAAGTTCCAAATATTGCTAGGAAATACAGATTAAAAGAGTGATATTTGGTTTCTGCCAAATAAAGTTTAACCTTTCTCTCTAAATAGTAAGTATAGTATGGGGCATTTTGGTCTTCCTTAAATGCAAATGTTAGCATGTATGTTTAGGTTGAGTTCAGTAGCAAGAACTCCATGCATATTCAGCAGTCAAACAGTAATTCTAATTGACAATTTACCAAGAGCAATGCTACTTGTAAGTTAACCTAAGTGATACCAAGGAAATGGACACTTTTATGGTTTAGATAACTAACTTAACTCGGGCCTATTAATATCCAAATGAATTGCAAGAAACCTCAACTCAAGGCACAAAAAACTTTATAATAGAATCAGAACATGAAACCAATAATTACTCAAAACAATAAAATTTCGAACCTTAGCTGCCACAAGACCACTAATTTGAGCCATATCACACATCAACACCGCTCCACACCTATCTGCAATCTGCCTAAACCTGGCATAGTCCCACTCTCTAGGATAGGAACTCCCTCCACAAATAAGAATCTTGGGCCGGTAATCAAGCGCCTTTTCCTCAAGCTTATCATAATCAATATACCCTGTTTGAGGATTCAACTTATAAGGAAAACTCTCAAAAAATATAGAAGCAGCAGATACTTTCTTCCCACCCGGCATATACCATCCATGACTCATATGCCCTCCAGACGGCGGATCCAACCCCATTATCCTATCGCCTGGCAACAAAAGTCCGGTATAAACAGCGAAATTAGCGGAAGTACACGAATAAGGCTGCACGTTAACACCCCATTTCTCGGAATCAAGATTAAAAGCTGTCAATGCACGCTCGTGGCATAGGGTTTCAATTTGATCTATAAAGTGGTTGCCCGTATAGTACCTGGCGCCAGGCATCCCTTCGGAGTACTTGTTCGTTAAATGGCTTCCCAATGCTTCCATTGCAGCTCGGCACACAAAGTTTTCGGAAGCAATAAGCTCAATTCCCAAGAACTGCCTTTGTTTTTCCTTATTCATGATTTCATTCAATTCTGGATCCGCCTCTTCTAGCGGTTGGTTTCCCCATGACCGGACAGCGGCTCGTCTTTGGTCAAAACTTGGCTCGGAACATAACAGTTTACAAGGGTTCGAAACAGGTTTAGAATCCCTTTGTCTTTTCACGCACATAGATCGCCCTAGAATCCTAATTTCTTCATCTTCGTTGTTGTGGTCTTTGTGCTTGCCGTTCTCCAAACGAGGGGCACCGTCGTCTTTTTCCTCGAAGAACTGTAAAGGAATGGGCCGCACCGGGTTCGACGAGCAGCGAAAGCTGGTATCGATTTGAAGCGAAATCGAATCCTCTGCAATGGAATTTTTAGCAAAACCCAAAGGCAAACCCGATTGAGCATGAGATAAATCCATTCAAACCCTAAAGAAGGCAACTATTGAAATTAAAATAGATAAATGAAGTGTTTGGGAGAAACTCTTTGAGGGAGTAGGGGAATAACAGCTTACGGCCCTTAAGGGTAAGCGTAAAAGCAACAAAAACAATGGCTGCACTTCCTAAAGCAATTACAACGGAAATAACGAAACATTGCCTGATTCTTTGAAGTAAAAACAGAGCAAAAATTTGAAAAAGGAGTAACTTTTTTTTTTCTCGATTCATGTATCTGACCCTTGAAAATGGAATTATTAGTACATATAGATATAATGTTGAAAGGGAAAGGTTCTAATGTAGACGGAATCACGGCTAGGTTCAAGCTTGTCAGAGGGCAAAAAAATTTGAAGCCCGGCCCAGAACCAGAATAAAAGGGAAATGGAAAAGGTGTGATCTTTTTTTCTTTTCAATTCATATATTATAATGCAGAAAGGGAAAAGTTCACTCATGTAGACTGAATCACCGCTAGGTTCAAGCTTGTCAGAGGCCCAAAATAATTTGAAGCCCGGCCCAGATCCAGAATAAAAGAGGGTTCGTGGATTCTAATACAATGCTTCTTTTCAACCTTTTTTGTCGTCGTCGCGTCGTCCATGGAGTCGTCTTCATCGTCGACTTCCTTGAATTTTCTTTCGTACTGGAATTATCTCAATTTTCTACTATTCCGTCCGGTTCTCGCTGTGCTTTTCGTTCTCTGCTTCATTATTCTCTGTAATTCTTTTTTTTTTTTTTCCTTTCAAAACTTATCCTTTACTTTTTCGTAATTTAAGGGTTTTGCTGGTTGATAATTGTCTTCTCTGTTTTTTTTTTTGGCTTGAATTTATTTATAAAAAATTTAATTTATAGGGTGGCTGCTGGCGTGGAAGTTGGTTCTGGTTCATGTTCCACTGGTTCAAGAAATTTTCGGTCTGAGGAAAAAACCGGTTAAACCAAAGCCGCCGACTCGTCGATTGTCAAGATATTATAACAGCATCAACTCTCATAGTTCTACTTCTCAATAGGTAATTTATTTATTTTTAGTTTGTTGTATTATGTTGTGTTAGCATGAAAAAGAGATTGAATTTTTTTAGTTATAGCTTGGGTGTGTGCTAGTTTATTAATGAAAGCACATAATTTGATTAGAGAATGTTAATTAAGGTGAAGTTGAAGTGATAAATTGCATCATTTAGCACTGAGAACCCTTAATGTAGTAGCTGCTAAGATATTGATTCAGTGATGGTGATATGCTACATCACTTGAACTGGACCTAGTGAGTGTTTAATACGAGTATGTGTCTAGACACGAGTTTACTTATTCTAAGTTTTTTGGTATATTTTGAGGATATTATTTCGTACTCATGTCCGAAGATGTATTGAATGAAGAGTCCAGAATCCAAATGACTTCTTATTCCACACCAAACCAAGGTCAGGTTAGCTCATGATTTGGCCTTAGACGTTGGAAGATGCAATTTGGTGAATGGGGTTTATTGCTATACACTATTCACCTGCCTTTGGGATTTGCATTAGAAATGGAATTTTCTCAAAAGAAAGGGCAATTAACCAATGTTTAATTTATGAAGGGAAGAATCAGTGTTCAATATTCTTGTATGAGTTCATATGTGGATTCTTCGACGTTGGTTAGTTAAAAAAATCTCGTATAACGATTGGAATTGTGTTCCCTTGCATTAGCCATTAGGTTGTTTTTTGATGGTTTTCTTGCTGTTCATTGGGTTGTTTTACGATTCTTAGTTTCAGTATTTCCCTTGGATACTCTCTATCTATGTTATCTGAACTTTTTATTTAACTTCAAGTATGTGTTAGATACCTGTGTGGAACATATTCAGGCTTGTTGGACATTTACCCGTATTTGACACCAATTTTATGGTTATATTTGTCAAAGTAACCTGCAGTTCAGTCTGTTCTTCTTTCTTATTTTATTCGCCTATAATTTAGCACTTTAGCAGTGCCAGTGGCATATCTAAACTGTATGGTTGGTGTTGAAAACAGAAAAAAAAAAAAAAAAGAAGACTTTATTGATAGCTTGTAAAATACAATGTTTATATACTTTTCATCCCCAATCTGAGTGCAACTTTGTGTGGATGATAGCAGCCATAAAGCTCTGTTTCCAGATGGTGGAAACCTAAAGCAGTGCTGTCAGCTTGAAATACATTGGAGAAGATTGAGATGATTCAATTTGTTTCATACTTTTGTGGACAGAAAGTTGTCAAACAGCAAAAGGTAAACTTGTTCATTATTTGATCTAAATGAAGGAAATGACATTCGAGATGACTAGAGAATGTAGTGTTTTGTTTATCACTTCTGTAAATATATTTTCAGCAGTTGTAAAAAACTCCATTATTGAAAATATATGATGATCATTAAAAGTTTCCATTTCTTGTTCCATTGGAATTGGAGTCATGAGTACTTCCAATTATACTTTAGGTGTCATTAAAATTATCTTAACCGTGCAAGTGAATAATAAGTGATTTGGCAACCAGAAGTGCCCTTATTATGAAAGTACATTACATATGAAAATTTTAATCCGAATTTGGAAGTGAATGTCAAATGTAAGTGGCCTTACTATGAAGAGATGACAGAAATGTAAATGTAAGTATATACCGTGTACATTTATCCTACACAGGTGTGGATATATATACATCTCTCTCCAAATTACTGTACGAGGAGTTTATGTATATAAATAATTTAAATTTTTTAATTATTGTTTATATATTTTTTATAATTCTTAATTAATTTTAATTTTTTTATAGTTATTTAAGAAATAATGAACTTGGTAAACTATTTGCCCTAAACCATTCTAGATGCCTTTAGTAATTTTAAAAAACTATGCTTTTTTCTGTACTTTATAATTTTAAATAATACTCAATATTTTTATAATGTTTTAAAAAATATATGTCCGAGATGAAATGAATCAGTACAATCATTTGTCCAGGCTCATCATGGATGTGATTTTTTAAATAATAAAAAAGTATTTATTTTTAAATTTTTTAAAAATATTATCACCTTAACATGAGGTACACATCTGATTCCTCCATCAGCTACATCAACATTCAATAGTAGAAATGGATGTAATTTAAACAAAATGATCAATTTGTTTTTGATCTAACATATAGAAATTAATTTACTCATTTTTTAATTAAAAATAGATATAATTTTAAACAAAATTATCAGTTTTTTTTTTTTAATCTTACATACGAGAACTAATTTGTCCATTTTCTGAATAAAAATGGATGTGATTTTCAACAAAATGACATGTTTACCTTTTGACCTTACACACAAATTAATTTGCTCATTTCTAAGTAGAATGGGAAAAATACAATTTAACTCTTAATACGGATGTCTCCATGTACTTTTACCTGATCTTACTCATTCTTTAATTTCACATTTTATAAAAAAAATTGAAAAAAGTTAAATTATACTTAATAACAACACAGATAAAATTTTAACGAAAAGATCAATTTGTATACTTTTTAATAAAATATATAGACTAATTTATCTATTTTTTAAAATAAAAGAGGCAAAATACTAACATATACTCTTACCAACTCCATTATTTGAAAGATCATATTCCTGATCGCATATGTTAGACATGGGTTTTAACAATGTGCTCAGATGTAGCGATGAGAACGTTACTATTAGGGACGTCCGAAGGATTATGGACGGAAGAAATATTCAGAATGGAACTTTACACAAATCTGCCGGTTGAGTTGCATGGTGAAAAACGATGGTTGCTTTTCAGCTAATAATGAGTTGATATTCACCAAAACCAAAGCCCATCCAAGCTCAGGCAGCTATCAACAAAAGAAAAGGAATGGGAAAATATGTTGCTTTGAGAAATAAATAAATCTGAATATTCTTTAGTTGTACAAGTGTTTGCCCCCTTTCCGAAAAAAGAAACATTTAATAAAATGTGGCCCATGAAAACCAAAATGTGATAATGTTACATAGGCAAAAATAGCAAATGAAATATGAAAAAGAGAAAAAGCCTTCACGTACTAATGAGATTTGTCAGAGGACCAATTGTATGTAGCAGCAATGCCCATTTAGATTTACTGATCATCTCCCGAAGATTCATGAGTGACCACAGTTGCTTTCTTACCGCTACCTGGCCCTGAAGAAACTTTAACCATTGCTGGTCTTAGTAGCCGATCCCCAAGGAGGAATCCACGACGAAATTCTTGGATGATAATCCCTTCCTTGAACTCTTGCGACTCTTCGCGTGCTATTGCTTCGTGTAGCTGTAACATACAAGTTGGAACCAAGTGAATCAATAACAAAAATGACTAGGAATGTACTGATTCTTGTGACAAGTCACTCCAAAGCCTATACAATTTGTTCAACCAAATTTATGGATGGGTATATTTCTCTTTTGGGCTCAAAACAGGAATAGTCAATCAGATATACCCTGAAGAATAAACTTATGTCAACCAGATGAGATGATCTAAACATGAAAACTAAACCGAACAGATATATGCACCGAGCTTTGTAATCTTCCGTTCAAGATTTAGAATGATCCCTAATACGGACACAAGCTCTCAATCTAAAGAAGCATGTTTTTGCTGCTGGACTAGCATGGCATTCAACTTTGGAGATCAAAAGCAGATTTTCATCATATGTACCTAGCAGTAGCACAAACTTGCAATATAGTTTCTGAATGGATATCACTCACTTAACCCCCATAAAGTGCACACCTCGAAGATAGTCAGGCTAGCACATAGAATTTGAAACTGAAACACAAACTGAACCAAGAGAATCCCTAAACAGACTAAACTAACAGTTAAACCAAAGTGTTTACTAGACTGAAGGTTTGGTTCCTACGATAAATATTCTAACCTTTTGCAAAAATTTAAGCAGATAGGAAACTAACTGAACCATGTGTGTGCCTGTCGGTATAAATGTATCCAAAGTATCCTACACTTGCAATATGTTCTCTAATGTGATTGAACCAAACAAAACCCTATTGAAGGCTAGCAACAAATAAAGTAACAAACAGACATTACTCGTAGCATTTAAAACTTACAGAGGGATCAAAGGGCTTTCCAACTGTAGGGACAACAGCCACTTGCAAGCTCCTCATGATCTCCACAAATTGCTTGTATATACCCTGATAACTCGTATCTATCTTCTTTTCTTTCTCCGTTTCGGGTTTAATTTGTTGCTTGGCTCTCTCAAAACTGTCAACCATGGGCAACAGACTCTCCATCACTTCTCCTTTAGCATCAGACCTTGCCGTAAGTCTCTCCTTCTCCGATCTTTTCCGATAATTATCAAAATCAGCTTGTAAACGGATATACTTCTCTTTCCCAGAGGTTATCTCTGCCGACAATTCCAAAACTTGTTTTTCCAATCCATTCTTCTCGTTTTCTAAAATGCTAATTCTACTCTCAATTTCAGATACAATCCTATCATCTCCATTGAGAAGCGCCTCCCTGTAAACTCTAATCATGGCCTTTAAACTGGGAAAATCTTCTCCAGCTGATGCTTTTACATTTTCCTGATAAAATTCCTTAATGAAATTAATACTAATTACAAACAATTAAACAATAATAAGCATCTCTTATCGATTGATTTGATTCAATTTTCATCTTCAGCCAATTTTTTTTCTACTGTGATATAATAAAGGAGGGAAATTCTACAAATCCTTTTCTCAATCTAATGCTACAACTTATAATAGATACAAGAAAAGAAAATAAAGAACCCAGGAGGGAGGGAGAAAAAAAGAACTTACAGTGCGAGCAGATTCCTGGGCTGAAAGAGAAGCCTTGAAAGTCCACCTTTGGGGACAGTTTTTGCTGTTCAGAGGGAAGGAAAGGTTAGATGGAGAAAACCCAGAAAAGGGTTTTGAAAAGCGAGGTCTTTGGTAAAGAAATTGGACCGGCGATGAAGCTATATGGGTGTGTTTTGAGGGTTTTAAAGAAAAAGCAGAGAAGTGAGGAGGCAAGAGAGAGTGGTTAGAGAATGAAGCAGCCATCTAGAATGGTGAATGATGAACCTGGGATTAGTAGGTTGTGCAACAGATTGGAGTGTAAAAATTTGACCAAATTAAAGCCTGGGAAAAGAGTCCTTAGCGGCAGCCACTAGCCAGCCCGCCCTTTGGCCTTCTTGCCTTTTGCCAGACACCGTGACTGAGTGGAGGATTTCTCTGGAGAAAGGAGATTGAATTGAAGCGATTTCGCTTACTAACTTACTCTTTGGGCTGTGCTTATGGGCCTGGCCATGTTCTGGACAAAACCCCCCAAAAAGCCCAATTGGAATGCTCTCTTCTCCAATATTCTCAACTTTTCTTGTTTTCTCAGAAGTGAATAATCAATAATAATATCTTCCAAAAATAATAATAACAAATATATAATACAGTTGAATAAAAGAATGAGAAATTGGATTTTTTTATAAATTTTTTTGTTTTATAAATAATAATTAATATTAATAATAAAACATTTTAATTTTTTTAAGACTATGAGTATAATTTTAAGATACTAAATTAATAAATTATTTTTTAATTATCACTTTAAATAATTAACAAATTTCATTCAAACATTTTTTTTAGTATAATCAATGTTACAATCCAACCAACAAGTGTTACATATAATGTCAAAATACATTGCACTCTCAAGAAGAACGAACAAGGTTTGAACTTTGGAGATAACATTGTAGGGAGGGACAATCATGAACCTTGAATATGAACCGTACAATAGATATGAAAAGTAAAATAATAATAAAAAATCTTACAATCAATAAAAATTTCAAAACTCCTACTAGCAGTATACCTTACCATTTAACACTTGTTGTTGTCGATTATGCAAACATAATGTTTTATTACTTCTAACAAATTTAACATCTTTTTTAGATTTTTCAGGACTTGAAAACTTCTAAAGAGAGAAATTTCCAGTTCTCTCATGCATCTCTGGATTCTCTTTGTTTTTGTAAGAAGCAAAAGCTAGATCTCATTACCATGCCATTCATTATAGGTTCATTTACTTTTGCATTGTGTCACTTCAGCTAGTCATCTTTTTAGCTTATTATCTAGCTTTATATATACTTGCAATTCTGGCATTGGTAATCCTGAAAGCTTATAAATAAGTATTTGCATTGTTAGACAATAGGTTTTAACAAATTAGTATAAAGAGTTTTAGCATTGTTAAACAGACATATTCGGCCTCCAGCAATCAACAAGGGCCCCATCAAGGGGACCATGATAGGCATGTCCCATTCATCATCAAAATGAAAGAATATAGAAGTTACCTGCGCTACCAATGATGGCCACTTGTCCTCTTCTTCTTCGTGCTCTTTGCTTTGCATGTGTCGGACTCGAGTCGAGAATTTACATATGTTACGAAGAAACCCGACAACGCAATTACGTCAAAACAAACGACTAATCTCCAATTCATCCGTGTGGAAAGAGATAATAAGCCCTTTTCTTGTTCTTGTTTTTGCAGAACGGAAGTTGGTAAGTAGATATTTTAGTTTTGAAAAAAATTTCATTAGGCGAGTAATATGTTTTCAAAATAGTACCACCTTCAGGTTTGGAGTTAAAATTAAAAATAAAGAGAATAAATCTCAAATTTGATAAAAGAATAAAATTTTCTAAATTCATAATTTCAATAAAATCAGCCTCATAGTTGGCTAAATTTTTAACACTATTATTGATTTAAACTATAATTAATTCCTCACATTAAGAGAACAAAAAAGTTGTCAAACTAAAGTATCAAAATTAAATTTCAAATTTGGCGATAGTCAAAAGACCAAAATCAAAATTTGACCATAATCATATTAGCAAGGAAAAAAGCCCAGAAAAGATTATGTAACACGGAAATGGCAGAGTCAACTAATTTGCTCTAACTCCAATTCCAATCTAAGCATCCGTCCACACACACAAAAAAATTTCCACTGTCGTTTAGTACCAAGAAGAAAACGGGGAAAAAAACCGAGATTGTGTCAAATGTCAACATCTTTTAACACAGACTAGAATCAAAACCTAAGCACGTATTTATATGAGCAAGTAAACAACTAGAGATAAAATCATATTAGGTGTCAACCTCCTGACTGCCTGCCTGCCTGCCTGCCTAAAATTACCTGCAAAACAAAATATTTTAGCGAACAACATATCAATATATGGGTCAGACAGAAAACAATAGCACCTCAAGCCAGTATTGAAATGCGTCTGTGCGGGTAAGCATATAAAGCTATGCATCAGAATATAACAGTACGATACTATTTTACACCAAAATTATGGAGCTCATATTCAAAAAATGATGTTTAGGAATTAATATATACAAGTGTGTGTGTGTGTTTAACAGGTATAACTAGGCTTAGACTAAAATAGATCACCATTATGCATTTTCTTACATACCCTTTGATTTTGTTTTCTTATTATTAAGCCAACCCTATTCCAACCCCAGAAAAACACTCACAAAGCAAACTGGTTTTCTCAAAATCCTGAACGCAAGTCTTTTTGGACCAGACCCCTTGGAGACCAAGGTTTTTGGGTGTACCACAAAACCATGAGCATTTGGACAAACTGTTTTTATGACTCTAAGCAAAGCCAGCTTCAAGTCTTCAACCATTTCCCGGCTCAACTCTTCTAATTCCCTTTAATACTGTTGCTCAAAGAAAATTAATGGCAGGCAAATACATACATCCTTTGGAAATAGGGAAATTATTAGTTTGGATGCACGCTCATTCTTGACAAGCAGTCAGCTCCGGCCAGCAACAACTAAAATATTTATGTATTCCAGTGTTCTTTTTGAGAAATGTAGGTACAACTCTCTAGACGACATTGGTCACAACTTTTTCCCCAACCTTCCTAATACTAAGAACACAGGCAAGCAGATGAAAATGGAAAAGGAAAACAGATCATTTCTAGAAGAACAGGATGAAAAACAGATAAAGCTTTATAACATCCAGGCCTCATGTAAGCATCAAAAAGCAGTAGCAGCATGATAAAATTGTAAAATCCAATAACAGAAACCATACCTAAACAGTTACTCATCTGCATGATCTGGACAACAATTCATTCACAAGGAGAAGCCTTCAAAAGTTGAGGCTCGTTGGCATTGGACATCTAGCCTGTCAAGCAGCTTCGAACAGCCATAAGTCAATGAAAGATCTAAGGAGTTCTTTTCACTCACAGCTTCATCATGCCTTTTACCTCCAACATCATCCATGCAACCATCATCATCAAATCTGCTTCTGACAGGCTCTTTCAAAGCAATTATCTTGCCAAACAATCGAAACGAACCAACACCTACTTTGCTTGAGTTGCAACCCCCATGTTCGATAAGTTCCATGCCAAAGGAAACCATGCTGCTCTGACTATCAGGTGACAAGTTGTCAGACTGTGAACTGCCAATATTGAGCTCAGTGGATATCCTAGTTGGCTTGGGTACCACATAGTTGCCAGAGAAGTTATCAGTGTACATCATTGGGGTATTCTCACTCACATCGTTGGTTAAACTTTGCAAGTGAAAATGATATTGCCTGGCTCCCTGCATGCCAGCAGGAAAAGAATTGTAATTCAACAGTGATGGATTCAAATACCCCATTGTTGAATTAGTTAACCCTGATATAGGAAAGATTTCACCCTCTGCGTCAGCCAGCCCTGAATCCTGAGAAAACTTCAGTCTCTTTTCCGAGGGGAACGAGGAATGAAGCGGTGAGGAGGAAGAAATTTGAACTTGCCATGGGTTCACTTTCCTTGCATTCTGGAGAACTTCAGGCTCATCCCAAGCAACCTAATGATATAAATATAATGCAATATTGAGTCACAAAAGATAGAGGAGAAAAAAAATTCTATAAGTAGCAACATTGATGAAATTAAAAAGTTAGACTCAATTACCATCAAAAACTTAAATAAAGATTAAACAAACACCATCCTACCACAAACCCACCCCCAAAATGCTGCCTTGGAAATATTTCAAAATATGAATAAACTTTTCTATCATTAGTACCAGTCATAGAACATGAATAAGGAAAAGAAAGAGAAAGAGAGAGAAAGAGAGTAAACCAAGCCTTGATTATAGAACCAAAAGCTTACCTATTATATGTTATGAAGATAGTATGGCATACGAATATCACAAGATACATCTCACCTAAGCATCAGATTTAAAACTTAGGAAAGCATGATTTGATGGGGCTGAAGTTAACTCAACATGACTAAACTCATTTTCTTTGTTAGTCAAGTAGCTCAAAATTGAATGAATCCTTTATTCTTTTCATAAATATAAAGTTATAGAAATTCAGATTTACCCACAATCAATATCAAGTCAAATATTTTATGATTTTACAAATACCTTGCCAAAATGCAATAAACAGAAAAAATAAGAACACCCATCTTACTTTGAGTGAGAAAACACTACCTAACAAGGCACACAAAATCCAAACACAACCTAGAAGAAAAGAAAAGAAACTGGTACAAAATCATTTCTGACCTGAATGAGATTCTAAGGAAATTCTACAAGTCTAATCTGATTGGCACCACCCATCCTTGGCCAAATTCCTAAGGAGAGTAACTCTCAAATTTGTTAACGTTTTTCCACTTTCTGTTTCTTAAGTCTCATTAAAATGTTAATAATGATTCGAAGCCTAATATAGGGCACTGATTTTTATTCTTTATTATTTTATTTTTTTTTTGGAGGGGGCGGGGGGTGTGATGCAAAAACAGATATACAAGAAGTAAAATGCAGCCCATTCCAACCTCAATTCCTAAGTAAAACACCATAACTTACGTTATATAAGCATTTTGTACTCTTTCACTTTTAAGTGCACTTAATTTAAATACTGTTGAAAATATAGTGTATACTTCTTACTGATTAATTTGTTCATTGAAAATAGATCAACAGTAAACCACATTCAATTTAAACTTCATTTGGATGACCGGTCTACCACCCGCCATATAAATGAAGCTCTAATCACAATGAATAACCACAATTCAAACAATTGAGCCCGAAGCACTTTTACCCGAAGCATTCGCCAAGGCGAGCCAATCCAGGGGCCAGAATCCGGTACAGCAGCAGACATAACTGTCCCTTGAAACCAAGCCAATCGCGTGGAGTCCTCCGTCTCAACTGCCATCTTCACTCTGGTCCCCGCAGCCCAATAAGTACTGATTCCAGCCTCTACCAACACCGCCCTCGCCACGAAATCAGTCCAACCGGCCCGAGGATAATACACAACCTCGAACGGGAACCCCCTCGCTGCCTTCTCCGCCGCTTCAGCCACTGCCTCCGCCGTCATCCTCCCCCTTCCTTCCCCTTTCATTGCTCCTCCATCACTCGGCTCTCTCCACCTCCCAGAATCCCCTCCGCCTTCTCCGGCCTTCATCGCTCGCCGGACTCCAATAAACATTTTCCAATTACAGTCCCTCATGAAAACAACAGAATCGCCGGCGATAAGCTTCTTTTGATTAACGAACTTGCTCCATCCCGTAGTGAGCAGATGCCTACGTGGCGTCCCTCGATAAATGTGACGAAACTCCCAAACACCGCCGCGAACGTCGGTGACAGAGAGAGTCTGAACCGGCGGATCAGCATTGTAGTCGAGCGGCGGGAAAACAGAATCGGCACAAAACCGTGGGACGGAGAATCCACCGCCGTTGTTGGCATCAGAGGGCGTTAAAACCTTAGCAAACGACACGATCTTATTCCTATCAGAATCCTCAACTTCACCATTCACATTTAGAAATTGATTAGGAAGCCTAGAAGTTTCAACAGGGGTGAGTAAAAGCTTAGCGAAGACCTCATCGGTTTTCGGATCGGCAAGATAATGAACGTCGGAGATAACGCAATTGATGAGAGGCCTAGACAGTACGAGAGAGGACAGTTTGGGAGTGGAATCGCAAACTTGTTCAAGGTGGCCTTGAGGGAAGTAATAAACCCTAGAATTAACGGTGGGGATCTGAACGGAAGAGCCGGCACAAGCTCGCCAGATCCTTGGATCAACATGACGAAGCTCCGGAGGACTAGACCGTGAAGGCGGCATTGGGCCGCTTAGGGTTTAATAAAACGAGGAGAGAATTCAAAAGGGTTAAAAAGAAAAGGGGTAGCGAGTCTAAGAGTGAGTGATGTTTGTTAGATTTTTACTTGAGAGATTTATATTTTCTTTTTGATGTTTTTATAGTATTTTATGGTGTGTCTGACTCTGACGCAGACTCTAAGAGGTGAGGTAGGAAAGAGAGAGAGTTCCGTCTCAAGGTCGGAGAAGCGGGAAGGGACGGGCAGATTGGCAATCACGAAACCCAAATGCTGTTATGTTGGCATTTGTTTTTTTTTTTTCCTTTTCGGGGAGAAAAAAGGGCAGAATATTTGGTCGGTTAGAAATTTACATAACCGTCTCAACGTCGTCGCTGTGGACGCTCTACCTTCCAAAACGTAGAGTACAATCGCTCTGGAAATGAAGATGACGTTTGTTTTGGAGTAAAGTACGAAAATAACCTTTTAATGGTATGAGGAAGCCAGCCAATCAAATGGTCGTGAATACTTTACATTTGGAAAAAGGTCGATGGAGACAGATTGAGTGAATCCCTGTTGGGTTGGGGTGGGGGGATTGTGATTTGTGAGAGAAAAAAACCGAGGGAATTTTGCAACGACCGGATTTGGATTCCCTCTCTCTGCCTAGCTGTCGCCATTTACATTCACTACCGACATTGGAATTTTTTTTAATTTAATTTTCTCTTGTTTTTTGGGTCGTATTTAAACACAATAATTACTGGCAATAGCCATGACATGGTAATAATCTGGACTCTCAATTTTGTTACAAAAGAGATCAATGGTTTAATCTGACACTTAAATTTTGTTTAATACCTTTCCATGCTTAATGAAAAATTGAGGATAATTCCAACTTAATTTCCTTCTAATCTAACAAAAATAAAAAATATTATTAAACATGAGGAAGCAGATGCTATTTATCATGTTATACGGATCTTCTTTATTTTAGTCCTTATCTATCATTTCATGTTTTTCTTCTATATATTAAATCCAACATTCTCCATCTTTTCATTCCAATTGCTCCCCCCATGCCTAATAATAGAGGATGGGGTTTAGAGTACATGGTGGACCAACCCTATTGGAAGTACTTTTGTTCCCAAAATATCATATTCGAAAAATGTGGGGTCAAACTTAGATTAAACCTTTAGAAGTCTAGTCCAAGGCGAATTTCCAGACATTTACTTAAAGCACCTCCTCTTTTGAATTTTATAATTATTTATATATTTTTACTTAAAAATTTGATTCTTTATACATATTTGATTCATAAATTATAATTATATAGTAATTCTTTATGTTTTGATAATATAAATTGTAATTAAATAATTAAATAATTTTAAATTCTAAACAATATTAATTATTATAAAAATTATTAATAATATTTAAAATCTCTTAACAAACATTGATTCTGTAATACCCCTATACCCGGTTCAATTATGCAAACCCGGTATAAGACTATTACATTTGGTGCCAAAACAATTATGGCCAGATACTGTCTAATTAAAACATTTGAATATAATATTTTAACTTACCAACCATTTTTGCTAACATATTTATTGTTTATTAATTCATTCCATATATACTAAAATACTTCAAATAACTGAAAATAGATAAAATTTCAAGAATCTACATTTTAGTCCCTATCACATGGGGACACCTTTGAACTACATATGTACATGCCATTTTAATACAAAATATAGTAACTACCTTTGAAGCCCTTGAGGATGTGATGAGATGAGCGATCTTTTAGTTGGACTTTTCTCTTAGTCTAATTGTACCTACGGCGTTAAAATAAACGCGTTAAGCGGTGAAGGCTTAGTAAGCACCACAAGAATAATTAAATAAGCAATCATAACAGAATATTTTAACTCAATCAATTATTGCATATTTTCTCACATATAAGTTTCTTCATGTATGCCTTGCTTTAATAAAATTTAACTTATCTTTTGTAAGGTATAAATCTTACCTTAACACATCAAGATAATTCACTTTGTCCTCGTTTCAATTCTTAGCCCAAAGTAGACTTTATAGAACACATCGGATATACGGAACATATATACAGAGGTGCATTATGATGCACAAGTGAACAGAGAGCACCAATGTGCTAATAATCAGAGAGCACTGACGTGCTAATAATCAGAGAGCACCAACGTGCTAATATCAGAGAGCACCAACGTGCTAATAACGTGCTAATATCAGAGAGCACCAACGTGCTAATATCAGAGAGCGCGCTAAAGTTCCTTAATGGCATGCCACTAATATCCCAGTAGTTCTAATTTCGTCTACTTGGGCATTAAAGCTGAATCTCATGTATTTAAATAATTCACATAAATATTTCAAAAAGGATAAATAACAATAATTTAAAATTCTTGTAGTACTTACAATAAAAGATTGAGGTGATATGAATTCTTCTTCCTTCACTCCTTAACCTTCTCTTTTCCTTTTCCTTCGATTCGGTCCTCTCCTTCCTTTTCTTTTTCTTTAATTTCATATAAACATATAACATTTATATGTTAAAAATAATCAAATAATTTCCTGTAATATTTAATAAAATAAACATGTATTTTATGATAAATTCATGCTTTCTTACTATTGCTCACATTTCAATTTAATCATTTACTCATAAACTTATTCAAAGCTGTCCTTTTGTGTCATAGTCACTAAATTATTTATTTCTCGAGCTACAAAACTCCAAATGAAGAACCGTTAATTTTCCTTGAAACTAGACTCATATATCTTTTACTATAATTTTTCCAGAATTTTTGGTATGGCCAATCAATACCAGATTATTCTTAAAGTTTCCCCTGTTTTACTGTTTGACTGTTCTGACCTCTCTTCACTACGAATCAAATTACTCTTCGTACAGAATTCATATGACCTTCTTATTTATTTCATTTGAAAATAGACTCATTCAGGATTCTAAACATATAAAGTTAAGCCTCTAATTATTTTTCTTCAATTTGTTATGATTTTTCAAATTCAGAACAGGGGATCCCTGAAATTCCTCTAAACCAGTCTTACAAAAATATAAATATCTCAAATTACAGAATTCCTTTGCTTTCCCTGTTTCTTTCATATGAAACTAGACTCAATAAGCTTTAATTTCATATCTCATTCAGCTTCTAATTCCACTTATACGATTTTTAGTGATTTTTCAAAACTAGTCTACTGCTGCTGTCCAAACTGTTTTAGTGCAAACTGTTTATTACCATTTTTCCTTAAGCTTTCAATAAATGATAATTTCGTCCCTGCTCAATTAACTTCTCAATTGAGCTGATTTTTCTCAATAAACACCTTATTCTATCACTTTAAACAACTTTATAATCTTTGGGAATCAGAATTCCAGTAATAGACTTTAATTCCAAACATTTTCACAATTTAATCCTTAAAATCAATTTCTAACTAGATATTCCATTAATTAAACCCCTAATTCATCAATTTGATCCACATAACTCATGTTCAAAAATCTAAGAATTTCCAGAATTTCAACTTAATTCAACAAAACTTTGTTCTAAAACTTATAAAACATCAAAATTAGAAGAAAAGGGCTAAATTAACTTACCTATTAAACTCCAAGCTTCAAACTTTCTATTTTTCCTTTTTTCTTTCTTTTCTCTTTTTCTTCCTTCACTTCACGTTTGCTCTCTGTTTTTTTTTGCTTCTCTGTTTCTATATCTTTCTTTCCTTTAATCTATATATATATAATAATAAAATATAATAATATAATAATATACTTTATATACATCTATATCCATATACACGTTTTTAACCAAAAATCTAGGATTTTTTTTTTTTTTTTTTTTTTTAGCCTCAACATTTAAAAATGGCATAATTGCCTTTTTAGTCCTTTATATTTTCTTTTAATCTATAATCAAACTTTTGCACCTTTTTCAATTTAATCCTTTTTCTCAAATACTTCTAATTAAATCAAATTCACCTAAATAAAACCTTATTAAACACACAACTAACTTTGTAAATATTTTTAATAAATATTTTATGAGTCCGCTTACTAAAAATAGAGACCCGATAACTCATTTTTCAATATCCATACTTTTGAGGTCGTTACAATTCTCTCCCTTTTGAAATTTCGTCCTCGAAATTTACTTAAAAAGAGATGAAACACTTTGAATTCTTATAGTTTCTTTCAAATAAACACCTTGATAAATACCTTATCACAGAATGAATATTTAATATCCCAACGCTTTAAACCCACAATTGATTTTCATTGTTGAATGTCGCTTTTAATCTATTCGAATCACCTTTACTTTTTCTTCTATTTCCGGATCAAATCAAACCCATGTATCTTCTTTTCATTGAGCTCTGTCCAATATAATAATGATGTTCTACATTTCCTACCATGTAAAGCTTTATACTGAGCTATTTTAATATTTGGGTGATAATCATATTGTAAGCAAATTCAATCAAAAGTAGATACCTCTCCCAATTACCTTGAACTCTAGTATACAACATCGAGTATATCTTCCAATACGAATTACAAACTCAGATTGGCCATGCATTCGAGGATGAAATGCGAGATCAAATACAATTGAATACCCAAAGCTTCTTGTAATTTATCCCGAAACGAGGCGTAAATCGGAGATATCCAATATAATGGAGACAGCACTCTGTGTATTCGACAATCTCGGATATATTCGGTTTTAACGACTTATCTAAAGAATAATCCATACGTGCACTGAATAAAGTGCTACTGATTTTACCAATCGATCAACAATCACCCAAATAACATCTTTTTTTTTTCTCGAGAGATAATGGTAACCCGATACAAAATCCATAGTGATTCTTTCCCATTTCCATTCCGTATAGTAATTGGTTGGAGTAACCCGAAGGTACTTGATGTTCTCGCTTTGACTGTTGACATATCGGACATCCGGATACAAACTCGAAATATCACGTTTCATACCGCCACCAGTACATCTTCTTTCTAAATCTAACCAACTCTCTCTCAAATTATCCATCAATTTGCGAATGAAATCTTCATCTTGAAATTGAGTTAAGTACTCAATAATTTCCTATAATTGTTTTCGAACCCTAAGGTGAAGCGCAATCTCGATCGAAATTATCAATCTTTGGAATACCATGAAATCTTACAATTTCGGAATGTACATCTCCGCAACTTTCTCAAGCCATCAATCGATTCGACTTTATAAATTAATCAACTATCACTCGTGATAGCATTCTTATAAGTTATTAGAAATCGTAAAGTGAACCGTAAAGCGTAGATCTCTATCAAACATTTCAATAATATAAATGGATCAATACTTCAACTTCAATAGTACTTTAAAATAGAAGAAGAAATCCGAGAGTAGTCCCAATAATAACCAAAATATAATAATACAACTTCTATAATCTAAGATCCATATACCGAGCTCCCATAATCGAACCAAGATTTATAATGATAATATATATATTTACCTTCTATCCTTTGAATACCCCCTTCACGGATGAATCATATTTGATAGATAGGATCGGACTATAAAATAATAAGAAAACCAAGATAGTGGAATCCCGGATGTGGCATAATGAAATCCCGGATGTGAAGCTATATTGAATTTCCGAGAATAAAAACCATATTCAATGATAAAGAAATCGATAATATTCGAAGAAAAACCAAAAGAAGAATACCATTTATCCTCACTAGAAACGATTGTGATAAAGATAATGCAAATTATGCGTATATGTGCGAATATCAACCGATAGAAATAGAAAATAACTCCATATGAATCGATCATTAAGTCTTCTATCTAATGAGAACAAATTAGAAAATCCAAAGAAAAATAGAGTAGTACCGATCAGAATCAACCGAACTTCCATTTTAACGTTATGATTCCAAACTTTCTACACAATAAAAATCACATCTGAACAATTGCATATACCTCTGAAGATAAAAGAACATATAGAATACCCATATAGAATACTCGTAAGAGATCATTGTAGAATACCCAACTATAGCAGTTGTATTCAAATATTTACGCAATTTCATTACTAATCCGTTAACATATATAATCATCAACAATCCCGTATCATTCACTTCACTCACAAAGCTTATTCGAAAGAAATTTTCAGTTAACTCATTACAGTAGTTACCATATCCGAATAAATCAATTTCGATAAATGACTCCTTTCTTTAATAGTAGCAATCGTGTATCCCCATATAATTTTGTAAAAGAAATCGAGATAACTTCACGTTCATATTCAGCAATAGACATGTGGTTCGCTTCAAATCCGTAAATTCTCTTTTCTTCTTCACAAGATAAGGTTGACTCACATATTTCTTTTAAATTCGGATACAAAGGAATTCCGATTAATTTTCTCGCAGAATGGATATCCATGTGAGTGTTCCACCATTGGTAAACCTCACCCTTCAATAAAGATATTGCACATTTCAACTTTTCATCTCTTGTATACTGCAATTCTTCAAATATTCTTTGAATGTTCTCTAATCATTCTTCAACCTCATTGGTCATCATCTTTCTTTCTTTAAACTCATGGTTTCACACTTTCGAACTAAATCATTATAATTCTTATCAATTTCACTATAAATATAATCAGTAATAATAAGGGGTAGAAATCGTAAGGCCTCATAATTTAGCTTCATGTATATACTCATATAACATAACATTTATCATTTCTTACTATAAGACATTTATCCACATCTTTTCAAATTCTGTTTCATTATAAGTAACATTTTACTTAATTATTTGAACACCACTTTCAGAATTATCGAAATTATTTCGATTGGAAAACATTTCTTTCTTTAACATTTCCTCCTTCTATACTAAGAGACAACCAACTCTATTTTATTAAATCCATAAATTCTAGTATACATCACAAAATCAGTATCTTTTATTCTTTCATAAGACATCTTTTATTCTACAATATTCATAAATTACATAATTAAATAACTAAACCTCATCTCATCACATCAATTTTTAAAATGGCATGTACAAATAGACTCATACTCGACCCAAGAATTGAAAACCTAGGCTCGATACCAATAAATGTAATACCCTATACCCGGTTCAATTATGCAAACCCGGTATAAGACTATTACATTTGGTGCCAAAACAATTATGGCCAGATACTGTCTAATTAAAACATTTGAATATAATATTTTAACTTACCAACCATTTTTGCTAACATATTTATTGTTTATTAATTCATTCCATATATACTAAAATACTTCAAATAACTGAAAATAGATAAAATTTCAAGAATCTACATTTTAGTCCCTATCACATGGGGACACCTTTGAACTACATATGTACATGCCATTTTAATACAAAATATAGTAACTACCTTTGAAGCCCTTGAGGATGTGATGAGATGAGCGATCTTTTAGTTGGACTTTTCTCTTAGTCTAATTGTACTACACGCGTTAAAATAAACGCGTTAAGCCGGTGAAGGCTTAGTAAGCACCACAAGAATAATTAAATAAGCAATCATAACAGAATATTTTAACTCAATCAATTATTGCATATTTTCTCACATATAAGTTTCTTCATGTATGCCTTGCTTTAATAAAATTTAACTTATCTTTTGTAAGGTATAAATCTTACCTTAACACATCAGTAATTCACTTTGTCCTCGTTTCAATTCTTAGCCCAAAGTAGACTTTATAGAACACATCGGATATACGGAACATATACAGAGGTGCATTATGATGCACAAGTGAGAGAGAGCACCAATGTGCTAATAATCGAGAGAGCACCGACGGCGTGCTAATAATAACGAGAGAGCACCAACGTGCTAATATCAGAGAGCACCAACGTGCTAATATCAGAGAGCACCAACGTGCTAATATCAGAGAGCACCAACGTGCTAATATCAGAGAGCACCAACGTGCTAATATCAGAGAGCGCGCTAAAGTTCCTTAATGGCATGCCACTAATATCCCAGTAGTTCTAATTTCGTCTACTTGGGCATTAAAATTTGAATCTCATGTATTTAAATAATTCACATAAATATTTCAAAAAGGATAAATAACAATAATTTAAAATTCTTGTAGTACTTACAATAAAAGATTGAGGTGATATGAATTCTTCTTCCTTCACTCCTTAACCTTCTCTTTTCCTTTTCCTTCGATTCGGTCCTCTCCTTCCTTTTCTTTTTCTTTAATTTCATATAAACATATAACATTTATATGTTAAAAATAATCAAATAATTTCCTGTAATATTTAATAAAATAAACATGTATTTTATGATAAATTCATGCTTTCTTACTATTGCTCACATTTCAATTTAATCATTTACTCATAAACTTATTCAAAGCTGTCCTTTTGTGTCATAGTCACTAAATTATTTATTTCTCGAGCTACAAAATTCCAAATGAAGAACCGTTAATTTTCCTTGAAACTAGACTCATATATCTTTTTACTATAATTTTTCCAGAATTTTTGGTATGGCCAATCAATACCAGATTATTCTTAAAGTTTCCCCTGTTTTACTGTTTGACTGTTCTGACCTCTCTTCACTACGAATCAAATTACTCTTCGTACAGAATTCATATGACCTTCTTATTTATTTCATTTGAAAATAGACTCATTCAGGATTCTAAACATATAAAGTTAAGCCTCTAATTATTTTTCTTCAATTTGTTATGATTTTTCAAATTCAGAACAGGGGATCCCGAAATTCCTCTAAACCAGTCTTACAAAAATATAAATATCTCAAATTACAGAATTCCTTTGCTTTCCTGTTTCTTTCATATGAAACTAGACTCAATAAGCTTTAATTTCATATCTCATTCAGCTTCTAATTCCACTTATACGATTTTTAGTGATTTTTCAAAACTAGTCTACTGCTGCTGTCCAAACTGTTTTAGTGCAAACTGTTTATTACCATTTTTCCCTTAAGCTTTCAATAAATGATAATTTCGTCCCTGCTCAATTAACTTCTCAATTGAGCTGATTTTTCTCAATAAACACCTTATTCTATCACTTTAAACAACTTTATAATCTTTGGGAATCAGAATTCCAGTAATAGACTTTAATTCCAAACATTTTCACAATTTAATCCTTAAAATCAATTTCTAACTAGATATTCCATTAATTAAACCCCTAATTCATCAATTTGATCCACATAACTCATGTTCAAAAATCTAAGAATTTCCAGAATTTCAACTTAATTCAACAAAACTTTGTTCTAAAACTTATAAAACATCAAAATTAGAAGAAAAGGGCTAAATTAACTTACCTATTAAACTCCAAGCTTCAAACTTTCTATTTTTCCTTTTTCTTCTTTCTTTTCTCTTTTCTTCCTTCACTTCACGTTTGCTCTCTGTTCTTTTTTTGCTTCTCTGTTTCTATATCTTTCTTTCCTTTAATCTATATATATATAATAATAAAATATAATAATATAATAATATACTTTATATACATCTATATCCATATACACGTTTTTAACCAAAAATCTAGATTTTTTTTTTTTTTTTTTTTTTTTTTTTTTTTTAGCCTCAACATTTAAAAATGGCATAATTGCCTTTTTAGTCCTTTATATTTTCTTTTAATCTATAATCAAACTTTTGCACCTTTTTCAATTTAATCCTTTTTCTCAAATACTTCTAATTAAATCAAATTCACCTAAATAAAACCTTATTAAACACACAACTAACTTTGTAAATATTTTTAATAAATATTTTATGAGTCCGTTTACTAAAAATAGAGACCCGATAACTCATTTTTCAATATCCATACTTTTGAGGTCGTTACAGATTCAAGAAAAATGTATTCTACAATATCATTACTAATATAATTAACAAGAAACCCACCATATATTCTCTAGTAAAGTTTTTAACTAAAAAGGGAAACACAGTTGTGGTGTAGTTTTGTGCTTGATAAGTGGCACACCTTATGAATTAGCACGTGGACAATAGACATTAAAAAGGTGATTCATAAGTAATTTATTTGTTGATTAAGTTTAAACTCAATTGGTAGTAGTATTGTTGTTAATGCAAGAGTACGTAGGTTTGAGTGTATTAAAATGAATTATTCTCCTATTTAAATGTTTGAGAAGGGCTATGGATAGTTCTAGATATTATGTATAAAAAAAGAACAGATATAATAATAACCTATAATTAAATTAATGTTAAAAAATTCATCAATTTATCTCCTATATTAATTATTAAACTTTTTTGGTAATATATACTAAATAATAATAATTCTACAAAGCATTCAATTATAATTTTTTTCCCTATATTTTAGAAAAGATATATTTAACACTATATATGAAATGATTTTATAGTAAAATAACAATTACCGTAATTAGAATTCATAAAGAGCCTATAAATAAATTGTCTGCAATAAACAATACAGAGAAAATAATATTTTGAGTCATCGTTCAAGAAAATTTTGAAGGTATCATTTTAAAGCTTAATGGTGTAAAAAATTCTCAAACTTTAAAAAAAAAAGCAATTAAGTTCTTTTTTTCCACTCAATTAAGCACTTAAACTTTCAAAATGTATCAAAAAGGCCCTCAAACTTCTTCAAAAAACGCAATTAAGCCTCTGCTCTCTTTTTTCACTCAATTGAATACTTGAACTTTCAAAATGCATCAAAAAGACTCTTAAATTTTTTTTTAAAAAGAAACAATTAAGTCCCTACTCTTATTAAAAATTAGAAAAAAAAATTAGAAATAATAATAAATAATAAATTTTATAAAATTATTATATTTTAATAAAAATTTAAATTTTATTAAAAATAGATTTTTTTATAAAAATCGTAAAAAATAAAAAATTGTAAAATTTTATAAAAATCATAAAAACAATTAACAACACCTAGTTTATTTCAATTAAAGTCATCACGTGTAGCAGCATGACATATGGTGAAAAAAAAAATAATAAAAATTATAGAAAATTTATAAAATGTTTCTTCTGGTATGATAATTTTTATAAATTTTTTTACAAATTTTTTTTTTTACATTTTGTATAATTGTCTTAAGACTTTATAAAATTTTACAATTATTTATATTTTTTACGATTTTTATATTTTTTAATAGTTGAATTTTTTATTTAAAATTTAATAATATTTATATTTTTTATTGATTTTAATTTTTTTATAATTTTTAGTAAAAGCAGGGGCTTTTTTTAAAAAAAATTTTAAGTGTCTTTTTTATGCATTTTGAACATTCAAGTATTCAAACGAATGCAAAAAAATAAGCTTAATTGCTTTTTTTTAAAAAAAATAGACACCATTAAAACTTTTTAATAACCCTTAAGCCTATTTTGAATCTTCTGTTGTTATTGACAATAACTCCCCTATTGTAATCGAATGTGGTGTGTTTTTATTAAGCTGACCGTGAAAGAGTTTTCATCGCAGTAGATAAAAACAAATATCGATTGGCTATCAGAAAATTTCATCCCATAAAAGTCAGGTAATAGCTTTTCAATTTATCCTTTTGAATTATTTTACTTTACATTCAATTTTTTATTAAGTGTTATTACATATTACACTTACAATTTCCAATATTGATTTTTTTAAAATAATAATAAATTCCAGGATGAAGGTTCAAATTCATCAAAAAGAACTAGATTTGAATTCATACAAGAAAAATGATTATGAATATTTATTTCATGTTTCTATTTGATTTATTTATGTAATCAATTTTCCATCTAATTTAATATGGTTTTCCTTATTCTTTATTGACATATAAATGATGCCAATTTTGTGTAAATTTGATTTTTTTTTCAATGACCTGACTATTTGTATTTAGGGTAAACTATACTAATGGTCACTCAATTATGCTTATGTGTTTGAATTCGGAAAGTCTTTTCCTAATTGGTATAATAACACATTTAGCCTCCAATACTTATATATTCTATTAATTTGATCCTAATTCTAAATAATTTAATAAATTTAACCCTTCCCATTTACAAATTCTATCAATTTGATCCTCAAACTTTCTAACCAAAGCTTTCAGCTTTTAAAACAGAGACATTCCACATCTATAAATTTCTAAAATCTCAAAAAAAAAAAAACTTCTTCAACTAACGAACCGTTTTCCAAGCCAATTCCTAATACTAATGAGTTTATCTTGAATATTTATTTCCTTTTCTTTTTCTTTTTTCATTAATTTTCTTCTAAATATAATATTTTATAACCCTTTCATTGATAAAATTTTGGCTAAAGAAAATGAAAAAAAAAAAAAAACCTTTAAAAAGAACACTTTAGATTTACACTTTAGATAAAAGCAAATGTAAAAATACAGCAATAGATCATATCATATTAGCATGAAACTAATGCAAATTTTAGTACTATAATTCTAATTTATTAAAATAATATTACTTTGTCAAATTAATTTATCCATATTAATGCAACAATTAAAAATATCATATTAGCAATTAATAATATAATATTTAAAAATATACAGATCCCTTGAAGACCAAGAGTGCTCTCTAAAAGAGTCCTAGAGAAAACAGGTTACTTCTGTGGCTTGGGATGGAGGAGAGTGGTGGATTAGAGAGGGAGAGAAATGAGGAAATCTCATTGTTAGCAGAAGAACTCATTCAGCTGTCAATCAAAAAGTCTATGGTTGTGCCGAGTACAAAGCCAACATTGATTTGCACAGTTTGGACGAAGAAGCCCTTCAATTCAGAGAGCTTTAGGGCACAATTGAAAAGTATTTGGAAGACTAAGAAGAAATTTGAGATACAGGAAGGAGGGCAGAATCTGTTTTTAATCATCTTTGATTCAGAAGAAGATCTGGAACTAATAATGGAAGGGTGACCCTGGCTTTTTCGTAAGTATCTTATCCTTTTTGATAGATTTTTGAGTCCACTTGAATGGGATCAGATTAGGCTTAGATCTTCGCCGTATTGGATTAAGATAGTATCATGTGCACCAGAGTATGATAAGAAAGATTTGTTGCATGCTATTGGATGTACATTTGGTGGTGTTCTTAGATCTGAGATTACTGATGATATTTGCAGACTTCGGATTTCTTTGGGTGTTCAAAAACCTCTTAGACGAGGCATATTTGTGTCAAACGACAATAATTTTAAAACCTGGATCCCGTTTAAATTTGAAAAACTCTCAATGTTTTGCTTTGGATGTGGGAGACTGGGGCATAGCATCAATGATTGTTTGACGTTAAACCCTGCAGAAAAAGAGAAAGTCAGAGACGATCCGCCTTATTCATTTGCTTTAAAAGCTGAATCAAAAGTAGTTGGAAAGGAAAGTCTAAAGTTTCAGTCTTTGTTAAGAAAGTAAGGCCTTTGCGTAATTATACTGAAAATTCGATAGAACAGGATGGGAAAGAAGAATATATTTTAATGGCTACAAATGGTACTTTTTTAGGGGGAAAGATTCTGGATAATTGGGAAGCGGGATTGAAGGAGCAGGGAGATAGTAGTAAGGAGGAAGAGTTAAAAACGCTGGGGGGGAATGATAAGAAGGGGGAGAGTAGTCTAAAAGAACAAAAACGGTCTACTTGGAAGAGGTTGTTGCCAACAAATCACTTAGATCATCGAAAATTTGAAAATGCTGGAGTAAAAAGGAAGGGCATAGGAGAAGAGTCTGGGCAAGAAATTACGGATGTGGAAAGTACAGCTGGATCGAAAAAATTGAAAAATGTAGATCAAAATATGAGTCTAGCGGATAGTGTAGGGAGGATGTGTGTTGACCGAGTTCAGGATTTTACTACAAATCACCTAGGATTGGCGGCTGACAACATGTCAGCTGACCGACAACAATGAAAAGTCTGAGCTGGAATGTCCGTGGGTTGGGGAGCTCACGGGCAGTAAGGAGGTTGCGACATCTGTTGAAGCAACAAAATCCCCGTATGGTCTTCTTAATGGAGACTAAGTTAGATAAAAAGCAAATGGAAAAGATTAGGAGGAGTTGTGGTTTGCTCAATGGTATTGAGGTGGAGGCTGAAGGGACTCATGGAGGGTTGTGCTTAGGTTGGAAAGAAGATATTGTGGTCACTTTAAGGAGTTATTCCAAATGGCATGTAGATGTGTTGGTAAAAGAAAATGTTGTACAGGAGGATTGGCGATTTACAGGGTTGTATGGTTCTTCATATGCGCGAGATCAAGAGGTGGTGTTGAATTTGCTGAAAAGGTTAAGTCAAGAAGGTAATTACCCGTGGTTGGTAGCTGAAGATTTTAATGAGATAATGTATTTATTTGAAAAAAGGGGGGAACCCAAGGGATCAAAAGAGAATGGGAATATTCAGGGAGACAATAGAAGAATGTAATTTGATGGACATTGGATTTTCAGGAGTTTGGTATACATGGGAAAGGGGGAATCTTCCAGAGACAAATATCAGAGAAAGATTGGATAGAGCGCTGGCAAACGACAAATGGTTGACTTTGTTTCCATTGGGTAATATTCATCATCTATCCTATTCAACATCTGATCATTGTCCTCTTCTCATAACTTCTGATAAAGTGAGCAGATTTTCAAGAGACAGAAATTTTCATTTTGAAGTTTGGTGGACTATGGAGGAATCTTTTGAGTCGACCCTCAAAGAGATTTGGGAATCCTCAACTGATTCGTTAATGGATAAACTAAGAAATGTGCAGGTTAGATTATCCAAATGGGCACACACAGTAAAGGGCAATAAGGGAGAGATACGAAAGCGACTTACAAAGGAGCTTGAGCATTTGATGAAGGAAGATAGAGATGATGAGACTTTGTCTAAGATCATTGATACGAAGCTTCACCTTAACATGGAGATTGAGAAAGATGAGGTGTATTAGGAACAAAGAGCTAGAGTGAATTGGCTCAAATCTGGGGATAAGAATACGGCTTATTTTCATAATTGTGCTACTGCCCGAAGACACGCAAATATCGTTTCAAAACTGATTCTGGATGATGGAAGGGAAATTCACGATGCATCAGGTATACATGAGGAAGCAAAGCTCTATTTTGAAAACTTGTTTAATACAAACGGGGTCGCTAATCCAAAGGAAGTCTTGGAAGGGATTAATGAGAGTATTTCAGTTGAGACGAATGAAGATTTACTTGCCCCATTTAGTGAAGATGAAGTTTTAAAAGCATTAAAGGGGATGGGGCCCACAAAGGCGCCAGGCCCAGATGGATTCCCAGCAATTTTTTTCCAAAAGTACTGGCACATTGTGGGGAGAGAGGTTATGGGTTTTTTTTTAGGGGTGTTGAATGACGGAAAAGAGGTGGATTCAGTTAACATGACAAATATTGTGCTTATCCCTAAAGTTCAAAACCCCACTTCAATGGTTAATTTTAGACCGATCAGTTTATATTCTGTTTTGTATAAGCTCATTGCAAAAACGATAGCTAATAGAATGCAGAATGTCATGGATATTTGTATTGATCAGGTTCAGAGTGCATTTGTATCGGGCAGGCTAATATCAGATAATGTTCTTCTCGCTTACGAAATTTTGCACACGTTCAAACAAAATCGAGCAGGAAGAAAGGGGTTTATGGCGGTAAAGTTGGACATGAGTAAAGCATATGACAGGGTGGAGTGGAATTTTATCAAAGAAGTGATAAACAAGATGGGGTTTGCAAGGAAGTGGATTGAATTAATTATGGAGTACATTACTAGTGTCTTTTATTTAGTACTCATTAATGGCAACAGAGGTAGAACTTTTAATCCATTCAGGGAGCTTAGGCAAGGTGATCCCTTGAGTCCTTTTCTTTTTCTTATATGTAGTGAGGGGTTATCAGCCTTAATGAGGACAGCAAAGAAGAATGGGTTGATTAGAAGGGCTAGGGCAAGCAGGAAAGGGCCATCAATTTCTCATTTGCTATTTGCTGATGATTGTCTGATGTTTGGTGAAGCAATAGAAAAAGGGGCACAGGTACTGAAAAACTTATTGAACATTTATGAAAGATGTTCAGGGCAATGTGTCAATTTTGGAAAATCTGCAATTTTTTATAGCACGAACACAACTGAGGAATCAAAAGCAGCAGTTGGGCGGTTATTGGGAGTTAGGAGCTTGTCAAGCCCAGAGAAGTATTTGGGATTGCCGAATATGGTGGGTAGGCGAAAGAAGGAAGCTTTTCAGAATCTGGTTGATAGAATAGTTTTACGGATAGAAAGTTGGAGTTCCAGACTATTATCTCAAGGGGGAAAAGAGGTTTTCATTAAGTCCGTACTTCAGGCAATTCCTACTTAAGCTATGTCTTGTTTTCTTTTTCCTAGAGTATTGTGTGAAAAGATTGAAAGTATTCTAGCTAGATTTTGGTGGCAGAAGGGACGGGGCAAAAGAGGGATTGATTGGTGTCAATGAAAGTTTCTATGTGGATCCAAAGAAGAAGGGGGTTTAGGATTTCGAAGGATGGCACAATTTAATATTTCACTCTTGGCAAAACAATGATGGAGACTCTTAAATTTTCCAAATTCACTGGTAGCACGAGTCTTCAAAGCCAAATATTTTCCAGATACTGATTTTTTACATGCAAGGATGGGGAATTCGTGTTCATTTATATGGCGTAGTATTTAGGCAACAAAGGGTGCATTAGAGAAAGGATTGTTGTGGAAGGTGGGTACGGGTTCGAATATATCAATCAATCATGATAATTGGATTCTAGATTATATTAATGGCAGATTATCGACCAGTTTTGTTAATTTGCAATGTGAAAAAGTGGCAGAGTTAATTTGCAACAATGAAAGAGTATGGAATAAGGAGTTGATTGACAATACCTTTCCAACAGATGTTGCAGAATTGATTTGTCGCATACCATTGTCGTTGGAGCCTCATGAAGATTTTCTGGAGTGGAGTGGTGAAGCAACGGGTGTCTTCTCAATGAGAAGCTCCTATAAACTATTACAGCAGATGGATCCTACAGCTTATGCTTTACATAATTTCTATGGGGACTTTTAAAGAAACTATGGAAAATTGAAATGCCCTCAAAAATGAAAATTTTCATCTGAAAATTATCATGGAACTATATTACTAGTAAGGAGAACATGTTCAACCGCCGATTGGTGAATAATAGATTATGCCCTCGGTGTGGTGATGGAGATGAGACGTTGAATCATATAGTTCGGGATTGTCCTATTTCAGCAGAGATATGGCGAATGTTAACAGAGGTGAACATTACAGGTTATACAAGTACTGAGTTTTGTGATTGGCTTACCATGGTAATGGTTTCTCTACCACTGGAGAAAAGCAGAGTTTTCGGCATAGCTCTGTGGAGCATCTGGGGCGATAGAAACTCTCGCATTCATGAGAAAACAAACAGATCAAGCAGAGAGATTGTTAGATTTATCTACGGCTATATACTATATACAGGATCTGGAAGGAATCAGAACTAATGATACCAAGAATCAAAGCGTGTACAGGAAATGGAAAAACCCACCTAGCAGTAAACTCAAGATTAATTTTGATGGGGCTTTTGATGGGAGAAGGAAGATCTCAGCAACTGGAGTGGTGGTTCGCGATAGCAATGGTAATATTCTTCTTTCTTGTGTAGAGATCCACAAAGGGGTGCAAACATCGTTCGCGTCTGAAGCACTGGCATGCAGACAAGCGACCCAAATCGCACTCCACATAAAAGAAGAGGGTATGATTATTGAAGGAGACTCATTATCAGTTATTAAAAAATGTCAAAGCAAAGATCAAGATAAATCACAGATCAACACATACATATTCGATATTCAAAGCATGAAATCCAGATTGCGGAGTTTGTCATATATATTTACCCCAAGAACAGCAAACAGTTTAGCGCATGTTTTAGCAGTGGAATCGTTGAGAAGAGAATAGGGTTTTTACCTGGTTCATGGGGTCTCAGATTTTGCAGCAGATCAGGCCAGGAGGGATAGTGAAAGAGAACCAGATTGAAGCACAAGGAAAGGAAGGAGGAAGAGAAAGGGTACTCAAACGGATAGAAGAAGTGTATGGGAGAAGCCATTCAACCTTTCTCGAGAAAGAACTGATGCCTTGGTTGTTGAAATGACAGCAGTAAATGCTCTAAAAAGGCGAATTGATCTGATTGGGCTAGATGGACGGTTTCTGTTTTTTATTTTTTATTTTGGTTTTTTTCACTTTTCATTAATTATTAATTTTTGCTTCTAGATCCTTCAGTAAACTTAAAAATCTGGATCAGGATTTTCATGGGCCAGTCATTTGGACCACGTTTTGTAATTTTATTTTTCTAGTTAATATAAGCCCAATCTGAATTTACTATAAAAAAATATCATATTAGCATGAAATAGTCTCATTGTTATTAAGGTTTTGTCTTCCTCTTATAATTCACCCAACAAATAAGTATTTTTAATTATTAAATTAGACATATAATTTGTTTTACGTAATTATATGTTTATTATATAAAATAAGCTGAATAAATATTTTTTTAAAAATCATATAAGTAGAAGCTTTTATTGCTTACTACGCCATCCACTATAATCTTAATTAATATATAATACTCGCTATAATGTTAATATGAGAGTCCTAATTAATATATATTACCTATTTTAATTTAAGATTGAATTTAAATATTTTTAATATTTAGAATCAATTTTAAATTGAAATTTTTTCTATTTAAAAATTATTCTGAATTATTTTTAAAGGAAAATTTATAATTTAAATTAATTCCACTTTTTTAATTAAATAAAAATATATTTCTTATAATAAATTAATTTGACATATTATTTTTAAAATTTTAAATTAAAATATCTTAAATTGAAGTAATTTAATATGTTTTAATTATTAAATAGAATCATGGGACAAAAGCTAGTTTTTATCTAATTACATTAACATTCCATATTGATTGAGTTATTCTTTCTCTAACATTAAACATATAATCTTTATTATCATTAATTGGTCATTAACAAAGTATAAATAATTAATAATAAATATTATGTAATTTAATTATATTTAGTATAAATAATTTATAGTAATTTAGTTTATTATTTAGTAGTTCAAAATTATTTAAGAAATTATCTATAATTATATTTAAAAAATATGTCCTAAAATTAAAATACCATATTTGTATAAAAGTGTTTTAAAAAAAAACATAAATTGAACATTTTTGGAAAGATAATTAGATTTAAATTTAATTATTTCTAATTACCTATAAGAATTTAGGAGGGTCCAATTATATTTAATTTAATAAGATATACTAATTACAATAGTTATTCAAATATGTCATTTATACATAAATTTGACTTTCTAAACATGATTAAATTTTATTATATGTATATATATTAAACATTAAATAATTTCTTAAAGAAAGCATTAAATAAAGTTTGAACCGAAATGGATGTATATGAGATTAAGAGAGTCTTGTGAGAGATCAAGACATGGAGTTTCAAATAAGATAGAATTTCGAATATACGTTTATGAATAATTATTTTTAATAGAAATTATAGATAATTATTTGATATATTTTTAATAGAATTTATGGAGTTTCAAATAAGATGAATTTCGAATATAAGTTTATGTATATGTTAATGTAATTAAACATTAAATAATGAGTTTTTTAATTAGGTAAATAAGGTTAAAAAATTATTATGTATTTTTAATTGATAGTTAAAAAATTAAAAATAATATAAATAATATCTTTTTTGGTATATCAATAATTTGAAAATAAACTATTTTTAAGAAAGTGAACACACAATTAATATTTCACAACTTAAAATTCGCAAATAACTTTATTTTATGTGTGGAATGAATAACTTTACCATCAATATATCAAATCAATAATTTTGATATAATTAACTATCCACAAAATCCTAGATTATTTTATTGGGTAAACTATACAATTAATCACCAAATTATTAATGTGTTATTGTTTTGGCCATCGAACTACAAAATTTTTCAATTTCGTCACGTTATCATTCATTTCTGTTTTGATCACCCCCTCGATTAAATTTCTAACAGAAATGGTGAGGTGACCTTCTTTTACTTGGTATGATAACATATTTAGTTCTCAACACTTACACATTTGATCAAATTAACCCTAATTTTAAATAATATAACAAAGTTAACCTTCCACATTTATAAATTATATCAGTTTGATCCTCAAATACATCTTCATCATGCATCTCACCTCACCCTGTTCCATTGCCTTTTATATAGTTTTTTTTTTTATAAATATATTCTTTACATAATGTTTTATTCACCCATATTTGTCATAATCTAGTAAACATAGTAGAACTAAAGAGATGTGCCAAAAAATATATAAAAAGGTATAATAATTTATTTGATCCTTCAACTTTACAAAAAAAGAAGAAGTTATTTTAGCCTCTTACTCAATTTTTCACCTCTTTAGCCCTTGAACTTGTGTAGTTTGACAAACCATCCCAAAATAGATGAAAAAGTTAACGTTTGCTAACTTTGTTGATTGGCATACACGTGGATGCCACACCAGCGATTAATTATTATTTTCAATTTTAAAAAATTCACAAAATATAATGTTTTAAAAAAATTATAAAAACATTTAATTTAAAAATTTATTAATTGCTGATGTGGCATACACATGGACTATTATGTTAGCAAAGTTAACAAACGTTGACTTTTTTATCTATTTTGGACGTAAGTTTAAGAGATAAAAAAGACAAAAAATTAAATGAATGATTAAAATATTTTTTTTGTAAAATTAGAGAGTTAAATAAATTATTATGCCTATATTAGCACATTTCTGAAGTTATCTCATGTTTACTAGATTATGACGGTGAATAAAACATTGTATAAAAGCCAAACCGAGACTTTTGTTGAAAGTATTAAGTTCAAATCCTCCTACAATAATAATTTATAAAAATATTCTTATATTAATATCTGTAAAGGCTGTACTTGGTTCTCACGATGCATATATGTTTGATACAAATATTAATAGTTGTAAAATACACTTTATAGACAAGTATTGGCTTGATATATATTTATGTTTTTGTGGCTAATAAAGGCTCATAAATTGTGTCAGGTGTATACATACAAATTTTAAGTCCAAACCATTCCACGAAAGAGAAGTATTGAAAGATATTTTGTGGAAGGCTACAAGAGCAACCTATGTGAATGAGTTTGAGAACACAATGTCGGAAACGAAGTCTTATTCAAAATATTCTTACAGATGGTTCTATTGGATTGATGGTCAAAATCTCACTTCTCAACCAAAAGCATTAAGTGATATGATAAGAATGTTTTAATAAGGTGATAGTTGTAACCTTAAATCATATATATATATTTACTCCAAATTCTCAAACTTATGTGAATGTTACTAATAACTTGTTTCTTGCTTACAAATACCGTACTAGTTTATTATATCATTTTTTATTGATGTCGTGAGATTTATTGACTTACGCTACCTAAGTAAACAAAAATCGAGTGACAGGCACGATGCTATTCCAACTTTTACGTGTTAAAATCACATCATTGTGCTTTGCCCTTCAAAAGTTATTCTTGCGAAATGCACTTGTACAACTTTCTTTCACCGGCCTGGGGTCCCTCATTTTTCTGTTCTTTACTCTTTTTTGCGCTGTTTTAGATATATATTGATTTGTATTTGCTGTGAATTAAACTCAATGGACGCTGCTTCAATGATCATATCATATGAGAAGAGAAAAGAGGAGCAAGGCTGGAACCTTTTCAAGCCAAGCTGCAATAAACACTTTTATGGAGGCCGTCGGTGGGAAACATATCCGAGGATACCCCAAATAACTTTTGGGACAAGATTTTACCAATGCTCAAAACATTACGGTGGTTTCATAATTAATGCATACATTGTCTCTCTCACATTTTCCAAGTTTTGTTCATTTCTATCTATTCAAATGTAATGCCTAAGGTCTGTATCCAAATACGAAGATTTTATTGATGAATCCATTTTTGGTGCTACAGGTGTTTACATATATCATGGAGCACTCATCGATGAAAATTGTGACTTCTAGCATCTCCACGAGGATTATTTAGAATGGGCTGCAATTTGTATTTCTTACTTCATCATGTGATGTTTTAGCTGTGAACAAGGATTTCAAAATGAGATTCCAATATTTTATAATCATTGGTATACAATTAGGTAAGGGTGAGTAAAATTCGATTCATTTCAAAAAATTCGATAAAAATTCTAAATTTTGAATTAAATAGTTTGAGTTATTTGAGTTAATCAAGTTATTCAGATCAAACCGGATAAAAAAATTAATTTTCCGGTCTAACTTGAATATGAATTACACAATTCAAGTTATCCGAAAATTCGAATAAGAAAAGACAAAACTACGTCGTTTTAATAAATGTTTACATTTTCTAAAGTTAAAATTCAAAACCATTAAGATAAAAGGTTAAACTATGTCGTTTTGATAAATATTTACTCATTAAGTTTAAAGACAAAATTATTATATTATGTATGTAGTTAAATAATCTTATACTTCATCTACTAGTTAAATAACCGGTTCATGTAAACACAACATTAAGTATAAATGATAGGATTCATTAACTTTGACTTGATTTGACTCGAAATTTTTTAACTCGATCCAATTCGATTCGAAAAAAATTCACATTGAGTTACGTTGCTAAAATAGGTTTCGTCAACTTGACTAACTCGAAAATTTTTTACTCAACTCGATAGAATACTCACCCCTACAACTAGGTACCTTTCTAAAATCTACTCGATAGAATACCCACCCTACAATTAGGTACCTTTCTAAGAAGAGCACTGACGATATCATGTTGTTGATTTGTCTGGAAAACTACAGCCAAAAACGATTTCTCTTGTAAACTGCGATCTTGAGAATGTTTTTAGATTAGCACTGCATGTGATGTTGATATTTTCTTTTGTATATTATCAAAGCTCAAGGTTTTTATGGAGTTGTAAATCATATTTTTGAAGAACTTGATATTTGTATTTATTAAAAACAAAAAGATTGAGCTAAAAGCACTAGACTTGAATTACACTTAAAAAACAGAATGTTTTCAAAAATAAACTATTTTGAACAGTCAATTTTCATCGAATCAAACATACCTAAATGTTGTTTTGTTCAAATTTAATACTTCCCATTATACTCGTTTAACAGCCGGGTAAAGCCAGGCCAACCCAAATAGGAGCTTTACTTTAATTCGAGGAAAACAAAAGAAGCGCACAAAACAAAGTGAAATCAAATCATCGTTAAGCACAACCAGAAAAAAATTCAACCACGGAAACCAGACTCGATACAGACAACAAAAACCATAGAAAGCACAACACAACAGCGAGCATGTAGGGCGGGCGTAGCTCACTGTATTTTTATTTAAAGAACACGACCAAGTCCCACACACTGAAAGCTAGCCACGGTAGAGAAAATTATTGTTCTATAAATAGCACGTCTGCCATAAAAGGCACAATAAACGACTATACCAAGAGCTTCAGAATCACTCCTCTTCTGTCTCAGACTCGGCATTCTGGAGCCACTCAATGAAGGGCTTGGAGTTCTTCCATATCTGAGAACTCTTATTACCACCAGCTACACCCTTCTGGTACCATTCCATGATGAACTCTTCTTCCAAGATGTCATTGTCATATAGCACTTTAAGAACCAAAGCCACCTCCTTAGCTGCCTCGAGGTTTGCCTTGCCACAGAAAGACTCGATAGAATTGAGGAGCATCATCTGCCATCCCTCTTCTCTGGCTGCTGCTGCAAGGTAGTTCTTCTTTTTAGTTACTTCCTCCGCGAAACCCTTCCCAACATCATGAAAGAGTGCAGTAAAAAGGGCGTCCATGATTTCTTGGGACGTTCCAGAGAGTGAACCCAGGAAGGATTTAAGCTGAGCTGCAGATGACCCCTTATTGAGGTATTTCTTTATCTCATCAACAAGCTTCTCTTGTGCCTTAACCTCACGCTCTGGAGACTTCTTCACTGTCTTCTTTTCTTCATCAGTAGAAAGCATTACCATATCAGCTGTAACAGCACTCAACTGCTCTTGTATACGCTGTTGAGCAGCCTCCAGTGAAGTATCTGTTTGCCACTGCACATTATCATCATCATCATCAGCCACCTCTTCATTCTCATCAGCCTGGCTGTGAGTTGGGGAGTGATCCTCATCAGAATGTTTGCTTTTCTTCTTGGTTACTGCACCTTTGGGAGCAGTAGCCTTTGAAGTAGTAGTGGTAGAGGAACCTTTCTTTTTTGCCTCTTTTTTAATCTTCTTCAGCTCTTCATCAGCGGCCTCACCCTCCTTGAGTCTTTCCTTCTCAGCCCTCCTCATTGCCTTCTTGTCTTTTGAAGACTTCTTAGCCGCAGGTGGGTTTTTAAGAATGAAAGTTGTAAGCTTATCTCTCATGTCAACATCAGAAACAAACCCACACGCAGCACATGTCAGGGTAAGCATCTGTGTCTTAGTAATAACTATCTCAGTTTCAGGGTTCCCACAGCCATAGCACTGAACATACTTCTTAATGAAGTTCTCAAGAAGCCCTGCAAGCTTGGCAGTGTCATGGGCCCCATTTACAAGAGAAGTTCCAGTCTTCTCATCAAACTTGGATTGGGCTCCCAGTTCACAACCAAAATATTTTGTGGTGTAAGAAGCAGGTCTAGCCAAGGCCTTTGCAATTTCAACCATGTTAACCACGTTAGTCTTGATGCCATTTCCTCTCCCTTCAATCTTGGTTATCATTTTAGGCATCTTATACCTATAAAAGGCATCATCACTGTTCGAAGCACCAATATTTTGCAAAGCCATCTTGATCAAACTGAGGGAGACTGTTAATCAGAAAGGAGATATCAGATACTGGTTATCAAAATTGTGGTGAGAAATCTGTTACCGGGCTGCCACCTTGCACTTGGAAGATGTTGCATAAAACGGGAACCCAAACTGTGTCTCTGATTGGCCTCAATATGCATGCAGCTAATTTCAGAATAGGAACTTCTATTCTTTTTTCTGGACGTGGGACAGTACTCTCCAAGCAATCCAATTGATGACAAAAAGAGAGAGGCCCGTTCAGACATAAAAGAAGACTCACAAGTAACAGACTCCACTTTGGCAATCTGCAGCAGAGCAGATTAATCTGCCAACTTCCTGAAAGACAATGACGGAGTTTATTCAGGCAAAGGTCAGAGCATAGAATATCAATAACTGGCATAAAACCATAACATGAAAATTGCTACATCAGCGAAACTAGAACATTACTAGCAAAACCATAACACAACAATTTTCAAAATTGCATGTATAGTTATGCATGAAGAAATACACATACTAAACATCGTCAACTTTTGTAATCCAATAAAGCATAGCATATTCCAGTATTATAACATCAAAACTTGGGACATCTATCAAAACCAAATTTCTTCATAAGTTTCTCTATACCAATAAAAAGTTTAGATTGTAAAGAAAAGAAAAAATGATTTATTAAGGACTGATTAAAGCAACGAAACTAGACAGATCAAAACTTAAAGAAAAACCTAAACCCGCAGTTCTAAATCACCTATAATACAAAAAATATCTATTAGAAAATACTGAAAATAAGGTAATTAAAACGAAAATTTAAGTACTACGATCTTGGTATAAAAAACCTAAGCCTCCCGTCCAACGTTAAATAATGAAATATTAAGCAAATATATATATATGAAAGAATATCTGCATTGCGATAATCTAAATCCGAAAAAAAAAGGAAATAGAAAACAAACCCTCTGGTTTCGATCTGATCATCTAAAATAATACAAATACAAAGCTAAATTAAACAATAAGCTCTTACAACATAAACAGGTCAACAACGATCGAACAAAAGAAAAGGAAAAAAAAATCTAGCTATCGGATAAAAAATGAGAGATACAATGAACGATAGACAAATAAAAAGAAAAAAAGCAAACAGATTAGTAGAAAATGAAAAGAATAATAAAATTGGAAACGAAAAGAATCAAACCTTTGATGAGATGAGGAAAATGATGGTAGGAAATAAATCGGGAATCTGAGGCAGGAGAATTTGGAAGGAAAATAGATATTAGGGATTTTTCTTCTGGAGAAGAATTGAGAAGCTCTCAACTTTATACACGCCAACGACGGGAAATGTGAAACGCTAGGGCAAACTCAGCATCTTGAATTTTCTAGTATTGATTATTCTCGAATGAACTTATTTTATTATTACTGTATTGTCCTTAATTTCCTTTTTCTATTAAGGATTCTTTTGGATAGATAATAAAAAATTTTAATTACGAAATTAGGCCGATTATTTAGGAGAATAATTTATCTTATGTAATAAAATTAGGTGTCATTAATGTGTTAAGTAGCACTAACTTAAAAAATACACTAATATTTGACAATCATTCTAGGTGAAAAAAATATTTTTAAATGGTGTTATTACTTTGTTAAGCAACATAAAACATATACTGTACAAGGAAAAAGTTTATATTTTAAAATGGGGCCACTTAACAATGTGGTGGCACCAAAATTTGTATTTGTATCCCATTCCCAGCCTAAAAAAAAATCGTTGTTGTTTATCAATTCTAATGAAACATATTAGGGTTTTTCCTCATTATAAGCTGCTTATATAGGTTGATGGAACCTGACTATGAGAAATATTTACAAACCTTTCTTATTGCGGTTGTAGAAGATGATAATCGGAACGTACTACTAATAGCCATTACCATTATGGAGAGTGAGAACATGTAATTGTGACAATTTTTTTGACGAACTTGCGGAGTCATGTTGTTAAACAAGACATTTACATTATTTTTTATTGATCTAAGGGGTTAATTGCGGTGATTAGGTGTCTCGAAGTTCCATGGAGATTGTCCAAGCAACTGATAGCAAAGCGACGCAGGTTGTAACAGCTCGTTTTTAGTGAAAACGGAACAGTAGTTTCGAGATCACAAATCCGAGTCCAGAAGAAAATTAATTTTAATATCATTTTTACTGATTACATGTCTAATTAGATGGAAAGGACCAAATTGCATAAAATGCAAAAGTTGAATTCTAGTAGCTATAGGTATCAAATAGCTATGGAATTCAAAATTGGAGGTCCTTCTATGGAAAATATACCATTAAGAGAAGTTAGTAGATAAGTATGATGATTCATCATAGGAAAATTAAATAAAGAAAAGGACTAAATTGGAAAGATGAAATAATTAAAGATGATAAATAATAAAATAAAACAAAATATCATCATATTATCATCTTTCCTAAAATAAAAGACATGGAAACCCTAGTTTGGAGAGCTTGAAGTTAATAAGCTTATTTGGCTTAATTGGGTAAGTATCCTTGTTCCGTTTTTAGTAATTTTCATATTTCCGAGATCATAATAGCTTAATCTAGCTATCTCAGGGATTAATTTGTAAAGTTATCAAATACTAGGGTTTTTCCATAGATGAATATAGTTGAATTATGAAGCTTTATGGTAGAAATTAAAAGTTTGTAGATAGATAAACAACTTTTGTAAAAGGAATTTTGATGAAATTGTGATTTATGGACATAATTGAAAAGAAGTAAAATTCATGGAAAAATTCTAAATTTTGTGAAATACATGGACTGTTATTGTGATATGTAAAAATCGGCTAGGCTTGGAATAAGGATTAAATTGCATGAATTTCATTTTTCGAGCCTAGAGACAAAATATGAATTAAGTAAAAATATAATAGTAAAATGGTAATTTTGCCTAAGATGTGAATTGGATTGAATTGAATATAAAATGTAATGAATTGATGTTAAATTCATTTGTATAGATCTGGATAGACCAAATACGGAGTTAGAACGAGGAAAAGAAAAAGTAACGGATTATTAGCTTTTGTGTGCACGAACATTTGTCGAGGTAAGTTCGTGTAACTAAATTGTACATTTATATGTTTGAATTGAATGTTGTGTATGTGAAATTGTTAAATTTCCATGTATGAAAATCAATCAAATATCCAACAATATTTGACAAGTATAAAGTCCCGATTGTACAAATGAAAATTCGATAGATACAAGATTTTTGAATTGGTTGTGGTCTTGCATGTATTGTGGACACACCATAGCTCGAAAAAGCGTCCCATTATTAGCTCTTATGAGCTTCCCGTTATATAGTTCTTGCGAGCTTCCCGTTAATAGCACTTCAGAGCATCCCGATTGGTTGTGATCCTGCATGTGTTGTGGACACACCGCAGCTCTTAGAAGCGTCCCGATATATGGCTCTTCGGAGCTTCCTGATTATGGCTCTTATGAGCTTCTCGTTACATGGCTCACGTGAGCTTCCCAATATATGGCTCTTCGGAGCTTTCTGATTATGGCTCTTATGAGCTTCTTGTTACATGGCTCACGTGAGCTTCTCGTTATATGGCTCGAAAGAGCTTCCTGATTACATGTTTGCATGAGCATTCATGTATATAAATTGATGGATTATAGTTTTGTACACCTTGTGTGTACCACCAGCGTATCTATCGATATTTTCAATAATTCAATAGGAAAAATCCTGACATGAGAAAATAAGATGTTCGAGATAAGTCATTACTCGTGTATACATGAAATACATGGAAATTTGATATTTGTTGAGCTCATACATGCCCCTTGACATTTGCTTGAGTATGCTTTGTATGCTTACTTAATTATAATTAAATGGTAAGTTAATTTCCCGTTATACGAATTTACTAAGCATTAAATGCTTACTCTATTTTATTTTCTCTGTCTTATAGTACTCTGAAGCTCGTAAAGGTTGGCAACTAGTCGGAGCTACATCACACTATCTATCGGCCCATTTCGGTATATATAGAAAACTAATTTTAGTTATAATGGCATGTATAAGGTAATTTAACCAATGTTGGTTTTAAAATATTTTGTTGTAAATAGCCATTGGAATAGCTTGAGTTGGACATTTTTGATATGTATATGTATGTGTGGCTTAATATGTTTATTGTGTTTAATGTGGTTGAGTAAATGAATAATTTATGAATATGATAATGTATGGTTTGAGATAATATGATTGGAGAAATATGCATATAAGTTTATATGGTCAATTAGGTAAGATTGAATACATGAATATATGGGGTATTATGATATGTGTTAAACTTGGTTTTGGCTTGATTTAAATGTCTTGTATTGCCTTGTGAATGTGTCTAAGTGTTGATGTAGGTGGAATACAAATTGGGTGAGAAATGTGGCTTGGAAAATAGCCTATTTTCATCCACACAGGTAGAGACACGGGGGTGTGGTTTGGTCGTGTGTCCCCTACATCTTAAAAATTGAGAAACGGGATGCTTAAAATTATCCACATGGCCTAGCACACAAGCGTGTGGCTTGGCCGTGTGACCCAAGTCAATGAGTACCCTAATTTGGACACGGGCTGGGACACAGCAGTGTGCCCCTATTTCGAATGCCTACATGGCCTGGCCACACGGGCGTGTGACCCCTGCACCTAAGAAAAATTTTGAAGTTTTGCGAAAAATTCTTTGAGTACCCGATTTAGTCCCGACTTGTTTCTAATGCATATTTTGGGCTTTGAGGGTTCATATAAGGGACAAAATGATTGAATATGATCGACTTCTGATATGAATGTAAAATGATATGAAATATATGTATTTAATTTGTAAATTCCGGTAATACTCTGTAGCTCTGTACCGGCGACGGATATGAGTTAGGGGTGTTACACAGGTTGGATCACTTTACTTGAACCCATGACTGTAGCATCATCAATTAGGAGCTCGAGTTGTAATGTAACATTTTCTAAAGTGATGGTGCACTCCCCATGCGACAAATGAAATGTGTAAGTCTCTGGGCGCCACCTCTCAACCAAGGTTGATATTAAGTCGGCCCTAATCTCAAACGTCCTAATCAATATTGTCGTTCCAAAACTTGCAGCATCCAAATATGGGAAAATACGTGCGTTCGACTTATAGTTCGGACCATGGATATGGGCTCTCAAGAGATGGTACTGACCTTGTCCATAACCAATTACCATGTTAATTAAATATGCCAATTAAAATATTAATGAGGTGCACATTTATAAAATACCCATAAATAGCAAATAACAATTTTTTTTACAGGCGCATTAATCATCATGACAGTCTGGTCAGTTGCTCTAGTTAATGAACCCATTGAGATATTTGCACAAATAAATTTGAATAAACATATCAATTTAAAACAATGAACACTTCCACATAATAATATTTAGTATAACCCATTTTTGTAAATAAAATTATTTTTGTTTTATTTAAATAAAATATTCACATAATAATATTAATCACAAACTAAACAAAATTTTTTTTACCTTAACTCGGATATTTACAACTAAAATTTTCTATTAATATATATATATATATAAACATAACTAATCTAATAAAATATAAATTATAAACATAAAAAAAAAATCAAAAACTTCAAACATACACACTACTACTAGAAACATTTTCACAAGTTGCCCCACAACACTAACAAATAACATATAAACATTAATATATAAAAATATAAAAATACACAAAAAAAAAATCATATATTAAAACTTTCATAATCTCTCACCAAAACTCCAATACAAACATAATTTTTATTTCCTCAAAACTTCCACAAACAATTTTTTTAGTTTATTTAACACATTTTTTTTTATAGTTTTTTTTAATTTCTAATCGGTGTCCTCAATGTGTCAGACACCACTTCAAAAAATAATTTTTTTATTCGTACGATATTTGTTATGTATTTAAAGAAAATACCCATATTTTTTATGTTGCTTGACAAAGTGACGACACTACTTAAAAAAATATTTTTTTTTTCATCTAGAACGATTATCAAATGATGAGGTGTTTTTTTTAATTGGTGCCGCCAAACATATTGACGGCACCTAATCTTATTGTAGAAAACATACTATTCTCGTAAATAATCTATAACATGTCTCATTTTCGTAATTAATTTTTTTTATTATCTAAGGAAAAAACCATATTTTTTATTATTTATTTCAAGTAAAAATTTTGAGTATATTGTTTCCAAATAAAAGAAATTGTGCCAACTACCCGATCTAAATATGATATATAAGAAAATTGATCTATAACCTTATTCCCTACTTAATAAAAAGCCGAAATTTAAATTTCTTGACAACTAAGCAATGAATTTCCTTCGTCATGGTGAGAGTAATTAAGTAATTTCATTGTTAAAAGAGGTTAATAGATAAAGGAAAAAAGAAAGTAGAGAAGATAATTATGATATTTATTCCTATAAAATGTAATTATTTAATTTTAAAACTTAAATTTAAAATTATACCATTATAATAAATTACATAAAATATGAAACGAACATAAAATAAGTAAAACATGACAGAATATGAAAATAATGCAAATATAAAAATGTGTTAAATTTACATTTAACGAATTATTAACATATAAAATTTTATAAAATATTCATTACATTTTAAATACATGAAAAAAAACAACATGATTTGAATATATTTTTTCTTTAAATAAGTATTAAAAATTATGTATATGACATAAATTAAATGCAACATAACATGAGTATGCAAATTATCCTATAAGTTAAGTCACTAGTATAATATATGTACAACTTATTATGCTAAAAAAAATAACATAAATATGACGTGCATTAAAAAAAATCAAAAATCAATATCAAAACATGATACGAAAATAATATGAATGTAACATGAAAAATAATGCAAATATAAACATGATATGAAAAAAAAAAAAAACATGAATGTAACATGAAATACAATAACTCCATTTTTTTACACGTATTTTCATGTTGTTGTTTTTTTCAATATTCAAAGACATGTTTAATATATATTATACTTTATAGAAATTCTGACACATTAAAATATTTTATGTCAATTTAAAAAATATATTTATTTATATTATTTTTGAATTCATTTCATATTTTAGTCATTTTTAATTTGTATTATAAAATTAAAATGTGTTCGAAATTCATCAGAACCAGATTGTTCATTAAAAAATTAATCATATTTAAATCATATAGTATATAATAAATGAATTTATTAAGCATCTAAATTGTCTCATAAAATATGATAATATGCTTGCAGCTGAGCGGACATTGATCATATTTATTTGATTTTATAAATTATTTTGGCTATTGATTTTATTGTAAAATTTAAGGTTTTTATATCCAGAAAATTCTTTTATACATGGATGGTTTAGAATAATAAAAGAATGGTGTTTAAATTTTTTTAGTTGGTATTAGTTTCAGTTTCGATTTCGAATAATCTTTTTTATTTCCTTTTATAAAATATTTAAATATTTTTATTTATCAATTTATTGTTTTTTATAATAAAAATAACTCCTTACCAATACCAGATTTATGGTACACGTATAATGTAGATAAAAGAATTATGTAACAAATATTTTTATTAAAATCAATTAAACCTTAATTCTGTTAATATCGTTGCTATTGTAATAATTTGAAGAATGTATATTTTACTACACTTAAACACATGAATTGTACTTAAAATTAATTGTTAAAAAGTATTATTTAGAATACTATAGTGGTTGTACTGCACCTAAGGTGAGATGTTATTTATTTTGAGGTAAAAATCATTTTCATAATTTTATCATTTAAAAAATTATTAAAAAATATGATCGTCATTATTATATGTAGTTATAGTATAATCTTTAATTAATATGTAATTGTTTTTTCCTTGTCACTATCCCTAAACAATAGTTTGCATTATGTTTATGTCAAATAAGGGATTCTTGTAATATTCCTCATTTGATCTTATTGTTAAAATCGAGTTACAAGATGCTACAGTACAAAACATAATAGTTATAAACAATAAACAATAAAAAATATAAATATTTTAATTAGTTCAATATGTTGTGTAACTTTTTGAAATCGTATGGACCAAAATGTAAAATTTCATCAAAAGTCACACGATCATATAACAAACTGAAACCGTGTGAAAAATTAACTGACCAAATCTACAATACTCTCACAGTACGTGTGGCCAGCCCATGTCATAATCGGGAACCATGTGTTTCAATTCTTCTTATTTTTCAATAGACACACAGCCATGTCACTAACTTGTATATGAAACATAACCGTGTGGTACAAATATATGTCATTTGGTGCCTATTTCATACCAAACTACATCAACACCTATTAAATACACACGGCATACAAGTAAACCTGCATAAAACCCAACCGGTATACCATTTTAACACAAACCAATCACTTTCTCAATCAATAATTTACAAACCTAACTAAATTCGCGTTCAAACAGACCACCATCTAATGTGCCTTTAATACCAAACCATACATATAGTTCAACAATTATGCCAACTTGTCTTATTTAGTATTCAATTTTTCACATTTAAACTTATACATTTCCATCACTTCAATTATAACTAGCTACATGCCATAATGCACACTTATATGCATAACATATAAACATCCAAGATTCAAACATCATTTAAAGTTCAATTTTATAATGCATTAAAAATAAACTCATATATAAATACAATACGACTTCTATATACATGCCACATAATCGAGTCCAGAACAAATAAAGGACTACCGAGTTGAAAATTGGATAATGTGAGCTCCGAGACAATTCGATCAATGCGTTCCGCAAAATGACTACAACTGAAACAAGAAACAAAACAGGGCAAACATTTCATAAGCTTAGTAAGCTCATATGAAATTGTTTAGCTTACCGTGACATTCAGATAATTTAAGCAATTTAAAACATATTGAAACTAAGCACAAAAATCCTTTGACATCATGTTACTTTTACATGTACATTAACAAATATTTGGAGATTAGTACATTACTTATCATAAACTTATAACATATCCATACAGAACATAACAGATTGTCATATAGCATATACCAATTCAATCACACTTCAACCGTAACATGTATAATTCCATTCATGTCAATCTTTCAATCATTTATAACCACATAATGTCATTTCCATTTCTGTTCTTCGCTCGAAGGCTACAGTAAATTAAACTCAATTGCACGGAATTGATTTACTTACATATACAAATGTATTTGACTTGCTAACACTAATTTCGAATCAAGATTGCTAACACTAGCTTGGTTCGATGCTGCTAACACTAACTTTAGAGAATTCGCAACATATGTTGGATCTCAAGCCATCAAATAAATTCCTGATCACAACACCCATTTATTCATACAGACTGATATACTCGAGCCGCTAACATTAGCTTCAGATCAAGGTTGCTAACACTAGCTTGGTTCGATGTTGCTAACACTAGCTTCAAAGAATTCGCAACATATGTTGGATCTGAATCCATCAAATTAATTCCTAATCACAACACCCATTTATTCATACAGGCTGATATACTTGGGCTACTAACACTAGCTTCATATCAATGTTGCTAACACTAGCTTTAAAGAATCCGCAACATATGTAAGATCTCAAGCCATCGAATGATCCCTGATCATGATTAGAGGTGCTCATGGGTCGGGTCAGGCCTAAGCATAATATTAACATACTTTATACTTGCCTAAGCTTGGCCTGGCTCGAAACATGGGCCTAAAATTTTGTCCAAATCCGTCCATATTTACAAAAGACTAACCCAAGCCCATTTTAGGCTCGTACATATTATTTTTTAAATTTTAAAAAAAAGTATTTGTATTATATTTTTTTAATATTTAATAAAATTTTATATATTTATTATTTATTGAAATTTTTTATAGTCATCTTAACATTATTTTAATGTTTATATTAAAGTAGTATTATATATTTAGTATAGGTTTATTTTTTTAATGTGCTCTAAATTACATAATATATAAAATAACATAATATAAAGTGTTATAAACTTAAAAATGGGTCGGCTTGGGCCGGGTTCGGGCCTTAAATTTTCAAGCCCGAGCCCGTCCCATATTTTAAACGGGCCTAATTTGTAACACCCCTTAACCCCAAACCGTCGCCGGAATAGGGTTACGAGGCATTACCAGACATATCAGACTATTTACAAATAATTCACAAATAAAATAACATTCATAGTATATTTATTAAATAAGTCCCTATAATAGACTTTCAAAGCCCAAAACATTTATTAAAAGTAGAACGGGACTTGTTCGAATATTCCAGATTTTTTTTTTAAATCCTATAAAAATTTCGACAGCATTTCTGCTTGTTTTTACCTAAAACCCCCTGCAAATTCAAACCAAACAACCAATACCAATGTCTCAACCAAAAAATTTACATCTCAATCACTACTAGATCATGCTTAATCCGTTGATTTATTATTTAAATTTTAAAGTGTTAACATATAAGGAACTAATTCATATCTTTCATTTCATTTCAAAATTTAATACCAAATTTACTAATTTATGACTTTAAACTTGCTTATTATCCAAATTTTCATAATTATCTAATTACAACAAAATCATTTAACCTATATATATATATACATATATATATATACATAACTCATGTACAACCACCTAGTACATGCCACTTAAACAAAAAGAAGAAATACATCACCAAAATTTTCTTGTTGGAGTCAGGAACATTCTGGATGCTGAACCGAATCTGTGACTTTAATGACCTGTGCACGGAAACAACCATACGCTGAGTATTTCATACTCAATGGTATTACTATAAACCAAACTATTTAACATTAATAAATTACAAACATCAACCATAAGCTTTATAAATTATTTAAACTAATTATACATAATTATATATCACTTCATAAATCTGAAATTCACATTTCATTTTTCACATACTAATTCAATTCATTATTTAACTCATACATTCTTTCACATATCTTTCAATAGAGCCAAATCAATCAATCTCATTTTCAAAGTTACATTTCAATTATTTACCCTATTAACAAGGCTCGGACTCTGATAGATATGCGGATTTCACCAAAACACACCAAAGTATCCAACCCAAACACACCAGAATAATGAAATCCTCCCAAACACACCAGTATAATATAACCTCTCAAACACACCAGTATAATATAGCCTCCCAAACACACCAATAAGGCATTAGATGCCTCTTCGGATAAACCGAAGCATATAATAACGGAATCATCTCCTCGGCCGAGCTACAAATCTCCTCATCACATCACAAATCCAATGGCATGCCATTTGTATCAAATCTAGTCCGACAAGTTCATAGGGTATTATTTTACTTTTCCAATTTCGAATTCATTTCCACAACAATTTCAAATACTTGATCAATTCAAAACATCTATTATATCAATTCGCATATAATTCAATATTCACACATATTCTTACTTAATTTCAAATATTATTACTTACCTTATCTTAATTACTACATAACATATACTATAAATTCAATATACATTTAATAAATAGTTTGAGTTATAGTAATACAAACCTGAAATACACGTTTACTCCTCAGTGGTCTTTTCTTTTCCCTTGGATGCCGATGCCTCGTTTTCCTTGTTAGGTACGAAAATAATAATAACAATTTACATTATTAATTACAGCATTAAATTACAACAAATAATTGAATTTTATTCAATTCCTACTCTTGCTCTTCATTCCACATTCTTTATATACAATTCTATTATTTACTTATAAGTTCTTTCAAGACTGTCTACCTGAGTCATTGTCACTAAATTATCTATATCTTAAGTTACAGAATTCCAAATTAAGATCCGTAAATTTTATATGAAACTAGACTCATATATCTTCTTGCTATAAAATTTTCAGAATTTTTGATTTAGCCAATAAGTACAGTTTATTCTTTAAAATCACCCATATTCTATTGTCTGACAGTTCTGACCACTCTTTTCTAAAATTTAATTATCTTTTTGTACAGAATTGAAATGATGTTCTAGTTTGTTTCTTCTAAAAATAGACTCATTAATAAATCTAACCATATAAATTATGTCCCAAAATTATTTTTGTACAATTTTTAATGATTTTTCCAAGTCAGAATAGGGGATCTCGAAATCACTCTGAACCAGTCTGACAGAAATCTAAATATCTCAAAATACAGAATTTTTTTGCTTTCTTTGTTTCTTTCGTATAAAAATAGACTCAATAAGATTTAATTTCATATCTCACTTAACTTATACTTCTATTTCTACCATTTTTGGTGATTTTTCAAAGTTACTCTTCTGCTGCTGTCCCAAAACTATTTTTCTTATAACTTATTTTGCAATTAAATCCTAATTAAGTTTACTTATTTTCTTAACTTAATTCATGCTTTGTTTCTACTTAAATTCCTTCCATATTCAACTTGACTATCTAATATTCATAATAAAACCCTAATTTATAATTTCTTCCAAATTAATCGCTATAATACAAAACTTATAGCTTACTTACAATTTAATTCTTTTACTAATTCTAACTTAAATTTCATTCAATTTAATCTCTAATTCATCTTTTTCTTCAACATCAACTATACTTGAAAACCTATAAACTCTCAAAATATCAACTTAGTTTCATCAAAATCTTGCATTAAAGCTTCTAAAACATCAATATTAAAAGAATAGGACTTGATTGACTTACCTTTTAAAACTTAAAACCTTGAATCTTTAGTTTTTCCTTTTTCCTTTCTTTTTCTTCTTTCTTTCCTGCTTGTTTCGAAATACTTATCTGTTCTTTTCTCTTCTTTTTTTTTTTGTTTCTTTTCCTTTACTAACTTCACTTTATTTCTTTTATTTTAACTAATAATAATAATATATTATAAATAATATTTTACTTATTATTTAAGCAATGCTTATTTTTATTACAAGTGTACCTATATAATTATTACAATTACATTTGTCTTTAATTTTTACTATACATTTGTCATTAATTTTACCATACATTTGTCATTTATTTAATTTATCTAATATAATATTAATTAAAATAATCATTTTAAATTAGTTTATTATAATTTATTACTAATATATATATTTTATAATTTAAAATCTAAGTAAAAATCTTAGATTTTTATTTCATTTGCCGCCTAAATTTATGCTAAATGGCTTAATTTCCATTTTAGCCCTTTTTACTTTCTTTTAATCTATAATTAGACTTTCACTCTTTATTCAATTTGATCATTTTTTCCTAATTACTTTAAATTAAGCTAAATTCACTAAATAAAAATCTCATTAAACATACTATTAGACTCATAATTACTCTTAATGATTATTTACTAACTCGATTTACTAAGACGGAGGCCCGATAACACACTTTTTTGGTGCCCATGGATTTTGGGTCGTTACATAATTTTTTTGCCCAAGCCAATTTTTTAGGCCTAATATTTTTGCCCAAATCTTCTAAAATTTCGGGTGAACCTTCGGGTTTAGATGGGTAACCCGACCCATGAATAGGTCTAATCATAATGCATGTTTTCGTTTTTGGGAATTTAATAGCATGCCATTTGCATCTCAATAGTTTACTAAATTCACACGGCTTGTTATCGAATTTGTATCATTTCTATTTTTGTAACTGTATACATTTTTCATATTTCAAATAGCAATCCATATACCTTTTAAACATTATAGCATTATCCTGTACATATCATCCGTTCATATAATAATTTCACATCCATTCTATTTTGCATATCTATACGTATTTAGCATATATTTCATACATTTCATTTTAGTCCTTTAGATGCCAAAAACATTATACTCAACAATCCAAACTAAAAGAAAGAACATATAATACAAACATATACATATCATAAATTAATAAAGTAAATTTCATATGAACTTAACAGACAAAATCTACAGTGAGCGAAAAGTCTAAGACTAATCCGCATTTTCCCTTTTCCTCGATTTCCTATCAATTGATCCGAATCTCGATCTATACGGTAATTCATTTCAATTTATCAATTTCTAAATACCCTATAACATCTTCTTTCATGTATATGACTTCTTACTTTCACTTTTCACAATTGCCCTAAAATTTTGCATTGTATTCAATTTAGATCTTAAAACAGAAACCATCATATCTTTCACATTTAAACTCCATTTTTCAATCCTTTTTTAATTTCATCCTTGAATATTCCTAAAGAAACAATATTTACAAAAAAAATTATAACAAATTTGACTTAATTTCATTTTAGTCCTTATAATCAAAACTATAAATATTCTTTTACAAACTAGTACCTATTTCATTTCCAAACTTATAAACTAAGATATACACCAAAAACTTCAAAAATCATTAATGGCAACTTTTACAAACTTTAACACTTTTAAAAACAGAGATATGTTTTAGCTAAATCGAGTTATAATGATCTAAAAAACATACAATTTACGAAAAATGGACCTTTAATACCCTAAATGCAATGGACGATTCTTGGAAGAATTTTGAAGCTTTTTCTCCCCTCTTCAATGGTTTATATTCTATGGAGTTAGATGAGAATGAAAATTCTCTTTCCATCTAAGTTTTATTTTACAATTCATTAATTTTAATTAAAAGAAAATTAATAAAACCAAACCAAATTCATGCACTAACTGTCCAAGCGAACTTATTATGGTCCAATTACTATTTAAATTCATTCAATAATACCATTTGACCCATCTAGCTATTAAAATTTAATAGTGATTAATTTTTTTATCATTTTTATGATTTAGTCCTTATACCGTAATTAACCATCCAATCACTAAAATTTTCAGATCAAAATTCAGTTCATTTATATAACATCTCCGTAAATACTCAGTTTACTGAAACGAGGTACTGATACCTTATTTTCCAAAATCACTAATGTTGGGCCTAAATTATGCCCGGGCCCATACCAAAAACAATAAACCAAAAATAAATAAAACAAAGTCCAGAAATTAAAAAAAGGTCCCTTTTTTTTCAGCTAGCCCAATAACCCCAGACCCATTTACAGCAGTAAGACCACTAAGCCCAAATTGTTTTTAACGAACAGAAACCCTAGCCATTTTTGCGCCGCAAGCATCCAGCAGCCTCCCCAACGCCACACGTCTCGCTTCTCCGCGTCGTGCGCACCTTCACTGCCCACGTTCACCTACAAAATAGAAAAGCAACAGAAACGGCACGACGGATCTAACGAATCTAGAGTTTTTATTTTTTATTTTTCCTAAAAGGCTATAAAAGCCGAAAGAAATCATTTGTATGGGTTTTTTTTTTTTCCACAGAAATATACACACGATTTACATAGAAATACACAATATACACACTTCTTCAGAGAGAAATATAAGGAATCAAAGAGTAAAAACAATACACAAAGACAGTGAGGAAATCTTAATAGAAGCACAAAGAAGGTTAATAATTTTTCTTTCTTCTGTCTTGGTATTTCTTTCGTTTTTTTTATTTTTAAAAATTACGTATTACACAAAAAGAGCTTACCTTGTTTGGCCGGCGTCGGTGATGTGAGATTCGTTGGAGGGTTGCCGGACTAAAGGGGACTCAAACCCTAAGAAATAAGGGAAAAGGGGGGTGTTCTGGTTTTGTTTTTGAAACAGAGATAAGAAATGAAGGAAAACTTTTGGTTTTCATATGCTTTTAAGCATTACAAAGCAAACGGCGCCATTTACAAAGTAAGTGGGTAAAATTGTGCGCTTAGTCCTCCTTCTTCGCGCCACTGTTTAATTGCATCCCCTTTCAGTTCTTTTTTCTATTTTTTAAATTGGCCTCAAACTCCTGCTTTAAATTCAATTCAGTCCTTCTTTTCACCTATTTCACTTTATTTCCAAATTAATTATTTTTTAAGATTTATTATACTTACTGTTTTATTATTACTATAATCATATCTCTTATATTTTTCTTATATTTTATTATCATTATTTTTTAAAAACATTACTTTTCACTTTTCATTATTATCTTCTTGTATTGTTATTTCAATTTTTTTTTTCCTATCACTGTTACAATTACTATTATTCTTAATGTCTTTACTTTAAATCTTTATATTATATATGCTATTGTCATTATATTTATTACTATTCTATTTATTATTAGCATTACTTTTATTTTTCACTATTGCTACTATCATTACTATTAATTTAAATATTATTATTATTTGATTATTAGAGTTTTACTAGTACTACTATTGTTTTATTATTATTAACGTTTTACCTTTTCCTCCTTCACTATTATTTTACACATATATTATGTAACGACCTCAAAAGTATGGATATTGAAAAATGAGTTATCGGGTCTCTATTTTTAGTAAACGGACTCATAAAATATTTATTAAAAAATATTTACAAAGTTAGTTGTGTGTTTAATAAGGTTTTATTTAGGTGAATTTGACTTAATTAGAAGTATTTGAGAAAAAGGATTAAATTGAAAAAGGTGCAAAAGTTGAATTATAGATTAAAAGAAATTATGAAGGACCAAAATGGCAATTATGCCATTTTGTAAAGTTGAGGCGGTGTATTGTGTAAAAAATCTGAGATTTTTACTATATTATTATATTATTATATTATTATATTATTATATTATTATTTATAAAAAAAAAAAAAAAAAAAAGAAAGAAGAGAAACATAACAGAAAAGAAACAGACAACAAGACGAAAGCAGGGGAAAGAAAGAAAGAAAGAAAGAAAAAGGAGAAATTGATGATTTAAAGCTTGGATGTTTAATAGGTAAGTTAATTTAGCCCTTTTCTTCTAATTTTGATGTTTTATAAGTTTTAGAACAAAGTTTTGTTGAATTAAGTTGAAATTCTGGAAATTCTTAGATTTTTGAACATGAGTTATGTGGATCAAATTGATGAATTAGGGGTTTAATTAATGGAATATCTAGTTAGAAATTGATTTTAAGGATTAAATTGTGAAAATGTTTGGAATTAAAGTCTATTACTGGAATTCTGATTCCCAAAGATTATAAAGTTGTTTAAAGTGATAGAATAAGGTGTTTATTGAGAAAAATCAGCTCAATTGAGAAGTTAATTGAGCAGGGACGAAATTATCATTTATTGAAAGCTTAAGGAAAAATGGTAATAAACAGTTTGCACTAAAACAGTTTGGACAGCAGCAGTAGACTAGTTTTGAAAAAATCACTAAAAATCGTATAAGTGGAATTAGAAGCTGAATGAGATATGAAATTAAAGCTTATTGAGTCTAGTTTCATATGAAAGAAACAGGGAAAGCAAAGGAATTCTGTAATTTGAGATATTTATATTTTTGTAAGACTGGTTTAGAGGAATTTCAGGATCCCCTGTTCTGAATTTGAAAAATCATAACAAATTGAAGAAAAATAATTAGAGGCTTAACTTTATATGTTTAGAATCCTGAATGAGTCTATTTTCAAATGAAATAAATAAGAAGGTCATATGAATTCTGTACGAAGAGTAATTTGATTCGTAGTGAAGAGAGGTCAGAACAGTCAAACAGTAAAACAGGGGAAACTTTAAGAATAATCTGGTATTGATTGGCCATACCAAAAATTCTGGAAAAATTATAGTAAAAAGATATATGAGTCTAGTTTCAAGGAAAATTAACGGTTCTTCATTTGGAGTTCTGTAGCTCGAGAAATAAATAATTTAGTGACTATGACACAAAAGGACAGCTTTGAATAAGTTTATGAGTAAATGATTAAATTGAAATGTGAGCAATAGTAAGAAAGCATGAATTTATCATAAAATACATGTTTATTTTATTAAATATTACAGGAAATTATTTGATTATTTTTAACATATAAATGTTATATGTTTATATGAAATTAAAGAGAAAAGAAAAGGAAGGAGAGGACCGAATCGAAGGAAAAGGAAAAGAGAAGGTTAAGGAGTGAAGGAAGAAGAATTTATATCACCTCAACCTTTTGTTGTAAGTACTACAAGAATTTTAAATTATTGTTATTTATCCTTTTTGAAATATTTATGTGAATTATTTAAATACATGAGATTCAAACTTTAATGCCCAAGTAGCGAAATTAGAACTCTTTGGGATATTAGTGGCATGCCATTAAGGAACTTTAGCGCTCTACGATATTAGCACGTTGGTGCTCTCGATATTGCTGCGTTGGTGCTCTCGATATTAGCACGTTGGTGCTCTCGATATTAGCACATTGGTGCTCTCGATAATTAGCATGTCGTTGCTCTCTGTTCATTGTGCATCATAATGCACCTCTGTATATATGTTAAAGTATATCCGGTGTGTTCTAGGAAGTCTACTTTGGGCTAAGAATGTGAAATGAGAACAAAAGTGAATTCTTGATGTGTTAAGGTAAGTTCAATACCTTACAAGAGATAAGCTAAATTCGTTTTAAAGCAATGCATAGTTGAAATGACTTATATGTGAGAAGATATACAAGAATTGATTGAGTTAAAATATTCTATTATGATTGATTATATAATTATTCTTGTGGTGCTTACTAAGCCTTCACGGCTTAACGCGTTTATTTTAGCAGCGTAGGTACAATTAAACTAGAAGAGATAGAGTCCAACTAGAAGATCTCTCACCTCATCACATCCTCAAGGGCTTCAAAGGTAGTTACTATATTTTGTATTAAAATGGCATGTACATATGTAGTTCAAAGGTGTCCCCATGTGATAGGGACTAAAATGTAGATTCTTGAAATTTTATCTATTTTCAGTTATTTGAAGTATTTTAGTATATATGGAATGAATTAATAAACAATAAATATGTTAGCAAAAATGGTTGGTAAGTTAAAATATTATATTCAAATGTTTTAATTAGACGAGATTCAGCCATAATTGTTTTGGCACCAAATGTAATAGTCTTATACTGGGTTTGCATAATTGAACCGGGTATAGGGTATTACATTTATTGGTATCGAGCCTAGGTTTTTCGAATTCTTGGGTCGAGTATGAGTCTATTTGTACATGCCATTTTATAAATTGATGTGATGAGATGAGGTTTAGTTATTTAATTGTGTAATTTATGAATATTGTAGAAACTTAAAGATGTCTTACGAAAGAATAAAAGATACCGATTTTGTGATGTATACTGAAATTTATGAATTTAATAAAATAGAGTTGGTTGTCTCTTAGTATAGAAAGAGGAAATGTTAAAGAAAGAAATGTTTTCCAATCGAAATAATTTCGATAATTCTAAAAGTGATGTTCAAATAATTAAGTAAAATGTTACTTATGATGAAAGCAGAATTTGAAAAGATGTGGATAAATGTCGATAGTAAGAAATGATAAATGTTGAGTATATACATGAAGCTAAATTATGAGGCCTTACGATCTCTACCCCTTATTGGTACGATTATTATATTTATAGTGAAATTGATAGGAATTATAATGATTTAGTTCAAAAGTGTGGAACTGAAGAGTTTAAAGGAAAGAAAGATGATGACCAGTGAGGTGAAGAATGATTAGAGAACATTCAAAGAATATTTGAAGAATTGCAGATTATACAAGAGATGAAAAGTTGAAATGTGCAGTATTTTTATTAAAGGGTGAGGTTTACCAATGGTGGAACATTGTCATGAATATACATTCTACATAGAAAATTAATTGGAATTCCTTTGTATCACGAATTTAAAAGAAATATGTGAGTCAACCTTATCTTGTGAAGAAGAAAAGAGAATTTCTGGATTTGAAGCGCAGAACCACATGTCTATTCTTTGAATATGAGCGTGAATTTATCGATTTCTTTTTGAAAATTATTTGGGAATACACAGTGCTACTATTAAAGGAAGAAGTCATATATCGAAATTGCTTTATTCGGATATGGTAACTCTGAGAATAAGTTAGCGAAGTTTCTTTCGAATAAGCTTTGTGAGTGAAGTGAATGATACGGGATTTGTTGATGATTATATATGTTAACGGATTAGTAAAGGGAATTACGAAATATTTGAATACAATTTGCTATAGTTGGGTATTCTACAATGATCTCTTACGGGTATTCTATATGGGTATTCTATATGTTCTTTTATCTCAGAGAGGTATATGCAAGCTATTCGGATGTGACTTTTATTGTGCAGAAAGTTTGGAATCATAACGTTAAAATGGAAGTTACGGTTGATTCTGATCGGTACTACTCTATTTTTCTTTGGATTTTCTAATTTGTTCTGTTAGATAGAAGACTTAATGATCGATTCATATGGAGTTATTTTCTATTTCTATCGGTTGATATTCGTACATATACATAATTTGCATTATCTTTATCACAATCGTTTCTAGTGAGGATAAATGGTATTCTTCTTTTGGTTTTCTTTGAATATTATCGATTTCTTTATCATTGAATATGGTTTTTATTCTCGGAAATTCAATATAGCTTCACATCCGGGATTTCATTATGCCACATCCGGGATTTCATTATATTGGTTTTCTTATTATTTTATAGTCCGATCCTATCTATCAAATATGATTCATCTGTGAAGGGTATTCGAGTGATAGAAGGTAAATATATATATTCTTGTTATAAATCTTGGTTCGATTATGGGAGCTCGGTATATGGATCTTAGATTATAGAAGTTGTATTATTATATTTGGTTATTATTGGGACTATACGGATTTCTTCTTCTATTTTAAAGTACTATTGAAGTTGAAGTATTGATCCATTTATATTATTGAAATGTTTGATAGAGATCTACGATTTACGGTTCACTTTACGATTGGAATAACTTATAAGAATGCTATACGAGTGATAGTTGATTAATTTATAAAGTCAGAACTGATTGATGGCTTCAGAAACTTGCGGAGATGTACATTCCAAAAATTGTAAGATTTCATGGTATTCTAGTATTGATAATATCTGATCGAGATTGTAGTTCACTTTGGGGTTACGAAAATAATTACGAAATTATTTGAGTACTTAACTCGATTTCGATCTGACATTTCATTCGCAAATTGATGGATAATTTGAGAGAGAGTTGGTTAGATTTAGAAAGAAAATGTACTGGTGGTCAGCTATGAAACATGATATTTCTGAGTTTGTATCAAGATGTCTGATATGTCAACAGGTCAAAGCAGAACATCAAGTACCTTCGGGGTTACTCCAGCCAATTACTATACCGAAATGGAAATGGGAAAGAATCACTATGGAATTTGTATCGGGGTTACCGTTGTCTTCGAGGAAAAAGGATGTTATTTGGGTGATTAGTGACCGATTGGTAAAATCAGCGCACTTTATTCCGGTACGTACGGATTATTCTTTAGATAAACTGGTTAAACTGTATATATCTGAGATTGTCAGAATACACAGAGTGTCTGTCTCCATAATATTGGATTTCCCGATTTACGTCTTGTTTCTGGAATAAATTACAAGAAGCTTTGGGTATTCAGTTGTAGTTCAGTACTGCATTTCCTCCTCAGACAGATGGCCAATCTGAGTTTGTAATTCAGGTATTGGAAGATATACTCGATGTTGTATACTAGAGTTCGAAGGTAATTGAGAGAGGTATCTACCTTTGATTGAATTTGCTTACAATATGATTATCGATCCAAAGTATTAAAATGGCTCTCGCATGAAGCTTTGTATGGTAGAAAGTGTAGAACATCGTTATATTGGGATGAGCTCGGTGGAAAGAAGATACATGGGGTTGATTTGATCCAGGAAATGAGAAGAAAAAGTAAAGGCAATTCGGAATAGATTAAAAGCAGCACTCGACAACAGAAATCAATTGTGGATTTAAAACATCGGGATATTAAATATTTTGTGGGTGATAAAGTATTTATCAAGGTGTTTATTTGAAGGAAACTATAAGAAATCAGTGTTTCATCTCTTTTTAAGTAAATTTCGAGGACGAAATTTCAAAAGGGGGGGAGAATTGTAACGACCTCAAAAGTATGGATATTGAAAAATGAGTTATCGGGTCTCTATTTTTAGTAAACGGACTCATAAAATATTTATTAAAAATATTTACAAAGTTAGTTGTGTGTTTAATAAGGTTTTATTTAGGTGAATTTGATTTAATTAGAAGTATTTGAGAAAAAGGATTAAATTGAAAAAGGTGCAAAAGTTGAATTATAGATTAAAAGAAATTATGAAGGACCAAAATGGCAATTATGCCATTTTGTAAAGTTGAATGGTGTATTGTGTAAAAAATCTGAGATTTTTACTATATTATTATATTATTATATTATTATATTATTATATTATTATTTATAAAACAAAAAAAAAAAAAAAAAAAAGAAGAGAAACATAACAGAAAAGAAACAGAGAACAAGACGAAAGCAGGGGAAAGAAAGAAAGAAAGAAAGAAAAAGGAGAAATTGATGATTTAAAGCTTGGATGTTTAATAGGTAAGTTAATTTAGCCCTTTTCTTCTAATTTTGATGTTTTATAAGTTTTAGAACAAAGTTTTGTTGAATTAAGTTGAAATTCTGGAAATTCTTAGATTTTTGAACATGAGTTATGTGGATCAAATTGATGAATTAGGGGTTTAATTAATGGAATATCTAGTTAGAAATTGATTTTAAGGATTAAATTGTGAAAATGTTTGGAATTAAAGTCTATTACTGGAATTCTGATTCCCAAAGATTATAAAGTTGTTTAAAGTGATAGAATAAGGTGTTTATTGAGAAAAATCAGCTCAATTGAGAAGTTAATTGAGCAGGGACGAAATTATCATTTATTGAAAGCTTAAGGGAAAAATGGTAATAAACAGTTTGCACTAAAACAGTTTGGACAGCAGCAGTAGACTAGTTTTGAAAAAATCACTAAAAATCGTATAAGTGGAATTAGAAGCTGAATGAGATATGAAATTAAAGCTTATTGAGTCTAGTTTCATATGAAAGAAACAGGGAAAGCAAAGGAATTCTGTAATTTGAGATATTTATATTTTTGTAAGACTGGTTTAGAGGAATTTCGGGATCCCCTGTTCTGAATTTGAAAAATCATAACAAATTGAAGAAAAATAATTAGAGGCTTAACTTTATATGTTTAGAATCCTGAATGAGTCTATTTTCAAATGAAATAAATAAGAAGGTCATATGAATTCTGTACGAAGAGTAATTTGATTCGTAGTGAAGAGAGGTCAGAACAGTCAAACAGTAAAACAGGGGAAACTTTAAGAATAATCTGGTATTGATTGGCCATACCAAAAATTCTGGAAAAATTATAGTAAAAGATATATGAGTCTAGTTTCAAGGAAAATTAACGGTTCTTCATTTGGAGTTCTGTAGCTCGAGAAATAAATAATTTAGTGACTATGACACAAAAGGACAGCTTTGAATAAGTTTATGAGTAAATGATTAAATTGAAATGTGAGCAATAGTAAGAAAGCATGAATTTATCATAAAATACATGTTTATTTTATTAAATATTACAGGAAATTATTTGATTATTTTTAACATATAAATGTTATATGTTTATATGAAATTAAAGAAAAAGAAAAGGAAGGAGAGGACCGAATCGAAGGAAAAGGAAAAGAGAAGGTTAAGGAGTGAAGGAAGAAGAATTTATATCACCTCAACCTTTTGTTGTAAGTACTACAAGAATTTTAAATTATTGTTATTTATCCTTTTTGAAATATTTATGTGAATTATTTAAATACATGAGATTCAAACTTTAATGCCCAAGTAGGCGAAATTAGAACTCTTTGGGATATTAGTGGCATGCCATTAAGGAACTTTTAGCGCTCTCGATATTAGCACGTTGGTGCTCGATATTAGCACGTTGGTGCTCTCTGATATTAGCACGTTGGTGCTCTCTGATATTAGCACATTGGTGCTCTCTGATAATTAGCATGTCAGTGCTCTCTGTTCATTTGTGCATCATAATGCACCTCTGTATATGTTCCGTATATCCGGTGTGTTCTAGGAAGTCTACTTTGGGCTAAGAATGTGAAATGAGAACAAAAGTGAATTACTGATGTGTTAAGGTAAGTTCAATACCTTACAAGAGATAAGCTAAATTCGTTTAAAGCAATGCATAGTTGAAATGACTTATATGTGAGAAGATATACAAGAATTGATTGAGTTAAAATATTCTATTATGATTGATTATATAATTATTCTTGTGGTGCTTACTAAGCCTTCACCGGCTTAACGCGTTTATTTTAACGCAGAGGTACAATTAAACTAGAAGAGATAGAGTCCAACTAGAAGATCTCTCACCTCATCACATCCTCAAGGGCTTCAAAGGTAGTTACTATATTTTGTATTAAAATGGCATGTACATATGTAGTTCAAAGGTGTCCCCATGTGATAGGGACTAAAATGTAGATTCTTGAAATTTTATCTATTTTCAGTTATTTGAAGTATTTTAGTATATATGGAATGAATTAATAAACAATAAATATGTTAGCAAAAATGGTTGGTAAGTTAAAATATTATATTCAAATGTTTTAATTAGACGAAGATTCAGCCATAATTGTTTTGGCACCAAATGTAATAGTCTTATACCGGGTTTGCATAATTGAACCGGGTATAGGGGTATTACATATTATTATCACTATACTATACTTATTATTATTATGTTTATTGATACTGTTTTATTACTAATATATTTTTATTTATTACTTTTTATTATTTCTTATATTTTATTACGTACTATTATTATATCTGTATTATTTAGTATTTCTATTTCCCTTATTATCTTATTTATCATTATTAATTTTTCGTATTATTACCATTTTCTTCTTTATTGATGTTCTTGCTTATTGTATTATTATTCAATTATTATATCTATGGTTTTAATATTATGGTTACCCTTTTTTATTCCTATATTCATTAATTTTATTACTAATATTTTTGTTACTACTTTTCATATATTTTTATTCAATGTTTTTCTTTCATTTCTTTTGACCTTTAGTTTTCCTTTTTTATGATAATTCTCATTTGTTCACACATTGTTTTATTAACTTTCTTTTGTTTATTCATCTCTGTTTATTTTGCTCTTAGTATTGTTATTTATATTTCCGTTCATTTTATTCCCGTTAAGTATATCAATTGCGACTTATTTTTCCAAATTCTTGTCCCAATAATTTTACTCGATCTGTAATTCTTTGCAAATAAAGGCAACATTTGGTGGTTGGAAATTCGAGGAATCGTGCCCTAGCGTGCTGGATTTCGGTTTTTTGTTTGACCGAATCATTAAATATCCTTATTATGTCCGTTTTTCTAAATTTTTAAAAAACAAGGTAATATTTTGTGCTTGGAGGTTTTGAGAAATTGTGCCCTAACGTGCTGGGTTTCAATTTTTCGCTCGTCCAAAGGACTGAATATCCTTTTAAAATTTTGGTCGTGTTTTTTCAACTTTAAAAATAAGGCAATATTTCATATTTGGAAATTTGAGGTATCGTGCCCTAACGTGCTGGGTTTCGGTTCGTTCGTTTAGCCAAATAATGAAATACCCTTTTTAAAATGATGGCGCATGAATTTCGGGAACCATGAAATGATTTTGGTGCCAAAGGTCTGAAACATCGTATCTAACATGCTGGATGTGATATTTCATCCTTTCGGAATAAGAGAGTTTCGACATCCAATTCAAGTTATCCAAATATTTTTTTGAAGATTCATACTTTAAAATCTTTTCTAATTTTCGACATTAAGGACATTAACCAATCAATACGGTACCAATTTTGGGCGTTACGAGGGTGCTAATCCTTCCTCGTGCGTAACCGACTCCCGAGCCCGTTTTCTTAAAATTCGTAGACCAAAATATTTTCTAAAGTGACCCAATCACACTTCGAAAAAGGATTGGTGGCGACTTCATTTTCTTTTTTAAAGTCGGCCTGTTTTCCAAACAAAAAATGGTTCCGACAGCTTGGCGACTCCACTGGGGACCAATAAGAGAGTCAAGCCATTAGAATTGATTGATTAATGTCCTTTTATCGAAAATTAAATTTGATTTTTGATTCTTTCATAGCGTGAGTTTGGGTCGTGTCTTATGTGTCTAGGGTACTCTTGCATAATATTGCATGACCGTTGTGGTCACACATTTTAAGTGAGAGTGTGAAGCTACTCCTTCGTGAGGTTTTCACCTTCGTGTAGGATAGTGAATCGCTTTTGAGATACATCCGTACATATGTCTTCGTGAGGTTTTCACCTCCGTGTAGCCATAGGGAAATGTATTCCCCTGAACTGAACTCGGTCTGTATGAGCCTATAATGGGTAAAGATCGAGGAATTTGCTGGTTCAGGTACCCTTTTTCCCTTAGAACCAAACCACATATAGTGAACCCTAAGAACCCACCTTAGGCAGAACTATGTCAAACCCTAGTGGTCACCCTGATAGGTGTTCTATGTTATTTATTTCTCCTGTACTAATGTGTTCTCTTTTGTTTTGATTGCATTGCATTTACATTATAGAAAAGAGGTGTTGATTTCAAATTCGATTGCTAAATAGAAAAGTTAGTCATAAGAAAATGGATTTTTTGATAAAATGGATTATAATACGGTCGTCTGAATATAGTCCAAATGAACACAACGAGAGAAAACTGATAGTCCGTGAAGGAATACACGACCTTATCACCAAGGATTCAAGTTGACGAAGACTATTCGAGAATTACCACATCTCGGCTTTCTTGAAAAGGTTAACAAGTGAACAGGAGTCACAGTCCATATCAAGCAAAATGAGCTAGAGGAGGCATCTGTTAGAAGTTTATAATATTTAACTTTTGCGAAGAAGGGGATTGATGTTTTCACTTGGACTATGAAGACAAGGCTGTGTATGCGATCCGTTTTGTGTAAAGAAATTTATTCTCTAGTAAAGTTTTTCTAATGTAACTGAATTCAGAGTCAACGCCTCTCTTTCTTTTTGCATTTATTCATTTGCATTGTATTACATGCATTCGCATTACATCGCATCATATGCATCGATATCATAAAAGAACCCTATTAACTAGAGGTCGTATTATAGTTATCCTGAAACACCGCTACTACACTCGAAGGAAAACAAAAGCAATGGATCAAAGGATAGAAAAGTTAGAGCAGATGCAGAAGGAGATGCAAGACCAACTGCAAACTCAGATGCAAGAGCAGTTGGCCAAGATCCAACAGGATATGAGGGATCAAATGTTGGAATCCTAGAGAAGTATGATGAGCCAGTTAACACAGCTGTTGACTGGAGGGCCTGGTAAAGGAAAGAGCTCTATGGTTGATATCAGAGGTAACAATGAAGATTCTACTTATTTTCCAGGCTTGGCCCCGGTAAATTCCCAGATTCAACCTCTAAGAGTGTCAATCAACATCAAACCCCAGTATCAATCTGGTATCCCAGCACCGATAAACTTCTCTGCAGGCTGGAGCTCCAACCCAGAGATAATTTGGCAAATCCAATAGTCCTTGACTTCGATGATGCAGCAGAAGGAGGAAAAACAAAGGCGAAGCTCCCAAAAGAGTTTGAGGATCGATGCAAATGGCTAGAGGAGAAGTTTCGAGCATTGGAAAGTGCTGATTACCAATGCGAGGTAGATGCCAAAAAGTTGAGTTTGGTCCCTGATCTGGTACTCCCACCAAAATTTAAGATGCTTGAATTCGAAAAACATAATGGGACCAGCTGCCCTGAGGCCCACATTACAATGTTCTGCCGGAGAATGACAGGTCATGTCAACAATGACCAGTTGTTAATCCACTATCTCCAGGATAGTCTGACTGGAGCCACGGCTAAGTGGTACAACCAGTTGAGTCGTACTCAAGTCAAATTATGGAAAGATTTGGCACAGGACTTCATGAAACATTATGGCCATATGACTGATATAGCGCCTGGCAGGATCACGTTGCAAAACATAGAGAAAAAGTCAAGCGAGAGTTTTAGAAAATATGCCCAGAAGTGGAGGGAAGTCGCTACGCAAGTCTAGCCACCGCTACTAGAAAAGGAAATGACCATGCTCTTCATAAATACCCTGAAAGCACCTTTCATCAATCATATGTTGGGGAGCGCAACTAAGAGTTTCGCAAACATGGTGATGCCCGGTGAAATGATAGAGAACGCGATAAGGTGTGGGAAAATAGAAACTGAAGAGAGCATGAGAAGATCAGCTCCAAAGAAAAAGGAGAATGAAGTAGGTAATGTAAGCTCGGGTTATCCCAAATTCATTACTATCAGTCAACCGAGAGTGGTCGCTGCGGGCCAGCAGGCCCCACCAAGACAAGAGCCCAACACGAGGCAGAAGATTGAGAAATTCCAGTTTACTCCCATACTTGTGACGTATAGGGAGTTGTATAAAACTTTGTTCGACGAACACGTAGTAGCCCCTGTCTACTCAGAACTGTTGCAACCCTCATATCCTAAATGGTACGATGCAAGCACTCAATGTGAATACCATGCGGGGATAGTGGGGCACCTGATAGAGAATTGCTTCCCTTTCAAAAAGCTAGTCGAAAGGCTCATCAAAATGGGCATTGTGAAGTTCAAGATGCGCCTTTCGTAGGAAATCCGTTACCCAATCACATTGATAATGGGGTAAACGCGATAATCGAGAGCGCAGAAAAAAGAATCAAGTTGAACGTTGCAGAAATAAGAACCCCGTTGAGAGAGGTCTGGATAAGAATGGTGGAAAGAGGTTTAATCATACAGGAGGTAAGGGGCAAATTCTAGGATGCGAGGAATTACAGTGAGTTCCATAACAAGGAAGGTTATGAGATCCAGCAATGCAATAAATTCAGAGCCCTAGTACAAGGGTTAATGGATAATAAAGAGCTGGAGTTCTTTGATTTTGCGGAAGGAGAAAACGTGTGCACCATAGGAGGAGAATCAATAGAGAAAGACGTTGAGGCCAAATGAGGATCAAGAACTTTTCCCTGTATATCCAATGCATTCGTATCGGAAGAAATTTTCCATCCGGGATTGGAAAACATGAATGAAGAAATGGCTGAAGACATGTTGAAAACTGTGAACATCAACGCCATATTTGAAGAGGAATCAAAAGGAGGAAACTTAGCGAGCATATGCCCCTATGAGCCGGGAAGTGTTCTGAACAACTGGACTGCGAAGGAAATTCCTGTAGTCTTTAGAGCTAGCACAAAGTAATGCTCAAAACACACTTGTTGTTTTAAGCCTAGAAACAATAAGAATCTTCTGTGAAATAGGCTCATGTTCAAACATCTTTACTTTCAATGAAAAATGCATTTTTGTGTTTCATATTGGGAAAATATTTTTCCATTCTTTCATTTCATTCATAATCGTGTCATATAAATAAGCCACTCTTAGATTCATCATTTGGATATCCTTTCATACCTATAATAGGTACCCAGATATCAAGACATAAGCAACGCTGTTACGGACTCCCTTTTGAGTGAAATATGAGTATAAAAGGATCCAAGGATTTTGAAGATGTCAGAGATTGTAACTTATCTTTTGATTTGTTAAGGATGGTAGAACAAAATGAAAATAGACTGTACCACATAAAGGGTCAGTGGACATTGCGAGTCTGGGAAAGGAGTGAAGATCGAAGTCTTGCCCACCACAGAAATAAAGCGAGACGTCATTGAGTTATTCTAAGAATTCAAAGATGTCTTTGCATGACCGCATCAAGGTATGCCTAGGCACGAGAAGATTATGGAGTGTTCGAAAAATCACATACTAAGAGTTTTTCCGATAGCCGGTTGACTATAAGGTTCGGGTATCGCTGGTCTACTATGAAAAGGAGATTGTGTCAGTTATGCTGTAAATGCCAAATCGGGAAGACATGACTTATATGATTCCCCTATTTTTTCCTATACGTGGGGCATAGATGTTACTGGAACGATCTCCACAAAAGCATCTAGTTGACGCCTATTCATCTTTGTGATTGTCAATTATTTCACTAAGAGGGTGAGGGTCGGTTTCTATGGTAAAGCTACAAAGTCAACCGTCATCAAGTTCAATTTCAACTTCAAATTCAAGTTCGAATAAAAAAAGAGCAAAAGAAAAGGAAAAAGAAAGAAAAGAAAGAAACCATCCAAAAGATTTTGAAAGATGATTGAAGCTTGTAAAGATTAGCATGGACTAGATACCATTTACCCTCTATGCTTTTAGAGTGTTGGCCAGGACCCTACCGGGGCAACACTTTTCTCATTGGTTTATGGGATGAAGACAGTCTTGCCCATCGAATTTGAAATCCTTCTCTCCAAATTTTGTCAGAGCCGAAGTTGGATGAAACGGAGTGGGTTCAATCTCGGTATGATCAACTGAATTTGATCGAGGAAAAGGTTAAGAGCCATCTGTCGTGGTCAAATGTACCAGAAGCGAATGATGTGGGCTTACAACAAAAAAATTCACCCCAAGAGTTTTCCATTAAGGAGACTTGGTATTGAAACAGATCCTCCCTACGCAAAAAGACTTCAGGGAAAAGTGGAAGCCTAAGGACCTTATGTGGAAAAGAAGGCTTTTTCTGGAAGAGCATTGATACTAGCCGAGATGGACGGCAAGAGTCAGTCGAACCCGGTTAATGTGGACTTAATCAAGAAACACTTCATTTAAAAAGGAAATAGGCCAAGGTAAAAACCCGCAAATGATGCTTTGGGGCTTTTCGCAAAAAAAAAAAACGGAGAGGCCAAGGTGAAAACCCGCAAAGGGTGCCTTGAGACCAAAGGGCTTTGAGTCGAAAACTCGAAAAGAGTGGCTCAAATTTTGATCAGAAGTGGGGCATACAGTGGTCTTGCTACGCTTGAATTAACAATGAGGAGGTATGTTACATTTTAGGGCATCGACAAAGTACTCTAGATCCCCTGAACACATATTGAGCTTAAATGGTCCTCAAGTAGTTTGAACAGAGAAGCTCAGGCTGTGATATCTGGGGCACCAATTCCATTTTCCTCTCTCATTTTTTGTACCTTAGCAAAATTTGTTTCCTTAGCTTAATTCATTCTTCACGGGTTTTGTCCCGAATAAATTTCAGTTTTATTCATCTCTATGATCTTTTCCCAAGCATTTCATATTGAAATAATGATTACTGAACTAATAATGCTTTCACAAAAGAAGTTTTGTGTATTACTCTAAAAGTCTCTAAATAATACAATAATTGAAACAAGACCATTATTTAGAACTCACCAGGCATAAGGGGCTTGGAACCCCTGAAATAAGGGTTTAAGCAGTGACGACATCGTCAGATTCTCTGTTAGAAGTATCAGTTGAACAAAGAAGACATACGTCAAGGATATCACCTTAATAAATGACAAACAATGACAGCCCAAGTGTTAAAAATAGATATTCTCATGACATTTTGCATTCATTCGTAACATTTATAGTACATGTGGTTAGGAGCATTTTTCATGACATCCTAATCATTTGGCATAAGCATAGACCCCATGAAATCAATTCTACAGGTAGGTTCCCCAGAGGACAATATAGCATAATTGATGGGAGTTACAGAAGATTAAAGATTTTATCCCACTGAGCAGGAGTGGAACAGATCGAAAACAATAAGCCTTAATTCCCTAAGCAGTAGGGTAACAGGCTGAAAAATTACAGATCTTATTCCACTGAGCAGGAGTGGAACAGATCAAACACAATGAGCCTTAATTCCCTAAGCAGTAGGGTAACAGGCTGAAAATAACAGATCTTATCCCACTGAGCAGGAGTGGAACAGATCGAAGACGATGGGCCTTAATTCCCTAAGCAGTAGGATAGCAGGCCGAAAATAATAGATCTTATCCCACTGAGCAGGAGTGGAACAGATCGAAGACGATGGGCCTTAATTCCCTAAGCAGTAGGATAGCAGGCCGAAAATAATAGATCTTATCCCACTGAGCAGGAGTGGAACAGATCGAAGACGATAAGCCTTAATTCCCTAAGCAGTAGGGTAACAGGCTGAAGATTACAGATCTTATCCCACTGAGCAGGAGTGGAACAGATAAAAGACAATGAGCCTTAATCCCCTAAGCAGTAGGGTAACAGGCTGAAGATAGCAGATCTTATCCCCACTGAGCAGGAGCAGGACAGATCGAAAATGGCGAATCTTATCTACATGTATCGGTAATGGAGCAGATTTAAGCCACTAGCCTTATCTCCCTGAGCAGGAGCGGAGCGGACTAATGATAACAGATCTTATCTCTACTGAGCAGGAGTAGAGTAAATCGAAGACTACAAGTCTTATCTCCATGTATCGGCAATGGAGCAGACTAAAGATTACAGATCATATCTCCCTAAGCATTAGTGGAATAGATTGAAACGAAATTCTCATAACCCTGAAGATGCAGTAGATGGAATGAAGCTACCTGAAGAAAGGAAACATCAAGTTAAGACTCAGCAAGACTGGGCAAAATCGGCCCTCTTGAAGTTTTTGCTCCATTCTCATTACACGACAATGAGCAAAGAGGGGCAGCTGTTGGGCCTAAATTATTCCCGGGCCCATACCAAAAACAATAAACCAAAAATAAATAAAACAAAGTCCAGAAATTAAAAAAAGGTCTATTTTTTTTTATTAGCCCAATAACCCTGCACCCATTTACAAAGATAAGCCCACTAAGCCCAAATTGTTTTTAACGAACAGAAACCCTAGCCATTTTTGCGCCGCAAGCCTCCAGCAGCCTCCCCAACGCCGCACGTCTCGCTTCTCGGCGTCGTGCGCACCTTCACTGCCCACGTTCACTTGCAAAATAGAAAAGCAACAGAAACGACACGACGGATCTAACGAATCTAGAGTTTTTATTTTTTGTTTTTCCTAAAAGGCTATAAAAGCCGAAAGAAATCATTTGTATGGGGGTTTTTTTTTCACAGAAATATACACACGATTTACATAGAAATACACAGTATACACACTTCTTCAGAGAGAAATACAAGGAATCAAAGAGTAAAAACAATACACAAAGACAGTGAGGAAATCTTAATAGAAGCACAAAGAAGGTTGATAATTAACGTGTAAGAGCTAAAATGTTAGCTTTTTAAATATATATAGGTTAAAATATTATTTTTAATAATAGAGGGATTAAAACGAACTTTTTGATATGATAGAAGACTTGTAGTAAACTTCATGCTGATTTTTTCCCTTTAACTAAATCAATTAATTGTATTAATTATTTGAATTAATAATTAATGAGATTGTAAAAGATTACATTAGAAGAGCTTGTTAGATTTGTAAGATAAATTTAAAATAAAACTTAATAAACTAAGATCTATCATGTCAAATCATCAAGAATAAATGAAGAATAAAACTAGATGCGGAAGCGTACCTGAATCCATGAATTCCTTGTAGTTTTACCGGATTTTGGGGATTTGATCTTCCAAATTAGCACACAAGAAATTTAGAGAATATTTACTCTCTCTCTTTCCTAATGATGAGATATTAGAAAAGATATCTTGTGTATAATTTAGGGACCATAACCCTAATATTTATAACATTAGTATATTAGTTTTAATCAAATTCTAATTAGTCCATTATTAATTAGAATTTGATTAGAAGAGTATCTACACATATTTGACCTATACTTTATTTAATAATTAAAAGTCTAATAAAATTCTAACTAAATTAGATCAGTTTTAATTTGACTAACCTATCATAATAATAAATAATATGTACGTGAATGGCTAAATTTTCCAACAGAGGTATCAAAATTAGAATTTGATCCAAAATAAAAGAACGAAGTCGAGTAACCAAACCGGCCGTATAGGGTGTTTGGTTCATGGTACGAGTCACGACATGACATGCGGCATAAATGGCGAGGGCGTGAGAGCGAGCCCAAATCAGGACAGAAAAACTCCAAACATTTAATGCGGCAATTCCTTTGTTGCCTAACTGTTCTCATTTTCTGTTATTTCGTCGCTCCCGCTCCTGCGAGCCTAATGTTTCATCCAAAACTACCACAACAATCCCAATACTCTTTGTTCACAATCTCCGCCTCCGCTTCGCTCCTCCTCTTCTCTCGCCCATGAAGCAACGTAGTTCGACGAAAATCTCCCTTAAATGGATCCCATTTCTCTGCATCTCCTTCTTCGTCCTCGGAACTGTCTTCTCTAACAGGTCTCCCTTTCTATTTGTTCTTTCTTTTATTAATTTATGAAATGATGTCAATGCCTTTCCTTTTTCCTTTTTTTTTAGGTTCGGGTCTTTGATTGTTGGGGTGGGGTTTTTTATTTTTTATATATATTGGATTTTGGTTACAGGCTATGGATTGCAACTATATTCAACGATTGTGACACTAAGAAAGTATGTTGCTATTATGTTCACAATGACAGTTTTTTTAACTTTAGTTTTTGGTTTTCTTCAACTTTTTCTTTTAAAAACAAAGCTTTATTGTGTTTTGCAGAAGCCTGCAACAGATAATGATGAAAAGGGTGAGGTTTTGAAAACCCACGAAGCAATTGAGTGAGTGCGAAACTGGGTGCTTATTCTTTTAGTTAAAGTTCATGTTTTTGCTTTGGGAAGTCTTCACTTTTCACTATTAATTTCTTTGCAATTTTTTTATTTTTGATGAGGGCCTAACTAGATCTCTAGACAAGTCATTTGCAATGCTCCAGATTAAGTTAGCTCCACCAGGTAGTTCTCAGAAAATGAAGAACTCGGATGCCACCAGTGCTGTCTCGACCTTGGCTGGTATCGACTCGCCGAGGAAGAAAGCATTCATGGTCATTGGGATTAACACTGCTTTTAGTAGTAGGAGACGGCGTGATTCCATCAGAGAAACTTGGATGCCACAAGGTCTTTTATAGAGCATTTGATTCGTTTCTTCTTTGTATTTCATTATACGAAATGAATTCTTATGTTTATGTTTGAGCAGGGGAAAAGCTTGTTCGGTTGGAGCGTGAAAAGGGGATTATTATCCGTTTCATAATCGGCCATAGGTAAAATCATTTTTCAGTTCTTTTTTCAAGTGCATGCATATGGAGATCAAATCTTGAGCGTGAATGGTAATGTTTAAAGTGTGATGGATATGGGAGAAATGTACTTGCTTCAGTATGAAATTCAAACTGACGTTCGTTTATATCTGCATTTATTAACTCCAGTGCAACATCCGACAGCATTTTAGATAGAGCCATTGATTCAGAGGATGCTCAACATAAGGACTTCCTTAGACTGGTTAGACAAGTGGTCCCGTGATAATGTCGAAAACTCTTACTGACATATTATCCCCATTTCATACCTTTAAACTGTTACCAACCTTCTAATACAGGAGCATGTTGAAGGATATCATGAATTATCTGCAAAAACAAAAACTTATATTTGTACTGCTGTTGCAAATTGGGATGCCGAGTTCTACGTCAAGGTGGACGATGATGTCCATGTTAATCTTGGTGAGTTTGCCATTTCTAATGTTAGAAACATATAGAACTTAACAAAAGCTTTTGATTGTTTCATTAGTGAATTTGTTTATGCATATTTTTTTCTGATAGGTAAGCTAGCTGCACTTCTTGGCCGTTACCGTTCCAAGCCCATGGCCTATATAGGGTGCATGAAATCTGGACCGGTTCTTTCTAAAAAGTAATTAGTTCTGGTATTTTTTTTGTCAATGATAATACTACTCTTCAATTTGCTTTGTTCTGTCCTGCAAAGTATGTTATATACCTTTTTCTTGAATTCCTCTATGTCCTTAAGGTCTGTCAAGTACCATGAACCGGAGTACTGGAAATTCGGAGAAGAGGGGAACAAGTACTTTCGACATGCAACTGGTCAGATATATGCAATTTCAAAGGATCTCGCAAACTACGTTGCAGCAAACCAGTGAGATCATCTATTTTTATATTGAAGTCACTTTTTTTTTTTGGCTTTGCCTAATTGAGGATCTTGGTTTCATCTTTATAGCCCTTGTATGTGTATGCATTTGGCAGTGTCACCTTCATCCCCTTCCTTCCCTTTGGTTTTCTTTTTGTTTTTTACCAGTTAGATCATGTAGCAGTTTCTTTTTTACTTAAAGCATGTCATCAAAACATTGAAGATCGGTTATTACCTGCATAAATTCTGTTATATTTTATATCGTAGAGCTAAATGGCAGTCTCAGACTGTTGAATTTGCACTTTGTTTTGATGTAGTGACTTTGCACCTTTGATCCTCGGCACTGATAATATTCTGCCTTAAAAAGACAGGCATGGCTAATAACATTCAGGGTGATTCTGACTGAATTGCAGGCATATATTGCACAAGTATGCTAACGAAGATGTGTCCCTCGGCTCATGGTTTATCGGCCTTGAGGTTCAGCACTTGAATATTAAGAGTATGTGCTGTGGTACTCCACCAGGTAAAGTTCTTCAAGAACACAAGTAGTTTAATCAAAGGAAGGTCGAAACAAGGATGGATTCATGTGAAACGCACGCAAACCATAACCATAGGCATTCTAAATTAGAATGAGGTGGGTAAATTAGTGTTGCTTAATGGAGATTCTGTTTTGGAAATGCATGGTGCAGATTGTGAGCTGAAGGCAAAAGCAGGTAATGCGTGTGCCGCATCATTTGATTGGAGTTGCAGTGGAATCTGCAGATCAGTGGAGAAGATCAAAATCGTTCATCAAAGGTGCGGGGAAGGGGATGCTGTAGTTTGGAGTGCCTTATTCTAAACCGATATAAGGTTTTCTTTTTGGGGGAGTGTGGGGTTTCGTGGTTGATCAATGGTGGAGGAAACTTCTGCTTTCAATGCATATCCTCGACCGTTTACTTCCAGAAATGGAAAGCAAAAGAAAGGCGGCGTTGAGTTGTTAGATAGTATGTATTTATACACAAAATTTTGTTTTTTTTTTCTCATAGAAATTATATTTTCATTCAAGAATGAGCGGAATTTTAATTGGTTCTCAAAAGTATAATACTCAACTCAAATTACAAGCTATATTCAGTCTGAGCCCAGAAAATTGTCACATAATCTGTTGGTTATAAGCCAAAATGGATAATCCCGACGTTTTCTTAAGATTGCAAGATTTTCTAGAGCGTAATGCGCCAGCCTTCCTCTACTGATTTCGTCAAATCCATCAAAATTTCCCTCTATCTTCAATTATTTACTTCTTTTTTCTTTTCATTATAGTTCTCAACGTTTAAGTGTATATAAGAGCTTAAGATAGAACGTGATTTGTGCTTAACCAGAATTGATTAATGATTGTTTATTTGGTAATAATCAACAATTTCTTTTTGGTAATGAGGCTGCTAAAATTCAAAATTTTGGAGGAACTAGATTTTAATTGTTTATTGCTTCGAATTCAAGTAAAATTCTCGACACGCAAGCTCTTCTGTTTGTAAATCCATTGCCAAACAGAACTTAATTTCACTATGAGAAGGATCGGGATGTTTCATTCTAGAAAATAATTTCTGGGTTTTGACCGTCGCTATATTGCAGCTTCGTAGTTTTGTTCTCCAACAATGCTCCTCATCCCGCGCAGGCGTTCTTCGCCAACATGGAAGCTGCTGTTCGAGCTCATCCGCTTTGTGGCGGATGCTCAGAGGAGGACCTCCACAGTGCTGGTGAAGTAAGCCATCGATACTTGCATATGTCATGGGATTTGGGTCTACTTTACTTGCTTTTATTATTTTTAAGCAATTTGGATATTAAGCCGACCTTTCAAAATGAGACATCATGGCTGGTAAGTGGTTGTTCTGGTGATTTCCTTTTTGCTATATGCAGTAAAATTAAAGACATTGCTGCATCAATCTTTTCGCATAAGGCCACTGATCTGTTTTATGCTCTATTGAACATACTCTGATTTAGATTTTAGATATTTTTCAGAAACAATAGCATGACCATTGATGCATATATGTAGCCATTTTGCTTCATGCTATATAATATATTCCCTTTTGGCGGGCTTGATGCCTCATTAATTTTCAGTTCTATAAGCTCTATATCTGATGAAGGATAATCTTAATGACAGTAAACCTTTTTGATCATGTAGCTTACTTTGAGACAATACGCAGCTCCGGCAGGTTATTATGGCTAATATTTTGTTGTACTGAGAAGTTACTGAACCCAGACAAAGAGAACTTTGCGATCTGAACCAAATCTTCTGAAATATAACCTTTAAGTAAAGAAGATCTGTCATCAATTACTAAAGTTCCATCAATCTCAAAGCTGGAGAATTAAGGGGCAACCATGCTTCTGAAGGAGGATCAGACAAGGAAAGTGTTTCGAGAGTGCCCATATATGTTTGTTCATTTTAGTGACCTGAAAATCAATGATGTTGAGGACCTGAATAACTATAAACAACTTGTCTTCAAGTATGTTTGCTTTTGAAAGGACTGGTTGGCGTTTCTGCAACTATTCCTTCTTCCAGTTCACCAGCTCTAGCTCAAGAACATGTTGGAACAGTGAAGGAATCTGAAGATAATAGAGTGATGGAACTAAATATTGGACTGCAAAAAGATACTGACAGGGTGGATGATATCCCAAATTCAGTCTCTAAACAAGAAAATGCAGTATCCAATTTCCCAAGGATGAGGCAGTTGCACCCCCAGGAGACAACCATGATGACACCTCTGAACAATAGCTGACTGGGAAGATGTTTATTTTTTTGGAATATCATGGCCTTTCATTGTTCTGGTAACCTTGCCACTAGGACTTTTTTCTTCCCTCTTTTATGCAGCAAATGACTACTGCTTCAGCTGCAAATGAAAAGACAATGTAAGACCATGTTCTTAATTTGAACTTTGAAATGATTTGGTTTGGAAATTCATAATGCCCTGTAGATGCAAGTTTTGCTGTAACACTGTGGGTTCAACTCAGTAAAGCCCTTATTTCAGCACATATAGGTACAATTTTTTGCTTCATCCTCGTACAGAGTATCGTGGTTCGTTACGAATAGTAGGAAAGCTGTAGACTTGGAACTTCTGTTTTGAAGTAAGGTGTGACAACCTTTTGGATCATAAACCAATATTGACATGCCAGGTTAAAGATGTAGATACCTTGATCATTATTGAATTATTGGATTGATTTATTTATTTTCAAACGTTTTTGTGTGGATGGAGTAGATTTCTTGTTCCATCATCATCCCATCCCCAAGATTGAGAGATGGTGCATTATATCATGCCATAGATATTTTGTCCAAATAAGATATCATATAATGCCGGATATTTCTTCTTTTTTTCCCTGGTGGAAGTTGAATATCCGACCAATAGGCCACAACGTGGGGTTTGCTTGATATATTTTTTTAGATCTTAGGCTAAATGCACCCGGAATTTGATTCAATAATAGATGCATAGATCTTCTCTCAAAGGCATGCTCCAATCACTTGATGGAGAATATGAAGGCAACTGATTTTCCCAGTAAGTGAGTGATACAACCAAATAGATATGACAAAACAAGTAATAGTTTATTTAAAATTTAGACATAAATTTCTCGGTATTTTGACAGTATTTTATTTATAATTGTATACAGGTTGGAGGGTCAGGAGAGAGAAGAGGCAACAGTGACAGATAAGCATGTCTTTGATTTTCTAGGCAATCTCTGGCAATGCGAAATTGATGACACTGATCAGGTACTAACATGAAAAGTAAAACAGTTGCTTATATTTAATCCTTTCTCCATCCTACTCTTTGCTCTTTAAATTAGACTTCTCCATGTGCTTGGACCGGCCAACGACTCATTTTATTATTTAAAACATAACATTATTTTGTATTAATTTTATATGTTTTATACTTATATTTAATGCTTTGACATGACTTGGATTGAAGAAATCAAATCAATTTGATTATATGAATAATCCGATTTTTGGACAGATCTCGTTGTTTACATAAAAAGCATATTTTATACTTATAGTACCCCTTGAAAAAGCCTTCATCTTCCTCCTTAACTCCTAATCTCTTTCTTTCCTTTATTCCTTTGTTTTCTTTTCAGATTTGTTAAAAGAAAAGCAAAGGAGGGGCCAACACAACATGGGAAATAGATATAATTGCCATCAGAATCTACATTTGAATCATACAAAGAGATGCATCTTTTTGCCGATGTTGTGTTCGAAGGTATCCATTAATAAAGATGTGATGAAGCTTCCCAAACGGAAAGACAAGTTATCGGATGACGACCCATTGTCTCCAAAGATCGGTTGCATGGGACAAGTGAAGAGGAACAACAGGATTGTTGGCTTCCCTGCACTCGATATCACCACCAAGATCAATAACAGCTGCAATGCTAATAATAATACCAATGATAATGGCAGCAAGTATTTCAAGCTCAAGAAGTTGTTTTCTGGCAAAAGAAAACAAGGGTTGGTAGAACATGGTGGGAAAGAGAACAGTGGTTCGCGTTCAATTAACATCGAAAACATGGATCCCCCTTTGCCTGTTATCAAGAGAGTGCCGAAACAAGGTGATAAAGGAGAGGGAGACACTCTCTGGCAGAGGAGATCTCGTGGGGTTTCATTGGAAAGCTTACAGCTTCAACAGATTCAACTTAACAGACTTCGAGAACCGACCATTGTTTAATAACTAGGGGGAACACTACAAGGTTAGATAATGTGTATATGATTTGTTCTTAAAATTTCCATGTTTTTTTATGATTGTGGTGTTGAAGAGAGGCATCGAATTATGGTGATGCTAGTTAAGAGATGTATATGAATTATTCATCAAAGTTCAAAGATTTAGGAATTTTTCTCTCTCAAAATTATTGGTGGAAACACCATCATTATATTTTCTTGATGATTGTTATGTCAATGTGGAAATCAAGTGAGTATGCAGTGTGGTGTTAGATCAAGTGTCTATTTCAAATAATTTTCACATCTGTGATAAGCTCCCATCTTGATTATTAAGTACCGGAAGTTGAACTTTAAACTAAACAAAGGGTTTAAAACTTATGACAAATGTAATTTTTTCTTGTATTATATTATATATCTACTAACCAGATCATGTCATAAAGATAAAAAAGGATGGGATAAAAAATTTAATTTTGCCTTTCAGGACAAGCTTTCTTTAAGCCCAATTTTTTTTTTTGTTCGCAACTCAAAATTTTATTCTTGTTTTTTGATGAATGAATTAATTTACACTGGTCTTTTAACTAGACAAACAATAATAAACATTGACCAAATGCCAAAAGATGTGAATAAATTTATGGTCGGCAGCACAGCAATCAGGATCCACTAATAAAGTTTAAATAGGTCAAATAATTTCAGCATTCAACTCCTACGAGTGCAAGGAGTGTATAGTCTTCAATTCAGAATCTAGATAGTTTAATAGGTTTAGGATGCCTAACTTCGATTATTGATGGTGGACATTGAAGTTTGCTTAAACCCTAAATGATTTTTTTTCTAGACAAATAATGTTGCCTTTTGTACAAGATTTGATAATTCACCAAAAATATATACTGCTTTCTTTCACATCCATTGTCAAATTAAGGGGCAGACAAACATAAAAAATCAAGGGACAATACATCAACGATTAATATAATTTAAAGACTTGAGTTTCGACTGTCAAACTAAATCTAAAGGGTGGGCACAAGTAAGTGAAAGTCTCGCAGTGAATATTTCAATCAATGCCATTTCTTCAATAAATTTAATACCTGATTTTTAAAATGGTAAATTTTGCTTCTTTTTGAAAGTATAAACCACACACTTTGAGATGTTATTCAGTTTCAGCATAGCTTTTGTCTGTAGCTAGAAGCGGTCATAAAGACTAATTCTTGTTATTTTATTATCTACAAAATAAAATCTATCTGTGTGATATGAAACATACTCAAACATGGAAACATAATAGATATCCTCTCTATAAAACCCAAATAAGCGTATGATGTCGCACAAGAGTGTCATTACGTTGTATCTCATGGTTAAATAAGGGAATTTACAGGTTAGCTTGTGAAATGATGATAGGAGGATCTAATTCAATATTTTTAAGTTTCTTACTCTCTCCTATTTTTTATACAAACGCAAGTTACAATGTCCTAGTAAAACAGCTACTAACTAAACAAACTGGTTAGTGTTAAACCTCTTCTTTATACAACAAGCTATGTAGCATTAACTCTGTTCTTTATATGGTGTCCAGATTAACTTGCTAACGTCAACCTCAAGCCCACCACGCCCAGCGGCTTTTAGATGACGATCCAACACCTTGGGATCCGCACATATAACATGCTGCCCCTTCCTGTATTGAATCAGTTCTAGACTCTGCAGAGTGGTCAATATATCCTCCGCCTTTATAGCTGTCATGTCACTGAGCTCCTGGACAGAATAGGTTCACGTACCAAACAGTAATAACAATTCAGTGACCATTGAACCAAATTTCTCAGAGAATGGTAAATACAGCTATCCAGCAATACCTACTTAACTCAAAAACAATAATAATAATTTATCACACAAGCTGCATGAAATCTATCAATTCAGGAATGTTTTTAACATGTTTTCATTTTTTCAAAATGGGAAGATGAACTGAAACTCGAGTGTTATTTTACTATTCTGGGATGCTCATTTATATTTCCTAGGCGAGGATACTCTTGCTCACCATTCTAAAATAAAAGCCACCATGACTACTAGCAAGCTACTCAAGCTTGACTGCAAACATACCCAGATTAGATCTGTTGCCCACAGGACAAACTGAAGAGGCTCAAGTAATCTCAGAAAATTTTAATTTTCAACTCCAATATCCCAAGAACCCATTCAAAGCTTTTCTTTGTATTTGTTATTTAATAGGTAATTAAGTCTGTCTAATCAAATTTGAATTTAACTTTATGATAGATGGGTCCAGTTTAGTTGAACTTGAGCGTTGTCACAATGTAGGCTTGAATCCAGTAAATTAACCACAAATGCAGGCACAAATTCTCATGGAAAGTTTACCTTACCAACTGCTAACCAAGTTTCTAAAGTCCAATATCGGGTTTACCAGGTCACACAAGCAGATGGAATTGCATAAATCACAACCCCCCCCCCCCAGGACTTAAAATATTCAGGTAATGATACCTTGATGGAAATATTTCCTTTATGCTTTTTCAGGATGTCTAAAAGAACCCTTGTCCAGTACCCTCTGTAGCTCAACAGCCCTAGGTCGGAAAGTGGTCTTTCAGGTGTGCCAACTTTACCTTCTTTTTTTGAGAGTTCATATGCTGGTCCATAACGAAGACAAAATAAGCAATTAAGCTCAATTAATAAATAAAAAATAGGATGAAATGCAAAAGACAATATATAAAGAGGCATTTATATTCAATATCTAGAAGGCTCTAGCATCTAGCTATTTATATGCAAAAGACATAAGAGGGGAAGTCTTTTTTTCTGAACCATTGATAAAAGTAAGGCAAAAAAATTATAAAATAAAGTAGCAGGCACAGAGCTTACAAAAGGCAATTAAAAACTTCCCATAGCCTTTCCTTTGATATGGAGGAAGGGTGAGGATACATGCCAAATTATAGGATTCCTCTGAATGCTTTTCCTGCATGATCAGATGCAAAATGCTAAGATATTTGTTGTGACAGGTAAGACAGTCTAAAAGACTAAGACATGGTGAAGATAGCAATGAAATAATAATAAGGATTGGCAACATTCTAAGCATTCCAGGTGTAACGACTACAAAAAGTTTTACCGAACATGCTATGGGGTTTAATAAGAAACTTAAAGTCCCAAAATACACAGAGAATAAATTTTACTACTTGAAAACTTCTAATATGATGACAATAAGGTCAAGAAATGTTGTATGCACTCCATGCCACCAGAGTTGGTACATTGCAACTACAAAGTATTAGAACAGCCTTAGACATAAAAAGTTTTGTTATAACCTCCACACAGTGTCAAATTATAAGCAACAAAAATGCAGTAGAAATTAATTACCTTGGAAAAGTATCCAACCATGTGGCAACCTCGATCATCACATTCACACAAAACATAGAATAGAAACAGGTCAACATCGTAATAAAGGGTCTTGTGGTCAAGGAACAACTTCGCCAAATAACAAAGATTCTGCCCATAAACTTTGTTCTTTTTGCCATCAACCTGTCTCAAAATATTTGAACAAAGGAAGATGAATGTCAACAAAGGCTAAAGATCTGCAGCATTCTACAACATGACATTTTGTAGCAGGAGCTAGAAAAAAAAAAAAGAAGAAAAATGGTGAAAATTATTTCGACACTAGTAAGCCAAAGTTGAAAAATAATTGTCTCAACACAACATTTTTCAAAGTATCATTTAAAAAGATCTCAAGATTATTAGATTTTATATACAAAGAAAGATATGTGAAAATTGAATTTACAAAAGCAAAAACAATAGGGTAGGGTCGAAGAAAGCCACAACAATATAGATTTTACTTAACTAGACCAAGGAAAGGCTATTTCCTCCTTTTTCTTTTTGTGAACTTTGGCACAGACAGTAGTAGCAGTAAAAGCTATTCAAGAATATACCTCAAACATTGACAGGGTACCACTTCGATATATTTCGTCCCCAGGGGGATGCTTCAAATCACACTTCCTCTACAGAGTAGCATGAAAACAGAGAGTTAATATTGATTCTGCTCCATTTGTAACTTGAGGCAATCGGATGAAGAGGCAAAACTCAAAAGACAATTTTTTCACTATAAAAATCCAAAAGCAATTTTTTAAGGCAGCAATATCCTACATCTGTACCACATTCCATCCTATCCCTGGCATGATAAAGAAAGTACATAACAAAATAAATGAAGGCATAAGATAGGAAATTACACTAGGGAATGAAATTTAAGATGAGTTAACATCAAGGGAAAATATTACTGCTGCAATACCTTGATCTTAAAACACAATGGCCATAAAACCATTGATAATCAATCATGCATAATAACAGATACTTGCAGCTTGGCAAGCAAATTACATATCCCATAATTGTTTTATCTTAATCAATTAGGTCAAGAATGAAGGGAAAAAAATGATAAGAGGAAAACCTAAACCTCAACTTACAGGTCTACATCTACATACTCTGCATAGTACTAGATGATGAATAGAAGTATAACTCTTATCAAACCAAGGTTACACAAAAGGAAAAAAAAAAAAATGTCACGTGTCACTTAACAAAACCAAAGGTCACTTAAGTTATTTTCAACCAAAGCGTGCAGAAGGAAAACATGTGGCAAGCAAAACTTATATTCATGACAAATGAAGCAAAATGAAGCAAACTTGCATTACAATGTTCAAGGTTGCTATGGTTCACACAAGGTTCTTACAATGCTAGGAAAAAAAAAACTAGTACATAGAGAACATTCAAAATACTATAAAGTAATGCAACCCCAAGTATTGCAGAGGGGAAAAAACTATTGCTACATTGAGGCAAAGCTCACCATATGCCTTTGAAGTTGCTCTTTCCTTTTCATGAAGTTGAGGCAAAACTCACAAAAGTACAACTTCAACGAATCATTATATTCTGGTGGAAAGGGGGAGAAGTACCATGTCTCAATTTCATATCTTCCAAGTTCTATAGTCGCAATATTTTTCACCTTTGTGAATTCCTCATGTTCGCGCAAGCTGGCAGCATCCAGCTCCTCATGACCCTGAAGAAAATAAAATGATAGACGATTACAAATAATATAATTTCACAAAAGCAACAGGCAGAAATTTCAAATGATCCTCTGATATTTACACATCACCGGGCAAAAGGTCTACGTTTACTTACAACCTCAACGTGTGTCTCATCAATCTTACGTTTCTGGTGGCGTGTCATTTTTAAGCTTGCTACCTGAGAATCCCATGAGCAAAATTGTTCAAATCAGAACACCCTCAAATGATAAACAAAGAGAAAACATAAGTGCAAGGTTCTACATTGTAAAAGAATGTTTACCTTATCTTCGACCTTTTCATCAACAACCGTTTCGACAGAATCAAGATCAAGTTGTTCAAGCTTCACCCATTCATCAAGCCTCCTATTAACTATCATTTCAATATCATTATTATAAAAAAAAGATACATCAATTTCCAAAATTTTCTACCATAATAATTCTAAAATTCTCAATTGAATCACAAAAAAAAAGAACCTGAAATAATTAAAGTAAACTAAAAAACCCTAGGGAGAACAGAAATCTTACACTCGGTGTAATGAACGTAATATTCATAATCACTGGGCTCAGCGGACTGCAGCTTACGGCGTTCGATGACTTTGACAGGATGATACTTGCCGTCTCTCCAGCGGCACATGACGCGAGTACCCACCTCTAGGGGGAGTATACCCGACCTCCTCTTTTTCGTTGCCTCAGACTGCGGCGCTCCGTTTGAGGAGGCCAAAGGCCTCTGGTTGCCGTCAGCCGGAGCAGCGGCGGCGTGGGATTGTGTTGAACCATTCTCCGTAATCGTCGGCGTGTCTATGGAACCCATGGAGTTGTGTCGGTCTGAGAGGGTTTCAGACTTCAAGTGGGCTCAACAATACGAAAGAGGGGGTAGAAGAAAATATTTCTAGGGCTTCAGCCCATCGAGTTCCTTCTCGAGTAAATTAATATCTACGTCTTTGGGTCCTACAAACTTTAGTCACATCCACAAAAATATTTTTATAAAGTATTTAATATATAAAATTTTATATTGATAATATTTTTATATTTTAAGAAATAATATTTTTTTAAATTAGAAAAAAAATAGAATAATATTATTGAGCATTTTAATTTTTCAAAAAATAAAAAAATAGTTCATGTAGTCTAATTTGATCCATTTTAATTTTATACTTTCAAATTGGGATAAATATCAAAGAACTTTTGGTTCAATATGTAATTTGATACATGAATTTTAATTTGATGTATTTATATACATGAAACTTGAAAGTATACATGAAACTTTTATTTTGATTCAATTGAACACATTTAAAGAAATGAAAATATTCATTTATTTTCACATCAAATTAATATAATTGTTTGAGTATGCAACATGTCAACATGAAATGGTTCTAATTCAATAATATTATCAGTGATTTGTGAAATTTGAATCAAATCAAACTTTTATGCACAAAATCGTACAAAATCAGAGTTTATGTATGATACTGCACATTGGATTAAAGTTCATGCGTATTTTTTATATTTATCCTTTTCAAATTTTTAAATTTCAGTCTTAACTTATATGATAACAGTTAAATTTGTTAAGTCAAACTCTAGTATTAGTTATATACCATACATAACTTGTAGTGTTTAATTTATGTTCACTAATTTGATCATTTTTGATCTATTTGCTTTTTCAATTTCAAGATTTAAGCTTTAAAGCTTAACTTAAACAATAGTCATTAAATTTATTAACTAAAATGTCCTGAGATTTTTTGTGAGTGTTATAATATGTTTGCCGCGTGAGATTTTGGTAATAGTAGGATTTAACTTAACAAATTTAATGGCTACTACTTAGTAAGGATTAGAATTTCAAAATTTAAAAAAAAAATTATAGAGGCTAAAGATGATCAAATTAGAGGTCCAAATTAAATCAAATTAAAACAATTCTGAATATTAACTATTTAGACCAACTAATGTGATTATAAAATTAGAGGTCCAAATTATGTAAAATTAAAATATAGAAACTAAATCTCGAATGTGAGTATAGTAGAAGGATCAAAAGTGATTTTGGTCATTTTCTTTTATATACAAATATTCTTGAGATGTTTTTTTATATATAATGGTTTCTAATGTCATATGTGCAGCATATAATTTTATGTGTTTAATTTGTTTAATTAAATATTTAAATAATGTATTTTTAATTACTATAATTAATGTAAAATAATTTTTATTATTTGAATCGTTGCACAAAATTAAAATATACTAACTTATTTAACAATTCAAATATAATAATATTCCAAATTATAATTAAAGCATTTTTACAATATTCAGTATACAATATAATTTTTACTTCATATTATTAATACAAAAAATATTATTCAAAATAATAACTAATAAACATAATTATCATATATCAATTATTTTGATATTTCAATAATGGTAATAAAAAATTTCCTAATCATTATTAAAAAACTTGTATAAACTATAAAGAAATTGATATATTGTAAATTAAACTTTTAACTATTCATTTTTTTCTTAATATTCAATAAATTAATCATAATAATTCATAAATAATATATAATTAACATAATCATAACATATTAGATTATATAAACCAGGGCGAATTTAGGGGTTGGCAGGGACCTGACCCCTTAAAATAGAATTTTCTATTTTGACCCATTAAAATTTTTAAAATTTTAAATTAGTAAAGGTAAAATTGCACTTTGACCTCTTAAAAATGATAAAATTTTACTTTAATCCTTTAAATTTTGTTTTTTACTATCGTAAAAATTACAATTTAATTTTACCCCCTAAAATTTTTTTCTAGCTTCACCCCTGTATATAAATATATTTTTTATATTTAAAATATAAAGTTTTTTTATTATACAAGTAATTAAAATCTGATATTTAAAACTAAAGTAATCTCTCTTTTTTTACTTTTTTTAATTGAAACATAATGATTTAAATATCTATATTACGTACGAAGTAATTTAATATAAATTTTATTTTAATTTATTATTATATAAATTCATTTAGTAAAAACTTTTAATAGAATCAAAATTTTTATTTGTAAATTCGATAACTTTTCTTATCAAGTAAATTTGTTGAACCAAATATTTAGTAAAATTAATATTCTTGTTTATAAATATGATAAATCTTATAAAAAAATAAAAAAAATGAAAATGAAAAACATTGTACAAAGGCTATATAAGAAGTTCAAAAGTTTATTCGACCCTGTACTCTTATAGAGATTATAGATAGATTATAGAACTATTCATAGTTTCTCTTAACTTTTAAATAAGAGGTTAAATATATTTTAGTGTACTCAAACTTACATATTTTTATATTGACAATAATGTCAATGCCAACCGAGTTAAGATTCACTTAACATTAATAAAAAAAAAGGTTGATAAGTTAATTAGAACACAAGCAAGCACAAATTTAAGTGGTAAGTAAGGTCCTTGACCCAAATGGAAAATTTGTTATGTTGATTAAATTATAAATTAATTTACAGTAAAATTATATTTTAACCTAAAAAGAGAAAAAAGTATATCTAAAAAGAAAATCATAAATTGATACATTATAAAATTTATGTCATTTCTAAAAAAAAATTTCTGAATTCGCTACTAAAAGATGAAATTATAAAATAGTGGGAAAATTATATTTGAACAACACTGATCCAAAGCAGTAGCAGAAGATGGATCACCAAATCACAAACAATCAATGAAAAGTAATGATAATTAATTGAAAGTGAGCATTTAATTTTAATAGCCATATACTTCCTGCTGAATTTATAGGTTCTCATTACTGCAATTAAATTATATTTGTCACCATTTGAATGTAATAAATGACACAAGAGGAAAGACAGTTCATCTATTTTTTCTTTCAATCGCCATCAAAATACCGAAAATGTAACTACATTCAAAAAACCAGATATGAAAAATATTCATATTTTGATATTTTAATATATTGTGTGTTCAAAACGTAATGTATTGAAAAATTATGATGGTGTTGTCGCTGTATGTCCATAAAATTCGATGTACTCGCATGTATCAAATGTATATTTTGACAGAAGTTATTCTGATAATACTCAAGTTATTTTTATAGAGGGGTAAATCTTAAAATTATTTTTGGATTTTGATGAAATGTATATATAAATTTTAATTTTAATTTAATAATACACTATTAAGAAAATAATTTACATAAATATATATCCTAATAAAAATCAAATTAGAAAGAGGAAGGGTCAAAACCTAATCATTATGTACAAATATGATGGGACACGATACCCTCATGCATTAATATCTCGTATTGTCCAAAAACTCCGAATCCTTTGTGAAAAAAAAAATTCCAGAGAGAGTATATAAATCCAGCAGTAGGCACAAGAAATGAGCACCAGCTATTGACATTCCTTTGTAACAAAAAAAAAAAAAAAAGAGAGAGAGAGAAGCTGAGATCAAGAAATATAGTGAAATATGGGTCCAAGATTTTCTGGGTTTTTAATCTCAGCAATGTTGTTTTTAACTCAACTCCTCTCTCTAACAGGTAAAACAAACTTCTCTACAGTGATTTTACAGTAAATATGGCTTTGAAAAATATACAACAAAACATTTATCTTCAATCCATTTGAATTACTGATCTACCATATATGTTGCAGATGGCCGTGATATTGGTGTTTGCTATGGTTTGAACGGCAACAATCTTCCATCTCCAGGAGATGTTATTAATCTTTACAAAACTAGTGGCATAAACAATATCAGGCTCTACCAGCCTTACCCTGAAGTGCTCGAAGCAGCAAGGGGATCGGGAATATCCCTCTCGATGGGTCCGACAAACGAGGACATACAAAGCCTCGCAACGGATCAAAGTGCAGCCGATGCATGGGTTAACACCAACATCGTCCCTTATAAGGACGATGTTCAATTCAGGTTCATCACCATTGGGAATGAAGCCATTCCAGGACAGTCAAGCTCTTACATTCCTGATGCCATGAACAACATAATGAACTCGCTCGCCTCATTTGGGCTAGGCACTACGAAGGTTACGACCGTGGTCCCGATGAATGCCCTAAGTACCTCGTACCCTCCTTCAGACGGAGCTTTTGGAAGCGATATAACGTCGATCATGACTAGTATCATGGCCATTCTGGCTCTACAGGATTCGCCTCTCCTGATCAATGTGTACCCTTATTTTGCCTATGCCTCAGACCCCACTCATATTTCCCTCGATTACGCCTTGTTCACCTCGACCGCACCGGTGGTGGTCGACCAAGGCTTGGAATACTACAACCTCTTTGACGGCATGGTCGATGCTTTCAATGCCGCCCTAGATAAGATCGGCTTCGGCCAAATTACTCTCATTGTAGCCGAAACTGGATGGCCGACCGCCGGTAACGAGCCTTACACGAGTGTCGCGAACGCTCAAACTTATAACAAGAACTTGTTGAATCATGTGACGCAGAAGGGGACTCCGAAAAGACCTGAATATATAATGCCGACGTTTTTCTTCGAGATGTTCAACGAGGACTTGAAGCAACCCACAGTTGAGCAGAATTTCGGATTCTTCTTCCCCAATATGAACCCTGTTTATCCATTTTGGTGAACTTGAAATGTTGTTGTTGGCTATTTAAATCTTTTGCCAGAGACGCTTCATATAGTTTCTGCATATTTTGAAAGTGGAAAATCAATCCATATATAAATAAGTTTTATGTGTTGTTTTTTAATTAAATAAATTTTAAATATTTTAAAAATATCTTTATTGGTAATTAAATATTAAATAAAAAGTTTAATATTCAAATTTTATCAATTCAAAAATAAAATAAAAATATATTAAATTTATTTTTACGAATAAATTGATTTTCTATTAATACAGATTTTAAATAATTTGATATAAATTTTTAATTCAACAATAGTAATTTTGATAACATCAAAGGAGAAAGGGAAAGATTTAACTTTAATTGGTGACCTAATATAACACGTTGAAAACGGAGTTCCCAGTAAGGCAAAATGACTTGTAATGACGAAAGAGATGTCCAAGTAGAATCTGCATTAAAATGAAAAAAAGCATAAAAGGATAAGTAAACAACTCATGATCAAAATTGTTCTATAAAATGCAACTTTCATCTAGAAACAAGGTATGTCTTAAATGATGTTTTATGAATTTGCTTAACTGGGTTTTACGCAATGAATTCATGGATAGCACATCACTAATTATACGTTGCTGGTTTATATGAGAGTGGTGCAGAAGTTAATTGTGCTTTAAATACTTGCTTAGTGTTTAAGAAATTTGGAAAGTGTTATATACGTACTTATAATTCGATTCGGAATCAGATTCAGGGTCCGACTCAATATAATAAAATTTTACAGACATTTTAAAGGGGATCTTCTTCTTCTCTACTTCTTAATTAATGTTATATACTTATAATAAAGACAACTCAATTCGAGATGGCCCAATATAATAAAATTCTACAGACATCTCAAAGACGGAAATCTTTTTCTTCCCTACATCTTGACCTTCTTGATCAAAATTCCCTTCCTTCTATTTCCACATTCGTTGATCATATGAATCAACAGAAAGATACCAAAAAGTTTTTAAAAATAAACAATGGGGTTCTTATGAAATTCATATGATATATTGGGTCTAATTATTAGAATCAATTTTAAGTTTAAAAACATTTAAAATTCTGAACTCAATTCCATTTTGTTTGAGCGGAAAGTTACTAATTGTTAAGAAAAATAATTCATATTAGCGTATAAATTGGAAATTGACCAAAACTAAAATTATTGTATAGTTAATCTATATTAAAAGGACATGTAATAAAAAACCATTAAAACTATTATACAATAAATTAAATCTTCATTATATACATACAAAGGCATTAATAATTAAAAAACTATATTAAGATATAAACTAAATTTAAAAATATTAAAAACAAGAACTAAATGAAAAAACAATTGAAAATTACGAATTAATGTTAAAATCAAATGTTAAAATCAAGGGACTTAAATAAAAATATCCCAAAATACAAAACATTAGCTTCCTTTCCCATCCACGTGAATGCAAAGTTTACATGGTGTTTCCTAGTGTTTGTGCGACTCCAACCTTTTATTTACTTTTTTTTTTCTTTATTTGAACAATTATTTGATAATGATTAGAATTTTGGGATTGTTGCTCATCGTACGTGCAACACTTAAAATCACTATGATTTTCATAATTTATATAACCTATATCGTTTTGGAAATTAATGCTATTTTTATATTATTTTAATAAAAATACCATCTACCTCTTTTAATTTATGATCCCTTTCATATTTGAAAATTCAAATTGACAGTTGTCTAACTAAACACCCTCACACTCCAATAAGATTGTAATTTCCACAATCGTGATAGTACACTCAAAAGTATGTTGCCAACAAACAAATCAATTAGCCTTTTTCTACCACTATTCATTATCTTCTTAATAGTGTGTTTATGTCACGTGCCGAGATTTAGTTTCAGTCATGTGCGGCCTTGAACTCAAATTTTTCGCTCATGAGTCTAAGTTAGCCTCTGATCCTCGCTAAATAGAGGCTTGGCACACTTTACCTAGGCAAGTAAACAAGGAATAGAGCTATTAGAAAGCATCAGCGAATTAGGAGAATGTGGAGGGGTTTCTATTATTCAAAGCTAATTTGGATACAAATAAAGGAGGGAGCCTCTCCTTTAGGCAAGCCTCTTTTGATTTGATGGTTACAATTAATCTCGAATAGGAGGGGTCGAACTTCTCACTCAGTTTCATATTATCTCTTGGTGCTCGGTTGGCCTTGGCCTTGAGACACCTTCAGATAACACCTAGTCTTAACACTTTTGGCTTCACATTGTGCGCATCCTTCATTACTCAAATGCCACAAAGCCTCCTTACTTAAGGCTCTTGGTCGCTCCCACTACCTTCAGCTTTAGACTCATCTAAGATCTTTCTAATCGCAGACAACTTGGCCTTTGTAGGGAAATCTTGCACCCTAGGGGGCCTTACATAAGAAGCAATTAAGTGGTTTTCTCTCACCCACCTCATTTACGGTTGCCTCGAGGCACCCTTTATCTCGTCAGGGCTTAGCTCACATTGTCTCCTCATTCGACTAATGATTGCTATCGACTCCCTTACTCTTTTCCTTGTCACGATTCTTAGGAAATTCAACTAATTCATTGGGGTAATCAACTAGGGACTCTGGTACTTTCATAACTCGCATAAGGTTTTAAACACCCTTCGTTGGACTCCATTCCATCAAGAAAGCTTAATAAGGCCTCACTCTCGCTCATATCCGACATCTAAAGCATTAACTCTGAAAACTTGTGCACATGGTTATGCACCGTACTGCTTTGAGTAAGCCACCTAAGCTTCGATCAAGCCTCCTAATTGGCATACTTGAGGTAGAATTGTAGCCCAAACTCCCTCCAAAAGGCTTCAAAAGTATCAACAGTTCCACCTTAACGCCTTGCATCATCGCTCTTACGATGCCACCAAAGTAAGGCAACATCAATTAAGTAAATTAAAGCAGTGCTTACCTTGAGCGCATCTTCCTCAATCCCGATCAAATAAAAGTATTGCTCAATGCTCTAAAGGAAGTTATCCACCTCTTTGGCATTATTCGTACCTTTTGAACACTTTTGGCTTCAATACATTTACTCAATAACTCGACCACATTGGCATGCCGCCACCTTTGGTTGCTGTTGAAACCATTGTTTCCTATTTTGAAAAAACAGGGATTGATTTGGAAAATCAAAAATAGAGTCGCCACCAATCCTTTTTGTTTAGGTGTGATTGGATCACCTATAAAACATTTTATTTTATTTTAAAAGAAATTAATTTTGGTCTGTAAATTTAAAAAAAAAATGGGTTCGGGAGTCGATTACGTACGAGGAAGGATTAGCACCCTCAAAACTCCCAAAATTGGTACCTAATTGATTATTTAATGTCTTGATGCCGAAAATTTGAAAAGATTCTGGATTACGATCTGTTTGCTTAAAAAGACGGATACTTGAACAAATCAAATTGGATGCTAAGACCCTCTTATTTCAAAGAAATAAAATGTCATACCTAGTGAGTTAGGATACAACATTTCTTATTCTCGAAACTGAGCTTGTCTTTTGACATTTAAACACTCATATATTTAAAATTAAGAAGGATATTATGTTATTTGGGGTCAAATGAGAAATTGAAACCCAGTAAGTTAGGGCACTACTTCTCAAAATTCCCGAATACGGAACATTGCCTTTGTTTTTGGAAATCCTTATTTCGAGATAACAAAATGCCACATCCAGTGAGTTAGGACGTAACATTTTCGAATTCCCGAGAATAAGTTTTTATTTAACTTTTATGCATTTATCTTAAAAGGGTATCCCATTATTTAGGTCAAATGAGAAAAATCAGAATCGAGTAAGTTAGGACTCGATTTTCTCAATTTTCTGAACATGGAATATTGCCTTACTTATTCATTTAAATTTCTTTTTTGAATAATAGCAATTTCAAAATTTAACGATGTTGAAACGTAACCTTTTGAGTGAATGGAATGCAGTGGCATGATAATGTACGACAAAAAGTAATAATTTACGAGCAAAATGCTATACTAATGAATCACAACTAATCAACAAATACAAATTAAGAATTACAATACACATGATAACAATAATTATAACATACAATTTTAACATTAACAAACGACGAAAATGACATGAAATGATATGCATAAAAAAATAAAGAGTAAATGTTATATAAAAAATTTTAGAATAAGTAATAAATGAAACAAATAAATTATAATTAATATAATAATCTATAAATGAGTTTATGAAATAATTATCACATAGGGAGAAATTGAAAATATAATATTCAAAATAATTTTAAAAAAACACTTAATAAATAATGTGCATATAAAAATAATATAGAAAAATGTTTGGAATAAAACATAATTCAAGACAAGATTTTTAAAAGAACAATTACATGTTTATATAGATTTAAAATAAAATATATACATACATTGATTTAAGAGAAGATACATACACAAAATAGTACGAAATTAATAATATATACACAAAATAAGATAATTTTAATACAAATTATAAATATATGTATATATGAATTAATGATATATAATAGTATTTACACTATATATTATACAAATCATTGAAACAAAGAAACACGTAAAAAGAACATATTGGAATTAAATATTTATGTAATAAGTTGAAGTATATACAAATGAAAATATAAAACCAATTAAAACATTATAAAATCAATAAAATAACTCAAAATAATTTATTAAAACAACTTATAAACTTAATATCATAAAAAGGTTACTAAGATTATAAATAAAAGATTAAGAAAATATCTAATCGAAATAAAAATGTAATTAAAAGTTATTTTATAAATAAATAAAAATGATTTAACAAAGGCAAGGACCAAGCTAAAATGCGCATAAACGACCAGGGATTAAATTAGCAAATATCCCAATGACCAAAACGCAACGTGCGGATTGGACCAAACGGGAATGACACACAATTAACTGAGATCGATTAGAAAATAAAGAAAATGAATAACAAGTCTAATAAAATAGTAGCACAAACAACAAGGACTAAACGTGCAAATTATCCATTATCGCGGAAACACGCAGATCCTATGGATATTATGGTCGGGTCATCGGGTTGCTGTGAAACGACGCCATTTCAAATGCTAACCCTCACCACTTAAAACGTTGTCGTTTTAGTCATACGTATAAACCAAAAATTTGCCCTAACAACTTCATTCCGCCCAGCATCTTCTCAAAACAGATTTTAGAAAACCCTTTTCTTTCTCCAAACTTTTCCACCTTTCCGCCTTCTCAGTCGACCCAGGGGTTTCATCGGCGCCTAAAGCACATCCGCCATCGTCATGGTTTTAACCGGATCCCCTAGAATCCGTCAACTCTTGGGCCAAAGAAGAAAACGTTGGCTAGATCGACAACAGATAAGAAAAAAAAAACCTTCTTCTTTCGTATATTTATTTTTTTATGCAACAACTAAAAATAAAAGAAAATAAGAACTAAATTTCCCAGAAAAACGAGATCTAAAATCACCTTTTTCACCACTGATTTTTCTCTTGTATTTCGTATATCATTCTTAAAAAAAAAAAGACCTACAATCGTTTGTTTTGGTCCTTTTAAAGGCCGAAATAAAATAAAAATACAACTGTTTTTTCTCTTTGCTGTGCTGTTCGTCGATCTTTTGCTGTAGGTAGGGGTGAGCAAAACTCGATTCGATTCGAAAAAATCGAAAAAAATTCAAATTTCGAATTATTCGAATCGAGTTATTCGAGTTAATCGAGTTAATCGAATCAACTCGAATTTTGAGTTTTGAATTTCGAGTTCGAATCGAGTTGAATTTTCGAATTCGAATAACTCGAATAATTCGAATAAACCGAATATACAATAAACTATATATTTTTTTATTTTTTTAAAATTTTAGGCTTTTACCCATTTCCCCCCAAGCCCGTCAGCAGTTAGCCCAAATTTTTTTTTCCCAAATCCCACGTTCCCAACCCAATTCCTCTTCCTCCCCCAAATCAAACCCCCAAGCCTAACAGCCTCAAGAATCCACCCCTGATTCTTATTTTCAGGTTAGTAGCTTGTGAGCAGTAAAAAAATTTCATCGTACCTTTGCTGCAGTTTCTTCTTCTCCAAACCTCAAATTAATTTTCTTCTTCTCTGTTCTGACTCTCAGCTGCACCTTTCTCTGGTAAGTTGTCTATTTTTTTAGTTTCTTGATTTATTTTTTTAGTTTCAGATTTATTCTTGTTGGGATCTTTGTAGATTTATTTTTTTAGTTTCTTGATTTGATGCAAAATGCATGTGTTATTAATTTCAATGAACCTAAACAGTGAATATTGGATTCATATTCTAGATTTTTTTGGTAGAATCTTCCTGATGCAGAGGCACATATTATAGTCAAGAAGTGGCTATTAAAGTCCTCAAGCCTGAGCGAGTTACAGGAGAATTGCCGAGACAGTTTTCTTAGGAAGTTTTTATTATTAGGTTCGTTGAAGTGCTGGTACATGCTAATTATTTTGAAGGGAACCAGTTGCTTCTTCTGATAACCATTCTTAATGTGTCCTGTAGTTAGATGTTTCACAATGCAAATTCAAGCCAAATCCTATAAACTCTTAATAAAAAATTATCGAATTCTCTCGTGTTTCTCCAAGCAATTCTAATTACTGCTCTTCTTTTCTGTCTTCCCTACCATCTCTCTATTTTCTGGAATTATATGTTCGTGTGCATCAGTATATCAGAGCCATGTTCTTGGATTAACAGCAGTGTCCCTAGGTTACCTGAATCTTTTGATACACTAGACCAAGTGGCTGGTTTCTTATGTGTCTCAGATGATTCCATTTCTACCGAGATAGGTAGGCTTCTTACCAACACCACCTAGATTTTAAGCGAAGATTCGCTTAATCATTTTGCTTGATTCTGTTCATAATTTTTCCGACCAAACCCATCTCTGCATGGAATTGGGTACACAACTAGTCCGAAGGCACCGCCCGATCTTGGTTGAAACATTTTTCTACACGCCTCCTTTCCTATCCTCTAGATTTTTTTAATTATTATCTGCTTTGTAAGTTCTAAGTATTATGGTGAAATTTCAATGAATAAAATGCTAGGGAATATTGGGCGCTTGGTACTTAAAAATAGAAAGAAGATAACTCTGATTCTTGCTTATTTTGAAAATAGGAGAGTTAGCTTTGAAGCGAGGGTTAGAGTGTTTGAGGGCATAGCTCAAACAGGCCACCTTTTAGCTTGCGATGCGCATATCATCTATTTTCCATGCACATTCTTTGTTTTGATTCTCTTGAAAAGCACTTGGTATTACACCTTTTAGCCACTTCTTGACTATAATATGTGCCTCTGTATCTTGAATAATAAGCGTCTTATAGAAGATATATTGTAATGTAGAAAAACTTATTTACTTCAATTTTTTGTTGTATGATCATGTTTAAAAGCTTTAAAGAAAATTATTTTTTTAAAAAAATTGCATAATAATAAACAACACTAAAGTTATTTTTTAAAATTAAACTTGAACAAATATATTCGATTCGATTCGATTCGATTCGAATTTCGTCTCACTTGATTCGATTCGAAAAAATTTCAAATTAAGTTAGGATGATAAAATACGATTCAAAAACTCAATTAACTCGAAAATTTTCGATTCGATTCGATTCGAGTCAATCGAATGCTCACCCCTAGCTGTAGGTACGGAGGTACAGCGTGCGTGGGAAGGACTGCTAACGTGGCGACGCGCGCGTGGAGTGTACGAAGGTGGGGCGCTGGAAGCTTGCGGCGCCAAAGAGGAAACCCTAGGGTTTCCTGGTTGCCGAAATTATTTGGGCCATTTGGGCTCTTCAGATTGGGTCATTTGTAATTTTAGGCCTTTAATTGGGTCTGCTGTAATTAGCATTTGGGCTTGTAAGAACTGTGATTTGGACTTTGGGTTTTTATATTTATTTTTTATTTTGTTTTTATTATTTTAATAGGTTAATAGACTGGTTAATGGGCCCCAGGCATAAGTGGGTTCTTATAGTTGCCTTGACACTTAAAAGCTCACCCTTAACCTTCTTGATTTCTCTACGCATCACCTCCACCAATGCATGGAGGGCCTCATTCTTTCGGGCAAGCTCACCTAAGGTCTCCCTTATAGCCCCATTCAACTCCTCAATGAGTTTCTCCTTTAGCTCATCTCAAGACTGCATCATCCCGGGTTTGATTTCATCAAGGGAATCCTTGGTGTCCTCCACCTTTATAAGGATATCGCTCACAACCAACTTGACCTTGGCCATCCGAGTCTCCACAATGTTCACAAAGCCCAGTGACAAGACCTTCTTGCCCTTCATGGCACCTCAATTCTCAACCATGTCATCCTCTTGCTCATTTAACTTCTCGATCACATTAGCCATCGTTCCAACCACAGTGTTAGAAATGCAAGGTTTGATATCACTTGTCACGTGCCAAGACTTTAGCTTCTGTCGCTTGCAGCCTTAGAATATGATTTCTCACTAACAAGTCTAACACTTAGAATAGGCTTGGCACACATTACCTAGGCAAATAAATAAGGAATAGAGCACTTAGAAAGCACTAGAGAGTTGGGAGAATATGGAAGTGTTTCTATTACACAAAGCTAGCTTGGATACTGACCGGTTGCACGCGTGCGCATTAAAACAACTAATTTATGGAACAATTTTTAAAGTCTGATTTCACTGCAAGTATACAGATCAGTTGTAATATTTGTAGTGTTACAATGAAATACCGAAGTATTCCAAGGATCGAACCCAAAGGAAGAGGCGATTGGGCAATAACTAGCATACACAATAGAGGCTAAGTGACTACTGATACGATTTTATATTATGACGATTCATAAAAGATAAGTTTGCAAAAAAGATTAAATATTCTACTCTAGAGACTAATTTGAAAGAAATGTAAACTAGAAGGGCTATCTAGTAAATGACTAATGGGGGTTGGTTGGTGATGTAAGCATACCCGGGGCAACCAAGGATTTGAATTCTGAAGCTCTCGAATTCCCCGAAAGTCCTCTGACTCGAGCTCGGGCCAAACGAATGCATGAGGCCAAGGCAGCCCTTACGAGCCAATTATGGAACGAAATTCACCCCAAATGCGAAGTGCCAGCTCGGGTTCAAAATTTGAGCCATTCGTGCACATTGGTACAAGCTCAATTTAGCTCGGAATAGCTCATTTGAGCTCATTCCAGCTCTTTGAGCTCAAATAATTATTTCAGCTCATCATTTAATATTTGAATAAACTAATAATTCCTACAGCTTATAAACTTGTTTATATTATTATATGTCTTTAATGTGCTTTGTCTTAGCTGAATTAAGTGTGTCTTAAATAAATTTAATTTGTCTTAGTTTAATTGCATGTTTTAATGGTGTCTGGGTCTTATCCGAATTGTAATGTGTCATGTATAGTTTTTTATTTAATTTGTCTAAGTGTCATTTACTATATCCTAATTATGTTTTAATGATGTTTAGCTGAAATTAGTAAGAATTAATGTGAGTTTTCATCTTTACTAGGTGCAGCCGAATCTTGGAGAGCCATTTATGAAGATGCATGCATGTACTTATTCGGCCAAGAGACACCAGCGTTTAGGCTCCCCAAAGCTTGGCCGATCCACTCCCCAAAATAGCACTTATGCTTTCACATTTGGTGTTCACACCAAGGACCATTCAGCTAGCCATGTTCACACTATGGAGACCATTCAAAATCAGCCATTCACACTTAAAATGGCTGCTCAACTTCAACTTAAATGCTGGTCACTCTTCAGCTAATGGTTGGCAATTTAATAAGTACAATGAAGCCTAGGCCGAACCTAGCTGCTGCCATGCACCTTGCAAATATTCCAAGTGCAATTATCCTTCTAGAAACCGTCCAATGAGCTCCCATTCAGCTGAATTTAGCTACAGCAATTTAGTGCTTTAATTCTGAAACTTTCTAGCTTATTCTAGATTAGTTTTACTTAGCTATTAAGCTTCTAATTAGGCCATTCGGCTACCTAGCTGAACACTATAAGTATTTGTTGTTTTCTATTATAAAGGACTTTTGCAAAATTTGATTAATGAACAATTTGTTCTTGAGTGACTTTATCTCCTCTCATATTTCGTACAAGTCTCGTTAACTTATCTAGCATGCTAGTGGCATCTTCCGACTTGTTTCCGAACTTATCACCGTAACCCGGTGTAGCGTTCACCAATCTACCATTTCACAAATCCACCTTAAACGGTATAGGAATCGGGGTGACACTTTTTAGTGTTGAATCATTCTTGAAGTTTAAGATCGTTTTTCCATCTCCACCTTTTATCCCAAACTTATCTTTCCTCTATTTTGTTACTAAACCAAACTTATCAAATTTATAGCCTATCTTTTATTTTAAACGCATTGTTAAGACTTTCGTTACCGTACTCCAAGTTTTAAACCATTTTTGACAACTTGAACTTCTCCTCGTCGACAATCGGGCAACTTTGTGAAACGACTCAAATTAACCCGGGCCGAATCATATTATTTGGTATCAGAGCTAGAAAACGAGGAGCTCCGAAGATCGAAGAAGCCAAAATAGGTTGGTGAAGTGAAAAAAATTCTAAAACTAAAAAATAATATATTTTTTAATTTGTATTTATTTTCATTGTACTTTAGCATATTGTAATTGAAAAAAAAAAGAATTACGAAATTCTTTGAAAGTTTTTGAAAGTTTTTGAAAGTTTGCAAGTTTTTGAGCTCATTCTCTTCTATTTCTATTTCTCGATCTTCAAAGCCAATCTCCCATTATTTCTTGCCTCCCCGACGCCACACAAACCCAATTCTTCTTTTGTTTCAGCCTACCTTTACATCATACATGTAACACCCCTTACCCGTATTCAACGCCGGAATAGGGTACGAGGCATTACCGGAATTACAAATTTATTTATCAGACATTTTATTTTAATTCAATATTTATATTTGAAACCAATCAAAATCAAACATATGGCCCCTTAAAGATATTCATTTTTTTCTCGTCATGTCTTACTTGAATTTATTACTCGTTTCATCATACTTAATTACCTTGTATTAACATATTAAAGATAATCACATATTTTCATGTCATGATAAATATCATTCACTTGCCGTTTCTTTATAAACATAAAAGCAGTTAATTCATCATATCAATATTTCACGTACACCATCAACTTATATTTCCTTATATCACATAATTAAGTTACACGAACTTACCTGGTTAAATTTGCAGAAATATCAAGATTCAGGGGCACTTTGGAAATTTTCTATTTTCATTGATTTTTCAGTTGATCTTAATCTAAATTAATAATTTCATTCAATTTTACAATTTTAAATAATAAAATAATCCATTTCATGCAAATTGGTTATTTCCACATTTTTACAAAATTAATCACAAAATTTTACTTTTATTCAATTTAGTCTCTGAGCCTAAAACATTTCAATTTAGCCATACTACTTAAATATTCATACATATTTTCCTCCTCCTCATCTCCATTCCACTTCCTTAATGTATATAACATGCTATAAGTAACATTATCAATAATTTCATTAATTACTCATAAGTAGATTCAAAACTGTCCATTTGAGTTATAGTCACTAAATTATTTATTTCCAGAGCTACAGAATTCCAAATGAAGAACCGTTAATTTTTACTGAAACTAGACTCACATATCTTCTTGCCATAAAATTTTCAGAATTTTTTATTTATCCAATTAGTACAGTTTATTCTTTAAAGTCACCCCTGTTCTGCTGTCTGGCAGTTCCGACCCTTCTTCACTAAAAATTAATTATCTTTTTATATAGAATTCATATGATGTTATGGTTTATTTCTTATAAAACTAGACTCATTAAGGAATCTAACCATATAAAATATGGTCCCAAATTATTTTTATACAATTCTCAGTGAATTTCTAAAGTAAGAACAGGGGATCATGAAGTTATTCTAAACTAGTCTTACAAAAATTTAAATATCTCAAAATGTAGACTTCCTTTGCTTACTCTGTTTCTTTTATATGAAAATAGACTCAATAAGATTTAATTCTATATCTCACTCAACTTCTAATTCTATTTATACAATTTTTGGTGATTTTTCAAAGTTAGACAACTGCTGCTGTCCAAAACTGCTTTAGTGTAACATGTTGATTTCTATTTTGTCCCTAATTCCACAATTCATACAATTCAATCCTTGCTCAATTAACCCCTCTATTAAGCTAATTTTCTCATTTAATACTTTTCTCTATCATTTTAAACTACTTCATAACTTTTGAAAATCAGAATTTTAACACTAGGCCTTAATTTCAGCTATTTCACAATTAGGTCCTAAAACCAATTTCCATCAATTTCACTTGATAAAATCATCATATAACAAAATTAAAGCTTCAAATCAATATTTATTCATCATATTCTTTTAGCACTAATCCACATCAAATTTAAAAATTAACCATAGAATCATAAACTAATGAATTAATAAGTTGGACTCAATTGTAGAAAGTCCAAAAATATAGAAATTTCAAGGAGAAAGCAAGTATTAAACTTACATGAAGCTTGAGTATGAAAACCAACTTGAACTCTCTTCCATGACTGTTTTTCAGCTGAAGAAAATGAAGAGAATTGAAGAGAATTCTCCAGATATTTCAATTTAATCCCCTTTTTATTTAGCTAATTTTGGAAATTTTCCAATTTTCCCCCTTTTTCTTCTTTCTCTTCTCTTCTTCTTTCTTTCCTTCCCCTGCTCTCTGCTTCGTTTTGTTTCTGTTTCTATTCCCTTTTTTTTTCTTTGGATTATTATATAATATAATATTATAATAATATAATAATATAATATAATATAATATAATAATATACTTTTAAAAAAAATCTCAGATTTTCTTACGTTAACCGCCTCAACTATGCAAAATGGTATAATTACCATTTTGATCCTTCATAATTTCTTTTAATCTATAATTTAACTTTTACTTTCATTTCAGTTTAGTCCTTTTCATTTAATTTCCTACCCAAACGTTAAAATTTTCTAACGAAAGTTTAATAATAGCTTAATGACACTCCATAAATATTTTTGAAAATATTTATGGCTCACTTTATGAATTCGAGGTCTTAATACCTCGTTTTTGGCCCAATTTTTCTCGTTAATTCTTTCAGTTCACAAAATTCACTAATTTTAAAATATTTCTAAAATCACACTTAACTTATAATTATCGATTACCAAAATTTTCTAACTTTTTGTCAGATTTAATGATCTCGAATCACTGTTTCGACACTATTTAAAATTGGGCTGTTACAATACATATATCCTTTTGCACCCATTTTGAAGCCGACCCCAAATGTAACATCCGGGGTTATAGCTTATGCATTAGTACTAAGTTATATGAAATAGCATATGGAATTGATTAAAATACCTCCCTTCAAAGTACCATCCTCTGCCGTCCATGCTAGTTTTTTTTTTTTTTTTTAAATTCATGAAAGCTTGAAAATTTGTTCACCATGTGCTTTGTTATTTTATTGTTTCTCTTCATGCCTCAACATGGTGCTATTATTTTATACCTCATTCTTTCTCCATTAGTGCCGTCCAAGGGGGTTGACCTTCTAAGCCACTCACATGTTAATTATTTATTCCAATAGTGAGGCCCTTGTTTACCAATTGATTTTGAAATTCATTCCACCATTGCCGTCCAAGCTTATAATCCACTAAGCTATTGCACATTTTTTTAAGTTCATACATTCCTTTAGCCTCCCCATGCTTGAATAATTTCATGAAACCATGAAGGCTTGTTCCTCATTTTCGGCCAAGCAAATTAAATCCCCATACTTCCTTTATTTTAATCCTTGTCGTCCCATACCCCATGGCTCCACTATCTCACACATGCTTAATTATTTAATTTCAAGCTAGCTTCCATCAAGTTTTTATTTTATTTATTTATTTAAAATTCAGCCAATGCTCTCCATTTTATTCACGCATGCTTTAATTCCCATGCTCCATTTGCTTTGCCGTTCAAGCATGCATCTTGTTATTTTAAATACTTGCAAATTTATTTATTCACCACATGTGGCCGTCCATGCTCCAATTGTTTTCAAAGTGCAGCCCAATCCCTTGAAAACCTGCACCAAACCAATTCGTTTATTATATCAGCTTTTAAAGGGGTTTTTAGTGTCAAAAATTCGACTAGGAAGGTTATGAGGGTGTAGCCGAAACTATATTAAGGGTGAAGGGTATTTCTTTTGGATTCTTTCCCTTTTTTAGTAAGTGTGCCGAAACTTCTTAAGTCAAGACACTATTATTGCCGAATTTTTCTTCATCTTTTCTTTCCCATTGGCTAAGGACCAATGACTCTCTCCTTTTCCCAATTGATAGCCATAGCCGAATACTCAAGGTAGTCTTAGCCGATTCTTCAAACAAGCCACAAAGCCAAAATATCCTGTGTTCTAGCCGATTTGTTCACAGCAAGAGCCGAAACTCTTTGGGACTTCAAGCAAAGGTGGTTGTCGACTACAGCACTAAGGGTAAGAATCTACTATTGTTATATTAATTCTTTTAGTCGAAAGTCAAGGACTAATCCACTAATGTCCTTGTTTGCCGAAACCTAGAAGAAATCTTTTCGGGGTTTATCTGCTATTGTCGACTACAAGAGAGAAGGATATTTTGGGACTTTTAAGAGCTAAGGTAAGGCATGTATAACATTCGGCCAAGGGCCATTAGTTGTAAGTAAATGTTAGAAATTGATCTAACATGAGTTTATAGGTATTTCGACAGATATTACAATCCAAGGTCACTTTTCGTGATTTAGATCACGAGGTAATATGCATAAGTACAAAGCCGAAACTAATCATCTAGGTGATTTTAGTGCCTAACGGATTGAAGGAAGGGATAACACAAAGTTTTGGGATTTGCTTAAAGTCAATTCAACAAGCCAGGTAGGTTTTAAGTGTACTAATTCTACTGGGATTTGGATTTGTAGCTGAATAGACTTTTGGTTTAAATATCAAATGTTGGCCGAATGTAGGGATTAAGATCTAAGGCAGTAGATCGGATTTCGGGACTTCAGTGAAGTGATAAGTTAATCAGGTGTATACCCCACACTAATCTTAATAATTTTATGGTTTAAACTTGATATATGTGTCAATATGAAAGTGTAAGAATGTGGCTAAGGTACCATGTTATGGTACAAAGTACTCAGGTACGTTTCCTACTCCTACTAGAATTATGAAATATGTTATATTTAACATGTGATAAGTGATAAGGATGTGAAATTTGGCATTTAATGCATAATATGTATGATATGGGGCATATGGGTTATCGAAAAAGGGGAAGTGAATGTGGTGACCTAAGACCACGATATCTGAATGTGGTGACCTAAGACCACAATATCTGAATGTGGTGACCTAAGACCACGAATATTTATAAGGGCGATGAGCATGTCGACTGCAGCGACTGCCTTCGATGGTGTGTAGCGGATGGAGGGTTGACTTAGTAGTCCCCACGATGTGCAGGTTGGTACGGGTGATGTGTAGCGGATGGCATCTAGGTTTGGGTTTGGGTTGCATCATTAATTCTATATTTTGATCTGAATGTGTATGACTTGATATGCCTGAAATTTATTTGGACTTAGTGTTTGTGTACACATTGAGTCTGTTGACTCACCCCGTTGGGGAAACATTTTTCAGGTGATGAACAGTGATGGACCGAGTCAGTAGGAGCTTAGTGGTGGCCATGCCCAGCAAGAAATTTATTATTATGTGGACTTCTTATTTTTAAGTACTTTGAATTTTATTTTGGGTTTTATGTTGATGTAATAAGGCCATAGTTGACGATTTTATTATTTATTATGTTACGTATTTTTCTTAATTAAAGATTAAGAAATTTTAATTTAAAATAAACTTTAAATATTTTGTCACCTGAAATAAAAGGGTTTTTCAATATAAAATAAACTTGTTTTCAACTCGAGCCCAACCCACAAACAAACCATCTTCAAAACACACAGTTTTCCAAAGTAACAAAAGAATTTTGAACCGGTTTACATCGAGGAACATACCAGATCCGGTCAAGGCTCGTGGGCCGGGTATGGGGTGTTTCACCAAAGCCGCAAATAGGTCTTCGAGACGGAATACAAATTTACGAGAGTGAGAAGAACGGTAAAAGGCAAGAAAGAGTGAGATCATTCGAGAGAAGAAAAAGCCTATAAAGAGAGCAAAATACGAGAGTGAGTGAACTTTTTCTTTGTGAGTGATCTTGTGAGCATTTGTACTGAGGTTTTTAATTTTCTATGTCCCGGAGTCCCGAAAGGAATATGGCAGAAAGGCAACCTGTTCAGAATGTCCTGAATTTGAACTTGCAAGCTTTGTTACGCGAAGTTGAGCGTTTATTTGATCAAAATTTGGAGCCAATCAAAGAAAGCTCGATCAAGTGGAAGGACGAGCCCAACGAGAAAGGACTTATTTAAGCCCTCCGAGGAATCAAGGACGACGAATAGGTCGAGACGACAACTTATTCGAGCCAAGTGAACCCGAAAGTGATCAAGGCTCGAATGTAAGTGTCCGGAGGAGAGGTCAACGCAACCAAGGGCAACGAAAACACGAAAGGTTCGATGACGACCTTAAAACCATCAAGTTATCCATCCCTTCGTTTCAAGGCTAATCAGATTCCAAAGCCTACCTCGAGTGGGAAAAAAAGATCGAGCTCGTATTTGAATGCCATAACTATTCCGAGGCGAAGAAAGTTAAGTTGGCTGCTATCAAGTTCTCCGACTATGCAATGATACGGTGGGATCAACTTACAACAAGCCGAAGCTGAAATGGCAAGCGTCCAATCAACACTTGGACCGAGATGAAGGCTGTAATGCGACGACGATTCATTCGTTCGTACTACCACCGGGAGTTGTATCAAAAACTCCAAAATCTCACCCAAGGGACGAGAAGTGTAGAGGATTACTATAAGGAAAGAGTAAGAAAACTGCGAGGCAACCGTGGCACGATTTTTGGCCGGACTCAACTGAAAAATAGCCAACGTCGTCGAGTTGCAACACTATGTAGAGATCGTCGATATGGTGCATATGGCAATCAAAGTCAAAAAGCAACTTAAGAAGAAAGGAGTCATTCATGGTTATTCCGCTTCGAGTGCACCTAAGTGGAACCAAGGCCCAAGCAAGAGTGCCTACACGAATCAAACAAAGAAACCCGCGGTGCCCGTAAAGTCCAACAAGTTTGTGGCCGAATCTAGTAAATGTAAGGCCCCTGAAAATGTTCCAACTCGAACCCGAGACATTAAGTGCTTTAAATGCCAAGGTCGAGGGCACATAGCAAGTCAATGCCCGAACCACAACACAATGATCGTGCTTCCTAACGGAGAAATTGAATCGAATAAGGAAGTAGAAAAGAACGAAGATGATGTCGACAATCCATCTGAAAATGAAGACAAAGTAGAGTTTGCTGTTGAAGGTGAGATGCTTGTTGTCAAACGAAGCCTTAATGCGCAAAATTCTATAAGTGAGCCTGAACGAGAAAATTTGTTTCATACTAGTTGTCTTGTTTTAGGAAAAGTGTGCAGCATTGTAATTGATGGCGGGAGTTGCACAAATGTCGCGACCACACTTATGGTCGAGAAGTTGTCTTTACCGACTACTAAACACCCAAGGCCGTACAAGCTGCAATGGCTCAACGAGGGTGTTGAATTAAAAATGACGAAGCAAGTGTTGATTCCGTTTACCATCGAAAAATATCAAGACGAAGTCCTTTGTGATGTGCTGCCCATGCATGCGGGCCGTTTACTGCTCGAAAGGCCATGGCAATTTGATCAGCGAGTTAAACACGACGGTTTTGCCAACCCATTCTTCTTCAAGCACAAAGGTAAAAATGTCATTTTGGCACCTTTGACTTCACAACAAGTGATGGAAGATCAACAACGCTTAAGGCAATCCATAGAGAGTTTGAAAGAAAAGAATAAAGATTCAAAAGAAAGAAAAAAAGGAAAATTTGAGTGAAAAGAAATCGAGTTATGAAGAAAATAAGAGTGAAGAAAAAAAAGAAAAAGAAAAAGAAAGAGAAAGTGAAAGAAAATTGAGTGAGAAAAAGAAAAGTGTTTTAATTAATCGATGCTTTTATGATTCTTCTTCTTTTCAGGTTAATTACCCTAAAGAGCTTCAATTGCATTATATTCCCGAGGAGAGAAGGTTCGTGTTGCAGGAAAATGGTAAAACCAATCCTAAGACTCATACGTCCAAAGGAAAACAAGGTTTGGTTTCTGAAAAATAAAAAACAATGATGTTTCATTCTAAACATGATGAAATACGTAATGAAAATGAGTTTGGTGAACAAGTGAACGATCATTGGCCATTAATAAGTTTAAATATGCAAAACTCGAATCGAATCAATGATCCTGTTTATTTTGGCCGAATGATACTTGTTCCACATAATTACTTGAGAAACTTTTTGTTGAATTTTGGTTGTTCTCTAAAGTTAATTCATCCATTGGATAAGACATTACAAGGTGAAGGTGTAACCAATCTGTTTGGTTATTTGACGTTTATGTGTTCGAATACATGTGACCGAGTGAGATTTGAAATATGCGTTACGTTGAGTGATTGTCCAAGGTCCTTTGAACTATTTCATATGTTTCGATCAATAGAGAACTTGGCAAATCAATTTGGAAAGGTAAGATTCCATTTATACTTAACCTTTGCTCCCCAACCATCTATTTCTAATTTGACAAAGTAAGTCTTTCGTCAACTTGTTCTTTTAATGAATCTTTGCTCTTTGACGTTATTGAATTGTTCCCTTGTCCTGTGCTGACTTTCTTTCAGGTATACGAAAACGAATCCGTTCGACCGAATAGAGTTGATTGCGAAAAAAATATTCTCAATCGAACAAGCGACTCGACTTGAGGACAAGTCGCTTTGAAGAGGGGGGATGATGTAAGCATACTCGGGGCAACCAAGGACTTGAATTCCAAAGCTCGCGAACTCCCCGAAGGTCCTATGACTCGAGCTCGGGCCAAACTAATGCATGAGGCTGTGGCAGCCCTTACGAGCCAATTGTGGAATGAAATTCACCCCAAAGGCAAAGTGCTAGCTCGGGTTCAAAATTTGAGCCATCCGTGCACATTGATGCAACCTCAATTTAGCTCAGAATAACTCATTTGAGCTCATTCCAGCTCATTGAGCTCAAATAATTATTTCAGCTCATCATTTAATATTTGAATAAATTAATAATTCCTACAGCTTATAAACTTGTTTATATTACTACATGTCTTTAATGTGCTTTGTCTTAGCTGAATTAAGTGTGTCTCAAATCAATTTAATTTGTCTTAGTTTAATTGCATGTTTTAATGGTTTAATTGCATGTTTTAATGGTGTCTAGGTCTTAGCCAAATTTTAATGTGTCATGTATAGTTTTTTATTTAATTTGTCTAAGTGTCATTTACTATGTCCTAATTATGTTTTAATGATGTTCAGCTGAAATTAGTAAGAATTAATGTGAGTTTTCATCTTTACTAGGTGTAGCCGAATGTTGGAGGGCCATTTATGAATATGCATGCATGCACTTATTCGGCCAAGAGACACTAGCCTTTAGGCTCCCCAAAGCTTGGCCGATCCACTCCCCAAAATAGCACTTATGCTTTCACATTTGGTGTTCACACCAAGGACCATTCAGCTAGCCTTGTTCACACTATGGAGACCATTTAAAATCAGCCATTCACACCTAAAATGGCTGCTCAACTTCAACTTAAATGCTGGTCACTCTTCAGCTAATGGTTGGCAATTTAATAAGTGCAATGAAGCCTAGGCTGAACCTAGCTGCTGCCATGCACCTTGCAAATATTCCAAGTGCAATTATCCTTCTAGAAACCGTCCAATGAGCTCCCATTCAGCTGAATTTAGCTACAGCAATTTAGTGCTTTAATTCTGAAACTTTCTAGCTTATTCTAGATTAGTTTTACTTAGCTATTAAGCTTCTAATTAGGCCATTCGGCTACCTAGCTGAACACTATAAATATTTGTTGTTTTCTATTGTAAAAGGACTTTTGCCAAAATTTGATTAATGAACATTTTGTTCTTGAGTTAGTTTATCTCATCTTATATTTTGTACAAGTCTTGTTGACTTATCTAGCATGCTAGTAGCGTCTTCCGACTTGTTTTCGAACTTATCACCGTAACCCAGTGTGGCGTTCACCAATCTACCATTTCGCAAATCCACCTTAAACGATATAGGAATCGGGGTGATACGTTTTAGTGTTGAATCATTCTTGAAGTTTAAGATCATTTTTCCATCTCCACCATTTATCCCGAACTTATCTTTCCTCTATTTTGTTACTAAACCGAACTTATCAAATTTATAACCTATCTTTTATTTTAAACGCATTGTTAAGACTTCCGCTATCGTACTTCAAGTTTTAAACCATTTTTGACAACTTGAACTTCTCCTCGTCGACGGTCGAGCAATTTCGTGAAACGACTCGAATTAACCAGGGCCAGATCACATCATTTGGCTTCATCCAATACTTGACTAGCTAGTATTTTAGGAGGCGACATGTAGTTAAGGAGGTCGACCCATATTATAGCCCTCATGCCCTTAGGCAAAGGACGAGGATATACACATAAACATACTCTTCTTCAAGCTCCAACTTCATCCCTTCATTCTCTCGGGCCCTTTGCTCCTCCTTCCTTTCTGCTTAACTCTTTCATCCTAACCTCAAAGCTTCTTAAATTGGGTAAATTGACTTTAATCTCCTTGCTAGTATCAACAAATTTTGCCTCTTTTCTTTTTCTAAATATTTTTTTTACATACTAACTAGCTTTGATAATTTTTTTGCTTATATTTATATCGGATAAGCAACATTTAGTCTCAAAAGTAGAAAACTTCTTTCAACTTAGTCCTTGAACTTCTTTTTTGTCTTCATTAATCTTGAAACTTGATAACTTTTCCTAGTTTTGGTGATGAAGTGGCATAATTTCAAAATATCATATCATTGTATAGATTAAAATTTAGAAAAGTTATCAAGTTTAATAACTAAGTTAAATTTTTTTTCAAATTCAAAGACTAAATATTAAATAATTCCATATATATATATATATGGTATGCGCGGTTCCTTTGTCTACAGTACTGTTCTTTTTATGAAACTATAATTTATTGATCAATTAAATCAATTAACGCTATATTGATTAATCTTCGAATGAAATCTCACATGGCCATTTGGAGCTTACATTAAATTATGTTTCCAGAAATTTTGTAGCAATCAAGGTTGGTACGACTTTTATTTTTCTTCTCTCTCTCGCTAAATAGAAATTTACGTTATATTTTAGTATTAATTTCGAGTTTTAATTTGATTAAAATAATCGTTATTAATGGAAATACATTTAAATATATAATATCTCCGTATTAAAAAAATTTAAAATTTAAATTCATTTTTATTGCAGTTCCATATAAAAGTAATTATATAAATGAACTAAGTTAAGTTTTGTTACTAAAATTTATTTTTTTTATGGAATATTATTACATGTTTAATTCGTATATTTGCTTAGAGTTTTACATATATAAAATAAAACTTTGGGTAAACTATTAAAATAGTAATTTTTATTTGTCTCATGTTAGATTTTAGTCACTATGTCTGAAATATTATATTTTAGTCAATTACATTATCGTGTTGTAACATTTTAGTCACTGAACCGTTAATTGTCGTTAAGTAACGGTAATGTGACATGGCACGTTAAATCATCATTTCAAACAGAAAATTTAAGTTAAATTATACAATTGGTCCCTATATTTTTTTTTGTTTTGAATAATTTAATTCTTTTCTTTTATATTATTTTAACTTTCTTTTTTTTTTCTTTTAATTTCCATTATCTTCAGCTTCTCCCTTCTCCATATATTTTAATGAAGTTTTTTTTATATTTTTCATTTGTTAAAACTAGTCCCTATATTTTTATTTTGGTACCTGAACTTGACACTTTTTAGTCCAATTTGGTACTTAAACTTGACACTTTTTCCTAATTTGGTACCTGAACTTGACATTTTTTTTATTTGGTATTTCATCTTTTTTTATACAACTTGGTACATAAACATGACTATATTTATTAATTTGATACCTAATCTTTTTTTATTAATTTTAACACTTGAACTTGACAGTTAAATACTTTGAAATGAAAGCAAATCAATGTTGGCATGGCATTTATAAATAAAACATATGGCTTTTATGTGGAATTTTAAAGTAAAAAATAAAAATAAAAATCTAAAAAAAGTAACAATGTTCTTCATCTTCTTCTTACACCTTCCACCATTCAATCGAAACAACATCCAAAGATACTCCATCTTCTTCTTCACTAATCCTTAGTCTTCTTCCCTAATCCTTAATGCATTAAGTTTTGAAATCGGAACCTTAAAATTATAATAAAGTCTTTCATTGAAATTTCGAACTTATGTTCCAAAAACCTATACCAATGTTCATCTTCTTACACCTTCCACCAATACAATGTCTCTCGTCTATACCAATGAACTTTCACAAATTTCGATTAAGGTAAAGGGCCTATAAATTGGGGATTTCGTCGATTAGAGGTTCTTAATGGAATTTGGGTTTCACAGTTAGGGATTTAGTGGGTCCTAAGGGGAATGGGAAATGAGTTAGGGATTTTAATAAAAAAAACCATAAAAATCATATTATTGAATTCAAGGATTCTTGTAAGGTGGGAGATCAATAGTAGATAAGGAGTAAAGAAAACGTGATTTTTCTGAGTTAATTTGTATAATATTTATTAATTTTATGTACTAAATTGAATCTAAAAATAATTTAGACATCAAATTAAGAAAAAAATCTCTATGAGCGCTTTAAGATGTCCACAAGATATGTTTTTAACTTTGCTCAATGGATACAAAACACCCATAAATTTGAGATACCCAATATGATCTTAAGCCCTTTCCAATTAATATATGAGTAAGCTTCCACATCATTTAATTTAATTTCAATTTTTTAAGTGCATGTATTTTAAACTTGGGAAATCTGTGTGATGAGCCCTTACTTGAATAGATTCGAAAACATTTGGCTTTTATTCAAGCAACCTTGAAAATGTTAGGTCCTATTTGAGCATTTAGCCATAAAAATATGCATAGGGTGGGATTTGAAACAATACCAGTTGTATTAGTAAAACTTAAAATTTACCACTCAAAGTTTTATTTTAAATTTTTTTATTTAATCTATTTTTTTACTTTAATATTGTAAACCTTCCATGTGTTGTGATTAATTAATTTCAAATCATACGTTATGATATTTTTTTAACATATATCTGTATTTTTTCTCATGTGTATGCGTGTGATAGGATTTTTAATTTTTATTATAAAATAATTGATATTTAAGATTTAGATTTATCTATATATATTTTAAAATAATTATCCATATATTTTTACATAGATATAGTTAAAGATACATAGTAATATATTATTTTTATAAAGTTTTTATTAATCTTTTTATTTCATATATATTAAACCTAAGAGAAAAGAAAAGGAGAATTCATTTAAAGGTTCTCCTCCCTGCCTATCATGCCACGTGGCGTTCAAAAGTTTGCGTGCGTGTAAAATTTTGAAAGAATTTACCATCGTCAATCCGGATACCAAAAGAGTAGAGGGAAGAAAAATTGAGGTATGAAATTGGATGAGAAATTAATTACCATTTATCCCTTCAAAATTTGTTCAAAAACCCAAAAGATTGACTTCAAAAAAAGGATCCCATATTCCTCTCCAAGCTTCATTAAAAGATTATGTATTGAATTTTGTTGTCAGACTTCAATCATCTTATATTGAAATAATAAAGAAAAGCAACTTATATTGAAAACATGAGGGTGAGTATTAAAACGTAGCTTCCTCTCATTACCTTAAATAATAATGACAGAATTTAACTCAACTCGCTCAAATAAAATAGTCATCAAATAAAAGTATTTGTTGTTATAATTTTTTAATAATAAAAGCATGGTTATGTTATGTTGGAAGAAAATGCAGAGGTGGAATAATGGTCCCACCACTCCGGAAGCCAAACAATATCATCTTTCCAACACAACATTTCTCATTTTCCACGTGGCACCGCGTATACTCTGATTTATTATCTTTCTCTCTCGCTCCCGACGGCGTTTACCAGTCTTTTCTATCTCCTCTTTCAGCTTTTTTTCTCTTTCTCCCCCTCTTCGACTCGCCTCTTTTCCGCTCCTATATTCTTCTCACCTGAATTTTCCCTGGAAAGTTGGCCAAGAAGATAAAAAGTTTCGTTTCCCTTCTGAATTGATATTTTTGGAAACCCTAGATTACCCCGATTGTAGAGCTTTTTTTAGATGGATTTGGCTGCATATGCATTACCTACCTCGATTCTTTAGTCGTAGAAGCGCGATGTATTCGAAGAGGAGCCGGAGTAAGCCGAGACTCGAGCGCCGCAATGCAGCGAAGCACATCGACTACGATGCAGCGTCGTTTTCTTCGTCTCTCGATGATACCTCTTCATCTTCTTCTCTAATCACGCGATCGCTCGATTTGTCCGATAAAACCAGCTTCCGTATCCAAGGAACAGAGGGAGAGTTCGACCTTATTTGTCGGACCTTGGGCCTTTCTGGTCCTGAAGATTTTTCCATTCCAGCCGCCGCTTGGGAGTCCCGTAAAATTCGATCCTCGTCGGATCTTATGCCTCGGTCCAGATTGAACCGGCTGGATAGTCCTGAGGAAGAGACAGGCAAGATAATTTTAGAAGACGGCACTGAAGTAACAGTCTCTGAATTAACTGATAGGGTTTTGGCTTCTGCTTTGACCGAGGATGACTCGCCCGAGTTGAAGTTAAACGAGTGCTGCTTTGATGATAGAAACTTGGTTGATGTTGCTACTTCGACTGAATTGAAGTCAAAAGCATGCTGGGTTTCGAATGTTGTCGATGGAGGAGGGAATTATGGAATTAAAGGTATTAGGCCACCGGGTTTAAAGCCGCCGCCGGTGATGAAGCTACCGGTAGTGGATAGCGCTTGCTCAACTTGGGATCTGTTTAGGGATTTCGCCCCCGAAGATGATAGAGGGTGTATAGTTCAGGTTCACTTACATTCATCTTCCGATGAAGAAGAAGTTAAAGGAGAGAAGTATAGGGGTAATGAAGAAAATGCTAAGGAGGAGGATAATTCAATGAGAATCGGAGAGACTGCCGTGCTTTCTGAGTCTTGCTCGTTTATAACTTCAAATGATGACGATTCATCGAGTTCTACCACAGAACCTATGTCAAACATTTCCCCTAACGGTAGGTTCAAAAGAACAATTAGTTATTGGGAGAAAGGTGAGCTTCTGGGGCGTGGATCATTTGGATCAGTTTTCGAAGGGATTTCTGAGTAAGTGGTGAAATTCTGTCCAAACTTTATTTCCAGCTTGATTAAATGCTTACAGCTAGTTCTTTTTAATCAAGATAATTTTTCTATCTTTTGATATGCGCAAATTAGTTTGGGAACTGCCTTATGCCTAATTGTCATAGTTTTGTCGCTTGGGGCGGCACTCTTTTAGAGATTAGAAAGCATCTAGGGTCAAAAGCTGTTCTTGGTGTTAGTTAAGCATCCAGAGAAAGGCATTTTTGTATTTGTTTTTATTTTCTTTGGCCATCCTAGTTTCCATCGCCCATTCCCTTAGTTCTTTGGGGAGCACTGTTTTACATGTTTCAGGATTGCATCCTAAGATTGCTAGATATCATTAATTCCGTTAATACCAATAAATACCTAATATTTGGACATCTTGTGTTTTTTCTGCCTCAAACTTTAAGGGGTTGACGCATTTTAGCCTTAAGGTTCATTATTAGCCTTTAAGTTTACTTTGTTTGCTGCTTGAAGTTTTGCGTAGTTGATACACACATGTAGCCATTTTTGTGGGCAAATTGTGGATGATTATGAACCCCTTCCTCTATGGTGAGTACAGGTAAAGTCCATTATTGACTTATGAATGGTTCTGCTTGTCGATTTCGGTCTATGGCTTCCGATGATCCTATGTGGTTAGAAACTGGTTAACTGGAGATATCCTGTTCTATAGCTGATTTTAGGATGATGAATTTAGTTGTTTTCTCCAAGCTCCTAATCTACTCTTAACCTTCCCAATCATTATGTAATTAACGCACGTCAAAAGGACATTACGTGCCTAAGGCCTCTCGAACCCACAACCTCCAGGAGTCTGTCAGCAGCATGCATACCATCTGAGCTAGCACTTAGTTGGTATGAATTTAGTTGTTACCTATTGTTCAAGAGTTGAAAAATAAACCTAGGGAAGCACATTGCACTGCGATCTTTGAGATGTGAAGCTAATTGTTGATATTTTGGAAAGTTATGGAATGACATCATCTTGGAGTGACTGAATGAAGTACTGTTAGAAATACTTTCAAAATTGCAAGGAAAAGCCCATTTTATCTTATTAGCTATTAATTGGTTATCTACTTGTCCAATAGATTATGTATTGCTTTTATTTAGGAAAGATATGTTTTTCTTTTACTCATGCTTTACTAATTATTTATTTATTCATGTCCTTGTAGCGATGGATTCTTTTTTGCCGTGAAGGAAGTTTCATTGCTTGATCAAGGAAGTCAGGGGAAACAAAGTATTATCCAACTTGAACATGTAAGGCAGATTTTCTCTTCTACTTCTTTAATTGTTCATTTTCATGAAATATCCATCTTCTACTTGTTTCTGTCTGATATACTTTCTTTATTTCCTTTCGTTTTCAGGAGATTGCTCTTTTAAGTCAGTTTGAACATGAAAACATAGTTCAGTATTATGGCACAGATAAGGTTCTATTTTTTGACACTCAGCTTAATAGGATAACCTCATAAATGTTCCTCGTCCTAGTTGTCTAATTTTTTTTTTTCTTTTAATTTTATGGTCTTTGCAGGATCAGTCAAAATTATACATATTTCTTGAGCTTGTAACCAAAGGATCCCTTTTAAATCTATATCAGAGGTATCATCTCAGAGATTCTCAAGTCTCTGCATATACAAGACAGATTTTGCATGGATTAAAGTATCTTCATGACCAAAATGTGGTTCACAGGTAAGTAAAGGGTCCTTACGTTGCTGCTTAATTATTTATGTACCACTTCAAACTTTTGTTTGTTTTCTCTAGCCAAAGCTGAGTTTTTATTTGTACTTCTTTTAGGTGTATTTGCTAACAGCAAATTGCTTCATATAAGAAATAAAATAAAAATTTCTTCACTTTAACAGTAGAAGTTTTCAGTCCTTATCTCTATTGGGATCTGTTGTAATGAATCATAATCTGTATGCATATGTCATATTCCCTCTCGGAAGACTTTTGAAGTCGAGAATATGAATCATAATCTGTATGCATAGAAGATTTTTTCAGCATTTTACTTGCTATTATTTTGTATTTATTTTTCAATTAAGGTTAGATGCCTGCGCATTTGTTATTGTTATGATATTGAAAGTAAAATTGTGTTCTTTTTCTATGCTCTACCTGAGTTTCCATGCACTTAGAATATTCTTCTCTCAAGGCTCATTTACTTGTATGTTGATACAGGGATATCAAGTGTGCAAACATATTGGTGGATGCAAGTGGGTTAGTGAAGCTTTCAGATTTTGGGTTGGCAAAGGTTTTTATCTGAAACCTAAGACTTTGATTGTCTTTCTTGTTTTATTATCTTTAAGCAGGTTGAACTCATGTTGGTGCTGATGCTTGTTTCCAGGCAACCAAGTTTAATGATGTTAAATCATGCAAAGGGACAGCATTCTGGATGGCCCCCGAGGTGTGCTTCTATTCTTTCCTTTCAGAAATGATAAACCTGTAATAGCTGCTGTTTGATTTGTGTAGAATATCAGTTTCTTTTGTATTGGAGATCCTGCTTGAGATATTTAGCTTCATAGGTATACTGGATATTAGGAAATGATGACATGCATTCTTGATAAATATTTCTCTTCTATACTAGAGATATTCAGCTTATCAGAATACTCAATTATGAAAAGGATGATAACATAATTCTTTTCAGATATTTGTCTATAGTGTACAAAAGGTGTGAATCACTCTTTGCTGATCTATCATAATTTTCTCAGGCTTCACTCAATTGGCTGGATCTTAACATTTAGTTTACAGTGAACACTTCTTTTATCTTTTAGCTCACTAGTAATTTCCTAAGTAGTGTTTGGTTAGACAATTTTCATTGACGGATAATTGCTAATGTTTTGGTGATGGCAGCTTTCCTTTTCTGAAACACTGCTGGCCCTTTTTTAAATCATACCTGAATGGTGTCTTCAGTTTCTAGTTGGATGGGTTCCAGTACTTTTTTTTTTCTAGAAACACAGCATTCTTGTTGTCTTTTCCACGTAGTAGTTCTTTGTTTTTGTGACACAGACTACTGGTGATGATTAGTCCTCCCGAATTCTGATCATCAGCTGTTGAATTACAGGTTGTCAATAGGAAGGGTCAAGGGTATGGACTTCCTGCTGATATATGGAGCCTTGGTTGTACTGTGTTGGAGATGTTAACACGTCAGATTCCATACTATTATTTGGAACATGTATGTACCTCTTCTTCCTGATATGAACATTAGTTTACTTGACAATTAAGTTTATGTAAAATCCAAATAAAGAAGAAAAAAAGATCTGGAAATTTCTATGCTGTCATCTCCAAATTTCAGAAAGGCTTATAGGGTTTTAAAGCATGAAATTTGGTTCCTACCATGAAGCTTTGTCCAGAAAGATGTGGAGGAATATTATATTTGTTTCAAATAATTTCCTTCTACAAGAGCTATTCTACAGGTGTTATTGTTGAGTTAAATTTTTATAATCTCCTTTATTGTGCACTAATGTCATCGTTTGTGTAATTCAAAACAGATGCAAGCATTGTTTAGAATTGGCAGAGGTGAGCCACCTGCGGTTCCTGATTCATTGTCGAAAGATGCACGAGATTTTATCTTGCAATGCCTACAAGTAAATCCAGATGCTCGTCCAACTGCTGCTAAACTCTTGCAGCATCCATTTGTGAAGAGGTCTTTTCCCACATACTCAGGCTCAGCATCTCCTCATCTTGGTCGTCGGATATGAATGTTTAGCCATGAAACTAAATTGCAACAAGTAATCAGGTAAACATTTTCTGCTGATCATAAATCCGTTGGCAACATGCTCCTTTGGTCAGATTTCAGAAGAAACATTGTCCTGGAACCTTCATTATCACAACATGTTAGCTATCCATATCCTAAGACACCTGAATATTATCCGGTAACAATGGTACATTTTTGGTATCAGTTTAGCTTCATTCAGAGCTTTGTTCTTGTATTTGTGTGCAGAAAGTTACACATTCACGGAGTCTAGTTATTGCATGTAGCTCCGTCCGTCATGAGGAAGAAGACAAGTTTGCCTCCTCGGGCTCTGATGTTGCTACCTTTAGTTTTGCCCCTAGAGACTCCTAAAGAGTCTCAAACCTGGTAGGCAGAAAGCAATTCTGAAGCTTTGGCTATGATCTAATGGCATTTACATTAGATTTAACTATCCATGGCCATGAACCCACGATGAAGCTGTGGAGAGCTGAGCTGCTCTTAATGTTAAAATTATTTGTTATAGTTTTGTCAGGTCTGGGATTTGATTTAGCCCTTATATTCTGTAGATTTTTTTTTTGGGGATTTGGGTGAAACATTAGCTGTAGGAGAAATTGTTGTAACAATTAGAAAGTTTGTATATATGTATCTCATTATTGGTGCTCTATGTATTGAATATATCTCATATTGAGATTACGAGAATTACGTCACTTTATGATTGTATTTACAATAAATAATATACCTGCTGTTGAAGGTTGGCCTTAAAAACGAAAGGGTCTGGATAAAAATTTATTTAAGGTTCGATAAATTTTATGAGTTAAACTTTAAGCAAGATATTTTTTGGGCTCAAGTTTGGCCTGGCTTGAATATTATGTTATAAAAAATTATATTAATTATATAAGTTAAATAATTATATATATTTAAATTTATATTAAATTATTAATTTAATAACGATTAAATTCATTATCCAAAACTTAAAAAAAAAATTTACTCAACTAAATAATTTAACCCAAAATATAAATTTACAATAAAATATTTATTATATTTATTTGTGTTTTTGATATAATAAAACATTTACTATATTTATGGTAGTATTTTTTAATATAAATATTTTTAATTTGTAAACTTTTATTTTAACAGTTTTTTAAGTGCATTTAGTTTATTATATTAAAAAATATTTTTAAATAAAAATTAATCTAAAAAAATCAAATATGAATAGTGTATGACCTAATTTTACCCCAACCAAAGCCCAAACAACAAACCAAAAAAAAAAAAATCAAACCAAACCCAATTAATCAAGCCCAAGTAACCCTAACCCAACTAGACCACTAAACCGACCACTAACTCCACCATCCCACTAAACCGACCACTAACTCCACCACTCCACTAACTCCACCATCCCACTAACTCTATCACCCCACTTGCATGCATAAGTTGTAGAATTTGGCTATAAAAGCCATTCAAAACCATTGTAAAAGGTTGGTTGGTTTTTTTTTTTTTCTTCTATTTTTTCGGATAGTTACGAATACACGAGAAATTAAGTACACAAAAAGAAAAGAATTTTGAGGCAGATTCAAGATATTCAAGGTGTTCTTTTTATTTTGTTCTTTTTATTTATTTTTTTACACTTGTTTTTAAGAATAAACGCGAAAATACAGAAAAAGAGGTAGAAACGTACCCATTTTGAGATCGTCGAAAAAAGAAGCTTTTTTAGTTTCGGCCGCCGTGTACTGCGGTGCCTCAGTAGCCCATTTTGGAGGGTGGGGATATTTTCCCTTTTAGCCCTTCCTTGTTACTCGCAAGCTCTAATTGGTCCATCTTTTTAATTTTATTTCTGATTTTACCCCAGATGCTTGTTTTTAAATTCAATTTAGTCCCTATTCTGCTTTGCTTTCAAATCAATTATCTCTAAATATATATTATTGTACTTACTGTTTTAATGTGGCCATTACCATTATTGTTTTTAATATTTTTTTCCCTTTTACTTTATTACTATTACTAGGTTCGTTAGCATTATTAGCATCATTTTATTATTGCCACTATTTTACATGTATTATTATTATAAAAATCGTCTTTTTATATTACTATTTATTATTCCTATTTTTCATTACTTTTATTATTTATCACTATTATTACATATATATTATTACTACAATTATACTTATTATAATTACATTTATTTTTACTACTACCATTATTTTTTATTATTACCACTATTAATTCTAATATTATTACTATTATTTTCTTATTGATATTTTTATTTTTACTTTTTTAAAATTCATAAAAAAGGGGTTTCACAAAGGTAATATTTCGTGTTTGGAAGTTCGAGAAATTGTGCCCAATCGTGCTGGGCTTCGATTTTCGTTAAATGCGGATCACTAAATATTCTTTAAAGATCTTGATCATGTTATTGAAAATAAAGCGATGTTTCGTGTTTGGAAGTTCGGGAGATTCGTGCCCAATCGTCTTTGGTCTCGATTTTCTATTCAATCAAACAACTAAATATCCTTCAAAGATTCTTTATCGTGTTTTCTTAAATAAGGCAATATTTCATGATTGGAAATTCAAGGAATCATGCCCAATCGTCTTTGGTTTGGTTTTTAGTTTGGCCAAATAGTGAAATACCCTTTTGAAATTGCAACACATGAGTTTTGGAAATCATGAAATGATCTTGGTATCGAGAGTTTGAAACATCGTGTCCTATCGTGCTGGATGTGGTATTTCGGCTTTTCGAAATAAGAGAGTTTCGATATCCAATTCGAGTTATCCAAATATTTTTTAAAGATTCATACTTCGATTTTTTTCTAATTTTTGATATTAAGGACATTAATCAATCAATACGATACCAATTTTGGGCGTTGCGAGGGTGCTAACCCTTCCTCGTGAGTAACCGACTCCCGAGCCTGTTTTCTTAAAATTCGTAGACCAAAATGTTTTATAAGTGGCCCAATCACACTTCAAAAAAGATTGGTGGCGACTCCGTTTTTGTATTTTAAAGTCGGCCCGTTTTTAACAAAAAAATGGTTTCGACAAATAGACCTAGTTGAGCTCGAGTTTAATTTTCTTAAATTGAGTTAAATTTAAACAAAAAAGAAATAAATCTATTTTTTGGAAAGACTAGACCCAATTTTAAAACTTTAATCTAATAGACTCAAGCTAGCCGCCCGACCATGAGTACCTCCATCTGCATTATGTTGTCTTATTTTGCGATGGTAATTTCTTTGCTACCAGGGCAAGCTGCAAATTAGTATAAATGGGTAATGGTTGATTATAATAAAATGCACCATCATGATTCCTGAACTACTTTATTAGACTCAATTTATTTTTATCGTTCATAAATAAAAATCATAGTGCTATGAAATTATTTATAGAATAATTAGGAAAAAGGAAATTTATGATTACAATCACAATCTCTATATTTTATAGTTAACTGTGTAATGTTTAAAAGAATCAAAAAAAAAAAAAAAAAGAAAAAAAAAAAATCAATAACATTTTATCGTATAAATAAAATTCGGACATTGTATAATTTTTTGTTTGCTTGATTAAGAAAAGAGTATTCTGTACCAAGCGAGATTACATTTAAAAAAAAAAACTACTCTTTCGGAAATTAATATATATATTAAGTGTGTTTGGTTCACGGAATGTAAAGATTATCTCTGGTAATTATATCAACAACACGTAAGATTATTTGACACATTACTTATTTTATTTGGTTAAAATGTAAAATTTTATTATTTAGTTGATAGAATGTAAGACCATTTAAAAACTAATTTTACTAAATTCTCCTTATAAATTTTTCTCTTTTTTATTCTTTACTACACAAAGATTGAAGTTTGTATTATTTTATTGTATTGATAAATGAATGAATTTCTTAAATAAATTAATTTCATGTCTCATTTCTAAAATAAATAAAATAAATATGAGGAAGAGTAATAAGTAGTTACGGCTTATCTTTTGATTAAAGTGACAAGAAAAAGAAAGAAAGAAAAATATATTTTTTTTTACTAAAACATGTTATTTTTTATAATTTAAGGTTAAATTTAATTAAAATGATAAAATTGTAAATGTTCTTCATCTAATAATAACAATAGTTGAAATGTTTGTATACTAAAGCCAATAATAGACAAAAATCTTAATTTTCCTCAACTGAAATAATATAATATATAGTAAAAAAATATTATTATTTTATTTTGATTTAAGTAAAATATTAAAAATCATTTTTTTAAAAAAAGTGTGTAATTGTAGAAAATTTTACATTACAAAATAATAATTTTTGAAAAAAGAAGCAAGATAATGAATGATTAATTAAGAAAGAGGTGGTTTTAAGATTATTGATTTAAGATCATTTTTGAAATTTAAATAAAAAAATTTACTCATACAAATATGAATTTAGTTGAGTCAAAAGCTTTTTGTAGAGAAGATAAAGAGAATATTGTTATCAAGTCTTGATTCGAGCGTGTTGAAGCTTATTATCTTTGTCTTTATATATTGGGGAGGAGTTATGAATAATTCTAAATATTATATCAAAAAATTAAATATAATCAAAATTTATAATAAAATTATTTAAAAAAAATGTATGTCAGTATGTGGGCGATGAAGTTGAGCCATTGTCACCATTACGCACCAGGAAGAGTGGTTTTGTTGACTACTACAGCTTGTTGTGGCCAGGGGCGAAGCCGGGGGGGTTGGCATGGGCCCCGACCCCCCCTAAAAGGTAAAATTGCTATTGAGGCCCTTGAAATTTTTTTAAAATTTTAAATTAGTAAAGGTAAAATTACACTTTGGCCCCTTAAAATTATAAAAATTTGATTTAATCCTTTACAAATTAGAAGACATAAACTATAAAAAATTAAAATTTCATCCGACCCCCAAAAAATTATCCTGACTTCGCCCCTAGCTGTGGCCTTAACTAAAAAACCATTGGTTCTTACAATGTTGAAGGCTTACCTTTGCTTTCTTTTCGTTTTCGCGTTACATCCATCCCCTAGTTTTTATTTTTCCGAGATTGAGTGGTATGGTCAAATCCTACATTAAACTACAAGCTTTTATGCTTATTCTTCTTCATTAATGGTAAAAGGATGATATTTTACTTTTTGTATTATTTACTGCTGGATCTCTCGCTGCCCTCTATTTTTTTAGTTAAAATGTAAATTTATTACCATATTAAAAATTGTCATTATATTTTATTTTAATTGATATTTGTCATTATAATTTGAGAATATGATTAAATTTGACACACAATTTAAGTGTGATTAAATTTCACCCTTGAATTTTAAATTTTTATTGAATTTTGTTATTAATTTTTTAATTAAATTTTCGCGGTTAATAAGTTATTATTGATTTTGATGGTTTAAAAAATAAAAAATAAAAATATTATTTAAATATTTTATTTTAACAATAAGTTAATTTATAAAATAATAAAGGTTAAAAGAATAACTAACATTTTGTAGTTAATGATAGAAAGGCTTGAAAAAATATATTCAAAAAATTGAGTTTACTTTTTATAAAATAATTAATTTTATTAATTATTAATGTTGTATTAATTAATTTATTTTTTGTAAGTATTAAATTAAAATATTGAAATTTGTTTTCATTAAAATTAAGTAGTGAAATTCAATAAAGAATCAAACTTTAACGACACAATTCAATCCCAAAGACCCTAACAATTTAGGCCCATACCCAAACAATATATCTGGCGCAGAAGAAACTACTCCAATCCCTCATGTTATGAACAAGGCCCAATCCTTCACCAGGATCTTGTGCTGCTGTGTTAAGGGTTTCAATGTGGGCAAATTTATTAGTTTTCCTGGAATTTGAACCCGGTAACCAATGGGCCTTTTTTCCTGTTCTTTTTTTTTTTTTTTTTGTGGCTATTTTCTCCCAAGAGAAAAGGTAACCATTACTTGTACAAAGGAATGTTAATTGGCATCTACCTTATCTAGAATCCTAAAAAGTAACAAGTGTTTACACCTGAATTGTAGTCACCTTCATATCAGGCATCTTTTCTTTGCCAAGTTGATATATATATATACATGTATATGATCAACATGCAGTAAACCAAAAGGTTTGCAGGATGTAGGATAATTATCTATATAAGCATAAGAATCTGGTATTGTTTTCACTTCAACTTTATGTCGACATAAAGGTGCCACCTTGCCCCAAAACAGAATAACTCCACCGGTTATTTATAGGAAGGGATGAGCAAGGGAGCTTAGGCAAAGGTAAGCTAAATACCCAAGTATCTATATATTTAAATATATAAAATAATAAGCACCAATCTATGGCTCAACTAGGGTCGTCTCTGTCAGCAGAAACCGAGACATTGAGCAATGTCCTAAGCCTGGTGGAGGCCTTCAGAGCATTTGATTCAGACAACGATGGCGCAATCAATGCTGCAGAGCTGGGGGGAATCCTGAGTTCGCTGGGGTACAACGCTAGCGAGCAAGACGTGAGGGCCATGATGAGGGAAGGGGACGCCAACAAGGACGGGTTGCTGAGCATGGAAGAGTTCCTAGAGATGAACACCAAGGACATGGAGCTTGGGGAGCTTGCCAATTTCCTCAGGACCGCTTTCCAAGCTTTTGAAGTCGAAGGGGATGATGCTTTGACTGCTGCCGACTTGTATGAGGTTATGGGGAACCTTGGCATCGATCAGCTTTCCTTGGAGGATTGCCAGAGTGTTATTGCCTCCATGGATGCTGATGGTGACGGAGCTGTTAGCTTGGAGGATTTCAGACTCATAATTAATTCCTTATTTTAGATTATTAAACTCAAGTTTTCTATATATATAAGCCTTGGGTGCTGTGGTATTTCCATGCATGGGAATAAAGATCAGTCAAGAAACATTAATATTACTAGCAGAAGTACTGCATGTTAGTGTTTCTCTTCTCTTACTACGAATAGAAAGCGAATACAAAGTGGTCTCTCATTCTCTAATCAATGGAAGTTTTCATTTTAATTTCTTTTTGAAACTAAATCGGAAATTGAAATTTCACATTTTCCTTACAAACCACAATATTTATAAATATTTTTGGCAAAAGCTGAGTTTTTAACATCTTTATAAGAGCCTTGAATCCCACCATTTATAAATATATATGTGAGTTTCTCATATTATTCTAAATTTAAGTACCACCAAATAAGTATTTTTCTAAATTTATTCTAATCTAAAATTAGATATAAAGAAGTGAAAAATAAAATCTAAGTAGCAAATATTTTTTTCATGAAATGGGATTAAGTTTCCATGCGAAAGGTTTGGGGCTGCGAAAAGCCAGACCTAATAATCTTGCTATGCTTGCCAAATCAAGTTTGTAATTATTCATAAATAAGAAATCTTTAAGGTGTCGTATTTTTCAAAATAAATATCTCCATAATGAATCGTTTTCAATGGCAAAATTGAAGGAAAATGCCTCATTTACATGGAGAGCTAAGGAGGTGACTCTTTGTTAAGGCTCATATAGTTAGTAGGTTGCTAGTCAGTTAAAGAAGCCAGTAAGTTGTTGGTTCAGATTGAAGTTGTTAAGAGTAGTTATTCAAAACTTATATAAACACTCTACAAAGAAGAGGAAGGTAGAAATGAAATTCAAGAATCAAAAATAGAATTTTAGCTTCTCTACTATTCTCTTTTTTACAAATCAATTCTAGCACCAACCTTACCTAGTTTCTAACATGGTATGCCTCTGATTATTCCGACACGTCCGGGTCTCACATTAACACTGCTCAAATCGGTTCTAACGATGGTGAAAATGATTCTTAAATTCTCATGCCTATCAGTACCATGTCTTGGTACCTTTATTCGGGTGCAAGTCATCATGTCTGCCAGGACCTGACGGCGCTTCGTGGCACCACACCATACTCAGGTATGTCTTCTCTCTTAATGGGTGATGGCACCCCTGTTCAGATTTCGTCGATCGGTAATGGTATTTTACCCACTCCATCTAGATTGCTACGTTTATCAAATGTATTGTGCGTGCCAAGTATACGAAAGAATCTCTTATCAGTATCTCAATTTGCTAATGATAATGAAGTGTTCTTTGAGTTTCATCCTACATATTGTGTTATCAAGGACATAAAGATGGGGGAGATCTTGCTGAAGGGCCACATACGTGACGGGTTATATCACTTTCCGGTGCTTGCTGAAACTTCGTTCACCGCTCACACGAAGGTTCAAATAAGGTTGTGAAATGTTCTATATTTGACCTGTGGCATAATTGTCTTGGCCACCCGTCTGCTTCTGTTGTTAAGAGTGTATTAGAAAAATGTAATATCAATTTTAATAAAGGTGTGCTAGTCGTATCTGTACTGCGTGTCAAAAAGAAAGGTCACATAAATTGCCTTTCTCTATGTCTATTACAGGATATCAACCATTTGAATTACTTGTATCTGATCTTTGGGGACCCGGGACCGTAGCCAGTGATAATAAATGGTACTACATGTCATTTATTGATGTATGCACTAGGTTTACGTGGATCTATCTTCTAAGTCAAGTCTCAGGCGTTAGAATGTTTCGTCCACTTCCAGCAACTAATCAAAACGCAATTCGGCAAGCCCATTAAACAACTTCAGAGTGACTGGGGTGGAGAGTTCCGAGCATTTACGTCTGTTCTGGCATCTCAAGGGATTGTTCATCGATTAACTTGTCCTTATACTTCTGAACAAAACGGAATTGCTGAATGCAAGCATCGACACATTGTGGAAATGAGCATCACTCTATTGGCTCAAGCAAATCTATCTATTGAATACTGGGATACGCATTTTGTTGTGCGGTGCATCTCATTAATCGTCTTCCCACTGCTGTTCTACACGGACAGTCTCCCTTTACGGCTCTGTATAGTCATGATCCTACCTATGATCATTTACGGATTTTTGGCTGTTGTTGTTATCCTTACTTACGTCCCTATACGACACACAAGCTAGAGTTTAGATCACAACCTTCCACCTTTTTGGGTTACAGTACTCAACACAAAGGCTATGAATGTCTTTTTTCGAGTGGTAAGATTATTGTGTCAAGACATGTTGTTTTTGATGTAAGTAAATTCTTATCATATAATGATAAATCCGAAAGTCTGGATCTGGAATCTGGGGTAACTGTTTCAACGACTATTCCTCTCGTTCGGAAAGTCTCCGCCTGCCCAGTGGATCCCTCAACAAAGTTGTTAAATCTCTCTAATTCGTCATCAGCTGGAAATGTGTCATCTTCGCCTGGCTCGCTTCCGACTGGCCCTACTGGTACGCGTGAACCTAGTCCTCCAACTACTGGTGATACTGTTGATTCAACCAGACTTACGAGAGATGTTCTGTCCTCATCTCGCGGCCTGAACCACATAGTGTCTAAACTCAACACTCATCCAATGGTGACTCGGGCTAAAGCAGGCATTTTCAAACTCAAAGCTATGGCCGTTGAAGCTATGAAACCGTCCACAATAGTGGAGGCTTTCTCCTCTACTGAGTGGCGTGCTGCCGCCCAGGCCGAGTATGATGCCTTTATTTGCAACTCTACCTAGGAGCTTGTTTCTCTACCATCAAATCGCAAGGTTATTGGGTGCAAGTGGTTGTTCAAGATTAAGAGAAATCCTGATGGTACTATTGCTTGGCGAAAGGCCAGATTGGTAGCCAAAGGCTGTTCTCAGGTTCCTGGTAGTGACTTCAATGGAACATTTAGTCCAGTTGTCAAGCCTGCTACTATTCGTGTTATTCTATCCATTACCGTGTCCAGAGGGTGGTCTCTTCAACAGGTCGATGTGAACAATGCCTTTTTACATAGGGAGTTGGATACTGAAGTGTTTATGCAACAATCTCAAGGTTATATTCAATCTGATATTACTGGAAAGCCACTTGTGTGGCCTGAAGAAAGCTTTATATGGCCTCCGTCAGGCACCTCGTGCCTGGTTTGAAAAGCTGAAGCAGTTTCTTGTGTCGATTGGATTTGTAATAGCCTAAATTTCAGCGATGTTGGAAATAGTGGTTCGAGACCACCAAATCCGAAAAATGAACTCATAGATTATATTATTTAATATTTACAAGCCAAATGTAGCGTTTAAAATATTTTTGAAATAGTAAATTGTGTTTTATAAAGATTTATTTCGTCAAGAAATTGAGAAAAAGAGGTATGGAGATCTCAGTGTTATAAACCGAGTCATAAATATTTTTATGAATATTTACGGAATGTCAATAAGGTAGTATTAAAATTTCGTTAGAAAAATTTGACTTTTGGGTGGTTAATTAAATAAAAAGGACTAAATTGAAAAAAGTGTAAAAGTTACTAGAAATATTAAATAGCTTAATTGTCAAATGAGGAAGGACCCAAAGTACAAATAAGCCAAAGAAGATATTTTGGGCAACAATAGCTGAGAAAAATCAGGAAATGGGTGAAATAATGGCAAAATTGAAAAATTGCCAAAATTAGCTAAATAAAAATGGGACCAAATTGGAATATCTAGAATCCTCTTCATTTCTCTTCATTTTCATCAGCTGAAAAACAGCCATCGAAGAGGGTTCAAGCTGGTTTTCATACTCTAGCTTCATGTAAGTTTAATTCTTGCTTTCTCCTTGAAATTTCTATGTTTTTGGACTTTTATAATTGGGTCCAACTTACTATGTCATTAGTTTTTGATCCTATGGCTAATTCTTAAAGTTTCTATGAATGAGTGCTGGAAGCATATGATGAATAAATATAGAATTGAAGCTTTAATGTTGATATATGATGATTTTATCAAGTAAAATTGTTGGAAATTGATTTTAGGACCTAATTGTAAAAGAGTTTGGAATTAAAGTTTAATGCTAAAGTTCTGATTTTCAAAGGTTAGGAAGTAGTTTAAAATGATAGAAAAAGGTATTAATTGAGAAAAATTAGCTCAATTGAGGGGTTAATTGGATAAGGACTGAATTGTATGAACTGTGAAATTTGGGGCAAAATGGAAATCAACACTTTGCACTAAAACAGTTTTGGATAACAGCAGTAGTCTAACTTTGAAAAATCACCAAAAATTGTAGAAATCGAATTAGAGGATGAATGAAATATGGAATTAAGGCTTATTGAGTCTAGTTTCATATAAAAGAAATGGTGTAAGCAATGAAATTTTAAATCATGCGATATAATAGGTTTTGTGAGACAAGGTCACAATGATTTTTGGTTCCTCTATTCTGATTTTGGAAAATCATCAAAAATTGGAGGAAAATAATTATGGGTTATAATTTATATGCTTAAAATCCTTAATGAGTCTATTTTCAAAAAAAAAAAACAAATGGTAACATTATTGAAATTCTGTAAGATGAGATAATTAATTTTTAGTGAAGAGGGGTCGGAACTATCGGACAACAAAACAAGGGTGACTTTAAAGAATAAACTGTACTTATTGGCTAAACCAAAAATTCTGAAAATTTTATGGTAAGAAGATATGTGAGTCTAGTTTTAGGGAAAATTAGCGGATCTTAATTTGGAGTTCTGTAGCTCAAGATAGAAATAATTTAGTGACTATGACATGGATGAACAACTTGAATATTCACATAAATAAATAGTGAAAAATTATAGATAATGTTACTTACAAATGTGTTGTTTATACTAAGGATGTGGAATGGAGAGGAGGAGGAGGAGAATATATGAATGACTTATGTATAAATTGATCACATGCCCGATTATAATCGATAAATGTTGAAATAGAATGATATAATGTTTTATTTCAAATATTTATTATGAAACTAAGATTATCGTTATGGTATAAAAATCAAATTGAAAGTTCATGTAACTTGAATTATATTCTTAAATGCTTGAAATGTATGTTGTTGATGTGAATATGATTTGAATGTTCATTGTATGAAAATTGATGAAACATTGATATATTTGATAAAAAAGGGGAAGAAATCTCGGTTGAATGAAAGGAAAATTTGATGGATCTTTGAAAAGGAATTGAAGGTAAAAAGGATCTAGCTCGGACGGGTGATCCTATCCTGATATAGCCTTCCCGAAGAATATGTGGAAAATGGATTTAGCCCGGACGGGTAATCCGAATTAGGTCTAAATTTAGCTGACTGTAATTCGAGATCCAAGCTCATTAGAGTAATTGTCGTTACAGGGGATTTAGCCTTGACTGGTAATCCCGCTGTAAGGATGAGGTTCGCGGGAGTGTGCTCTCTAAAATGGAAATGTGCGCACATGAATATGAATTGACAGACCCGGATTTGTACACTAAAGTGTACCCCTGAAAATCCATCGAAATTTCGAGAATTCAACGGGATAAATATGGGAAAATAACAAGGGAATGGAAATCATGGTATTGATGAGCTCATCAATCATGGTATATATTATGTGATATAAGGAAATACGAGTTGATGAGCCATGAACATAAAACTTGGTTGATGAATGAGTTCATTTGTGATTATATATATTTGTACACCCTTGAGTGTATTTTCCGTATGAATTGGTATTCCAAATGAGTTAATGAGAAGAGTTCTAATATGAAATAATCTGAATTCTAAATGAAATATTATGAAAATGTATTTGAAATACATTGGTATGTCTTGTATATGTTCTTTGAGTTCATAATGTGGAAAGTATATGTATGTGAAAAATATGAGATGATAATACCTGTACATAGAATTTATTGGTGGATACGTACATCCAAATATATATGATAGATTTTAGTGAACATTGAAATTGGGCTCAGTAAGTGATTTGTCAATTTAAATTGTGATTGGCAGGAAGAGTTAGTGAATTGCATGTTTATGAATTGTTACACGTATTTGTCGAAATACGAGGAAATGATAGTAATTGATACATGGAAATATGAGACTATGATATATATAAAAATATGGCATATATTTGATAAATGTGTTCATTCATAATTATAGAACTGTGCACCTCAAGTGCACTATATGTGTAAAGATGATATTTCAAATGATTTGATAAGTAAAACTCCAAAATGAAGTAGTTTGAAACCAAGACAAATTGTTATAAAAATGTAAGTGAAATACAGAGCTATGATTGTTATATGTTATATGAATACATAATGTGAAAAAGTATAAGTACAAGAGAAATTTAATCAGAATTGAACCTATACACGTTTCTTGTTAATTATATGAAGTGTGCGACTAACAAATGGTATTAAGTATAAGGCTCGGTTGAATATCTTAAATTGGTTTTTGTATGTATTAAATGTGGGTGAAGAATAAGGATCAAATGAATGAGAAATATGGTTTGGAAAATAGCCTTATTTGTGAAAATTAATTTTACCACACGGCCTAGCAACACGGGCGTGGGACCCTTGTAAATGAAATAAATTTGGGATTTTGCGAAAAATTTCATACGATTCTGATTTAGTCCTGACCCAATCCTAATGCATGCTTTATAATTAATTCCGGTATTTGAGTGATAAATGGTGTAAATTGTTTGTAAGTGTTCCGTACTCCTCGGTAATGCCTCGTACTTTATTCCGGCAACGGATACGGGTAGGGGGTGTTACAGGATCGTCATTTCAAAGTTTGATGCGTCTTTGTTTGTTCGAATCCTTGGTGTATGTCGATGACATTATTGTTACCGGGAGTCTAGCTACCGCAATTGATCGGTTTGTTCGATTGCTAAATAATGAATTCTCGCTCAAGGATATGGGTGATCTTCACTATTTCCTGGGGATCAAAGTCAGTCGGACTACCTCAGGGTGTCTCTATTTGTGTTAGGCAAAATACATACATGATATCCTTGACCGAGCATCGATGAAGAATGCAAAAAGTGTCCACATACCGATGGTGAACTCGTCCACCTTATCCAAAAATGATGGTGAAGGTTTAGCAGATCCAACTGAATATAGACGCCTTGCTGGTGCGCTTCAATATGTGGTGCTTACTTATCCTGACATTGCTTACGCTGCGAACCGGATATGTCAATTTATGCATAGCCCTACCAATGTTTACATGGCTGCACTAAAACGTATTTTGCGGTACCTATGTGGTACCATTGATTTTGGAGTTGTTTTTCGGCCATCCGCTCGTTTTTCATTGAGTGCCTATGCCGATGCCAACTGGGGGCTCAGTTTTGATGATCGTCGATCAACATCGGGGTACTGTGTTTATATTAGATCCACCCCTATTTCTTGAGGGTCTAAGAAACAACAAGTGGTCGCTAGGTCTACGGCTGAGGCGGGATACCCAAGCCTTGCCGCAGCCACCAGTGAAGTTACCTTGCTCCTTTCGTTACTTTAAGAACTACAGATCAAGTCCGATGTTACTCCTACTGTTTAGTGTGACAGCTCTAGTGAAGTAGCTGTCGCAGCTAACCCTGTTTTATATTCGAAGTTCAAACACGTTGAGCTGGACTTGTTTTTTGTCCGAGAAAAAGTCGCAGATGGGTCTATTATGGTAGCGAAGTTCCAGCTTGTGACCAAGTGGTTGATATCCTTATCAAGCCACTATCGGCAACATAGTTTACGCATTTTCGTACTCTTCTTCAGGTATTACCCACAAAGAAGCCGGGTGAATGTTAAGGCTCATATAGCTAGTAGGTTGTTAGTCAGCTAAAGAAGTCAGTAAGTTGTTGGTTCAAATTGAAGTTGTTAAGAGTAGTTATTTAAAGCTTATATAAACACTCTACAAAGAAGAGGAAGGTAGAAATGAAATTCAAGAATCAAAAACAGAATTCATTTTCCAGTTTAGCTTCTCTACTAATTCTATTTTCTAAAAATCAATTCTAGCATCAACCTTACCTAGTTTCTAACACTCTTAAGAGTTGTAAATGGGAAATTGGTGGGATGATAGCATTCGTTTTTTGCATGATTGGTGGTTCAGTATAGAAACATTGAGTCAACAAGTAATGGTCCAAGGGGTAGAAACACGTAATAAGATGGTACGTATGGGCATATATGCTCATATTTTGGTGTCACCTTGAAACTCCTTCTACAATGTCACCCAAGCCTCCTTTGATCTAGTTGCTGACTTGCTGTCATAATTCTTGGAAAATATCCTCATAAAAAGCTCGCTGAATAAAAAATAATGCTTATGCATCCTTTTTCATATTTCCTTTCAGTCTGGCAATGTTATCAAGGTCAACATACCCATCTCTAATAAGATTCTGGAGATCCTACGACTTGAATAAGCTTTTCATCTTCATGCTCCAAAGTTCTTATGTTTCACTAATCACTCAAAAATAAGATCAAACTTAGCTCTGATTGTAACACCCCTTACCCGAGACCGTTGCCGGAGTCGAGCACGAGGCATTACTAAACTTTACTATTAATTCGGCATAAAATTTAAAACTGCCCATCTGCGTCATAGTCACTAAAATATTTATATCTGGAGCTACGGGACTCCAAATTAAGATCCGTTAATTTATCCTGAAACTAGACTCATATATCTTTTTATTATAATATTTTCAGAATTTTTGGTATGGCCAATCAATACCAGATTTTTCTTAAAGTTTCCCCTGTTTCACTGTTTGACTGTTCTGACCTCTCTTCACTACAAATCAAATTACTCTTCGTACAGAATTCATATGACTTTTTATTTATTTCATTTGAAAATAGACTCATTCAGGATTCCATACATATAAATTTTAATCCACAATTATTTTTGTGAAATTTCTAATGATTTTTCAAAGGCAGAACAGGGGATCACGAATTCATTCAGAACCAGTTTCACTAAAATTTAAATATCTCATAATTTCGATTTCTTTTGCTTACTCTATTTCTTTTATATGAAAATAGACTCAAAGATCTTTCAATTCATATCTTATTCACTTTCTAATTCCATTTCTCCTATTTTTGGTGATTTTTCAAAATCACATCGCTGCTGCAATTCAAAAACCATTTCATTGCAAAATATTGTTAACTAGTTTATAACATCTTTACTCCATCTCATTTAAACTCTATACATGCCATATAAATCTTTAAACATAAAACAAAAGCTACCGGAATTGATCTGGATAGTGAGCTTTGCTGTGATGATCCGATCTACCAACTTCTCTTTAATTCAATCTACATAAAAAATCAACACACACACGAGTAAGCTTGATGAAGCTTAGTAAGTTCATTGGTTTAAAAGTAACTTACCACACATAATATTTCCAAAACAATAACAAAATATTTACTAAAGTTCTCTGCCATCCACAACCATTGTTAAAATACTTCACATAGTTGAGCTCAACATTAACAACTACTCAATCTCTTCCATTTGATTCACTCATTTTATATTACTACTTATCAAATTAGGAAGCGTCTTACGAATTTGAGTGCGTCGTTTACTTCAAATTGCCACGTTTCACAACTCGGTATGGTTAATACCATACCTACATTTCACAACTCGGTATGGTTGATACCATACCTACATTTCATATCTCGGTATGGATGATACCATACCTACATTTCATAACTCGGTATGGATGATACCATACCTACATTTCACAACTCAGTATGGATGATACCATACCTACATTTCACAACTCAGTATGGATGATACCATACCTACATTTCACATTTGCCATGGATTAACCATGGTCTTATCCGTCAATTCATCACATGTCACGACACGAACGTACTCAATTCTGCGTTTTTCCTAATTTGAATTACCGCCATTTATTCTTTCATTTTATCATATTTCCCACAATCCCCACAGCAAATTCACATTTACAGCACATTATATCATTCAATCTTTCACAAATAAACATATAAATTCAACCATATGAACTTACCCGGCTGATTTGTAGAAGATTTTGAAATTTAGGGACTACTCTGCAACTTTTTCTTTTCCTCTTTCTTCTTTGGTTTCTTGATATGGTGTAAAACTATGAAAACCAGCTTCCTCCAGACTTCTTATGGTGTTTTGGCTGAGAAAATATGAAGATATCTCTAGATTTTTCAACTTTGTTTTTATTATACATGTTAAAATTATTAAATTTCCAATTTTACCCTTATTTCCTTATCTTTCGGGTGATTTTCTTCACCTTGCCGTCCAGCCTTTTCACCTTTAGGTTTAATTTCCCTTTAAACCCTCATTCTTTTAACACTTGAGCTATTTAATTCTTCTAGCAATTTTGCATTTGTTACAATTTAGTCCTTTTTATTAAATTGGCTACCCAAACATTTAAATTTCTCAACCAAATTTTAATACTAATTTAATAACACTCCATAAATATTTCTAAAAATATTTATGGCTCGATTTTCAAATTCGAGGTCTCGATACCTCATTTTTGACCCATTTGACCTAATAAATTCTTTTAATTCACTAAATTCACCAATCCACAAATTCTTCTAAATTCTCACTTGACTCATAAATATTAAATTATTATCTTATTTAATCTTACTTGCGGATTTAGTGATCTCATATCACCATTTCGACACCAATTGAAAATTAGGCCGTTACAACTCTCCTCCCTTTAAAATTTCGTCCTCGAAATTTGTTTACCAAAATAGATTTGGATCTCGTGATCTCATTGACTCCTCTGTTTCCCAAAGTTGCCTCCTCCATACCATGCCGATGCCATAATACTTTAACCAATGGTATTTTCTTATTCCGCAACTCTTTTACTTCACGAGCCAAAATCTTTATTGGTTCTTCCGAATAAGTCATATATCTGGTTGAAGCTCAATGTCGATATGAGGAATTACGTGTGAAGGATCGACCTATACCGCCTTAACATAGACACATGAAACACATTATGGATCTTCTCAAGTTCGGAGGTAAAGCCAACCGATAAGCTACAGGACCAACCCTTTCCACAATTTCATCATACCCTATAAATCTAGGACTCAATTTTCCTTTTCTACCAAACCGTAACACCTTCTTCCATGGTGAAACTTTTAAAAATACTCGATCACCCATCGCATATTCTATATCTCTTCGTTTCAAATCTGCATATGACTTACGACGATCCAAGCGACTTTTAGACTATCTCGAATAATCCGGACTTTCTCTTGGTTTCCGAATCAAATCAACCCCAACTATTTTTGATTCACTCAATTCAGACCAACACAATGGAGTCTTGCATTTCCTACCATAAAGAGCTTCAAATGGTGCCATTTTTATACTAGACTGATAGCTATTATTGTAAGCAAACTCAGCCAAAGGTAAATACCTTTCCCAACTGTCACCAAACTCAAGTATACAACATCTTAACATATCTTCTAGAATTTGAATCACTCGCTCTGACTGTCCATCTGTTTGAGGATGAAACGCTGTACTAAAATTTAATTTGGTACCTAAAGCTTCTTGCAGTTTGTTCCAAAATCTCAAGTAAACCTCGGATCCGATGCGAAATGATAGATACTGGAACTCCATGTAGTCTCACAATCTCGACACATACAATTTCGCTAACTTCTCAAGTGAAAAATGCATTCATTTGGAATAAAGTGTGCTGACTTTGTCAATCTATCAACAATCACCCATATCGAATCTTTCTTTCTTGGAGTCATAGGCAATCCTGACACAAAATCCATTGTAACACGCTCCCACTTCCATTCAGGAATCATAATGGGTTGTAGTAAACCCGTTGGCACTTGATGCTCCGCTTTAACTTGCTGACAAATCAAACATTTTGCAACAAATTCTGAAATTTCTCTTTTCATACTGTGCCACCAATATATCTTTTTCAAATCACCATACATTTTTGTCTTGCCGGGTGAATAGAATACATACTATTATGTGCTTGAAAGAATATTATTCTTCAAATCGTAATTGTTTGGAACACAAATTCTGTTATGATAACGCAACATACCTTCATCATCAATCTTTGAACTCGAATTTAAATTATCTCGAACCATTTGTCGTTTAAATACCAATTTGGGTCTTCATTTCGTAGTTTTCGAATTTGTTGAAGAAACATGGGTTTCACTTTCAATTCGCTAATACAACACCTTCTTCATTAAGAGCCAAATGAGCATTTATTAACCGAAGTGCAAACAATGATGACTTTCGACTAAGTGCATCAGCAACTACATTAGCTTTTCCTGGATGGTAGTCAATAACCAAATCATAATCTTTCAGCAACTCTAACCACCGTCTCTGTCTTAAGTTCAGTTCCTTCTGAGTCATTAAGTATTTCAGACTTTTGTGATCCGTATAGAAATAACACTTCTCACCATATAAATAGTGTCTCCAAATTTTTAAAGCAAAAACAATTGCAGCTAATTCAAGATCGTGTGTAGGGTAATTCTTTTCATGTGGTTTTAATTGCCGTGAAGCATAAGCCACTACCTTTCCGACTGCATTAACACACAACCCAAACCATTTAAAGATGCATCACTGTACACAATATATGGTATACCTGATTCTGGTTGAGTCAAAACTGGAGCTTCTGTTAACATTTTCTTCAATTGGTCAAAGCTCTGTTGACATTCATCAGACCATACAAACTCAACATTCTTTTGTAACAAACGAGTCATTGGTGAAGCAATCATGGAAAAATTCTTTACAAAACGGCGATAATACCCTGCTAGTCCCAGAAAACTTCGCACTTCAGTTACATTCCTCGGTGTTTTCCAATTCACCACTGCTGAAACTTTACTTGGATCCACACGAATTCCTTCAGCTGATACAATGTGACCAAGAAATCCAACTTCATGAAGCCAAAACTCACATTTACTAAATTTTGCATATAACTGCTTTTCTCTCAAAGTCTGTAATACAATTCTCAAGTGTTGTGCATGCTCGGATCTCGTCTTTGAATAGACCAATATGTCATCAATAAATACCACCACAAATCTATCCAAATAAGGCTGAAAAATCCGATTCATTAAATCCATAAATGCAGTGAGGGCATTTGTTAAACCAAAAGGCATTACGTAAATTCGTAGTGACCATACCGAGTTCAAAAGCGATCTTTGGCACATCACACTCTTTAACCTTCAGTTGATAATACCCAGATCTAAGGTCTATCTTTGAGAACACTGCAGCACCTTTCAATTGATCAAATAGATCATCGATACGTGGTAATGGATATTTATTTTTAATTGTTACCTTGTTCAGCTGTCTGTAATCAATACATAATCGCAACGATCCATCTTTCTTTTTCACAAATAAAGCAAAGCGCCCCAAGGTGACGTGACTCGGTCCGATGAACCCCTTATCCAATAACTCTTGCAATTGCGTCTTTCAACTCTTTTAACTTTCGATTTGGTGCCATTCTATACGGTGCTATTGATATCGGAGCTGTACCCGGAATTACATCAATTACGAATTCAACCTCACGATCCGGGGGTAAACCAGGTAATTCCTCAGGAAACACATCAGTAAACTCATTAACAACTGGCAATTGTTCCGTCTTCAATTCAGAACCCCGAGTATCAAGAATATAAGCTAAAAATGCTTCATTACCTTTCCGAATCAATTTCTGAGCTGTAATGGCTGATATAATTCTGACATCATTCTTTTTATCTCCAAACTCAAGCTGAAACTATTTCCCCTGTCGACATTTTAAATCAACCCGTTTTTCTCTACAATTCACTATGGCATCGTGTTTAATCAACCAATCCATGCCAAGAATAACATCAAATTCTCGGAAAGGTAACAACATTAAATCAGCAGAGAATTCACAGCCTTGTATTTTCAGTGGACACTTCCGACATATTAAATTAACTAACACACTTTGCCCTAACGGATTAGTGACTTGCATATCAAAGTCAGTGGACTCAACAGTCATTTTCTTTTCTGACACTAATGCAGTGCAAATATATGAATGTGTAGATCCAGGATCAATTAAAGTATACACAGAATCATTAAAGAGATGGAAAATACCAGCTATCACATCTGGAGCAGAAGCTTCCTTCCTTGCCCGAGTAGCATATGTACGTGCGGGTGCCCTTATTTCTGATCGGGCTACAGTATCTCTCATTCCCGAACGAGCAGTCTCAGCAGCACTACTTTGACCCGAACGTCTACTTTTCTGAGGAGTATTTGTTTGTTTCTCGCCTTGTTCTTTATTTTCTTTTAATGACCGAGACGATCCCGAATAAAATGATCGGTTCCACCACATCTATAACAAGCTCCGGTTCTTCCCCAACATTCACCAATATGAAATCTACCACAATTTTTGCATCTAGGTCTCGGAATATTTTGTACACTACCAGTACTAACTGCTGGTTTATTAATCACTCCAACATCTCTTTGAGTTGTTTTACTTTTATTTGATCGTTCCGGAATTGTAACAGATCGACTAAAATCATCTCTAAACTTTTTTAGCTGGAAAAGTCGTTGGTCTAGAGAAACTTCTTTTATATACTTCTTTGCCTTTTCTTTCTCTTTGCATCTTTCTATTATACACTTCTTCCATCTTTTGAGCTCTATCGCACAGAACCACAAATTCTCGAATCTCGATTGCCTCCTATCATCATTCGATTTCATCATTAAGCCCTTCTTCAAATCTAATGCACATTTCTTCCTCTGTCGCTTTACAACATCCCGAGCATACCTCTTTGAGATACACAAATTCTCTCTCATATTCAGCCACTGTTTTATTCCCCTATCGAAGATCAAGGAATTCCCTTTTCTTTTTATCTAAATATCTCCTTCCCACATATTTTTTTCTAAACTCATTTTGGAAGAATTCCCAAGTAAGTTTATTTGCAGGTACCACTGCCTCAATGGTTTCCCACCAATTATACGCTTCTTCTTTCGAAGAATGAAATCGCACACCTCAAATAGTCTTCAGGAGAACAAATCATCTGTTTGAAAACTCTCTCCAAACTCTTTAGCCAATACTCTGCTTTAACCTGGATCATCATCCGATCTTCCCGAAATTCTTCAGCTCCGAACTTTCTGAGTTTCTCAATCGGTGTTCTTTTGATAGATTCATCTATTGAAGGAGGAGCAAGCTGGGTCAGAATGGTGGTACAATAGGGGAGGAGGAGGTTGTTGTGCTCGGCTTCTTCCTTGTATTGTTTCACTAAACCACCGATTCATTACCCCATAAATCAAATTTTTAAGTTCTTCCTCTCTCATCAAAGAAATCGGAACATTATTACTTGTTCCCCTGCTCGTAAGTCTGACTCTACTATTAACTTCCTCTTCATGATCAGCACCCTCGGGTCTATCGGACATCTTTACAATCTATAACAAAAATTAATAGTTAGATCGGATCATTCACATCTCACTATCATGATTTATATGGCATGTATTTCCAAACATTTTATACATCACATCCGTTCCGAGAATCGTCTAAACAAAAGCTCTGATACCAATAAATGTAACACACCCTTACCCGAGACCGTTGCGGAGTCGAGCACGAGGCATTACTAAACTTTACTATTAATTCGGCATAAAATTTAAAACTGCCCATCTGCGTCATAGTCACTAAAATATTTATATCTGGAGCTACGGGACTCTCAAATTAAGATCCGTTAATTTATCCTGAAACTAGACTCATATATCTTTTTATTATAATATTTTCAGAATTTTTGGTATGGCCAATCAATACCAGATTTTTCTTAAAGTTTCCCTGTTTCACTGTTTGACTGTTCTGACCTCTCTTCACTACAAATCAAATTACTCTTCGTACAGAATTCATATGACCTTTTATTTATTTCATTTGAAAATAGACTCATTCAGGATTCCATACATATAAATTTTAATCCACAATTATTTTTGTGAAATTTCTAATGATTTTTCAAAGGCAGAACAGGGGATCACGAATTCATTCAGAACCAGTTTCACTAAAATTTAAATATCTCATAATTTCGATTTCTTTTGCTTACTCTATTTCTTTTATATGAAAATAGACTCAAAGATCTTTCAATTCATATCTTATTCACTTTCTAATTCCATTTCTCCTATTTTTGGTGATTTTTCAAAATCACGTCGCTGCTGCAATTCAAAAACCGTTTCATTGCAAAATATTGTTAACTAGTTTATAACATCTTTACTCCATCTCATTTAAACTCTATACATGCCATATAAATCTTTAAACATAAAACAAAAGCTACCGGAATTGATCTGGATAGTGAGCTTTGCTGTGATGATCCGATCTACCAACTTCTCTTTAATTCAATCTACATAAAAAAATCAAACACACACGAGTAAGCTTGATGAAGCTTAGTAAGTTCATTGGTTTAAAAGTAACTTACCACACATAATATTTCCAAAACAATAACAAAATATTTACTAAAGTTCTCTCGCCATCCACAACCATTGTTAAAATACTTCACATAGTTGAGCTCAACATTAACAACTACTCAATCTCTTCCATTTGATTCACTCATTTTATATTACTACTTATCAAATTAGGAAACGCGTCTTACGAATTTGAGTACGTCGTTGCTCGATTGCCACGTTTCACAACTCGGTATAGTTAATACCATACCTACATTTCACAACTCGGTATGGTTGATACCATACCTACATTTCATATCTCAGTATGGATGATACCATACCTACATTTCATAAACTCGGTATGGATGATACCATACCTACATTTCACAACTTCGGTATGGATGATACCATACCTACATTTCACAACTCAGTATGGATGATACCATACCTACATTTCACATTTGCCATGGATTAACCATGGTCTTATCCGTCAATTCATCACATGTCACGACACGAACGTACTCAATTCTGCGTTTTTCCTAATTTGAATTACCGCCATTTATTCTTTCATTTTATCATATTTCCCACAATCCCACAGCAAATTCACATTTACAGCACATTATATCATTCAATCTTTCGCAAATAAACATATAAATTCAACCATATGAACTTACCCGGCTGATTTGTAGAAGATTTTGAAATTTAGGGACTACTCTGCAACTTTTTCTTTTCCTCTTTCTTCTTTGGTTTCTTGATATGGTGTAAAACTATGAAAACCAGCTTCCTCCAGACTTCTTATGGTGTTTTGGCTGAGAAAATATGAAGATATCTCTAGATTTTTCAACTTTGTTTTTATTATACATGTTAAAATTATTAAATTTCCAATTTTACCCTTATTTCCCTTATCTTTCTGGTGATTTTCTTCACCTTGCCGTCCAGCCTTTTCACCTTTAGGTTTAATTTCCCTTTAAACCCTCATTCTTTTAACACTTGAGCTATTTAATTCTTCTAGCAATTTTGCATTTGTTACAATTTAGTCCTTTTTATTAAATTGGCTACCCAAACATTTAAATTTCTCAACCAAATTTTAATACTAATTTAATAACACTCCATAAATATTTCTAAAAATATTTATGGCTCGATTTTCAAATTCGAGGTCTCGATACCTCATTTTTGACCCATTTGACCTAATAAATTCTTTTAATTCACTAAATTCACCAATCCACAAATTCTTCTAAATTCTCACTTGACTCATAAATATTAAATTATTATCTTATTTAATCTTACTTGCCGGATTTAGTGATCTCATATCACCATTTCCGACACCACTGAAAATTAGGCCGTTACACTGATACTAAATTTGTTGAGGGGAAAAACGAGAGAATTCACATGAGAGAAAATATTGCTCACATAAGAGAAAGTAAAATACTAGCCATGTTCGTATGAAAAAAAAACATGCAAAAGCAAAATACTGGCCATGTTCGTATGAAAAAAAAACATGCAACTACGAATGCTTGTCCACAGTATGGGAGTATTACAAAGTCGAAGGATCATATTTTCATAGAATGCAATGTTGCCCAAGAAATTTGGATGGAGTTATGCGCTTTGAATATCCAAGCGAACTTCTTTTCAATTAGTTTCGAGGAATAGTTTAAGCGAAATTGTAAGTTGGCAAGTCTGTCTTATGATTCAATATTCCTTGGTGTGTACTTTTCGCTATGATCTTGTGGGGAATTTGAAAATGTAGAAACTAGTTGTATTTCATGGTTTGCATCAACAACTGACAGTTGCAATCTTTTTGTATGAGAAGTGATAAACCATAAAAGTAACATATTTTAAGCCCACATTTAGTATGCTTTTGGATGATTTATTCCTTTATTTATGTAAAAAGGTGCTCTTAATCCTTTCTTTTCATGTCTTATATCCAGGAAAGCACCCAAGGATGAAAAGAACATAAAACAGGCTTAAAACGGGCCAAATGGGCAAATTCACGAAATCGACACGGCCTAGACTTCAAGCCACACGACCGTGCCACGTCTAATATCTAGTACACAGTCTCTCCCCCAACTTACACGGTCGTGCCTCAAGTTAGAAATCCAAACACGACCTGGAGTCGATCCATACGGGCGTGCTACATGGCCGTGCCTCTGTCGTCAGAATAAACAATTTCAGTCGGAAAAGGATATTTAGGGAGAAAGAATCGCATTCCAAGAGCCTATATATATCCCCTATGTACCACCTTTGAGAGGGCGTCAAAGCTAGGCCAAGGAGCCAAGCCGAGAAGGTCAGAGTTAGGGAAAAACCACGAAGATAGCCAGTTGATCCATCCCAAGAAGCCGGAATTATACTCAAGACGGCGAAATTCTCCTTCAATTCCTACAGGGGGTTTTAGGATTTTCTTATGTTTTGTTTTATCTTTTCTCTTGCGATGTTTTGTTTATTCATTATGAACTAAACCCCTCAGATACCTGAAGGGGATGAAACCTAGATAAATCTTTTTATTTGATTTTTAAGTTATATGATAATTACTTAGTTTGTTCTTAATTATGTTGCTTAATCCAAATCTAATGTGCTTAGGTGGAGGAAGAATAGACCCTGCCTAAGAGTAGATCTAACATAATTAAGCGGAGTTGATCGAACGCCTAGAGATAGGGTTACGAGATTTTGTCGGATTAGGGTGAAACCTAATATAGGAGTCAATTGATCGATTTACTGCTATCCTAGGGGGTTATTATAAGCAAACGAGAATTCCACTAATTAACTTAGGGTTAAACGTTATTCGCCTCGAGAGAGGGTTTAATATAGGTTAGGGAGTCTTACGGATCAAGCTAAGTAAAAGAAATCATATAATTTAGAGTTAATTAATTAGTGAAGTCTAGGTGGATTCTTCCTAAGGGTATCGTCGTAATCAACTGAGTTTTCCTTCAAAGTTATTCTCCTATTCGCCCTTTTTATCTTTGTGTCCTTAGTTTAATCTTCGTCAAAAGCAACTTCACTCTATTTTTAAGGCTAAATAATAAAAAAAAAGTTAGTATTAGTACTTTTAGTTCCTTTGGGTTAGATATCCGGCCTTGCCTAAGCTATACTACTGTTCGATAGGTACACTTGCCTTTAATCGTTGTTAGAGTTAGTTTTCAGGTTTTGATCATTCCTTTATAAATTTTAAAACTCTGATTTACAGCAATCAAGTTTTTGGCGCCGTTGCCGGGGAATTAAAATATTAAGAAAACTCTATTTTTATTACTTTAGCCATTATTTTTTTATTTTTAGGATAATTTTTTTTAATTTTGCTAAATTTTTTCTTTGTTTCTTTTCTTTCCAGGTACCTCTAGTTTATGACTAGAAGGAACCCGAGACGACCTTTAGTATACAAAAGTGATATTGAAGCTACTGCTCGAAGGAATCGTCGGGAAACCAGGCGAGCCCTAAATTACACAGAAAGGGAGGAAGAAGACAGATCCAATCCTACAGAAAGGATGGACGAGAATAACCCACTACCACACGATGTGGGGGAACGCAACGCTCCACGTGCAATGTTTGATTATGCGAAATCAGATTTAACAAGAGCAGAATCGAGTAATGTTAGGCCTGCTATATCTGCTAATAATTTTGAATTAAAACCTAACACAATACAAATAATTCAACAGTTTGTTCAATTTGATGGTTCGCAGGACGAAGATCCAAACATGCATATAGCTAACTTTTTAGAGTTTTATGATACCTTCAAAATAAATGGCATTTCTGATGATACCATATGTCTTCGGTTATTTCCCTTTTTGTTAAGAAATAAAGCTAAACAATGGTTAAACTCGTTACAACAAAGGTCAATCACTACATAGGATCATATGACCGAAAAGTTTTTAATGAAATATTTTCCACCGGCCAAAACAGCCAAATTAAGGAATGATATCTCTTCTTTCGTGCAGATGGATTTAGAAACACTATATGATGCATGGGAGAGATTCAAAGATCTATTGAGTAGATGGCCACACCATGGCTTACCCTTGTGGCTACAAGGCCAAACATTCGACAACGGTGTAAACCCCTCAACAAGACAACTGATTGATTCAACCGCCGGTGAAACTCTGAACAACAAAACCCTAAAAGCAGCCTACGAATTCATTGAGGAGATGTCATTAAACAATTATCAGTGGCAAGCTTCGAGGACTAAACCAACGAAATCGGCAGGAGTCTTCAACGTCGACACCATAACAATGCTATCAACACAGCTTGAGATGATGAATAAAAAGCTTGATAGTTTATGTTCCTCACAGGTACATCCAGTCATACAGTGTGACGCAAATGAAACTGTGGCGAATCTTGAGTACCCACCTTACCAACCGGAAGCAGAGGACGAACAGATGAACTATATAGGTAATAATTTTCGATCCAATAATAATCCTTATAGTAACACTTAAAATCCAAGTTGGAGGAACCATCCAAATTTTTCATGGGGAGGTCAAGGCAATCAAAGAAATCAAGGGCAACAGCCTCCTCAGAACTTCCAAAATTAGCCCTATCCACGTGAAAAGAAACCAACCTACGAGGAGGAACTAAAAAAATCAGCAAACACAGAAGAATGCCTACAAGATATAAATAGAACAATTAAAAGCAATGAGAGCCGAATGAGTGAAATTGTTAAGTCGGTCAAGGAAATGACTAATGCAGTCGAACAACTCACACGGCTCATGTCAGAACGACCGCAAGGACGTCTACCAAGTAACACCGAGATTAATCCAAATGAGCAAATTCAAGCCATCACAGCTCAGGAGAGCGAGGAATTAGATGAGCAAGAGACACAGGTCAAGGAAGAACCTAAACCACACGAAGTGAAATCAGAGGAACCTGATCTTCAATTTAGTATCAACAAAGAAACAACTCACGAGGAGCAAAAGATTCAAATCAATGACTTAGACGAGTAGAAAACACACTTTAAGGAGAAATTAGTGATACAGGAAACAGAATCAAAACCACTTTATGAGATAGATAAGTCCACAGTCAGAGATCAGGTAAAGTAGACCCACGACTATTTCCTCCAGACCCTGACACAAACAAAGAAATCCTTTTCAAGGTACACAATATCTTCCCACACGGAATAGTCGAGCTGAGCAATCCAATATTCTGCACTTTCAAGGTAAACGCTTCTCGACTTCAACTTTGTCAAGAGAATAAAACCGTAAGTACGAGGGAAAATATTCAAACCTTTAAACCTCCCTAAAATTTTCAAATAACAAGGCAAAGTCTAGCTTAAGACTATAAACGAGCGCTTCTCGAGAGGCAACCCCGAGCACTAACTTTATTTCTTTTTACTTTTATTTGCATTTAAATCTATTTTCCTTTTTCTTCTTTTTAAACTAACCAAAAATGTAGGATTTCCAGGCCATACGGCCTTACACACGGCCGTGTCCGTGGCCGTGTGGACCACTAGAACTGCCACACTAATAGAACAAAGGCCGTGCAAGTCAGTCCAACCACCCCCCAATGTCACGGATCCAACCACCATCCCCACGGGCATCGACAGAGAGGGCACGGCCGTGCCCTCAACCGTGTAAAGCTACTGACTTATTTCACACGGGTACAACACGCCAGTGCAGAACAACCATGCCAAAAGAAAAACTTGACGTACACGGGCGTGAGTGATCCAGCACAGGCATGGTGTGACAAACACACTCATCGACACGGCCGTGCGAGGTGGCCGTGTGCATCGACACCCCCTAGGACCACGGCTGTGGGGAAGCACAAAATTTGAAAATCTATTTAACCCCTCAACCTTTCCCCTTCCTTCCATCTGATTTTCATCCTTATTTTCTTTGCTTCTCACTCTCTTCCATCTCAGATTCTTCACTGACTAAGACTCTAGATCCTTGAGCAAGCCAACACCATGCTGAAGAAGCGGAGGAAGCTAAGTATAGGCTCCTTAACAAAAAACGATCAACTTGAGTTCATGCCGGCAGCTTCGTCTCAACACCAAGCCAAGGATCTTTGAGACCAATTAGTTTTTATTTTTCGTTTCTCTTTCCTTTTATTCTCCTTTTCTTTAATAATCTTATGTCTAATTTAGTTTAACTTAATTTAGTTTCGTAGTGTCAGGTTCGCCAGGCTTCTAGGGAATCACGCCGACCACCACGATAACCTCTCCACTTCCACCACCGCCAGCACCTCCCCAGCCTTAGAGGTCACACCCACCTCGCGAACCATCTAACAATAAGGACTCTTCGGTCCATTTATCTTTTATTTTAATTTCATTTACATTTTTGTCTCCTCTTTCTTTATCTTTCTTATTTTTAAGTATATACTTAGTTTATTTTAATTAAGTCTTAATAAATCCTGTCTAATTCTCAGTGCGCTACCCAATTTCTTCATCTAGCGCAGGATCGTTATCCCGACTAACCATCACCGCCACCAAAAACACTCATCCGGGAAAACGTCCAAAATTTAGGGAGTACTTCTTTCCCCTTCTCTTTTGATTTATCCCTTAAATATTATTATCTATGTTTGTACATTGAGGGCAATGTACATCTTAAGTGTGGGGAGGTGAATAACTATTTTGAGAAAATACCAAACTTTCCGCATTATTCTCAAACCCTGAGGATAAAAATGCCTAACTTTTTGCATGATTCTCAAAACCCTGAATTTAGTCTTGTTTTTAAGCAAAGTTGTCATATTACTAATTAAGATGAAATTTCTGATGATTTATGATTTTTATCGATGTGCTTTTGAATAAGTCATAGTTAATTATGCATTGATAATTGAAATTGAAGAATACTAGGGAGTCAAGCATGATAAGTCTAATTTTCACAAAATTAAAAATTTTAGGTTGTCAACCGGAATTTGAATGTTATTTTGAAATTTGAGATTTACAAGGTTGATGTCAAAAACACCCATAATTTTTGTGAGATTTTGAGCCTTATAGAGCATACATTCTTTTTCATGCTCACTTCTTGATTATGAGTACGTTAACTATGAACTGTTATTCTAGAACTTGCCTTGATTATACATGTCAAGACCACAGTTATGATTTGATATACCGAGATGATAAAGGCACCTAAGTTTTAACCCATCAATTCCACTAAATAGCCTACCCTTACAATTGACCCCTAGTGAACCCCGTTGATCCTAACAAACCCTTTTTATTGACTCACCTACTGATATTAACCAAAACCCCCTTTGTATTTGTTATCACCCTTTCCTTTGACTACCCCTTAATCGAGATTTGATTTGCTCAGTTACATAAATATATTATTCTGATAGTTAAAATTATCTTGTATTCTTTTTAGTTTGTTCTTAAAAAAAAATCAATCAAAGTATATTCAGTAATTAGTTGTATGAAAAGTGAGCTTACACAATCAAAGACTATGTTCAAAAAGAAAAGCTCGTATTAGTAGGATTATTTTCAGTATATGTAATTTTTTACTTAGAAATTTTTAGGTAGGTAACTTATCAATTCAATCTCGACTCTAACCTTCTAATTTCAGCCTTTATCCACACCTTTAACCCTAGCCCCGTTACAACCCTAACAAAAACCTTTTGATCTGTTTATCATTTCATTTTACAGCGGTGGAGATTTGATTTTCAGGCAAGCCTATAGGATTAACTTTTCAGGTTTGACTTATGAGTGCTTAATTTTGACCTTTAAAATACTTTTTGAGTGATTTGAGTGAATCTTTTGTGAGGATGTCAATCCTTGTAGATTTTGAATTAAAGGTAATTATTTAGATGAAGGGAAACACCTATGTTTTCGTGCCACAATTGTATGACTTATCTTATTTGAATCTTTAGGAATCTTTGAGTTAAATTATCCATGTATAAATTATCTATGAATTAGGATAAGGCATTGTTGATAGGAATTTTGAATCATGGAAAGTTCGTTTTAATTGTAAATTGAGAATTTTGCTTGAGTACAAGTAAAAGCTTAAGTGTGGGGGTATTTGATAAACCATAAAAGTAACATATTTTAAACCCATATTTAGTATGCTTTTGGATGATTTATCCCTTTATTTATGTAAAAAGGTGCTCTTAATCCTTTCTTTTCATGTCTTATATCCAGGAAAGCATCCGAGGATGAAAAGAACATAAAACGGGCTTAAAACGGGCCAAATGGGCCAATTCACGAAATCGACACGGCCTAGACTTCAAGCCACATGGCCGTGCCACGCCTAATATCTAGTATACGGTCTCTCCCCTGACTCACACAGCCGTGCCTCAAGTTAGAAATCCAAACACGGCCTGGAGTCGATCCGCACGGGTGTGCTACATGGTCGTGCCTTTATCGTCAGAATAAGCAATTTCAGTCAGAAAAGGATACTTAGGGAGAAAGAATCGCATTCCAAGAGCCTATATATATATCCCTTAAGTACCACCTTTGAGAGGGCATCAAAGCTAAGCCAAGGAGCCAAGCCGAGAAAGTCAGAGTTAGGGAAAAACCACGAAGATAGCCAGTTGATCCATCCCAAGAAGCCAGAATTATACTCAAGACGGCGGAATTCTCCTTCAATTCCTACAAGGGGTTTTAGGATTTTCTTATGTTTTGTTTTATCTTTTCTCTTGCGATGTTTTGTTTATTCATTATGAACTAAACCCCTCAGATACCTGAAGGGGATGAAACCTAGATAAATCTTTTTATTTGATTTTTAAGTTATATGATAATTACTTAGTTTGTTCTTAATTATGTTGCTTAATCCAAATCTAATGTGCTTAGGTGGAGGAGGAATAGACCCTGCCTAAAAGTAGATCTAACTTAATTAAGCGGAGTTGGCCGTGCCTCAAGTTAGAAATCCAAACACGGCCTGGAGTCGATCCGCACGGGTGTGCTACATGGTCGTGCCTCTATCGTCAGAATAAGCAATTTCAGTCGAAAAAGGATACTTAGGGAGAAAGAATCGCATTCCAAGAGCCTATATATATATCCCTTAAGTACCACCTTTGAGAGGGCGTCAAAGCTAGGCCAAGGAGCCAAGCCGAGAAAGTCAGAGTTAGGGAAAAACCACGAAGATAGCCAGTTGATCCATCCCAAGAAGCCAGAATTATACTCAAGACGGCGAAATTCTCCTTCAATTCCTACAAGGGGTTTTAGGATTTTCTTATGTTTTGTTTTATCTTTTCTCTTGCGATGTTTTGTTTATTCATTATGAACTAAACCCCTCAGATACCTGAAGGGGATGAAACCTAGATAAATCTTTTTATTTGATTTTTAAGTTATATGATAATTACTTAGTTTGTTCTTAATTATGTTGCTTAATCCAAATCTAATGTGCTTAGGTGGAGGAGGAATAGACCCTGCCTAAAAGTAGATCTAACTTAATTAAGCGGAGTTGATCGAACGCCTAGAGATAGGGTTACGAGATTTTGCCGAATTAGGGTGAAACCTAATATGGGAGTCCATTGATCGATTTACTGCTATCCTAGGGGTTATTATGTTTAACGAGAGTTCCACTAACTAACCTAGGGTTAGACGTTATTCGCCTCGAGAGAGGGTTTAATATAGGTTAGGGAGTCTTACGGATCAAGCTAAGTAAAAGAAATCATATAATTTAGGGTTAATTAATTAGTGAAGTCTAGGTGGATTCTTCCTAAAGGTATCGTCGTAATCAACTGAGTTTTCCTTCAAAGTTATTCTCTTATTCGTCCTTTTTGTCTTATTCTCCTATTCTCCCTTTTTGTCTTTGTGTCCTTAGTTTAGTCTTCGTCAAAAACAATTTCACTCTATTTTTAAGGCTAAATAATAAAAAGAAAGTTAGTATTAGTACTTTTAGTTCCTTTGGGTTCGATATCCGGTCTTGCCTAAGCTATACTACTGTTCGATAGGTACACTTGCCTTTAATCGTTGTCAGAGTTAGTTTTCAGGTTTTGATCATTCTTTTATAAATTTTAAAACTTTGATTTACAGCGATCAAGAAGTCTACTACATAAGATATTTGCAAGGCAGTGTTAAATGATATGGCAAAGATAGCAAGAATACCGCTTTGTGTTCATTGGTTGAAACCACCTGCAGGAAGCTATATTCTTAATATGGATGGGGCTGTGAAATCGGCTTCATCTTGGGATTTGATTAAAACATGACATGGATGACTAGGTTTGAGGTTTCATGATGAAGTCAGCGCAAGGGATAACTTGCAAGCGGAGATCTGGGGTGTTTGAGAAGGTTTTCGAATTGCATTCAATTACTCGTCATTGAATTGATGTTATGATGGTTGTGAAGATTCTCCCAACACCTTATGCTTCTACTCATCCTTTGACTACACTCTTATTCAATAGTTGAAGTTTGATTAAACAAGGATGGGTAATTAAAGTAGAGCCAAGAGGGTAATATGTGTGTCGATTATCTGACGAATCTTGACAAAATCGAGGAATTAGGCTGGTTTTGCTCAATGCCCATCCTAATAGTCTACTTTCCTTGCTTCAAGCCGATGCTTGTGGTAAGGATGGTCTTAGGATTTAGTTTCCTCTAGTTTTCTTCCATTATGTATAAAAAAATATATTGATCATATGCTATCATATAAAAATTTACTAAACTCACACACACTAAAGTAAAGTTTTCTTACCCAAATATATATATTGACAATTTTATATCTAAAAATAAGCGGAATTATTTGCAACATAAATCCTTTTAATTTTTTCGCATTTTCTATTTATTAATTTAGTTTCTAAAGTTTTATAGTTATTCTAGATTCAAAAACAAAATCCCTATATATTTTCAATTACTTATGAAAAAATTGTTATTTTTCTCTTTTTTTTTTTAATTTATAAAATCTTATTTTTATGAAATTAACATAAAAAATTTAATAATTAACATATAACTTCAAATAATTAATTGAAAATTTTTATTGTCATATGTAAAATTTTAACTAATAAATATTAAAAATTATATTTTGTATTTTTAACTAAGTATTAAAAAATTCACTAATGTATATTAAAAATTACATTTATTTTTAGATATCAAATGTAAATTAAATTAATATTTAATTAATACATGTTAAAAAACTATATTTTTGTAATTTTAAATAAATTAATTAAATAATTTTCTAATAAATAATGTTCAATAACCTAATTAAATAAATAATACATGTTCATATTATTTTAACATCATTTTACTAATATTTAATATTTACATAACATTATTCAAAATTATACACTTATAATCACACACAAAAATAAGTATTATTATTAAACATTTTACAATCCATAAATTAACAACACCATAATTTAATATTAACATTATATGTTTATATAATTTTTTAAATTGTGAATTTTTTATTTAAAATTTTTAAATAATATGTTATCATTATTTAACTTTGAATATGTTTTCACAAATAGAAAACAATTCAAATTTGTTTTAAATATTAATTTTATATTCTTATATTATATTAATCATAATACAAAACTATAAAGATTCTAAAATTTAAATATTTATATTATATTATTTTTAATTTCTTAATCATAGTTTTTCTAAAATACTACAAATTTTGTAGCAACTTTTTAAGAAATAAATATAATATATTTAATTGATATATACAATCAAACTCATACATCACACATGATAAGAAATTAGTGTGTGTATATATATATATATAATATTACAATACATTGGATGCATAAGTCTCATGCACCATCGACGAATAATAACATGATACCTCATCATTAAATAAAATAAAAATATAATGGAGGACTTATAAATAAATACTGATAACTTTATTTAAACATAATTAAATAATAATTAATTATAAAAAATGATAAAACCCTTAAACTCAATATCATAAATTCGAAAACTATTAATATTTATTTATAATAGTTATGATTAATGTTTAAATAAAATTATTAATATTTATTGACAAGTCCTCCATAGTTTTATATTTAATTTAATGATAATTGATCATATTATTATTTACTGATAGTGCATGAAACTTATACACCAACAATGCATATAATATCATTCCGTCCATAAATTTTTGGGGTTATATATAAAAGGCTATATATAGTTTTTGGGCCTATTGAGCCGAGGAAGAGATTTCGGGCCTTAAGAAGCCTACTTGTGCTGGGTTTCATACACTTTTCTGTTAGTCACAAAATTTGCAGAATGCAGACCCATAGATACTGGGCTAAGGCATTTTCTTAACTCATTTCCAATGCCCAAACCCTTAACTGTCTTGATGTTTTTTTCCCACAAATTTTGGTATTTACAATTATTATGAGGATGATGGGTGATGGGGCAATGACATTTGGAATCATAATAAAAAACAGTTGGCAAGAAAAATGGCCCCTATCAATTGGACATGTAGGTCCCAAATTTTCAAGTGGCAGTCGCTAGCAACTAATTTGTATGTTTAATCACCATAATTTCTGTCCAACATCAAGATTTTCTTCCACGAGAAAAATAAAATGTTTTCATAAAACAATAATTTCAAAATTAAAAGACATTGAAAATCAACTAGAATGATAAGTCTCATTCCATTTCATTTCACCTGTTCATGGTTCTACCCACTTGTTTAAATCTAAAAGCTTATTCAAAATTTAGAAGGATTTAAGCAAAAACATTAGGTCCTAAATATGGGTTCGGGCAAAAAATTTAAGCCCTTTTAAGATATGATTTGGCTCGGACTTGAACATTTAAGGCCAAAACCCGTCCTGACTAGTAATGTTTTATATTATTTTATTTTTATTTTTATTTTTATATAATTTATAACACATAAAAATTAAATCTATAGTAGTATTTATAATATTACTACCATGATGTAAACATTAAGAAATGTTAAGGTGCCTATTTATGAAATTTTAATAAATAAAAAATATATAAATTTATTAAATATTAAATTAAAAATAACATAAATATATTTTTTTGAAATTTAAAAAAATATATATAGACAGGCCTAAAATGGGTAAGGTTAGTCATTTACAAATATGAACGAGCATGAGTAAAATTTTAGGTTTATATTTCGAATATTTGCTTGAGCAAGTATAAAGTATGTTAATACCATTAATAAGCCGACTTAAACTCAATACATAAACACCTCTAATTATAAGCCATAAAACCAATGCGTAGTTTAAGATTTGGGTCACCTTTATAATCTAACAGAATTGACTCAAATGAAATTGAACATGTGATTCAATTTGTTATTTAAGTTATAAAATATCAAACAATTTAATTAAACGATAAAGCAAATTTCCGGATGTATCAAATCCTTAAAAGAAAAAATAAATTATTTTACAACTCAAACTTAAATCGACTCCATCCTCAACACTCAACAGACAATAGCTCTTTCACTCTTCCACTGCATAGCTGGGGATGTTGACAACATTGCCTTCCAATAAAATCCTGTTCCATTGCTATGTATGGTTGTGTTTCATAACGTTACAATCTTTAAAAATCAACGCAATCATTCAAACCTTTTTTTAATCAATACAATATATTTAAAAATAAAATAAAAAATAGATATAGATTTTAATCATATTTGTTCTTTTTGATTCAATGTCTAGCCCCTTCTCAACTCATAAATATGAGGATAATACGCTTCAACGCACTCAAACTTTTATCCTCCTGCATCGACGACTATACTAATACCAATCAAACTAAAACTCAATCGGGAGAAAGGTAATTAAACTTATTACTCATCCTGAAAGCTCAAAGTTGACATTAAATTGAGTAGTATATTTTGGTGAAAAGGTTTCCAACAATAAACTTGATTAAACACACTCCACTATACCAAAACAGAAATGATTGTTTAAGATGATATATTTTATTCTGATCTTTCCTTAAAAATAAAAGTGAAGGGAGGCAAGTAGGGAACTGGAAAATGGTATCATAAACAATGCCTTTTTTCTGAAGATGAGACAATATTATGGTGTGGTACCCTTACTCTGTCTACAGTCTTCCTCTATGTAGATTTAGTAGATGAATAATGGGATCTTTTTATTTACTAATTTGTTAAAGGGAAGAAAACGTGAATCATGCACAGCTCTTGTTGCTGCCACTCACGTTTTCTACCATTTCTATGATATAATATAATTACAAATTGCATTGAAATATAAATATTAGGGTAATGAATTCCCACATACGTGCTTTCCAATAAACTAAAGATTCTGCTGCCTAAGCTCAATAAATTCTCTCACTTACGTGTAAAACAAACCATTAGTTAAATAGATTAAAATTTTTATTTTATGTTTTAATTTAATAACAAAATAGAATAATCACTCAACAGCTTTGTTTTTGGAATTATAAGCCCCCGACATGGCGGTAAATGGTAAGTCAAGGCTGAACCCTATTTCTGTTTAAGATTAGACTGGGCTTTGAAATAAGCTGTTTAAGGTTAGATAATAGCAGGCAGACAGTACACCTGATTAGACTTTGCCTCTGTCTTTGCCTTTCGGCTTCAATCCTCCAAACTTGAATTAATTTATGCACCTCTATATCTACTTCATTAAAAATTAGATTTTTACTGCTTCAAATTTTATCTAAAACTAATTCGAGTTTGTTTAAAATTTATATATTTTAAAAATTTACATGTTATTTTTATTTAATATTTAAAAACTACTTTTTATTTGATCAAATTTCTTTTTGTTTTGGAAAATTATGTTGATCAACATTTTAAATATAAACAAATTAAATCATTTTTATATTTACTAAATATTAAATAAAAATATTATACTATATATTATAAAAAAAATTCAAATACCAACCCAGCTTAACTTCACTTAAATATTTAAATTCGAGTCTAGTTTATGTTTAAATGAACTTAATTTTTTTATACAAGTTTATTTTTCAAGTCTAATATTATTTAAACCTTTCTAAATATCTGATAAAATTTAAATAAATAATTAAACCCTTGAATAAATCTATTTGAGGTTATCAAATTAAATAAGAGTAAAATAGTTTAAATACCAAAATTTTAAATTTTTAGTTTTTTTCAGTATTTAGAATTTAGGCTTTGCCAAAAAAAATTTAAAACTTAAATGGCATAATAATTTATTTGGCCCTTCAACTTTATAAAAAGTTATTTTAGTCCTTTATTTAATTTTTCACCTTTTTTAACCCTTGAACTTGTATTTTTTGTCAAATCGCCCCAAAATTGATGGAAAAGTTAACATTTTTTAACTTTGCTAATGTGGCATACACGTGAATTGTCATGTGGATGACACATTGGCATTTAATTAATTTTTAAAAATTTTAAAAATTCAAAAAAAATAAAACATTATTTTTAAAAACTTAAAATTATTAAAAATAGTATTTTTTAAATTTTTAAAAATTAATTAAATATTGCTATGTTATCCATATAATAATCCACGTGTATGTCACATTGCAAAGTTAAAAAATGTTAATGTTTCCATCTATTTTGGGATGATTTAACAAAAAAAATACAATTTCAATGGTTACAAAGAATAAAAAAGTAAATAAAAGGCTAAAATGGCTTTTTTTATAAGTTGGAGGGCCAACTTTGAAGAGTTTAAATTTCCATGAAAAGAAATGAATGGGTAGGAAAAGAAAAATGTGAAGCAGAATTAGCAATTTCAATGCATCCAACCAACCCACCCCTCCGCCTAATTTTTAAAGTATTTCTATTAAAAGAAGAAATAATTAAGTACAATAATAATGCATGTATTTAGGTCATCATAGAGACATATAATTAGGAATTCAAGCTACTTTTTGTTGCATATATAAATTAATATAAAATTTAAAATTGGGTAGATGAAATATAAATAATTGGTGTATAAAAAAAGAAGAAATTAATTGTTGGGGGAGATCATGTCCCCCTCTAGACAAGCCTCATGTTTGGTACGGGTATGCCATTTTCCCGACATGGGGTGGAACCACATTTAAGAAAAGGAAGGCAAAGAGCCCATTAGTCTTTTTCAATCTCATAATGTAAGCTTCCCCCTTCGCATCATTTTAGATATGTTTGGCAACATGTTTTAACTTGTACTCCCGCACAACACTCCATGTTATTCTTGTGGATGTCTCTATTTTCCTTGAGCCTAACCCCAGCCTGTATCTCTCACATTTTGTACTTAAATTTTTTACCCTTCTATCACACATTTTATTCATATAAATAATATATTAAAATTTGAATAATTTTAATAAAAAGCCATAATAATTTGTTTAGCTTTTAAAAAAAAAATCCATCCATAGGGGTGGTCAAATTTTTAATTAGAACCTTTTAAAAATTGTAATATTAAAAGTTAATATAATGGTAAAATTATATTTTTTATTTTTAAAAAGTATATTGTTTAACTTGAGGCCTTAACTTCTTTTTTCAAGTCCTAAATCCAATTTATATTGTATTGTATCCAAAGCAAAATGCAGTAATCCATAAGGGTTATCATTAGATTTGAGATTTATAATTGAAGGATAGTTTGAATAAATTTGAGAAAAGGGTTATGCCTAACCTATTAATTGTTTAATCAAATTTGATTATTCTATGATAGGTTAAGGTAATAACCTACTTTTATGTTGGAAAATTAATCATAGCTGTGAATCTGATTCGATTTAGTTCAATCAAGATTTTTGGAATTTTCAAATCGATTATTATAATTTAATATGATTCTCGATTTTTCATACTAATTTTAAGTTTTTGAACCTGTTTTGACAAAATAAACTGTATTTTATAGCTTTTGACATTGAAAATTTTTTCATATAATTTTCAAATAAATAAAAAATAACTCTTATATAATTTTTATCTTAAAATATTTATTTTTACATTCTAAAAATTAAAATTAATTATAATTTAAATAAAAAACAAAAAATTGTTTCGAGTATATTCCCAAAATCATGTAAACATTGCCGTTGGAATCGACTTCTGTTTTTAGTTTTTTTTTTTTTTTCTTTCTGGAGCCTAATTAATAGTCAAGTTTGAATTTCATAATTAGGGACGAAAAAGTTGCTGCAATTCTCATCACACTAAATTGAAAAGAAGAAAGTAATAAATTCAATAGCACATTCACCCATGTACTAAACCTAAATTATTGAAAAAATTTGTTGGTCATTCATTGGTATTTGATACTTGTATTCATCAGTTTACGCCGCTATGCACCCTCCAGTACCAATCTCTAACTATTCCTTTGAAAATGGCTCTCCCTTCTGGCCTAGGTATCAACCAAACTCTTGGAATTGATTTAATTAAGTTATACAAAATGTTGAAAAAGCTTATATTATAAGAGGTATACGAAGAGTCGTTAAAATAGAGTGAATAATGCGGAGAGCCGCTAGAACTAATGGATTGAGGGAGTCGAGGCCGTAATTGAGCAAAGTTTGGGTAATGAGCTTTGTCTCTTGTCTGGTTTTATTGAAAGAAGGGATATCTATAAAGGCTTCAAGTGTGCCATTTATCTCATGATAATATCTTGGTAAAGTACACCTTAAGTCAAGATTAAAGTATGAATCGGATGTGACCAATTTTGGGGTTAACAAACTTAGCAAATTAAAAACATTAATTAGATTAGATTTGATATGATGATTATCATTGACGGTGTCGTAGCGATAATTCATCTCTAAATACATTTGTAGTAACATGAGATATTAAAGTGAATATACCAAAATTTGAATACAGAAACATAGTATGAAGCTTAATCAATCACAAACAAATAATCATATACAGAGGAATTAATGTGACATAAATATAATTGGGGTTAGGGAGGTAATAAGGAGTTGTTTTCAAGGCATTTAACCAAAGGGACCGTCGTAATTAAAAACGCACTTCATTTTTGAAGGCAATATATACCTACTTCTATACTATTTGCATGTGAACAGTCACCTTCCATTCTTCATTATTACTCATTAAAAACTTTACTAGAGATTAGCTCTCCCTCTTATATTATATAGCTGCTGCCCAGTGGATCACAAACTAGATAACCTAACCTAACCTAACCTAGCCTTGGATTCAGTTTCATGTAATTAAACTCCCAACTACTACTACGAAACGCAAGTTGGAAACCCAACATTTCATAGTCATCGTACGAGATAATTCTTTCGATTCACGCCGACTAAGTTTGACTGATACACAGAAATTGAAGGAGTTATTTCTCTTTGATATATATACATGTAGTTCAATATGAAATAAATTCATATATATTGGAGGACATGGCAGAAGAAAGTGTGGAAGAGTTGGGAAACATTGCCCGTTATTTTCTTGTTTCCATGAGAAGGTGTTGGGGGAAGTATGGTTGAATTAGGAAGGGGTCAATTGTGCAGGCTTGTTGATGTTCCTGGGCGTGCATGTGCATGTGCATGCATGGAGATTTTGCCAATACATGTTGACAAACTTTGGGGTTTTTTGCGACAGTTTTCTTTCTACGGTGCTTGCTGGCAAATGAACATGCACGTGCATTTTTATTATGTTTTTTGGTTTTAGACCTATTGCTTTCATATTTATGCGTGTGGGCTGTGGACAGCCAATACAATTTATGTTAATATATTGATAAAAAAAACTAATGGAAATTTATCTAACAACCCCCCAAAATGTAAATTTATATAAATTATATGGTTATGACAATAATATTCCGATTATTAAATAAATAAAATCATGATAATGTATTCAATTATTTATATCCTTTCTTGGTAAACAGATGTGTCCAATGATTGTCTTGAGTAACAAGGCATATTTTTGTGGTACAACATGTAAAAAGATAAATAAACAAAAATTTCAAAGGAATGATAAAATAATATAATTTTTATTTAACTTCAATTTCGAATTTAATTCATGGATTAACTCTACCTCTTATAAGGAAAAATTTTCTGAGATTGTGTTAGCAATAATTATATTACTGCTGCAGTCAGCAAGTCAGATATTTTTTTAAAAATATAACGGTTTAATGATTTTTCTTCCTTTTTACTGGAAAATTCAGGAACAAGAAGTATTAAAAGAAAATAACTATTAATTAGTTGTTGTTGCAGCTTTCTTAGATACCATAGGGGGTTTAATTGAAAAACTTTTGTTTTTTTTTTGGGAAATATTTATGAAAAATATTTTAGAATTTTATCAAATAATATTTAAAAATCATAAAGCAAACTAAAGTTAATCAAAATAATACCTAAAATTAATAAAATTAATATAAACTATATATATGATTAAAACAAGACTGTTGAGATTATTAAATCAATAAAATCATGATAATATAACCAATAATTTATTGTCTTCAACTAACAAGGCATTTTTCTGGTATAACATTAAGAATATCAATAGCATGTAAATCATAAAAATTCATTTTACTGATAAAATATTTATATTTAAAAATATAAAATCGGGTGAGCAATAATTATATGCTGCTATAAAAAATAAAAATAAAAATAAAGCAGTTTTTTGAAATTTCTTTTTCTTTTTTACTGAAAACTTCAGTAAAAAAAAAAAAACATTACAAGACAAGAGAACAAGTTTTAGTGAGTTGTAGTTGCAGCTTTCTTAGGTAACAAAGAGTCGTCACTTTCATGCCATATGATGCCGTATGCTACAAAAACTTGTTTTAACATTATTAATTTCCCTTACATTATTAAAAGAAAAAGTGCATTTTGAGTTATTGTCAATGTTAGGTTTAATGGGAAAATTACGGCTTTTAGATTAATAAAGTTTGTAGTAAATGAAGAATACAAAGTGCGTAGTAAATGAAATGTCTGCCTGCCTTGACAAAAAAGGACAACTCTCGAAATGGCCACTTTATTTTTAACTCAAAAAGTTGAATGGGGAGAAATTAAGGGTTAATAATTACACTAAACTCTTCTTTTTCTATTATTGCTGACCTATTCGCTATTTGGGTATAAAATATGATATAACATCCCCAGATGAATATATAACATTTTAAAATCTTTAATACTGCTATCATCCTTGGAAATTACGTATTTAGAATATAGTTATATGTTTAAAAATAATATAACTTATTTTAAATACAAAAAATCATTTTTATAATTTTTTAATTGAGTTGATGCAGTTGACTCTTGATACCAACTTAGTCTAGAATTTTATTAATAGTATAAATATACAATTGATGGTGGGTGACAAAATGTACAAAATAAAATTAAAATGTAACAAAGCCTTGGTTGAATTATAAATTTAATATTTTTTCAATGTAATTAGCATGAGTTTAAATCTCATCATATGTATATTTTTATTCTTTTTTTTAAATTAAAAAACTTTAAATTTAATTATGTTTAAAAAATCATATACGAAACTTGAAATTCAAAACCGAATCCTTAATTTAAAATTAAAAAAAAAACTTGAAACTCAAAATCTGAACACAGAAAGAAAAACAAAATATTTATAATTAATATTTAACTATCTTTAATACAGTTAATATTATTTATTTTCATGTCCTTCAATTTTTTTTTATTTTTTACACCAATAATGATGTAAATCAAATATTAATCATAGATTAAAATTTTAAATTAGATCTAAAAAATAAAATAAATACTCTTATATTAATAAATATTGGGTGTGATGATAAATTACATTATATGTTTTAAAAAAGAGAATTTGAATTCGAAGATTAAAAGTACAATTATTAGAAAATGAACCCAAAAATATTAATTTTTATAATTTGAAAAACAAACATAAAAAAGAAAATCTGAATAATATAAAAAAACAATAATACTCCCATATGACAACCACCACCATAATGCTTTAATTCAAAATGGTCCCAACTGAAAAACAAAGAAAGAAAAAGGGCAGGAAAACAGATTAGATCAAATCTTTCCGTACAAAGATGGATCGACTGACTGAGTTTATAAAATTTTGTTATTATTTATTTTAGAAAACACTGATATACTTTTTAGGCATGCAATTGCAGGAGAGGCAACGCCCACCTACCTTCAACCCCAAACAGATCTCGTCTCTGTTAAAATTTGCAGGCCTACGCCTAGCTATCTCCTAAATGTTTCTCCTCTCACGTCTTTCACTGTTTGGTTCTCGGGAAATAAATCAATTTGCAAATTTAATGCCATTCATCTTCAACTTCCTTTACCACTTTCAACCCGAAATTTTCAATTTATTGCACCGTCCTACTGGTATCGTATGTTCCCCGTGTATATTTCGCTCTATGTTTTTTTTTAATCATTTTGTAATAATTTGGTTTTCCTTTTTTTATATATATATTTATTTATTTAGGGCTTGAATTTTTTTACTTCATTTCTATAAATTATTTTTAAATATATACACTTTTTGTATTTTTCATGTTTATTTTACTGTTTATATTCGAGATTTGTAGATATCTCTTTTAACAATGTTATCTCTTTGAACTCGTGTTCTCTTCTTGTTGAAAAAAATATATTTAAATATAAAATATTTTTACATCATAAAAACTACAAATTAATAAAAATAAAATTCGCTCCAAATCGATTTGAGTATCTACAATTATTCAATTTACATTTCAAAAATAATCCAAACATCAATTTTCATTTTTTTTTTCCTTTTTTTCTCAGCCCTATATATAGTTATAAACCGAGCTTAAAATAAGCCTTGTAGATAGGTAAGATGAATTCGAATGCTTTTGGATTCTTGTAAGACAAACATGAAGTTTGAAGGAATCAGAGCATAAGTTTTGGAACACTATCTGATCTTTAAAGCCAATTTAGAGACTTCATCGTAAAAAAATGAAAGAATAGAGTGAAAAAAGAGACTCAATTAAAATTTAAAATTTATTTATATTAATTATTTAAAAAGTACTTAAAATTTATATTTCATATACCATAATATTAACAATGAGTTACAGTGAATTATTTTATTCTATTTATACTACTGTTCAAGTTGAATATTTATTAATACCAAAATAATACTACCTTGGCATTGTGGTAATCATATGTAAAAATAAGAATAATTTACATTTGGTTCTATTATTAATTTTATTATAATTCAAGTTTATATATTTATTCTATATATCATAATATTAATTACTTAATACATTATTTTAAATATTTTGATTATAAATTAAGTTTATATATTTTATATATTATAATATTAATGAATTTAAATATTAAATATGAACATTTTATTTTTGTAAAAACATTTTTTAACTTCAATGGTAAACGAAGTTAGTTTCTTGCTATTTTGGTTCTCATCGTAACCAGATATATTTTAATATAGTTTTTGTATTGTACAAAAAATTAATTTAATGTGATTAATTTGTTATATATTTGATATTAGTGTAAATAAATATAAAACTCGTTTAAATATCGATTCAATTTTTAAAATCTTATAACGTATGTATTTATTTATTTAAAAAATTATATTTATTTTTAATATACTTTTATTATTTGAAATTATTGATATAATTGTAAGTTAGATTTCAGTAAATTAAAAATATTATATGATATAATAAAAATGAAAATATCACTAAACCATTATTTAGAAAAATATTAATATGGTTAATTATATATATTACTATAAAAGTTTGATTGAGTTAGTATTAGCCATCAATTAAGTCCCAACTCAGTCATAAAAATATCAAAATATCATTCATTTTACAAAGCAATAAATATTATTTTGAGGGTATTTGAAAATTTTTATATAAATAAATGAAGAGTATTTGGTACACTCAGTGTACCTTTTTTTTTTTATTCCACTAGTAGCCTTAAAAAATTGATATGTCCTTTTTTTTAATATATATTTTTTAACAATTTACTATATTTTTTAATAATTTATTATACTTATATAGGACACTTGTCAACCTCCTGACTTTTGCTTGTGGAATTTAAAAACTCCATAAATAATGTACTAAATATTTTTCCATAAATAAATATACATAAATTTAGAAAACTAAATACATATAATTTTATTATGTACTTATAAATTTTTTTTTGAAATATCTCATTATAGATTTTGATTATATCTGATTTGTTTTAACAAAATGCCTAAAACTACCCATAACACCTCCTAAATTCATAAATAAGTGGATAATGCGTTTCAGCGTATTCAAACCCACATGTTCTTGTAACAATACCGATATTAAGTGAGTTAAGACTTTATCGACATGATTTTATTTTGTGTAAAAAAAATTAAAAAACCTAAACGGTAAATAGAAGTGGCAAAGGTTGAATCTAATGGGCTAGAAGGGGAAGGAATACATTGTCTTATGAAACAAAATGACATGACGGTTCTAATTTTTCCTTCTTCTTTTTTGTATTTGTGGTATTGAGGAAAAGAAATACATAGAAAATGAAGAAGTTGGTAATTACTAAATGTAGCAAAACCCGAAAACATTCTTTGACTCGAACATCCAGGAATAAATAATGTATAAATCAGTTGACTTGTAAAATAATCTACCCAGGGAGGGAAAATATTTGTGAAACTGGAAGGGATAAACCTATAGCCATATTTCTTTTTAATTTATTGACCAGATTTTTGGTTTATTAAATTGAATTATGAAAAGAGACAGATCATATGGAAAAAGGTCCCACTTATCACCAGACTCGTGGCTTTGGGTCTGCGCAATCAGACAGTAGAAGCTCCCAAAAAGAGAAGTAAGGTCAAAAGAACCCCCAACCCAACCCCCCTTTTAAATTAAAAGCATCACTCTACTGTTTCCTTAGCCCGACTTTGACCCTTCCCCCATTCTCAATTAAAATACCACACCCTTCCCAATATATGTCTTCTTGTTTGTCCCCCAAACTTCGCTTTCATTATCATTATTATCCATATAATACGCGTAGAATAATTTAGGTACTATTTTGAGTTGGTTTTCAAGAGGATTAAATTAAAAAGAAACGACAGCGCATCTTTCTCGCCTTTTCATGTGATTTAAATTTTAAACCCCCACCCTTGCTCTTTTACTGCAAAAAGAAAAGCGAATGACCCCCCCCCCCCCCATTTTTACTTTTTCATATATAAACAAACTGATCAAATAAATAAAAGGAAAAGAGATGATGAGACAATCCCATGGCAGTATGGGACTTCTCACTGATCCTCCTCTTTTTATAATTTATCTCATTCCATATATTTTTTCTTTTTAACAAAAACCTTTTAACAAAAACATATCTCACCCAAAAAAAAAAAAATTCATGATATTTCCCATCTCCTTGCTATAAGCTGTACACTTTGTTATTCCAAGTTTCCTCTCCTCACCTCCCTACTTTTTAAATCTATCTCTCTTGGAACCATCTTGTTCCCTAAATCTTCACAAATTCACAAAATTTCCACCGCCATGAAAATCATAATGAAATTGAATAAAATAAAAACAAGGAACCCCACCATAATCCCCCAATTTCTGTCCCCCCCCCCCTCTTTTGAATGTACAGGAGCTTGCACCATCAAAATCATGATGATGATGAATCAATCCTCAATTCACCCACCACCATTTCCAACCCTGCTGCGGTCGACTGAGATTGAGCTATCCCGAGATGTTTTGCTCATTAGCTTGGTTTCAAGTGTGCCCTGTGGAGTCTTAGCTCAAAGCTTGTAACAGGGGCCTGAACGATTTCCCCGATATGGGATGGCATTTTCAGACTAGACACAGGCCAGATGTTTTATTCCAATTAGCTTTCTGATCATGCTCTACTCGTCTTCAATGAAAATTCTTCCAATAAAATCCCGAAACCTCTTCGAATAGAGTCTTGGACCAACAGCTGATATTGAAGAAGGATCAGCTTGTAGTGATTTGTAGGCATGCTCCAATTTCTTGCTGATGTCGTAGTCTTGTAAGATGTCAATGATGCCAAAGTATAACACAACTTCATAAACTTCGCCACTATGTGAAAAGAGACCGACTCCACCCTGTGTATACTGATCAAAGTCGCTTCTTCTTGACATTCTCACTGCTCTTGCTGGCATGTTTGCTCCTAGCCGTATCAATGGTTTCCTGCCAAAAGAAAAATACATAGAAAATTATTTAGAATTTCTGTTACGTTTTCTTTCCCTACAAAATCACAACTTGCAGAAGAGGCATCAATACACAACACATAAAATTCTAACTGCATACTATCAAAGTCCATTTCAGATCCAATTCCCTAAAGTATCTCGAATGCATATATAATTTTTCACCAAGAGGGTGATGAACAAATGGTATGTCATATGGTGACAGTCCAAAAATCATTAGAAGGGAAAGAGACCTTAAAATAGAATAACTAGTGATATGCACAGAACCATCGGGTCGCATTCTCCACCATTCTCATCCACTGAGTTCATGAATCATTTCATAGAAACTAGATAATGGGTAACAAAAAATCAAGGCAACCCTTGATTCTTATCTAGTAGGATCATAAAGGGCCATAATTGCTACATGCCCCACCAAAAATAGTCTTCTGAATTATTTCCACAAAATCACTCAGACAACACAATCAACCTTCAATTATTCCATCGAATATGATCAAGTATCAACAGTTGACCGAGAAATTTAAAATTTAAGCATCATCATGGAGGAGCCTTGCCTAATTCCACATCTATAATAAGAAAATAACTAGAACCAAAAATATTATTTAAGGAATAGAGCAAAACATACTGGCCAGCTAAAATCCGATCCATGTCCTGTAGCTCAGCTTCAAGGAATCTACAGCCACGCATAAACTTTTCATTCTGATATGAATCCTTTTTGCCTGCATAGGGAAGGCATATTCAAATCCCTATTCTTATTTCAATAGATATTATCCATTCAAATTTCATGAGGCATAGTATGGTTTTCTATTAACTTACCTGTGCGCAAGAGAAACGGTGATAACCCCATTTTATCACCTCTATTATCATCCCGAAAGTGTAGTCCAACCAAAAGACTATAATCCATAATTCTCTCAGCCTCCAAGAACTCGCAATCTCGATCAATTTGCCTATCACCATGTAGTCATAGGAAATTAGCAAAATACACAACGCTGTGACATAACAGGAGTAAAGTAATAAAATATAGCTTACTTCATAAGCTCTTGGAACCAATTCCGCTGGAGGCGAAACACATAATTAAGATCCAGGTCTTTAAGGGTAGTGGTTTCATCAATTTCCTCTTCTGGCTTATCAGTTGAGCGGCCATGGGAGGATCCTTTCAGGTCAAACCGTCTATGAATTCGATAGTCAGAGCAAAACAGATTCCCCATCACAATGAACCGTGTCTGGTATTTAACACAACAATTTTTGAGCAAGTGAGATAATTTCATCAATGATCAAAGCGTTGAATGAGAATAAATTCACACGTACCTTTTGGCCACCTATAGGTTTGACACAGTGCACACCAAAGAATTTTGTCACTAGGGAATTTTCGTATTTAGAAACATGTTGGTAGTAACTTGGAAGCATCCTTATAAGAACCTGATACAGCAAATCATAGACTTAAATCAGTCTAAACATCCCTACCATTAAAAAATGTTAGTTTAACAAAGTAAGTCATTTGAAAAATGAGAAGCAAACAATTTTCCAACTTTAAAGAATGCAATATGAGAAATTAATGCATCAGGAAACACAGGAAATTTCACGTTTAAGTCAAAAAGGGTGCCAACTAACCTTGACTTCAGATTTCTTTACTGTCTTTATCATAAATCTGTCATCCTGAGTAAGGTAAAAGAAGCTTCCACTCTTCCCCGGGGAAGAAAGCTCCCTAAGGGCATCACTACCGCAAATAGCTACCATGTAATCAGCAGGATCAACTTGGAATAGGTCCCTCAAATGTCTAAAAAAAAAAAATCCAAAAGGAATGCAGTCAACAATATAGCACAAAGCAATTAAAACAAATAGGAAGAGCAACAAAGCATTTTGAACCAATCGTACCCAAACACTTATCTTCAAAATTTGCAGATAAACCAACGAATTGCAAACAAAGAACAGATATTCAACTAAGAAGAAGAAGCAAAAGCAAACGGACCTAAAAACCACCGGACAATAATCCTTCCACCGGAACTCCACAGATTGATGAGGAGGTGTAAGCTTTGATCCTTCAACAGGAAACCTGGTCCAGAACTTCTCCTTGGGATCAAAATCACTCGGCTTCAAATCGCGCAAAATTGAGGCATCTTTCCCAACAGAATACCTACAACAAAAAACACTCACAGTTAAAAGACAAAATCCTCAGAATTGAAATATTGAAATCATGTGTCGCCCAAGGCTTCCAAGAGTATTCACCTGATACCCAATTGCAAGTTAAGCATTAACTCATAATTCTTATGGCCTTTGGAAATGGTTTGTCCTGGCTTCTTAATTTCCCCACTAAAACAACAAGGATTCTTTCTAAATTGCCTAAACCCATCTCTGTAAATCATCGAAGCTTCCACATTATCAATTATATCACAGGTGATATCTCCGGCTTCACCATCGCTTTCCCATATGCAAATCCTTGGGAAATTCATGTTTCTTTCCCCTAAGCTTCCCCTTCCATCTACGGACGATCTTTTCCTCGGCATAAGCACCAAACTCTCTCCTCCTTTCAGGCAATGCTCCTTCCCGTCGTTCCCGTGATAAAACGTCCCGTTCAACTTTTGAGTTTTCTTCGTGTTATCTCCATTCCATGCTCCGATATAACAACTTCCGTCCGGCCAAGAGAAAACTCCGTCTCCTTTGGGCATACCGTTTTCCCATTGCCCATCGTACCGGTTTCCATTTGCCCATATCAAGGTTCCACGGCCAGAGATGACTCCGTTTTTCCATTCACCGACGTATTCGATACCGTTACTCCAAACATAACGGCCGTGCCCCTCTTGTAGGTTTTTCCTCCATGATCCTTCGTAGTAATCCCCATTTGCGTAACACTTATGACCATAGCCGTGTTTTAGATCGGAGCTCCACGACCCACGGTACGTGTCGCCGTCGGATCCGATAAACGTCCCGAATCCTTCCATCCGACCCGACTTGAAATCACCTTCAAAAGTGGCTCCAGATGGCCAAGAAAACTTACCTTTCCCGTTGGCTTTCCCACGACGCCACTCTCCTTCGTACATGCATCCGTCTTTCCAAAGGTACTTCCCGGATCCGTGTGGCGCGTTGGTTGAGAAGCTACCGATGTAAAGATCACCGTTAGGGAGGAATTTCTCGACAGTATCACCCGAACCCATGGTGAAGAAAGACGCGGCTGTAGTCGTGGGAGTCACGCGCCGTGTGGCAGCTTGAGATCGGCTCCGGTGATGGTGATCCGTAGGTGTGGTAACAGCAACCACCAACTGGTCCTTCTCTTCGTCGGATTTCTTCTTCTTGGCGTTTAAAACGACGTCACTCGGCTCATTGAGCACCACTTCCTCCATTTTTTTTTTTAAAACTTGCTTTTTCTGTCTTAACTATTTTATGTCTTCCTTCCCTCCTTAGCTACTGGATTTCCCAACTCCGAAACACGCCGGAGAAAAGAGCATTTCCGGCTCCGGCAACCGCTTATAAAAAAATAAATTTCTCGTTTTTTGCTCAACTTTTTCTTTTTCTTTTGTTTGGTGCTTTTGTGTGTTTGGAGAAATAGGTGGGAATGGGGAATCCTAAATGAAATGAAATGAAATTAAATTATATCAAAATAAAAAAGAAAGTGAAAATAAATAAATAAAAGGAAAAGGGGAAATTAAAAGAGAGAAGAGGAAGGGACTAAGGGAGGCGGCTTTTGCATAGGGAAACGTTGTTTACTATGCTCAGTAATTGTAATGTTTTAGTACCACACAAAACCAGCTCAGCTTCAGACTCTACTTTTCTTTTCTTTTCATCTTCTTCTTTTATTTAGTTCCTTCATACCGATTATGCCCTTATCTTTCGTGCGAAATATCAGGATCCCCCAACTCCTAGTGAGTATCTTCTTTTTTTTTTTTTTTTTTTTTTTTTTTTCTGTTGTCTATTTTCCACTGGTTCTCTTTGCGACGTGACGGAGTAGTCTAGGAAATGCGGAGGGTATAAGTGCGTCATTTGTGTCTCTGTTCTGTTTCTGTCCTCGCCATTCACTTTAATTACATAAACACCATTCCTTTTCATTTATTCTCAAAGAAAAAAAAAAAAGAGAGATGGGGGGAGAGTGGTCCTTCGTCTTGATTTGGTCCCATATAGATTGCTGGTCCAATTTTTGATGATTCATTCTTCTTTGGTTTTAAATTATATAAAAAATAACCATACATTTAAATGACGTGTATAATTCATGTTAATTCTAAATTACGCTTTGGTTCTATAATAGAAATTATGAGAATTTTGTTATTTAATAAATTTTTCAACAATAATCTTTCTTACATTACAGATTGGGAATGATCCAAGTTGATGCCAATGGCTTGACCATAGTTAAATAAGAGATAAAACAGATTCAACAAGATAATTCATTTTTTAGGTTGAAATAAAATAAAAATAAAAATTCCTTTTTATGATGACCTAAAATTGCAGTTATCCCATTTAACCTACACTCCTAACTTTACATGATCAAACAAAAGTTTTATTTTGAATCAATTTGGTCTAAAACCAGATGTATTTCGGTATGATTGCAATTTGTATTTACTAATTTTGCTTTTAATCCTTCAAATATATTATCTGTAATGGTCCTTCTAATTTAAGCCTATACCTTCTTTAAAAAAAATAAAAATTTACCCATTAACTAACATAATAATGCATACTTTGTGATTTTTTTTAAAGATTTAATGAATTAAAATAGGTTGAATTCATTTTTATTTTTATAAATTTTTAATGATAAATCGAACCATTAATTATAGTAAAAAAACCTTACTGTTTGGAATTTGTTCTCTTTTGGTGTGCTCTATTTTTGGTGAAACAAATAAAAAGTAGTTCTAATGTTATAGTTAGTAATAGTGGATAATTTAATAATCAAACAAAATACAGTACCCATCAACTTTGAGAAATTAAATTACAATATGGTTTCTATTATTTCACCATCTACCTTTTACATGAAATAGTGCATGGAAATAGTATAAAAAGTGTAGTTATAGAAGCTTAACGTCCATCTTTAGAACAATGGAATTCATGCAGAAAATCAACTCTCATATTAAAAGGGAGCTTATATAAAAATAATTTTAACTTTTTTACTCCTACATATGATTCTAACGAAATTTGCAGGCTTATCTTTTATACATAAAATATTAGTTAGTTTTTTCTTTTTTAAGTTATATTTAAAGCGAGTTCTATTTTTAATATGATTTTCTTGTCTTTTTTAATTATAATTTATTTATAATTTTTTATGATAATGCATAATTATATTAATGAAATGTTAAATATTTCAAGCTTAGACCCATAATTATATTTGCTTTATTTATGATGTATTAATATATGAAACGACGCATCAATCGATAATGATAATTACATTTGTTTTATTGATAATATATGCAATCATATATTAACATTATAATTACTTTTTAAAAAATATTTTCACTAGTCAACACGAGTATTAAACATTATTTAATGATCACGATGTATAAAGGATTTGGAATTGCAACTAATATAATATAAATTATTGATTTTATATTTATTAACATGTCAATCAAATATAATTATAGGATAAAAAATTATTACGAGTTTCATAACCCTTTTTTTTTAATGATTATGAAAATATTTAAAAAATTACTTAATGAACCAAATCAAACTGTGGGTAAAGAAACTAGTTTATTATAATAAAATTGAAACATACATATTAATTGTGTATTCAAAGTTGAACAAATAATTATAATTATTTTTTCCTTTTATAAAAAAAGGAAATAAAACTTATTTATTAATTATATATTCAGTATTACCAAAGATGAATTCAGGAAATTGGTATTGAAGGGTCGAAGATAGATTTTGAAAATTTAAAGGGGCTTAAACTAAATACTTGATAATTGTTAAGGGGTAAACTAACAAATTATTTTGTTGTTTTGGATAAGATAAACTAATATTGTTGTATAACCATAACCAAGCCGACAGAAAACCCTGCACGATCAATATTGCTGCAACTTTAAGTTGATAATATAAAAAATATTAATAAAATAATAGAATAAATTATATTAGGATAATGTTTAAAAGTATGATTTTTAGGCACCAATAAATTAGTATCATGCCATTAAATTTTAAATATAACAAAATATTATTCTACGATTATCTATATTTAATATATTTTCCAACTTAAGTGAATTACTTAAAATAATTAATTTTTTAAATTATAAACAAACATTTTCTTCTTCTTTTACAAATTTTAATCTTTTTTTTTTCTTAAGTTAATTTTTTTGCGCAACCAATTTAAAAATAATTAGTAATATTTGTGCAATTTTTTCTATATCATTAACACATAATTATAGTAATTATTTTACTCTAAACCCCAAACATAGAACTCCAAATTTTAAACTCGAGCCTTGAACCTTAAACCTTGAACACTGATGTTTAGGATTTGGGTTTGAGATTTTAGGTTCAGAGTTCGTGTTTGGGGGTTGGAGTTCAAGGTCAGTTTGTGTTCAGGGGTTCGAGGTTATAAGTTATGAGTTTGGGGTTTATGATTTAAAGATTCAATGTTACATGTTTAGGTTTAAGGTTTTAGGTTTTGAGTTTAGGGTTCAGAATTCTATATTTAGGATTTTGGGTAAAAAAATTTATCCACATTATGTGTCAATGGTATAGAAAAAATTGTTAAAATGTGATTAAATAATTAAAAAGAGACCATAAATAATGTGGTAGGAAATGTCCATAAAATAATTTATCTATGGATAAATGTATAATAATAATTTCATATATTTAGATTTTGATGATAAGACAAAAATTTATTAATACATAATAAAAACCTTAATTCCTAGGATCATCATTATAGAAGGTATTTTCACCAAATAATTATTTATTTTAACAGTAAAATTAAAGTGAATTTTGTTAATAGAATTCGTGTGATATACATATTTCACCGATTATATTTAGGTTCTATAATCATTTTTATTTTATTTACTTTTTTGAGAATCTGGGCTACGCAACAATAATTAACTCCATAAGTGGACAAAAATACATTAGAAAGAATGAACGACGGGCCAACCTTTTTTAAGCACTTTTTCCTTCAAGACAAATCTACAACCTAATCGTAAAGATTTTACTGTGTGAAATAATATTAAAAATTATTCATACATCATATATATATATAGGGCAATGACCTTATTTAGACTGTCCCCCGTTTATCATCGTAATCATCTTAACGAGTAATATATACATAAATCATCATATATTATATAATATTTGCTCAATTTAACCCAAAGTCAACAAATCACGAAATTAATAGGAGCCTTTTTGCTGCTGCTTCAATTCATCACTGGTCCAGCCAATGAATAATGAGATTCGATGTTAACTTTCAACTACCAATCGGTTGAGAAATTTACCATTTTGCTTCGTTTTGGAGGAAAATATAATTTAACTAAAAATCAAGTATTATTTCAAGGAAAGATTAAGTTTTAAAATTTTATATTGAACTTTGTTTTATCTGCTGTAACTCAAATATTTCATTTTCTTTTCTTTTCTTTTTTTTTTTTGTGAAAATTTCTCATTAATTGATATTTTAGGATTTTTAATTAATATAACTATAATTCACAAGTCATTTGCACAAAAAAATGCTTATTTTATTTTATTTTTGGCCAAACCTATTTTGTATCAAAAAGTCGCTTTCACAGTTGGACCGACCGCGTGAGCTGGAACAGTGGGACCCACATGACCAGGTGTTTTAGCTGTCGAGTGGGGTCATTTTTACGACGTCGCTTAATGAAAAGTACGACGTGCTTGCCATCTTCCCCCGTTTAACGGGACATAATCGTCACCCATGTCAACCACGTGTCTTCTTCTTAAGCTCCCGCATTTTTAAGTGCCACGTCAGACCTAAATTACAATTTTTTCCTAAATACAAAATAAAAACCAATCACGTCTACCCAAGTGTTTCGTTTTAAACAGCTAATTAGATTAATTGTTTTATGTCAAACATTGTTTTTTTTTTTTTTTTTAAAGTGACTGCTTAAAAAAGTAAAAAAGAATCGTTGAAATTTAATAGCGTTAACTTTGAAATATTCTACGTATCGATATATAAAAATGAAACTGTCCACATTTTATGAATAGCATTTTTCTTTCTTTTAGCTTTTCAAGCATGAAATTCATATTCCATCTCTTTGTTCCTTTTAACTTTTTAGAGTTCATATCCTGTTCCCATAATAATTTCTGACCAAACAAAAAATTAAAAACTCTAATTTAATTTTTTTATACAAACTAAATAAATTCAATAAAATCAAATTTTGCTACAATGACATTAGCCGATGTTTCACACGTATGATATTTTTAAAATCAAAACTGATGCAATTACTTCTTTCTAGGACAATTTATTTGATTATTGCTTTGTAAGTGCATCATGTTTGGTATTACAAATTATAATTATACAGTTAGATCATTTATATTTTTAAAAATGATAATTATTATAAAAAATAATTTTTAAACAAGTAAAACAAAATAAAATCATATCGTCATATATATTATATTAGTCTAAAAAAGTAGTTGATAATATGACTATTAAAAAATAGCAAGAAAAATAAACATGATGTGCAATTTTATCTAATTGTTCTAGTGCATATTTGTTGGATTATCCCCTCTTTAATATTTAACATATACTATTTATTATCATATGTTGGTCATTAACTAAATTTGTTATCGTCTGAATTTGAACCCACATCATTAAAATTATCAAAATCTCCTTCTTCTATATACTCTATGAAGTATGGATTGTCTCAGTTCCCTTTACAATTGAAGTTATGAAATATGCAACATGCTCGTATGATCCAACCTTGATTTTTATGCTATATTAAGGTAATGTTGATTCACATTTTGAATCTCCAAATATCTCAAATTGAAAAGTTCGTGAGTTGTCTATGGTGTTTGTATTTGAGGCCATTCTCTTAAATTGTATCATAGACTACAATATGATGCTAGAAAATCTTTTTTTATTTGCATAATTAGCATCGCCCTTGTAATATTATAAAAACATTTTTTTAAGATATGACGTGGTTGCCATTAATAAAAAAGGAAAAGGACAATATGCATGAACGCCACGTGTCCTAATCTGACCCTAATTAATGAAAATTTGAAAAATCTAAGAGACTAAAAGATTTTAATCATCAAAAGCCAAAACCCATTTTCTAAGCAAATAACCAAAAAAAAAAAAAAAACCCTAAAGACACTCATACATTAGAAACCAAAAGCCAAAAATGAGATCCCCTTTTCCCTTTCCTAAACTCTGAAGAAAACCTCATAAAAAGCCCAACTTTCAGGCAACCCACCCTTTATTCTACTTCCATTGTTATCTTTTTCATCAGATCTGTACCAGAGGGGTCCTCAATGGAGTACTTTGTAGAAAAGAAACCGTTGGAGTCCTGTAATTTTTAATCCTTCGACTCATTTCCAACACCAATCATAATCATTCTATCCTCTTCGGCCTCTGATTCTGATTTTGGGGGGCTTCCTCGATCCAAACCCTTGGTTCTGTCCATTGCTTTTCTTCCTCTGCCATCGTACGCGCTGACTAGTTCGCCTTTCGTCCGAAAAAATAGCAGGTGAAGTATTCAAACATTTGTGTTCTTTCTTTTATTTCTTGTATAATTGCCATGATACATGATTTATCCTCAGTGTTTGATTAGATTTTTTTAATGACCATCAAGGAGTCCCCTTCTACAACCAAGTTGCAAAACCTTAGATCTTCGGCCACTAACACAACTTGAAGACATGCAATTGCCTCCATTGTGGTTACATCGGCTACAAAATGGTTCTGGTAAGTGTATGTTGCCAAAATAAACCCTTCACAAGCTCGAAATATAATTCCCGTTGTCGAAACTAGTGAGTTTTTATTATATGCTGAGCCAAATTTGCTTTTAACCTTGTTTGTTCTTGGCGGTTTTCAAGTAATATCTTGTTGATGTGTATTTGTTGAGACTCCCGAGTCTATAAGATTACTCTCTGATTGGAATGCCTTAATAAATGTGATTAGTCTTGCTGTGTTTTGTTTTTCACCCCGATGATAAGCTTTTTATCCAGTACCATACTTGTAACAGTCTGGTTTAGACCCTAGTCGGAATAGTGGTTTTGAGACCACAAATTCGAGGTCAGAATAATATTCTAATATTATTTTTGGTGTTTATTATATGTGAATTAGTCTGTGTGAAGATTTTATCGATTGTGTGTTTAAATTGCGAAAATGACTTAATCGCATAAAGTGTAAAAGCTGTGTGTTGATTGTTGAAGCACCTATGTGTTGTGGCTTTTGAATGTGGTGGCCTTATGAGGAAATTAAACCATGTTTTATGTTAGTGGGTGACAAAGGTCAAATATGCCCTTTATATATATGTGTTATATGTTAAATGAAAGGTTATTTTTGTAAATGGATTAATAACATAATATTAGTAAAAAAAAGGCTAATAATAAGCCATTATCATCCATAGTAGCCGAAACTGAAGAAAGAAAAGAAAGAAAAATTTGAGCTAGGGTATTCGGCTAGCTTTGGAATAAATTAAGGTATGTTTTGACTTTGGTTTTTGATGATTTTTATGTTTTTGAGTTGTTGCTTAGTCTATTATCAAGCCCATGTTGTAATTTGAAGAATTGATGATGTTTATGAGATGTGTCATTGATGAAATGGTGAGATTTGTGATGAGTATTTGATGAAATTGGGTATTTTGGGCTTAATTGAGAAAAGTGTAAATTGAAGGACTAAAATGTGAAATAAATGAAATGTATGGACTCATATAAGTATAGTGAGAATTCGGCTAGGCATGGGTACAAGCAAATTATGTGTATTTGATGATTTTATGAATTAGGGACTAAAGTGTCAAAATGTAAAAATGTGAGGACTATTTTGTAAAATGCCCTAAATAAATGTGTGTGGACTAAATTGAATGAATTGGTGATTGAATGGATTAAATTTGAATGTGTATAGACTAAGAAAGGAGAGGTTCGGATCGAGATCGAGGCAAAGACAGAGTGCTCGATTAATCGACCGTTTCAGTATTTCAACGTCCGAGGTAAGTTCAGACATAATACGTGTATTTAACTATGTTTAATGTTATGAGATGAATGGTATGATATTATTGAAATGTGAATGCTATGTGAGGGCTCGAGTTATGTGGCACTAAATGTGCGTATTCAGAAATGTGACCGAGATGATTAGCACTGTGTGTGCGATACCGATTAAAGATCGGTTTGATATGGATGCACTAAGTGTGAGATGTTAATTAAGCTTCGGCAAATAATTTGGGCACTAAGTGTGCGATTGAACCAAAGAATGGACGAAAGTTGATCGAAATGAAATAGTGAGTATTGAGTAGCATATGTAATCGACAACTAAGTGTTGGCTAAGGTACGTTCGGAACCTATGTGGTTGATGAAACTGTGAATAAGTTTATGGAAGGTTAATTGAACATATTGGCTTTGGATAGTATAGTATATGTGCTTGTGAGTTAATCTATGTGATGTTTTGTTTTGGTATAATGTATTATGTTACGAATTTACTAAGCTTTTGAAAGCTTACTGTGTGATTTGTTTCTCTGTTTTACAGTGTTAGTAAAGCTAGCTCGAATTTAGGAATTGTCAGCATTTCTATCACACTATCGACAAATCTATTGTGGTACTTTTGAAGATGTGTATATTTGAATATGGCATGTATAGGCTAGTTAATTGAAACATGTTTGAGATGTGTAAATAGCCATGTGATATGGCTAGACAAAATATTGGTAATATGCTTGAATGATTATGGTATGTGAAGTATGTTTTGGTATGGTTTGTTGGTAATGAAAATGTCTTAAGAATGGTAAGCTTAGTGATGGATTGATGTTAATATGATCTAGTGATATTGAGGGTGAATCATGTTTGATATGTATGGGTTCTAGTTGTGCAATTTGGTTTATAAGTTAACATGATTAGAGAATGATAGTAGATGGAATGATATGTTGATCATTTGATATGAATTTGGTTGCCAAATTGTGTGTGAATATGCTTAAATGTGCATGTAGGGTTGACCCTTGTGTGGGTGGCAAATTGGCCTAGCGAATGGCCTATTTTGCATGCATGGCCAAGGGACACAGGCGTGTGTCTTTGCCGTGTGGCTCAAGGGCCACTTCAAAGGGTGCCTGGGCAGGTTACACGGTTGTGGTACACGGACGTGCCAGGTGGCCGTGTAATCAAGTCAGTAGCTAGCCTAATTTCACACGACCATGGCACACGGGCGTGTCTAGTGGCCGTGGGGATAAGTTAGTATGTATGCTCTGATTTGGCACAGCCTGGACACATAGGTGTGTCTGGTAGCCGTGTGAGGCACACGGCCTGACTGCACAGGCGTGTGACCTCTGCAGTGTTGAAAAATGTTTAAGTTTCTGGAAACTTTCATAAGTGTTCGGCTTAGTCCCGACCTCTTTCTAACACGCGTTTAAGGTCCCGTAGACCTCGATAAGGGACTGTATACTCGTATTTGAATATGTTTGTTTGACGATCGACTTTGTGTCATGAAATGGAAGTGAATTGTTCTGATTGTTCGGTAATGCCTCTTAACCCTATTCCGGCGATGGTTTCGGGTTAAGGGTGTTACAATACTACCCATAATGTTATTGCAAGTCATGTTCACTGTTTTTCATTCAAGATATTAAACAGATTGGCTAACCACGATTTCTATTGTTGTCCTTGAGGGCTGGCGGAGCCATCAATCCCTACCCCTTGTAGGGTATTTTTGACTATTGCATAATCTCATAAAATGTGACTGGTCAGTTCCTCCTTTGATTGACAGAGTGGAAAGTTGTTCATGTAACACCTCCTAACCTTAAACCGTCGCTGGAACAGGGTTACGGAGCATTACCGAACATATCAGACAATTTACTAATAATTCACAAATCAATAACAATACATAGTATAATTTAATTATTAAGTCCCTATAATGGACCATTTAGGTCTAAAACACGTATTAAAAGTGGAACGAGACTAGTTTGAGTACTCCGAAAATTTTTCGTATATTTTTTTTTTAAACTCAATATAACCCCTTTATAAACAACTAACATTCCTTGCAATTTTTAAACCGCAACCAATTTGCAACCAATATAACAAACCATACATTTCCACACTCAAGCATACCTAATTATGCCTATAACATTAATTTAATAATTTATCTACTTGATCACTCATAAATAACTTTTTAATTGAACTAATAATTTCATTCATTTCCCCTTTTAGTTTCATGCCACATTTTACCAAATATGCCATACTAATTCATTTCATACTTATAACCCATATTAGACATCATTTTACAACCAAAGTTTCAAGACTAAGTACATAATTATACAATACTGAAGTACGTGCCACTTTTACCAAAAGAGGGATTGCATCACCAAATTGTCTTTGAAGTCGGGATTGATCTGGATGCTGAACCGGGACCTTTGACTTCTACTGACCTGCGTACGGAAATAACCGTACGCTGAGTATGCCTATACTCAGTGGTATTACCATAATTCAAACTACAATAACAAATAACAATGTATAAACATATAAATATTAAACATATAATAATTTATTAATATATATTAATTCATACTTTAACTTTCAAATTTTCAACAATAACAATTAATCAAATTGATATCATATGTCATTAAACTGCATTCAATCATCTCATGAACCTTTGGTTCATGTCTTTCGTTTTCAGTCTCCATTCAATTCCCAATTTTAACTTTCTCATTTCTTCAATAAATCAATCGATCAATTTCATTCGTTTTATCATTTCATTTGCTTACCCTATTAACAAAACTTGGACATTGGAGGATACACGGATTTCAACCAAACACACCAAAATAAACCACCCAAACACACCAGAATAATCCACCTAAACACACCAGAATAAACCACCCAAACACACCAGAGCGGCACTAAGTGCCTCTTCGGATAGTCCGAAGAAATATAATGACAACAGTGTCTTCTTGGCCAAGCCAAAAAATCTCCAAATCCTTTCAATCATATGGTATGCCAACTATATTCGACTCAGCCCGACTAGTTAATAGGGTATTCCAATTCTCAATTCAATTTCACTTTCTTATCAAATTCACTTTCAATTCAATATACAATTCAACTCAATATATTTTTCATTTCAATCCACATGCAATTCAATTTCAATATATTTAATCATGTAACTCAATTTTATACAATTCAATAATAAACTTACCTCATAATTTACTCATCAACTACATAAATTAAAACATTTAATAATAAATAATTTGAATTATAGTAACACAAACCGTGATTTTCTCGAGTTTACTCTTCGAGAATCTTCTCTTTTCCCTTTTGCGTCAATGCCTCTGGTTCTTTGCTAGTTGCGAAAATTAAAATAATTTATACTATTAATACAACACTAGTTTATATTAAATAATTGAATTTCTATTCAATTTCTACCTTAATTTCAATTTGGTCCTAATTAAACTCATTTACTTTTCTAACTCAATTCATACTTTATTTCTACTCAATTTCCTACCAAATTCAAGTTAACTATCTAATGTTCATGATAAAACCCTAATTTCAAATTTCTTTCAATTTATTCCCTCAAACACAAAACTTATAGCTTATTTACAATTTAATCCTTTAGCCAATTCTAACTGGAAATTCTATCAATTAAACCCCTAATTCATCAATTTGTTCAACATGAATCGTGCTCAAAAATCTAAAAACTTCCAAAATTTCAACTTAGATTCAACAAAACTTTGTTCTAAGGCTTCAAAAAATCAAAATTAAAAGAAAAAGACTTAATTGACTTACCAAATCAAAGCTTAAATCTTTAAACCCTAATTTTTCCTTTTTATTTTATTTTTCTCCTTTCTCTGCTCTGTTTCGAAATGGCTATTTTGTTTCTTTCCTTCCATTTGTTTTCTTTTTACTTTATAATAATAATAATAATAATAATAATAATAATAATAATAATAATAATATCTTTTAACTTAAATTTTAAGTAATTAAATATTTAATTTACAATTGTACAAATATAATTATTACACATGTATATTTTTATTACCATACAATTGTCTTTATTTTAATTTATTCCATAATAAAATAATATAATTAATATAAATTACAATTTGAATAAATAATAATAATATATTTTATAATTAATTAACATAAAAATCTAAGATTTTTATACACATTTGTCGCTCATTTAATGGAATAGGCTTAATTGCCTATTTGGTCCCTATTTCTTCATTTTAATCTACAATTAAACTTTTAACCTTTATTCATTTTAGTCTCTTCTTACTAATTACTCTAAATTAGGCTAAATTCACTTAATTAAAACATAATTAGACACACCACTAGACTCATAAATATTTTTAATAATTATTTATGAGTTCGGTTTACTAAGACGGAGGCCCGATAATGTACTTTTTCGATGCCCGTGAATTTTGGGTCATTACAGTTCACAACTCGCAACTTCCTTGACTGGATATTGTTCAAAGTAGGGACATAATTATGTATTATTCTCCATATTGTTATTTTTTCTTATCTTACTTGCAATTCGCAAGTTCCATAATCTGTTGTAGAAGCTCTACAGATTTGTTGGTTGTATTAATTATTCCCTTTGTGTTGCGGTTTCTGTAAGCAACCATTTGTAACTGCTTTTAGCGGAATATACCCCTATATTGTCCCCTCTCCAAATCTTGATATCATTGATGTCAACTCCAGCGATTGAAATATTTTAGATTCTGTTTGCTTGCTCCTTATCAAAGATTTCCTTTAGGACATGTATTCTTCAGGTACGTTGCTCAAAATTAATTAAATCTGCTACCATCATATAGTTGATATTGATGTTCTAACCCACTATTTTTCCTTGTCTAGGTCTGGGAAGCCAAGCTTTGTTCCAAATGTTAATTGTTTTGCCATTTCCCACTCTCCACCTCAATCCTGCTTCCAACAACCCTCACACAGACCATGTGCCAATATTTTTTATAAAATAATGCAAGATATCCATCCATGCCTGACGCTTTTAAGTGAGTCATACTCTTTATTGTTGTTGCTACTTCCTCCATGCTAAATTCATCTATCAATGCCTTATTTATATTTTGTTGAATGCATCTTGTAGTACCCAATAACACTCTATCATTGTTCCACGTATTCGGTGCTGAAAATAACACTTTGAAATAATCTATTGCCACCTTTAACTTAGCTTATTCATCTACAACCCATTCTCCATACGGTCCTTTTAATTTTTTCAAATTATTTCTTTATTTTTCCGTTGGTTCACAAAATTGTGAAAGAATGAGGTATTACGATCCCCAAATTTGAGCTAGGTTGCCATTGCTCTCTGTTTCCAATAGAGTTTTTCTTTGTCAACTTTTAAATTTAGGGCCAGTTTGACTTCTTCAATTTCTGCTAACGTCTCGTCATTTGGATCATTTAAATTTAGTTCGTTACTTTCCTTTCTAGTAATATTTCCTTATTTATTTTGCTTGACATGAAATTGCCCATTTTCTCCTTAAGTGCTTCTCCTAATTTTTGAAGCTCTGTGGGTACGTCCTCCAAATTCTCTTGCCAAAATTCTTGATACGTTGTTTACACATGTCTTCTAGTATCCAATTCGTATTAAATTTGAATTCTCCTTCACTTCAGTTCTTGGACTAACAACTATTAATCCACAAATCAACCAAGATCGGACAGTGATCTGATATGGCATGTGTTAAGTGTTTTAAGAAATACCCTAGAAAGCACTCCTACAAAGCTTGGTTCACCACTCTTCTATGAATTCTTTCACAAACATTGTTTTTTGGAAACCTTCCTCTTTCCCACGCATACCATTTTCTGGAGAAACCTAAATCATTAAAATCACAAACTTTCAACATATCTCTGAATCTAGCCGTGTTTCTATCATTCCTCAATAGACCCCCATATTCTCAGAGGAAAACATTATCTCATTGAAATCTCCCACGACTATCCATGATAGCTTTTGATCAATCCTTAAACTTCTTAAAAGAGATCAAGTTTCCCTTCTTTTGTGTTCTTTTAGTGCGCCGTAAAAACCTGTGAATCTCCAATATGGCATTTCTTATTTTTCTATAATTTCCACATCGTGTGGTTTGTTGAGAAGTTTCTCAACTGAACCACATATTCCCTTTTCCATCTATCAACAATCCACCTTTTGAACCATTTACTCCCACATCTATTCCATTAATAAAATCACACTTCCGACGAAATTTTTCCATTAGGGTTGCACATGTTTCACCTTGTTTCGGAGGCGATTAATCACTGATGGATGCCCCAATCCACGAATGTTCCAACTTAATAATTTCATTGCGTCCGGTCGGCACGCTTACTAGAGGTCGTCGATCTATCAATAGGTTGAATTAATGCACTCAAGTTCTCCTATTTGGCCACAATTTCATGTCTTATTATTTGCTTTTTTTTCCTTCGTGAAATATGACTGGATTGTTTTCCAACACAGATTCCCTTTGGCCCATTGGTCAATCCGCTTACGCAACTTCGTCATCGTTTATATCCCTTTTTATATTGAAAGTATGCATCCTTCTCGCCCTTGTCCCAATGCTAATTTTTTCTTTCTTTTCAAAGCTAATCTTCATCAATTTTCACTTGAAATCTCATGTACCTTCATTCTCCTCTTGAGATTAATGCGATATCATATTGAATGAATTGTCCTATAAAGTCCCCCAATTGCCTTGCTAACCCCTCTGATATGATTTTGAAAGGAAAATTATGAACTTGAATCAAAAAATACGTGTGGTTTAGAAGGATTTGCTTAGGATCTTCTTCGGTAACCAAACGATGAAAAATTATAAAGTGTCTATTAAAAGACCATGACATTCCATCTATTACCCTCTTAATATCCACCTCGTAGAAAATCAGAAAAGATACATTTTGTCCCCTAAATCTGATATTATTACTCCCCTTAACGGATTCCACAAATCAGCCAAAGTTCTTTTGAGGGAAGGAAAATGATTAACTGTAACAGCCCGTTTTTAGTCAAATCGAAACAGTGGTTTCGAGATCACAAATCTGAGGTCAAAATATTTATTTTATTATTATTTTAGTTTCTACAGCATGTTATTTGAGTCATATGAAAATTTCGTTAAGAAATTAAATCGTTTGAGTACTCAATTCGATAAAAAGGACTAAATTGAAAAAGGTGAAAAATTAGAGTTCTATAGGCTAAAGGCATTAAATAGCTAAAGAACTTAAGTACATGAGTACTTAAATGGTAATCGAACTATTAATAAAGGTAATGGACAATTATGGATATCATTAATGTGACTAAGTAAGGTTAATAAATAAGGTTAATGTTGTAATTCGGTAATTAAAAGATATTAAAATATAGAAAACAAAATACAAAGCATGCATATTCATCTTCTTGCCGAAAATTGAAAAAGAAAAAGCCATGGGAGAAGTTTAAACATTTGGCCAACGTCTCCTAGTGCTTGTAAGTGCATTTTTGCTCGGTTTTTAATGATTTCTATGTTTTTTGAGTTGTTGTAGCTTAATTTAGCTAACCCAGGGACTAATTTGCAAAAATATTAAAAGTCTAGGGTTTTACCATTGATGAACGTGGATGTGTTTTGATGTTTGATGATAGAAAATAAATGGTTGTTGTTAGATAAAACAACATTTGTTAAGTGGTTTTAGTTGAAATTGCAAATTAGGGATTTATTTGAAAAATGTGTAAAATTCATGGTGAAATGTGTGAAATAACGAAAAATATGGGCTGCTATGGATATATATAATTTGGCTAGCATGGGTGTGGGTTAAATTGCATGAACTTGAATTTTTTTGAGCTAGGGACTCAATTGTAAAGAATTCAAAATTTAAGGGGCAAAAGTGTAATTTTTATAAAATATGAATTTTGGTTTAAATTGAATAGAATGTATTTTGAATGAGTTAAATTTGATTATATAGATCAAGAAAAGCAACATACGGATCTAGATCGAGGGGAAAATACAGTATTAGATTAGTCGATCCTATTCTGTCGTTTTTGTGATTGAGGTAAGTTCGTATGTTAATAAGCATTAATGGAATTATGCTTTAAATGCTTTATAATTGCATTGTTGATGAATACAAATTTATGAAAATGTTTGACGAAGATTTGGCGAAGTATGAAATCCCGGTTGAACCTTAGGAATAGATAGGATACAAATGACATGTCATTAGGGGTTATTGTGTTTTGGGTGTTGGTTTGTATGTTCTACCGGTGGCTGAGTTTTTCGGCATGTGTTGCGGTTACTCATCAGCTTGTGTGAGCAACACCGTGTAGCTACGTCTTGACCGTCAGCTTATGTAAACAGACCTGGTGATAGCTCGAGATGAGCATTTACATATGAGATATGAAATTGAGATGGTTTCGACCATGTATTGGCACTTAGTGCGCAAGATTCCCAAGGATCCGATATTATTCCAAATGGTTCAACGGGCATATTGATGATATGAAAAGGTAAGAGATTGATACGTACTAGTGGAGGTATATACATAAACCATATAAGCATTGAATCCATGAAATTTATGAGTTTCATGATTTACTATGTGGACGAATATATGTTAGCCATGTGATTACGTTGATTTATAGTATATTATGTTTATATCACTTAAATTGTGAATGAATGGTAAGTTATATTTATTAGCCATACAAGTTTACTAAGCTTAGTAGCTTACTCTGTTTACTTTTTCATGCTTTATAGTGATTTCGAAGCTTGCTCGGATTGGGAGTTGTCAGAGATTCCATCACACTATCCAACAGTTGTTTTGGTACTTTTGAACTTGTGTACTTGGTTATATGGCATGTATAGGTGTTGTGGTTATTATGACCTATATATTTGTAATGTATATAGTCAATTGATTTGGCTTGTAAATGATGTATGTTTTGGTTATGTGTTTAGCCATGTGATTTGGCTTATTTTGGTATACTTGGTTATGTATATATATATGTAAATGGCCTTTGATATTTGGTTTATAATTGCTATGTGAATGCCTTGTTGTGAATTGGTAATTTGTGTATAAAATGATTGAATTTGAGAATGTAGTATACATATTGATTTAGGCACAAAGTCTAATAGGTGAGTTTGATCATTTAGGTGATTTTTGGATGTGAAATTGGTATGAATTTGAATAGCCAATAGTGATGTTTATGAGAAATGTTGTTGTAGGTATTTGAATTGTATGAAATTGGACTTGATTGTGGTTGTTTTGAATGCCTATTGAGGATATGGTCCTATGCTATTTGGTATGTCTCGGTTGACAACACTTTGGGTGAGAAATGTGGCTTGAAATATAGCCTATTTTTGGCCAGACAGGCAGAGACACGGGTGTGTGTCTCAGCGATACACGGCTAGGTGACACAGTCGTGTGTCCCCTTGGTACTTGTTTAGAAACCAAGTCAGAAGCTTCACACGGCCTAGCACACGGGCGTGTGGCATAAGTCAGTATACCCTCTAGTTTTCACACGGCCCAGTACACGGCCTAGCACACGGGCGTGTGAGGCCATTTCGAAGGGTACATGGGCTAGTCACACGGGCGTGTGGTTGGCCGTGTGACCCAAGTTAGTGAGTTACACGAAGTCGGACACGGGCTGGGACATGGCCATGTGATTCCATTTCGGATGTCCACACGGCCAGGCCATACGGGCGTGTGTCCCCTGTACTTTCAAAATTTTCTATGTTTTCCTAAAATTTCCCTGAGTTCTCAGTTTAGTCCCGAACCACTTCTAATGTTTGTTTTAGTCCTCGAAGGCTCGTATTAGGGACTATATGAGTATATTTGAATGATGTTTGTTGAGATTTGATAATTGTATAATTGTTTAATTGATAAGTTTGATAATGCTCCGTAACCCTATTCCGACAATGGATACGGGTTAGGGGTGTTACATTAACACAGTCAGTTAAAGCTTTTCCAACTAAGCATAGTTGATGCTCGTTCTCATCTTCAATCGGATTCTTTTCACACCGGATCGGTTTCTCCTCTTCATCCTCCAAATTGAGGTTTTCAAGATCGGCCTTCATTAATAATTGCCTTTCTATCTATGGTTCCTTGCCTCAATCGAAAACTACCAAAACCTTAAATTGTGCCGCCATTAATGCCCACAAAAAATGAAAGAGAGAAAAATGTGCCAAACCCTAGCAGACGAAAGAACTGAAAAAAAGGAAAATTTTAATTATAAAAACTTATATAAATTTGATTTGGAGAAAAACTTATGCTAGGTTAAATATCTTTTTTATAATATGTACATTAAGTAAAAAAATAATATAATATTTATAAAAAAAAGGTTTGATAAATTGTTCAAAAATTCATAACACTTCTTATAAATAATATAAAAGTTTCCATAAATTTAGAAATTTTTTTTATAAATAAGTTATAATATAAAAAACTATAACATTTTTTTGAATAAGTATATATTTTTTATAATATATAGCATGGGCACATAAAAAAGTTATATTCATACTTGGCTATAACTTTTTATAAATAAACATATTATAACACTTTTATAAAATGTGAATTATTTTTTATAATAAATTTTTTGACCATAGCTTTAAAATTTTTTAAGATTTAAATAATATAATTTTTTTTCTTATAACTTTTTAAAATACACAAATTATTTTTATAATATATTTATTTTTAGAATTTATAATGTAAAATAAAATAAGCCACTGCGATCCACCAGGAGAACTCATAGAGTTGACCGAGAGCGATCTGGTATTCTTGAAAGAGATGGTAGAAAAACGTGTGTAAGGGTAAGTGGAACCCAACTTCCAGAGAATGGAGAGAGAGCAATAAGCTACCATCACTAGTATCACTGAGCCTGTGTAGCCCATCAGGAATGGAAAATTGGTAAGCAAGATTAGGGATTTGGATCCCATGCATACGCAAAGCTCAACTCATTTCTTCTTCTTTTGTATTACAAACAAAGAAATTGGCTTTTACAAGGACCTTCGAAGCACGTTGTCGCGGTGGACAACGGGGAATTAATCAACTACCAACACCCCTCATTCTCATCATGTTTTTTATGTAGAAGGAAAAGAAAAGGATAAAAGCTATTACCTTGAAGAAAGTCTCAATCAAGCCTGTTTACAGAAAACGTTAAGATTGTAAGTTTAGGGTTTCCAAAACCCCCTTTTAAATATGTTTCTCTTCCCTGTATTTTGACAGTTCAAATGATCGAGGAGCACCAATGGTCATATACGAAAGGACGCAATCCACTCGTACGCATGGTAAAATTAATGTCATGTCTCAGTGGTCATTGTGTATTCAGCAAGTTGTGTAAATGCGAAGTGATGGCCTTAAGGATCGCCACTTTATAGCCCTCCTTAGACCCAATATGGGGCACTAGATTGTTATGTACTTATGATCACCAACCCGAAAACTAGATAAGGTATGGGTCGCATATAGTACGAAGCTCGCAAAGGGTGCTCGTTGAGGGAGCTCGCAGACTCAGCTCACATATGTCAGGGGGTGTTCACAAAGGGAGATTACGATCTCGGCTTGCATATGCCCAAGAAGTGTCCAACAGGCAGCCCAAAGCAGGAGTACACATATTCAGCATGCATAAAGTCTACTAAAAACGTCAATTCTATGAAAAATAACAATGTGTATAAAAATTCAATTGCCCCCTCTAATGAGACACGATGAAAAATTACTCAACAAAGGGTAATATAAAACTTCGTCATATCACGAAATCCTATACCCTCATTGAATTTTAACTCGCATAAAGAGGCCCAAAAACACCAAAGAAATCCCTTACGTCCTCCCGGTTTCTACCACCAGAAGTTACTCCTAAATGTCTCGAGGTCTCGGAATAAGGAATTGGAAAACCAAAAAAACACGTTGCATTTCACCTGTAATTGATTTTTAAAAATAATTTAATTTGATTGGTGCATTAACCAAACTAATTCAATTCAATCTATTCATTTAATTTTAACTGAACCATGTATATATTTAGAAAAAAGAACCTTTAAAAGGATGGGCCAACAACCCGAGCACTGTCCGGAAAGTTTTATCACTAATCAAGGTTATTTTAAGACTAATCTATTCTTGAAGTACACACGAATCACGTCTTTATAATTTTTTTTTTAATTTTTTAAAAGAATCTACCTTTTAATCATATTCCCAAAACAACCTATGTGACCATAAAATATGAATATGCTACTAACTTTAAATTATAACAATCAATGCTAATTATTCAAAAAATATATATATGCTAATTTTTTTATCGAGAAATAAAATTGTATTTGTATATTGCTCATTTAATAAAATTTCAGATTGTCATTATCATTAAATAATATTATTTTTAATAAGTATAATGATAAATTTAACCCTTAACATTTATATCTTTTGTTAATTTCACCCTTATTCTTTGTTTGAAATAAATTTAACCCTCAACTTTTGAAAAAAATTCAAAAATTGACCATTGACTTTTTAAAAAGAGTTGAACTATTATTTTCTAATGAAAACATGGACTAAAATGTGAAAATTTTAAACACGGTAACTTGCATATCAATCCACATGTATTTCATATTTTTTTGAACTATTTATATATATTTTTTGAATTTTTAAAAAAATTATTCAAAAAATAATTTGTAATTTTTAAATTATTTGTTGACATAAATAATACCATGTCAGCACAAAGCACGCATGGACTGCCACACTAACATTGTTAAAAAGTTAATGTTTTAGTCAGTATTTTCATTAAAAAATTATTTAATTATTTTTTGAAGAGTTGAAAATTTAACTAAAAAAAGAATAATAGTCAAATGGATAAAATATGTAAACATTGAGACCTAAATTTATTATTATACCTTTTTAATAATAGGTTTATTTTGAAGGAGAGATAAACTCATTTAATATTTTTGGGTAATTAATGTTTAAATCACCTCGTTGATCTTAACATCATATATATTTATATTATATCAAAGAAGGAACAAGAATATATAAACATTCATTTTTGGGATAGATTTTATAGTTTCAAAATATTTCTTTAATTATTAGTTAATAATTACGAAACTCATTATTAAATTAATTTAACTATCATATTATATACCTTATTATTAATTATATAATATAATAATTTAATTTAAATTGATTTAAGAAGCAAATATAAATATAACATTTATTGTTTATCAGATTTATTAGGCAAGAAACGGGATGAAGAAATAACCTTATTTTTAGTATATATAGAGTAATTTACTTACACGTATCATATATATATAAAATAAAATAGAGCTTTGAAATAATTTAAATAACAATTATTTTTAAATCAATTTAAAGATATTTTTCGTTTATTATCATATTATTAGTGAAACATTATAAAAATTAAATAGATTCATAAAAATAATTAAGTACATTTTAATTAATACATTTAAATTCATAATGTTCAAAATTTCTTAAGTCGTCTTTTTTTTCTAAAAAAAATAAAATCACCCCACTCAACCCAACTACTTGGCTTTCTTTTTAACATAGCATAATATTAAATTTAGACTTCAACGTTTACATTTTATTGTCATTTTGGTCATTATTATTTTTAGAGTTAAATTTGGCCCTTGACATTTTAAAAGAGTCGAATTTGACCACCAATCTTTCAAAAAGAGTCAAACCATTGACTTTTTAATGTAAATATTAACTAAAATATTAAAATTTTAATTATAATAGACCGCATGACAATCCACATGTACTTTATGTTCTTTTTTTTTTAATTTATGAACTTTTTATAATTTTATAATTTTAATCTTTTTTTTGAGTATTTTTATAATTTTCAGATTATTTGTTGATATGACATATGAGATAAATAATTTCATGTTAGCTTTAAGTGTACATAGACTGCCACGCGAGTTGTCTTACCAACATTGTTTAAAATAATATTTTAATAGGTATTTCTATTAAATAAAGTGATTGGGCTCTTTTTAAAAAAGTTGAGGGCCAAATTAAGATAAAAAAAAACTAAATTAATAAAAAAAATGTAAACGTTAAAGACTAAATTTCACATTATATCTTTTAACATTAAATTATAATTTTTCCCCAAAATGACATTTTAATTAAGAAAGTAATCTTTCCAAATTAACCTCACATTAATATGCGTACTTAAAACATTAGGGACAAAAGAAAAAATCCAATCATTTCTTAGCTTTTTCTTAGATATAAAAGTATACTAACAATATATATATTTTTTAATTTCATAAACAAAGTTAAAGAAATGTTATTATCTCATTTAAAAAAAAATATTATAGTTATATTTATCATCATTCTAATCTTAGCTGTGGAGTTTAAAAACTCTCAAATAATGTATTGAATATTTTCTATGTATGTTAATTAAGATAAAAATTTAAAAAAATTGTTTTAAAAAGAAAAATTAAAATATGATTTGATGGGTTATGAAGTTATTGAAAGGAATTTTTTTTTTGAACAATCTTATTATAAGTATTGATCATATTTGCTGTTTTTGACAGAATGCTTAAAATTACCTATAGCCCCATTCCAACCTATAAATAGGAGGATAATACGTTTCACCGCACTCAAACCCAAATTCTCTTACATTGACAACACCACTTATACTAATCGAATTAAGCCTTAATCAAATATTGAAAGGAAAGTTAATTGAGTGGCAATAGAATCTTATTCATCGTTGACATCCAATATATATAAAGTTATACCAAACAAACTTATATAGCATGATTAAACTAGCCAAACTTTGGATTCTACAATGTTGGCATATGTTCTTTACATATATATATATATGTGTAACGCGTCCTCGAATATCCAACTTATCAAACAGAATATTAGCTATCAAATAAAATAAATCAATAAGATGTGTTCCTACATTTTTAAGCTATTATATTTTTATAAATTTTGAAATACTCATATTTATACAATATTTGCATGTTAGTTAATTTGAAATGCTCTTCATTTTTAGGCAGCTTTTATCCTTTATTTTAACTTACATATCATGTTTCGGAATTTAACTTTATTTGTTTTGCTTTTTTTTTTTTTTATGTCTTCTTTAATCTTAAGACAAATCTTATTTCAAACTCTCTCTCTCTCTCTCTCTCTCTCTATATATATATATATATAACAAAACCCAACCAATGTCTGAGACCAAATATCATGATTAATTGAAGGGGAAGTTGAAATTGTTTTTAAGAAAAAGGAAAGAAAATTTGAAGGAAAAGGACAAGCAATTGCAACACGGCCATAGCTGGGGTGTCAGTTGTGCATGCAACATGAAGAAGACCCCAACAATACCTAAACCCTAATATCAACAAATACAAAAAAAGAATAAAAATGGTCCATTTAGGCACTTAGAAACATAAAAATCGATCAGATATAATTAGGCAAAGATTTTAGATCACAATAAATATAAATAAATAAATAAAAATAAGGTTCGAGTGGTTATAAGACAAGCTCTTGGGTGGTCCACCATCCATGTGATGATTTTCTTCAGTGAATAAAATCCCTTCCCATTTGAACATTTTTCTTTTTATCTTGTATTAATGTGTAGTTGCTGTTGTTTTAGACAAGGAATGCGAGAGGTCAGGAAATATTTCATGTTTGTGACAAGACAATGCAAATGAAAGCGATATAGGGTCAAATCACATAGCCTTTGAAACACACGAAAAAATAATATAAATATAAGAATTTTGCTATTGGGATCATACAAAGCGTAGATGATGGTGGTTTAGGGTAAAATGGAAAGCTGTTGTCTAAGGTGGTCGGAGAGTAGAGGTCATTTGCTTAAGAGAGTGAGAGATAGATATGAATCCCTTTACCGGTTGTGATCTCAAAATGTCACGTGTTATTTCTCTATTGATGATCTCAAAGCAAGTTGATAGTGTGATAATTGAACACGCTGTTAAGTACTCCAAATGAATCATGATGGTTGATGTCAAGAGATAATGGTTAATGTGCAAGACGACCCACCGTAGCTGTGCGGTTAAAATAACAATTGCAAAGGGTTATTTTTAGAAATATTTTTGAAAAATGATTCGATGGAGCAAAAATATATTTAACAAAAATGTATAAATAAATATTATTATAAAAATATATATAATATGAATTATTAACGTATACAAAATATAAAAAATAAAATAGATGTACGAACATTATTAGTTGATTGAGATTAGAAACAAAAGAGCATGCGGGATTCCCTCATCCCCGCAAGTTTGAAACCTCACTTGATAATGGTGTTGAAACATCCGACATGCAAGTTGTAATGAAATTTGGATGTTCCAAATGAAGTTTTGATCCAACTATTAGAAAAGATTGTGTCTAATCTAAAATCCAAAGCCAATTACATATCCATTCAACAAATATAAATATCGTGCATAGTTATAAATATTTGTTTTAGTGCATTAAATTTGGAAGAGATTAAGGTTTTCAATCATTAAACGTTGAAAAATGGTGCAATAAAATTTCTTCTCACCACCCATCGTCCAAAATCCAATAATAGTGGACAGTTAAATGAAAATAATAATAATTATTTTATATAATGATGGGTATGATGTTACCAATTTTCATGTGAACCAAACTTATTGGTTGCTTTATTATTATTATTATTATTATTATTATTATTATTTAGTTTTAAATGTTAAAAATAGTCAAACATCCCATGATAAATAATGCATAAGAATTATAGTAAGTTGATTACAGCAGTATTTGCTTTCAACAAATTGTTGAAAGCCAAAGCAACATAATTAAAAAAACACTATTATAAACGAATAACCCCAAATAATTATGTTCATAATAAAACGATAAAGATTAGATAACTATAAAACAAGTATATATTCATTAAATATGATAACGTTTTGCAATTTTTTCATCATCTTTTACCATTTTTATTTTTATAAAATTATTTAATATTCCTATCTACTATTTAGATACTTAACTATACTTTTTTTAAGCTTTAATTATTATGAAAATATTACACTTCAGAATTAATCCATTTTTTTTTTTGTAAGGGAAAAAACTTTTAATAAAAGTGTAATTTTTAGTTACACGGTTAATGTCTTTTAATCGGAAAAAAAAAAGAAATTAAAGAAATATTTTCAGTTTTTGGAGCTACTGTCATTTATTTTTCTTCTTAAAAAGGACTTACTTTAGATCATGAAATGTTTGACTATCTTTCACTAAGAAAAGAGAAAAGAAACAGGAGATATTTCAGATTTGGCACACACAAAAGAAGTCAAATTTTAGATAATTGTTTAGATGTATCCAAAAATGATAGTTTTTTTTTAACAATATCCATACCAACATAATTAAGACTCAATCGGTGAAACAACAGTTTTATATAAAAAGTTTGAAAGAATTTTTTTTTTTAAGAAAAAAGTGCTTAAAATATATTTCTATAAATTATTTGAATCTATAATTTTCATTGAATTCAAGTACAATTTAGAAAGAAAGAAAAAGAAAGGGTTGTTGATGGAATATAATAATGGAGGATTAAGGAGTAATCTCAAGTCATAATCCCACTTCCAAAATCAGATTGATTCGTAATGAATTTGATTAATTACTGAAATCATAGAATTTTGTAGCAAAAACACATATAAATATTAAAGATGTTGAGTGGATCAAGACTTTAAATGGTAGAGTAGTTTGAGTGGAAAGATAAAATAGCAAAAATGATCCCAAATGTAATTTACTTTACAAATAAGTTATAACCCAAAATTGGTAACAGGAAAGGGAAATTGGAATTCCACATTTAGAAATTACACGTGAGAGGTAGAATTAGATGTCTGTTGAATTTAAAAATCCCCATTATTCCTTGCCTAACCGCCCAAACTGCTGGATCAATGATATTGCGGCTTCAAATTAATTATAAAACCAAATAATATGTTTAAAGGTGACAGCTAATTTGATAATTATTTTCTTGAGTTTTCAGAAAAAAAAGAAAGAAGAAATTATATGAATATGCTATAGATAACGTACCAAAAGGTGAGTTGAGGAAGAAAGGTTTGTTTTGTATCGAGAAATGTGAGATTGTCATTTAAAGAAAGGTCACCAATTAAAAGTTTCTAGTATTTTTAAAAAATATATATTCAACATATATATATTTTTTTTTTAAAAAAGAAGAAGAGCCAAAACAGAAAATCCCTGATATACCGACATTTGTTTTATTTTTAATTTATTTCTGGAGAAGAGAAAAGAAGAGGGCCCTTGGCTTGGCTTATGAAGTTTGATTGGACGGTTAGAGATCATGTTTTCACTCCCATCATTATTTCCTATTTTTCATTTATTTCTATACTATTTATAAATTAATTAACAACCAAATTGATAAGAAAATATTATACATTATTAGCAAATATTTTTTTTTAAAATGAGAATATTTTATTAGCAGTTATAGATGCCACAATTAAATGGAAAGTTCGCTATAATTCGATGTATCAAAAGGTGAATGAAGTTAATGCTTTAAAAAAAAAAATCAAAAATAAAATAAATGAAGAGGAAAATAAAGCAGATCTTTTCTTCTGCAAGAAATCGGCAAACAAATCCTTATTGCGTCACCGTGTATCTTTTACTACCTTGTGGTAACAGAAACGCCCAGATTGATCTGGATTTGGATGGTAGAATCTCAAATTATCACTTAACCAACAGACGAGGCTTTTCTTTTTTTGAGGGTAGGCCCAGGCCGACCAAATTTGCTCCTGGATATGGTAAATGGTTTAGGGTTTTGTAACGTACGGTGCTTCAATGTTTACTAGAAATACTCGCATTATCTGTGTGTTCGCTTCACTTTAAAAACTTGGATTAGTTTGCGAAAATTTCCTTGTATTGTGAATCAATACAATCTGTTTAAACCCTATTTTTCTTTTCTGTTGTTGATTCACCCCAATAACTGGATTATGGTTTCAGTGTTTTCTTTGTAACAACAGAAAATAATATTCTTAAAACTATTATCTTATATAAGACCACCTGCAATCTCCTACATACAGTGTAAATGTAGTTGTGATGGGGGCAGCTTTGGCCCAGTGGAAGTGTGCCTGTGCCCGCCCTGTCTCGTGAAAATATCGAGAAAAAGAATAAAAGAATCAATAAGTTAATGATGGGGCAACTTGCAGTCAGTCATTCAGTCGGTCAGTCAGTCGAGAGGAGCCTAATCAGAAAGGATTTGGCCAAAAATATCTGGACATGAATCCCACTTTCCCTGCTGCCTAGCCTCCCAGTATCCACCCACATAACGGTATGTATCGTTGTTTTTCTCCCTTGCGAACCACCTTGGCTTCCAACCTCTCTCTTGCATCTTCCGAGCCTGATTCCCCCATCCAATCACATGTACAAATGAAACCAAATGCAACCATTAACCTATTTGCTAATTCCTTTCATGCAAATCCAGAAAACTGAACAGGATTTCGTTAAACATCTCAGTAAGGGTTTTTTCTTTTCTAGTGACCAAACTATAATATACCTGCAATATGACTCAACTCATAACAAGTATCGCAGTGAGGGTTGTAAACAAACCAAAAAAAATAAAAACATTAGTTGTAATAGCGTTTTTGGTATTAACTATCGAGCACTGTTTCATTCATTTACAAATCCAGAAACTGCTGTTCTCTGAATTCCAACATTGGAAAGGAAGTTTAGAGCAAAGACGCCTACAAGTCCATTTCTAAGATTAACAAAAAAGAAGCACTCAAGCTATAGTTAGGTTGATCTCTAGATTGCTCATCCTACTCAGTTATGATCACATGAAGGTAGTTTTCTTAGTTTACCCACAAATGATTACTAAACCGTTTTCATGTAGGGTCTAGGATAAAATCACTGCCTATGCATCTGCAAAGCTAAGATTGGACAAAGAAACAAAGATGATGGGCAATCCCCATTGGCGTCCAAGTCAGCAGTTGGGTTGGGCCAGTTGCTAGGTGCATTATGAAAACTTTCAAGAAAATGTCTAACTAATATTATTGTTCCCACGGTGATGTCCTTCGGCTTCTTAATGTGTATGGTACATGTTTGGCTCAGCTCATATTCTCTCCACACGGTTGCCTTGAGTCCAACCGTTCAGAACAAATTGAGTAAATCCAAAACATTAAACATTCATATTAGGTCCTGCTACTGCTATACCTCCATATGCATCATTTAAGATTTTTACATTTACTACCTCATTGGCATTTTCTAGTCAGTTCTAGAAAGCTTTAGTGTCTTTATGTCATTAAGCTTTTACTCTGTATTGGGAGTCTGAAACTTGGAATGAGCAAAAAAGCAACTTTAGTTTGTCTTTCCGCTTCATAGTTCCCTAAAAACTCAAAGAAAGAATTTCATGGTGATCTAAATCCATGCCTTGCCAATTTGTGCTGCCGATGCTTAGAATTGACAGTACAGATGAAATGAAATGGTAAGCTTACCTGACGTTGCCGCTGTTCCAACCGTAGCTTCTCTGAATTTGCCATTTCATACTCCCCATTTTCCAGATACCTCTGATCAGGTCTCAGCCTTGAATCAGTAGGGGGTAGCTTTTCCTGCATACAGGAAGGAGATTAAAAAAGTGTCCAATTACTGCAATGTAGTTAATAAGCTATGTGTGCAATGGTTTCAAATTGTTCCATTTTTTCTTATAGGTTCAAATGGAAACATTAGTTCCGATATTACACAAAAGAATTTATTACCAAAAATTAAATTATCAGAGTTTATGTCTTAGTAGCACCCAAGCGAGATATAGTACCAAGTACTAGTTGTAATAGTGCAATTATTGTAGGGATGACTCAAAAATGCAATGGCAACCAAATTATATAGATGTAAAGGTCACCAAATATCTTCCTGTGTGAAATGAACTGACATAAACCACAATGGAATTTTCACACCACCCCCTTAACGCATTAGATTGGTACCAAATTTATAAATCCAATCAAAACTATACCTTTAGATCAGGAGTGAGTTCATTCAACGTGATGGCAAAACGTGTTAAGTTATATCTGGTGGGAAATTTAGGAGGCTTGCTCTTTTTCCAAAGTAGATCGGCTTCCGATAAAGACTCTTGCCCTTTTCCCTTGACAGAACATTCTCCATTCACATATTGCATGCTCTCATTCCATTTTCCAAATAAGGTAGCTGCTGTCTTTCCATTCTTATCTTGAACTACACCATGTACCTGAATGTAAAATTTTTTTCTAAAAATGAGGATAATAAAAGATATTATAATTCTAAAAAATGTAGTTGATATAATTCAATAAGAAGTTACATCGAGGAAAATGAAAGATCACCTGGTGAGGATTTCTGTCTACAATAGATTGCTCCTTGAATTTCAACTTACATGAATATTCACGATTCCCTTTTATTTGCATGGTACCATAGTGATCGCAGTACAGCTTTCCCAGTATGAGATTGTATATTGATGTGGTAACCTGCAAAAGAAATTACAATTTTCGATTGGAGACAACGAATATGTCTCAGTACATACACCACAAACCTAAATATTTGTTTGTTAACTTTTGAGGTTATACCTTACTCCATTGGAACACTTCTCCATCTTCAAACTCCAAGGTCAAAACACCAACAGGTTCAAGCATAATTGAGCGACCCCAAAATTTGCTCTTTAAGTTACTATCACCCCAAAATTTCCACCCTGTACCCTCACAATGACATGCTACAATCGTAGGATGATGACTGACCTGACACCAAATATGGAATAATTGTCAGCAAATTCATAAATTGCGTTAAGATATAAACAAACAAATATGAAAAAAAGGATTACTATGGAAGTATATATATACACACAGATGTAAAAAATATTACCATGGAAGTATATACACAAAATAAGCACTTTGTAGCTCATTTTCCAGTACCCTAGACAGAGCAGGAGGTATTAATGCCTCAACAGAAGGAGAGCCACTAACATTGCCACTCCTTAAGATCTAAATGCATAATATGATGTTTAACATCCTCTATTGAGGTTCAGTGGCTTCAGCACGCACTCCTTCCCTTCCCCCAGTAATCCAACAATGGCAAGGTTGATTTCACCAGTCTATCAAAGCCACTAGCTTCAGTTATAGTTAGGCACTCAGTCAATATAATTTTAGGTGATGAATAATGATTGATTAACTTGCTACCTTGTTACTTAATGCCCTATTTATTTGCTTTGTTAAGGTTGAACCTACAACAAGTTTTTCTATGAGCATTTAGACCAAAGTAAAAAAAGAAAAAAGCAGCAGCAGATGAAGAAACAAAAAGTGGTAAGGAAAAAAGAAGGAAATTCTCACTCTGCCTTTCTACACACCAAAGCATCAATAACGTACTAAATTTGCAAAGCTCTTGCAGTACAGCATTTTGACTTCAGGGATACAACAAAAATTGAGTTAATTTCAGATCGTTGAAATAAGCATGTGAACTGATGTAGCAGAGAACATGCAAAGTTAATTTCAGCAATATTCCTTGACTGAGATTTACACGTTAATTTCAGCAATATTCCTTGACTGAGATTTACACATTAAAAAAGGGAAGTCCATTACTTGAATCTTGGTTGACGTGGTGAAACAGGCAGTAAAGTTTTAAAGACAATTTTCCGTAGATGGAGTAAAATGAAAAAGTAGACAAGGATAGACCAAGACAAACCTTCTCTGAGAAGAAGTGTACGCCTTTATCTGGAAAGTCAGCCTCATATGTTTCCCCTAATAATGGATTAAAAGGTTTGCAGATTCTTCCTTCTGTTGACGAATATCCAGACACAGCAAATGCAGCCACATTAAGAATCCTCATGAGGCTATTCCCCTGCAAATTTTTAGAGGGAAAGATTTTGTGTGAGAGGAATCTTGCCAAAGATTCAAAGTTCCTGAAGAGAGGGAACTGGTATAAGCATATAAAGGGAAGATATGTGTAACAGAGAAAAGAGACTGGGAAATCAGATATAAGAAAGATATGTGTAACTAAATTAAGGAAATGATATGGCGATAGAGGAATATTAGAGCAGGATAACTTTGTATTGCAATGAATGTTCTATTTCCTGAGTACAGACCTCTAAGACTCACCCTTTTCCCCCATTCATTAGCACGGTCAAGTAGATATGAATATTCCAAATCCTCAAAACACTTTTGAAGAGAAGAGAGAGGCTCATTGAAGTAAACAGGAAGACAAACTTTTGTAAGGTCTTTCCCAATATTATCCTTAATCATTGACCAAAGACTTACACCCTTCTCCTTTTCAACAGGGTCAGGCAATTTTTTTCGCCGTTTAATGTAAGGAAAGCTATTTCCAACTGATTTGATTTGAGGATCAGTGTCATCTTCAGAACCAAGAGTATTAAGACCATCATCTGAAGAGAAAGATGATGCCCGGACATCAGACCCATTGTCTTTGAAAGAACTCGATGATAAAAATTCACGAGTATCAAAGAAATTATGGTCATCATCATCAGTTTCTTCTTCTGCAGCATCAACTCTTTCAGGGTCATCATCTGAGTCGGTTGTATTTCCTTCTGAGTAAGAATTTGGACAAAGGGGAAAAACCATAATTAACAATGCTATGAACAGAAAGTAATGACAATGGCTTGAATGAAAATTAAACCAAAGAAGACAGAAAGCAATTTGTATAACCTAGCAATCAACACTATAAACACCTGATAATATTATTAAATGGAACACATAATTAACAATAAAAAAGATGACTGATAAACATACACAAAATTGATTCAAGATGACTGATAAACCTCTGCTTAACAAGCGATAAAGTTGTCGACAAATTATTTATAGAAGCGACAATTGAAATAAAATAGTTTTACTGCCTAACAATCTTACCACTTCTGTCATGCTTTACCATGGCGTAAGCCCCTTGATTCGACTTGTTTTGGCTCTCGTTGACCACTGTATTTTCCAGATCAACTTTTTCTGCCTGCAAAATAAGAGTACAAACTAGCAATTTCTTAGCAGAAGATTGCAAAAAAGAAGTAAAAACCTTTGTTTCATATACCTCTAACTGACGCAAGGTTTCGATGAGGAGATACTGTTTCTGTCTAAGCAACAGCATCTGCTTCTGCATTGTTAAGAATTCCGTCCTCATAATCTGCTCGCTATCTTGGATAGCCAATTCGCTTACCCCTTCCTGCATCAGCTGTTGCCTCAACTTCTCCGTGGAAACCGACGCATTGTTCACCTGAACCATGAGCTCGCTATTAGGTATCCTAGGGAACATATCTTTAACCGCCTGAAGCGCTTCAATCCACGCGACCATATCGTCCCGCGTCTCGGCTCGTAAATGAAGCATTTTCGTTCCGGTGTAAATCGAGAACCTCTTGTCATCTGATTTGCTTTCCCTAATCGAGGAAACCTGAGAAAATTTCAAGATTCAAATAAAAAGAAAGAAAGAAAGAAATGAAATTCAAATTTGTTTTTCTTTCGCTTATTTTAATCATTTTTCTTCGTTTTGACCTTTAGGTGGACTTCACCGAAGGGTTTGCGACGGGTGAGGGATTGATGACAAATGGGTTTGCGACAACTGGTTATAATACGAAGAGACTCTTCGCCGATAACTTTGCATCCTTTTTCCGTTTCTTGGCTGACGACGATCTTATCAGGTCCATGGAGTTTATAATATGATAACACTCCGTCTTGCAAAACGAACCACCTCGGTTTCCAACCTTTCCCGTAATTCACCCATTTGTAAAGCACTCCGGATATCCCGTTCCCTACAATGTTGTTTAGCTTCACATCCACTAGAGCCGCCGTCACCTCTCGTCCCGACGACACCCCGTTCTTCTGTTTCATCCGATTATAATAATTCACGCTTCTGCTACGATTATAGTGAACCTGGTGGCTTGGATTGCACGGGCACTGAATTTGATCCAAAGGTAGGGTCGACTTGGATCGGGATATAGGAGCGGAAGAGGAAGGGGAAAGGTTTCTCACAGAAGGATTACTCATAAAGACGAAGGCCGTAGGAAATGTTTTGATCGGAGAATGGCCAGGTACGGTGGTTCCAAACAGCAAAAAAGAATGCGTAAGATTAATTGTTCTTTATAAAAAAAATTGAATAATCGGAAGACACCGGGATAGGTAAAAGCTGACGTGGCGATGGAGAGCACGGTGGTTACAGTTACAGTTTTCATGGCTCTCCACTCTTCATTTTTTTTTTTTTTTTGTTCTTTAAATTTCTTGGATTGTCATTTACGAGATAGAAAAAAAGGAGATCCAATAGTTGAATTTTGTTTATATATATACACATAAATGTCAGTAGAATTTGGGCAGACGGTTACAAAAAAATAGTACTAAAAAAGGACGGCCGTTTGAGGAAAGGGGTGGCCGTTGGCGGGAACTTCGGGCGGGTAACCCGTGCGAGAGAGGGAAAATTTTAATCCGCTGAGCGGTTCGGTTCAACAAAGATGATATTTAATTAAGACATAATAATATCAGAAATTAGTTAAGAGATGCATGAATTTTGCCAATTGTATTTAATTTCGTCCAACTAAACACCACATTTTATTAATATAATTTGTTGATTCTCATAAATTCTTTATTTAGTCTCACTAAGTGTTACTCTTAATGATATGTACAGAATTTATTTATAATTAAATTCATTATACTTTGTATTAAGTTTAATTTTAGTTCTAATCAATGTGTATTTATATTTGTGTGATTAAATTGGTATAACAACAGGTCAATCAGTCATCAATTCCATTAAAAAAATTACAAAAAATATCCTTATATGTGCAAAATAATTTATATTATTACGATGGTACTTTTATCTTTTTATATTTTTAATAAATTCAAAAAATATATATTGAGATTTAAATCAGCATTTATAAAACATTTCCTTTACTATTCTAACCAAAAGCTTTATTTTAATATTTTCATAATACTTTAATATTATTTCACAAAATTTTTCATCCATGTCGTTTTGTATATATATTGATTCTGTCGTTGATTGGGTTAGTGTCACAAGTTGGCTTGATACCAACTCAAGAAAAATGATAATATCATTATAAATAATTGAAATGCATTTAATATTGGAATAATATCTAGTATACTATCGATTAAGTTTTTAAATTCTACAAGTAGGATCAGAGAGTTGATAAGTCTATAAGGGTATAGTGAAATATTTATTAAAAAAAAAAAAGAAACTTGCCAATTTTTTTAATATTGCTTGTGAAATAAAAAATATATATTATCAATATATCCAATACTTACCCTTTAATATGATATATTCACCTATTTAGATACTATTTTACTCACAATTTTAATCAATTTATTATTTTAGTTTTGTATATGTTATTATTTTTAATTTCAAACCTTACATGTAATTGTATATTGTTTGTAGTTATTTGCTTTACTTATATTAATAAACATCTTTAGAAAAAATTAATCATTTGTTCCCAAGTAATTAACCAAAAAGTCTTTTCTTAATTTATATATATATAATGAAATAGTAAATTATTTTATGGTTGAAGAAGTAGCATTAATTAATTAGAACTAGAATTATGATGGAAGACAACGGCATAGGTTCTAGTGTGGTAAAAATCTTAAAAGGGAAGCCTCAACTACAAAGTTGGAGTATCCTTTGGCAGTGCATTGAATCTGTGACCTTCTCGACAAAACCATCAAGCACAATTGGAAGAAAGCATGGATGTTAGAACTGGATTCAGTTCATTGTCCAAGAAATAGAATATTCGACGAGGGAAAGTATCATTAAACCACAAAACCATCCACATTTATCACCATCTATAATTATTGTCCACTTTCTTTTTTTGTTGTTGTAAAGCAACTTGGTTTGGTTTGTGAGTGTGGAAGTTTTAGAACAGCAGGCAGGTCGGCAAGTATGACAAATCACTATACGATGTTGACAGTGCTGCACAGTAAACAACCTCTACAACTGCACGACACAGTCCAAAATTTGTTGATATTTACTTTAAATGATTACTTCATTTTTTTCCCATAATTTTTCGAACGAGTCAAATTAAATTATATTCAAGATTAACTAATTTATCACCTTTTTTTCATTTCCAAAAACTGGAAACCCAGTCTTATCAACCTGACAAAAGCTGCATAGAGATGTAATTGTCATGATTGTTACTTGTCTCTCATGTTAAAATATTTTATTATAATTTCGTATGGGTTTTTATACCAGTTTGTATACGTTCGAACAAGAAATTTTTTTTTTTTTACATAAAAATGTTTCTTAATTCTATCGAATTCATAAATTTCATAAAAAAGAAATAGTACCAATAAAATTAAATAAAAACAAAACGCCCACTAAAATCAAGTCAGAATCACTAAAATGTTTTCTTGTAGGACCTAAGAAACAACGCCCAGGCTGAGAAGGAGAAAAAGGGTAGTGGGGGATGGCAATGTTGGACATGAAAGGGAAAAATAACAACATAACACAAAATACCATAAATATAAATATATGAAACTGTCAAAATCTATATAACAAAAAATTATACAAAGATAACCTACTTCAAACACGTTTATGATAATAATAATAAAAACAATATATAAACGTGAAACTAATACATGACACAAGTAAATAAATAAGTAAATAGAGAGCATATGAGTTGCATACATGTTATGACATGACAGTTTGCCTCCCGTCAAAGATGCCATGGAAATGGATGATCTTCATTCAAGTTTTCTTCGGACCAGTCCTTTGAAGAAATCAAAACTGTGGCCAAATGGATGTCAATGTTATAATGAAACAAGGAAATCTTAAATGGCTTGAAATTGACATGTGAAAGTACATAGAAACTATTCCTGCCAATGAAATCGGATGGTTAATTTCATATCCATGGATATTTTACAACAATCAAAAAGGAAGCCCTAAGTTTTCAGTTTTATTATTGCTTATTTTAACACTAAAACCTTTGAAGCTAGAATGTGTTGGATGGTGGAGAGGCTACATGCACTTTAACAGTGGAGAGAGAACTTATCATCTGTTTTTGCTTTCTCTATTGACCCATTTTGCAAATTGCAAGGCAGAGCCAGAGTCTGTCCTCTGCTTTTCCAATCACTATAAGACCCATTTTATAGGGCAGGCCAGAATTCAGGGACCCTATCATATAACTACATTTGAACCATATATATCATTTTGGATTGTCAGAAATTTTGCCCAAGTTATTTCTGTCACTTTCAGCACCATTTAATTTTAATAGCATTTTAGGTTCCACATATGCAAGGAGCAGAAATTTTTTTTAGGAAGTGGTTTCTCTGTTTAGATTAATGAGGAATGAAAATAGCACATAGCAGTGTCGATTACTTGGTATCCTCTGGTGTTCTAGAGGAAGCCATTAAAGCTTCAACGATCCATGCTTTGCTGCTTATTTTCTGTATAGTTAATCTGTTTTTTTTTCTTTTGTAAGTTCCTTGAAGAGGTTAATTCAGATGCTACCCATAAAATAGAGCTGAATTCTGCAATGTGTTAATGTTATCTTTCTATCTGATGGAAAATTTTCTAAGGCGTCATAGGGCAACTTTAGCAAGGACAATAGTAGAAATAGATACCTGTTTCCATCGGGATGAAGCTCACACATTTGATTGTTGTCACCAATAGCTAACAAATAACCTGAGGACGTCAAACCCTGCCAAAGAGAGGTGATCAGTAATTTATAAACGTAGCTTGTAAAACACTCTAGTTTAAGTTAGCATCAATGAAATGAAATCATGTTCATTTATATGGAACAGAAATTGCTACAGAACACAATAGAGGTTCACAAAACAAGCTCCCTATCTTTATGACAAGATCATTGGCTATACCCTTTTCACGTCAGAGATCCACAGGTGTACTAAGGCCATGAGCAGCTCTAGATAACCAAACCATATGTTTGAGCATGACCTCTAAAATGAAGACGTTCTTTCATGGCACCCTTTACTTTTACAAAAATGATATGCATATGAAATTTCACCAAGTGACAGTCAAAGTCTAGACTAGCAAATATAAATTACAACGTGAAGAATGGGATGGGAATAAATTTACAAACTGAAAATTATTTACTCCAAGAACACACATAGTTAGTCATGGAAACAGAAATTAAAGTTCCTATTATAGAAAAAGACAAATTTCATCGACGAACTTCGATATTTAGAAGGCCATTTTTTTCACATGCTTATATCCACAAGTAGACATGAAACCAATTAAGCAGTAACCTTTTTGAGTATACCATACCTGGATTGTGACCACGTTTTCAACAACTCTATCCTCATTCTTTTCCTGTACAATAACTCTCTGCCCACTGCACAGCCAATTCAAAATAAAATCACACATCTATAATAACAAAGCTTTACAACATATATAGGCATGCCATAGATGATAGAAAAGTTTCAACATGATCCATACGGTTCAGAATACATAGGAGATGCACAAGCTCAATTGGGTTGCATCAATTAAGAAGAGAAGCAAAATGATGCCAGTGCACAGATGCATAGAAGTTTATTAACATAAAAGTTATATAGAAAAAATCAGTATGGAGATACACAAATCAGCACACATGTTGAATAGGCAGTTCAAGTTCAATTAAATTATGGAGACTACTAAAAGCCATAATAGCCCTGGAAGATAAGCAGACCACAATTCTTTTCTCTGGATATAGCCATCCATGAAAACCACTTTCCAAAAGGCTTCTCCACTATATACATTTTAAGACAGTGGGATTCAAATAAGAATATCATCACATTAGCCAACCTTCCTTGACTTCGATGCCATAGATGTGGAAAGGCAAAAATTTTATTTGAATTCATATTAATGCAGCCAGGGGGCAATTGTTTGGAGCAACAAGAAAAGATTGAGGTTGATAAGTGCAACAGCCTAACTTAAATCATGAAAGCCAACTTGGTGCAGACATGCTACAACCAGAGCCACAATCATCCCTAGATCACACTTCAATCATATATTAAGTAACTAAAATAATTCCTTCTCTTGAATTATTAAATCCACAAAGTTTCATAACAGATCAAGTGCATATATTGAAAGGTTAAAATAGTAAGAACTTCACCTGTGAAGCCATGTTCTATAGTAAAGCTCCTCAAGAGTTTGAAATCCTGCATATTATAGCCCCACCAAAAGTGAACTTTGACTTGGTCTTGTATTGGAAGCTATTTAATACAATTAATATAAATCAATAATTATACCACACCGTTTTGTTTTTTCTAAAAGAAGACTCCTAAAACCATTTGTTTCATAATTTAGACAATGAACACTCTATATATTTATAGGATTCCTCTTAGAAAACAAAATGGAGAAAACAAAAACAGTGGACACACTATAGCTAAGGGAAGATAGAAAATTTTTGGGACCTACACCATCAGAGGGAGACATAGGGTATGGAATGGAGGGAAGAGTCAGGAAGATGCAACTGCTTTCATTCACCAAAGGTAATCCACACAAATTTCAAAGCCGATAATTAATTTAGAATTAACTGTAACAAACACAAGCATTTTCTAGCATTTCAGTTTGTCAGAAATTTATAGAAAAATAGTTTTAGCATGGCACGAAAATTGTAAATTTATATGAACAACCAATTCAAGAGAGTAAATAGTGTAGTGGGCCAATTTGGTTTCGACAAATAGTACTTTCACATACCAGGATACTGTAGAGAAGACCAAAAGATTGACTCACCTTGATTTATAAAAATATCATACAACATCTCAAATTTATTAAAGAAGGCAGCCATGATATCTTCTCTTCTAAATTCATCAGGAGTAGTAGAAAGCTCTTTTAGTACTGTATTCAAACATGTTGTTGGTTTCTCATTACCAACATTAAAACCTATACCTGCAAAGACATCCATTAATTTGTAAGCTTCATGATGCACATAAATTGTACAAATAAAAAACACAAGCAATATCCTATTCATGATTGTAGGTTAGGATTTAATAGATCAGTAGTAAACCCCCTAATGAAGCAAGAACTTTGCATGTTGGAGAAGGATGCTAATTGAAATGCCTTCATAGGTGAAAGGGCATAGCAGAAATACAGGGGTCAATATAAATACATTTTTGAAACTACAAGGAAACTCCAAATATCAGAAATTAACTTTCAAGAAATTTACAGGGTCACATCCCATAAGCTTATATCTAGCTAATGGCTCTGCTACTGAATCTAGGAATTTGAACAAACAGACAGAAGTATACATTGTAAGATTGAATTTTTTTATTGTCACACAAAAGGAGCGAGTCCTTTTACCACAACTAACATTGAACTTCTTTGATTTATATGTTGATGTGCAGAGAATGCCTCCAACTTTAAGGCCATTCAAGTACAGATCATTCGGCCACTTGATCCTAACATTAATAAAGGGGAAGCCCTGAAACAATTTACGAAGAATTAAGTCTATAAAAATCTTAACTTCAGGATTACACCGAAAAATAATTTGCAATGTAGTAATGGAGCATGATCTGAATTGCCGAAGTACCACCAATATAAACAAAATGGCCTTATAGGCAGAAGAGAGAAAGAAGGCAGGCTTACATTTCGATCACAAACATCCTTTATAGCCTCCGTCACAGCAAGAGACACAACATATTGTACCAGAGGCACAGTTTTTCCATCTTCCATTTGTAGTGTAAATGAAAACATAAGGCATCCCCTTGGAGACTCCCACGCATTCTTGGACCGACCTGCAAAGTGTCGAAACATTTACAGAATCACATTAACCGAATTTCAATTTTTTAACATTTCATAAATATTATTTACCTCTCCCTTTAAACTGAGTGTCAGCTACACAAACTGTACCAACTGGAAGCTCACAAAAATTACTGTTCAAAAGCTAAAAATCAAACATTAACCTTCAATGAATAAAATAGTTCAACTAAATTCGTTTATTTTTTTGCCAGTTCATCTTTTGCTTACTGAGAAACGATTTCATGCGTAGAAGGCAATAGCGGGGACCAAATAAGGAACCGACCGAATCGTTTAGTTGAGAGTGACTTCAAAAACAAATCGACATTAAAAGCATCTTCACCAAATCGAAAAGTATTAATCTCCGATTGTAAAAGAGCAGAAACTTTGCCGCCGTTCGGGAGATTAAGAGTGTCGTTGATTTTCAAGGACTTGGCGATTTCCGATTCTGGTGATGATTTTCCACATAAAAACAGCATAGAAGGCGAGGCACTATCCATGGCTGAGGAGGCGACGGAGAAAGAAAGGCTTGAGGGAATACGTTTTTGGATGGCAGGGAAAAGGAAGCGGAAGCGGCTGCTTTGTACTAACATGCAGAATCAGAAGTTGGGGTTGGAGATGGAGATGGGTGGGTATTTGAGTGCCTGCCCTTTACTTTGACGGTTAGAACGGAGAAAACGATGAAAGGAAGTTATTCTTACGGCATTAATCAAGGAGTTGGCATCACAGACACCATTCAGACCGTAGATTCTGAGTCCTGGATGAGTGACCCTGACTGTGACCGTGACTCTAGTTTTAAATGAGACTCGGGGAGGGCGGCAATATATTAGGTCCGCAAGGTCAGGTGTTTGGTGGGTTTAGACTTGCAGCTGACGAGTTAATAATCATAATTTTCATGTATCCAGTTATGTAAAATATTATTTAAATACACCAAATTATTATTGTAAATTGTAATTAAAAAATTTATTTAATTAAACAAATTATAACATTTACTATATTTTGTATAATTACATAAAACATTACGCAAGTATATATCACTAGTAAAAAAAACATTATCCAATTACACAAATCATCCAACCAAAATATTTTTAAATTATTATAAAAATTTTATCCTAATTACAAGTAGCATGACCCAATCGCTCAAATTTTCACAATTTCTATAGTATTTTATGTTACTGTAAAGAGCTTTCCTTAGATTATATCTTTAAAATACTATAAAAAAATGTGTTACTATTAATTATATTTTTAATTATAAAACAGGAAGACTCATGAGCAGATACATTCACGAAATCTCTGAAGGTTAATGTTTCATCTCGGACACAACAAATGTTAATTTTTACATATTATTACAAAGGGACCAAAAATGAGCTCAATTTTGGCATCCCACAGTTGCAACACTCAAAAACAAAAATGCTGTGGCAAGTATATATTTTCCGTTTTTCACAAACTCTTACCCTGACTGGCTTAGATGTTCCTGGAGCTGAAAACAGAGCTTTGACATTTGAGTTAGCAACTTGCATTGTTGTTCTCGTGATGTTAGTGATTCAGATGTTACCTGTGACATTGGGTCTCTAAGTAGCCAAGTGAGCCGAGAGCATAACATCGAAGCATCTTGATTGTTGGAACATGCTTTGGCTATAAGTTCAAGCAGTTGACAGCTTTGGTCTTGAGCCAAAGATGGTTGGGGAGGGACTGGGGGAACAAGAAAAGGGTGTTGAAGTAGCTCAGGGATCCGCCACCTCTTGTTACGGTCCCATGCAAGACATTTCTTCATGATATCAAGAAGCCACGGGTTAGAAACTGGTTCATATGAAATCTCATGGTTTGGATCAGTTATAACTTTAAACTTAGACCAGAAAGTCTTGTAATCAGCAAAAGGCGTCCTCCCATAAACCATTTGATAAAGTATGCACCCAAGGGACCAAATATCGGAAGGTCGGCCGCATTTTATGGTGTTTCCATTTGCATCACTCTCATTGCACATGAATGCTTCAGGAGACATGTAACTCAGGGTTCCCACCTGCAATGGTAGTTTACAAAAGGTTTACATGTGTTCGAGATATATTGGTTTAAAGCATTAACATGACAGAACTAAATCATGAAGCAATTTCTTTGGCCAAGTCATCAACCACTTCAGAAAAATTGAGAGAAGTTAAGACATGATGCTGCACAGCATATATGAATACCAGAACATATGTGAAAATAAATGTAAGTAGAAGTGCATCAACTATCGTTGTCTTGCATGAGATAATAGATTAAATACTCATCTGGCCCATGTACTATATAACTTCTGTGAGATTGCTATCTATAGAATTAAAATTCAATTTGAATCTTATGGCTGGGCAATCAGCATTGGTGGCACCTCCCCTTCCCCTCACTTTCCCTCCTTTATCCTTCTCTCTCCCTATTCTTTTTCCCTTTGTCCCTTAAACATAAAACATCCAAATAATTCTCATTTTTGGGTTTCTTACCACATTACTCAGTTAACCAACGATATTAGGTCATCACCAAAACGAAAGTTCATGCACCTAATTGTGAATTTTTATCTCTAAGTACCAAACTGACAATAAGTAAATAGTACAAGAGCCAATTGAATATTTAACCCTAAAACAATCAAAGTTCTAATTGATAAAAGTAATAATTTTGAAAAACAAATGCAAAACAAAATTTTGATTGATAAAAGAGAATGATATCGTAAATCTAAAGTTGAAGAGAACAATGAGTAATGAATACCTGTGAATCCCTTTGAATATTGGTTGTATCACTCATTATGGCTTTGGCAATACCAAAATCAATAAGTTTTAGAGAGCCTTTTACAAGAAGAAAATTAGCTGGCTTTAAGTCGGAGTGCACAATTCGTTCCTCATGTATAGTGTTGACAGCTTGAAGTATTTGCTACAAATTGCTCAACAAACTAAAGTAAATATTCAGCCTTTTTGCATAATTAATAATATAAGATGAAGCTAAAGACTCATAAATGGCACACAAATTTAAAAAAAGTAGAAACATTGAGGAACTTGCTGACAATAGCATAAATACCTAAACTCTAAAGTGAGATTACTCTGCTTTCATTTTTTCTGAAAATACTGAAACATTAATTGGGAAAGAAGTTTTATATTTTTTTTCTTAGAGTGGCCCTTGGTTCAATGGTAGGTTCCCATTATGACCTGCAGGTCCCCAATACAAGCTGCCAAAACAGCTGCAACCGAAAGCAAGGGTAAGGTACCTAAATCTAATGCTCTCCTATCCCTGCAATGTCAGGGGCTCATTTACCTTTTCTAGACCCTGATATGCAGTGGCCTCCGCAAAATTTTGCCCACTTGTCCTACATGTAATTTCCATTTTCCTCCATTTTTTTCCTTAGTGAATTTTCTAGTTTTCCTCTTGATGCACTTGGTTATGATGCCAAAAACTACTGAGTGCATGAAAATATCATCACAGTTAGCAATGAAACATGTACTATCATGCGGAAATTATTTGAAACAACTAAATATATCTTTGCATGTTTAAACACTGTTGATTTCACCTATCAACTTCTCATTGCAACTCTTTTTAGAAATTTTAATTTAGAGATCCTAAACTTTAGCCTGCAAAATCTCATTTTTTATCAAAGCAAAAAAGTTGTCTCCAGAATCCTCATTAGATCCAACTTTGGCTTTCTGGACTGTACGAGACACCAAAGTGAAACAGAAACATCATCTTATAGAATGTGTCTTTGTATATGTTAGTAGAAAAAAGAGAAAATACTTAGGCCCCAAAACACAAAAAGGTGGAGAAATAGCTAAAGAAATTAAAGGAAAGCTAAATACAAATAAGCAAGCTCAAAGAAAAGGAGAAAACCAGAGTTTGCTCCAAAAAGATGCTAAATTGTTAGCCACAACAAAGAAATGTTTATTTAGGTGGATTGCCATTAGAGAAGCCCAGCATGAATGATTACAACTATCAAGATTCAAATTAGCTTTAAAATTCTAGTAGAATTAATGCATATAATTTGAAAAAAGAAAAGTTATCAATATTATTAGGAAAAAACAACACAGATTCAAAAAAAGGAAAGCTTTAAAACCTGCCAGTAAAATCGAAGCCAGTTCTCATCTATAGTCTGATTGGAACTATCCATTTCCTTCCATTTCTGGGATAGCATGTGAGCCAAATCAATTTCTCCATATTCAAGTACCATGTACAGATAGCCATCATCCTTGACTCTGCCATCTTTATTTGACATGCAGCCATTCATCACTTCTCGGAGCAGATTCTTATCTGTCACCTAATATCAAGAAAGACTACTATCAACAAGAAAGCTGACGGAATATAACATAAAAGTTCAAGTCATTTATCATTAACACCCCCCCCCCCCAAAAGAAAAAAAAAAAGAAGAAAACAAATGATAAACATTCTTGCCAAACAATATCTACTTTTATGTGCATGGGTGCTATAAAGAATTTTTAGATGGAGCATTTGATCCTGACATTGCATGTGCATATCTTTGCATCATAGTGAAAGCTCAGAAATTGAGATGAGCTACAAAAGTTATCTCAGGGGAGGCAAACCCCCTCCGAGGCCCCCAACTTTCTGAGAACATAACAAGCAAACAACTACAATGACGAGAAAATGTTCCAAACTAACTGCAGAAATAAGACAGATAAGCTCCATAGCATATGAAGTTAGTCTGCAAATCAAAGGCTCAATTTGTCCAAAAATATCACTAGTCACTACTCCAAACATATTAGTTTAGCGTGAAATCATTGACAAATATGAGTGTCTATTTAATAGCAACTTAATTAGATTATATCTTACCAATTTGTGCTGTTGGTTAATAAATCGAAACGACCAAAAAGGGGAAAAAATTAGTATATCAAAATTTAACACATAACTACAGTAGGAAGGAGGTACCTCGTAGTCTATTAAGTTGATAATGTTGTTCTTTCCCTTCAACCTGTTTAAATATTCAATTTCCTGACAAAACCCATATGCACTAGCATAGTCACGACCTTTGAGCTTGATTTTCTTGAGCGCGTATATTGTACAATCTGATGAAATGACTTTGTGGACCTCGCTGCTTCCTCCACTGCCTATCTTCCCAAGCCTTTGATACAGCTTTCCATTCACTTTGAAAAACAAGTCAGGGTCATAACTTCGTTTACGAGGTGCTGATGCTCCTTTACTACTTGTAGCCTTCCCTTGCTTCTCTGCTTTAGAAGGCTCTAACTTTAGATTTGAATTCAAGTCTTTCGACAATGGAGGCTGAGATTGTATATTAGTGACACAACCTGCAATTTCTTGCCCTTTGATTGACTTATCATTCTGGGGAAAAGAATCTTTTGAAAGTTCATTTTGGGTGACCAAGCTTCCTTCTTGCCTTTTGGACAAATCAAATTCATTAACCTCCAGTTGGGCATTATTACCAGAGGTAGAAGCCTGAGCTGCCTGATCAACTAGCATTCTACTCATTTCCTTCTTTGAAGGAAATTCTTGCTGCAACATCTCTCCTTGTTTTAGCAACTGACAATTCACATCAGAATCTCCGGGGGGTTCCTTTGCCACATGAGAACCTCTTTCTTCTTGGGTACGTGAGCAATAAGTTGTCAGGTTAAGCATTGGAACTGAACTAGAATGGATAGATGTTGTGGTAGCACATGATGACCCCACAACTGAAGATTGAGTGACGGGTTGCCCTAAAAAGTTTCTTAAATGATGTATCTGATCTTGTACAATAGTAGTTCTTTTCGCCAAAGAAGAGATCCCACCATCAGACTTCAAAACAATTTCCGATTCTAAGTTCTGAAAGTGGCTGTGCTTTGACTCACTATTGACAACTGTTGATGTTTCTACTTGATTGACCGTGTTCCATTCCATTTCTGTCAAGGCAAGTGAACCCATATGAGATGATAAATTCTCCAATCCAGTGGCCATTCCATCATCGGCCCCTGCAGATTTAAAGGGAAGAGAAAATACATCGTAGGGCATAGTGACAAATTCAGGAGCTACAGGTAATCAGTTATATTTCAACCATTTAAGTCTCAGTGTCACAAAGTATTGCGGAAAAGAAGAGCCCAGGAAAACATAAATCAGCAATTTAAAGAGCATTGTAAAACACATTACCTTGGGAAACGGCGTTGTGTCCAGTTAAAAACTGAACCTTTCTCTGACCATCAGCATTTTGAGATTGTACATCCTGCAAAGGGATCGGACTATTCTCTTTTTTAGCATCAACCTCCTTGTGTTGATCTCGATCCACATCAAATGGGTTGAAATTTTCATCAAAGGTTTTGATGGTAGTTCCCGTGATGGAAGGTGGAGTAATGAATGCATCTTCTTGAGACTCCCCAGCATTAATTTTGTCCTTGACTAACTGACCATGACTCAACGAACCATAATCCTGAGACTTGTTAGTATAATTATTGGCACCCATATTTCTAGAAGCTGCGCGCTGGGGAACCACCATTCGTCTTGGCATTATACCATTCGTCTGAATTGTACCTGGAAACCCCACAAAAATTCCAACATAAATTTACATTTGAACCACTCACGTCTCTCATTAGCTAACAAGATCCATCCAATAAATCATGACTTACTTAATTGACATCAACCACAGAATCAACATGAGTATACCTAAAACCAAATAAGCAGCCTATATTTCTACTTCCCTTAACTGGACTAAAGTAGCACCTAAGCCCTAAACAGCTAAAAGAAATCAACTAAAAAAACCCTATCCAAAAGAACAAGTAAACACAAAAACCCTAATAGCAATTAAAATATTAACCAAGCAAAAAAACTAGAGATCTGGATTTGAAGTGGGAAGAGAGGTGTACCGAGAGAGCGGTGGCGCTTGAAGGCGGCTTGGACATCACGGATGAAGCCAGGAGGGGACGAAGATGACGAAGTGGAAGACGATGTGTCCTGATTAGGGATCGGGCGGACCAAATTGGCAGGTGGTGGGAGCGGAAGCTTAGCCTCCCTGTCCATGGGCGGATCTCAACGGCATTTCCGGTCTATGGAGGAAGAGTTCAAGTTGAAAGAAGGAACAAAATGAAAAGCTTTTTTAGGGCAGAAATGGCGGAACGAAGAGTCAAATGGGTAAGGCTAGGGGATTATGGTGGTCTACTATCTTCTTCGTCCATGAGAAAGGGAAACGCGCTGAGAGAGGGATAGTGAGATGGGGGAGTGAAAATGTTTTGGAAGTTTGAATGCCTGCCTTTTTGCCGCTCTCATTTGTCCATTTTTCTTTTTAATTTATTAAATATTACAGTGGATGAGCCATTGGATTCTTTTAAGTTTGAGTTGGCTTCTCTTTAATAATGTATGTCCTAAGAAGCAGCCCAAATAAACATATCTCATGGCCCACATGCTCGCTTGGGCTTTAGGTTCACAAAGCTAGTCCAACACATTTATTAAATGAATAACACAAAGTATCTTCACCCAATATATGTATGTATATATTAGATTATGACACACTCATAATTTAATATTTTTATTTTTCGAATTTAAAAATATAATATTATTAAAATTAATTTGTTAAATTCATATTTATTGTAAAAAAAAGTTCTTTTACATGGCTATTAATGGGAAGGTATTTATCTATTGGGGTCTTAGATTGCAACTTTAACAAACCGTTAGATTAATTGATAACTCGTATGCAGAAATCTTATCACGGCATTTTGTAAGTACATTCAAGTTCAACTTTCCATATGCTGATGTATTGTGCTCCAAACCCTTATATGTATTTCATCAAGTTCTACCTGAAGACATTTTGTAAATAATTTTGATTTTAACGTAAAATTGCCTATAATGAATGATATTATCCTAACCCCTTACACTATCAATAAGACATTCAACCGGATACATGATTTAGAAATTAAGGCTAATATCGAGGATCAAGTAGAATGTGGGGAAACAAGTGATGAAGCAATCCAAGAGGGTGGGTGTTGAAGTTGTATTATTTTCTTAACATGAAGTAACTCCAAATGAGTAATATTAACAATGAACTTCCTAACACTGCTAAAGGGACAACTGAAACTATACCACCATATGATTCTCCATTCCACGTGTTCAGCATTGACATTAACGTAATGTGTGTACTAGAATTTCTCAAGTTACCTCGCAGAAGATCAGATCAGGGCATACGAATTCTTAAAAAAAATGAGGTGATTTGCATGTTGGGATGAAGTAAAATTGCTAAATAAATTATTATTATTATTTTAAATAAAAATATTAAAATATCCTCAAATAATATAACTTATTTTAAATAATTTTCGTAATTTTTCAAATCGAATTGGTGACTCATGACACTAACTCAATTAGGGATTTAAATAATAGTAAGTCTAGATATACAATTGATGAAGATAATAAAACGTATAAAATTTATCAATATAAAAGTTTCGGTTGAATGGTAAATTTAAAATTTTATTAACGCAATTGGCACGATTTTAAATCTCACTATATTTATATTTATATTTTTTAAAATAAAAATCTAAAGTACTCTCGAATAATACAACTTATTTTAAATACAAATTCTTTTTTCATAATTTCCCTAGTTGAATTGATCCCCGATTAACTCGTGACATTGACTCAATCAAGAGTTAAATAATAGTACAAATAATTATACTAGAACAAATATTAATATAAAATTTAATATATATTTTAAACTAATATTACATGAAAAATTATCTCATATACATATTGTGAAATTTTGTAGCCTCCACACAAGGAAAAAAGGGAGTGACATGTTATAGTAAAAAAATAATAATAATAATAAACACAACACTTATCACACCCCCACTTGTGAAGTCTCATACTATAAACATATAGAGAGATAAATCCGACAACTATTTCAAAATAATTTTTCTTAAACCCATTTTAAAAAACAAAAAACCCCAAATCGATTGGATTAAGAACTACTCATAACCCCCATTCAACCCTTAATTGGAGGATAGACGCGTTTTAACGCGCTCAAACTCACGTCTTATTGCATTAGCAACAATATTAATACCAGCTAAATTTAGATTCAACCAACGGGCTTAATATCTTTAAATAAATCTAGTTTTGATATATAATACTATTTTGTTTATCTTAAAACATTATTAAACTAATATATTTACGTAATTGTGTTATATAGTAAACAATGTCGTTATTGCATATATTTTAATATTTTCGATTACAACTTTCTATTTTTAGTTATTAAAGTTTCCTTATTATGCAATTGTTGGTGATATCTTAAAATTTAAAACCATTTTAATATCAAAATTTGATAAAACTATTATCTTTTCATATTTTGGGCATACAATACACACTACAATTTTTTAATCCATTAATGTTTTATATCATAATAATTTAAGAATATACCTACCTAACCTATTAATGGTGTTAAATTCACCACAAAAGATAAATTCCTATACAGTATATAGAGTAAGGTCGATCCTACAGAAATTGAATTTATCAATTTTATTATTTCTTATGATAAAAAATTAATGTGAATATGTAAAAATAAAGAAGAATAATTAAATTTAAATCTAAATCTAAATATAAATTAAATAAAAACCAAATAAAAATAAATAAACAAAATTAGATTTGAATAAATCAATAATACGAAAGTTTCAGCTTTGGGCACAATTTTGATTCCTGCTTTGAACTAATCTCTTATCATAGATTTTCTCCTCCAATCTATAAGTCGAATATAATGATCAAGGCAAGGCCGAAATCAGAAATTTTTTTTAAGGGGTCGAAATTAAATTGTAATTTTTATGATAGAAAAAATACAATTCCACCATTTTAATAGACTATATATCTTTATAATTTTTAAAGGATTAAATCAAAATTTTATATTTTTAGGGGGTCAAAGTATAATTTCATCTTTACCAATTTAAAATTTTAAAAATTTTAAAGGGGCCATATGAATTTTTTTTCATTTTAGGGGGGTCGAGGTCCCTGTCAGCCCCAGCTAGTTTCACCGTTGGATCAAGGAACAACATCAAACCACCAGCCCTTTCGTATATAAATTAAACGCGGAAATAATCTGACAGCCAACTCTTACCAAGCGAATAATCTTGAAATCAGCTTCCTTGATTTAATTCCTCAAGGGTCTTGCAAACTAGGACACGACTCAAATCAAAGGCCTCAATTGCACAGGTCGTTTAATTTTGATCGTTAACTCCTCTGATAGATTCAACAACTCACTCAATTGGTAACAACTCACTCAATTGGTCGCGTCAATTTATTTTTCGGTGGACTAAATACGACAATTACATATTGTACCGATTCAACAACTGAATCTCTTAAACCGGAGAATTAAAATAAATTTAATCTTAATTAATATCTTAAAAGAGATGTTTTTCAAAATAAAAATAAAAATAATTATTAAAATAAAATAATCCTAAAAACTTAATAGATTTGTGCTCGTGTAAAATTTACTAGGTAGCGCGCAGCTCGATTTGTTTTTCAACACATTAAATAACCTATTTAGAAAATAATCAATTAAATGTCAAAATTAATAAGTTGTAATAGAATTTATATCCAAAATTAATTAAACTAAGTGATAGAAATAAATCAATTAAACACCTTATCAAAACTTATTTAGTTTTGCATAATTTTATTTAAATGTGGCTTAATCTAATGTATTTTTAATAAAATGAAATATCAAACGCTAATCTAACTCGATAAATTAAATGGTTTAGTTTCTCGTGTTTTTATTTTGGTCAAATGTTAGTTTCTCGATTAGATGATCCAAGTAATCAACGGCCATTATTTGCCATGAAAGATCTATAGTGACCATCTCCATAGAGAAAGCAATTATTTATAAGTACAATTTGGAAAATAACTCCAAAAACATACAAATCCTAGCTAATGTCTGTATTCGGTAGACAGCAGGTACCTAGGATTTAAGAAGCATGTCTGTTTCCACTTCATGTCTCTAATGGCAGTCTATCTGAGGTTCTAATACATTAACAAAAAACCCATCACTAGTATTATTATATCTCCTTCAATATGGCTGGTTCAACTCACCAAAGAAAACCCACCATGGAAGCTTACCAAAACCAAAACAAGTGGCCTCAGAAAATTGACAAACCACCTTCTTGGGCGGTTCTCAAAGGATTTTTCTTTGGTAAACATCATCACCACCAACAAGAGCAAGAAGAGCAACAGAAGCTACAGCCGAAGAAGAAGGTAAAGAAGCAAAAGCAACAACAAAAGGAACAAGTGATGGAAGAAACAGGCAAGAAATGCAAAAAAATGAGGTGTTCAGGTTCATTATGCAGCAACACAAAGGTCATCCACTGCAGGCCTGAAATGGCTTCCCCTGAAGTTCACAAGAAAAGGGCATCCTTTGGTTCATTTGATACTTCTAGCAGATCCATGAAAGCTCCTCTGCGTGAACTCAACGGAGTTGCAGTTTCTTCCACTAATTCTTCTTCACTGCTTTCTGTATCTTCAGCAGCACCAGCCAGCTCCTCTGCCGGTGGTTCCTTTGGAGGAATGCCGTTTAGGAGATTCTCCGGCTGTTATGAGTGCAAATTGGTGGTTGATCCCCTTCTTGGAATATCCAAAGATCCTTCTTTGAGGGGCACCATTTGTTCTTGCCCTGAATGTGGTGAAATTTTCATGAAAGCTGAAAATTTGGAGCTTCATCAAGCTGTTAGGCATGCAGGTAAAATAAATTCACTTCCTTGAGACATCCATCGTTTGTATATAATATGATAATTTTTTTTTATATAAATCAAACACAGTTTCTGAACTGGGACCTGAGGACACAAGCAAGAACATAGTGGAAATCATATTCAAGTCAAGCTGGTTGAAGAAACAAACACCAATCTGTCAAATTGATCGGATCCTTAAAGTCCAAAACACCCCCAAAACGATCTCTAAATTCGAAGAATACCGCGATTCGATCAAATCCAAAGCCATCAAGAAGCACCCACGTTGCATAGCAGATGGGAACGAACTCCTAAGGTTTCACTGCACCACATTTGCATGTTCACTCGGTCTCAGTGGGTCCACCAACTTGTGCAACACAATCCCAAAGTGCAACGTTTGCAGCATTATAAAAAATGGGTTCAAGATGGCTCAAGAAACCAATGGAAAAGGAATTCTCACCACAGCTACCAGCGGCAAAGCACATGATAAAGCAGCTGGGGTGGAAGATGGGGATTATGAAAAGAGGGCAATGCTTGTGTGTAGGGTGATCGCCGGGAGAGTGAAGAAGAACACCATGGAAGGTGATAACATGGAGGAATACGACTCGGTGGCCGGTGCGGTTGGTGTCTACTCCGATTTGGACGAGTTGTTTGTGTTTAACCCTAATGCTATCTTGCCTTGTTTTGTTGTTATCTATAGAGGGTTTTAGTGTGGTTATTAGGGTTTTTCATGTTTAATTAAATGTAATGTTTGAATTGCTAAAGAAATAATTAATAGACTAACATGTAATGTTTTGTTGTTACCTTGAAAATTGTTGGAAGTAGCAGAAAGATGTTTGTAATGCAGACAAAAATTTTCCAATCAACGAAGAAGGTAAAAGAAATTTTAGGGCAATAAAGAAGTATCTCTGTCATGTGGCATTGTTTAGCTTACATCAATGTCCAGATTCCCATTCCATTTGCTAATGCCGAATAAATTACATTCGGAATTTGGAACATGGAACAATATGGAATAAAACTTTCTTTCCATGGATTTGGAGCACTGCACAGGCCTGACGTGTCTTGTCTTGATCAGGTTTTTTACAAATACTGCAAAAAAAAAAAAAAACCGACAAACTTTGGTTTTTAATACTGCATATAAGACATTACTGAAGATGCTTTGATTTGCAGTTTGTCTCAACATCTTGTGTTAAATCGATGATTCAAAACCACCCTGAAACAAGTTTAGGAAACAGCCCTCGACCCACTTCCGTGTCCGTACAGCGTACTAGTTTCTTTTAGATCGACAAATATATATATATATTGGAAATGTAAAACATGATACAATGAAATAATTTGAACACGATAAAAGGTTGAATATCAGATATAATATAATTAATAATTTTGTATATAATAAAAATGAAAATTAACCTATTTATTTAATAAATATAAAAGAATGTAATAAAATCGATACACCACGATCAAACAAGATCAACATAATAAATTAATGTTTATAATTTTAACATTTATACTATTATTTAAAAAGTTAGTGTCACACATCTATCAAACTCCAACTTGACTATAAAATTATATAAAAAATTTATTTATTTCATAAAAATAACAAACACGACTATGGGAATATTTTTTCATTTTATAAGTTAAGTTAAATTTAGGACATCATAGTATTTAATACATTTCAGCTAAAGGTGTCGTGGTATTTCTTATATCAATTTAGAATTTAGGTGACTAAAACAACAGCAAAAGATGCATGCATGAACTGTCAAAAAAAAAAATTAACGACGGGTTTGGCGCCAAAGAAAGAGGGATAAAGGAAGTGGCTCTCATGCATGCTTTGGGTAGCTTTTGTTCAGAGCTTTTGATGAGTAATGAGTTTTACTTTTACGGTGGATGAGAAGAGTAAGAATGAAACAACAGCCACGTCATAGATAGATGCTTAAAACACAAGCTCAAGTCCTATTCATCATGCACGCTTTTTACCTACAATCCCTAATTCATCTATTTATATTGTATTATAATGTTATAATTATGCATTATTTTTGGAATATTATTATGTTTATGTGTAGCATATTTTGATTATCTTGTGTGGTGTTCATATTTACTCGAAAAAGGAAGAGAATAAAAATGATGGAAAAGGAAAAGAAAGCAACGTGACACGAGAGGAAAAGGAAAAGAGGGTATAAATTATGTTGACGACAGTGAAGACTCCTATAAGCGTAGCGGAGAGGGAGAGGCCTTCCCAATTTGCAAAACAGTGGGAGTTTTTGGCACTGGGTTTAATTATTAAACAGTGTGGCCTGACAGTTGGTGGAACCCAGCCACATGTTGTTGTTGTTTTCGGCTCATGTGTGTTGGGTCAGGGTCAATGCTTGGACCAGCCTTTTAACTACTAGCATAGCATGGGACCATGTTATCTTCCCTCTTCCTCTCCCACTTATACTTGTTCTTTGATCAAAACTCAAGCTTTTTATTTTATTTTGGCTTAATCATAAATTTGACCACTAATATTTATATATTTTGTTAAAATAACCTTAATTGTATGTTCAAGCTTTTTTGGCCACTTTTGTTTTTCTTTTCAAACTGTTTTTCAAATAGACTTAATAAAAGTACTATTAAAAAAATTAAAAAAATTAACAGAAAAACATGTGAAATTTCATAGGTAGAATATTTTTAATGAGATGTAATTTATTACTTAAATAACCCTATAAGGTAATTATATAGGGAAAATAATAAAATAAATAACTCGTGAACTTAAAAAAAATAACTCTTAATTTAAAGAAAATAAATGTAATTATCTAAAAAAAAATTTAACTCAATAAAAAAAACCCTCACTAAACAAAAGTATGAAAGATTCAAATCTTTTGAAAAAAGAGAAAGATTGAAACATTGAATTTATTAATTAAATATGTTAAAAAAAGTAATTTGAAAACAAAAATAAAAAAATTAATAGCAAAAAAAGACTCAAAAATACAATAAGACCATTTTAACAAAATGTACAAACATTAGTGACCAAATTTATCGTTAAACTTTTTATTTTTCATCCCTAAAATGGAACCGCGTTTAGCTTTTAGAGATGTATTGTTTTTACTTACCTCATTCATTTAAATGGGTTAATTGCATCAAACATCCCTAAACTTTAAAATATTTTAATTAAAATTTTAAAGTATTAATATCGTATCAATCAAGTCCTTTTTGTTCAAATGCATTGAAAACGAAACATCTGCTTTACTGTCGGGGCAGGATTCTCCTTATTTGGAGTTTGCATGTTTTGCCAGGAATCCAGGCAAATTTCATAGTAGGAATGTGGAAAAGCTAAAAAAATATGACAACACTTGTCATGTCCAATTATGCCTCATTTTTCCATCCTATTCCCACTCACAGAAATAAATGGAGAAATTAACCTTCTTAAATAAGTTCAAGGCACTTTTTTTTTTTTTTTTTGAATAAATACATTTCCAACAAAGACAATGCTAACCAGTCTTGTCTGCCATACCAAAAATTTCAATAGAGACAGTATCAGTAATCTGCAGAATTTTATGATAGAAATGAACAAGAAAGCTGTCCCGCTCCTGCTATAAGTGAAATTAACTATGAAAAAAACAAAAAACAAAAGAATCTTGTCAAACAGTACCTCATTTGATCAGGGTCGCGAATCCATCTACGTCTTACATCCGCACTGCAAGCAAAACAAAATTTGTATCTTTAAGTAAAACCGAAGCACCATCGTTGGAGTATTGAACTCAAGGTTGGAGAACCAACAAGTCATCCGCCTAAGCTGCAATCCCTATATGCTGGTAGATCAGGCGCAGCAATGATGATGTAGAACAACCATAAACAGAGAAACAGTAGGCTCCTTATATATGATTTGATGATTGCACTGTGTTGGACTAAATTGACGTACGAACTTCGCTTATTATCTTGTAGCTTCATGGTGGGAATTGAGAACATTTGCACCTTCGGTTAGTCTGAATGTTGAATTATTAGAACTCTGGAGACAGGCACATTCCGGCAAAGGGTACGTGTATATGGAAGTTTTTCTGTTGAATTTTTTAACTCTGGGAACCATCATCCCTTTCCGATCACTTTCCGCAAGCATTACTTCCATCTCATCCTTAAAAGCTTTCCAACTGCAAAATGAGAACAGTAATGTTTTAAAACTCAAGTGACAGAAACAGAACAAACATGCTTATAACTCAAGTTCAGGATGTATATTCTTTCAAATTATAGAATCCTTGAACTTTTATCCTTCTTGCCCATAACCCAACATGGCTACATTAACAAGGTGTTTTTACCCCAGAGGTCCAGAAGATAATACCTGATATCCATGTCCTGCAGCAGGACCACGAGTTTGCGTTTATCGGGCTTAATAGTCTTTGAATGTCCATTGAAAAGAAATCTTCGATGGCCCATCAAAAACTGTGGAAAGTTCCCACCCTGGGTTGTCACAAACACTTCACTGAACAAGCTTACTGTGTAGTCTAAAGCTGCCAACTTAGAAGAATACCCCTTCAAAGAGAAACAGAGGATGTTAAACAGGTGCAGTTTGCTTCTTTAAAGGATGTACTGCCATAAATCAAACTAAATAGATTCAATCTAGGCAGTCCAATATGATAAAACGCTCCATTCAATCAGGCTAACCTTAAAGATGCAGCTGGACATTCCAGTTTCATAAAGATCTGATACAAAAAGAAAGAATCACTGCCCTCTAAGTTCTACATATAATTACTGTTGATAAAGGCATTAGATCGCTAGCTATTAATTAACCATTCCCAAGTCTTTGACCTAGAAGTATATTAATAATTTCATTGAATTAAAACTTTTGCATCCTAAATGCTTAATATAGGTCATATACATAAGGCAAAGATGTGATGCTAAGTGTAGTTGTTATAGAAATCAGAGAAAGTTCGAACAACTTGCATAATTTATCTAACTAAAACTCAGTAAGAGTTGTTAATAAGAGGAAATACATGTTAACGATCTAATCAAGGGAGTGAGCATTTAAGACATGTAAAACTGGTTGATTGAGACATTAGCTCTTGGTAAGAAAAAGAAAATCTATTAATTGTCGTATCTCAGTAGTTAGTATACAAAATGACAGAATTGTTAAAGGTAACTTATTGGCGAACTAATTAACTTACAGAAAAAAATCCAAACTATGCCTTCTTCAAACAAACTTCAAACTTGAAACATTGCAAAAATGGTAAGACAAGATTTACCTCAAAAGGAGCAAGTTCATCAGGTGTAGCAAGAGACTCCTTAGTGTAAAGAAGAGGAAACATCTCTAGTAAAGGAGCTAGATGTTTTTCAGCCTGGTAAATTTTCCCCGAGGCTATGTAAATTGAGGTATTATTGTCAAATCCCATACCTCTTAGCATCAATCCAACCTATGCTGACAGGAAAAAACATTGCATCAATCCAACCTATGCTGACAGGAAAAAACATTGTGCTATTATTTGCCAAAATTGGACTAGCATATATACCAGAGTAATTCCAAAGAAATACAAAAGATAAGTTGAAATAAGAATAAGCATTCATATAACCTCAAGAAAACAACATGGAGAAGTTGAATAGTATGAAACAATTATCATATTTGAGCTACTATCGGGGTACAGTTTCTGTTTCCAGAAATATATATTTACATTCAGAATTAAATGCAACAATAACGAGATACTCAAGCATGTTCTCACTTGTAGCATTTACAAAGATAATAAGGAAGAAAAATCTGGTCAAATCATACTTAGTAGTCAATATAGGAAAGAGAACCAGAACATAATTTATACCAAGAAATGTAGGAAGAGTATATGACATAACAAGGCCTAAGGCCTAATTGAACTGTTATGTATGAATTTATTCTGCCTTTCAACTTTACTTAGATTTTAGAGATATTTTACTTCCATGGGTTACTTTTTTTCCGTACAGCTCTGAAGTTCAAACTATGACCGGCTTCCTTACCCTTTCTAGCACTATGAACTAAATAATAGCTAAACAAAAACAGAATAAGCCAACACCAAGAGCTCATAAATTTGTACTACCACAATAGGTCTAGCAGCACTGCAGCCTTTGCTTTAAATAGTATGGTTCCAGAGCCCCAAAAAAGTATTGAAAGAATTATTTAAATAAACTATAGTTGGAAAAAGTAACAAAAAAAGGTTCAACTTTTATTAGGTACCTCCACAGGAGTTAGAGGACATTTTCCTTCAATTCGATTGAGAGCAGGTACGATGACACGATCTTTTCGTTTGAACTTCCCCTTCCACTCTTGTTCTCTAAAAGAATCCATTTTCAATTTTTCTGATTCCCCTCCATCATACACGCAGCATGAGAAGGCTACCATATCCTAAAAAATGGAGGGGCAGTTGTCACATTAAGTTCCTTAGGACAATGAATAGTTTGCTCCAGAAGAGGTAAAACAACGATTAGCACCATACCTGCTCAAACCTCAGGTGGACAGAGACATATTTTCCACCAGTCATTGAGCTCCTCTCAATCATCCTACTCACTAGCTTCTCAGCAAGTGATGATATAGGCGGAGAGAACTTCAATGCTTTATAATTGGTTATGCATCTCAGTAACTGAATATGAGATGGGACATTCATTGTCAATCTATTAGCAAATGGTGCAATACGGATAACTCTGCATCAAACATGCATCATCACAAACAAATCAGAAATATACTTGGGAGAATTTTGATTAAATATCATGTACTAAAATTTCTAAATAAATGGGAAAACAAGAAGTTTGTTTTTTTACTAAACAATCTGCTAACTTCATTTGCATTATGCTAATACAATTAATGTTTCATTGCCAACATAAAAATAGATTTAGAAGAAACAATGTGACACATACCCTTGATCCCTCAAAATGGGAAGAACAACTCCCAAGTAATAATTTACAGTAGCCCATGCTTCGACACGGAAATTTGGAATATTGGTAATGTTCTGATCATATCTTTCCATCAATGCTTCAGGCAACTCCCTAACCACATTTACATAACCTTTAAGGTTGTTTATGAAGTGCTCCTCATCATATATATCGCCGAACTGACTGTAAAAAACAGTCGAGTTTTCAAGAATCAGGTCTCTCAATATCCTTTAGTTAATTTTTGAGATAATGGGTCAATGAAAGTATACCTGGGATCTCTCCAAACACCATTGAGTTCAAACCGAGGAATAACTAGTATTGCGTTTAAGAGTCCAGCTACAGCCACTGCATTGCATATCTAAGAAAAAATAGTAACAATGCTTACATGCACATGACAGAATAAATATTATGACAATCAGGTAAGAAGTAGAAACAATGAGCTTTTATGTGTGCATAGCAGAACCACATGTGTACTCCAATAGTGAGAACCAAGCACATCTATTAAGTTTAATAAATAAGTAAAAGGACTGCAGAAAACCAAAATGTAGTACTATAGTAAAATACAATAATAGCATACCGCAGATCGTTGCTGGTTTAGACCACCATTGGCATCAACAATCAAGTAACCGCTAGAACCAGGAGACTCTGTATGTCAAAAAAAAAAAATTTAAACTATCAAATAAACCGGAGCTCATTTCCTCCCTCTCAAATAATAAATTTTATGTTCAACCCCACCCTTCATTTGTTATCCCTAACATGTAGGAATAATCATACAATAGCTGTTCCTAGACTCCAATATAAGTATCGTAGAACTTTAAGAGAGAACCAATCTAGGTAAGAATTACCCATTATGCTCGTTCTGTACATGGAGAAATGATTTCTAGCCGTCGAATTTGGACAAGGTTTCTGTACTTTCACCCTTCTTTTGTATTTCCACACAGAGGACAACTGCAGCAAGAAGCAGCATTTTGAGCTTATTGAAGAAAGAAACATCTCATATTTAGATCCTATTAAAGGGACTGAAACCTGAAGGAGAAATTTATTTCCTAAATGTCACTTTTGTAGGAGGGCTTTTTATGTAGATCATTGATACAATAAACAAAGTGTGTCAAATTAGCTCTGTCTAAGTCACCATATTCTGATGCTGAAAAACCTAGAGTGGTCCTTTTCAAAAACAAGTTTTTGCTCTCTGTTGTGAGTTGTAACCGACACTAGCCAAATATAATTGAAGTGGAGAAAAAGGCATTAGCAATAAACATACATATAGGCAAAATTTCTTGTCAACATCATTTTCCATGTAGAATGTTCAAACAACCAACATTCATTATCCCCATCAAGCTTCTTTGCTTTCTAATTTCATGATCAGTTTCCATATTACTACCCGTTTCTGCCTTGTCCAAGAAACAGATTTATTTTATGACAACTTTTTAAGAATTATGATTAAAGAAAAACCCATTCTAACTAAAAGCCAAAATTGTAAAAGAAAATCTAGTTTCACTTCACAAGCGAAATAAAAATAAAAACACTCCATTAACATAAAATTTAAGATCCTTTCAAAATTTAACCTTTATCCAACATCTAGCAACCAGCTCCACCATTACTAGAATACCAAAAAAAAAAAAAAAAATGCAGCAATCAAGAGCATAAAAAAAGGTTATAAAGAGATGTCTAACAAGAAGAAAGAAGACCTGAAGAGCAGAAGAATTATCAAAGCGAATATCATCCCAAAGCCTTTGAAAATTCTCGTAGCTACGATACACTGATCCGGGAACAGAAGCATAGCCCCAAAACCCAGAAAACGGACCGACACACATTAACAAGCCGGAAATGTACAAAAGTGGCAGCAGCAACAAGTAACGGAGATTACGCCGGAAGTTCAGGCCGGAACCAAGGTTTTCACGGCGGACGAAGGACTTGGTCTTGGAACGCAGCCGACGGCGGCACTGCGACAGGGACGGAGTAAGACGAGGCTTCGGTGGCGAGGGAGGTGGGCTTGGAGAGTTGTTGTCGCTCCCGTTACTGACATCGCTGCTGTAGCCATTGCTGCAACAGTTGCTGTTGTTGTTACTGTTGCTGTTATTGTTCTTGGGCTTCATTGCTGTGGCAATGTGAGCTGCCATGTAAATAGACACCCAGCAAAAAGGAAGCAAAGCTGATTCTTCTTCTTCGGCTTCTTCCTTTTATGTTTTTTTTTTTTTTTTTTTTTTTGTCCGTGGAGATTTTTAAAGTTCCTAAAGTGAAACTGGGAAGATTGTGGACTGATTTCAGGAGCTTTTCCTAAAATAAAAAATTTGAAAATGAAAGGAAATTTTATTTTTTCTTAATATTGTTTGTTCTGTTGTTTTCCACTGAGATAACATACAGACAGACATAAGCTTGGCTTTTATTCGGCGTGGCTTCAACTTAGCCGATTTAATTTTATTTTAAACGTTGACTGTTGAAGACACTATTGTTTAGCTAAAAATTTCATGAAAAAAATTGTTAATTTTGTATAACCTTTAATCAATTATTTGTTAAAATTTAAATTCAATTTGGATTTTTTTAGAGCAATCTTAATAGGTAATAATTAAGGTGACCCTAATTAATTGGACCCCTTTTTTTATATCAAACACATCATTTACTTGGTTACCCATTTTTATACCAAACACCATAAATTTACATTATTTAATAATTATTAGTATAACGTAAATGTAGCTAAAGCCATAGCTTGAGAGTTGAGCCTTGAGGCTTTCTTCTGTAACCCAAAGCCAGTCAACCATACATAATCACGATGATCAATTTAATTATCTCAGGTTCTTGATCCCATCTTTGATATAATATATACTATTTCAAAAAAAATCCCATATATTAATTTATTAAAAAGTAAATATCTTAATTTTATGAATATATCTTAATTTTATAGTATCTCAAATATTTAAATAAAAAATAATAATATTTTAATATACTTAAACCTACGTCATTTTATTCTAATAATAATACTAATACTAATATCGACTCAACTAAAACTTAATCAATTTTAGGGATTGTTGTCCTCTTGCGATATCATGTCAAGGTTTCCAAATCTAATCATGTAAATATATATATATATTTTTTTTTAAAAAAAAAGTTTTTGTCGTTTAATAAATTGTGCAATATTTTACCTCAGTGGAGCCCTATATTTAAAGATGAAAGGACGGAGACGAATGGTGCCTCAAAAGCGAAGAGAGAAAAAAAAAAAGATGTTTGAGAAAGAAGAGTTGGGTTTGTGTAACTTGATTTTAATTTCAATTTGATAGTAGTTTTTTCCGAGCTAATTTAAATTGAATTATTATTTAATGATAATAAAAGTGTTGAGATTTAAATTAAATTAAAGTATATAAAAGTTTTAATTTGAAAATAATTATAGTAAATTTATTTCTTTAGAAATACTTTTTAATAAATTTCTTTCAAATTTTGTAATTACTTTATTAAATTTTGTGTCATAAGTTAATTGGATATTAATTCAGTGTAATATTTCTATAATATTAAATCTTTTAATTAAATTTAGTGTCATGAATTAATCGAACATTAACTTAATTATGTGACAAAAAAATACCTTTAATGTTACAAGTCAATTGGAGCACCAAAGTTAGATAATGACGAATATTTCATTATTTTATAAAATAAATTACATCATTTTAAGTGTTTTTATCGATTGATATGTTTTATATGGAAAAATAAAAATATAAATACATATGATAAAATTTAAACTCAAATTTCTATAATTTTCAACATTTATATTTTGCCCTTCAATCAAAATCTAATTTGTTAATTATACGCCAATAAGGCCTTGGCTCAATTAACAAATGCAGAGGCTTTAGGTTTTTAAATCCTATCATGTATGAATTTTAATTCAATTAATCTTAATTTATTGACTTCAATTTAGATTGTATTAATTCTTAGTCCATTTCTATTACGTGATTATATTATTACATATTTTTACTTTATTAATATAAAATTGAACCATCCGTAGTATTATGTTTTAGATTTTTATATTATTTTAATATTACTTTTTATCTGATTCGAGTCATGCAGCTCATGCTACGTTTGATCTTATGAAATCAAATTCATTTTACTATAATTCTACAGAATGCTTTTTCTTTAAAGCAAATTGTCAATATTTACAGGATTTATATATGATATATAATTTAATAATGCATAAATTTATATATTATTAATAAAATATAAAGTATCTCCTCTTTAAAATATAATTCTCTTATTTATTTTTAATAATTCTAAAAATATTTATTTATTCATTGATTATTGTATCTTTATATTAAAAAATAGTCATGATTCTAAGTGATATGTTCCCTAAAAAAAAAAAAAAGCTAAAATGCCACGTGGGGCCATCACATGGAGACATGAAAAGGAGGAGCCAAAAACTCTCCGAGACATACGCTTCAAGGCACTTTTCTTGGGATCACATCGCACGGTTTAATGGCTGCCCTATATTTACTCCTTTACCCCGCTTTTTGAGAATGTTTGTTGACCTTGTAACGGCCATTTCCGTAAATTCAAAGTTGAAACTATTTTTACTACTTCTTAAATCTTAATCCATATTAGTACTTTCTTAATTATTGATTTACAAAACTATCCACTGAATCTTAATTTAGTTGGAAGATATATATTTAAGCGTGCTAAATTATGTTTAATGTTTTTTTTAAGAGTTAAGAATGATTATAAATAATTATAAATTTTGTATGAAAAAATATTTATATATTATTCCATAACCAAAGTGCTTAATCATAATTTAATATATTTAAATATAGTTTATTATTTTCTTTAGTAGTATGGAAACATGTGAACTCATCTTGTATGACTTGTAAAAATCGTGTAGCCTAGTCAATTTTAATCTTAATAACTTTAAAAAATAATTTGACATAAAAAATGATGTTTTTGAATATGCATTTATTATTATCAACCAATATTTTTATTTCATTTTTTCATAGATTCCATTAAAATAATTAATAAGGGACATGTTACCCCAGCATTACTTATCTCTATTAAGATTGAGTTTAATTACAAGTCGAAGATACTGATTTAATTAAAATTTAACATAAAACTATATATATATTTATAAAGATATTTTTATAGTTTTAAAAAGTATTCAGTGTTTAATATTCAATATTCACCTACCAAAATCATTAAATAACTGTTTTAATTTAACTTTCATTGTATCGGTATGTTTATTTGTTGTTAATTATAAAATAATTGATTACATTTAGAATGTGTTCGGACTAGACCTGTTCATGAGCTTGATCACTCGAAAAGTTAGTGGATTTAGGTAAAAATATAAGAAAAAAATGAGCTTCGAAAAAACATAATGCTTGTTTAAAATATGGGCCATGCCTCCGGTAAGGCTTTTTCAGCCCAAACTCGGCCTGGTCCAGCCTGAATTTGTAAAAAAAGAATTGCTATCTTTTTTTGTTGTTTTATTGCTGTTATTTATTTATTTATTGTTTTGATACTATTTTCTTATTATTTTCTCACTGTTTTGCTACCATTTCACCATTATGTTGCTACTATTCTGTTGTTAGTGTTTGGATATTGTATAACTATTGTTTTATTGTTAATTTTGTTACTGTTTTAGAGACATTTGCTTATTAAGTTGTACCTATCTTAGTGTTATTTAAGTATACATATTTATTTTAATTTATTTTCAAATTGTGGAAAAACATTTATTTTAATAACTTTTAATATTTTTGATGTATTATTTATATTTTTTAAATAATATAAACAAATTTAATACAACTAGTCCGGGCCCGAGTTTTAGCATGCTTATCCGGGCTGGACTTGGGCAAAGTTTTAGGCACTTTTTTCGTGCCTAGCAAATGGGTCTAAGATTTTGGTTGGAACCGTCTCGGTCCAACCCATGGACACCTCTAGTTTGGACGAGTAGTTGGATAAAATGTAATTATTTTTATAGTAATTATATCCTCTTGTAATTATAAATAATTTTAATTTTCTTGACTTATTTGATTAATCTATGACATGTTTAGTATGGTAAATGTAATTATACAATTACATAAATTTAAGTTCTAAAAATATAAATTATTATAAAAATTATCAGTAATGCTTGAGAAAAAATCATTAGTAATAAAACCTAAAATTAAATCATCATATATAATATGTTAGTGCAAAAGAAAAATATTCGACAACACGATTATTATCAATACCTGAAATTACAATAAGAATCTAAAAATAACTCATCATATATAATAAATTGGTCCAATAAAGAATTTGACAATACAATTACTAATAAAAATAAACATCCTATGCAATTTTATCTAATTGCATGTTTATTGGGTAAGTCTTAATCTTAGGTTAAACATGTACTCTTTATTATCATCAATTGGTCATTGACCAAGTATAAATAATTAATCGTAAATGTTTTTTAATTTAGTTAAATCTAGTATACATAATTTATAAAAATACTATATAATTTAATTAATTAATTAGGAAGTTAAAATTTTCATCAATCAAAATTTTAAATTACTTAAATGAGTTTATTAAAATAACATAAAATTATATTTTAAAAATAAAATTATTGAATAAAAATAACTTTTTAAACTTAAATAATGTATTAATATGTTCGAAAGACCATGAGATAATTGGGTTTAAGTGTACTTGTTAGTATTAGAGAGTATAATCGAGATGCTCTAATTACACTTAAATCTAATTATTATATGACTTTTCAAACCCGGCTTTAATGATGAAATAAGTGAAAAAAACATAACATAATAATAGATATATAAAATTAAGGTATCGTTCTTGTGCACTATTGGTAACAAAGAAAGAAAAATTGAATTTTTGTATAATTTTCAGATTGCTAAAACAAATAATTTATAGCAAAATCTAGAGTAGATTTTTTATGACTGGAATCCTGAATGAGAATTAAAATTGAAGTGGGTATTGTAGATGGAATCTAGTTTGATGCTTCCATTTGAAAGTTGAATCCCTCTGCCGACCATTATTTAAGCCAAAAATAAAATGAAAAAGAAAGGTAGTTAGGGAACTGCAAGGGTCTACCATCTTTAAAAAGGGACAAAAGATTTACTGTGGTGTTATGGACACCGAAGAAGCATAAGCTTGAGTTGTCTGAATTCGGTGATTCACATCTTCCAACCAGCCCCCACTAAAGTCTCTCAAGTTATGGGCCTCATTTAGGAGGCATGATGTTATTATGATAGGCTTAACACACACATATATAAAATAATTCCATCAATTAGAGTTGTCTATAGATCGGGTTGGGTCAATTAAAAATTTTTAGGTTCAAGTTTAACCCGAAAATGAGTTTAAAATTTTATTCAAGTCCGATCCAAGTAAAAATGCTAAAATACGAGTTCAGTCTACCCATATTAAAATTTGTTGTATAAAAATAAAATTTAAAAAATATATATTACATCAAGTACACTAAAAATACTAAAATAAATATTTTCCAACAAGTGAAAATGAAAACGAAAGGTTGTTAATAGATAAACAACTTTTGTAAAGGGAATTTTGATGAAATTATGATTTAGGGACTAAATTGAAAAGATGTAAAAATTATGGAAAAATTTTGAATTTTATGAAATACATGGGCTGTAAATTTTATATGTAAAAATTGGCTAGGCTTGGAATAAGGATTAAATTGCATGAATTTTATTTTTCAAGCCTAGGGATGAAATCGTCATTAATTAAAAGTTTAGGGGCAAAATGGTAATTTTTATAAGATGGGAATTGAATTGAAATGAACATGAATTAATGTTAAATTCATTCATATAGATTCAGATAGACCAAATTCGGAGTTAGAACGAGGAAAAGAGAAAATATCGGATTAGTAGATTTTACGTACACGAACATTTGTCTAGGTAAGTTCGTGTAACTAAATTGTGTATGTGAATTGTATAAATGCAAAATATATGAAATTGATTCCATATCCGACAAAGCCCGATAAATATTAAATCCCGTTTGAAAAATGGAATTCGATGTATACAGGATTTCCTGATTGGTTGTAGCCTTTTATGTGTTGCAGACACACCACAGCTTCTACGAGCATCCCGTTATAATTCCTCTCAAGCTTCCTGTTATATGGTTCCTGCGAGCATCCTGATCGGTAGTGATCTTGCATGTGTTGCGGACTACAATAGCTTTTTGTGAGCGTCCTGTTATATGATCGGTTGTGATCCTGCATGTATTGCGGACACAAACGCAGCTCTTTGTGAGCGTCTTGATATGGCTCGCTTGAACTTTTCGATATATGGCTATCTGGAGCTCCTGATTAAAGGCTCTTCGTGAGCTTCCTGATTAAAAGTTCTTTGTGAACTTCCTAATTATGGCTCTTATGAGCTTCCTGTTATATAGCCCGAATAAGCTTCCTGATAGGCTCTTTGTGAGCTTTCTGTTATATGGCTTGAGAGAGGATTTCCCGATTATGTGCTTTAAAGAGCACTCCTGAATATGAATTGACGGATTTTTGGTTTGTACACTTCGAGTGTACTACCTATGTATCCATTGATGTTTTCAATGATTCAAGAGCAAAATCTTGACATGAGAAAATATGAACATGAAATTAATTAATACACGTATCTGCCTAAAATACATGAAAATGATCATGATATATGGAAATACGAGATGATAATATATGAACATGGAATTTGGTTGATGAATATGTTCATCCATGATTATAAATTCTGTAACAGCCCAATTTCAGTGAAGTCGGAATAGTGGTTTCGTAACCACAAATCTGAGCTGGAAAGATAAAATATTTTAATACTATGAAATAATTAGTAATATAGTAGAAAGGTTGTATGAGAATTTTGATAAGAAAATTTTATCAATTAGGTGCTTAATTGTAAAAAGGACTAAATTGTATAAAATGGCAAATTTAAATTCTAGTAACTATAAGGACTAAATAGCTATGGAATTTAAAACTTGAGGTCCTTAAATGGTAATTAGACCAATTATGAAAAATATGTAGATATTTTGATGAATCATCCATAGAAAAATTGAAAATAGGATAAGGACTAAATTAGAAATAGAAATAGTTAAAAGATGATAAAGATTAAAATAGAAATTAATATCATTCTATATCATCTTCTTCATAAAAAATACATGGAAACCCTAGGAGAGAGAAAATAAGCTTCCCAAGCATAAATTGATCCGGAAATGCCAAACAAAGAGAAAGATAGAGGAAAAGAGAAAGTTTCGGATTAGTAGATACGAACAATTATCAAGGTAAGTTCGTATAACTTAAATAAGCATGAATATGTGTGTTGATTTGATTGTTAAATTATATGAAATGTAATATGTGAATTATATGTACATTAAGCATGAACATTGTGAAGCATGAAATATGTATATAATGTAAAATGATTGAAAAATGGTTAAAATCCGTTTGAATATTGAATTCCAATTGGATAAATGTGATTTCCCTGATAAACTGCATGTGTTGCAGAATGGATTTAGCCCGGACGGCTAATCCTTTGAAAATAGACTGTCGAGAATATGTGTTTCAATTAGGATTTAGCCTGGACTGGTAATCCTAATTGACTGGATTTAGCCTGAACTAGTAATCCAGCTTGGACTCTATAGGGAATTCTTTGTCGTATAAGGATTTAGCCTGGATTGGTAATCCGGCAAAGCCTTTAGAGTATATGTTCTACAGCTAGAATTTAGCCTGAACTGGTAATTCTGCTGTATGATATGTGGCTTGAGTGTGTACCTAAACGGTACTACCGGATATGAATTGACGGATAACGGAATTGTGCACCTCGAGTGTACTACTAGAAATATCCATCGGAAATTCAATGATTCAATAGATAAAATACTCCTATGGCATGATGAGCTCATCTATGCTTATTGTATATTATGGCTAACATGTTGATTGAATGTTTGTGACTAAGCAAATTTCCCAAATTGATGGATATATGCTTTGTATATGTTTTAGATGTTAAATATGATTGGTAAGTGTAATTTTGGTTATATGAGTTTACTAAGCATATAATGCTTACTAGGCTTACTTTCCCTGTTTTATAGTGCTCAAAGCTCGAGAAGGTTGGAAAATTGGTCAGAGCTATCATCACATTATCAACTTATTGATTTTTGGTATATATGAAAATCTTATTTTGTTAATGGCATGTATAGGCTAACCAAGTTAAATGATGGTATGTAGTTAAATGATGGTATGTAAATGATACATATATAAATAACTTAGCCGTTGGAGTGGCTAAAACACTTATGTTTTTAATATATGTTATGGTTGGAATTTTACTTGAAATTGGTTGGAATATATTTGTTAGTGTTGATGCAGGAAAAATAGAAAATTTGGGTAAGAAACGAGGCTAGGAAATGACCTTATTTTGTCCACACGGCCCGAGTACATGGGTATGTGATCTGGCCATGTGTCCTCAACTTCTAAAATTTGCAAAACAGAATGTCCATAATCTAACACATGGGTAGAGACACGGAAGTGTGTCTCAGCCGTGTGGATGACACGGCCTTAGACACTAGCGTGCGATACAACCGTGAAGCCTGCACCTATTTTAGAAAATTAATTTAACCACACGGGCATGTGACACGGCCGTGTGTGCAAGTCAGATAGCACCTTAAGTTAGACATGGCCTGAAGCACAGGCATGTCTAAGGGTCACACGGGCATGTCCCTAAACTACACGGGCATGTGGGTATTGTTCATAAGTGAAATTTTGTATATTTTGTGAAAAATTTTATGAGATCCCGATTAAGTCCTGACTCAATTTTAATATTCGATTTGGGCCTCGAAGGTCCAATTGAGGAACTTTATGTATGTTTTCAGTAAATAAATAGTAAATCATATAATTAATTCTGTAAATATTCTGTATTTATTGGTAATACTCTGTAACTCGGTTCCGACAACGGATACGGGTTAGGGGTGTTACAAATTCGTACACCTTGAGTGCATTACCCGTGTGACATTGACTGTAACACCCCTTACCAATTTTCTATACTGGGACCGGGCACGGGGCATTACCATGCTTAACTCGTACAATTATACAACTCTTGGCTATAAAACTCATTACAAATTAAAACTCTTCCATCCATTTGTCTATAGTTCTTATAATGGACCTACGAGGCCCTAGACATACTTCTAAAAATTTTCGGGATAATTTGAAAACTTTTGTGCACTTAAGGAAATTTTTCCTGAGCAAGGGCTACACGCCCGTGTATCATCTCACACACTAGTATTTGATGCCCGTCGTCGACACTGACTTGAATCACACAACCTGGACACATGCCCATAGGGCTGACCCGTGACCGCCTCTAATTAATCCACACAGCCTGAGCACGCCCGTGTGCTTCAACCGTGTGACAATTCAAATTCCAATTTTAAGATGCAGACCTTACACGGCCTGAGCACACGCCCATAAACTGGCCGTATGTCACACACGGCCTAAACACACGCCCGTATGCCTACCCATTTGGACAAGAGCAAGGCTATTTGCCAAGCTTTTTACACCCCTCTAGCTCACATCCCATGAACCCATTCAATATATCAATAAACAACTTATAATTGTAATATAAACTTCCATGGATAACTTTATATTTTCATAAATGATAGGGTGAGCCATCAACCATGGGAATATACAAAATAATTATCTTAACAAGGGGCCAATACACTTTTGGTCAAATCAACAAAATAATTTAACTAGTCTAGCCCCTATACATGCCATACACAAAATCACTAAGTCTAAATATACCGAGGTGAGTAGATAGTGTTGGCGATCTTCTGGTTATCCTTGTATCTTAGCTCGACTCTTAAACTCTATAAAATAAGGGAAAAAGAGAAGGGAAGTAAGCTTTAAGCTTAGTAAGTTTACATGTAAACAATATAACAATATAGCATGTACTAATCATTTACATAGCATTACATACTAAGCAAGAAACAATCTACATTCATAATCATGCTTACTCATTTCCTCATTTTCTATATTCCCACCATATCACAAGCTTAATGTATACATTCATTAGCATGTTCCCCTGCACTTAGCATCGCAATATCACATAAACAACACATCACAACCTCTTAATCAATTACTCGTAGTCAAATTACTTGGTGGTTCCGCACTTAGCCCACCATCAGTCTTTATTAGGGTGGTATCGCACATAACCCACCAAAAGGGTTAGTTACAGTGGTATCACACATAGCCCACCAGATGATAAATAAACGATGGTATCACACATAGCCCATCTTAATTAAGCAACAATGTGGTATCGCACTTAGCCCACCATCAAATGCTATCATGACATGTTCATATGACTATTTCATCATTCATACAATAATTATTCAATGACTACCACATTCGATCCACTTGAATCACACACGTTCTTAATCATGCCATACACCAATTAGCAACATAATGTGTATAAAGAAAATGCATTGTTTACACATAAACTTACCTCGATACAAAATATGTAAATTTACAGTTTAATCCGAAACCTTGCCTTTCCCCCAGTCAAGGTTGATTCCACGTTCTTCTTGATCTATAATGATAAAATTCATTCATTTAGATCATCCTATGATCACAATACATCAAAATCTACACTTGGGCAAAAATGACCATTTTGCCCTTGTATTATGGCAAAATTACGATTTTGCCCCTAGGCTCGTAAATTATTTTTCAACACATTTTCTCAATAAATAAGCGTATTTGAACATTTATCTCTCTTACAACTACTCAAAATTCCAACTATTTCATGCATTTATGACACAATTTAAAGCTTTGCATTCAAGTCCTAATTAGGTGTTTTTCATGCTAACACCTTTCACAAAAGTTGTTTTTCATCTTCCCAACATTCATTTTCTTCCATAAAAACTCAGATAACAACATGAACACTCTCATGGAAAGTCCCTAGACTTTCAACCATATCACAAACTAGTCCCCTCATTAGTTAGCTTAAGCTTTGACGACTCCAAAAGTACAAAAATTATCAAATAACACCACCAAAATCACTTACTTATAGGGAGAATTGTGTGGCTGAAAGTTTGAACCCCCAAGAGCTCTATTTTCTCTTCAATTTTCGGTGGAAAGAGATGAGTGAATAGTGAAAGATGATAGTTTTTCTTTTTACCATATTTTATTCATCTTTTCCCACCTAATTTCACCCAATTTTGACCAAAATTAAAAATCTTGTCCCCCTAGCCCCTACATGGCCGGCCATCACTTGTTAAATGGCCTAATTATACTTTAAAGACCCCCAAATTTCATTCTATAGCTATTAGGTACCTCTACCTTATAAAATAGAACTTTCGCATCTTATGCAATTTAGTCCTTTTTCACAATTAAGCATGCTATTGCTAAAATTAAAGCACCAAAATTTCTACATAACCATATTTTAATGCTATAACACATAAAATGATATTGAATAATTTTCCTTATCCTCGGCTTAGTGGTTTCGAAACCATTGTTCCGACTAGCCCCAAAATCGGGCTGTTACACTAACATTTCAATGATTTAATGAGCAAAGGTCCTACATGAAATAATCTAAACTCGAGACGAATTATTATGAAAATGTACTTGAAATACAAGGATATGATTTGTATATGTTATATGAATACATGATGTGGAAAATATATGTACATGGAAATCTAATTATTGTTGAGCCCAAACATGTTTCTTGATATTTATATGAAATATATGACTAACAAGGGTGATGATGATATATGTCAGGGCTTGTGATCAAGTTAATTGAATGTGCCTTGTATGTTTATATTGAATTTAAATGAGTGGTAAGTTAATTACCATGTTACACGAACTTACTAAGCATTTCATGCTTACTCTGTTTTATTTTCCCCTGTTCTATAGTAGTTCGAAGGCTCGTTGGTTGGAAGCTTGGCGGAGATCACTCACACTATCCATCAGCCTATTTCGGTATATATATGGTAAATCAATTATGGTTATAATGGCATCTATAGGTTAAGTGGCCAATATTGGCATATAAATGCTTTAATTGTAACTAGCCATTGGAATGGCTTGTGATAGATATGTTTGGTATGTGTTTGAAATAGTTGATTGATAGAAATTATATTGGCATGTTGATGATTTAATTAAGTTAGCATATTTGATAAGATATGCATATATGTGAACTTGGTAATTTAAGTAAGTGCGTATACTTGATTATATGAGGTATTATATCATGTATAAGACTTGATTTTGAGTTAGGTTAAATGATCTATAATAGCTTGTAAATGTGTTAAAGTTTTGGTGTAGGAGGATGACAAAATGGGGTGAGAAATATGGCTTGAAAAATAGCTTATTTTCGTCTACATGGGTAGAGACACGGGCATGTGTCTTAGCCGTGTGTGACACACAGCCTAGCACATGAGCGTGTGACCTGGCCATGTGTCCCCTGCATTTTTAAAATTTCAAAACAGAATGCCCAGGTATTTACACACGGCCTAATACACAGGCGTATGGCTTGGTCGTGTGACCCAAGTCAGAGAGTTACACGGCCTGAGACACGGACGTGTAACCCCTGAACCTAAGAAAAATATTGAGATTTTGCAAAAAATTCTCTGAGTACCCGGTTTAGTCCCGACTTGTTTTTAATGCATGTTTTGGACCTCGAGGGTTTATATAAGGGACTTTATGTTTGATTTCTGACATGAATATTGTATAAAATGAAATATCTTTTTACTTGATCTGTATATTTCGGTAATGCTTTGTAACCCTATTCCAGCGACGGATACGAGTTAGGGGTGTTAAAGTATAAATATTAATAGGATTATATCATATGTATGACGTGAGTGACAAAATTCATGTAACAAATTTATAAAAAAAAAATTATATGAAAACTAAATGTGATTTTGATTGAAATGATAAAATCGAGAGAAGGGAAATTTTGAGCTCTTAAATTTAGGTCTCACTGTGTGCATGTATTTTTTTAAACTATATGTAAAAAGATAAACATACCTTCAAAAGTATATTTGTTACTTTTTATATTGGCTTTTGGTAATTTTACAATTGAATTAGGACTAATTAAGGGGGGCATTAACTCAATAAAAACTTTAAATAATAATATAAATAATTGATAATCTCCTTTAGAAACAACTATTCTATATGTACATTATGTAAACACGCGTTAACAATTTTAGATTGAAATGGCCAAAAATCATCCTTCTGTGTTTTTTTAGAAAGTTTATATTTAGTAGTCATTCAATTGTCAGTAAATTTCTTTTTAAGTTGTCTACCTATAAAAAGTTGTAAAATAGTCACCCACTATATTAATAAACTTTTTTCATCACCTGATTATGAAAAATTTCAAAATGTTCACTTAACTATTTAATTTTGTCTTTTTTTCTCACCCATCTATCTTGGATTTTCAGGTGTTTCCATTTTTATGTTAGCTAATTGGTGACCGAAAATGACAAAATTGAATAGTTGGGTGACCAAAAAAGTAAATTTACTTATAGTGAATGCCTTCTAATGTAGGTTACCTTTACTTAAATTATGGCACATGATGTAATAAATATATTTATAAAAATTCGATTTAAAGATTAAATGAAGTTTTTTTGTTGAAATAGTAAAGACATTGAAAATTATGGTGTTTTAGGTTCAAATCCCATCAAGCATATTTTTCTAGATTTCACATTATTTAAAATGACAAAAATATCTCCACAAAAATATTTAATATTTTATAAAAGGAAGTGTTTTTTTGACAATTGCTCGACAACGTTGAGACTTGATTTGAAATTACTAGGGCATACATGTCAAATATTAATTAGGTCACGTAATGTCATTTGGTTTAGGTACCAATTTGAACATTAAAGCTATTCTCATATACTAAATGATATATCAAACCTATATAAAATATATATTCCTATTAGTGTTGGGTGCAAATTATATACTCAAGTACTATTACATTGTGTAATGGTAAGGTACATTATACTATTGTTGAGAGAAGTTAAGTTTGAATTTTGAAAACAATATTAATAGAAGGGACATTCACAAACTCGAAAATTTAGCCTCTATAGAACATAAAATACGTTGGTTCTTAAAAAATTAGAATAAATTGGTTGAATTTCAAAAAAGCCTCATGGTTAATTATTTTTTTTAAAAAAATCATACATTTTTTTATACATAAACAATAACCCGTAAAGATAAAATAAGAGACAAAAGTAAACTCTATGTAATAATTTGATGGTCAAGTGTGCTCATCGCCCCAAGTGTGATCTGAGTTTGAGTCGCGTTTGTTGTTCGGGCTTTACCTTATTATTGTAATTCAAAAAGAAAAAGAGACAAAAGTAAAAGTGATTAGGGTTTAAATTGGTTCGTCATTAATAAAAATATATAATATTTTAAAGTTTTTTTAATTAATTTATAAATAAAATATGCTAAAAAATAGAATACTTAACTATGTTATATTAAAACTAAAAATTAAATAAAAATAAATTTTATTTCAATTTCAATAGTCACACCCTTTTTCACTAACGAATCCAAAAATTGAAAAAAAATATTTAATTGAATCAAATTTAATTAAAAAAAATGGAACCCTAAAACCCATCATCCAAATTATTATTTTTGTCCTTTTCTCCATCCTAACCTAAGTTCAATTCACGTAACTGGCAGAAATGTAGAGGAAGGCCAGTATGACTAAAATGATATAAAAATATTATATAACGTTATAATTTATCACACCTACTTTGTGGTGAAATTTAAAAAATTTAATATATAAATAAAAATAAAAATAAAAATTTTAGATATATACTTTAAAAGAAAAATAAAACAATATTTTAAGTGGATGATTATTTTAAGAGGTAGTTATTTATTATAACTTAAAAGTCTTAAATATTTCTATTTTACTATAATAATTTAACTTTAAGTTGTAATATGCCGATTGAATTTTAGTTTGATTAGCATGGGTATTATTGTTAATATACGAGGATGTGATTCGAGTATGCTGAAATATATTATCTTCCTATTTATGGATTAAGAAGAAACTACCCGATGTGAAACATATCCACAGGGATTAGAGAGTTTTAGTGAATTGTCCATCCCATAATAATTCATATTTTTCTTAGTAAAGCATAAGTATATATATGTCAAAATTAAACATTAATTGCAGTTTTTTTTTTTGGAATATAGCAGCTTTTTTTTTTTTTTTTTTTGTTCCTGTAGTGGAAGAGAATTAAAATGATCTTATATTCACAATAAGAGAATTAGAATGAATATTCAAATGAAAAGAAAAATCAGGATACAACCATAAATATTTTGCCATGTTGGAGAGAAAAAAAGATGGTCCTATATCTAAAACAAAGAATGATTTTTTCCTTAAAAAAGGAACCTGAGATTAGCCATCAAGAGTGGTGCAAGTAGAGTTGCCCACCATCTTCCTACCAATGGGTTTAAATAATTTGCTTTGTTCTTGCAAACAAGCTTGTGATCATGATATGTGCATACTGGTTGATTCCTGGATTTAATCGAAACATCAGACAAAAAGTTTTCAGTTCAAAAATCACCAATTAAAAGGAGATTGTAAAATGGGTTGCCTTCATTATTAGTTCCAAAATAGGACAGTTTCGATTTCTGAACTTGAAGCTTAACTCGGTTTGAGTTCGATATTTAATCGGGAAAAGATACGAACCTGGTTGAGCAGAAGGTGATGACATAATCTGCACCAGAACAAGTGAAAATACTAGTAGGATCATCATATGCATAGCTATAGGAAGTAGGGCATGCAGACTTGAAAATGTTGGAATAATATGTAGGTCGACAAGTTGAAGGGTTTCCATATGCCCCTCGGCAACAATATTCGTCGGTGTCAAACACGTCGCATGCGCTTCGGCAAGCTATAACCTTCCCTTTGGCCTTAACAGCGAGTTCGGAAGGGCAATTATGCCTGACGTCAGAGTTACATCCAGCAGTGGAGCAATTTCCCTTACCGTTTATCGGTGTAACGGATAGTGGCAGATTGAATCCGTCAACGAGACTAACATCGTAAAAATCAAGAGTAGCAAGTGTAAACTCAGCGAGTGATACTGGGGTTTTGCCGGCAACTCCGCACTTAAGGGTTTGGCCACAGTCCCCTGTTTGGCATGGACCATTTCCATTGTCGTCGAACTTGCAACCAGTTCGACCCCATATGCGGCCACTCCAGCCAACCGGGGCGTTAAAGACGGTAGATTGGTGTGATTTTAATTCAAGACCTCCACCATTAAAGCTTTCACCAGGGATAATTCCAGGCCAGATAGTATCCTTGCAATTGTTTATAATGGTGAAGGTTCTTGCACATTCATACACTTTTGTCCCTGCCAAAGTCCAAGAAATAGAAAATATCGGAAAGAACTTAGAATCGCTATTTAAATGGAATAAAGCTATGTGTGGATACACTGTTACATTATTATAAAGAATGGAAGAGAATTTATGAATACCTGATGAAAGCATGAGCAGTATGAACAAAAGAGGTAAAAGCTGATCCATTTGGTGGTTTTATCTGTTTGAGGAATTTGCGGTGGGTATATAGAGAGAGAGAGACATTTAAAGCAAAATGGGGGATGAAGAATACGTGCAAATGTAACGTAGTAAGTAGGAAGAGTTGAAATTGAAAAGGCATTAACCGATCATACGGAGGCTTTCCATAGAAGGTAGGCTAACGTGATTCTTTCCCTAATCCTTTTCCGCAAGTTTATTCAGGTTCCCATCTTATTTTATGATAATTGCCGCCCTACCTTCTCTTTTTTGTTGCTTTATTGGATTAATATTTTCTGACAATATTCTACTTCTGCTACCTCAAAACTTAAAACTTGTTTCAACACATGCATTACTATAAGGTTCCTTTAAATATATGCAACAATGTTCACAGGCTTGGACTGATTCACACATGATCCACATCTAATGTTTTGGATCAACTTAAGACAGTGGAGGCCTAAATAAACCAAACATGAAACCATTTTCGAACCCTAAATATTAGTATCAAAATTTTGACATTGTTTTAAATTTATAATTTTAAAATATAATTAAAATATATATCTTTTGCTTACATTATAGGTTGATACTAGGATCAACACGAGAGGAAGTAAAGAGGTTATGGTAGTCTAACGGAGGTCAATTCATCTTAACAAGTGAAGAGTTAAAAAAAGAAAATAGAAAAAAGAAGTGGACCGTGAAGGTTAAAGAAGTTACTTGTCGAGAATAAGTGCTCAAGGATTGCTTAGGGGAGGAAGATCTTTTTCTCATCATTTGGGAGGGTGAGGTCTTATCTTGTATTGGTGATGTGGCAAGGTGATTACCATCATACTAAAAATAAAGGACGTGCATAGTGGGGCTTATTCTGTTATACATTTTGAGAGAATATGAGATCATTATGCTTAGGTGGGACCCTGAAGACAGTGTTCACATTGGGAGGTACATTCACACTGAAAAGCGAGACTGTGATGAGCCGAAAGCCTAATGAAAGGGGATGCGATCTTCTATCAAAAGTTGAGGACATCCTGACTGATGGGAGGTGAAGGACTATCTTGAGACATTCATCTGATGCTTTTTGGGAGTGACACGTGTTTAGATTGGAAGAAGGTATAATAATATATATTCTATTTCAACTTAATGATGAAAAATAAATAAGTTAATAAATATTTTAAATATTTATATTAAAATATATGATATTTTTTATTTTATATAAATAACATTATATATATAAATATAAAACAAAGGAACTATAAATTTGAAAAGAGTCTATATTAAAACTTGAGTTTAATTTATATTTTAAATGAATATAGTTTTTCAATTCAAATCTATTTTTCCAAATTTTTTTAAAAAATTGCTCGCAATGTATTTGATAATAATATTAAAATAAATTATATTATTAAATTTAGAAATATTTAAAGCTACTTTATTTTAAAACTGATAAGATCTTCTGTATTTATTGTTGTATAGTATTTTCATTTTCAGTCACACAGAGGAGAAAAAGGCCAAAGCTAATCCATTCACAATTAAGCGACACCAGTCAAACACTCCAAACGGATAAACCCCCAAATTTTCCAAACCCTCAGATCCAATCCAATTCCTCTTTCTACCCTCCGATCTTTATCCCGCATCAAACACGAAAATAGCCCGCCCCCAATATTCTTGGCGCAGCCAATAAATCCACACAGAAGAAAAGAAAAGAAAAGAAAAAAAAGCCCCGGTGGAGACTGGAGAGACTTATTTACTTTAGGAATTTTCTAGAACCATCTCGAAGGCAATGGCTGAGGCGACCAGCACCGAGAGATCCACTGGCACAGTCAAATGGTTCAGCGCCCAGAAATGTTTCGGTTTCATAGCTCCCGACGACGGAGGCGACGACCTTTTCGTCCACCAAACCTCTATTCTTTCCCAAGGCTTTCGTACCCTCTCCGATAACCAACCCGTCGAGTTCTCCATCGATGTCGGTGAAGATGGCCGAGCTAAGGCCGTTGATGTAACTCCTATGCCTCGACCTCGCCGTCCTTCCCGTGGTGGTGGAAGAGGAGGATATTTTGGCGGCAGAGGTAGAGGTGGTGGTGGTTACAGGAGAGGAGGTTATGGTGGTGGCGGTGGCGGAGGTAGTGGCGCTTGTTATAATTGTGGGAGGACGGGGCATATAGCCAGGGATTGTTATCAAGGTGGTGGAAGTGGAAGTACGAGATACAGTAGTGGCCGTGGAGATGGTGGTGGAAATAGAAGATACGGTGGCGATAGCGGTGATGGACGAGGAGCTGGGGGACGATGTTTTAATTGTGGAGATGAAGGCCATTTTGCAAGGGATTGCCCTAACAAATAATTCAGAAAACAAAACCGGACATTTCCTATAATATTTTGTGAATATAAGCTTTTCTTTTACGGTGTTTTGGAAAGGGGTTTATCAGCAAAGGAAGAAGAAACCGGAAAGTTGTCTATTCTTTCCGATCAGGCTTACTTTTCCCGATTCTGGTAACATCGTTAAAAAAAAAAGTCCATTGTTTTGTATAATGTGTTGTAATTGTTGTTATTCTCTTAATTCTTATCGATTCTTCTTTCTTTAATCCTCTATTCTTAGTCTTTGCATTTACAGTATGAATGGGCAATCATTTGTCTTCCTTGAACTAGATTTCTTTTGTTTTTCATGTTCGCTGTTATTGACTATCGATTGCTTTTAGTTTTTACTGTTTGATGCTTGAAATATATAATATATATGCAAATAGGGATAATTTAATTTTCATATCTTACATTAAAGTGCAAATATATCTTTAGTTGATTTGATAAAAGATTTTCCCATTTGCGCGAGAACTTTTCATGTCACTCCTCCACGGTTGATGATTAGACACGGTGTTATTCATCCTTGATCTTAGTGTTAACTCGTAATTGATGCTATTTATAGCTTGTTACCAAATATATATATATTTGCTAAAAATTAATTCTTAATTGATATTATTTCGTCAGCCACTCAGTCATACTAATTTTTAACAATAAAAATAAATAATTTTTTAATAAAATAATTAATTTATTATTTCATCTAATACATAGAGATTAAATTATTTATTTTTTAAATAAAAAAACAAAATGCAATTTAGAAAAATTAAACATACATGTCATGGGACACATACGCTAGAGTAACATATGATAAAATCTATTGGCATATTGTGGGTTTTTTTTTTTTTTTTCAATCTCGTGGATATTGTAATTTGGTTGTTATGGAAGGTACATTGAAGAGGGAAAGAGAGACATTCATGAGATTTGCGGGTCTCCACTTGTTGTTAGCAGCATTGTGTTATGAGCATCTTAAAAAGGGCATGTTGAAGGGCTCAACTGATGTGTGTCCTTTTGAAAAGGATGAGGATTGAGGACCATATAATCCTTATCTTGCTTTATAACATTTTGAGAGGTTGCTGTTTGATTGGCGGAGATTACATATACGGTCACAAGATTTAGTATACCTTCTTAATCTTAAGGTTTAAATCCTTTTTGGACATTGAATTTAGTAATTTTTTTTTTAAATTAGACCTTGAATTTGATAATTATTTTACAATGAAGTTTTTTTTTTTTTGTCTAAATTAGCTCATGAACTTGGTAATTTTTCCCACGTTGGGGGCTTGAATTTTTTTTGTGTCCAAGCTAGTCCCTAAATATTTCTTTGAAAACCTTGAAGTTCAAGTCTCAATATAGGAACAATTGCTAAGTTCAATGATTAATTTGGGCAAAAAAAAAAAAAGAGTTAAAGCCCAAATGTGGGAACATTTGCATAGTTCAGTCCCCAATGTGAGAACGGTTACCAAATTCAAGATCTAATTTGAACAAAAAAAAGAGTTCAGCCCCTAGTGTGAGAATTATTGCAAAATTTAGGTTCCAAATATTGATTTAACCCTAATCTTAAATTTTTTGCTTTCTTTTATTCTTTTTGGGGTTAAATAAGTATTTGGTTTCTGAACTTGACAATTATTCTTTCATTGTAGCTTAATTTTTTTATTTATTTAAATTAGGATCTAAACTTGGCAATTCTTATCACATTGAATCTTTTTATTCAAATTAATTCCTAAACATGATAATTATTCCCATATTAGGCTTAAACTTGGTAACTGTTTTTACATTAAGGCCTGAACTTTAGGGTTTTTAAGAAAATATCATGTACAAATTTGGACAAAAAAAAGTTCCAACCCCAGTATAGGAACAATTGTCAAGTTTAGGTCTTAACTTTTCTATTTTTAAAATTTTACACTGAATTTTAACTTTTTTTTGCTTAATTTCTTAATTTCACTGTTAAATCCTTGCTTTCAAATTTAATTTTCTAATTTTCATTTTTGCTGGTTTCTTTATATATGAATTTGTAAAATACAATCATTTTGCTAGAATTATTTCTAAATTTGTTAACTATCAAAGATGGAACAACTTCTAGAATACAACAAATAATATTAGATTATTAATGGATGGAACAAGTGGGCCATATCCACCATTGGGATCCGATGACCCTTGGCCAAGAATGGAAGGGGCCATGGCTCCTGGAACAAACACTTTAACCCAAACCCATGGCCAAGAATACAAAATTTCTTTTTGCCACTATTTAACCACGAAGGATTGATAATTAGATGTGCCTATGAGTATATGCTAGGCCAAGTTTAAGTATAATATTAATACATTTTATATTTATTTAAGTTCGATTTAATTTGAAATACGAATTTAAAATTTTATCTAAATTTATTTATATTTGTAAAAAATTAACCTAAACCCATTTTAGGCCCGTTCATATTATTTATTAAAAAATCTATATTATTTTAATTTAATATTTAATAATTTTATATAGTCATCTTAAAATTATTTTAATGTTTACATTAGAGTAATATTATATATTTAGTATAAATTTATTTTTCTAATGTTATAAAATATATAATATATAAAAAAATAATATAATATAAAATATTATATATTTAAAATAGGCTAGCCCTGACATTAAATGTTCAAGCGTGAGCTTGGCTCATATTTTAAACGGACCTAATTTTTGTTTAAACCTGTTTTTCGAGCATAATATTTTTATCTAAGCCCTTTTAAATTTTAAACGAACCTTCAAACCTGAACAGATAAACGATCCCATGTATAGATGTATTGTTAATGTATATATAACTGAGCAATAAATCAAAATGGAAAACAAGCGAACAAACACATGCATTGAAGTTAATTGTTGTTAGGGCTTATTTATGTTAAACGCTGCAGGGAGAAAACGGATGATAGAAACCAGGCCAACCCATCAATTAACCACCCTTTAATTTAAACCGAACAGGCCGTTATATCTAAAATAATGGATTTCGACCATTCAATTTACCTATCAACACTTATCTATATAATAATAATTACTGAAAAGGTTATACCTCCTCCTAAGACTTAGACACGTGATATTACGATTTACGACAAATACGTTAAGAAATACTCTATAAATGATCTTCCACTTTGCACCACTCGACTTGTCATCTAGTGTGTTCAACTATTCACATAAAGCATTGAATATGCTTAAATCATGTTTTTAAGCATAAAGATCGTATCCGCATATTCATAATAAAGAGTTTATAACTTAATTTGCCTTAATCATGCTGATTATAAACAAGTCTTGTGAGCCTATTTCGTTAGTCTTACTGTTTGCAGGTTTTCAGAAATGATGGAAACCATGGGTCATTTGAATGATAATCTAATAATCATTGGAAAGATGGTACAGCACAGCAATGAACAGAAGAAGAAGGATGAAACTTGAAACGGTACATAAAACTTCACACACATTCCTAGATACGGTAATTCTTATTTTCACTGCAGAGCTGGCCATGGAAGCTTGCGTAGCTTAAGCTGTAATTTTATTTATGGTAAAGAAACAGCTTATTGGGGAGTCTTGTTGAGCTTGCAGAAACAATACTGAGAATACTTTTTGGATTTGAATTTAGGTGGATTTGCTTCATTAACCAGCTTAGGATGAGGCCCTACTTCTAAGTCCGATGGTGGCTCCACAAACACTGGCCATGAAATTCTTGTCTTCTCTTTATTCACTTTGGCCCTATGAAGCACACTCTTGTATTTTCCGTTGCTCACAATCTGTAAAAGTACATTAATAATAGATAAATTAATGGGATAATTTTGGTGATTTTCCCAACAATACTATACAGTTTTTTTAAGTCATATGATATATTTTTATCTATACAAGCTAATTTATTTTTCTTTTAAAGTGCACAGTAGCATAGGCAAATCTAGGGGTCGCAGGTTCCCGACTCCTTAAAAATTGAAAAATTCGATTTAATATTTTAAAAATTATAAAGATATAGAATATAAAAAATTAAAATTTCATTAGACTTTAAAAAATTATTCTAACTTTCTAACTTTACCCCTGCAGTAGATATATTCAAATTGATATTAAAGTATTTATTTTAGTGTTATAGAAATTACTTAAAATTTAAGTTCACATTCTTTGTAACATACCTCGACTTGGTCTCCAATGTGAATAATGAGTGCATTAGGAATGTATTCAACATCATACCAATGGTCATCTTTACAAGCTTGGAGGCCCTGGACATCATTAGGCACCAATATGGTGATGGCACACATGTCGGTGTGAGCCGGCACGCCGAGCGCCAGGTCCGGCCGAGGGCACTGCGGATAGTAGTTGATCTTAAGAAGGTAAACCATGTTGTCGCCACCCATAGCCTCCTTCATCTCATTCCCTTCCAGCCCTAACCCTAATGACAGACATCTAAACAGCTTGTCGACCACCCCATGCATGTGCTTTGCGTATTCCTCGTTATTCTTTCTGCCATTAACCAAAGAAAATCATACATAAATGGAAAAATCCCATGAAATCAATATATTATATAGGCTAGTCCACGCATATATGTGAAGGAAAAATGTGGATTTGAGACCTGTAAGAAGGTGGGTTTTTAGGCCAAAATTGATAGTTAATTTCAGAAGGAGGCCAGATCTTATGGAAGAGATGATCAACCCAAGCTTTCTTCCCTTCAACTTCTCTTTGAAGCTTCGTTCCATAGCCTTCAATGGATTGAGATCCTGGGGACTTGGCGTAAGCTTCCTTTTCATGTGGTGGGAGCTCGAAGAAAGCCTTTCCGACCTCTATCAGCTTCCTTACGGTTTCATGGGGAATGCCATGGTTCACAACTTGGAACATTCCCCAATTACTGCTCGCGTCCACAATGGCTCGTACAACCTTCTCTTCATCGGGGTCGCTTAGATCGATAACCGGGACCTCTAGCACCGTCCCCTGAACCGTAGTCAGTGATGGCTGCTCGTACGTTGTCCTAATGAACTCTTCCGGGATTGTTTCTTTCGAGAAATTAGCAATCTCTTGCACTCTCTCCACCTCCATTTCCCTCAAATTTTCTTGGTTAGATGTTTAAAATAGCTTCACAATTTATGATTATATAGGACTTAGGAGCCGAAACATCCAACACAAAATTTCCAACAACCTACTGGTAGTTGCTAAAAACATAATAAATTTTATACTGAAAGAATCTACCAAGAGAATTTTAGATAAACGATAGTTTCTTTGCTTATGATAGGAGATCAGAAATGTAAGCATTTTAGTTAATTGAGTACCCCCACATATTCAATTGATATTTTACATGTTGAATTTATATTTCATTTTATGATCCATAAGATTTAATTTTATTAGATTTTATGATGTTACTTTTACAATTTAAATTTGATTTCTCTCCCTAATAATACAACCTACCTTAGTATAAAATGCAATTATTACTTATTATGTGTATTACATCTATAATCCAACACTAACCACATTAAATTGTGCAAATTTTTAATCCATTCACACTATGTTAAGAATTTACCATTACGTGCAAACTCATTCATCATTTCCAATATAAACTAGCTTAGAATCAATTGACGGTAATAAATTATATTCATATTTGAGCTTTGGAAACAATATTGTTGAGTTGAGAAAGCCAACTCCAAACCACAGATAAAAAAAAAAAAACTGAAATATAATATATTTAGAATAATTTTATGACGTGATAACTCTATAAAAAATAACATGCAACAACGATAAAACAAAACTTATAACCTTGATTCATTTTAAGGGTGACCTTTCTCTATAAACTAATATGTTAGAAATTTAAGTATAAATTGATTCAAGATGTTCTCTCCCTTTTTTTTCTTTTTTCTTTTTTTGTTCTTATAGGCTTGTGTACAGGGGCGAAGCCAAGGGCTGGCATGGCCCCGACCCCTCCTAAAATATAAAATTATTATTTAGGCCCTTATAATATTTTAAAAATTTTAAATTAGTAAAGGTAAAATTGCACTTTGACCCCCCTAAAATTATAAAAATTTGATTTAACCCTTTACAAATTATAAAGATATAAACTATAAAAAAATTAAAATTTCATCCGGCCCCTAAAAAACTTTCCTAGCTTCACCCCTGCTTGTGTATATACTTCACTAATAATCTATTCATATATATGAAACCAACGTACTAACCTTTCTTAAAAAAACAACTAATAACTATATATGTGCATTTTACAAACAATTTAAAGTTTGAGGAGGTGGGGAGAGTTTATTTCATTAGAATATCTATAGTTTTCATTAATTGCTATAATTATTGGATTTAATTTTTTTTAAATTTGAAATAAAATATATTGAAAATTAAAAAAAGTAATTGAATCGAGTTTCATTAGTAGCATACAACTGTTTTACTAGAATTATTTCTAAAACTTTTAAATATCGACAACTTCTAGAATACAATAAATACACTATTAAATTATTACTTATGAAAACAAAATTAACAGTGTGAGGCTGAGGACCAGCAAAGGGGATTGGTGACAATTATTGTATATATAGTATGTCGGTAAATAATTATATTTAAAGTATTTTATATGTTGGAAGATGGCAACCAGCCAACTACCAGCTTCAAAGTGGATGGATTGGTGTCAATAAATATGGCGAAGGTGGGAATTGGCGGGGTGATTAGAGGACCAAGTGAAGGCTGGCTGGTGGTCTTCAAACTGTCAACAGGTATGACGAATATTTTTCGGGGTTGAAGATAGAGTGGTTCTCGAAGCTCTAAAGTTCGCTTGGAGCAGAGGGTTCGGACAGGTAAATTTGGAAAGCGACAATGTGACGTTGATTGAAAGTATTCGAAATGGGTTAAAAGGAGTAAATAATTAATGTTGAGGAAATATGATTGGTGCTCTAAAAAAATGAAAAGTTAATCTTTGATAAGAGAGATGCCAATAAAATTGTTAATTGCTTAGCAAAGGCACATGGAGGTGGAATTGTTCAGTTGTTTTTTTTAGATAACTCCTCACTTTATGTACGAGGGCTTTTGGAAGAGGAGGTTCGACCGTCACTGATGGAGGTGGATAGACTGCGAGTGCCCTTATGTTCCCTTAGACATGTTCTAAGTTTATTTTTTCTACCAACAAAAAATATTTTATATGTTTTGTAAATTTTGATAATAAATGTTTTATAAGTCTCATGTACCATTGTAAAATAATAACATGACATATCATCATTAAATAAAGAAAAAATAGTGAAAAACTTATAAATAAATATTAATAATTTTATTTAAACATAATTAAATAATAATTAATTATAAATAAATGTTAAAACCCTAAACTTAAGACCTAAATTCTAAACCCTTAAACTAAAAATCCTAAATTTGAAAAGTATTAATATCTATTTATAATAGGTACGTTTAATGTTTAATTATATTTAAATAAAATCATTAATATTTATTTACAAATCTTTCATATTTTTTATTTAATTTAATAATAATACATTATGTCGTTAATAATGCATAAATTTATATACACGATATCATATATATATAGCTTTAGGGATTTGAGCTCAAGGGTAGGTCGCTGGCTGGAAGTAATGAAAATAATAATGAATGAGGTGAAATTGCTTAAGAGTAGGAAAGGAAATAGCTTCAATTTCTCTTTTAGTCCCTTCATTATTAGTTACTTTAGGTTTAGATCTAATCTAGAAACGAAAACCTAGCTTAATCAATTCGACCTAATCTATTTTTATTTTAAAATGCAATAGTCTAAACTTATTTAATTTGAACTCGGAAAGATTAAAACCCAAAATTAATTTAAATAAAAAATGATTTCAAACTCAAAATCATCTAAATAAGTAATTTGAAATATTTATTGACCAAATTCAAAAAACATAAATGATCAAACTTGATATAAACCTTAAAAATAAAATAATCCAACAAGTTTAAGCTTCATCTTTGTGATTATATGGGTGATGAACTCTAAAATTAGGTATAAATTTTGATTTAACTATAATATCAAACAGATGTTTGATAGATGAAAATTTAGATTTCATTCTATATTAAATTTTAATTGTAATTTAGTTGTGTTACTTGTGTATATTAGAATTTTTTTTGAGTATTTTTATTTTGGATAAATATAAATTTTTTATGCATATAATATAGGCTTACATTGTATACAAAAATTAAATCAAAATTAAAGTGTAATATATATAATTGTATTTAAAATCAATTTTTTGTATCACGTTATATATTAAATCAAAATTTAATTTTAAACTTGAGATTTATTATAGGGTAAGCTATGCCAAAAGTCATCTTAAAAATTGTGTCGTTCCTATTTTGGTTACTTTAAATATTTTTTGTTAATATAGTCATTGTCGTTAGAAAAATTGATCAAAATCGTCACTCAACCATTAAACCCTTAACAAATTGCTAATTGGACCTGGAAAAAAAAGAAAATTTGTTCTTTTAGTCCATTAAAAATTACAAAATTTCAATTAACACTATTGCTATACCCACAAAGTTTTAATTTTTTATGCTAAGGTAAAGGAAAAGATAGAGATTTAGCATAGCTCTACCCTCTATGACATTGCCACCATCTCCACTCCATTGTTTTTCACTCGAACAAGAAAACTTTATCATGGTTTCTGCCCTAAAAAATGTCATCACTGGTTTAACACTTTCCTCTTCCTTCACTATTGATGTTTTTGTTGACTTTAGTTTGGATTTCGATACATTGACTGTGGCCGGGGGTTCTTCTTCTACTTCTATGGTATTACAACTGAGTGAAGTTATGAATAAGTGCCACATGTGCGAAATTGAAGGTTATTTGGGGTGCAACTTTTTTCCCACCAAGTCAACAAGAAGACAAAAATTGAGCTGCCACTACTAATAAAACTAGAACTAAACATTTATTTTTATATAACTATTTTTTCTTAACTATTTAGATGCACCATTTTTTTGCCTATTGTTACTCATCTCTCCCATAACTTCCCACTTTTATAAAAAATGGTGAGTCACAAAGTCGTCATTGCTCATAGCTGCGGTTGTTGGGGATGCGACCACCTTTTACCTTTTATCAAGGTCGTAAACGTCCTTAGCTGGACTTTTTGACCCGGATTGTTGCACCCTTATTTTTTATTTCTATTATTTGAGTCAATATTTACAAAACTACAAAAGACAAAATTAGCATCCAACCACGCAAGCCATCAGAAAAGTGGTCAGCACTACATACCCGTCGAGGACCTAACAACTATTGTGACATACTTGTTTGAAGAAATTCAAACACTGGGAGAAGAAACTGGCTCCTTCAGGTTTGGCTTCAGCATGAACACCATGTGTAGAGCCTAGCGAGGACCTATCACCTACGATTCAGGAGCTTCACATACTCAGTGATAAAGTTCTATGGCTCCAGCCACAATCCTCAGAGATACTTAGCAATAGTATCCCAGGAGTCAAAAGCCTATGAGTGTTCATATTGTTTATAGTTCCTAAGATCATTCAAGCCATCTAGTAGATTTGCAAGTACATATCATATTGCACCTTTATCATGGAGGCAATAACGAAACATCCTCAAAGAGAGATGTCCTGAGAAACAACCAAATGACCATTATGATTAAGAATATTATATAATTGTTAGCCCAATCATGAATCTCCTTCACCTTCAGATGATATAGAAAGCAGGAGGGCATTGGCCTAGCTTTAACTCCACCAAAATATATTTTTTAGGGTCTAGCTTTAGCTTTACCACCCTTCTGAAGATGAGTTTTTCATTCCCTCCATTAGAACAACAAAATAAAACCCTTGGTGGTTTTCTTTCTCCTGAAGGGTGTACATGTTGGGAAATACGCTCATATTGTGGTAAACATGCAACTGTTTTCTATTTATTTGAACGATGAATAAATAAATAAAGTTAATTTCACATTTCACTATTATGTCTTTTGTATTTATGTATTTTATATTTTGCATGCATAGCGAAATTGTGACAAACAAATATTAGCTCATCGATTGTCTAAGTTCAAACTGAAGATAGTTGACATTGTAAGAACGTTTACATTGCAAAAAAGATAACTTACTTTAGTAGATAATCTAAATAAGTTTGTAATCCTGAAAAAGAATCGAAGTGAGCATTTGATTCAAATACTGAGAAGGATTATTATGTTGTCTACAATTTCAATTGGGGATATGACTAGTCTTGGCTATCAGAGCAATTGACTCCACGGGTAGAGACATAAATGTATTTATTGGTAGAATGATACATTGGACTGGACTCAAGATGAACTAATTTTGAATCAGTTTGTGAATTAATTCACTTGTGATGTTCATGGTGTGATTTACCTAAATCTTGAGTTAATCACTGACCATGCATATGCAAATCATGTGCTTTGATATCAGTGGAGGCTTATGCTCTAAAGATGATCGAGCCCATAGCCGGTATGTTGGGTACATGACTTGTGTATGGCATGGCTTTACTAGCAACAGTGGAATTCATATTCCAATTAAAGAGTTTATGATATCCTCTCATTAATATTGTGTGGATTGATAAATATGGAACGTGGCCACGGGTTGCTTATTCTGGAACGAGCAATTTATCACAATCATTTGTTGATAGTGATCATATTAATCATTAGGAAGACACAATGGTGATAATGAGATAAAATAGGATTGTGTTGAGTGAACGGATTTAACTCAAAGGAACCAAGGATATCATATGAGGGTAACACACACATGATGAGGCCATTGGACAAAGCAGTTGGATGAATTGCTTTCGTAAATAGTATACAATAAGGAGTTTTGAATCACGGTACTTCTTGTGGATTGACTCCATGATTAAGTAATTTTAAATTATTAGAACGATGCTTCTGGACATAATTGCAATTACTAGAGCCTAATTGTATATGTCCGATTGGTCCCTTCACTAGCTCAATAAAAGCTCGATCGGACTACATTTGAATAAGAAGAAAATTCTACGACTTTGGAAATGATTTAATTGAGTTGATTTATTCGATATGGAATTAAATTAAGTGGTTGTGAGAATTATTCAACTAGAGAATTTGATTAAAAAATTTTCTTGAAAATTTAATTTGAAAAATCTAAGTGATTTTTGGAAAAATTAATTTTGATCAAGTAAAATTAAATTAATCAAATTAATTAAAATTAATATGATATTTTTAGAAATTAATTTTCAAGTCAAACAATTGGCCCAATGGGTAATTGAACTTGAAAATTAGACCTGAGATCGTAAATTGGGTATGAAGCCCCAAAACGAGACCAAGGCCTAAAAACTGGTCGAACTGGGCCTGGTATGTGAAGCTGGACTAACAGTCCAATCGGTGGCTAGACCGAACCGGTCGGGTTGTTACTAACCCGGACCGAACTGGCAGTAGCTGAACTAGTTTGGGGTGTCGTAAAGGTGTCGCACCTGAATTACTGAACACGACAGCTGTGACGGCAACGTCCCGGTAGCCTGCGACAGTTGGTCTTTGGTAGTAGTGTAACACCCCTAACCCATATCCGTTGCCAGATTAGGGTCACAAGGTATTACCGAACACAAGTGTAGATTCGAACATTCACACAAGTCATACTCATATATATAAAGCATATAGCTAATTAAATATTAAACATACATTATTACTCATATTACAAATACGAATCATACCTCAAAATTTACCCGAATCCATACCATGTATATAATCATATTTTCAAACAAATAAACATGCCTCAAAGCTATACAATATATACATGCTTTACAAAACACATAACTCGAATCATATGCACATCACCTTAATAGTATTCGAATAGCTAACATAAATTAAACACTTTACTTCACAGTTTTGTACATGCTTATACACGACTTAATGTCTATAAGCAAATGCGACATTAACAACTCCACATTATGATCAAGCATATTTCATTAAACATTAAAATCTTATGCCCATTTAACCACATCGAAATGAATCATTCAAGCATGATCATTTGCACACATTACCATTCATTCTATCTTCTATTCGGCTAGCAAGTTACCATATAAAACTATACCCAATTCACGTACTACTCATTTGACTAATATTAGCCATTTCCTAAATACATTTTCTGAATAAAACATACCAAATTTTCAAGAGCTATGCATCATGTCAAAATTACACATGCTTTCTAAATTCATTCATTGTCTATTCGGCCAACAAAGTTAACCATATAAATGGTACAAATTTTGCCATTCAATCATAAGCTAAATTGTAACACCCCTTACCCGTACTCGACGCCGGAATAGGGTACGAGGCATTACCAGAACACATACACTTGTAACAATATTAAACTGAGTCATAAAATTTCATCCAAATATCTCTTTCAATTTTCATCACAAATATATAACTTGAATAATACTAGTCAACATCAATGGCCTTATACAAAATGAACTGCTAAATATTAAAGACCAACATTTTAGGCCAAACCAATTATGACATATACAAATGACTAAGTCCCCTATACATGCCATAAACTTAAGAGGTCTGTATTCACTTTTACCCCATGATGATAGCTTGATAGTGTGATTACATCTCTGACGATCTCCAACTCGAGCTAGCATACAATCCTATAAGATATGGGAAAGGAAGGAAAGTAAGCTACAAAGCTTAGTAAGTAAGTATGTAAATAATAAGTGATTTATTAACATGCTTTTATAAATCTTCACAATATGTTCTCAAGATAATACAATCATAATTGCACATAGTTCCACTTTTTATTCATGTTCATCTCAAGCTGTCTACTTGAGTCATAGTCACTAAATTATTTATATCTTGAGCTACGGAACTCCAAATTAATATCCGCTAATTTTCCCTGAAACTAGACTCACATATCTTATTACCATAAAATTTTTATAATTTTTGGTTTAGCCAATAAGTACAGTTTATTCATTAAATTCTCTCTTTTTCTATTGTTTGACAGTTTCGACCTTTCTTCACTAAAAATTAATTATCTTATTGTACTGAACTCGAATGATGTTACCGTTTGTTTCTATTGAAAATAGACTCATTAATAAATTTAAAGAGATAAATTTTATCCCATGATTATTTTTTTACAATTTTTTATGAATTTCCAAATTTAGAACAGGGGATTCCAAAATCATTCTAACTCTATCTCACCAAAATTCAAATATCTCAGAATATAAAATTAGTTTGCTTACACCGTTTCTTTTATGAGAAAGTAGACTCGATAAGATTTAATTTCATATCTTATTCAAATTCTAATTCAATTTCCACCATTTTTGGTGATATTTCAAAGACACATAACTGTTGCTGTCCAAAACTGTTTTATTTCTAAATTTCACTCTTTCATGTTTTCTATATAGTAACTTTCATTGTAACACTTACTCCGTATCAATCTTACCAAAGTTCTATCACATATCGAGCACATTGCTCATAAGTTTACGCACATATACCTACACTTATTCATCACATAATCACAATCATTTACACTTAGTCATTTTCCGTTGAACACATCGGAATATTAACGGATACATCGGAATATTGCACATAATGCCACACTTGTAGCCAAAGCTACTTCACATCACTTATCACACATAGGCTCATTCTCGAGCTATTCACATTCGCGGGTCTACTCACACAAGCTGTCGGTCATACGTAACTACTCAGTGCTGTTCACACAAGCTGTCAGGTATCCGCAACACATGCAGGATTACCCAGCCACTGATAGAACTTATAAGATCAGCACCCGTTTCACATAATCACAATCTCGGGTCTGCTCACACAAGCTGTCGGTCATACGTAACTACTCAGTTCTGCTCACACAAGCTGTCGAGTATCCGTAACACATGCCGGATAACTCAGCCATCGGTAGAACGTACGAACCAGCACCCGGATCACTTATTTCACTTAGATTTCACATAAGTTTCTAGTGAACATGTCACTCGTATCCATTTTTATTCCTAAGGTTCAACCGGGAAATTTCTCACTTGTCGATATTTTGTCAATTACATCAAATATTCAGCCACAATTCATACCATTTATCAAAATATGAAAACATAAGTAAAAACGATGCATTATTTACATACAAACTTATCTCGAAAGTAAAATCGGTGAAAATGACTTATTCATCAATTACTCGTTTTTCCCTCATTCTAGTTCCAAATCTTGTTTTCCTTGATCTATAACAACATATTTCACTTATTTAATTAATTTACTATTCAAAACAGTCCTTAACTTAACTTTTGCAAAATTACAATTTTACCCCTAAACTTTTACATATTTACACTTTTTCCCCAATACTCGAAAATTAAACTTCAGCCCTTACTCTTATGTTTTATAACATGCTGATCATTTTTCCCTTCTATGGCAACATCAAATTCTCACTAATTCACACACTTATGACCAATTTATAACTTTTACAGTTTAACCCATTTTATACGATTTCATCGAAAATCATCTAATAAAACTCATTTCTCTAATCATAGACATGCATAATCTACCATAATTCATCAAAATTCACAATTATTCAACATTAGTCAATTTGTAAAATCAAACTCTAGCTCAAAATAATGGTAGAAATAGCTAAACTAAGTTACCGAGATTTTAAAAATACGATGAACATTAAAAACGGGGCTCAAAAACACTTGCTATGAAGCTTGAAAAGCTTGAAACCCTTAGCCATGGAGTCTAGAAATTTTCGGCAGCAACTTGAAGAAGATGAGCAGATTTTTTTCTTATATTTTGTCTTTTTGTTCATTTAAAATACTAAATGACTAAAATACTCTTAAGGCTTTTCTTTCAATTTTGTCCTATTCATGCCCATTTTTGTCCATCAAGTTATCCAATGGTATAATTACCTTTTAAGGGCTTCCAATTTAAAACTCATAGCAATTTGACACCTCTAATATATAGAACTCAACTTTTGCACTTTTTACAATTTAGTCCTTTTGACTAAATTGCGTGCTCAAACGTTGACATTTTTGAACGGAACTTTTTTACGAAATCTTTTCGTAAAATTGTAGACCATAAAAATATAATGAAAATAAATTTTCTTACATCAGATTTGTGGTCTCAAAACCACTGTTCTGACTAGGCCCAAAATCGGGTTGTTACATAAATTATGCCATTTCCTATCCTTAATAGAATGATCAATTCACAACCAATGATGTCATAGTATATATTTATTGGTCTTACCTATTACTAGCAGAATATAAACATGCTTATTAAATCACTTAATAATTAATCATATAACCAACGAAACATGCTTATAACATAATCATGTGATCAAACCAAATCATCCTATTTTATAACCGAATGCCTACCTAGACATAGCAAATTTTCACTAATAAATAACCGAATTAATGTGGTCATACTACTATTAATTCGTCTATCACATTATACACATAAATAAAATCTAACCTTAAACTAACAAATTGACCATCAAATACCAAGACATATACAACATGTCATATACCTGTTTATATATATAATCAAATTATCCATTTCTAACCGAACATGAGTGTGCACTCTTTTCTATTTCTAAGCCAATTCACAAGATAAAAACATATACATCTATAACAATTCAACAATAAACCACAACTCAAACACATACATCAACCAATTCATTACATCAAACCGATTCATATATCAAGCACACCACACATAAGCACCATGAAACATAAATCCCAACATGAACTTATATCATGATCAAAACTGCATAAACATAATCATCATTTCTAGCCATTTTCGCATGGTTTTATATTTACAATTTCAAAACCAACCAAAACATATGCTAGCCTATACATGCCATAAGTTCATAATTTAAGCTTTTAAAATACCAAAATAGCGATCGATAGTGTGACGAACTTCTTCGACGATACCCGAGCGTAACTAGCTTTCCAAAATCTATAAAACAACGAACACACACACACACAGTAAGCTTAAATAGCTTAGTAATTCATAAGCAAATAAATTATCAAATGAACATTAGCATTATTATTTCAACTTGGCCAAATATGAACAATCTCATATACATAATGATCACACCTTTAACATGCATAGTTCATATCATCATCTCAAGTACTATACTTACCTTATTTTCATGAACACTTAACTTCGCACGTACCTGAACTATTTAGCTCGATTTCACATTCGATCTTAACTCAACATTGCTCGTTGAACCATTCAAAATCAATAAGGATACTCAGATAGCTCAAAAAGCTCGTACAATGCCAATGTCCCAGACGAGGTCTTACATGTAATCAAATATCGATGCCACTGTCCCTGACAGGGTCTTACACGAAATCATATACGATGCCAATGTCCCAGACATTGTCTTACATGTAAATCTCAAATCGATGCCAACGTCCCAAACGTGGTCTTACACGAAATCACATATCGGAATCCTATGTCATGACATATGTATCCTAACTATTCCTATGGTTCGTACGAGGCTTTCGAACATCGTAATTGATTTTATTATACATTTACCATATTAACCTTAAAATAATAATATGAAAACCATATAATGGTTGTCCACCACCGTCCATGATAATATTAAATGGCCAAATTTCACTTTAAGGGCCCCACATTTTAAAAGCCATAACAATATAGCACTTTAACAAATAGCATGCCACTTTTACATTTTACGCGATTAAGTCCTTTTATCAATTTAGACATTCAAACGGTAAAATTGCTTCACGAAATTTTCACACATATCAAATAATATGCAGTAAATACCAAAAATGATATTAAAATAATTTTACAACTTCGAATTTGTGGTTTCGAAACCACTGTTCCGATTTAGCTAAAACTGGGCTGTTACAAGTAGAGCAGTGGAAGTGTTACACTCTTACTGGGACTCTAACAAAAAAATTGATTTTAGATTAATTATTTCAAAAATAATAATAGTTTAATAGTTTGATATTAAATTTAATTTAATACTTATCTTAATAGTATTTTATTAACCTACTATTAAATTGATTATGTTATTATTAAATTTAATCTGATATTTATATTGACAAATATTATATTAATTTAATGTTAAAGTGATTAAGTTTAATTATAGTTGAACTCTTTAAATTCTCCCTATATAAAGAGAGCCTTGACTTATTATTTTACACACACTTAAATTCAAGAGAAAGTTGTAGAGAGAAAAATTAGAAAATTTCTAAAGATATTTTTTTGATTTACAACTTGACCCAAAAGTTTAAAGAAATTGCGAAATTATCTCACTGGTAATTTTTGTGAAATTTTTTCTAATTCGAATCAAGTCTACACTCGGCAGACATGAGTTTGAGGATAGTGGAGAAGACTACTGGGTCGAAGCACTCATCCTACACGAATCAAAAAGGTACAATTTTGATAAAGTGTTTATTACTTTAGATATCACAACCAAGATCTTGTTTTGGAAAAAAAAATTAAAATTCTCTTTTCACTAAATTTATTTTTCGCTGCGCTTTCCAAACCATACCACTAAGAGCAGACAAAATAGAGAGAAAAACGTACCATTCCGGCAAACATTTCAATACTTTTTAATTTTTTTCATTATATATTGCAAATAATATAAAAAGTAAAACATCCAATTAATAAGGTGGGACACACACACAACATTTTTCTTTCTCTTGCTATTTTTAATAAACCATTGTTGTAGACCATAATCAAGCATTCAAGTTTAGATTCTTATAAACTGCTTTTGTACTAATAAAAGATGGAAACAGTGGAGATCATATGAAAATTTATTGATATAAAAAGGAGGAGAATGTTTAAACTATATCTAAAAAATCAAAATTGTATATTTGATGGATTAATAATGAATAAATATTATATAAATTCGTATACTATTAGTAAATATCATTTGTAAAAAAATATAGTTATTATTATTGTTGTTTTTATATTTTAAAATTATTTTTTTAGTAGAAAAAAATATTTAATTAATATCATTGATAATTTATAAATTCAAATTTATAATGTGGAAGTGTGTCACACACAAAATGTTAATAATGATGAATTTGTGTAAAGCAAGCAAGAGCATGGGGCAAAAATGATGGATCCATTTATGGTGCCTATCCGAGGGCAATTTCTAAATTCTGGGAATGTGTTTTTTAATTTCGTCATTTTATTATATTTTCCTCATTTTTAACATAAGACAAGAAAATTTTTGTCTAAACTTGCTCTAAATTGAGTTTGGTCGAGCGAGTTGTTTGACTCTTGAGACAGATTTAGTAACAAGTTTTTCACGGCTTTTTATTTCATAATTTTACAAGATTCATTATTTTTTTTATTTTTTAGTATAAATTAAAAGTATCTTCATCCGTTTTTTAAGTATAGTCTTATTTGAATCAAGAATGGTATTCCAGTAAAGACCTCCCAATAATGTAGAATTTATTTTTTACTAATTAGTGAGATTCGTTACTTTTTATTATTAAATGTTATACCATGTTGACTATATGGATGGCAAAAATTACAAAGAAACATATAAATTAATTAATAATTTTTTTAAATTTTTAATAAACTAATAAAAATGTACACAATTATAGATAAAAATAATACATAAAAAAATAAGAAACAATTATTGATAAAAATTGTACACAATTATAAAATATTGGGTTTGGAGAAATTATACGGGAACTAGTGGGTAGATCTTCAAGCTTTGTGAAATTACTAAAATATTTAATTTTGTATCTTTTTTATATTTAAATATAGTGATATTATTTTTCAACTAAGTTAATACATGATTAATCTATGACGTTAAACTCACTTGAAAAAAAAAATTATATTTGTACAAATATGGAACAAAATACGTCTAATATAAGGGTTTTTTTTATCTAAATAATATAAAAAATTAATTAATTACAAAAAGGTATGGAAAACAGATTAATTACAAAAATAAGGATTTATTATAGTGTTCTGACAGTGCCGCCTGACATATTAGCGGCATCAAATTAAAATGTCATGACCTAAAATATTCAGGGACCTGATTTGTAAATTTCTCGTTTTGATTGGGAAAGTGAAAAAAGCTTTAAGGGTGTCTGAGTTGCAGCACCAACTTTAAATAGGTTAAATTGTTTCATTAACCCCCTTATTTATTATTTTATTTTATTCCCCTTTAACACAAAAACTAGAGAGGCCTCTTACCAATTAGTTCAAAATATTTTTTTCTACAAAAAAGTATTTTTGTAAAAAAGCTGAATCCAACCGGAAATAAATTTTATTTATTTTTTGAAAAATAATTTATTTTTTCAAATTACGTCTAGCAATTAACAATATTCATAGTAGTTTTCTTTCACTCACATTATATTTGAAAACTAAAAATTATAATTTGTACATAATAATTTTTTTCAAAAGTTTTTATAATTATAATTTATACCGTGTCCATAATTCAAATTGATAATAAAATTATAATTATTTTTCAAAAAATAAATAAAATTTATTTTCTGTTGGAATTGAACTTTTTTATAAAAATACTTTTTGGTAGAATTTTTTTTTTGGACTAATTGGTAAGAGGCCTTTCTATTTTTGGTGTTAAAGGGGAATAAAATAAAATAATAAATAAGGAGGGTTTATGAAGCAATTTACTCTATTTAAAGTTTGGTGTCACTACACTTTTAGGCGGCACCCTTAAAACCCTTTTTTCAACTGTCAATCAAAACGAAAAATTTACAGATAAGGTTCCTAAATATTTTAGATCATATTTTAGTCTGGTGCCGCCAATATGTCGGGAAACACCGTCAGAACACTGTAGCAAATGCCTAATTTAATAGTTAATCTATTTTCTATACCTTTTTCGTAATTTATTATTTTTATATTATTTAGATAACAAAACCCTAATATAAACTAGAAATTGAACCCCCGTAGTGGGGTGAAAAGTAAAAAATATTGATAAAAGTATGTATAAGAGAGGTAAAAAAAGGTATTGTTATGGTATTAAAAAAAGATAAAGTAACATTTAGTCCTTAAATTTGACAAAATTTTCATTTTGATCTATGAATTTTTTTGTCCACATTAGTTCTAGAACATGACAACTTTTCTCAATTTAATCCCTAAGCTTAGATTTCGTTAAGGTATAATGACATTCAACTCTAAGATTATACCAGTCATCACTTGAATTTTTTAAATATATATATTTGATAACCATTTGCTATTTTTAGATTTTTTTTTTAAATTTTCCAAGTGATGATGTGGCATGATCTCAAAGTGCCATATCATAGTACCTTGATGAAATCTAAGTTCAGGGACCTGATCGTGCCACGGCGTGTGTGCACCGAAACTTAAAATAATGCAATTAAATATGTTAATGAAGTGCAGTATCTGCAAGTGTACAAGTCAAATAATAATATAGTTAACTACAACGAAATACTTTAGAAGTATTCTGAGGATCGTACTCAAGGGAGGTCTGCTTAACAAAATTAATAGTAAAGCCTAACATGCTAAGCTAAGTCTAGGCGGCTACTAATCTTTATCGTAGTACGATTAAACACTAAAATTGAGATTTTAAAGTAAGGACTAAAGTGCATAAATAATAAAAATTCCAAATTAACAATCAAGATTAACATGCAGAAGGGTGATTGATGTCCATGATTGTGATTAACCTAAAGTCGGAAATTTTACCAATTAATTAAGAATTAACCGAGTTAATACCTTTCGGCTCATAACTAAATTAATTAATTGACTTAGTCCACTTATCTTTTCACTTGATGGAACTAAACCAGGCTCGGTCTCATTTACCTAAATGACTTCATAAAGTCGTTAATTCTAGGATTTAAGTACATTCAACATAATCCAATTAATTAGTTTATGAACTCTAGCCTTAATCTAACCACACTCACTTTAGTCAACCAACCTTCCTAGGGATTTAATTATGAGTGATTCTATATACGATTAATCTTACCCAATTATCAAACATCACAAACAATGTAAAATAATAAAGAGTAAGAAATTCTCAGGAATTCCGGTGAATCCAAGACTTGTGATTGATTGAATGGCCACGATGATCCACAAAATATGTCGATTATTGCTTCAGAATGAAGCCCGAAAAAAAAGAAAATAAAATGGAAATAGCAAAAGAAATTGAAAATAAATTAAGTTGAAAATTGAAGAATAAAGAAACAATCCTTGGAAAAATTTGAAATCTAATAAACTATGAATTTAAAACCCTAAAAACAAGCTCCCTAAAGTGATGGTTTAACATAATATTTATATTCTAGGTGTATTTTGACCTAATTAGGTCAATTACAATCTGAATCACAAGTTAAATGAGACTGTTCAGACAAAAACACTCTTGTAGAATTTTTGGCTCATCGAGTTCAATGTTGCGACATTCACTGACCAATGTTGCGACTTTGTAGATAGATTACTCGATCTTTGGACTGGGTTGAATGTCGCGACTTTACTATCCTAGTGTTGCGACTATGAGGCCAATAAGCTTGCCTTGTGGATCTTGGTTGAAATTTTGAATAAGTGTTGAGGCAGCTTCCAATGTTGTGACTTCCATGTTGAATGTTGCGACATTTAGGCTAAGTCTTTGGCTCCTTGGCTTAGGTTGTTTCCTTCATACTCGATTAACTTGTTAGTTTCACTTTAGGCCTAAATCGGCCTAATAGGTCATAAAATATCACAAGAAGCTCAATTTATTCAATTGCAACTAAACACTAAATACTTCTCAAAATAAATGAAAATAACACAAAGATGCTTGAATACAAGCTTCTTAAGTAGTGAAAAGAGTTTAATTTGTTGTAATAAATTATGGCAGATCAAGACCGAAATTGGAAAAAGTTGACATGTTCTAGGACTAAAGTGGAGCAAAGGTCTAAGGATCAAGTTGAAAAAAGGTTACCAAATTTATGGACTAATTATTTAAAATTAGTGGGAAAAGTTGGTTTAGTTTTAGCTTAATCAACATCATTATTGTTTATAATATGTAACAAAACGTGATTAGTGCTTTTAAGCATGTATTATCTCTCAATGTAAGATTTTAGGGAGTTGTCCGTATGGCTTTAGAAATTAGAGACTATTTTCGTTTTTCATTTTCTTAAAAAGTGAAAATTACTAATAAATACGTATTTAATTGAAAATTTGAAAAATAATTTTTGAAATAAAAATTAGAAACAATAAAAAAATTTTACTTTCATTGAAAATATTTTATAAAACTAAGAGTTCTTAGATTTATTAATTAATTGTTCGTGGTGCAAAATTCATTGCAATGTATAAATATTTATATTTTCAACAAATTTTAAATATCAAAGATTCAAATACATATAAACGTAGTAATTTTTATTTTATTTTCCATATTTCAATTATAAAAAAAATTAGTGTACTAAACATGTTTTTCTATTTTCATTATTGAAAATAATATATATTTTAATTTCCAAACATGTTTTTTCAATTTTCAAAAAAAGTTAAAAAAAAAAAATCAAAGGGAGCCTTATTATTAGTATAGATATAACAATATTTAGCATAGATGTGATAATTACTTACTTTGCCTTGCCTCATCCCTTAATCATGAGATTGTAATTCGATTCCCATCTAAGAAAGTGAAACACATATCAAGGTCAATCGTTTACCTCTTTCAAAAATACTCAGCAAAAAGAGAATTAATTTCATCAGAAGTGAATACTTGCTACTCGTTTCAAAATTAATTTAAATTAAGGTGTGAAGAAGGTTGCGTATTGTGTGTATATATGTATATATATATGAATATTTCATCTTGGGTATTGGATATGGCATTCAGTCCGAAACAAATTACCTTATCCGAATAAACTCAAAAGGCCAACTTATTTCATTTAGATTGATTCAGTTCACTACAATTTGATCGGCTCACCCCTTATTCAAATGGTTTGAGGCATCAATAATGTATTAGGTCTCCAGTCATGTGGGCATGCATAAGTTCCTAACTGTTACCTGAAATACAATCTTGACATCCCTAAATAATCTCTTCAAAACAGAGTTTACACACAGAGAAACTAATGGAATATGTTTCTCGAATCAAATCGACATGTTGTAGAAACAGAGCAGTATCAGCCCACCATTTAGCAAAAGTTTGGAAGTACATAAAAGCATCTGTTGTTTTATAGAGGTTCAAAGTTGCCTTTTCATAGGCAATCTATTGACATTAAAAACATGTGGAACATCCTTATAATAAGAGGACTTTAGCTATATAACAGTGTACATGCACAAGATGTATGCTTGCAGCATTTAGCCACCGCAGCAGGAGCCACAGGCAGGAAGGGAACCTGAAATATAGCACCAGAAAGAAAAATCTTTTAACGGACAAATTAAAAGGAAAGAAACGAAAGAAAGAGGAAAGCTGTGACAAACAACAGATAAAAAAGGGGGCAAATGACGTACTATGGTCAATTCCCCGAACATTGTCCATTCCCCGTGGTGGTCGTCGTGGGCCACCACCTCCACCATATGGTCCACTTCCAGGTCCTCCTGGACCACCATCCCATTTCTTGCTTGAACCAAAGCCTTTTCTATAGGCATCGGACTTTTCCATCTGATGCACATCCAAAGGTCAAGTTTCCAGTTGATTGATACAGATTAACAAAATAATGAAAAAGAAAACAGAAACCCTAAACAAAGGTCAATGACGAAAGGAAAAATTGAAAAACTTACCGAGAACATGGTTGAGAAGAACACTCCGATGAAATTGATAATTGCCCAGAAAAAATCAGTGATAGTTCTCAGTCGCCATATTGACCGCTTTGATTTCACAACACCTAAACAAACATGCATGGACAAAGGTTTCCTTATGGATGAAGAGAGGGGAAGTCTCCATGACAACTAGCAATATGCTGAAGTAACGAAAAGGCCATTTTTTCATCACGAAGACAATATGCCATAACTTATCTTCAAATTACCAATGTATTTATGAATGCTATGCAATTATAGTCATCCATAAACTCAGAGCAAAGTTTAAGAATATCACCAGCAACTCCCCAATCAATCAACCCAAGACAGGTAATCAACACAACTATATCCTCCTGATATATAACACAAACACACGTACATACACTCATGGGCTAGGGCTACATATGGAAGAACATAAAGAACTTTCAAATTCATAATAACATTAGGAATTAGGAAATAACAGTCTTCAAATATCACAGTTTTAGCCGGTATCAACCACTAGATGCAAAAACAAGAAAAAGAAAAAGTTGAACCTTTAAATGAAAACACAACGATAGATATGTCAAAGAGACGACTTTTGCAAAACCATTGAAACTTTTTGGGAATGACCTGAGTTGATTCCAATGAAAAGCACCTAAGAACACTATAATATATGCATTGCCTCGTTTGGAAAGAATCTGTGATTTCATCTGGACTGCGATCAGAATATCAAATAGGTTCAAATTTCGAATTCATTTTGAATGTTACCTAAAAAGTTTTTTCTTTTAAACCAGAGTTCCCGCAAACCCTAAGACAATGCCAAACTAGGCTCAATAATAGCTGAAAGTTCCGTTTCAGCTGTTTCATAACAGCGTGAAGAAGAATAACTCAGACAGATTCGTATAACAAAAGGGTTAGAAATTCAAGATTGTTCGAAACTAGAACAATTCTCATCTAGAACAATTCTCATTAAAGAAATTGTCAAATCACAGACAAACCCAATTTGGGCGAACTCAGAAGAAATTACGATCTATAACCATCCGATATCATAAATACGATAAATACACTCCTTTCCCATACCTAATTAGATTGCTACAATATTAAATTTCAACACCCAGAAAGAGATCCTTATACATCATAAGAAAAGATCGGCAACAAATTTTGAATAGAAACTAAAAGATCTCATAACATAAACAATAATTTAAAATATTATAAGTAAAAAAAATTAAATTTGAGAGAAAGAGAGAAAGGATACAAACCTCCCTCGACGTAGGCCATGAGAAAAACTCCAGGGTCTTCTCCTCCAAAAAGAGGAAAATATAAGAGACGATTGCGGTGTTCTAATCGGCGTATTTTAAACGTTTCATTGACTTTTTATTTTCAGTTGGAAGACTTAAATTTGATTGGTTTGCAGTCGTTCAACTGTACACGCGTCTTGTTATGATTCGATATGCTTATGGAAAACTCTCTACGACCGCCTCGTGTAAAACAATTTATTTGCAAAAGGGTCTGACTCTAAATTTGATAAAAACTGATAATTAGTTAGGTCAATATTAAGAAATTAAATCGAAATCACCATTAAATTTTATTGTTAAATTTTCAATAGTAAACAATTTATATATATAATTACCAAAATAGATAATTTATCGGGTAAAATACTCAAATATACCAAAAAAATTAAAAATTTACGGAATTGGGTCGATTTCTAGAAAATTTACGGAAAAGGGTCATTTTCCCTCAAAACGCGTTTATGTCAGCGCGTTTTGAGGGGAAATAGCAGGAAAGCGCGTCCCTGGGGACGCGTTTTAGCCCGAGAATTTAATTTAATTTAAAATCTACGGGTAATTTAATTTAATTTAAATAATTTCTATTTTATTAAATATATTAAAATTAAATTACAATAAAAAATTAAATAATTTCTATTTTATTAAAGATATTAAAATTAAATTACAAAAAACATATAAGCAACTATTATTTTATTAAATATATTACAACTAAATTACAAAAAAAAAAAATAAAGAAAACTTCTTATTTATTTAATATATTAAAACTAAATTACAATAAAATAAAAAATAAAAAACAACTTCTTCTTTTATTACATATATTAAAATTAAATTACAATAAAAAAATTAAACAATTTCTATTTTATTAAATATATTAAAATTAAATTACAATAAAAAAATTAAACAACTATCATTTTATTAAATATATTAAAACTAAATTACAAAAAATAAAAAATAACTTTTTATTTTATTTAAAAATTCAAATTAAATTACATACAAAAAAATAAACAACTTCTATTTTAGTGAAGATATTAAAATTAAATTACAAACACAAATAAAAAACAACTTTTTATTAAAAAAATAAAAAAATTTATTACAATTTAAAAAATAAAAAAGCCGATCCGAATCAATGTTAATGCTTGGTCGGAATCGGTCACATCATGGGCGGCGGTCGCGATTCTGCTACTGGATTCTTCCTTCTTCTAGCTTCTGGCGGGGGTCGTGGAACCTCGGGCGGGGATTCCGATTCCTCCAGCAGTGGGTCTAGTTGTGGGTGTTGCGAGGATGACCCACCTTGATAAAATAACGACCCCGGAGGTGTTTGCATAAACTACGGCGGGGGTGTCTGAATCCCGTATGGCGAAGGAGACTAGTAGAAAGAAGTGCTCCCCGACGGCGCCTCCTGTGATCCTTCACGCGACGACGGCCTCAAGATCGGCTAGCAGCCGGAGTAGTCGGGAACGGACTCGAACCCGGCCATGCATTCCAACCTGGGCTGGGACTGGGAAAAGGAAACATATATGGGTTAGGATACATATAAGGGGTAGGGTATGCACCTAGCATAAAGGGTAAAGGCTGTGATGTCGGTGTCGTCGGCTGAACTGATGGGCCCGGTGACTGTGTGGGCGCTGTTGATAGGCCCGGTGACTATGTCGGCGCTGTTGATGGCCCAGTCTCATCACCCTTTCTCTTTGGATTTAAGGGGCCCCGACATTCCCTTTGTTGATGAAGTTACCGTCGCCTCTCTTCTTCTGACAACAAATACGGCTTACCATGGATCCTAAACCATGGCATGTATTCTGGCACGCACGCTAACTCCGAAACGACGATCGATTCCCGGTCAGGTAAATAGTCATACCGATTCTCCCACGTCTCGATATATGCTGACCAAAATTTTGGCTAATCTATGTGCAACTGCCGTAAATCCACTTTGTGCTCATCATCGAGCATCTCAGGTGGCACGGGAATCGGTTGCCAAAATCCAAATTGTCGCAGAACCCGATCTGACTGGTGCATCTCCACGGTCGCATAGGTGATCAATGGGACCTTCACGTGCCAAGCTGTTCGGATTTTGCAAGAACTCCTCCGGAATTCTTGCCGAATTTACGGATCTCAAATGACGGTGTCCATTAAAACTATATTAAAATTACCAAAATATTAGTTATATACATAATACTAGACACTAAATATGAAATACTAAATTATAAATACGAAATTGAAACTTACTTGTGATTAAACCGTTGGTCCAATAGAAGTCGTATATCTTCAAGCGAGGTAGGTATTCAAAGCATGACTCACGAATGGTTCCACCTAATTAAATAAATTTTTAGCATACAATTATACTATCTACGTAATAATTGTAAAATATAACATTAAATTTATCTCGTTATCAGTGGGAATAAATATGGGTGGTCGAGTCGAGAACATAAAAATAGAAATAGAAACCATGCCCATGACTGCAGTAGTGATAGGCAACCTCCGATTTTCGCTTTACTTGGTCGCGTCGCCCCGCACATCTCCCGATACAACTTCGATAGCACGGCAGACCCCCAACTCAATTCACCGGCTGCTCTAAAATCAACAAGTTTCAGCAGCCATCTCAAGTATACGATGTTTCTAGAAAGGTCCGGCATCAGATAGCCTCCAATTATCTGAAGAATATATGCCCGAGCATGCCGTATTTGCTCTATTTCGGTCGAACCCTCATTCGGCTCCGGGAATGTGTCTCGTAACCAGGCATTCTCGATCTGACCTCCCTGAATTTTATCCGGAATGGCACCCAGAAGCTCGTAGCATACGGCCATCCAATCACCAGAAGTTGCGGACCCGGTGACTACCGAGGCCCGCCCACCCGGCAATCCCAATCAGAATCGCACATCTTCCAGAGTGATGGTACACTCTCCGCATGGAAGATGGAAAGTGTGCGTCTCGGGCCTCCACCTCTCTATCCAACGCACTGATCAAAGGCGGCTCCAACTTGAACCCCCGGCCTATCGTGGCCACGTGCCAAAAACCCGCTTCCCGCAGGTAATTCTCGATCAACGGCGATGGGGGACCATGCATATTGCGAATATAACATTGCAACATCCGATCTACAGACTGTTTAAAAAATTATAAAATTAAAATTAATTAAAATTGCATAGACCTAAAAAATATTAAATAATATTGAAAAATTAAAATTAAAACTTACCATTTGCATTTGCTCGACGGAGATGTGCTTGTTGTCTAGACGAAGTAATTCCCCGGCCATTGTAATACGATCGAAAATTTTAAAATTTTCCAAAAAAAATATATTAAAAAAATTAAAAAGGGATTTTTTGTAAATAGTAAAGGAAAATTTGAGAGTAAATTTCAAGGACTTTGAGAGACACTTGAGAGAAGGATTAAAGTGTGAAAAAAATAAAAGGGTTGGGGGTTTTATAGGGAAAATTTTGATCGTTGGAGGCAAAGCGCGCCCCTGGGGACGCGCTTTCCTGCCATTTCCCCTTAAAACACGCTGACGTGGACGCGTTTTGATGGGAAATGGCCCTTTTCCGTAAATTTTCTAAAAATTTACCCAATTCCATAAATTTTTAATTTTTTTGGTATATTTGGGTATTTTACCCTAATTTATCGATTTCTATATATTTTTTTAATTTTGATAATTTATCGGTTTCTATATATTTTTTAATTTTTTAAAAATATTATATTAAAATAAAAAGACTAATTTTTAGAAAAATGAATTTCACAGTCATACCATTACAAAAATATCACCAAAATTATAGGTTTGTTTCACAAGCGTTTTTAAACTATAACCTAATTTAAAATTCCTAAACTTCATTTTTTTTAAATATATGTAAAATATTAATATCATACCAATTAACTACTTCAATTAGCTTAAATTTTAAACACATTTGCATGTTGCGATTGTTTATTATAATGTGTTAAAAATATAACGTATGATTGAATTTTAAGAGAATTAATTTTTTAACAAGTTAAATTTAAATTATGCATGCAAAACCAACTCTTTTTATATGTGCCCGACTTCATATTTGATCTAGAATTTATGTCTAAACTATTCGTTAAATTAATATAATAACTTGATTGATTCAATATTGAAACTTCAAGAACTCAATTAAAATATTTTAAAATTTAGGAACCGATTTAAAATTTAAACTATAGTTTGAAGATGTCTTGTGAAATAATCCAAAATAATTTCAAGCAGACGTAGCCATTTTTTTCTTCTATTTTTTTAAATTTACATCTAACAAATTACATCAACAATTTCGATCAAAATTAATTATTACTAGTATAGAACTTTATTTTACTTAATAAATATCAAAGAATAGAACTTTATTAGATTAATTATATTAATATTTATGTGATTAATCTTATACATGAATATGTTAATATTTAATATAAGGTTAGTTAGTGAATGTGTAGGAATTTATTTGATATTACCTATAAGGCAATATTATGTTTTGAATTGAAAGAATTGAAAAGGGGACTAATTTGTAAAATGAGGAAAAGTTTATATGAAAGGAAAAAATTATGATTGAATATTATATATATATATATATATATGAAGAGATATATGTTATTGAATGATTTGTATAATGATTTTGAATTGCTATGAGAATAATTATTGAATTTTGAATTGATGGGGGACTAAATTGAAAAAAATTCAAAAATATATAAATTATGTTTTGAAGTGTAAATGAGAAATTGGTTCTATTATATTTGCCCATGTAGACAAGATATGAATTAGTAGGATATAGATAACATGCCATTAGGAAGCATTTAGCACAATCTTTGTTTGTTTGAAGCACTTCGGTGCTACTCTGTTCAGTTGAAGCACTTCAATGCCTCTCTGTTTTGATAAAGTCCTTCGGTGTCGTTCTGTTCTATTATTGCACTTCGGTGCTACTCTATTCTGTTCATGCATTTTGGTGCATATTTGTTTTAATTTCACATATCTTGCATGTTTTGTTAAGTCTACATTAGGCATTCGATAAATTCTAAAAGATAAAATAAAGTTATGATCATTGTGACAAGATTAAGGTAAGCGATTGGAATGATAATGAATCCAAGTATGATAAATGAAGTCTAGTATAGAATTATATTGCTAACAAGTTCTAAACTTACTTATTATGACCTTTTTTGTATTTTGTTTATACTTAATTAATGAAAAAGTAAGTTTAATTCTTGTCGTACTTACTAAGCTTTCACAAGCTTATCACATTATTTCTAACTAGTAGGTAAAAACGTGAAGTGAGGATTTGACGAGGATCATTGTCTTCACATCTCATCATATCTCAAGGGCTTGGAGAATAGCATGCTATTTCCACTATTTTGTTTTAAGTATATGACATGTATAGTGAATGTTAGTAAATAGGGAGCTAACTAATTCCCACACTTGTGTTTGATGTGTTTTGGTGAGTAAATATAAGGTATTATTTGGTATATGAGTTATGGTTTATGTTTGGAATGATTATGAATGATTTCGATATAGTTTGGATGGTAAATATAAGGTATTATTTTGTTTGTTTTTCCATTGTTTAATAAGTCTTCACTTTTGGAAGTTTTGTTTACTCTTGAGTCTTTTAGTATGCTTTTTAGTCGTGTAGTACGCTTTTGTGAGTGATTTTAGGATTGGTTTTTTCGCCGTCCTCTCTAGTTTGGTGGATGCTCGGTTCTTTTACCAATTTATATCCGCCGCTTTGGACCATCCGGGGCTAATTTACTTATTATATTAAGTGCTTGCAATCAACAAAAGCTTTTGTTGTGTTGATAGGGCTTATCATTCAATGCATACGACATGTGTTTGTTATCCCCTAATTATATGATCTCATCTATTTAATAAATTAATGATTTTCTTAAAATCTTCCATGCACTCAATTATACCATTTCAATTAAAATCAAATTTAGCTTTCATAGAAATTAATAGGTGAAAATAAACCATTTCTCGAGCACTATCTCCCCATCCTTACATCTATCCATACGTCTAGTCATAATAGACAAAATAACAACATAAATTTCATCAAATAGGCAAAGCGAACATCTAATAATATCCAGTGTGATTCTAATAGTTCTCAAGGAAATATTTGTACAAAAAGCCGAATAAAATTCAGCCAACCCCCCACATTTAGAAAATTTTTTTCTCTACAGGAAAATATGCACAAACTTTGCCAATTCTTAATAGAATAGTGACCAAGTTCCACCACCATTTACATTATCTGGGGCCTGAGATTTGCTGTGAAGAGATATAAGAAAGGCAAGTATTTGAACCACTTGTATTTTTACTGCTACAAGTAGCATTATCTTGTTGACAAAAAACGAAATGAGCATCACTTTGCCTATCATCCCCTTCTGCTGTGGAAGCCTCTGTAAATGTTCGGCCATAATAGCGCAAAAAGTTCAAGGATTCCACTCTAGGCTGACCTAAAGGAAGCCCACCTTCCAACATCCCAACAACAGCAGCCATACTTGGCCGAAGTGCAGGCTCCTCGTGAACGCAACATAAAGCGATCCGCACTAGTTTCTCCACTTCGTTATTGTTTACTCGCCCCTCGAGTCTCGGATCTGCCAGCTCCAAGTATCTGCCCTGTTCATGCATCTCGAGTGCGAATAATGGGAAATAAACCAATCCCGCTACTGATGACGATGAGGAGTTGTTGGCTCCGCCACTGTTGGTTTCATTGAATGTATGGCTGTTTGATTTTAACGAGCAGTTTTTCCTGCCGCTCACCAGTTCAAGCAGTACCATCCCGAAACCATAAACGTCGGTTTTTTCGGAAATGGCGGAGTTTGTAAGCCATTCCGGCGCTAGATAGCCTCGAGTGCCTCTCATTGTTGTGAAGAGACTTGATTGTTCAGGTGTTAGAAGCTTTGAGAGCCCGAAATCGGATATCTTTGCCTGGAAATGATCGTGTAAGAGAATGTTTTCTGGTTTAACATCACAATGAATGATCTTATGTTCGCAGCAGCCGTGCAAGTATGCGAGCCCACGAGCAGTCCCAAGTGCAATATCGAACCTCTCTTGCCATTCCAAGGCTGGACCATTGCCGAAAAGGGATCGATCCAGCGATCCTCTGTTCATATACTCATAAACCAAAAACCTTTGTCTCCCATGGGCACAAAAACCTCTCAGTTTAACCAAATTGACGTGGTGAATGTTTCCAATGACTGCAATTTCAGTGCAGAACTCTTTTTTCCCTTGCTTGCCTGGATTTGTTATCTTCTTCACTGCAACAACAGTTTTGTCAGGGAGCGTGCCTTTGTATACTGCACCAAAGCCTCCTGATCCGATTTGGGTCTTGAAATTATGAGTGGCCAATTCAATTTCTTCGTAATTGAACTTTTGGGGCAAGCCTGGAATGTAAAACCCATCCAGATCGTCCGACGAGACTGAGTTTTGGTGGCCTAATTTTAACTCTTCAGCTTTGTTGAATTTCCATCTTTTCGACCAGAAAAAAACTAGAGCAGCTAATAGGAAAACGCCGGTGAAAGGTAAGAGCACAGCGGCAGCTGTTGGGAACTTTTTCCTTTGGTTGCTAATACCATTGTCGCCATCGTGATCAGTAGAAGTAGGTCCAACAAGTACTTTAACATACCCTTGAAGATCATTTGCACCGGTATCGCTTAATATAATGGACCCTAATTCATTTTCAAGCACATAGCAAGAACCAGAAGAATTTTCGTGGAAAATTCCCAAGCAAGCACAGTTCCCCGTGCATACGTCTCGACAAACTGAGAAATTTACACCGTATATATCAGGCTGAGAGAAAACAAGAGAAAAGTACTTCATACCAGAGCCTAGTTTGATATAGGAAACATCCGAAGAATTTGACTCGCTAACGCTGACATTTTTGGTTGAATCACAAGCAGTGGGTAGAGAATAAGAAGGATCAATTGGCAGACACCCACCAATATTTTGTGAAGCTGAACGAAAACCAGAGGGGCATGAACAAGTTGGGGCATTTGAGGTTGATTCACGAGTGCATAATCCCATTTTGCCACAGTTTGTTGGAATTTGACAATTATCAATGGGGCCAACAAATTCCTGAACCCATTTGCCACTAGAGAAACTACTTACAGAGAACTGACCTGAAGAACCCAACTTGGCAATCCGGAAGTTGGTCGTCGACAAGTTAACCCGAATGACAACAGCCGATCCATTACGACCAAGGAGATATAGGCCTGTTTTGTTTATTGCCATGTACTCGACATCATAGCTTGAGTCCACATAGGCCTTGGTATCCATGGACAGTTTCCAAAACACCTGTTTATACCATTGCAATATTGCATCAGAAGCTGTAACCGTGAACCTGTAATCACCGGTCGACAAGTTACTTTCCGAGACAGCACTCGACAGATTCGCCCCGACCGAAAGCCGTTGTCCGAACACAATTGTATCCGTCGGATAACGGAAGCTTTCCCAAAGAGAAGCATTGAATTGATCGAGCAAAACGAGATTGCCTATCTCAGTCAACACCAACGCGTGAACCGTGGCTTTTAACCGTGGAGTTGACCATTTGAGATGACCATCTGAGTTAACAATGCTAATTCCTTGGATTGTAAGACTCATTTCGCCAGAGCTGGAGATGGGAGAATCACGATTGGCTGACCAGATGATGGTGTTAGATTCAACGTGTATGATGCATAAATAAAAGTCGGTTTCATGAGCTTCGGGATTGTAGATGGAAGCTTTGAATGTTCCATTACGAGAGAACAAGAAGGCGCCATTATCGTTGATAAATTGAAAGTGTGAAGCAGTGAAGTTTGGGTAGATAAATTCCGTGAAAGAAACCCCGGAGACGGAAAAGGGATAGAAATTAAGGAGACCGATAAGAAAGAATAAGGATCCCATCAGAGGTGGGGGGAAAGAAGATGGAGGCCTTGTTGATGATAATGGCGGAACTGCTATGGTTTTCTTTATTTGTTTTTTTCTTCTTCGTGCTCAGCAGGCGTTGACCAATGAAGGTGCACACTGAACAAATCCAGAATAATAAAAAGTAAAATCAGTTTCATTTGATGTTAACAGCAACTGGGCATGTAAGATAACGAAACATTTGGTGCCTGTCAAAGCCAGTGAAATGTTTATGTCTATGATTGAAATACAAAGAGCGTAAATCATATTTATATGAACTAATATTGATTGATTAATAATTAAAGTGATAATATATTTAAAGTTCTACCGAAGGAGTAAAATCATAAGCTACTAAAGAAATTGGATTCGAGATCAAAGAGAAAAAAAATCATAAAATCATATTTAAAACTAATAGATATGTCTTATGAATACTATCACATCCGCGACGTGGGTGAATAAAATTATTTTACATTCAAAAATATATTTACAAATGGTTATTAGTAAAATAATAAAGTACTTTATATGAATTGTTAGCCTTGTGTTTGATTCTCAAATAATGTTATTTTTAGTTATTTTATTTGAACTTTATGTAAAAGTATGAAAAATACTCTTATAATAATATCAATTACCTTTTTAAGTAAAGGTATTTTAATAATTTCACAGTTAAGTTAGTGTTGAGTTGACTTGTGACACCAATTCAGTCTGCCACTTTATATATAGTATAGACAAAATATAAAATATAAAAATAATATTTTCATTAATAGTGTTACCTTTATTATCACAACTAATTAGACTCCGAATACATATTAAGTTATGCTTGTTATATTTAATTATCACTTAATGTTAATAAGGCCTTAGCATAATTGACAATGGCGGAAGTTTTGGTTTTTGAGTCTCAAGGTTAGAGAGTTACTATGCGCAATTAAATGTATGGATCTTTGAGCACCACCTTGAACTATTATTATGTGTGGGTTTTAATCCATCTAGCTAGTACGTAATCTAGATTATTCGAATTTGTAGTTTGTTTGTGCTAAGATAATTTATTTCTTTTTTTTTTGGTAAATAATAAAACATTAGCCAAGGCTAAACTATACTAGTACTGATCTTCAGTTATCAATGTATGCATCACACGATGGATATCATCTTTTAATAGACTTCTCACATATTTCGGTGGATCTACATGGATAATTAACTGCTCCATTTTGCTTCTAGCCTCTTTAGCAATACAATCAACCACACTGTTGTTGTCCCTCAAGATCTGGTGGAACGTCACATCCCAATCTTTGAAGCACCACTCATATACTTGACGAACTTCACTATACTTGCTACTCACAGCTAACTCGTTTTGGATGACGGCAATCAGTAAAGTATTGTCGCTTTCAATCTCCACTTGGCAGTATCCTTGTGCCCAAACAAATTTTAATCCCTCAAGCAGTGCTTAAGCTTCAACCTGAAAAATATCTGGCAGTCCTATCTTCATCTCAAAGGCCCCCATCCAACCTCCATTCGATCCTCTCACCACTCCCCCTATGGACACCTTTGGTCTCGTTGTTAACATCGAGCCATCCACATTCACCTTGATCCATTCGTTATGTTCTTAATTTGTTTGTTAATTAATATAAGATTTACCATAATACATAGATTTATTAGCAAGACAATTTTAGCGTCAGTTTGAACAATATAGAGTAAGTAATTGGGTGAAAGTGTAATTATTAGGTGTGGTAATTACATCCTTTTGTGATTACAAAAAATTATAATTCTCTAACTGTTTGGCTGATAGAGTGATAATTACATTGCAATTCTCTATATAATGTTCAGTAGTACAAATTATAATTACAGTTTGTAAGTAAACATTTACATAATTTATATATTTTTAAAAAATATTAACTCCTATAAAAATTTGTTAGTATAAATGTTAGTTCAAGAAAGTAGCCAATTATATGATTACTAATAAAAATTAACTAGAAAAATAAAATCATATGCAAGTTTATCTAATTGCTCTAGCATTTCATATTTTTTAGGGTATCCCCTCTTTAACATTAATACTCTTTATAATTATCCATTGGTCTCTGAATGAGTTCCTTATCATCTAAATATAAATAAACATCATTAAAATTATCAATATCTTCTTCTTACATGTACTTTTCAAAGTATGGATCATCTCAATTCTCTATGAATGAAATTATGAAGTATGCAACATGCTAGTACGAACCACTTTTTTTCAAACTATACTGAATTAAAACATATTTTTTTAGATTATAAAAATATATTATTTAATGAATTAAAAATTAAATTTATAAAATTATGTATCATGTATGTTAAATTAAAAGTTGTTATATATATGAGTTAATATATGATATATTCACAATATATAATTTTATACATAACTAGTCAAACGGTTAAGATAATGCGAAGCCTTCTTACAAACTATTTCAAATAACATAGCTTCTAGCATGTGGTACTCTTACTCCACAAGTCATAAGGGACATGCAGGTATTCGAGCAAATATAAAATCTATATAATGATTGTACGAAATAGAGTCGTTATGTCTATTTAATCACTTTTTAAATAGTTTGATGTCATATTAATATTTTCATCCTGTAATAATATTTTAAAGTATTATATTTAAATTTTATTAGCACGTATTACGATTCATTTGTATTATTCTTAATTTTCATCTCCGATTCTTTAATTATCCAAAAATATAGAATGATGAAAGTATGGGTCTCATATTAATATTTTAGTAGACCTTACATAATTTAAAATAATAGTTTATGAATGATGGTAATTGTAAGTGATGGGCAAAGGTAAAGTCTCCATCCTAATAGTATCTCGAAAGGTCGATTTGAATAAAATTCCCCTACATGATGAACCGTATGTTAGTTTGCCTTCTTTATTTTTTCTACGTCAAAACATTCAGATTTAAGCTGAATATTTTAATGAAATCCGTACGAAGAAGCATTGCAAAATGCAAATGGTAATAAGTGAACCTTCTAATGGCGTAAGTTAACATGCTTAAACTTTGAAACTTTAGCGTTTAGGGCAAGTTGAATGGAGTGATTAACATAATAAATTATTTAGATTTGGTTGTGTTGGAAAATTTCTTTCATTATTTAAAATGTATAAAAGAATATTTTATATCAATTTTAAATAAAATAATTTGATTGAGTCAGATACATTACTATTATAATCCTATTCAAACTAGATGGAATAAGCAATCAAATTAATGAACAGTGGTTTATTAATGTAACAGTCAAGTTGGTTTTATTGACTGTCAAAGCCCAAAAAAGCCATAATAAAATGTCAAATTAATCAAATGGGTTTACTGTTTTTGCACGTAAGTCAGTGTTTAATTTTTACAAATGTTGTAGGAAAAACAAAAACAGAAGTACTACTAATGAAAGGATATTATCATGCTGTGTATGTCTTAAGTAACGCATCAATGGTTTAGTCATCCGTGTACATTTTTAAGTATATATATATATTTCTAAACATATGTTTCTTAAGCCGATTGAGTTTTAACTCGATTGGTATAAATATTGTTGCTGTTAGAGTTGTGTGATTAGAATCCTACTTGATCCAGTTTGAAAGGCTTGAGGTATAACTCACTTGTTAAAGAAATAAAATTTTGATCTGGGCTGAAAATTGCGGTACGGACCATGCTGCACCAGTTGAATCTGTATAGGACTATACTTCTTCTATTAGACATTGATTATAACAGAGTTGTTTAACTCTTAAAACACATGTAGCCGAAAACCTTCTATATTGTTGTTTTTCAACATTAGTGAATTTCTCTTCCTATGTTTATGGCTTTTATCGATAAGAGTTTTCAACGTAAAATCCGTGTGTTCTTATTTTTCTTTCTTATTACTTTGCGATCATTCCTACTATCATTCTCGAAGCATAGTATATCAGTTGCCAATGTAGGAGGATATAGGTTCAAGTGCGTTGAATAACATTATCCTCCTATTTATGAGTTTGGAAGGGGCTATGGGTGGTTTTAGACATAATGTCGAAAAAAATAAACATTATTGCAACTTATAATGAAATTGTTAAAAAAAAAATAGAAGATAAATTTGTTACGTGAGTAATATACAATTGATTATCTAAACAACTATACGAATAATTTGACATCATTTAGACTTACTATATTAGTCATAAAAACAAAACCATGTTGATATTAACTTGTGGATTGATTTTGATTTTACCAGTTCAGAGTAATAATAAATTATTAGACTAGAAATCTTAATCCTAGCTAGCAAATACCAACAGATGGGTTTGCATTGATTGCCAACCTACTTGCCTAGCCGTAGCTGCTAACGGCAAACGGCTTAAATTCAAGTCCCCGCCAGCCAACAGCAAGTTGTGTCCCTTTGATTATATATTACATATAATAATGTGAAAGACTTAATTTGGTACATGAATCTCGTTACGCCTGCAACTGCTGGCTTTCGGGATTTAGATTCAGAATCCCCTCCATGATTGGTTGTGAGTTGTCGCCCCATCCATCATCACTTTAATTTTCAACTCTCCTGTTCCGATTCCTATTATTTTACCATCGACTATCCTTCTCTTTACATTATTTTATTGTTGAGATGCATCCACCAAAACCATCACAAAGATTTAGGGATATTTACGTATTAGTATATTTTTTAAAAGGAAAATTCATTAATTCATTCAATGAATGAGATCGCATAATTTAGGGAGAAAAATAACAAACACCTGTTATATTTATTGAAGGATAAACTCCATTAACACAATAAAAGCTTCAACTTCAGCATCAATAGAACATTATAGCATGTTGACAATTGGTTTTGTCACAAATCAAGCATAACATATCAGGAGCGATTGCAATGGTCCAAAGCGACGGGTATAAATTGACAAAAGAATCGAGCATCCACCAAACTAAAGAGGACAGTAACAAAATCAACCCTAAAATCACTCGCAAAAGTAAGACTACATGTATAAGCAAGACTAAAAAGCGTACCACAAGAGTAGACAAAAACTTCTAAAAGTGAAGACTTATTAAATAATAGAAAAACAAACAAAAAAAAGCAGATAAAACTTAAGACAACACGAGTCCAAATTGACTCATGAAATCATTTATTATTTTGAAATACTCTCAAAACAAAAAGAGATTAAGAATTCAACGAAAAGCTACCCGCTTTCTAAAAGAAACTGTCGGTGGTCAATGGTGTTTCAACTATGATAAGCATCATCATCTGTCCATCACAACTTATGAAAACAACAAAGATACTTACAAAATAGATCTGCAAACTGAAAAGAGAAAAGACGCATGGATTGAATGAGAAGTAGAAAAAAAAGAGGGTTGACGGGTAGAAGCAAAAAAATGGACGGTAGCTAGCCCCGAGACTAACAACGCCACTAGACAATAACAAAAAGACAAAAAGCAAACGACTTGGAGATAAAAAAAAAGTTTTAATTTTTTTTTTTGTACAAACTAGTATATTTGTGTTCATATGTTTTGTTATTCAAAGTAAATCAAATTTTAGTTAATTTATAATTTTATGATTTTGACGAATATAATGCAAAATTAGAGTAAATTATTATATTTGACGAAGAAGAATGTCACAATAAATTAATTTCTTTCTCTTAACCTTTTCTCTTTTTGTTACATAAACCCTTTGTGAAGGAGACTAAAAACTTTCTCCTAGTAGATAAAAGGATGATCAATTTATATATCATCAACTTTAATCCAATGTAATTATGTAGTAATCGAATGAGCCGATGAGATGTAATGTCTATTAATGTAAATAATTTAACCACTTTAAATTGAGCCATTTAATTTTTATACTTCGGATTCATAATATGAACTAAAATCTTATGTCTCCCCAAAGCGATAAAATATAAACTTTAATAACATAAATGTTGAATGCCCATAAGAAAATATTAATCATCATTTTTACCATATTATAATAAATTGAAAATGAGATATTTAATTAACATGCATATCATCACAATAATATTTTATAACTTTTTTTTCTATTTTAAATTGTTTTAATAAATTATGTGAAATATTGAATCATAATAAACAAGAAATAATTAAATTTTATATTAATATAATATCATTCATCAATATAACCATGACTCATTCTATGTATATCTTCTTCATATGTCTTTAGTTATTTTATATCATATTTAATTATTTTTCATATCATATTATAAATTTTATGTCATATTTGATGCGATTGTCCTTATCATTTTGTCTTCTTCTTTTTTAACTAACATAAGATTTATTGGTTTAATTGTAAGAATGTCTCTTTTTTCTTTTTGATAAATTACAAGAATACGATAAATCCCTAATAATAGTATGATTAGTGCAATTCGATCTCAAACCACACCTAAGATAATGAATACTCCTACTATATGTACCAACACATGGATTTTAAAATTTTAATAACCATTGGCATTTAGGCGACCCAAGCTTAGTCAAATTAGCTTTATTAATAAGATAGAGATGAAGTCTTTTTTCTATCCTTAAAGTTCTTATATTCTAATTTTAAAAAGATCTTTCAATACAACTAACTATATATAATTAAAATAATTCATTAGAAATACATGTGGCTGATATGATTTATGCAAACCAGTTAAAATATTCTATACATATATCTATGTGTTTAATATTCATTAGGTATTAGCATATACCTCCAGGATTATGTGGCAAGTAAAAACAAAAACAGTAAGCCTTAGCCACTACTCTCTTTTTTTCTTTACTAATTTTAAATTTTGTCTCGTCTTTTTTTTTTTTTATATTTCTAGCATTTCCATAAGTGGATTAACAAACAAAATAAATAAATATTTTCCATCCACTACAATATAGGAACCGTCCACCATGACTTTTGGCCAAACTTTTATATTGGCGTAAGAACATTCCAATTTCATTTTTGACCAAAAACTATTATTTTAATTAAAATGATGAAAAAACCCATGTAAAAGCTTGATAATTAAATATGTTTACCACTTCAAGTGTGATCTTGATTTGAATAGTATTAATTGTGTTTATTAGTTAGGTTTTATCCTGTTATTATAATTTATAAATATATATATATAGGACGAAAGTCTTCAAAAATTGCCTACCAAGATACAAAAAGGTGAAATGAAAATGACAAAAACTTCAAAAATTGGTACCGTCAATTGCACTACCTATTTTGTAATTGGGTGGGCGACTGTGTTTAAAACGACATGACGTGGGAATTTCTATATAAATAAGGAAAATTAAGGGTAATCAACTTTTTACTGGATTCTTTATAAGTGATTCCGAAGAAGGAAGTTTTTTAATGTGATAGTAAAATAATAAATGTCTGGACTTCACATAATTGTGTGCTTCCATCTTTTCTCTCCCAATATTAATTTAAGTGAAATTAAGATCCTCAAAGATTTTGTTCAATTAAAAAAAAAATTCAATCACGTCCCTTGATGAGGCAATTGTAATTTGAGACTGCAATCTTTCTTCTTTTGCCAATCCGATTGATGAATTAAAATCGGACTTGAATGAAACTTATTTGAAGATTATATAATTTCTTAAGAAATTGATTCAAAAGATCTTGTCTAGGTTTTTTTCAATAAAAAGAGATTCATTAAAAAATATCAACTGCAATGAATAGGCCAAAAGCCCAAAAGACAAATACAATAATGAAAGTCTAAGGGCTAAAGCTTCCAAAAATCGTAATATTCGCATTCTATCACCGCCTTATAAAGAAGGAGGGGGAAGCACAATATCATTGTAATTTGGAAATAACCCAATACATATTCTCAATGAACTTCAACACAATAATGATAGTATCAAAATCTATAAAAAAGAAAAATAGGTTTAGAATTTACTAGTAAGCTTAACAATGAAATTTGCCATCGCTCACAAAACCACTACTCGCAAATACTTTAAAAAGAAACTTTAAAACCGCACTAAAACAATCCAACAATATATAACACAAGAAGCCTAAGAAGATTAAATGCGACACACTACAAACCCTAATTGATATAGTACAATGAACACGAACAATGGCCACTAAAACCCTAAAAAGAAATATGGGGAAAAAAGACAATTTCATGCCATCCCTCTCACACTAAAATCCATACCAAACCACCACCAATTAAGTGCAACCCTAGATACTCCAACAAAACGAAAATAAATCCAAATGTGTGCTTAGAAATTTAGTATTGAAACGAATCTGAAAGCAAAACAGAGAAGCTCAAAAGAATGTTTAAGCTCATCAATTCCTGCAAGTCTTCATTGATGAAAAACTTTGATTGTGTTCAAAGAAAACCCTAAATGGCAAACGACTGAAAGTAAATTATTTGGTATAACAACAGCACTTCAAGAAGTAAGATACAAGTGAATTAGTCAAAAAATACAAGAGCGCTTTATTTCTTTATCTTTCCTTGTACATACATATTTGTTTTTTTTTTTTTTAAATATTTGTATGACTTTTTAATCTGTGATAATTTGCTTAATCCACGTATTTTTAGCATTTATTTTGGACCTGAATTTTATCTAATTTGACACTTAATTAATTATTTTCTTTATAGGTATAATTATTGTCTATTGTGTCAAAAAAACAAACAAATATATATATGAATTGTACAAAAGATTTGACACAAGAACTTGAGTTATCACACAAAACAAAAATTTTAGGATGATTAATTATTATTTCTATTTAAACTTTTTATATTTAAAACTTGTTTCTTTTTATTTAAGATTTTATTAATTTAAGTTATTATTATATTATGTTTAATTAATTATTATATATATGGAATAGAAAGGGGAGGCGTTTTACGGCCACTAAAACCTTTTTATTTTAATTAAATTTTCTCTATGTTATTTTTATTTTATTTTTCTTGAATTTATGGGTAAATAATTTTCATCTAGTTTTAGGTTGATAATTAATTCAGTATTTAAATTTTGAGATTTTGAATTCGCACTTAATATTTTTTAATTCGCTAATTTAAGAAATAGATTCAATCATCTCACAATGTTGGTCCAATTAAATTACATGAATTAAAAATATTTGAAACCTATAATTCATTATGTATAGGGTTAAAACTATTATACATGTGAAAAATGATGAAATGTTGGTATGGGGACAATTCGACCCTCCCACAAAACAAATCTTGCTTTTTCTTTGGTTTGGACATTGTGAAATGGATATACATTATTTCCAATCTTAACTTAACATTAGTATTAATTAAAAACTCTAAATTAAAACTACTTCATAGAGACTTGTTGGAGCCTCAACCTCTGAATGGGATGGAGCTTAAAAATTAAATAAAGTCTAAGTTGATAATATTATGGATAATTTGACATTATTTTATTAAAAATGCAATTAAACTTTAATGAAAAAAATATAGGCATATATACTTTTTTTTGGGGGGGTCTGAAATTAGTATTTGAATGGTTTTTTTTTCAGTCAATTATCTTCGTATTTTTAGGACACATGGTAACATTTATTAAAAAAAATATTAACTAAAAATTATATAAAAATATTTTATGAATTTTAAAAAATGAAATAATGTGTATATAAAATAATATATATTAAGAATTATGAAAGTTAAATAAAAATAAAAATATGCAATTATACGTATCTATTTAAATTAAAATTTCTTAAAATCCTTATCTTCCAAAGGAACACAAGGTTGTAAGTTGTGAAAATCCAGAAACCAAATCAATTGGAACCAACTATTCTGGAATCACTAAGGACAAGATTCATCTCAACTTTATGTTGCTATATATGATTTTTTTTTAAAGAGAAAATTCATTAATTCATGAATTAGACCGTATAATTAAGATAAAAGAAAAACAACAAGTACTCTTTATCGGCAATGAATGATAAGCTTCATCAACATAAAAAAGGTTTCAGTTTCAGCATGAATAGAACATTACAACATGTTGACAATCGACTTTGTTACAACTTAAGCACAACATATTTGGAGTTACTGCAAGCAACTATTACAATAAGAAAATAAATCTAAGATGGTCCAAGCGACGAGAGGATAAAATCAGCAAAAGAATCGAGCACCCACCAATTTGGAGAGGATGACAACAAAACCATTCCTAAAATCACTTGTAAAAGCAATACTATATGCATAAGCAAGACTAAAAAAATGTATTATAAGAGCATACAGAAACTTCTAAAAACGAAGACTTATTAAATAATAAAAAAAAACATATAAAATTCAAGACAATATGAATCCAAATCTGACTCGTGAAACTTTTATTAATCTGCAATACCTTCAAAACAAAAATAGATTAAGAAGCGGACCAAATATTGCTATATATGATCGAACTTGCCATTGTTTGAGCACATATTCTTTTGCTAAAATAAAGTTACTTAACTTTGTGTCGCATTCAACTTCAACCAAAATACCTCCTACATTTTTTATGCCTCATGCGATTACGAAAATAGCATAATTGCAATATCACTAAGAACAACAATTATGTCACATCCAATCTTATTAATAATTTCAAATTTTTAAGTCTTGAATGCGATCACATTTAAATCATACATTGATTTGATCTAAATTGGATTTTATTAGAGAAGCAATCATATGATGAGGAATCCACATTGAGTCCTCTTTCATCTATAAATCATCATTTCTAGTAATTTTCCACGCACGATGTGAATCACTCTCATTTTAGAAATGCTTTGTATTCTGTATGATGTATTGTTCTCCCTTTCTTATAACCTAGCTTTTACAACAATTATTTTGTATAATATACATAATGCATAACCTAACTTTTATAATATGTGCAAAGTATAGATTTATTAAAGGGAATAATTTTGACCGATCAACTAATGAACTGTGACATTAAATGATTTATTAAGAGAGTAATATTTAGATTTTTTTTTTAATTTCACAAAAAAATAAATTTATTTTTTAAAGATAAGAATTTTAAAATCATATTTAAAAAGTGTATTAATTTACAAATTAAATTTTAAATATTAAGAAAAAATAAAATTTAAGTATAAAAGTTTTAAATGTACTTGTTTATACTATATGTTTCTTTTTCAAAAATATTTTAGAAACAAAAAAAAAAAATCCTAGGAGCCAAGAGTGCTTTACTTAGCATCTTAGCGAAAACAGCCTCTGCTGCGGCTTGGGATGGAGGAAAGTGGTGGCAATGAAGGGTTTCAAGGTGACGAGGTCTCCCTCTTAGTAGAAGAGCTCATTCAATTATCAATTAAAAGTTCGACAGTGGAACCAAGCGGAAAGCCAACTCTGATTTGCACTATATGGACAGAGAAATCTTATAATCCAGATAGTTTCAGGGCACAGATGAATAGTATATAAAAAACAAGGAAAAAAATTCGAGATCCAATTGGCAGGACAAAACCTCTTTTTGATCGTGTTTGAGTCTGAAGAAGATCTAAAGACTGTTCTGGAAGGTCAGCCATGGTTATTTCAGAAGCAATTAGTTATTTTTGACCGACTGGTTAAATCGATGGAAAAAACCGTTCTGGGTCAAAATTGGGCCATGTTTGCCAGAATTTGATAAAAAAAGATCTGATGCATGCTATTGGGGTGACTTTTGGAGGAATCTTTAGATCTGAAATAACTGGTGAATTTTGTCGTCTTAGAGTTAAGTTAGATGTGCAGAAACCCCTTCGTAGGGGTATATTTGTATCCACAGATGATTAAAGGAAATCTTAGATCTCTGAGAAACTACCGACTTTTTGTTTTGGATGTGGTATGATGGGGCACGCCCTCCCAGCCTGTGGTGTGATAAAACCTGCAGAAAAAGAAAAAATCAGAGATGACCTACCTTTCTCTGTAGCGCTAAAGGTAGAATTAAATTTACTAGGAAGGGAGAGTTTAAAGCTTAATGCCCTCTCAAAGAAGACACAGTCTCAATGTTCGTACTCAGGTTTTTTGGAGGAAAGTCAGGAGATGGAACCACAAGGAGGGGATGAAAACGCCATGAGACTACAAGATAAAGTACAATTATTAGTAGTGGAGAAAGTGACAAAGTCTCAAGAAGAATGGGTGATCATAGACGAGGAAGCTCATGGGTGATACGATATGCAGGATGAAACTTTGAAATCAGCCAGAAAGACCAGCTGGAAAAGAATTAATTCGTCGAGAGTGATGGGTTATTACAGCGAAGAAAGTATAATGCGGAAGAGAAAATTGACAAAATTAGATGCTGGAGATTGCGATGAAGAAAAAACCTATGAAGATATAGTAAAAAGAGTGAAATGTGATGGACGAGTTTCAAAAAGCAATAAGGGCTCAGTATTGTCAGCAGAAAATTTAAAAAAAGGCTATTTTTCCAACCAAGATGGATCGGCGGCTGCAAGAAGGTATGTCGACCAGGCGCAAGAAAAATCATTTGTTGGAATGTCCGTAGATTGGGGAACCCACAGACAGTGCGAAGGCTTCGGTTATCGCTGAAGCAACATAACCCCGAAATGGTCTTCTTTATGGAGACCAAAATTGATGGCAAGTGTATGAAAAATATCAGAAGGAGATGTGGTTTTGTGAATGGAATAGATGTAGGAATAGAGGGCTCATGAGGTGGGATTTGTCTAGCGTAGAGAGAGGAAATTACGGTTAGTTTAAAAACTTTCTCGAAAAATCATATTGATGTGTTGACCGAAGAAAGCAATGTTAATGGAGAATGGAGATTTACAGGATTTTATGGGTCACCTTATGTTAGCAATCAGAGTGCCTCATGAAATTTGCCAAGGACGTTGGGCCAAGAACAACGTTATCCGTGGTTGGTTAGTAGTGATTTTAATGAAATAATGTACTCTTTTGAAAAAAGTAGAGGCCAACCGAGGGAGGAAAAAAGAATGGCAGCCTTCCGTGAGGTTTTGGATGAATGTCAATTAATGGATATGGATTTTAAGGGAGTGTGATTTACATGGGAGAGGGGGAATATACCAGAAACAAATATTAAAGAGAGATTGGATAGGGGCGTTGCCAATGAAAAATGGATGCATTTCTTTCCAAAGGGCAATATTCATCATTTAATTCACTCGATATCAGACCATTGTCCTCTCCTTATTAGTACAAACAATGGAATAAGTTATAAATGAAGCCCACGATTTAAATTTGAGGTATGGTGGACCTTGGAAGAGTCGATTGAGCGAGAGATTAAGAAATCATGGGAGTCATCGAATGGGTCGATCTCTGAGAAGTTGGAAAGGCTACAAGTTAGTTTGACAAGGTGGGCAAGCTCAATTAAAAAAGGTCGAGATGGTTTGAAAGGGAAGCTCACAAAGGAACTAGGAATTCTAATGGAAAGCGAGAGGGATGATGATATAATGGCAAAGCTAATTGATACTAGAATTAGACTCAATATGGAGATTGATAAAGATGAAACGTATTGGGAACAGAGAGCACAGGCCAATTGGCTTCAATTAGGGGATAAAAATTCAGCCTTTTTTCATAAACATGCCTCAGCTCGTAGATGAATCAACACAATTAATAGGCTGGAATCAGTTGAAGGGCAGGAAATTTCTGATGAATTGGCAATTAATGAAGCAGCCTCAAACTACTTCCAGAATTTATTTTCGTCTAATGAAGTGGGAAATTTATCCCACCTATTAACGGGTATTGGTACTAATATTTCCTCTAAGATTAATACAGCTTTTTTAGCAACATATACGGCGGAAGAGGTCTATCTAGCGTTGAAGGGCATGGGGCCCACTAAAATACTAGGTTGTGACGGTTTTCCAGCATTATTTTTCCCGAGGTTTTGGCACATTGTGGGTAAAGATGTTGAAGCTTTTTGTCTAGAAATCCTAAATGAGGGTAAGGATTTCGAATCTTTGAATAGTACAGATATAGTGCTTATTCCAAAAATCCCAAATCTCACAAGCCTCGTTAATTTTAGACCTATTAGCTTATGTATAGTTCTATACAAAATTGTGGCAAAAACAATAGCAAATCGACTTCAAGACTGTATTAGAAGGTGCATTGACAGTGCTCAAAGTGCTTTCGTTTCGGGAAGATTAATATTGGATAATGTGCTGATATATTATGAAATCCTACATACAATAGGCCAAAAACGTACTGGGAAAAGAGGATTTATAGCAGTTAAGCTAGATATGAGCAAAGCCTATGACAGAGTTGAATGGGCTTTTTTAAATGAAGTAATGCTTCGGATGGGATTTGCAGGGGAATGGGTGACACTAGTTATGAGATGCATCTCCACAGTTTCTTATGCTGTGAATATTAATGGAAGCAGAGGCAGTGTTTTAAACCTACTAGAGGGCTCTAACAAGGCGATCCGCTTAGCCCTTATCTTTTTTTGATATGTAGCGAGGGACTTTCATCTTTGATGAGATTGGCAGTAGGAGAGGGTTTTCTAAAAGGAGTAAAAGCGAGCAAAAGGGGATCGGCAATGTCGAAACCATTTTTTGTTTGAAAACGGGCCGACTTTAAAAAGAAGAACGGAGTCGCCACCAATCTTTTTTGAAGTGTAATTGGGTCACTTTGAAAACATTTTTGGTCTACGAATTTTAAGAAAATGGGCTCGGGAGTCGGTTACGTGCGAGGAAGGATTAGCTCCCCCGTAACGCCCAAAATTGGTACCGTATTGATTGATTAATGTCCTTAATATTGAAAATTGAAAAAGATTTTAAAATATGGACCATTTAAAAATGTTCGGGTAATTCGAATTTAGATATCAAAAATCTCTTGTTCCGGAAGGATGAAATATCACGTCCAGCACGTTAGGATACGATATTTCAGACCTTAGAAACTAAGATCATTTCATGATTTTCAAATTCATGCATTGTCATGTTAAAAAGGGTACTTCATCACTTGGCCAAATGAAAAAACCGAAACCCAGCACGTTAGGGCATGATCCTTCAAATTTCCCAAACATGAAATATTGCCTTGATTTTAAATTTAAAAAAGAAAACACAATTTCAAAGGATATTTCATGACTTGGCCAAACAGAAATCACAACCCAGCACGTTAGGGCACGATTCCTTGAATTTTTGAAACACGAAACATTGCCTTGTTTAAAAACTTTTTACGAGTCTTTGAAAAAAACGTGGTAAAGGGGAGAAAAACAAGATAAACGACGGTATTAATGCTAATGCAAATGACAAATAGAAAGATGATAATAATAATAAAAACAAAAAAACATAAAAAGTATAATTATAATGGTAATAACATGTATAAGAAAGTGGTGATCATAGTAAAATAATAGTGGTAAAAAAATGGTAATAGAGTAGTATAATAAATATAAGAAACGTAAGGTATGATAAGATGTATAGTAAAATAATAATGCATAGGAATATAATAACAATAGGGGAAAAAAATTTAAAAACTAAGTGGTAACAATACCAAAATAATGATAGACTAATAATAGTGAACAAGAAATAAAAATGAGAATAATAATAAAAGAATAAAATAATAGCATTAATAAAATAGTAGTTATAAAAGAAAATAAAAGTATTTGATGATGATAAAAATAATAGATATAATCAAAACATAAAAAAAAAAAGTAAACAAGGACATATATACATAACAATAGTAAATACAATAGAAATATAATAATATACATATAAAAGTAAAGGGGAAAAAAATTTGCAAATAATTAATTTAATGGTAAAATCGCCCAAAAAATAAACGAAAATGGACTAAATCAGGTCAAAACAGGAGTTTTGGGGCAAAATCGTGAAGCAAATAAAAGAAAAGGACCAAATTTAATCGCGTCATTTAGGGGCCAAAAAAGAAATTAACCCCACACTCTGAAACGGTGCATTTAGGCATGGACCAAATTGCAACGGCATACAAAATTCAGGGGTCAATTAAAATATAAAAGCTAAAAAGGATGTAATTAAATAGTGGCGCAAAGAAGGAGGACCAGATGCATAAATTTTCCCTTTTAAGCATGGCTTCTCATTTCCCCAAACAACCCCATTTAATGCCGTTTAAAGCCCCAAAAAAATAATTAAAAGGCAAAAAGGCATCTGCCATTAAAAAAAACAAACCTATTCTCCCTTTTTACAGACTCATTTTAACCCAACAAAAAAACCTTTCATTTCTTTTCTTTCTTTACAAAAAGCAGAAGGACAAAAACAAAGGGATAAGGTGGGATCCCATTTCCTCTCGCTAGGCGCACCCATCCTCACAGAGGAACCCTCTCAGACGCACTGTGTGTGGCGAGAAGAAGACGGTGAGTCCTTTCGCTCTCTCCCTTTTTTTTTAAATATTTTAATGCTTTGATATATACTGCAAGCTTTTTTAAAATATAAAAATGGAAAAACAAAAATGTAAATCAAACAAAAAAAAAGAATATCAACCTTCTTTTCACCGCTTTGCTACTTGATTTTTCTCAGTAAGATTCGATGCTACTCTCGTATATTTTTCTATTTCAACTGTATTGTTGCTAAAAAAAAAAAACCTCCCTGTTACAAAATTTATCTCGACTTTTATAGCCTATTATTTACACCTGATTTCTCCTATTTTATAGGGGCGTAGTAGAGGCGTGATGAAGATGGGCACTTCTCGTGGGCATGGAGGACGTGGCTTGGTAGTGGGCGTGCGCTCGACGCAAAGGAGCCCTGCGGCGTGGGGGCTCTCCTCTGATTTATGTTTTCTTTTTTAGGTTTTTGGGCTAAACATTTGGGCTAGGGTTTTTACGTTTGGGCTTGATGGGTTTGGATTTTGTTCTATTACGCCCGGGCAAGAAATTGGGCCTTACAGGCAATATCACACCTATTGTTTGTAGATGATTGTATTCTATTTGGTGAAGCCACAAAGAAAGGAGCGGTAATATTAAATTACATTTTGAATGAATATGAACGATGTTCCGGCCAATGTGTGAATTTTAATAAGTCGACGATTTTCTTTAGCTCTAACACAACAGAGGGGGTCAAAGAAGAAATCTCGAATGTAATAGGTGTGCGGTGTTCAACAAATATGGAAAGATATCTAGGGCTCCCCAATGTGGTAAGCAGACGGAAAAAAGAATCTTTTCAGAATCTCAAGGACAAGGTTAATCAGAGAATTGGATAATGGAGCACAAGGCTTTTATCACAAGGGGGAAGGAGGTTTTTATAAAATCGGTTCTTCAAGAAATACCAACTTACGCTATGACATGCTTTCTTCTACCAAAGTCTCTACGTGAGGAAGTAGAAAATATTTTTGCTAAATTCTGGTGGCAACATGGGAAAAGGAAGAAAGGGATACATTGGTGCTAATAGAAATTTATGTGTCGGCCAAAAGAGCAGGGGGAATGGGTTTTAAAAACATGTCTCACTTTAATATATCTCTTCTAGCGAAACAAGGATGGAGGATTATTAATAATCAAAATCCTTTTGTTATGCGAGTACTTAAAGCTAAATATTTTCCAAATGATCAATTTTTAAACTCCCGCTTGGGAAATTCAAGTTCTTATACATGGAAAAGCATCTGGGCGGCTAAAGATGTATTGGCAAAGCGTTTATGTTGGCGAGTAGGTACAGGCATTAATATTTCTATTAATGATGATTCTTGGATTCCAGACGCAATAAATTTTAGGCTATCTTCAGTGGTTAATTCGATACGAGATTTAAAAGTTAATGTGTTGATCGATAACACTGAAAGAGTATGGAAAATGGAGCTGATTAAGAATACCTTTTCAGAGGAAGATGTTGGAAAAATCCTCCGGATTCCCTTGGCACGCGCACCATACGACGATTTCTTGGTTTGGAGAGGTGAAGCTTCGAGAGAATTTTCGATCTGTAGCGCCTATAAACTATTACAAATTTCTGATGAAAATCTTAGAGCTTACGCTTTACAAACCATCTACAGGAAATTCTACAAAAAAACTATGGCTCCTAAATCTACCAACAAAAATCAAGATTACAATTTGGAGGTTTTCATGGAATTATCTGCCTACAAATGTAAATATGCAGTATAGGAAGTTAGCTAATAACTCAAGCTGTCCTCGGTGTGGAGAACGAGTTGAAACAATCAACCACTTATTTCGGGAGTGTCCTGTTATAGTGGAAGTTTGGACAATGTTATCATTCCAGAATATTCTCATAGCAGCTAATATGGATTTTGTACAATGGCTTACCTGGGTATTTGAACAGCTCACCCTTCATCAATGTCGCATTTTCTGCTGTGCACTCTAGGCCATATGGGGAGATAAGAACTCAAGGATACACGAGAAAAAGATCAGTACAGGCAAAGAAATAGGAAATTTCATTAATAATTATATTGCAGAACTTGACGGTCTTAAAAACAAGAAATTAGTAAATACGAGGGAAAACAGAAGTTGGAGGTGCCCACATCGGAAGTTCATCAAGATTAACTTCGATGGCGCGTATGATGGAAAGAATAATTTTTCAGCATCAGGAATCGTAGTCAGAAATGAAGAAGGGTTGGTTATCTTGTCTTGTTCAAAAACCCATCAAGGGGTCGCCTCCGCGTTTGCTGTTGAAGCAGTTGCATACCGAAAAGTAGTTCGAATAGGAGTTGAAAATAAATGGCTGGCAGTTATAATCGAAGGTGACTCCCTCGAAATAATCAAAAAATGTAACAGCAAGTGTCAAGACAAATCCATGATAGGAGCATATATATCGGATATTCAACAGATGACAAATAGATCTAAGAATTTTTTGTTTAAACATATTCTGAGACCTGCAAATGTCATTGCACATAAAATCGCAACAGAGACTCTAAAAAGGAAAGAGGAGGTGTACCTGGAAAGGAGAGTCCCGGAGTACGTTGAGAACCAAAAGCAGCTTGAATGGGTGTGTGAACCAGATTGAAGAATGGTTTTTCTAAGGAAAGTTTTTGAAAAGGGGAAGCTTAAAGAAATGATAAGGTTTTTTGAGAGTACTAGCTTTCCTAAAGGAGTGAAATCGTCAAACGAGGGCAGGAGATAAGATGGACAGCTGACTGGACAGATTTCAGAGTTTCTGATTGGGTGTTAGTTCGGTGCATTTATTGCTTTCTAGACTATTCTAAATCTATTTTTGAAAATATCCAGATATTTTTTGTTTTGAATTTTGGGCCTCTCTAATTTTTGGGCCATTCTTTTGGTTTTTGTTGGATTATTTCTTTTTTGGTTTTTTAGATTGTGTAAGCTGCTACTTTCTAGTTTAATACAAGCCCAATCGAAAATTAATTAAAAAAATAAAATAAAAAAATAAAATATGTAATTAAATAATTTTAATATTTTGTTTTTAATACATTTTAAAAAGGAAAATGTTTAAATTTATTTTTTTTTGAAAGGTTTAAAATTCTATTTTTAAACATTAGTAACTAGTTTTAAAAATAACTTATTAATTAAAATAAAATAGAATAAATAGTTAATAAATATATTTTAATTTAAAAAGATAATTTTCATACTTTTAAAAAATAAATTTAATTTGTATTGAAAATCAAATTTTGTTATAATTTTTTTTAGTAAAGTTAAAAGTTTTTTGACTTAATGCACGTACAATATTAAACATTTTTAAAGTAGAAGTATTTAAAATTTTAGGGTCTATTAATCCAAATAAAAACAAAAATAAGAAAAATATTTGTACTTAATTTTAACTTTATTATAATGTTTAAGGTAGTATTCGAGGTTTTTTTTAATTTGACACTTGAGCTTTTTTTACTCATGAAGTTCTTAAGTTTGACTTTAATATTTAATTTGGTATTTAATTTTTTTTGGTCTCAATTAAGTATTTACATTTTTAATTAGTGTACACATATCAAATATTCATTAAGCCACATGATATCGCTTAGTCTAAATATCAAATTGGACATTGAAACTAAACTCGAATACCAAATGATATATTAACTTTAAAAACAATAAAGAATTCTTGCTAATAATATTTTTGAAGTTTTATTCTAAAATTATTACATAATATTATCATCACCTAATAAATTAAAAATAAAATTAATATTTAGTATACCGATAATGTATTTTTTATTCTATAAGTAACCTTAAAAAATTGCTATATGTCTACCTTTTAAAAATATTTAATTTTTAATATTTTACTATAATTTTATATATGATACTTCTCTTATTTATGGAATTTAAAAACTCGACTGAGAATGTTGTAAATAATTTATCTTAAAAATAATAAAATAAATGAATAATATATATACTTAATAAGAGTTACTTCGGGTATAAAAGCTTGATCATTTACTGTTTTAGAGGATTGGCGTAGTATCCATGACCATCAAAATGTTAATTTAGAGGATTTAAAAGCGTGAAAGTACATTTTAACTCACAATTTCTAAATTATTATAATAATATCAACGGAATTAATACTTAGGCCGAAAGAATTTATTATTAAAAACTAAAATATTAATTGCCTTTAAAAAGGTATGTCAAAACCACTGGGTAGCACAACTCTGAAGTAACAGAACACCAAACCCAAGCGTCTCTAATCACGACAACTTATCACCTCATAATCTGACACGTGTCGCGAGATCTAGCTATCCTAACTCCACTCCCAACTCCACGCGCTCTTTTTTTAACTTCCCTAAGGGTCCGAAAGAAAACGAGGGAAATATAAATAAGAGAAAAGGAAAAGAAACTGAGAGAGAAGGAAAGTGAAAGAAAAGGAAAATAATAGGAAAAAAAAGAAAAGAAAAGGGAGAAGAAAGAGGGAAGACAAAGGAATCGATTGTCGGCGCCCCATGTTTCCGCCGACCAATCTTCATTTCATTATCTCTTCCACCTCCACACACTCCTTCTCTCTCTATTAAAATCAATTTCTTTTCTCTCTCTCTCTCTCTCTTGAAACTTCTTTTAAAACCCTAACCTTTCTTTTTCCCTTTGTTTTTTTTCTTTTTTTTTTTTCGGTGCCTTCCTAATATTTTTTTGAACTAATTGGAAGTTATCCGAGTTTTTATTTGATCTAGGGTTATAATTTTCTTTCGTTTGTTTTTGTCAAATTCATTTTCGTTTTCGTTTATTTTTGGGGTTTTATTTGAAGTTTTAATTAGAAAAATTATGAGGGGAGGTAGCGGCGTTGTGGAGTCGTCTGTTATTGTTGAGAGGGTTGACGATGTTGATAAGGAGAAGAAGAAAAAACGACGATCTAATCGTCGATCCAAACATAACTCAGGTGTTTTTCATATTACTGCACTAAATTTTCCTGATAAAAGCCTAGTTCTGTATATTCAAACTAAGTTTTTGGTGATGTTACTTGGTATTTATTAGAACTTAGTGGGGTTATTTATTTATTTACTGGGTTATTTCTAGAACTGTAGCGAGTTTTGTTTATGTTTTGCTGTGTGCTGCTTGTAGAATTCTTTTTCTGGGTATTCTTTTAAGTGTGGTGAATTCGTTTTGCAGTATTGATTTTTTTTTGTGTTATTCCATGATTAATTTGATTTTAGTGAGATTTATTGAACTGGGATTTTGATTTTGGGTTCATAATTTCTATAGCTTTTAATTCAGTGAATGAAGCACGTGGAGAAACATCAGATAGCTTGAAAAGCGATGACAAAACAAAAAATTTGGTATCCTCTATGGGTTATTCTTCGTCCAAACAAGGATTGGAGATGACTTCGAATGAACAGGCAGCATCTAATGTTGGTTTTAGTTCTATGCCTACAATGCATATAAATGAACGAGTTGGCTCTGCTTGTGATGCTACTGCTGTTGATGTTGGTGGAAGCACTTATTCCAAATCGTGTCCTGAATCAATTGCCTATCCGGGGTCATCTAAATTGTGCACAGATGGCTTTCTTCCATTCCACCAGTTTGAGGGTTCTTCGCGAAAGAAACTGTTTGCTCCTTACTGGCCTATGGAGGCTGTAAATGAGGCATTGGAGGTTTGTTTGAAATTCAATCTTATAATTTGATATCTTTTTGCACTATTGAATTGTTATTTAAGTTTACTAATAGTTTTTATTAATCGATCATCAATATAGTCATTGTTCTATAAGAACAAAAGCACCCTATACGAAACTGATACATCCTAGAAGTTAGGAAATTTTGAATTTAAATTAATTAGTTTAATATAGTGGCTTTTAAAGTTCAGGGGCTAGAACTCTAGTCTTGATGTTGGAGGTTTCAAGTTCAAATCATAATTGAACATTTAAACTTGAGTAAAAAATAATCATTAAATAATCAATAATGCCCCAGTTTACCTCTCTAACTTGTAAATAAAATATAATAATTAAGATTAAAAAATTACGATTCCCTTGCATATTGCTCATCTAATTAAAACTAGTGATGATTGTGTACTTAATTCTCTGTAGTTTGTATTGTTTTTTTGGATGCATATTTATGGTTTATGTGGCTAGTTCACTGGTTTTATTTGTGTGTTGGTTTCTTGCTATTTTGCCTTATGTTTAATTCTTCTGCAGAAAGGGGAAGCTTTCAAAGCGTTGTTTCGTGTGAATGCGCACAACCGACTGGAGGTTTGTGGATGCTAAACTTAACATTTGTATTTTTTATGTTCCTTGCTTGATAAATCTTGTATGCTGACACGGAAGACCACGTTATACTGCTAGGCATATTGCAAAATAGATGGGGTACCTACAGATGTTCTTGTCAATGGAATGTATTCGCAGAATAGAGCTGTGAGTATGAAACTATCTCTGGTTTATATTTGCTATGTTATTGTCAATGCTAATGTATCTTATTTAGTCTAGCCTGCTAGTTTATATGGGATGGGTCTAATAATTGCAAATATATTTTTTCTGTCTCATAGGTTGAGGGAGATATTGTGGTTATTAAGGTTGATCCTTTGGGATTGTGGACAAAGATGAAAGGGTCAAATGGGTCCTCAAACAATTCTACAGTGGTAGAAGATTGTAATTTAGTCCAAGAGGTCAATGGACTGGCTGATAATAGCGAGAAGGGTAAAGGAAAGGTAGATGCCAATTGCGAGCATAGTGATGGTAGAAGTGGAGTACTACCTGATAAAGGGTTTTATGATGCAACACAAGTGACTAGAACAGCAGCATACAACTATGTAAATGGGCATCACCAATATGGTTCGGAGTCTTTGCATGTAGGTCTTTTACCTGGGCAGAATGAAGGGATGAATTCAGTGGATCAGTTGGCTTCCATGACAATTCGATACCCTCTGAAACGACCTACTGCAAAGGTTGTTGCAATTGTTGAAAAATCTCTTCGAAGGAATGCTATTGTCGGCTTTCTTAATGTTAAGCAGTGGTTCTCCTATCTAGAACTTAATAAAAAAGATGCAAAGAAAAATTCTGTGATCCTTGATCATGAGTATGTTACATTGACCCCAACTGATCCAAGATTTCCCAAAATGGTTGTTTTTGTGAGAGACTTACCAGTCTCTATAAAAAAGAGGTTGGAAGATGGTGATATAACAATTGAGACGGAGCTGCTAGCTGCCCAAATTGAAGATTGGAGTGCAGAAAGTTCTTTCCCATGTGCTCGTGTCTCTTGTTCTTTTGGACGGGGCAGTGACTTGGAACCTCAAATCAATGCAATTCTATATGAAAATGCAATTCATTGTGCTGATTTTTCTCCTCAAGTACTTTCTTGTCTTCCAAGTACTCCTTGGGAAATCCCATCCAAGGAAATTCAAACTAGAAGAGACCTTAGAGACTTGTGTGTGTTCACTATTGACCCTCCCACCGCTTCTGATCTTGATGATGCTTTATCTGTTGAAAAGTTATCCAAGGATACCTTTAGAGTAGGTGTACACATCGCAGATGTGTCGTACTTTGTCTTACCAAACACAGCCTTAGATCTAGAAGCTCAGATTCGATCAACCAGTGTCTACTTGTTGCAAAGGAAGATACAGATGTTGCCATCTTTGCTTTCAGAAGAGCTTGGCTCGCTCAACCCCGGAGTAGATAGGCTTTCCTTTTCTATGTTTTGGGAAGTAAACAGCATGGGGGATGTTTTGGATCGTTGGATTGGTCGTACAGTGATAAGATCTTGTTGCAAGCTTTCATATAGACATGCTCAAGACTTCATTCAAGGTATAGCTGATGTGGAGAACTTTAGTACCTTAGAGGGGTACCCTGAGTTGCATGGTCAATTTGAATGGTCTGATGTTATTAGATCTGTTAAATATCTTCATGAAATTTCAAAAACTTTGAAGGAGAAAAGATTTAATGGTGGTGCTCTACAGCTTGAAAGCGCTAAAATTGTTTATTTATTTGATGAAGATGGGGTTCCATACGATAGCAATCTAAGTGAGCGGATGGATTCAAATTTTCTTGTTGAAGAGTTCATGCTTTTGGCAAATACGACAGCTGCAGAAATAATATCTAGAGCTTTTCCGGATAGTGCATTATTGCGAAGGCATCCTGAACCTAACATGAGAAAACTTAAAGAGTTCGAAGCTTTTTGTCGCAAACATGGTCTAGCATTGGATACTTCCTCTTCTGGTCAGTTTCACCAATCCTTGGAAAAATTAAGGGAAAAACTCAAGGGTGATTCTGTTCTTGTTGATATTCTCATCTCATATGCTTCAAAACCGATGCAATTGGCTAGTTACTTTTGCAGTGGTAACTTAAAAGATAACTTGAATGATTGGGGTCATTATGGGTTGGCTGTTCCTCTCTACACACATTTTACTTCGCCTCTACGTCGTTATCCAGACATTGTCGTACATCGGACGTTGGCTGCTGTAATTGAAGCTGAGGAGCTATGTATGAAGTATAGAAGGGTACTTAAATGTACAGATGGGAAGGTGTCCAAACAGTGTTTCACTGGTATTTATTTTGATAAGCAAGCTGCAGAGTCTCCACAAGGGAAAGAAGCATTGTCAAATGCTGCATTGAAGCATGGAATCCCTTCCCCTGATCTGCTTGGCAATGTTGCTGCGTATTGTAATGAGAGAAAGCTGGCCAGCAGGCATGCAGAGGATGCTTGTGAGAAACTCTATATGTGGGTTTTGCTAAAGAGAAGGGAGGTATGTTTTTCCCCCCTTAAAATGCTAAATAGCTTCATTGATCTGTAGGATAAGCGGCTACTGCATTAGAGATATATACGTTGGTCCATTCGGCAAGCTGCTCTAGCTATGAGGCTCTCTATTCATGTTCAAATTTAACACTCTTATGTTTGCTGGTTACCTTATGCCTTTTGACTGTCTTCTTAAGAAAAAGATCCTGGTATTTCGAAGAAATTTTGGAAACTAGTTATTGATGTCTAAAACATCCTAGAGACTGTTTATTGTAATACTTTGTTTCAATCTCGTAGATGTTTTAAAAATTTCTAATAGGAGGTTACTTGGTATAGAATTAAATTGTGGAAGTTCAGTAATTGTTTTTAATTTTGTTTGGGTCGTTTGCATTTTTTTACTGATGCTTTCCTTCACCCTTTTGATTGTTCTCCCTCAGATTTTGTTGTCTGATGCTAGAGTGTTGGGATTGGGTCCAAGATTTATGTCTGTTTACATTCAGAAGCTGGCTGTAAGTGTTCCGTTTCTTATTTTTTTAGTTCTGTCATACTGTTCATGGTTTTGGTGCTAATGTTTCTGTGGTTTCAGATTGAGCGGCGAATATACTATGATGAAGTTGAAGGGTTAATTGTAGAATGGCTTGAATCTACCTCAACGCTGGTGCTCAGTTTAGCTGGGCACAAACGCTTGTTCAAGAGAGGTGGCCCAGGGAATTACATGGCTCTAGGAAATGCTGCATGGGTTGTAAATCCTTATGATCTAAGTGTGGAAACAGGTATTGATGACTGTGATGCAACACGCATGGCAAATGGTGAGGTGGCATTATCAGATTCAGAGCCAAAGTCGAAGCCTTTGGTTGATCCTGGAGCCTTCCCTCTAACGGTGCGGATGCTTTCAACAATTCCTGTGGCACTGTATGCAATTGGTGGTGATGATGGACCCCTCGAGATTGGGGTACGATTATACATGAGTTCATATTTGAAGTAACTCGTGTTTTGAAGGGCGGGCAATGGAGTATGGAACGGCCTTGGGGGGGGTGAACAAAGGGAACAGAGCCTTGTATGGAATGAACAGGTTCTGTTGTAGATAAGAAAGTAGTGTATAGTTAATGTGGTTGGACTAGGGAGGTGTAGATAGATATAACGGTGGGTTGGGGTTATGGTGGATTGTTTTGGGGTTTATTATAAGTAGCTGGTGTTTTTTTTTTAACAAAAAGCTGCTCTTGGAAATTGGCCCTTGTTTTTATCGGCAAGTTCCATCTAATATTCCTCTAGTAACTACAATGAGAACTATTCGACACTGAGCTTTAGCATAGCTTAGCTTAGGAGTCGATTCTATGCTGTATTGCTGGACTGCAGCCCGAAAGTTTTTTGGAGTTTGGGTGGCTGATTTCAGTTGTTTTCAGATTCTTTGTTTTTATCAGACATTTTTATTTTATCGGAACTTTGTTCTTTAATTTTTCCTTGAATTAACGCCTTCTTTCTCTTTGTCGGCCTTGGGAATTGTTTCTGCAAGGTGTATCCTAGTCTTTATCATTCGCTCTAAGTCGTTCGTTTTTAGACCCGAATGTGGTTCTTGGTTTACGGTTGTTTGTGATTGTGTTGTTTAGGCTGTGTGGGGCTTTTCTTAATGGCTTTGTTCATTTGTGATCGTGTCTGAACTATTTTCTAATAAACAAAACAAAGTTTGTTTATTGACATCTTAGTTTGATGGTAATTAAATTATGACACTTAACGACGGGAGTATATGGATGAGACCTAATTAAAATTGTAAAATTGAGATGTTGGCAGTCAAATATTTAAATATTAATATAAATGCATAATACTTGGATATGCAAATGTTAATGAGAGTTCCATGTGATAATCTAATGAAGTTTACAGTCGCATGAAGCTCAATATTTTTAACAAAATACGTTCTGGATCTGAAAGGCCAATGCCCTAACTGAGTCTTCGCCGAATAAAGCCAATGTTAAGCGTAGAGTGACAAATTGAGAAGCAATGACATCGTCGTACGGCCCGTTGATCAATCTCTCAGAAGCTTCTAATCATATGGGTCATTTCGTCCAGCTTCTCGTTTTCGTCCATCGCTCTACTCCCGTTCAGGTCTCTTTAATCTCTCTCAGTTCCACTGTACGGGTTTTTCTTTTCTGCAATGAAGTTTTATCTAAATCAGCGAATTCACTTTTAATTTTTTGTGTGTGGGGAAGTATAAATTGTCCAAAGGCGGAGAAATAATCAGGACAGACATTCAGGTGGGCGATGACACTCGACCCTTTTTCTCCGTATCGTTATGGAAGAAAGAATTGCGGTCTATTGTTGCTGCTGGCGACATCGTTTTATTACGAAGTACTTTTGATTGGTTTAACTTCTTAGTCTTTTAGATTATTTTTATATTATTCCGTTTATATTGTGATTATCATATTTGTGCGTTGATTTTAGATGTCAAGATTGCTACATTTCGAGATGTTTTCGAGGCCAGAACTGTTGACTGGTCATCTTTACTCCGTCTAGTCCACCCTTACCAGTCCCTTGCTTCAAAGAGTATGTCTGAAATTTTATTTTTTTTGTTTTTGTAATGTTTACTGTTCTTCATCATTGTATGATACCATTCCCAAGATATTTGAAAAATACTTCAAAAAAGAATCGAGCATAATAGTTTCAGACACATGCCTAGATGATAGTTGCCTCCAAATTATTGTTTCAGTGCAAATGTTGTTTTATGTAAATATATACATATATTTGTATGTATTTGTTTAATTATTTATCAATACAAGCTCTTTAACTAAATTGAGCCTTGTGTTCGTACTTTGTTGTAGGTGCAATTGAATTAGTAGCAGAATGTAGAATGGGGATTGTGGTTAAAGAAAAGCTTTCCAAGGTTATAGAATGGGTGCAGAGGACTGGGTATATTGCTATTGACAACATCGAACCAAATGACCGTCAAGTATGCTTTCCTCTCGTATGTATTTGATGTATCATTTAGTCAAGTTTCATGTATTTCTTTTACTTGCTGTTTGAGGAATTTGAAAATAACCCTCTATGACCTTTTCATTATGATGTAGTTTGAGATTATGATAAATTGCTCATACTTGAAAAAAAGTGAATGCCCGTCCTATTTTATGCATACCATCATTGAATTTGTTGCTGTATGATAAATTTCTTGCTCATTTTAACATTCGGCTGATCACCTGTAGGAAATTAGATAATCATGTCTTTCCCCTTTGCTTATATATCTTTTTGGTCTATACTCTATAGGTTCTTGGATGTTGCTGTTATTTAATCCGTGTTTCACCGTCTTCTAAATGTTTTGAGTAATATATATGCTTAATTTTGCTTCAGAAAAGGCGACTCTCCAGAAACTGGAAAGTGCCAGAACCGAATAAATTTAGAGAATGTCCCTCACTTTCAGAAGTATTGTGCCTGAATAGTCACTGTAAGGCGATATTTAGTGCTTCTGTTGGTGAAATTTTTCTGCCGATTACTTGGAGGCCCATCGGAGAGTCTGAGAATGAAAATATGTTTATCAGCAGGAGACTATATAGATCAGCAGACAATAATTTAGCGGAAGATCTTATCTGCACTGGTTGCCGGCTCTGTGGTTCCCCTTTGCATCAAGAGCAAGGGTATGGTAAATATCTTCAAATTTTCTTACATGACTTTTAGTGTTATGAATGGATAGGATATTCAATGTCTCTGTATTCTGAAGCAGGTCTAGAGTTGGGACAAATTCAGTTCCACTCTATTGTGAGAAAAGCTCGGATCGCCTTCATGCAGTCAGCTTGATATATAGGCCTTTTATGGTATTGGTTTTTTCTTGAATTTTCTTTGGTAATCTTATATCATTGAAATAGTGGAAGCACCTCATTCTTTCTGATGAAATGGTTAAAGATTGTGTCTGCCGAACAAAAATTATTTTATTCTATGCATAATGCATTCCCTGAGCCATCTTCTAAAATTTGAAAATATAGCTTCATCTGCAAATAAAAAAAGGTAAATGTTTGGAATGATGCATGTGACATGGATAATTTCAGTTTTTGCTATCTGAAGTTGCAAACAGAGTTTTTGGTTTCATTTGTTTTTTCAAGAATCTGAAGTCTGCTGAACATACTAACTCTGTTCATATCCTATGCTTTATACTGCTAGAATTAGAAGATGATGTTTCATGGAAGTTCTTACAACTTATTGCTATATCAACAGTAAACATTAGAAACAATGATTACAAGCACTGAATTGAATAACTAAATTAATTCAAATTAACTTGCCCACACGTGTTTTACACAGGTGGGACTTGAACCTGGGCACTCAAAATCCTAGGGCCTCAACTTTGCCATTTCAGCCAAGGATTGCTTGTATAGTAAAAGTTAAAACTGTACTCTAAACCTATATTTGCATTTCATATATAGTGTGTGTGCAGTCACTTGGATCTCTTGATGTATTTGTTTTCACTAATCAATGATTCTTAACTTCATGGGCTCTGGTTGTTTTTTCCTCTGTGTTCTGCATTAGCTGTTTATTTTCCCTTGTTCTATGAAGATTTTTCTGTGATTTCTTCGGAATTCATTTATTTATGCTTTTCTGAGTATCATTTTTAGAGTAATGAATTATCTGTATCTGTAGTTTTTGGTGTCTGTATCCACATGATCAAGATTATCTCCGTTCTCTGAAATTCTAATTCTTGTGTTTGACTGCAGTTATATTTGTGGGATGAATCTGAACACATGCCGTTACTGGTAAAAAACAATGCTGCAGAGAAATTGTTCGGAAACATCAAGGCTGAAAGAGTTTACTTATGCTATAAAGAGTACAAGTGTGATATAACTCTCAATCCCGGATGTATTGCAGAGTACGGTTCTCACGGTTGTGGCTCAAGAATCCGAAGTTCCCCGAAAGCTGCTGGGGCAAGTGATGCGGAGCATTGCTCATCAGATGCACATGAGAAGCAGGAAAGTATGCAAAATCTACAATGTAACAAGAACATAAATTTATTTCAAATTTGGTTAGTTGTTCTTAAACTGTTGTTGCAGCGAGGAAAAAACAGTCCTTTGAAATTCGAGGTTGCCGTAAATGCCAGCCTTGATACAGAAAACGGGAGGTTTGAAATGATCTCTGTTTCAACTCCTTGCTTTAAAACCATTCGGTGTTTGGAATGAAGTGAATACTTGAATACGAGGATTAAAGTACTTGTTTCATACATGATTGCCATAGCTACATAATCTAAGGCAGCAAGCAATCTGAGGCATTCATCAACTGACTAAATATAGCAGCATAATTGCATCTTAGAGTGTAACAGTTTCAATACCATGCTGATAGCCCTAAAAAAGGAAATCCAAATATTGACGTCAAATGGTTGGTGGATGGATTGCTTAAAAGGCAGTTTCAATACTATTTCAACAATATTTCGATATTTTCCCTTCATTCAAGTGCGTGCAACTATACATCATCTGCAATGATTCAAAGTAGAGAACCACAGAAAAAGCCAACTGATGATGTAGTAATGAGGTGTTTTCACCAAAATTGCAGTTTAGAAGTAAATAAATCAATAAAATAAAATAAAAAGCACCATATTTTTGAACCCTTAGTCCCTGCTGCTTCATAAACACCAGGGTTAGAGCCACAGATGTAGATGTTCGTGAATCCAATCCCAGTTTCATGGTAATTTTCTATTATAAGCAAATAACAAGAATCATTTAAGATTTTACAACCTCAAATGTTGATTCAAAACATAGCAATGTTATAGTCCTCGAGCTTCTTAATCTATTGGCCAACTATTTCTTCCTCTCTCTGCTATTTTATATTTGCACATCACTGGAACTATTATAAGAGGAGGTGAGGGGGAAGAAAAGCAAAGAATGGAATCCCATTAAAGCATCAAAGATTTGAAGGTAACATGAGAAATGTCCATCAGAGGACACATCTTTGCTTTCTGTTGTTTGAGATGAAAATTTTGAAGGGGCCCTTAATAGGCTCCTAAAGTCCATTTCTTAAAGCCCATCAAATATGGCGAAACATTAAACCGGAGACGGCGCAATAGAGCTAAAGAACAAAGAAGCACTGAATCAGATTAAGAACCAAAAATAAAGGGGATGAGAGGAATTGGGGGGCCTTTGCTTACCGTAGGGGATCTGCTTAGCGACGTAGGTGAAGAATCCAGTGAAGCTCCAGACCACCATAAAAAACCTGATGTTAGTCTTCCATCACCGTCGATTCTTGATCCCGTTGACGCCTCATCTCAATCCCTGGACCTAATCAAACTGTTCCAGGTTCCTTTCTTGTTCCTCAGTATATTTTCAAAACCATAGGAAAGATCCCAAATTGGAAACATTTTTAATTCCTTCAATTTCCTACAGTTTTATGTTCTTTTTTAAATTACAAAATTATATTGCTTGAATCGATTTGAGTTGTTGCAAACGTCTAAATTTTAGCAATTGATCCAAAACCTTGGAATCCTTTTGGTTTAAAGTATGTTTGTAACTTTGAATATCATATGGGATATGGGCTCATACATCTTCATGATTTGTGTTGGTAAATGCTGAAATGAATCAATGATCACATTCCATAATTTTTTTTTTTTTGAATTTTAGAAACTTGGTTTCATTGCAATGTCAACGGCTTAGTGGTTTTATTCAGGAAAACTTCGAGAAATTGAATGAGGCACTCGCTGGTTCAGAACATTCATGGACTGCTCTAACTTTAGAGGTAATAAGATAACCTGTTTTAAAGCATATATAGAACAGCTTTCTATTTGATTGCTTGCAATTCGTTTGTGTTGCAAAGCATATTTACAGCAACTTTCCATTGATTATTTTCAATTGTTTGTGTTGCAATATATATTATGCATTAGCCGATTATATATACATACTCGAATCTGTTAGGGGGCTGCAATGTTCTTGTTGCTTTAACTAGTTATATTTCTTCAATTTGGGCATCAATTCTTTTGACTTTAGTTCTTGTTCAAACATCCTATATTAGTCTGATTTCGGCGTGAGTGTCAGATATGAGAATGTGTCTGACATAGATTTTTCAACTTTTTCCATGTACTTGGGGGTTGATATCCTGATTCTGATGTCTTAATATGTGTGATATGGATGTTGAACATGGGTACTTTGAAAAAGATGAAGAGTTGGAGCATTTTAGATTTTGTTCACGCTGACTGATAGTAATATAATCCCCCTTGGGTTATTCCAGCTATGCACTGCTCTGGAAACTGCAAACAAATTGGTTCAGTCCACAGACACAAATGTTAGATCACTGTCGGAGAAGGTGAGGGAACTCGAGAAGATTGTAAAGAGGGGAGATTCTGCAATTACAGCAACCAGAGCCATCTCCATCTCCCTAAACCAAAAAGGAGGATCATCTGTTGCTAGTGAAAAGCGTGAAGAATACGGGTCACCTCAATAACATATGAAGTCATATAGACTTTGTTTTTACTTCTTGGGGTGCATTATTATATCTTGGACAAGCTCCCAAAATTGTCCTGTAGGAAGAAAATCCAATCTTTTGTACAAATTTTATGGATGTATATGTATGCACTGTGCATTTGCTCTATATGTTTCTTTTGTTTTGATAGTGGCCTTTTGTGGTAAAAACCTGCAAACTACCTACCTATCAATGAAGAGGCAAAAGCAACCTTTGATCTTTCAGGGGAATTTCTTAGTTTCAGCTAATGTAAGAGAAGTGACGGTTTAAAATGGAGGCCAACGTGTGCATCCAGTTTCCTAGTGGTTTTAATGTCTTAAGTAAAGGCCTAACCTCAGTAGCCCCAATGATGCATTATGCCTGAAATCCCATTAATCAAACTTGAAGCTCATTAGGTTTGGACGCTGATGTTGAACTCTTAATTTCAGACTCAATTTAGTGAAAAATGTCAATTTTTTTTTTTTTTAAAAGCAAAAGCTTGCAAGTGCAAAATATTAACAAGTAACCAAAGCATCATCAACACAAGCTAGTGATAGTCCAAATTAAAATATAAATTCATGTTTTCATCAAGGGCCAATCGGGTTAATGTATGCGTAATTTCATTGGCCAAATGGAAAATAACAGAATCAAAACGAGTCGACAATCCACGAGGCTCAACAATGAAACAGACAAATCCAAAGAGTGGTTATTAAGCTTGTTAACTAGTGAATAATAATCTAACTCAACAATGTTACGCGGAAGGCCGTGCTCCCTGGTTAAACGAAGCGATCCCAAAGTAGCAATGGCCTCGGCCAAAAGCCCATCAAAGGGTCCCTCAAGTCGGCGCGCGTAGCCCGCTAAAACCATGGCATTCGCATCCCGCACAACCACTCCCATAGTTTCTCGTCTTTCATCCAATTGTCATGCTGCATCAACGTTAAGTTTGAACCGCTCGTCTATAGGTATTTCCATCAATGATTCTTTCTAATTAAAAAGACAAATTCATAAGTAGGATTAATTTAAACATAAATTAAAACTGGGTTAATAGTAAATATATATTTATAACCCTAAATCTCGAATCATAAAGAGGTGCTGATATAATAAATTTAGTTAAAAAATATATTTATAATCCTAAACCTCGAATCATAAAGAGGTGCTGATATAATAAACTTAGTTAAAAAATATATTTATAATCCTAAACCTCGAATCATAAAGAGATGTTGATGTAACAAACTTAGTTAAACTAAGATGATTATTAAATTTAATAGTAAAAGTTTGATAAAATCTCAAATTTGATTTTTATTATGAACAAATCAGACTTCAAAACAAGAAGAGAATGCCTTCCAATTTACCCACTTATTTAACAATAAAATAATTGTCCTTATTAACATAATTTAATCTCTAAATGATGCTTTCGAAACTTCACGAGACCCTTTTTTCTATAATTATTTAAGACCAAATATACATTAAAAAATGGTTTGATTCTCTCAATGCCAAGACAATTAAATTTCCATCATCACACCATTGATATATATCTCAACTTAATTATCAGTGACGGAGATCTAATCACCCTATCTGCTTACCTTATCCCTAAACAATTTTACAACAAAACTCGTAATTCCCTAAAATCTATCTCTATTTATATTAAGCTATGATTACGTTACAAATATTCAAAAACACTACTCATTCATCATTGCTATTTCTTAAATTATTAAATTTATTTTTTTTAGTATATAAATTAAATTTTAAATGCATATGGGAAGTCCTGTTTTTAGTTTAAATATGTGCTTAGTCATAGTATTAAAGAGACAAGTTAACTTGAAATTATCGTTCCACGTGGAAGACAGAAAAGCGGACTGCTGGTTGGTTTTCATGAGAATAAGCTTTAGTTTATTTATATTCTAAATTTTGTTATCGGATTCGAAATTAAATTATAATTTTTACGATAATAAAAATATATTTTTATCATTTTAATAATTTATATTCTTATAATTTTAGAAGACGAATTTTTATTATTTTTTAAGAAGACAAAATATAATTTTACATTTACTAACTTAAAATTTTATTTTAGAAAGAGTGGGGCCTTTACCAGCCCCCTAGCTACGGCCCTATACTAATATTTAAGTTTTAATTGTGTTAGTGTGAATTAATTATTTATCAACTTGATTAAAGAAATTACAAAAAATATTTTTATGTATAAAATAATTTATATTATTACGAGAGTACATTTATTTATTTATTTTGTTTAACTTTACACTTTATACATATTGCATATGTGTTGCTATTATTAATTTCAAGCATTACGTTTTTTTATTTATTATATGTTATCTTCAAATGCTCACCTATATTTTAAATACGTAAATTTCACATGTATATACTCGTGATCAAACTTTTAGTATTACTTAATATATATATATAGGTTCAAAGCTTATATTACTTTGTCTAAATACAATAGTTTGGCTAAAATAATAATTAGAGGTTTCGCTATCAGCTTTGTTGCAATTTGCAATTATTTGGGTTTAGTTTTAGGAAAGCTTGATCTGCAAATTAACACCAACAATCTTACAAATTTCACACGTTTAAAGGCATTAACGAGAGTGCTAAAAGAGAGGAAAATTACAAAGAAAAAAATTGAAGGAAGAAAGTACAAAATTTGTACTTTGAATTAAACGAAATAATGAACCTCAGTGGCAATGTGTCATTTTGTTTATATTAACATAAAATTAATTGATTTTGTACAAGTTTATGTTGTTGGATAATATTCGCATCACTTATTATATTATTATATAGTTTTATAATCTCAAAACTTTATTAGATATTTCCAACAAGTTGAATCATTAATTACGTCATTTCAGGATATTTAATTTTAGTGAAAATTTGTAATTTTAGATGGTTTTTTTCTTTTTGTTTTAGATACATTTCAGTTTTTTTTATGATTATTTTAAAGTTATTTTCTGCAAAAATAAGGTTTATTTGATTTATTCACACTCTAATTTTAGTAAAGTTTGATCAATTGGAAATTTGCATGTTTAGATCACATTGCATGCAATTTTCATGCTATACATCCATACTTGATCTATTAACACAACCAAATGAAATAGATCAAGTTACGGTATATGTGATCTAAACATGCAAATTTGTTGTAATAGATCAATGATGGAATTAGTTACGGTATATGTAATGCTTTTTAGATGAGATTGTATGAAATACTTTTCAGATATGATAGTAAAGTTTTGAGCTCAAAAGTTTTTATAATGACATATAATTATAAGGTAATTTATATATATATATATGTATGTATAGTAAAAGTGAGAGATTATTGGATAATATGGACGACACATATATAATAAGAATAATTACATTTATTATTTAATATCATAAAATGTTAGTACAAATTAAAAGTTAACTAAAGTAGTTAAACAAGGGCGAAGCCAAAATTGTTGATAAAGAGGACCAGGATATTTTTATAAAATAGTGTTTAAAGTAGCAGGTCAGACCTACTTTTAGGTATTTTTAAATTTGGGATAATCTTGATTACCAAAATTTAGGGAAAACAAAATAAGATAAATGTTCTATTTATATTAGATATTATAATTATATAACTATATTTTTTTACTTAATTAAAATTTAGATACGATTTATACTTAGATATTGTAATTATTAAAATTTATTTTTACCAAATTAATATTTAGATACTACTTTGTATTAGCTTACCATATTAAACTAAAAATGTTATTAAATTTATCATAAAAATTATAAATCATATAAACGAAATCAAATTTGAAAAACTTAGGGTGTCAAACACAAATTTTTCCTTTTTTTAAACACCGATTATAATATCAAAATAAAAATTTAAAACTTAAAGGGGCTTAAAAGAAATTTTACAAATGTAGGGGACTAAGCCTCTCCTAGCCCCCTAAATTCTCTTCTAGAGCCAAATATGTGTAAATACTCTAATTGATGGTGGATTGATTATAAATTAAGATTAATGCACAAAAGTTATATGTTAGGACTATGATCCCGTATCACACATACATAACTTTTCTAACATCTCATCATAAAAAAAGAGAGAGTCGTCATCACTAAAATACTTGTGTGTTAATTTAAAAAATCAAAACCATCAAACTTGAAATTTTCAAAATATGAATAGATTCATGTACGCTTCCACATTTAATTTTTGTTTTTAATAATTTGACGTGATAATCTTTTACAGATGTATCATTGACCACTAGTTTAGTAATATAATGACATTGTTAAATTCATCGATTAATTTGTTAAAAAATTAATTATAGACAATCTTATAAAAAAAATGTAAAACTAATGGCAATTTGCTAGATTAACTTATCGTGAATATACATTTTTCACTTATTCAACAATGAAAAGGAAATTATTAGATTGAGTCTTAATTTGATTGACATGAGCATTGTTGCCAAAACATGATGACGTGGGTTCAAGTGCGCTGAAGCGAATTATCTTTCTATTTATGGGTTTGAGTGCTATAAGTAGTTTTAGACATTATATCAAAAAAAAACAAATATCATCAAAAATTATTAAAAAGAAAACAATGAAAAGGGAGGATTGATTTTAGGATAAAATTAAAATAACTAAAGCCGGATAATTTTTGGCTTATGTTTTAGTTTGTTAGAACATTTATGATACCTTGAGCAAGCTTTACAAAGTTTCTTCTCACTACTTTATTATTATTTTTAAACAAAGAGCTTTATTGTAGCATATTCATACGATAACCATAATATTTATTAACTTTCCAACTTACAAACATATGTGAACGAGATGTAGCGAAAGGGAAATGGTTAATCCCATTAAATATTCTCAAAACTATTATTTAATTTTTAAATTTATTTTTAATTTATTAATATATTATCTATTACATCCTTCTATTAGTTTAGTCAGGAATATAAATTAAATATGATATAATGCATATTTAAAAGAAGGCCTAAAGTTAGAAAGTTGCTTTAAGGAATAAAAATGAATTATAATTTTTTGGGGGTTAAAGTACAGTTATACCATTATATTAATTTGTAATTTTACGTATTTTAAATAGATTAAAAGATAATGTATCATTTTTGGGCGTGGGGTAAGGGGATAACGCCCTTGTCTACCCCCTTGTCTACGCTCCTATTTAAAATACATGTATATCAAATTATAAACATGTATGTAGTTACTGTATGGATACCTTGAATTTGATTTTTTTTTTTTAATTTAAAAATTGTCATCCTAAATTTTATTTATAGTATTTGTTTCTCAACATGTCAAATTCAAGTTGTCCATGCAATAGATAAATGTGTTTACAATTTGATACGCGCATTTTAAAAATACTCCACGTTAATTCAAATACATTTAACATCTGAATTGATAGTTAAGCTGACAAAAGAACTTAATAGATACAATGTTGATATGTTAAGGACTCAATTTAAAAATATTAAAATTTGTCAACCCCTAATCTTACTTGTGGAGTCTATAAACTTCATTGGTAGTGTACTAAACATTTTCTCTCAAAATAAAGGTTAGTATTTAGTACACTGCTGACAGTGTACTTTTTTTTATTCTACAAGCAGCTTTAAAAAACTAACATGTATCTCCTTTTTACTATTAAAGCAACCCTGTTTTCAATATTAAGAGCTCAAAATAGGAAAATAATAATAACAAAAAAGGAAACCCCATTTTCTTTATTTTGAAGCCATGATATGTTGCTTTTATGGTTTTCTTTTTTTTTTCCACATAAGACTAAGAAGATGAAAAAAGAAGAGGAGGGAACGGGAAAGAGAGATGAAATCTTTATTTAATTTAAATTTTACTTAATGTTAATTTTAAATATTTTATTTAATTAAAATGTCATATTTCATAATTTAATTGGTTCAAAGGTTGTTTTAACAAGAGTTAATAGTTGGTACGTAAAAATTATTAACAGAATAAATTTTTTAGCACGTACTTTTACAAAAAGAAAATATTGTACCTAAATAAGAAAAATAACATAGTTTAGCCCAAAATTTAAATTAATTAACTAATTAAAAAACTAACACAACTTAAACTATTCCACTATAATAAATCTAAATTAAACCTACGGATTTAAACTTAAAACCTTAAAATTTCTGGAACTACTCCTATATCATTAATCCCAACAACCTAAAATTAAGATTTATGGTCAATTTATCATTAAGGTTAAAAAATGATTTTGAAAACGTTGTGGAAAAGTGTTTTTAAAAATATTCTCTCATTTTCACTTTCACCTCCAAAGTTTAAAGTAAATCTTAAAACTATTCACTAATTAATTTTCATAATAAATGTTTTAATTCCTTGGTAATAGTATTTTATTTCAATAATTTCACCCAATAAAGATTATTCTAAACAAATAAATACTTAACAATAAAATGTGTCATGCTCTTATTTGTCATTTTACACATATTAACTTTCAATATCAACTAAATTTTACCAAACTAACCACTGCAATCAACAATTAGCCAATTGCCAAATAGGACCTATTTATTTATCGTTGTTTTTTATTTTAAAAAATATTATTCAAATTTAATGACAAACAAAGATTTAATAATCACAAAGGAGGGCAAAAAGAAACTATATTTGTTGAACACTTGAATCACGTTGATAATAGGCAAAAGGGTAAGTAAGGCATTAAATTAAAAATGTAGAGTAGTGACTAATGAAACCATGTTAGTGAGGTGGAAACCCAATGACTGTGGAGTTGAAGACAAACATAAAAACAATGCATGTTCCTGAAGCGTGTCGTGTTTCGAAGTTTTCCAAATACTGGAGCTGCGTGCCGCTTCTTCTCTACACACTGCTTTCCTAATCACTCACTCCCAAACTCCAATCATCATTATTATCACAACATCCTCCCGCTTCAATCAAAATTACATCTTCAGTTTATTTTATTTATTTTTGAGTTGCCCTTTTTGTCAGAATTACTTGCCAAATGTTTGCATCATTATTCGATCTAAGTGTACTCGAGCAATGTTCAAAATTTAAACTCCAACATTAACTTAAATCAATATAAATTATCTGTCACCTTATTTCTGAATGTGAATCATTGGATTGAATAAGTATTGTAATATTGAAGAGCCCCAGGTTGATAGAAGCCTCTACGTACCAGATTATGAGTCAAATTTTTAATCAGAAATTGTTGATAATCTGCACAAAGTTGTGTTTAAATAAAAATTAATTGGGAACACTAAACGAAAAGATGACGACATGATGGAAGCATTATTGAAGCTGTATTGTGTAATAATAATGATGATTAAAAATGTTATGGGAATCTCGCCATTAAATGGGGGAATATTCGAGTGAATATTTCTATTGGATCAATTTTTTTAATGACTTGAGTTGAGTTAAATAATTGTGTTAAGTAGAAGAATAATATATATGTGTGTGTGTGCATTTTTATAATTTTTTTTATAATGGGCCAATTGTGGGGTTTTGACTTGATTTATGATTTTTTAAATTTTTTGTTGTGATTTCATCATCAACTTTTTTGTGCCTTTCCAGCAATGGTGGGTATTTGGTATATTTTAATGATGATAATAATAATAATTATAATTTAAGGATTATTATCAAATCCATTTTTCATTCTTGACGTGGTTAAAAAATTGGCATAATCTATCACAATTTTTTAAAAATAAAAATTCAAATATTAACGGTTTAATATCTCGTTAAAATTCAAGACATGCAACAGTACGGATGAATATTCCCTGCTAAATGAAATCATAAAACAAAAGATGAAAAAGAAAATAAAGAACAGGAAAACAGATAAATTGAATGGCTTACTAATTAGAAAGTCAATATGTAAATCTTTTACTCTATATGTAATTAAGACAAAAATCACCTTTTAGGCAAATAATTTGGTGATATAAATCTACCAAACTACGTCATATTCATTATAGTGACATTCATCTGTACATATATTATATATTATACATAAGGTTTAATCTCCTGGATTTTGAAATGTTAGAAATCAAGACTTTGCTTTGTAATTTATAGAATAAAAATACATCAATATAATATAAATATGTTTAGGGGAGATCAATTTTGTTGAAAGAATTTTTAGCGAGTCGACAAAATTTTCAGAACGATTTTTATTTCCTGACTCTGTTGAAAGCTTGATTGCTTGAAGAGGTGATAGGTTTATTGCATGAGAGCACCTCATTTGGTGCTTGAGAAGGCAAACCATCGATTGCGACTGTTTCAACTCAATCTTAAGCTCTATAGCATATAAAATATTTTTGAGTGAGAATGTTAGGCGTTCTCGCTTTATGGACTCTTGCCTCTTTACATACTCGAGCTCTTAGCAAAGTCAAGAAACAAAACTTTCGCCGAGAACAAACCCGTTAAGGAGTTTATTATCTCTCCACGGATGATAATTTACAAACTTGTAGAATACACTTGTACGTAGTTTACAGTTGATAAACAATATGATGGCATAAGGGGCGGTTTGAGATTGAGTTTGACTTGCCCCTTGGCGATGTAATGGCCGTCCTAACAGGAACTGCTCCACTGATCACGAACTCATTGTGGCGTGTGTCGGACCGGCTCAAAGGTGCCTTCCTTTCCGGACATGTCTGTTTCTTTCCTTACATATGCAACTGCCGGCCTAGTTGTTACTCTTCCTTTTTCTTTTAAATGCCTTTCTCCCATCCCATGCTGCCACGACTTCAGCCGCCATTAAAATTTCACAATCTACCAATATATATATATGCAAGCTTAAAATTTTTAACTTGAAAAAACCCTTTTTGAGATTTTCACGGTAATCCACTTATTATTAGCAACATGATTTGATCAGTAATGACTTTAGATTATCATTGGAAAAAGATGTAATAGTAATTTAGGGATAATTTCAAAAAAAAAAAAAAAGGTTATTCATTCGTATTGTGGAACTTGTGTCGATGGATTATCCGACCGAATAGGCTTGAGTGCTTGACATAAGCAACATAACCTTGTATTGCCGGCTTGATGGAGGGCCAAATTCGAATTAAGTTGCCATGGTTTTTGAGCTAATAATAGTTTTGCCAAATGTTAAAAGAGGGTGGAGGTGGTTGAGCTGTTAAAATGAATCATTTTCAAATATCATGCTGCATGAAATCATCACCTCCACACATCATTCTAATTTGCTCAAAAATCATTTGAATATCTCAAAACAATTTTTATTTTTTAAAAATAGCAGCTTTATTAATTTATTATTTTTAAATGTCACCATCACTATTGGGTCTCATCAACTGAGTTTTTTTTTTAAAAAAAACTATTTAATTGTTGTGCTTGGATGAATATGTTGAGGGATTTAATTTATATATACACATATATAAGGGAAAATCATTTATATTCCCTATTCTATTCACAAAAATAGTATATGTATCAAATTTGGAGTAAACTGTGAAGTGAAAAGTCACTGGCATTTGTTTAATGTTACATAAAGTGACAAAAGCATGTAAAAGTAATATTACTTATTTATTTTTATCATACAAAGGACGACAAAATTTGAATTTGTGTTATTTAAGTATCAAACATAAACTTTAACATTACTTCAAATAAATTTCGGCCTAATAAATTTTACGCTTCAGCTAACATAATGGAATCTCTTTTATATGTAAATTATAAGTTTTAACCACAAAAATTAAAATTTTAGACTAATACAGCTTTAGCTCAGTGGACATCGTTGCTCTTGCAACAATTAAAGGGCGTATTTCGAGCATGTTTAAATGCGTTTTCCTCTGGTTTACGAGTTGAGAGAGGATTATGGGTAATTGGATAGAAGTAAACATTGTATCAAAATTAGGAAAAATATCAAAATTATACATGAACTTTGATTTAATGTGTAATTTGATACATGAACTTTAATTTTGATTCAATTATATACATTTAAATAAATACATCAATTTAAAAATTATTTGTGTATGCAATAGATAAACATAAAATGATATTATATTGGTAATGTAATTATTAGTTTGTGAGAATTGGATCGAATCAAATTTTTATGTATAAAATTGCACAAAATCAAAGTTCTTATATGAAATTGCACATTAAACCAAAGTTTATGTGTAGTTTTGAGATTTATTTATATAATAAATAAATAAATAAATGTACTAAAAAGCAAATCATAGGATTTTCAATTACAAAAAATAAAAATTTAGTAAATACCTATACTAAACTTAAAACCTTTAATTGAGTTGGTATTATAAATCCATTGGATATCAATTCAATTGAGAAATAATTAAAAAATAATTCTTTTTACAAAATAAATTATATTATTACAAGAGCATTTGACTTTTTATATTTTTTATATAAAATTAAAAAAAAAACATACGTGGGATTTGAACTTAAATCAGAACGATTTTTAGACATTCAACTTTATAATTTCAACTAATGTTTGGTTTTCAATAAATATATATTTTTACATAATTCTTTTATCACCCACAATATGGGTGTGTCATAATCTAGTATAATTTATAAAAAAAATGTATATTTTTAAACTATTATTTAAGCCATTTATTGAATTAGTGTCACAAGTCAACTGGATACTAACTCAGTTAAAAAATTACCAAATGACCAAACTTTTAAATCAAAAGTAATATATTAGAAGGGTTATATAAATAATTTAATTTATTTTAAAAATAAATTCTCTTAAGGATATGTTATTAGTACTTGTACCATGAGTAAGTTGTGAATCTAGTCTCTATACTTCAATTTTGTCATTTTTAGTCTTTATATTTTTCAAATTCTGAAATTTCAGTCCTTATCCAATGGTAACTATTAAATTAATTAAGTTCTATCATTTCTCAAATCATATGCAACATGCATATTATCACATGCGTAATGCCATGTTAGCTTGTTATTTCCATATATTACTCATAGAAAAGTCCATTACTGGATTTAACTGATATTATTTGTGTTAATATTGAAATTTTAAAATTTAAAAAGCATAGAGATCGAGAATGATCATATTGGAGAGCATGGACTAAATCGACTACTTTACGCATGGTATAGGAGCAATAACAGAATTTAGCCGAGCAAATGTAACTACTATAGTTTAGGTTAATACTGAAATTTTAAAATTCAAAAGGTATAGTGACTAAAATTAACCAAATAAAAAAATGCATTTATAATAAAATTAACCAAATTAATGTATATAGACTAAATTCATAACTTATGAGCAATATAAAAACTAATAGAAAAAGTAGACCAAGATCTTAAATTGCGAATACAACAAAAATCTAATTAACAATTTTTTTTTTAACATTTTTTTTACTTTATCAATAATTATTTTTTTAAAAATAAATCAATGCTTAATTTTTTTATATTATACTTATTTATTTCACCGACACTGCATAGGATTAATTTGATTTATTGATTAAGTTTATAACTAAATTATTATCTGGTGCACGAATTTAATATTGTATTATCAATTAAAATATATTTTATTTATTTATTAAAATTATTACAAAATTCATAACCTTTCAAATATATATATTATAATTGAAAAAGTAAAATAATATAATATTTTTTGCTTTTATACTAAAAAAGTAAAAATTATATGAGTATATAATATTTAAACATTTTGACATATAGAATATATTTTTTTTTTCCATTTTTACATTAAAGACTCATAAAAAGTTCACACATTAAATGTTTATGTGTTATATAAATATGGTGTTACTTGTCAAACATTGAAGCCTGCCTTTTATTTTTTTTTTCTCTAAAACATTAGTTTAGTATATATATTACATTTAAAATTAAAAAAAATGAATTTTCTCATTAAATTTTTTTTTGCAGGTTTAAAAGGCTAAGACCCTAAGATTATGAGGGCTTAAATTTAAATCTCATCATACATAAATATAATATATGAGTCATGTTCAGATTTATTCTTACTTAAATAAATTCGGATATACTTTGATTTTTAATTTATTATGCTTTGTATTGAATTAATTTTAATTTTAGTTGATGGAGCATGCTAATATATACAAACTCATACTCTAATTGAACCTATAATATACTTACAAATTCCTTAAAAGAAATTCCTCGATTACACTTTTTCTTTTATTAGATGTGGATTACATTTTTAAAAGTAGTACCTCCTGATTTAGTTGATGCGATTATTCAGCAAGACAAAGCTTTTAAAATTTCTTATGAGGTTTTAAGTTCTAATTTCGTTTATTTAAAGAAAAAAAGAGAGGGTATAATTGTAGTGATTGATCTTGTTTTAACGATTTCACTTAGGTGTAATCAATTAAAAGTGTTGATGCGCATGTCAATTCTACTTATTGTCTATATTAGAGTGGTCAAATTTCACTTATCGTCGGAGCTGCAAATAACCTACAAATTGAACCGGCCTCCACCTTACATCGTATCATTTCCTTTAACTAAAAACCAGTAATTACTTGACGTTTAACAAGTCCAATTCCTATTTTAATGCGACTCAATCAACCAATATTCAGATCCATAGATTTTGAGAATTTTTTTAAAATTTTACGCTAAAAAGTGAAGCATTTTTCCAATTGTAAAACCCATTCAACAATTTAAAATACATTTAATGACATGATTAAAATAACATATTTATATTTGATGTCATAAAATTATATTGTTAAAAAGAAATACGTATAAAGCAACTAAGCAAAGCTATATAGTGGATTGGTGGGGGAGGTGACTAGGAGTGGAGCCGGCCTCGATACGATTAGTGATGAGGAAATTAATTAGACTGGTCAAATGCTAATGTGGTCCTAATTACACTTTATTTGGGTGAGCTTATTCGTAAATTCCATAAATGTTTTGTGAACCATGAAAAGTTATGATGATAATAATGTAGGGTTAGAACCTTGTCCAAAGCCCCTTTTTGTTGTATTATTATTTTTAGAACTGAGCTTTCAATTTGATGATTTCTACGCAAATATCATAGGTCACATCTCTGTCTCTGTGCCGTTCATTAGAAGTTGAAGGATTTGCTGTCATGAGCCTATATTCTTACTTTTCTCTATATTCCTCCCATGATTTTATGCATATTTTCCATTATTTCCTTATTCATTTCTACTGGTATAATTTAGTCATAAAATGTGGATTTCACATGCAAATTTCCAATGAAAACCAAGAAAAAATTCCATAACTATGGGTTTTTTTTTGCTTAAACAAAATGTTGAGTAGTTAATTATAGGTCCAAAATGTTGACTTTTAGTGTTGCAAATGAGGGTGCAGGATCATAAAAATGAAGCAGGCATGGTGGCTGGTGGGTTTAATAAACAAATGATAATCACCAGCTTGCCATCCATGGATGGCATTGTTGACTTTCATATGTACTTTTAAATTTATTTTGTATTGATCATGAAATCATGAACCCCCCATTGTAACTTGTCATTACTACTGATATATCAACTAATATCCTTGTTTGCTATTGCCATTTTCCAATTATATGTAAGAAACAGGCTTTTCTATTTAACTCCAGTACCTAGATTAAAAAGAAAATAGGCAAACAATGGCGCCCCCAATCTTTGATGTTTACAATCTAGCTACCTTTAATATTCTAGGTAGGTCATGCATGATGTAACTATAAAGTAGGTGATTATTGTACCTAAGTGGAAGTGGAAGAGGAAGACGTGGGAAAAGACATACCAATATTTGTAAGGGAGACCGCTTGATAATATTTATAAAATTGGAGGGTCTTCCGGTGCAAAAAGAAAATGTTTCAAAAAGTATTGATGGAGACCCTGGCGTTGGGTGTATATAAAACCCAACCAACCTTGGGATCAATTGTACATCTTAGTCGATTATCTTTAAATTATTTAACTTTCATACTCGATTTCATTTTACCTTCAGAGTCTCTTGATACACCCAATTTCCTTAATAGTAGTAGGCAGCCATGGCGATGGCCATAGATAACGCCTTCGAGGTCGACTTCTGTAGCTACAGCACCAGCACAACCACCACTACTACTGCAGATGAGGATCCAGCTTGTACCTGGAATCACTGGGGATCCCCGGTTGTTGATTGGGGCTCGTTATCGAGCGAGCGTGATGAGTTTCAAGACCTTATCGAGTCCATGATGGATGACGGAACAGGGTTCGAGCTAACTCGATTAGGACATGATCATGAGACGAGTAACTCTGTCTCTGTCTCTGTCTGTGTCTCTGTCTCCACCGATACGATGGTTGCGGATGAAGAAACCAATGGTGAGGATTTCAAGGGGTTGAGGATGGTTCACCTATTGATGGCCGCCGCAGAGGCACTCATGGGGGCTAACAAGAGCCTAGCTCGGGTGATATTGGTTCGGCTCAAGGAGTTGGTGTCCCCCAGTGATGGAACCAACATGGAAAGGTTGGCAGCCTATTTCACCGAGGCCTTACAGAGTTTACTCGAAGGCTCCGGAGGTGGCCATTCAAAGCATTTGATAACCAACGGACCTCAGCATCACCGTGACAAGCATCGTGAAGCGGACATGCTTGCAGCTTTTCAGCTGTTGCAAGACATGTCGCCTTACGTTAAATTTGGTCACTTCACGGCCAATCAAGCCATCCTGGAAGCAGTGACACATGACATGAGGATCCACATAGTGGACTACGACATCATGGAGGGGATCCAATGGGCGTCTTTGATGCAAGCATTGGTGTCTAGGAAAGAGGGACCACCAACCCCACATCTTAGGATCACGGCTTTATCAAGAGGCAGCAACGGTTGGCGATCAATTGGTACCATTCAAGAGACCGGACGACGGTTAACCGCTTTCGCATCCTCCATTGGGCAGCCCTTTTCTTTCCATCAGTGTAGGCTGGACTCTGATGAAACGTTCAGACCGTCAGCATTGAAGTTAGTTCGAGGTGAGGCCTTGATTATCAATTGTATGTTGAACTTGCCTCACTTTAGACATCGACCACCCAGTTCTGTCGCTTCGTTTTTATCCGGCGCCAAGACCCTGAACCCAAGATTAGTGACCCTGGTGGAAGAAGAAGCCGGGCCCATTGGAGATGGAGGATTCATGGGACGGTTCATGGACTCATTGCACCATTACTCGGCCGTGTTCGACTCTCTGGAAGCCGGGTTCCCTATGCAGTGCAGGGCTCGAGCCTTAGTGGAAAGAGTAATTCTGGGGCCTCAAATAACCGGATCCCTGACCCAGATTTACCGGAACCGAAACGAAGAGGAGAGTGGCCGTTGGTCAGAATGGTTAGACACCATGGGATTCAACCCTGTTAGCATCAGCTTTGCCAATCATTGTCAAGCAAAACTTCTTCTAGGCTTATTCAATGATGGATATAGAGTGGAGGAGTTAGCCAACAACAGGGTCGTCTTAGATTGGAAATCCAGGCGTTTGCTTTCAGCTTCCATCTGGACTTCTCCTCCAGACTCTGATTTGTAAAAAAAAAAAAAAGTTACATAAAACAAATTATAAGCAGCCGTTTTCTTTCTCTTTCATCTGCACATTCTTTTTCATCCTCCGGACATGTTACTTTTTGAACCTACTGTTGGAATTAATATGTAATAATCCCATAAAGTAGTTGATTTGGTTTAGAGCTAATGCGGTTGTTGCAAGAACATGATGAGCTTGTTTCGTTTGAGGTTTTCCAATACCATTTTCTGTATGTATTCTTCTATTTTCCTTGGCTGTTGCTTTCACTTCCATTTTTACTCCAAAGTGACGTCCAAACCCAAGATAAAACATTTGCAACAAATGGGTCAAAATCAGGTTTAGATCTTAACGGTGCAAAACAAGGGCTTAATCATTATACACTCTCAGTCACCATCACCATTTTTCTAAAATTAATACCATACTTAATTCATAATTTGGTCTTCGAAGTGTGCCCGTTTTCTCTATTTAGTATCTAAATTGTTTTTTTTTCCAATTTAGCACCTAAAGTATTCTCCTGTTATGGCCTTTATATTTTCAATAAAAATACTACTTAATTATTTTTTACTTAAAAATATATTTATTAAAATTAAATTTAATTAATAAAAAATATTTTTAATCTATTTTTTTCTCATGTTCTCTCTTCCCCCCTCTCTCTCTCCTCCTTCATCTTCTTTCTCACTCCATCTTTCTTTCCAATACAAACAACCGTTCCTCTCCGTTACCACATATGTATATTCATAACTATCAACACTATACACCAAAGCACGAATGGATTTTTTGGGTATCATTTGGTTAACCTAAACACTCAAAGAGAAGTTTATAAAGAAGAGAAGAATATAATGAAATTTGAAGAAAATTCAACAGTGAAAAATACCTAGATTTAGTGTTAAAGTTTCGAGATTTATTTGTAGATCTACAAAAATCTAGTGTTTTTTGAAAGAATAAATGTTGGAAATGAAAAGAAGAGGTCGAAAACAAGAGAATAATGAAATTTGAACTTAAACAACTACCCATGAGTGGCGGTCAACGATGGTAATAGACATTGGAATCTGGAGATTTTTGGGTCATAGACTCAGGGATTACTGTGCTTCGAAGAACTCAGCGCATCATGCAATCAGAAGGGGAGTAGAAGATGAAACACATTCCAAGAAATTTGAATTTAGCAGCAGATCGTCTTACTAAAATTAGTTTGAGCTAAAAATCCAACTTACAAGTCATTGATGAGGCTCTAAGGAAATTTTAGATTTACTTCAAGAAGAAAAAGCTAATGGTTATTTAATGTAGTTGACGTAGTATATCTTTTCTTTTCAAAAAAAAAAGATTATTAATTTAAAAATTAAAAGAAAGATGATTTGAATTTTAAATTAATTAAAGTAAATGTAATTAAACAAAATTTTAATCAAAAGAGATTATAAACAATTTTTAGTTTGTTTTTGTTTAGATTACTATGGACAAAAATACATCTTTCTTTTCTCTCACATGAATAGCATAAAGAACATGATGAAGAACACCCACAAGTTTTGTTAGATTTTCTTTAGGTTAAAAACATTTAATTATTTTATGAAATTAATGAATTTTTTAATTTTTATACTTTATTATTAAATATATATTTTATATATCTTATTTCTATTTTTATAATTTTTAAAACTGATATATAAATATGATAAAAATATTTTTTTAATTAAAGATGTCACGTGACTTATTTTTATTGGTCACTTTTTCTTTTAACAGCAATAAAAAATTGAACCAAAATATATAACGAAATGATACTTTTAAATACTAAATTGAAACAAAAAAAAAATACTAAAATAAAAAATAAGTATATTTCAAAGGTCAAATCGTAAATCAAACTTATTATATATAAGCTTAAAGTAACCAATAGGTGCTAGAATTGTATAATATACATTAACACGTTGGTGTGGGGTTATTTAGATTAATTTTTTATGTTCAGAAATTTATAAATTAAAAACAGGGTTTTGCCCTTCTAATTATTAACAAATTAAAGGTTTAGATTGATGTGAGGTTGTAATTAATGAAACTTTTATATATATGATGAAGCAATCAGGACAAGTTGATGCTTTCGAAAATGGCGAGAAAGTCAATACCTTCGGCGCCAACATGATGTAATTGAATGCAACAGTTTCATTTGGTATAAATTACCCGCATGGATTTCAAATACTTAATTTTGATTTGTTTATTTTCATATGAAATAAATATAATTATTTTTACCTTAAAATATATAAATATTTTTTTTATTGCACCACCAAATTGAATTCAAATGCCCATCTTTTGACCATATATTTAGCAAGCTAAATTACAAATGTAGAATTATTAATATTATGTCGAATAAGTCTTAGCTCGATTTATATAGGTGTTGTAATGACCCAAAATTTACGGGTACCGAAAAAGCGAGTTTTAGGGCCTCCGTCTTAGTGAACCGATTTCGTAAGTATTTATTAGGAATATTTGTGAAGCTACTTGTGTGTTTAATTAGACTTTAATTAAGTGAATTTAGCTTAATTAAAAGAAATTAGGAAAAAAGGCTAAATTGAATAAGGGGTAAAAGTAGAACTATATATTAATAAAAAAAAGAGGGACCAAAATGGTAAATATACCATTCACCATAAATGAGGCCGCAAATGTTGATAAAAATCTAAGATTTTTATTGTTTAATTATTATTAAATTATAATGTATATAATTATTTTATTATATGGTAATTTATATTAGTTATAAATTAAAAATATTATATTATATGAATAAATAAAAAATTTGCCAAATGAATGGTGATGATATTGTACAATTGTAAAAAAAATATATATGTACATTTGTAATACTTATATTTAATTAGTAAATAGATATTTATTATTTAAAATATCTTTATTAGATAAATAATTAAATTGTGAGATTTTGTTGTATAATAAACAAATTGGATAGTGACAATTGTAATAATGTAAATGTAGGGCCCAAATTTATGCTCGGGCCCAAGAATAAATGATCTAAAGGCTAAATACAGTAGGCCCAAATCCTAAACGAGGCCCGCAAAGCCCAAACAAGAGAACCAAAAGCCTTAGCCTTGTCCCGTGCTTAGCGCCGCATACCCCAGCAACCCTCTCCGCAACGTGCTCAACTTCAACACCGGCTCGTGCCCACGTACCTGCGAGAAAAAGGGAGCACAACAGCACAACAGCACAACAAATAGAGGACTAGAGTTTTAGTTTTTGGGGGATTCCGAAGAGGCTATAAAAGCCTTCGAAAATCATTGTAAAAGGGGGATTTTTTATAGCAGAAATAGAGCAGAGTACATAGATACACAGAGGTTTTTTTTTTTAAAAAATACGAGAGCAACACTACTGCAAGTTGTTAGCAAAAAAAAAGTGCAAAGAAGGTTTATATTCTTTTTTTATTTTATTTTTCATTTTCAATTTTGTTTTGGGGACTTCCCATTTTTTTCCATTTTTTTTTAAAAAAACTACTCCAGTATATATAAAAACGGTAAAGTACAAAAGAAAGGGAAACCGAAGGGATCTTACCTCCGTTCCTCCGGCCGTCATTGTTGGTGCGCACGAGGGGAAGTTCGCTGCAAAAGAGGTGAACCCTAAAGAACAAGAAAATGAGGATGTTGGGTTTTGGTTTTTTTGAAACAGAAAGGGAGACAAAAGGATCTTTTTTTTTTTTTTTAAATGGATCTGCTAAAGAGAAAGAAATGAAAGTTTTTTATGTTTTTTACTTTAATAAAACGGTGCCGTGTAGAAAAGGGGAGTGGATTTGCACAGTTGGTCCTCCTTCTTCGCGCCATGATTTAATTGCATCCCCTTCAGCCTTTTTTATTTTTTTTAAATTTGCCCCTGAAGTTTGCGCGCTGCTTTGATTTGGTCCGCATTCAGGCACAGTATTTGGGGCTTGGAATAATTGCATTTTCAGTCCCTATTAACTGGCGCGCGTTACAATTCATCCTTTTTTTACCCTTTTATTAATTTTAATATTATTATTGTGACTATTATTACTATTTTTTTTTACTTTATTATTACTGTGTTTACTATTACTACTAGTATTACTTTTATTTTTTTTCCTCTTATTTTCATTTGGTTATTATTATCCATTAATCATTATTACAGTGGTTTTCTTATTATTACGATTGTTTTTAATATATACTATTGCTTTACTACTATTAGTTTATTATTATTACTATTAATTTTATTGTTGTTTTATTATTTTTATTATAAATCTTATTTATTATTTTTATTATAAATCTTACTTTTATTTTATGTTATTGTTACTATTATCCTTTTATTATTTATTATTATTATCCCTATTATTTTACATGTATATATCATATTACTATACTATATTTTTTTATTATATTTATCATCATATTATTTTATTACATACTATTATATCTATTATTATATATATTATGGTTTACTTTAGTAGTCTTATTATATATTATTTCTTTTACATCTATTATTTTTATTATTATTAGTATACCTTTATTGCTTTTACTACTTTTTTTATTACTGTTAATATCATTACTTTTTTTTATATATTCGTTATTAATTATTTATTATTAGTTTTATATTTCATTATTATTACTATTTGTTTTATTTGTTACATATCGTTTTTATAATTGTAATATTACTTTTTTTTTGTATTTATTGTTATTCCCTATTATTATCGTGTCTACATTTCCACGTTTTTGTTTTTGTTTTTTTCCAAAAACTTAAAAAAATGATTCACAAAGGAAATTTTGTGTGTTTGGAAGTTCGGGAAATCATGCCCAATCGTGCTGGGCTTCGATTTTTCGTTCGTCTAGATCGCTAAATATCCTTGAAAGATTTTGATCGAGTTTTTTGAAAATAAGGCAATGTTTCGTGTTTGGAAGTTTGAAAGATTCGTGCCCAATCGTGCTGGGTCTCGATTTTCTATCCGTCCAAATGACCAAATATCCTTCGGAGGTTTTGATCGAGGTTTCTTAAATAAAGGCAATATTTCATGATTGGAAATTCAAGGAATCGTACCCAATCGTGCTGGGTTTCGATTTTTAGATTAGCCAAATAGTGAAATACCCTTTTCAAATTGCAATACATGAATTTTGGAAATCATGAAATGATCTTGGTATCTAGGGTTTGAAGCATCGTGTCCTATCGTGCTGGGTGTGGTATTTCAACTTTTCGGAACAAGAGAGTTTTTGATATCCAATGCGAATTATCCAAACACTTTTTCATATTTTAATTTTCGACATTAAGGACATTAATCAATCAATACGGTACCAAATTTGGGCGTTGCGAGGGTGCTAATCCTTCTTCGTGCGTAACCGACTCCCGAGCCCATTTTCTTAAAATTCGTAGACCAAAAAATATTTTCTAAAGTGACCCAATCGCACTTCAAAAAAGGACTGGTGGCGACTCCGTTTTCTTTTTAAAGTCGGCCCGTTTTTCCAAACAAAAAAAAGGTTTCGACAACTTAGCGACTCTACTGGGGACCAATAAGAGAGTCAAGCCGTAAAATTGGTTGATTAATGTCCTTTTTATCGAAAATAAATTTTTTTTCGTTTTTTCCCATTTGCATGAGTTTGTGTCGCGTCATATATTTGTTTTGGTTTGAGACACATGGGATATCTCTGTATTCATGTTGCATGACCGTTGTGGTCACACCTTTTAAGTGGGAGCGAGAAGCTATGCCTTCGTGATGTTTTCACCTCTACATGGGCTAGGGGACTGCTTCCGGGATACATCCGTACCTATGGTCCCTTGAGGTTTTCACCTCCGCATGGCCATAAGGAAATGTATTCCCCTAAACTGAACTCGATCCGTATGAGCCTATAATGGGTGAGGATTGAGGAATCTGCTGGTTCAGGTACCCTTCCTTTAGAACTAAACCACATATAGTGAACCCTAAGAGCCTACCCTAGGTAGAGCCATACTAAACCTTAGTGGTTACCCATACGGTGATTTGACATTTTTTACTTGCTTTGGTTGCTATTATGTGATACTAATCTATTTTATTTTGGCCATGTTTGCATGACATTTCATACTTAAAAGGCGTCGATTCCTGTTTTGATTACTAAGATAGAATGCTTGTTATGGAGAACGGATTCCTTAATAAGGTAGAGGATAATGTTGTCGTACGTATATGGTTAGAGAAGACACAACTTGAGAAGGGAGATAGTCTAGCCGAAGGATATACATCGGAATTAGGGGACTTCACTCGCATCAGTACGACACAGAATGAGCTCCAAGAATTAAGGGATATATAGGCCTGTTGGGATGAAGGAACCAAGCAGCTTTTTTACCTTAATTATGGCGATCTACCTTACTTACTGGACATCAGAGTCGACAAACACTTGTTTCGGGCTATGACTCAGTATTGGAATCCCGCTTATAGCTGTTTCACATTTGGGAAGGTGGATTTAGTGCCTACTGTGGAAGAGTACACGGTTTTGCTTCGTAGCCAACGGGTTCAGGTTGACAAAGTTTATTTCAGGGCCGTTAATGCACCAATTTTTGTAAAGAAGTTGATGAGTATCACTGGGATGAGTGAACAGTGGGTCACGACACGAATTCAGCAAAAAGGTAAAGGGAATGCATTCCTTGGATGAGCTTGAGGGAACTGATTGTGGCACATCCAGATACCAAGAGGAAAGTGGACATGTTCGCCTTAAGTATTTACGGCTTGGTAATTTTCCCCAAAGCTCTGAGACATATAGATGAAGCAGTTACCGACTTGTTCGATCGACTTGACAAGGGGGTTACGCCAGTACTAGCGATTCTTGCCGAAACATTTAGATCTTTGAAAGCATGCCGGGGGGCAGGTGAAGGTAGATTTATGGGATGCGACTCTTGTTGGTTTGGTTCCAAAGCCATTTCTGGAAAGTAGACAGAGTTTCTTATCGGGTTTTTTCTGAGAATTACTCCCCGTTAAAGGAGTTGGCAGCTACGCCTAGAAGAGATGACATATTAAAAGAAAGTTGGATTGCGCTTCTTCAGAACCTCCAAGAAAAGGACATTGAATGGAGAGCTCCTTGGTTCATTCCCAACGAAATTCTCTATCGATGCGGGAGTTATGATTGGGTTCCTCTGTTAGGAATTTAGGGAGTCGTTGGGTATGCTCCTTTACTCGTGCAAAGACAATACCAATCAAGACAATTTATACCAGCGACACATGGGCTAGCCCAGTTTGAATTTTCGTATATGGGGAATAATTATAAGAAAAAGGTTCGAGAGATTGCTGATGCTTGGAAACATTTTACAGAACGAAGAAAGTTGCTGTAGGTCCAATGGTAACCCTCGAATACAACGCATTGCGGAGTAGGAGAGTAAATGATAATATCCCTAGACCAACACAGGATGGTGCTCGATCGATAGAGGAATATCTGCAAGTAGTCCCTTCCGAGTTGGAAATCCTGAAACATGACTTTGAAAGTAAAAATTCAGAGTTTGAGAAGAAGATAAAACAACTGAAAGAGGAAAAGGTGCACTTGAGATTAGATATCGACATCTAGAAATCAGAGGCAGAGAAACTGAGGAAAGGGAAAAGGAAAGCCGAAGAAGATTTGGACAGTTTGAAGACTAACTACAAGAAATTGCATCCATCGATAAGGACTGCTGGGTTGGGTAAAACTTCAGAACAATGGCGTCAAGAAATTCAAGAAGAAAAGGGTAAGGTTGATTAGTGGAAGAGGAGGTTTCATAAGGCTTAAGCATAAAAGGATACCCTGAAAAAGACTGTGGGTGAGAGCCAAAGCGAAAATGAGATGTTAAGAGCTCGAGTAGCAGAACTAGAGAGGGCATTGTGTCGAAGCCGCAACTCTACGGTGAAGTTGGAATCAAGCCTAAGCCAGATTGAAGAGTTGAAAGGGAATATGGTAGAGCTCGAAACGACGCTGCAAAATAGTGAGCTCTGGATCCAACTATTGGAGGCAAACAATGAGCGATGGAAAGAACAACTTCAACGATATTAGAACCAAGTCAGAGAAAGAGACTACCTTATGGGCTAAGCTATGGCTCAGATACGAGAAGTGGCTGATCATTTACAAACCTTAGCGGTTCAGGCTGATGTGTTAAGTATAGTATATGAGTTAAAGTCAGACCGGGGTCGAGAGTTAGCTTCGTTTCTTGAGAAAGTTAAAACTTTGGGCATAAGGGCTAGGTCGTATATGTGATTCTGTTTTATGTAAAGGATTTTATTTTTTTCAATAAGTATTCTAAAAGAAATTGAATCAGAATCGACTCCTCTTATTTGTGCATTCATTCATTTGCATTGCATTTCATGCATTTGCATTGCATCACATCATTTGCATTAAATACCATAAAAGAACTCTATTAACTAGAGGTCATATTATAGTTATCTTGGAACATCGCTACTACACTCGAAGGAAAACGAAAGCAATGGATCAAAAGATGGAAAAGTTAGAGCAGATGCAGAAGGAAATGCAAGACCAACTGCAGGAACAGTTGGCTAAGATCCAACAGGACATGAGGGATCAGATGCTGGAATCCCAGTGAAGTATGATGAGCCAGTTAACGCATTTGTTGACTGGAGCGCAGGATAAAGGAAAAGGCCCTATGGTCGATGTCGGAGATGAAAATGAAAATTCTGCTTATCCGCCAGGCTTAGCCCCGATAACTTCTCAAGCACAACCTCCAAGAGTGTGTCAATATCAGACCTCAGTATCAAACCGAAACCTCAGTACCGGTAAATTTCTTGACAGGCTCGAGCTCTAACCCCAGAGATAATTTGGCAAAGTCGATGGTCCCTGATCTTGATGATGCAGTGGAAGAGGAAAAAACGAAGGCAGAACTCCCAAAAGAGTTTGAGGATTGATACAAATGGCTAGAGGAGAAGTTTAAAGCATTGGAAAGTGCTGATTACCAATACGAGGTGGATGCTAGGAAGCTGAGTCTAGCCCCAAATCTGGTATTTCCTCCGAAATTCAAGATGCCAGAGTTTGAAAAGTACAACGGGACCAGCTGCCCTGAGGCCCATATTACCATGTTCTGTCGGAGAATGACGGGATATGTTCACAACGACCAGTTGTTGATCCATTGTTTCCAGGATAGTCTGATTGGAGCTGCAGCAAAGTGGTACAATCAGCTCAGTTGTACTCAAATCAAATCGTGGAAAGATTTGGCACAGACCTTCATGAAGCATTACGGCCATGTGACTATATAGCACCTGACAGGATCACGTTGCAAAACATGGAGAAGAAGTCAGGCGAGAGTTTTAGGAAATAAGTCCAAAGGTGGAGGGAGGTCGCTACGCAAGTCCAGCCACCGCTACTAGAAAAAGAAATGACCATGCTCTTCATTCATACCCTGAAAGCACCTTTCATCAATCATATGTTGGGGAGCGCGACCAAGAGTTTTGCAGACATAATGATGTCTGGCGAAATGATAGAGAACGCAATAAGGTGTGGAAAAATAGAAGCTGGAGAGGGCATGAAAAGATCAGCTCCAAAGAAAATGGAGAATGAAGTGGGTAATGTAAGCTGGGGTTATCCCAAACCCATTACTATTAATCAACCAAGACCGGTGACTGTGGGCCAGCAGGCCCTACCAAGACAATAACCCAACACAAGATAGAAGACCGAGAAGTTGCAGTTTACTCTCATACCTGTGACGTATAGGGAGTTGTATAAAACTCTGTTCGATGCGCACGTCGTAGCCCCGTTCTACTTGAAGCCGCTGTAGCCTCCATATCCCAAGTGGTATGACACAAACGCTCAGTGTGAATACCATGCGGATGTAGTAGGTCACTCGATAGAAAATTGTACTTCATTCAAAAGGTTAGTCAAGAGACTTATCAAGGCGGGGGTGGTAGGTTTCAATGACGCTCCTGGTGGAGGGAATCTATTACCCAATTATACGGATAATGGGGTAAATGCGATAGTTGAGAATAGGGGGAGGGGAACTAAGCAGGAAGTTGCTGAGGTCAGAACCCCATTGAGGGTAGTTTGGAAAGAAATGTAGAAAATGGGGTTAGTTCTGTAAGGGAATGTGAACAGATCTCGAGATGCAAGGAACTACTGTGAGTTCCATGACAAGAAGGGCCATGAGATCCAGCAGTACAATGAATTCAAAACCCTAGTAAAAGGGTTAATGGATAATAAAGAGCTGTAGTTCTTTGACTTTTTCGAAGAAGAGGATGTATGTGCCACAGAGGGTGGGTCTGCAGAGAGGATCCCTAAGGTCAATCACCCAATAGTGATTATCACACGACCGAGGGTCAACGAAGCAGGAGTGAAAATGGCACCGAGGGTCGAAATTCAAAAACTTGTGACTTTTCCTTATAAGGATACACCGAGGGTTGTAATTCAAAAACCCGTAACTTCTCATTGTAAGGATACACCGAGGGTTGTAATTTAAAAATCTGTGACTTTTCCTTATATGGATAACAAGAGGGCACCCTGGAATTACAATTGCTTTGTGACAGTTTCCGGGAAAGAGAGTTCGGCTAGCACACCCAACCTAGAAGCCGAACGCATTGAAGGAAAATCCTTTATGATCAGAGGGGGAGAAGAGAAAACAGGGTCAACGATTAATGAACCAGTGATAGAGAATGAGGCTAAAGAGTTTTTGAAATTCCTGAAGCATAGTGAGTACAGTGTGGTGGAACAGTTACACAAGCAGCCAGCACGTATATCAGTACTGGTTTTACTTCTAAACTCAGAAGGACACCGTAGTGCGTTAATGAAAGCGCTGAACCAGATTTATGTTGCTGATGACATTTCGGTAAACAAATTAGACCGTCTCGTTAGCAATATAACGCAGACAATATCATCTCTTTCAGTGATGATGAAATACCTCCTGGGGGCATAGGATCCACCAAGGCTTTCCACATCACTACTCGATGTAAGGGATATACATTACCAGGGGTATTAATCGACAACGGGTCGGCACTAAATGTCTTGCCCCTATCTACACTGAATAGATTACCCATAGACAGCTCACATATGAAAACATGCCAAAATATAGTGAGGGCATTTGATGGCACCGAAAGGAAAGTAATGGGAAAAATCGAGATACCTCTCTTAATCAGGCCAAATACATACGAAGTATATTTCCTTGTAATGGACATCAAGCCCTCTTATAATTGCTTATTGGGGAGGCATTGGATCCATTCAGCGGGAGTCGTACTATCATCATTGCACCAGAAGTTGAAGTTGGTGACAGAAGGCTGATTGATAACCATAAATACGGAGGAAGATATCATCGCGTCTGTTACTAGTAATGCACCATACATAGAGAATGATACGGAGGCTATAGAGTACTCCTTCAGGTCATTGGAGTTTGTAAATGCGACTTTCATCTGTGAATGAAGTAGGATTCCGGAGTCTAAAATCTCTGAAGTAACAAGGATGGGCCTCCAGCTGACAGTAGGAAGAGGAGCATTGCCAGGAAGGGACTCAGAAAATATTTCCAGGGGCCAGTCAAAGTGCCAGGATTGGTAGACAACCATGACCGCTTTGGATTGAGGCATAGACGGATGGCGGCAGCAGAGGAGGAGGAGTGAAGAGGAAGCGTGAAAAGAGAGGCGGGGCACGGCCCGAGCAGTCTTTGAGATCGAGTGGGGCTCAATGACTTTTCCCCATATATCTAGTACATTCGTGTCGGGGGGAATCATCCATTCAGGATTGGAGAATATGAATAAGGAAACGGCTGAGGACATGATGAGGGCTTTGAGCATCAACGCCGTGTCTGAAGAGGATTCAAATGAGGAGAACTTGGAGGGTATTCGCCCTTACGAGTCTGAAAGTATTCTGAACAATTGGACTGCGGAAGAAATTCCTGTAGTTTTTAGCACTAAAACAGAGTAATGTTCAAAACACACTTGTTGTTTCAAGCCTAGAAACAATAAGGATCTTTTGTGAAACAGGCTCCTGTTCAAGTATCTTTATTTTCAATAAAAATGCATTTTTCCTTTCATACTGTGCAATTAATATGTTACTCTTTTTCCATTCCATTCATAATCATAACACATAAATGATTTATTCTTAAATTCATTTCATTGAATATTCTTTCATACCTATCATAGGTCCCCAGATATCGACGTCATGAGTGACACTGCTATGGACCCAAAATTCCCTTATGAGCAAGACATGTGCTTAGAAGGATCTCGGGATTTTATAGATGACAAAGATTCTAGTTTATCTCTGGATTTGTTAAGGATGGTAGAGCGGGAAGATAAGCTGATTCTACCTCAGAAAGAGACAATTGAAAATGTGCTTCTAGAGGATGGGAAAGAAGTGAAAATCGGCACCTGCATAACCAATGAAATAAGGTAGAACCTCATTAGACTTCTGCTAGAGTTCAAACATGTCTTTGCGTGGTCATATCAGGATATGCCTAGGTTGAGTGCTGACATTGCGGTACACCGTATCCCCATAAAAGGAGATTGTAAGCCGGTCCAGCAGAAACTTTGAAGGATGAGACCCGATGTCGCGGTAAAGATAAGGGAAGAAGTCAAGAAGCAATTTGATGTTGGGTTTTTACGAGTGGTGAATTACTCAGAATGGGTAGCCAATCTTGTCCCTGTTCCTAAGAAGGATGGAAAAGTACGAATGTGGATTGACTACAGAGATTTAAACAAGGCCAGCCCAAAAGATAACTTCCCATTGCCTCACATCGACAACTTGGTGGATAACACGACGGGGTATTCATTTTTCTCCTTCATGGACGGTTTCTCTAGATACAATCAGATAAAGATGCATCCTGAAAACATGGTAAAAACCACCTTCATAACCTTATGGGGAACTTTTTGTTACCAAGTGATGCCATTTGAGTTAAAGAATGCGGGAGCAACATACCAAATGGCTATGGTAACTTTGTTTCACGACATGATGCACAATAAGATCGAGGTCTACATCGACGACATTATCGCAAAGTCGCAAACAGAAAGGGAGCATGTGCAAGTTTTGAGGAAATTGTTCTTGAGGTTAAGGAAATTTTAGCTGAAGCTTAATCCAGCCAAGTGTACTTTCGGGGCTCGATCAGAAAAGCTACTTAGTTTCGTGGTCAGTGAAAAAGGAATTGAAATAGATCCGGATAAATTCAAGGCCGTACAAAAATTGCCTCCACCTCGCACTCAGAAAGAAGTTCGAGGTTTTCTAGGAAGATTGAATTACATTGCTCGATTTATTTCGCAATTGACTGAGAAGTGTGATCCAATATTCTGTCTCCTTAAGAAGCATAATCCAGGCATGTGGGACGACGAATGCCAGAAAGCTTTTGGCAAAATTAAGTAATGCTTGACTAATACTCCAGTGCTAATGCCACCTAGTCCAGATAGACCATTGATTCTGTACTTGACGATATTTGATAATGCAAAGAGATGTGTGCATAGCCAACACAATGAAACAGGGAAGAAAGAAAAGGCGATATACTACCTCAGCAAAAAATTTACTGAGGGTGAAATGAGATACTCGCCAATTGAAAAGTTATGTTGTGCTTTGTTCTGGACAACTCGGAGGTTGAGGCAGTACATGTTATACCATACGACTTGGTTAATCTCGAAACTAGACCCTCTTAATTACATGGTGGAGTCAACTGCCCTGAATGAAAGAATGACCTGACGGAAAATTTTACTATCGGAGTTCGACATAGTCTATATGGACCAGAAGGCGGTGAAGGGGAGTGCAATAGTAGATTTTCTAGCCAGTAGGGCGCTAGATGATTATGAGCATCATAATTTTGATTTTCCTAATGAAGATCTGATGTTTGTAGCGGCGACTGAGGAAGATACCCTAAAAGATCATCCTTGGAAATTGAACTTTGATGGAGCGTCTAATGCCGTTGGTAATAGAGTTAGGGCAGTCTTGATATCCCCAAATGGAGACCATTATCCATTTACTTGTAAGTTGGATTTTGACTGTACGAAAAATATGGCAGAGTACGAAGCATGTATCATGGGAATCCGAGCTTCTATAGATTGCAAAGTCAAGTTGCTAATAGTATATGGAGATTCCGCGTTGGTGATCTATCAGCTCAAAGGGGAATGGGAAACGAGAGATCCCAAATTGATCAGTTACCGAAAGTTGGTCTTGGAGCTGATTAAGGAGTTTGATGATATCACATTCTTTTACCTACCACGTGCTGAAAACCAGATGGCTGACGCTTTGGCCACATTAGCTTCTATGATCAGAGTAAATGATCAGGAGGGTATGAATCCCATTCAAATGAGTATCTGCGAGACTCCGGCTCACTGCCATAATATCGACGAAGAGGAGGAGAGAGATGATAATCTTTGGTATCAAGATATTCTGCGGTATATGAAAAGCTGTGAATACCCTGACCAAGCAACTAAAAATGATAAGAGAACAATAAGAAGACTTGTCAGTGACTATGTCCTAAACGGAGAGATCCTGTATAAAAAGAGAAGGGATCAGGTGTTGCTAAGATACGTCGATGCTGTAGAGGCTAAGAAAATCCTGGAAGAAGTCCATGACGGTGTCTGTGGAACGCATGCCAATGGGTTTACAATGGCCATACAAATCATAAGATTTGGGTATTACTGGTCCACGATGGAAGGGGACTGTATTTGTTACGCCAAGAAATGCCACAAGTGCCAGATTTATGGGGACAAGATCCATGTACCTCCTTCACTCCTTCATGTTATGACTTCTCTGTGGCCTTTCTCAATGTGGGGCATGGACGTTATTTGGCCAATCTCACCGAAGGCTTCTAATGGAAATCGATTCATCTTCGTGGTCATTGATTACTTCACCAAATGGGTAGATGCAGCTTCATATGCCAATGTCACGAAGACAGCAGTTAGTAAGTTTTTGAAGAAAGAAATTATATGTCGCTACGGTATGCTAGAAAAGATCGCATCTGACAATGCTTTGAACTTGAACAATAGCACGATAGTGGAAGTCTGCTGTCAGTTCAACATTAAGCACCATAACTCCTCGCCATGTCGCCCGAAAATAAATGGCGCAGTTGAGGCAGCTAATAAAAATATCAAGAAAATTATGGGGAAAATGACTAAGACCTACAAGGATTGGCATGAAAAGTTACTGCTTGCCCTCTACGCCTATCGAACATCGGTTAGAACCTCTACCGGGGCAATTCTTTTCTCATTGGTTTATGGGATGGAGGCAGTCTCGCCTATTGAAGTTGAAATTCCGTCTCTCCGGGTTTTGTCAGAGCTGAAGTTGGACGAAGCAGAATGGGTTCAATCTCGATATAATCAACTGAATCTAATTTAAGAAAAGAGGTTAAGAGCCATTCGCCATGGTCAAATGTACCAGAAGCGGATGATGCGGGCTTACAACAAGAAGGTCCGCCCCAGAGTATTCTATGAGGGAGACTTGGTGTTGAAACAGATCCTCCCTATGCAAAAAGACTTCAGGGGAAAGTGGATGCCTAATTGGGCAGGACCTTATGTTGTAAAGATGACTTTCTCTGGGGAAGCGTTGATACTCGCTGAGATGGACGGACAAAGTTTGCCAAATCCAATTAATGCAGGCTCAGTTAATAAGTACTTCGCTTGAAAATGGGCTAAGACGAAAACCCGCAAAGGACGTCTTAAGTTCAAAAAAAAGAGAGGCTAATGCGAAAACCCGTAAAGGGCGCTTTGAGAACAAAGGGGCTTTGAGTTGAAAACCCAAAAAAGGCAGCTCAGATTATGACCATTTCGTGATGGGGCATACAATAGTTTTGCTACGCTTGAATTAACAATGAGGAGGTATGTTACATCTTGGGGGCATCGACAAAGTACCACGGATCTCCTAGACACATGTTGAACTCAGAATGGTCTTCAAGAAGTACGTACAGAGAAGCTCAGGCTGTGATATCTGGGGCATCAACGCCATTCTTACTCATTTTTGTACCTTAGTAGAATTTTTTTTCTTTGCTCAATCCATTCTTCACGGGTTTTATCCCGAATAAATTACAGTGTTATTCATTTCTATAATCTTTTTCCAAGCATTTCATATTGAAGTAATGATTACTGAACTAATAATGCTTTCACAAAAGAAGTTTTGTGTATTACTTTGAAAGCATCTAAATAATACAAAACAGGACGATTGTTTAGAACTAACCAGGCTTAAAGGGCTCAAAGCACTTGAGATAAGGGACTAAGCAGTGACGACATCTTCAGATTCTTTGTTAGGAGTATCAGTTGAGCAAAGAAGACATGTCAGGGATATCACCTTAATAAACAGCAAGCAATGACAGCCCAAGTGTTAAAAATGGATCATTCTCATGACATTTTGCATCCATTCATAGCATTCATAATACATATGGTTAGGAGCATTTTCATGACATCCTAATCATTTGACATAAGCATAGACCCCATGAAATCAATTCTACAGATAGGTTCCCCGGAAGACAATGTAGCAAAATTGATGGGAGTCACAAAAGGCTACAGATCTTATTTCCACTGAGCAGGAGTGGAGCAGATTGAAGACAACAGATCTTATCTCTACTGAGCAGGAGTAGAGTAGATCAGAAGACTAAAGCCTTATCTCCACTAAGCAGGAGTGGAGCAGGCTGAAAGAAAGCAGATCCTATCTTCACTGAGCAGGAGTGGAGCAGATCGAAGATTATAGCCTTATCTCTACTGAGCAGGAGTGGAACAGGCTGAAAGAAAGCATATCTTATCTTCACTGAGCAGGAGTGGAGCAGATCATAGCGGATCCTATCTCCACTGAGCAGGAGTAGGGCAGGTCAAAAATGGTGAATCTTATCTCTATGTATCGGTAATGGAGCAGATTTAAGCCACTAGCCTTATCTCCACTGAGCAGGAGTGGAGCAGGCTGAAAGAAAGCAGATCTTATCTTCACTGAGCAGAAGTGGAGCAGGCTGAAAGAAAGCTGATCTTATCTTCACTGAGCAGGAGTGGGGTAGATCAAAAATGGCAAATCTTATCTCTATGTATTGGCAATGGAGCAGATTTAAGCCACTAACCTTATCCCCACTGAGCAGGATTGGAGCAGGCTGAAAGAAAATTACAGATCTTGTCTCCATTGAGCAGGAGTGGGGCAGATCGAAGATGATGAGCTTTAATCCCCTAAACAGTAGGGTAATAGACTGAAAATTGTAGATCTTATCTCTACTAAGCAGTAGTGGAGCAGATCGAGACAAAATTCCTATACCCCTGAAGATGCAGTGGGTCAAAGCAAGGCTACCTGAAGAAAGGAAACATCAAGTCAAGACTCAGCAATACCGGGCAAAATTGGCCCTTTTAAAGTCTTTGCTCTATTCTTGTTACACGACAACGAGCAAAGAGGGGCAGCTGTAGGGCCCAAATTTATGCTCGGGCCCAAGAATAAATGATCTAAAGGCTAAATACAGTAGGCCCAAATCCTAAACTAGGCTCGCAAAGCCCAAACAAGAGAACCAGAAGCCTTAGCCTTGTCCCGTGCTCAGGGCCGCATGCCCCAGCAACCCTCTCCGCAATGTGCGCAACTTCAACACCGGCTCGTGCCCATGTACCTGCGAGAAAAAAGGAGTACAACAGCACAACAAATAGAGGACTAGAGTTTTAGTTTTTGGGGGATTCCGAAGAGGCTATAAAAGCCTTCAAAAATCATTGTAAAAGGGGAATTTTTTACAGCAGAAATAGAGCAGAGTATATAGATACACGGAGGTTTTTTAAAAAAAATACGAGAGCAACACTACTGCAAGTTGTTAGCAAAAAAAAGTGCAAAGAAGGTTTATATTCTTTTTTTTTTATTTTATATTTCATTTTCAAGTTTGTTTTGGGGTCTTCCCATTTTTTTCCGTTTTTTTTAAAAAAACTACTACAATATATATCAAAACGGTAAAGTACAAAAGAAAGGGAAACCGAAGGGATCTTACCTCCGTTCCTCCGGCCGCCATTGTTGGTGCGCACTAGGGGAAGCTTGCTGCAAAAGGGGTGAACCCTAAAAAACAAGAAAATGAGGATGTTGGGTTTTGGTTTTTTTGAAACAGAATGGGAGACAAAAGGATCTTTTTTTTAAATGGATCTCTTAAAGAGAAAGAAATGAAAGTTTATTATGCTTTTTACTTTAATAAAACGGTGCCATGTAGAAAAGGGGAGTGGATTTGCGCAATTTTACCCTAAATGGGTAAATTCGCAGTTGGTCCTCCTTCTTCGCGCCATGATTTAATTGCATCCCCTTCAGCCTTTTTTATTTTTTTTTTTAAATTTGCCCCTGAAGTTTGCGCGCTGCTTCGATTTGATCCGCATTCAGGCACAGTATTTGGGGCTTAGAATAATTGCGTTTTCAGTCCCTATTAGCTGGCGCGCATTGCAAATTCATCCTTTTTTTTACCCTTTTATTAATTTTAATATTATTATTGTGACTATTATTACTATTTTTTTTACTTTATTATTACTATGTTTACTATTACTACTAGTATTACTTTTATTTTTTTTTCCTCTTATTTTCATTTGGTTATTATTATCCATTAATCATTATTACAGTGTTTTTCTTATTATTAAGATTGTTTTTAATATATACTATTGCTTTACTACTATTAGTTTATTATTATTACTATTAATTTTATTGTTGTTTTATTATTTTTATTATAAATCTTACTTTTATTTTATGTTACTGTTACTATTATCCTTTTATTATTATCCCTATTGTTTTACATCTATATATCATTATTACTGTACTATATTTTTTTATTATTATATTTATCATCATATTATTTTATTACATACTATTATATCTATTATTATATATATTATGGTTTATTTTAGTAGTCTTATTATATATTATTACTTTTACATCTATTATTTTTATTATTATTAGTATACATTTATTTCTTTTACTGCTTTTTTTATTACTGTTAATATCATTACTTTTTTTATATATTCGTTATTAATTATTTATTATTAGTTTTATATTTCATTATTATTACTATTTATTTTATTTGTTACATATTGTTTTTATAATTGTAATATTACTATTTTTTCTTCTTTTTTTGTATTTATTATTATTCCCTATTATTATCATGTCTACATTTCCACGTTTTTGTTTTTGTTTTTTTCCAAAAACTTAAAAAAATGTTTCACAAAGGAAATTTTGTGTGTTTGGAAGTTCGGGAAATCGTGCCCAATCGTGCTGGGCTTCGATTTTTCGTTCGTCTAGATCACTAAATATCCTTGAAAGATTTTGATCGAGTTTTTTTTAAAATAAGGCAATGTTTCGTGTTTGGAAGTTTAAGAGATTCGTGCCCAATCGTGCTGGGTCTCGATTTTCTATCCGTCCAAATGACCAAATATCCTTCGGAGATTTTGATCGAGGTTTCTTAAATAAAGGCAATATTTCATGATTGGAAATTCAAGGAATCGTACCCAATCGTGCTGGGTTTCGGTTTTTCGATTAGCCAAATAGTGAAATACCCTTTTCAAATTGCAATACATGAATTTTGGAAATCATGAAATGATCTTGGTATCGAGGGTTTGAAGCATCGTGTCCTATCGTGCTGGATGTGGTATTTCAACTTTTCGGAACAAGAGAGTTTTTGATATCCAATGCGAATTATCCAAACACTTTTTCATATTTTAATTTTCGACATTAAGGACATTAATCAATCAATACGGTACCAAATTTGGGCGTTGCGAGGTGCTAATCCTTTCTCGTGCGTAACCGACTCCCGAGCCCGTTTTCTTAAAATTCATAGACCAAAAAATGTTTTCTAAAGTGACCTAATCACACTTCAAAAAAGGATTGGTGGCGACTCCGTTTTCTTTTTAAAGTTAGCCCGTTTTTCCAAAAAAAAAAAGGTTTCGACAATAAATATATACATTTGTATTATATTTATTTATTTACTTGAAAATTAAGTAAAAGATAGTTGTTAATTAAATAATTATATTATGAGATTTTTGTGTATGATAAACAAATTAAGTGGTGACAAATGTAATATAAATATGTGTTATTAAAAGATATTTATTATAATTATTGTCATTATTAACTAATATATATATAAGAAAGAAAATAAGGAAAGAAAGCAAAAGAAAGAATAGCAGAAGCCATTCGAAAACAAGAAGAAAGAAAGGGGAAAGAAAAGAAAAAGGGAAAAAATAAGGTTAAAGGGGAAAGAAAAGAAAAAGGGAAAAACTAAGGTTTGAAGGTTTAAAGCTTTAATAGGTAAGTTAATTAAGTCCTTTTTACTTAATTTTGATGTTTTAGAAGCTTTAGAACAAGGTTTTGATGAAATTAAGTTGATACTTTGAAATTTGATAGGTTTATAAGTATAGTTCATGTTGAACAAAAGGATAAATTAGGGATTTAATTGAATGAATTTCAAGTTAGATTTGGTAAGGGACAGAATTGTAAAAGAAGCTATAAGTTTTGTGTTTAAAGGACTAAATTGAAAGAAATTTTAAATTATAATTTTATTGTGAACATTAGATAGTTAAATTGAATGTGAACAAATTAGAAATTAAAAGTGATTTGAATTGATTCAAAATGAATTGAATGAAGAAAATATGTGATTATTTAAAATGTATATTAATTGAAAAGTGATTAGTGATTTGAACTTGATTGGAAAATGAATTGAAAATATGAATTGAATAAAAGTGCCTGAAATACGACACATAAAGTGCTTGATCTGCAAAGCCGATAAATCTCAGATTTATCATTTTGATTCAATTCAAATCACTTTTAATTTCCATTTTATTCACATTCAATTTCAATAGCCATAAACATTTTTAAATCAATTTCATTCAAATCAATATCATTATTTCAATTACTTTCCTAAATTTATCTACCATGCATTTTAATTAAAATATAACAATTAATAATAAATAAATTTGAATTACAGTAATACAAACCCGGATTTGTTCGATTGCTCCTCGATAATTTTTCCTTTCCTTTCGGTGCCGATACCTCGGGTTCTTTGCTAACTACGAAAATAATAATAATAATAATTTACACTTATTAATTACAACACTAATTTATAATAAATGATTGAATTTCTATTCAATTTATACCCTAATTCCAATTTAATCCTAATTAACTCATTTACTTTTATAATTCAATTCATACTTCATTTCTATTCAATTTCCTTTCATATTTCACTTAACTATCTAATGTTCATAATAAAATTATAATTTAAAATTTCTTTCAATTTAGTCCTTTAAACACAAAACTTATAGCTTCTTTTACAATTCAATCCCTTACCAAATCTAACTTGAAATTCATTCAATTAAATCCCTAATTCATCCTTTTGTTCAACATGAACTATACTTATAAACCTATCAAATTCAAAGTATCAACTTAATTTCATCAAAACCTTGTTCTAAAGCTTCTAAAACATCAAAATTAAGTAAAAAGGACTTAATTAACTTACCTATTAAAGTTTTAAACCTTCAAACCCTAATTTTCCCCTTTTTCTTTTCTTTCCCCTTTCTTTCTTCTTGTTTTCGAATGGCTTCTGCTATTCTTTCTTTTGCTTTCTTTCCTTATTTTCTTTCTTTTATATATATATATGTATATATTAGTTAATAATGATAATAATTATAATAAATATCTTTTAATAACACATATTTATATTACATTTGTCACTACTTAATTTGTTTACCATACACAAAAATCTCATATATAATTATTTCAAGTAAATAAGTAAATATAATACAAATGTCTATGTAAGGCCCAATTTTTGACCTCAACCAAACCCATTAACCAGAAAAAATAAACACAAGCCCAAATAACTAACCTAGACCCAGCCCACAACCTAAACACAAAAAACAAAACCCTATCAGCCAGCCCTTGGCGTCGCCGCTAGCAGCCTTCGCAGCCACGTCGCCCGCCCCTCCGCATCGTGCGCGCCTCCAACGCTCGCCCTCTCCACCACGTACCTACAAAATAGGAGAACTAGTTGTAAATAGAAGGCTATAAAAGCCGAATCGAAAGAGTGTAAAAGGGCCCCTTTTTTACGAATAGATAGAAAAACGCAGACTACAAATCGGTTTTTAGAGCATCAATATAGAAAGAACAGACAAGCAAAGGTTTTTTTTTTCTTCTTTCGTTATTTTTTTCCCTTTTTGTTTTCGAATCTATGTTTTTTAAAAGAAAAGTTTCTTCTTCTTTTTTTTTTCCTTTTTATACATATTAAAGTTTTAAAATATATTTTAAAAAATTAAAAAATCACCTTTTTTGGAATTTTGGCCACCATGCACGGTGGCCGGCGGCGGCGGCCGCGTCACGGCAGCCCGGCGACTGAACCCTTGGCCGGATTTGGAAGGGAGAGGGAGAGGTTGAGAGAGTTTAATCTGTTTTTTTTTTTAATGGGGTAAAAGTGTTTTTTTTTTGGGTCAAAATTTTAACATTTATAGGGGTATTAAACGACGTCGTTTTAGGCCTTATTCCCAGGCGCCAAAACGGCGTCGTTTTGATGTTGGACCTGAGACCCGACCTGATAGGCTGGAAAGATCCGCGTGTTTTGGACTGAGGGTCTATTTGCACCCTCAGTCCCTCCATTTTTATTTTTTTAAAATTAAGTTTTCCTTTTATTTTAATTTGGCCCTGTATTTTTGCTTACTTTTTTGTTTTAATCCCGCGACACACGGCGCAGTTTAGGAGGGCGGGAATATTTCCCATTTGGTCTTCCCCCTTTTATGCGCGTTGCTAAAGGGCCCTAATTCATTTATTTCTTTAAAAATTCGCCCCAGATTTTGTTTTTAAACTCAATTTAATCCCTATTTTACTTTATTTTCAAATAAATTATCTTTAAATATTTATTATTATACTTACTGTTTTAATATTACCATTACTATTATTGTTTTTATTTATTTTTCTTTTTAGTTTATTATTATTACTATATTCATTAGTATTGTTAGTATTATTTTATTATTGCCACTATTTTTTATATATATATTATTATTAAAATCATATTTTTTCTATTATATTTATTATTACTGTTATAATTATTATTATTTATTTATCACCATTAATTCTAATATTATTACTATTATTTTATTATTAATACTATTTTATCTTTACTATTACTTTTATTATTATTTTTCATTACTATTAATATTATTATTATTACTAATTTAGTATTATTATTATTTTACTATTATAATTATTCTTTTAATACTGCTATTACTATTATTTTTTATTTTTATTTATAATTAACTTTGTTATTGTTATTATATTCATTTCTTATTATTATTTTATTATTACCACTTTTTCACATTATTGTCACTATAATTATGTTATTATTATATTTATTATCATTTTTAATTTTATTATCGACATTATTACTATTATTATTATATTTTTTTTACTATTATTTGTTTATTAATGTATTCTATCATTATTATTGCATTTTTTGTTACTATCATTATTATTCTATGGTTTTTATTATCGTATATAGCTTCTATTTTTGTCACTATTCGCTAAGTATGACCATTTTCACGTTTTAACCGATTTTCTATCTTAAGGATTACATTGACTTTATCTTTTATTGTTTTTTACTTTTTACCCAAACTCATAAAAAGGGTTTTTACAAAGGTAATATTTTGTATTTGGAAGTTCAAGAAATCGTACCCTAACGTGCTGAGTTTCGATTTTCCGTTTGTCCAAATGACTAAATATCCTTTTAAGATTTTGACCGAGTTTTCTTAACTTCAAAAAAATAAAGTAATATTTCATGTTTGGAAATTCGAGAAATCGTGCCCTAACGTGTTAGGTTTCGATTTTTTTTTAGTTTGGCTAAATAGCGGAATACCCTTTTTAAATTGCAATGCATGAATTTTGGAAATCATGAAATGATCTTGGTGTCAAGGGTTTGAAACATCGTATCCTAACGTGCTGAATGCGATATCTCATTTTTTCAAAACAAGAGAATTTTAATATCCAATTCGAATTATCCAACATTTTCTAAAAAGATTCGTATTTTAAAATCTATTCCAATTTTCGATATTAGGACATTAATCAATCAATAAGGTACCAATTTTGGGTGTTGCGAGAATGCTAATCCTTCCTCATGCGTAATCGACTCCCGGACCTGTTTCCTTAAAATTCGTAGACCAAAATGTTTTATAAGGTGACTCAATCACACTAAAAAAAGATTGGTGGCGACTCTATGTTTTTAAAGTCGGCCCGTTTTCTAAACAAAAAAACGGTTTCGACAATATATATTTATATTATTACAATTGTCACTATCCAATTTGTTTATTATACAAAAAATCTCACAATTTAATTATTTATTTAATAAATATATTTTAAATAATAAATATCTATTTACTAATTAAATATAAGTATTACAAATGTACATATATATTTTTTTACAATTGTACAATATCATCACCATCCATTTGGCAAATTTTTGATTTATTCATATAATATAATATTTTTAATTTATAACTAATATAAATTACCATATAATAAAATAATTATATACATTATAATTTAATAACAATTAAACAATAAAAATCTTAGACTTTTATCAACATTTGCCGCCTCATTTATGGTGAATGGTATATTTTTCATTTTGGTCCCTCTTTCTTTTTATTAATCTATAATTCTACTTTTACCCTTATTCAATTTAACCCTTTTTCCTAATTTCTTTTAATTAAGCTAAATTCACTTAATTAAAGCTTAATTAAACACACAAGTAGCCTCACAAATATTCCTAATAAATATTTACGAACTCGGTTTACTAAGATGGAGGCCCTATAACTCGCTTTTTCGGTGCCCGTGAATTTTGGGTCATTACAGGTGGTGTTGTCAATGTAGGAAGATATGAGTTTGAGTGTGTTGATACACATTATCCTTTTATTTATGGGTTAGGGAGGGGCTATAGGTTGTTTTAGATATTGTGTAAAAAAAAAAACAAATATCATCAGAATATATAATGAAATGGTTAAAAAAAAATACCAATACTATAAACTAATGATATTTATATCAATTTTGTTGGGTAATGCAATTGCAAGGTGATTGAGTTAATCTCTTTATTCTAGCTCGGTAGGCATGTGAAATTGTAATTTTATTGCTCCTGCAAGTTGGGTTGCGTCAAGATCTTTCCTAATTTTTTTTTTATTTTTTATTTTTGTCAAAGTTTAAGTATCATTCCATTACAATAAAGACCATTACAATAAAGGAGTAACACAGTCCCATACAAAGAGGCCAAGGAGGCCGCCAGCCTAAAGAAGACGAAGAGAGTCGAGAGTCAAAACAAGGTAAAAGACACAAACTTTAACGATTTATGGTGGAAAAAGATCATCACTACTTGTAACAGGCCTAAATTGGACGTAAAGAAGAGACCTGGTGCCAGGGTTGAAACCAGAAATTTTTTTTAGAGGACTGAAATAAAATGGTAATTTTTACGATGTCAAAAATGTAATTTCACCATTTTAATAGTCTATATCTTTATAATTTTTAAAGAATTAAACCAAATTTTTATATTTTTAAGAGTGGCAAAGTGTAATTTTATTTTTACTAATTTTATTTTTTAAAAATTTTAAAGGGCTTAAATAAAAAAAATTTCATTTTAGAGGGTTGGTCCTACGAGCCACCCTAGTTTCGCCCCTGCGCTGGCGCAAACTCTAGCACACAACACAAGAAAATAGCATACTTAGAGTGTGTTTAGTATTACTTCTAAGAAATACTTTTCGGGCAAAAAAAATATTTTTGAGACAAAAGTATTTTTAAACAAATTACTTTTTGAGAAAAAAAGTATTTCTCACAATTAAAAATTTTACTTAAAATCACTTTTTTAAAACTAAAAATTTTAAGAAAAGTATTTTTTTTTTTTTTTCCTTAAAAGCACTTTTGAAAAAGATTGATAAACTAAGCCTTAGTCATTTGACAATTTTGAAGACTGGTTTCGTAAGTCCTTAGTAGTTGTGGCCCATGGCATTTTCATGGGAATTAGGTTGTTTTTCGATCCCATTGCAGGGTCCTTCATGATTAGGATATTGGGCGCTTCATGGAGCCTGGGCCTTTCAAGCCTCATATTTCTTTGGGCTCTAGGATCAGGCTTCTTTTTTTGGTGGAAGGGAGGAAACTTGCAAAGGGAACAACGAAGGTTTAGGACAAACAGTTGCTTCCATGAAACTAATGAATAACATAAGAATTTCAAGTGTTTCTAGTATAATTCATGCGTATTTAAATTATCTCACATCTTTCATTTTCTTATTAAAATTGTCTTTTTAATTTTTTTAAAAATAAAAACATAGAATTTTTTCCCTCTCGTACACACACAATCTATTTTTCTTTCAACTTTCACATGTTCGTACCCAATTGCTATTGTTATCGTCAAGAATGGTTCAAGACTCATAACCTTTCGGGAAGCCAAGACAGAATTTCCATTTTCAAGTCCATATATGGAGTTCTTATTGGCTTTAGCAGACAGGACAAGGGAGTACTGATCTCATTTTCAGTATTAGAGGGGACTTTGACTATCCCTTCTCTGCTACTCCATTAAGTTGTGGGACCTTTTATTGCAATTATGGAATTTGGGATTCTTGCCTCTGAGAATATTTGGTTCATCAATCTTCCATGCAACTTACAAAGTTCTTCGTTGCATTGCATGATGGATTGGAGATCAGCCCAGCAAAGGGTTAGAAACTTGAGACACGTAACTTCTTTTTCCTACCTTTTTATTTTTATTTTTATTTAAAACCAGACATAACTGACAGAAAATAATTAATTTCATATTATGGGAACCCTCTTTAAGTAATTAATCTTCCTTTTTTTTTTTTTTTTTTTTTTTTTTCCTCCGGAAGGAGTAAGTTTACTCCAAGAAAACTGAAGCCTCTCGTTTTCCCCATCATCTTTAACTCCACGTAATACCCTTACTCAAATCTCAACCCTCCAAAACTTGAACCTGCGCATTCTCAACGATCAACGGTGACGCGAGTAGCAAGTGATTTAGATTACTAGGACGTGAATTAGGGAAGCTTATTCTCAAAATCGAAACGTGAAAAGAAAACAGGTGATGGCACGTGCCGCGCTGCCTGCCACAGTAAAGCGAAACGAAGACCGAATCTAGATCCGACGACCATATCTTCCCGTCAAGACCGGCACTTCTCCAATTCAATCCAACGGCTATTAACTAACTATTCATATCAGCCAACCGATCTTCATCCAACGGTTCTAATTGAATCAACCGTTTCCCTTATTACAACCATAAATATATATCGAAATGCCCGGTCCAAATCTCCAGATTCACTCTTTTTTCTTTCTTCCAAAACCAAAAAAGAAAGAAAGAAACCGAAATTTTTTTTTTTTGAAAAAGAAAACCTCTCTTTTTCTTCGATAGTGCTAACGTGCACGGTTTTTAGAAACAAAAGGCGTTGGTTTAACGTGCGCTGCCTGAGATGTCGCCGGCGGCTTCCAGAGCAACGATTGTGATAAGAATCTCACGGTATAGGGAAGGTCAGTGGTAGTGAAAGTTAGTTAAATCAGACGGTTGCCGTAAATCTTTTGGGGGGTTGGGACCCAACCGCAACCGAAGGACAAGAAAGGAAAAAAAAAAAAAAAACCGAAGGAAAGTAATGGAGGGACAAAAGAGCCAGGCGAAGTTAACACGAACACAGTCGTCGTTGCTCCGTTCGTCGCCGACCGTCCGGTCGTCAATCCACAGCATGTCGTCCATCACCGAGGGTGACTTTATGAAGGACCAAGAAGACAAAGACGACCACCAGCACCGAGAGTCGTTACTGAACGACGAGAAACGAAAGAAACCGCCAACAAAGAAGTCATGTTCGATGACACCTAGGATCATTCCGGTCCGGTTCAACCCGGTTTTCGCCATGGCTTCCATCTCTTTCTTCTCTTTCATCTTTTTCTTTTGCTTTTATCTTAGAAGGGAGGAGATTCCCACATCGGAATGTCTCTTGTTAGCGTTAATTTTCGTCGCTATAACCCTTTTCTTCGCGTCGAAAAACAAAGGTTTGATCAACCAAGGCATTGTTTGTTTCAAAGAAAGACTCCAGTTTTCGAAACCCAATTCGAAGCCCGTCCAATGGTTCATTGGAGAAACCCATTGTAACAAAAGCAACGACAGCAACAACAAAGAAAACGGAAGACTTCAGCTGGTTGTAAGGGAAGGGGTGGAGTTTTATAGCAATGGGGACTTTTATGAAGGTGAATTCCACAGGGGGAAATGTAACGGAAGTGGGGTTTATAATTACTTCGTGAATGGGAGGTATGAAGGGGATTGGGTGGAAGGGAGATATGATGGGTATGGAGTGGAGAGCTGGAGCAGAGGGGGTAGATACAGAGGGCAATATAGACAAGGAGTGAGGCATGGATTTGGGATTTATAGGTTTTATACAGGCGATTCTTATTCTGGTGAATGGTGTAATGGCCAGAGCCATGGTGTTGGGGTTCAAACTTGTGCTGATGGGAGCTGCTATGTTGGGGAATTCAAGTCTGGGGTTAAACATGGACTTGGTTACTATCATTTCAGGTATGAAAATAAATTTACTATTTCACCATGTTAATTTTCCTGCTTGATTTTAAATGTAGATGCATTGAATGTTTGCTGAGATTATGGAATTGTTGCGTTACTTATCTGTTGTTTTGCATTCTTGATGTCAGTACTGATGATGAAAAAATAAAGCTTTGGAAGAAGGGTGATTTTAGTGTGGGGATAATTCAACTTCTAATTTAATATTTTCCAGTTTTTGTTTGTTTTTTTTTTTTTTTTTTTTTAGTTCTTGCTTTCAGAATTCTTATGCGTCGAGTATATTCATTTTACTTTTTCAGTACCTTTGCCAAATTCAGTTGTATTTTTATTAAGCAAGAAAGAAGAAGTGGTTTTCATTTAAGTCTTCATCCAAAAATATGGTTGATGCTGACTTAATGATCAGTTGTGGATCCTATGTCTTTGTATTCAATGAATTAAAGCCGAGAGTGATTTTATTCCCTTTTATGAATGCTTAATATTTTGCATAGATTATTATTATTTTTGTAATAAATCAATTTTCCCTCTATATTCGATAATGAATTTGTTTCTTTATCATGGGAGTTTGAGTTTGATTTTTCTGGGTTTAGGTAAAGCATTTCTATTCCATTAAGAAGATCATGATGTTCATAAATGTGATGGTGGTGTTGTAGGAATGGAGATAAATACTGTGGAGAATATTTTGGAGACAAAATGCATGGATTCGGTGTTTATCACTTTGCTAACGGTCACTGTTATGAGGGATCGTGGCATGAAGGTCAAAAGCAAGGGTATGGCATGTATACTTTCCGAAGTGGTGATACGAAGTGTGGGGAATGGGATTCTGGCACCCTGAAATCCTCTCTACCCCCGCTTACTGATGCAATCCTTCGAGCAGTTCAGGTATTTTAATTGGATATTTATACCATGTTTATCTTCTTTAGCCATGAAAACAAACTCTTACGAAATTTTCTGGGTATGTACAGGCTGCTAGAAAAGCAGCAGGAAATGCTATTAAGCTTCGCCGGGTGGATGAACAAGTGAACAAGGCAGTTCTGGCTGCAAATAGAGCAGCAACTGCGGCTAGGGTAGCCGCAGTCCGAGCTGTTCAGAACCAGATGGATGGCAAATTTTGTTTTACAGATGTCTAAGATGTTTAGCTTCGGCTGGAAATGTAAATTGTTCTTTCCTTTTTTTTTTTTTTTTTTTTTACTAATTTTTATGTGTACTTGAAGAGGTGGAAGTCACCCTGATGAGCAAAAGCTCATTGGAGGTTGAGAGAGATTTATGTTTGAAGTTTCATTGATAAAAAATGTAACAATGTACATAACTCGTGTATATCAATGGAAGATCAGTTTTCATATTTTTTTCCTTTTACATGTCTTGTGTCTATCCCCTTTTTTGTGGGGCTGAATTGAAGTGGCTTCATTATTCTGGTTTTCTTTTCCCCCTGCAATTATGAGCATTGGTCTAATCCCAGCCTCTCTCTCCTATAATTCGTTATGATCCATAACATCAACCCATCTGCAATTTGAATGTCTTTATTCCAAAATTTCGAACACCATCCCTGTAGTCAATGATTTCTACGTTATCGGAAATTCATGGTTCTAGCAGAAAACCGGGAATTTAGAAATGGTTATGGTTTAAGTTTTTCCTTAGAAACTGATTCGCTTTCAATCCGGAGATTCCGACAAAGGGGGTTGGTATTATATTCCATTTATAGATGCTGTTCATAAATATGGCCCGGGTGTTAGGCATTTTTGCTATTACTTTTGCCCATATCATGGAATGTCCAAGAAGATGGTAAAAGAAATATCATGACGGGGCGACCATGTTAGAAATCCTTCATTCTTTTAACAATAATAACTGGTTAATACGAATTAACCGGAACCCAGAATCCAATTGCATCACTTTGCCAAAGCTATTATTACTAACCAAAAATGCACATCATATCACTCAAAAAAGCAGGAGAGAACTATAATATTTCTTAAAAACAAATTTGAGGTCGGCCTGTTTGGTCCCCCCCCCCCCCCCAAACAAAACACAAAGCGACAAATGTAGAGTACTTAGATTAAAAGACTGGAAAAAACTCTAAACCTCGAAGCTGAATATTTGGATTAAACTAATGATAAGAAGGCATGTGCCTTCACCCTCCCAAGTAGGATAACGTTGGGATAGACATTATTCTAATCTCAAACCAGCACATGAACATGAACTGGTGTGGTGGGGTTCTCCAGTTCTTGTCTTAATGAATCATTTTTAAAATATATATACATATATATACAACTTTTAATGCATGTGGATCCATAATCTGTGTTCTATAAAATTTTAAAAAAGGGGTAGCCAGAAAAAATAACAACTCTTTGTTTCTTTGTTTATTCCTTCTTTCTTTTGTTTGAATATTCAAATCTGTTTGCAGCTTCTTTTTTCTTGCTTCTCTAAATCTTTTACCTAGAAATGATTCAACCCTTTCCCCCTCTTCTGTCTTCAACTTCCAACTGCTCCACATGCATTTTTCACAATGACAGTTCAACCCCCAAAAGCAATGTTTTTACCTGAACTAGTTTTCACTACTTCAATCACTATACTATATTAAATGCATTGCTTTTATACCCTACAGAAATGTTTTTCGTATTTTCCAGTGTTTTTTTATTAGAAAATAAATTAATTAACAAAAACATATTTGTTAGTCAACGGAAAATTTTTTTTTTCTTTGAAAAAGGTCCCTCATAACTATGGGTAATACGATTTTCAGATAAAAATTAAATTCAATTTAGCCAAATATAATTATGTCAGTAAAATTTTAATTTTAAAAATATTAAATATTGATCTCAAATTTTATAATCTCGATTAAACATACATATTTTTATTTAATAATTTTAATAATAAATTTTAACATTAATATTTATTTTAACATTTTATTAATGAGTTTATAGATTATAATTTATAAATATTTGATAATGTAAAATATAGATATTTTAATAGTACAAATATGAATATTTGTTTAAATTTTGATTAACTTCATTTATCCCTTCAAGCTTCAATGTACAAATATCTATCCTCGTAGGTGCAACTTCAAATTTAAGTTTAATATGCATCGATTATTACTAAGTCAACATAAGATAATTTTGATTGTCTAATGACAATGTTTTGATAACATTTTACAACAAATACAATCCATGCCATATTTGTTTTCCTGAAAAGTGATTTTCAGAAGATGACTATACAAAAATTTACCAAACATTACAAAATGTTTATATGAAATCATTCAAACATCGAAAAATATCAATTTTTTCATACAAGTTTCATGAAACGATATAAAATTTATCTTTTAAAAAAATGAAGGGTTTGTTTAATATTTTAGTTTTGAAATAAATAATCTTTATAAACACCCATTAAAGGGATCCATAATTGAGTAAGAGAGGGAAGGTGATTTGGATTAGATTAAAGGATTATTATTGTGTATGCAAATAATGTGGCTTAGCATGTCCTAACAATGATCATAGTTAAGTTAATTTCCATTTTAGAAATAATTGTTGGTTTTTATTTTAGTATTAACAAAAGCAGCTTTTCTTCCATTGGTTGCCTATGGAGGGTACAGCTTCTGACCATTGTGTGAGCTGAGGCTCATATATTATTAATATATTTAAATACATTAATAGGGCATTTGTTTTTATACTTTCAAAACATTTGCGAGACTTTGGTTTTGGTCAAATTTCTTGGTGCTGATCCGCATTTAATGTTCTTTGCTATAAACCATGCTGTAAGGTAGCCCATTCTCTTCCCTTATGTTTGAATAAAAAAAAAAAAAAAAAACCTCTAGCACAACTTTAAAAATTATTATTGAGGAAATTAATTTCAAGGTAATAAAATATAATTTTATTTTTATTAATTTAAAATTTTAAAAATTTTAAAGAGTCTAAATAAAAAAATTTCATATTGGGAATTGGGGACGCCCTTCTATGTCAACTAAAAGCACTATTCACAACCGTTTGAAGAATATGTAAGTGTATATCTTCTTCTATGATCAATATTCCTCTCTTGATAGATATGAACTATTTATCATTCTCGGTTTTAAAAATCTAATTAATTTTTATTAAGTAAAAGAAAGGGATGATAGCTCCAATGGAGAATCTATAATCAAAACTTAGTTTCTCCATGCAATTGAATCAATCACGATGAACTAAAAAAAGCATCCAAAGCTACCCCATAGATCATGATATCAATTTTTTCCTTCACTATTCTTACGAGAAAAAAAATGATAACAATGGTAGCTAGTAGGTTTATTTTCCTGGAAAAAAAATATTGATTTTTTTCTCAGGAAAACATACGTTGCCACTGACCACACTCTCCACCTAGTTAGCAATTAAGTAAAACACTAGTACAGGAAAGTACTGATTTCTTGTGATTCGTTTCAATGCTTATATGGCATGCAAATTTGGCAAAAGCCTCAATCAAAATATGAAAAATTTAATAATAAAACAAAAAGCTATGTCTTCATCAACTATAACCTAATATGGAACCCATGAAGACTTTTTTTTTTTTTTTTTTTTTTTGTTGTTCTTTGCAAAAACGTATGAACTGAAAGAGTCATTGCTTCATTACAATTTTTTTTCGACATTTTTTAAGCAAATTGTAGTTAAAAGCATTTATTATAAAATAAAATAATTTAAAAGTCCAAGAAAAACAATAAATAGTATGAATGTGACAGTATAGGAGGTGACATTGACAAAATTCTATAATTGCGAATCCCAGCTTAACAAATTAAAAGCAGTAGATTCAACAATGACTCCTTTTTCCTTCACTTTTCTCAAAGGTATTTTCTTATTTCATATGTAGCTGCTTTTGCTTTTGGACGTGAAAGGATTGGTTTTTTTACACCCAAATTAATTTATCATTATTGATTATTAATTGACATTAATTTGACGTATTCTTCCGACTTAATCTGGGGCATTCGAGATTTTGCTTTCGGATTACTCATTCCAATTTCTAGTAGAAAAATATTTATTTTCTGAATTCACGTATGATCAAATTAATTTTTTAGAATCGGATTAGTAGTTCAACCGGTCGAATTATTGGTTTTTTATTTGACTGATCAAACTATTTTAATTAAATAAATTACTATTTCTTTATATGATTTAACTGGTTCCAAGCTTTCAACAATTTATATATAATAAATTATATGTAGTAGTCCAACAATTTATACGTAATAAATAAAATGTACCGATCCAACTATTTATATGCAACAATTTAATAAAATTTAGTGATTTAAGTTAATATGTTTACCAAAAATTAAATTAACCTCTTTATTTTGGAGGATCAAATTTTAATAAATAAAAATAAATAAATTGACTTCTTAATTTTTATAAAATAAAAAAAAAATTCACTTAAAGCAAAAGTGTGGATTATCCTGACCAAGATATTGAAATATGTAGAGTTGGTAATTGAGAGGCACCTTGATTTTGACATTTGTTTCATTTCAAACCCTTTCAGTTTTGGCAGTGTGGTTGGATATTTAATGCCACGTGTCTCAAAAAATGAGAAACCCACCATTAAAACCTCAATTTCGATTATGTTTTTATTTAATAAATTTATTATAAATTATAATCATATCTATTATTTTTAACACAATGTTTAAAATTATTCATCGTTCCTCTTCAATCCATAAATAGGAGAATAATACGTTTCAGCGCACCCGACTATATTCTCCTACATTGATAACAATACCTATATCCATCGAGTTAAAACTCAATTAACTGATAGTGAAAATTTTTAAATCAGTTGTGATGTCAACCAAGTTATCTTCCATAATTTTATTTATAACCATATAAACATAACACCAAAATTAATTATAATATAATACAAAAAAATCATTTTATATTGAAATTTATATAATATTTTGAATACGATTATGACAAAAAATCATAAAGGCAGAAATCGTCTGCCCTACTCAAAATTTTAATGTTTTCTTCTTTATGGAACCTGTGAATTGAGTTAGTCACCTAATCCAATACTCAGCTTTGTTGACTTTTTTAGGACGAAAAATTTTGGGCCTAAATAATGTGAGGGTTTTGTTGATGACACGAAGGCTACAAATTTCTAAAGGGTTTGAAAACTCTTAGTATTTAGGGTTTACTTTATGAAGTTAATATCTTCCCTTTTGACTTTACTGCTTGTATAGTTGTGCCATGCAAAATTAATATAATATCAAATAATTATTTTTTCTTTTGTAATTAAATAAATTAGAGATTATGGTAAGAGGTATTAATAATATTATATTATAATTATAATGTGTTATATTAAATACTACAATATTATAATTTTGTTTAGTTTTTTTTTTCTTAACTTGCTTTTGTATAAATGTAACCATAAAATCTATTTTAGTTAAAGTAAGAGAGGAGTTATCTAAATTTGCACTCAATTTTAATATCAGCAAGAACTCAGTTGATATGGGGTACAATAAGGGAGGAGATCACAGTGGTGTAAAAGAAGTCGGTTCACCTAAAAAGATCGATAGTCGGAGTAAGGATAAGAGGACAGGTTGACTTAGAGGATAACTTGTAGTGACCCGATAGTCGAATAACCGAAAAATATATTTTCAGTCTCCGTTTTCATAAAAATGAATCGTAAATAATTACTAAAAATATTTACGAAGCTAGTTGTGCGTCTAATTGGGTTTTATTTAGGTGAATTTGACTTAATTAGAAGCATTTGGTGAAAAAGGATTAGATTGTAATAGGTGTGAAAGTTTAATTATAGATTAAAAGAAATTATGAAGGACCAAAATGGCAATTATGCCATTTTTAAATGATTGAGGCGGCATAAGTGTAAAAAAATCCTAAGATTTTTTGTGTGATAAAATAAAATATTATTTTATGTTAATATAATATAATACATAATAAGGTTAAAAAAAAAAAGAAAGAGAGAAAGAAAGAAACAGAGAAGCAAACGAAACAGAGAGCAGGGAAAGAAAGAAAAAGAGAAAAAGAAAGAAAGAAAAGGAAAATTTAGGGTTTGAAGCTTGGAAGTTTAATAGGTATGTTAATTTAGCCCTTTTCTTTTAATTTTGATGTTTAATAAGTTTTAGGATAAAGTTTTGATGAATTTAAATTGAAGTTTTTGGAGTTTTAAAGCTTCTAAACATAACATATGATGATGAAAAAAAAAAAAAAGATGAATTAGTGGTTTAATTGAAAGAAATTGAAGTTAGAATTGAGTAAAGGATTTAATTGTAAAATAAGCTATAAGAAAACTGTTTTGGGACAGCAGCAGTAGGGTAACTTTGAAAAATCACCAAAAATCGTAGAAGAGGAATTAGAAGTCAGATGAGATATGAAATTAAAGCTTATTGAGTCTATTTTCATATGAAAGAAACAGAGAAAGCAAAGGAATTCTGTAATTTTAGATATTTATATTTTTGTAAGACTGGTTTAAAGGGATTTCAGGATCCCCTGTTCTGACTTTGAAAAATCATAAAAAATTAGATAAAAATAATTAGGGGCTTAAGTTTATATGTTTAGAATCCTGAATGAGTCTATTTTCAAATGAAATAAATAAGAAGGTCATATGAATTCTGTACAAAGAGTAATTTGATTCGTAGTGAAGAGAGGTCAGAACAGTCAGACAGTAAAACAGGGGAAACTTTAAGAATAATCTGGTATTGATTGGCCATACCAAAAATTCTGGAAAAATTATAGTAAAAAGATATATGAGTCTAGTTTCAAGGAAAATTTACGGTTCTTCATTTGGAGTTCTGTAGCTCTGGAAATAAATAATTTTGTGACTATGACACAAAAGGACAGCTTTGAATAAGTTTATAAGTAAAGGATTAAATTGAAATGTGAGCAAAAGTAAGAAAGCATGAAATTATCATAAAATACATGTTTATTTTATTAAATAGTACAGGAAATTATTTGATTATTTTTAACATATAAATGTTATGTATTTATATGAAATTGAAGAAAGAGAAAAGGAAGGAGAGGACCGAATCGAAGGAAAAGGAAAAGAGAAGATTAAGGAGTGAAGGAAGAAAAAACTTATATCACGCAACCTTTTATTGTAAGTACTACAAGAAATTCTAAATTATTCTTTATTTATCTTTTTTGAAATATTTATGTGAATTCTTTAAATATATGAGATTCAAACTTTAATGCCCAAGTAGGCGGAATTTAGAACTCTTTGGGATATTAGTGGCATGCCATTAAGGAACTTTAGCGCGCTCGATATTAGCACGTGGTGTGCTCTCGATATTAGCACGTTGGTGCTCTCGATATTAGCACGTTGGTGCTCTCTCGATATTAGCACGTTGGTGCTCTCGATATTAGCACATTAGTGCTCTCGATAATTAGCACGCGTCGGTGCTCTCATTCATTTGTGCATCATAATGCACCTCAGTATATGTTCCGTATATCCGGTGTGTTCTAGGAAGTCTACTTTGGGCTAATATTGTGAATTGAGAATAAAATGAATTATGAAGTGTTAAGGCAAGTTTTATGCCGCATGAAGATAAGTTAAATTTATTTAAAGCAATACTTATTTGAAGAGACTTACACGTGAGTAAATATGCGATAATTAATTGAGTTTAAAATATTCTGTTATGATTGTTTAATTAATTATTCTTGTAGTGCTTACTAAGCCTTCACCGGCTTAACGCGTTTATTTTAACAGCGTAGGTACAAAGAGTCTAGAAGAGAAGTTCAACTAGAAGATTTCTCATCTCATCACATCTTGAAGGCTACGGAGTAGGTACTGTGTATTTTGTGTTAAAATGGCATGTACATAGGTGATATTTTGCTCACTTAAAACAACTACATGACTTTTGTTGTAGAAAAGCGATATTTGATATTTTAATGTTATAAGTAGAATTTAAATATGATTAAATAGGAAATTGCATTGGTTAAATTGTTGGATTTTGGAATTGGTTGAATTGGTTATATTTGGAATGAATACGGTTTTAATTGCAGGGGTTATATGTGAAAATAAGCGAAATGTTGCGAAATTTAAATAAAATTTATATTTGCAAATTATCCGATATGTTCGGTAATGCCTCGTAACCTGTTCGGTGATGGTTCGGGGTTAGGGGTGTTACATTGATTGGTATCGAGCCTAGGTTTTACGAATTCTTGGGTCGAGTATGAGTCATTTGTACATGCCATTTTATAAATTGATGTGATGAGATGAGTTTTAGTTATTTAATTATGTAATTTATGGATATTGTAGAAACTTAAAGATGTCAAATAGATCTCGTGAAGAGTCGAGAAAATGAAGTAGAGAAAGCGGCGCCAAACCTTGATAGGAAAGAGATCAACACGAGTCCAAGTTGAAGTGAATCGGTAAACTTAGGAGATGATAGAGAGCACGAATTGGAAGAAAGAACTCAATCTGGCCCGAACCAATACGGCTAGAGAAGAAATTCGATTGCAACTTTGTTCTGGACAATGAATCGTTATTGCGACAAGTTGTGCGAACTAATAATGCTCCATCTGTTTCCACCACTATCTTCTCCTATTATTGCTCCACATCCACAACCATTTATAACTGATCATCGATCTCCCTGGAGAAAATCGAGAAAATATGGAGTGAAGAGTTTAAAGGAAAGAAAGATGACGATCGGTGAGGTGAGCAATGGTTTGAAACGATCAAAGAATATTTGAAGAATTGCGATTGTCTGGGGAAGAAAAGTTGAAATGTGCGATATCTTTATTAAAGGGTGAGGCTTATCAATGGTGGACCACTTCATTATGAATATCCATCCTGCAGAGGAAATTAATTGGGATTTCTTTGTATACGAATTTAGAAAGAAATATGTGAGTCAACTTTATCTTGAGAAGAAGAAAAGAGAATTCTGGATCTCAAGCGAACAACATGTCTCATTCTTTGAATATGAAGCGTGAATTTATCAGTTGAGTAAGTATGCAAAGGAACTAATAGCAAATGAAGCGGATATGTGAGAGAAGATTTGAGTGGGGATTGAATGAAGAGATTTATGTTCCTCTTATACTATTACATCTACAAGAATTTCCTATTTTGGTTGATAGAGCACAACGATTTGGAAGAAGGGTTAGCTCGTTCAAAAGAAAAGAGTTTTGGGAAGAGGCGGCCACTAGTTCAAAGACCACCACCATTTTCAAAAAGAGTGAAGGATTTCAGAGATTCTAGATACACTTCTCCTCTTTGTTGGGCAAAGATCCGAGTGAGACAAGACCAACTCAACAGACGACCTCATGGGTAGTACCGGGGTTCTAAAGAAAACCAACACCATCCTCATGTGAGCAACCTTTGTGGAAGATATCATGGGGAGAATGTCGATTGATTTCCAGAGCTGTTTTTCGATGTGGGTCAAAAGATCACTTAATCGGAGGTCGTCAGAAGATGTCGAGAAAGTGTTCTGAGAACAATCTGTGAGAGGTAGCTCGATTTCACAAAGAGGTAGACAACCTGGAATTTCTGTTGGCTTTGGTAGTGGTACGAGATTGGTGAGGGAAACAACCGATAGATCTCGAATCCGAAGGCCTCGAACTTATGCTATCGAAAACGAGAGAAGAGGAGACGCGCTCTAATGTGATTCTTGGTACATTCTCTTTATTTGATTCTTACAGTAATTGCATTAATTGATCCCCGCTCTACACATTCATATATATGCATTGCATTAGTGAAAGAAAGAGAGTTACAAGTAGAACTTACGAATCTGAAGTAGTAGTTACTAATCCTTTCGGGCAAAGTGAGAAAGTTAATAAAGTGTGTAGAAGATGTCCCTTAAAAATTCATGATTATGAGTTTCAGCAGACCTTATGGCACTTACGTTTTATGAGTTCGATGTGATATTGGGTATGGGTGGTTGTCGAACATGGGGTTATGGTTGATTGCGAGAAGAAAAAGAATTTCCTTGAAAACTTGGATGGAGATGAAGTGATTATGTAATCAGTGAAAAATATAGTGCATTGGCGAATGTAGTGTCTCGCAATGAAAGCTTCTAAGATGATGAGAAGAGGATGTCTCGCTTTTCTTGCTTACATTTTAGATACTCGCACAACGAATTCGAGATTGAAAAGATACCGGTGGTTCGAGATTTTCTTGATGTGTTTCGGAGGAATTACGGGTTTACCTCGAGAAAGAAGTAGAGTTTGGGATTGAGTTAATTCGTGCCTTCGCACCGATATCTATAGCACCTTATCGGATGGCACCCACTGAGTTGAAAGAATTGAAAATGCGATTCTGAGGAGTTATTAGACAAGGGATTAAAGACGCCCTAGTGTATCACCATGGGGGCACCGGTATTATTTGTAAAGAAGAAAGATGGGTCTTTGAGGCTTTGTATAGATTACCGTCAGTTGAATAAAGTGACTATAAAGAACAAGTATCCGTTGCCCAGGATTGATGATTTGTTTGATCAGTTAAAAGGAGCTAGTGTATTTTCTAAGATTGATCTCAGATCGGGGTATTATCAGTTACGGGTAAAAGAATCTGATGTGTCGAAAACTGCCTTCAGAACTCGGTACGGTCATTATGAGTTCTTAGTTATGCCATTTGGATTGACTAATGCTCCGGCTGCTTTCATGGATCTTATGAACAGAATTTTTCAGTCATATTTAGATCAGTTTGTGGTTGTATTTATAGATGACATTCTAGTGTATTCAAAAGGTGAAGAAGAGCATGATAAACATCTCGAATTGTGCTCTGATTTTGAGAGAAAAACAATTGTATGCTAAATTTAGTAAGTGTGAATTTTGGTTAAAAGAAGTCACTTTTCTGGGACATATAGTATCGTGAGATGGTATTCGGGTAGATCCCAAGAAGGTAGAAGCTATACTTGAATGGAAACCACCAAAGAATGTGATGTATAAAGAGTTTTCTCGGATTAATTTGGATACTATAGAAGATTTGTTGAGGATTCTCTATGATTGCATCTCCATTAACGAAATTGTTGCGAGAAAAATGTAAAATTTGAATGGACGAGAAAGGTGTCGACAAAGTTTTGAAAAATTAAAAGCGGCGATTAATGAAGCTCTGTGTTAATTCAACGAGAAACGGTAAGGAGTACGTGATTTTGGTGATGCTTCATACAATGGTTTTGGGCGTGTGTGCTAATGCAAGGAGGAAAGGTAGTAGCATATGCTTCTAGACAATTGAAGCCACACGAAAAGAACTATCCGACGCATGATCTTGAATTGGCTGCGATGGTGTTTTGCGCTTAAAAATATGGAGACATTATTTATACGGGGAAAAATGTTATATCTACACCGACCATAAGAGTTTGAAGTATTTGTTGACTCGGAAGGATTTGAATTTGAGAGGCAGAGAAGATGGGTTGAACCGATAAAGGACTATGATTTGATTATTGATTACCATCGGGTAAGGCAAATGTTGTAGCCGATGCTTTGAGTCGAAAATCTCATTTATTTTTACGAGCTATGAATACCCGGTTGTCACCGATCGATAATGGTTCAATCATGGCTGAATTGAGAGCTAAACCGACATTTTTACAGCAGATATGTGAAGCTCGGAAGGATGATGAGAAGCTACTGATTAAATGGGCGCAGATGTGAGTCAGCATCGATTCGAATTTGAGTTGGAGTTGATGGTTGTATGTTATTCAAAGGTAGAATATGTGTACCTCGAATTGAGAACTCATACTGAGAAGATTTTATACGAGGCTCACAGCGGTACTATGTCCGTACATCCAGGGAGTAATAAAATGTATAATGATCTCGAAAAAGATGTATTGGTGGCAGAGAATGAAACGGGATATCTACGAGTTTGTATCGAGATGTTTAATATGTCGACAAGTTAAAAGTGAACATCCAGGTACCTTCGAGGATTACTTCACCAATTACTATCCGGAATGGAAATGGGAAAGAATCACTATGGATTTTGTATCGGGATTACCGTTGTCTCCGAAGAAAAAGGATGCTATTTGGGTGATTGTTGACCGATTGACAAAATCAGCGCACTTTATTCCGGTACGTATGGATTATTCTTTAGATAAACTGGCTGAATTGTACATATCTGAGATTGTCAGGCTACATGGAGTGCCTGTCTCCATTATATCAGATAGAGATCCTCGATTTACGCCTCGCGTTTTAGGATAAATTGCAAGAAGCTTTAGGTACTCGTTTGTATTTGATCGCATTTCATCCTCAGACAGATGGCCAATCTGAGCGTGTAATTCAAGTATTGGAAGATATGCTCCGATGTTGTACACTAGAGTTTGAAGGTAATTGGGAGAAGTATCTGCCTTTGATTGAATTTGCTTACAATAACAGTTATCAGTCCAGTATTAAAATGGCTCCGTATGAAGCTTTGTATGGCAGAAAGTGTAGAACACCGTTATATTGGACTGAGCTTAGTGAAAAGAAGATATATGGGGTTGATTTGATCCAAGAAACAGAAGAAAAAGTAAAAGTCATTCGAAATAGTTTGAAAGCAGCATTTGATCGTCAAAAATCTTATGCTGATCTTAAAAGAAAAGATATTGAATATAATGCGGGTGAAAAAGTATTTTTGAAAGTGTCGCCATGGAAAAAATTCTCCGATTTGGGAAGAAAGGCAAGCTCGGTCCAAGATTCATTGGGCGTATGAGATCTTAGAACGGGTTGGTCCGATTGCTTATCGGATAGCCTTACCACCACGGAATTGGATAGAATTCACAATGTTTTTCATGTCTCAATGTTACGAAGATATCGGTCTGATCCATCTCATGTGGTTACTCACGAAGTAATAGAAATTCAACCGGATTTAACTTATGAAGAGGAGCCAATTAAGATACTTGCTCGAGAGGTAAAGGAATTGAGAAAAACAAGCGGGTTCCGTTGGTAAAAGTGTTGTGGAGACATCATAATTCGGAAGAAGCAACATGGGAAAGAGAGGAAACAATGAGACATCAATATCCGCAGTTGTTTACGTCAGGTAAATTTCGAGGACGAAATTTATTAAGTGGGGAGAATTGTAGTGACCCGATAGTCGAATAACCGAAAAATATATTTTCAGTCTCCGTTTTCATAAAAATGAATCGTAAATAATTACTAAAAATATTTACGAAGCTAGTTGTGCGTCTAATTGGGTTTTATTTAGGTGAATTTGACTTAATTAGAAGCATTTGGTGAAAAAGGATTAGATTGTAATAGGTGTGAAAGTTTAATTATAGATTAAAAGAAATTATGAAGGACCAAAATGGCAATTATGCCATTTTTAAATGATTGAGGCGGCATAAGTGTAAAAAAATCCTAAGATTTTTTGTGTGATAAAATAAAATATTATTTTATGTTAATATAATATAATACATAATAAGGTTAAAAAAAAAAGAAAGAGAGAAAGAAAGAAACAGAGAAGCAAACGAAACAGAGAGCAGGGGAAAGAAAGAAAAAGAGAGAAAAGAAAGAAGAAAAGGGAAAATTTAGGGTTTGAAGCTTGGAAGTTTAATAGGTATGTTAATTTAGCCCTTTTCTTTTAATTTTGATGTTTAATAAGTTTTAGGATAAAGTTTTGATGAATTTAAATTGAAGTTTTTGGAGTTTTAAAGCTTCTAAACATAACATATGATGAAAAAAAAAAAAAGATGAATTAGTGGTTTAATTGAAAGAAATTGAAGTTAGAATTGAGTAAAGGATTTAATTGTAAAATAAGCTATAAGAAAACTGTTTTGGGACAGCAGCAGTAGGGTAACTTTGAAAAATCACCAAAAATCGTAGAAGAGGAATTAGAAGTCAGATGAGATATGAAATTAAAGCTTATTGAGTCTATTTTCATATGAAAGAAACAGAGAAAGCAAAGGAATTCTGTAATTTTAGATATTTATATTTTTGTAAGACTGGTTTAAAGGGATTTCAGGATCCCCTGTTCTGACTTTGAAAAATCATAAAAATTAGATAAAAATAATTAGGGGCTTAAGTTTATATGTTTAGAATCCTGAATGAGTCTATTTTCAAATGAAATAAATAAGAAGGTCATATGAATTCTGTACAAAGAGTAATTTGATTCGTAGTGAAGAGAGGTCAGAACAGTCAGACAGTAAAACAGGGGAAACTTTAAGAATAATCTGGTATTGATTGGCCATACCAAAAATTCTGGAAAAACTATAGTAAAAGATATATGAGTCTAGTTTCAAGGAAAATTTACGGTTCTTCATTTGGAGTTCTGTAGCTCTGAAATAAATAATTTTGTGACTATGACACAAAAGGACAGCTTTGAATAAGTTTATAAGTAAAGGATTAAATTGAAATGTGAGCAAAAGTAAGAAAGCATGAAATTATCATAAAATACATGTTTATTTTATTAAATAGTACAGGAAATTATTTGATTATTTTTAACATATAAATGTTATGTATTTATATGAAATTGAAGAAAGAGAAAAGGAAGGAGAGGACCGAATCGAAGGAAAAGGAAAAGAGAAGATTAAGGAGTGAAGGAAGAAAAAACTTATATCACGCAACCTTTTATTGTAAGTACTACAAGAAATTCTAAATTATTCTTTATTTATCTTTTTGAAATATTTATGTGAATTCTTTAAATATATGAGATTCAAACTTTAATGCCCAAGTAGGCGGAATTTAGAACTCTTTGGGATATTAGTGGCATGCCATTAAGGAACTTTAGCGCGCTCTCGATATTAGCACGTTGGTGCTCTCGATATTAGCACGCGTTGGTGCTCTCGATATTAGCACGTTGGTGCTCTCGATATTAGCACGTTGGTGCTCTCTCGATATTAGCACATTAGTGCTCTCGATAATTAGCACGCGTCGATTGCTCTGCTCATTTTGTGCATCATAATGCACCTCGTATATGTTCCGTATATCCGGTGTGTTCTAGGAAGTCTACTTTGGGCTAATATTGTGAATTGAGAATAAAATGAATTATGAAGTGTTAAGGCAAGTTTTATGCCGCATGAAGATAAGTTAAATTTATTTAAAGCAATACTTATTTGAAGAGACTTACACGTGAGTAAATATGCGATAATTAATTGAGTTTAAAATATTACGTTATGATTGTTTAATTAATTATTCTTGTAGTGCTTACTAAGCCTTCACCGCTTAACGCGTTTATTTTAACAGCGTAGGTACAAAGAGTCTAGAAGAGAAGTTCAACTAGAAGATTTCTCATCTCATCACATCTTGAAGGCTACGAAGTAGGTAATCTGTATTTTGTGTTAAAATGGCATGTACATAGGTGATATTTTGCTCACTTAAAACAACTACATGACTTTTGTTGTAGAAAAGCGATATTTGATATTTTAATGTTATAAGTAGAATTTAAATATGATTAAATAGGAAATTGCATTGGTTAAATTGTTGGATTTTGGAATTGGTTGAATTGGTTATATTTGGAATGAATACGGTTTTAATTGCAGGGGGTTATATGTGAAAATAAGCAGAAATCTTTGCGAAATTTAAATAAAATTTATATTTGCAAATTATCTGATATGTTCGGTAATGCCTCGTAACCCTGTTCCGGTGATGGTTCGGGGTTAGGGGTGTTACATAACTGATCAGAGCAACTTCAAGATCCCAGAAAATCGATCTCCTCTTCATATATCTTCGGGATATTTATAAGAGAGGTCCTTTTGCCTATTAGTATGACGTGGCACAATATACATTCAACCCCGCTAAATGTGTAAAATATAATAATGGGTGTGTATTATGGAGCTTTATAAATACGAGATTGTTATGCTTAAATAGACTTCTCATTGTCTTGGAAGTGTGTTCACACTCAAATACGGGAGGATGTCTTCTACTAAGTTAAGCAGGTGATTGAGGAAGAATGATTTACGGAGATACTACTTTAAAAGGAGTCTATGCATGAATCAACAATGTGTCTAATACTAACACATATCCGAGAGAATAAAAAACAACATACATATAATTTAGACCACCTTTCCAATAAATGTAAGTTATTTTAGATATATTTTTTAAAAAAATCTATATACAATTGAGAGAATTAAAAATTACCATTTTACACTAAAATGGAAATATGTTAAAAACTATATCTAAACCTATTTTACTTTTAATAAATCTTAAATTTAAATTTTTCTAAAACCATTCTTCAAATATCTAACTTTTTTCTTAATAAATTTTAGGGGTTTACATTTGGTACACTAAGGCTAACATTTAGTTAAAAACCATAAAAAAATAAATACATAACATATAATTAAATTTTGTAATAATTAATCAAATTTTAACACACGTCATCGCCCAATTTACTGTCAATGTATAAAATTGCATTAAATATAAATTCAAAAAAATTATTATAAAAAAAACTATTTTTCCCTCAGTTTCTTGAAGACCACGAAATTATGGAGTATTTACAAATATATATATATATATATATATTCAAATAATTAATTAGCACAATCGTTTGGTTTGAATGAATCAACAAAATAATGATAGCAAGGCCAAGTCCACACTTAAATTCCTAACCGTTGACTTTCAATATTTAATCAAATCAGACGATGTGTGTGATGACTGCTGACTGGTTGCGTGTCAAAAGATGGTTGGTCAATTTGGTCTGTGTGAAGTTATGAATTTGAATTATTTATTTATTTATTCCCTTTTGGTGTTTTTTTGGGCAAATGATTTCTTCTTATTCTGCCCCTTCCCCAAGAAATGTTGGGACTTAATTAATTTGAGTGAATCTCAAAAGAAAGATGGTTGGAGTTTTTTTCCTTCTCTTTTTTCGTACAATTATTTAGTTTGGGAAAATAGATGAAAAATATAGTTTTTTCAATAAAATTATATAAATAAAGGAAAGCAAAGATAGTGAAAGAAGAAGGGAGAAGATTATATTTTTAATTTTAAAATATGATCTATGCAAATATAATAGTTTTTAATATTATTTCTTATTGTAAGTGTTTCTAAACTTTATTTTCTAGGGACATTCGATATAAGTCTTGTTGTATATGTTGAATAGTATATGTAAAAATTTATTGTCCAATCATTGACGATGAATAGATTTTACTAATAATTGAACACTTATGAATGTCGAATTAATTGCCAACAACTTTTCAAGATTCTTCTCAAGAATCTTATTCTTTGTATAGTAAGTTGACGTGATAGAATAGTAACTTGGTTTGTGCGTGTCGAGTTATGTTTGTTTTTAGTTAAAGAGATGTTGACTTCAGGCGAAAGCTAGGGTGTTAATCCGCTTATTCTCTTCTATAAGTTATACGATTTCTTGAGTAAGAAAGAAGGGAAAACCATTCAAAAATAGCTCTCTCAAAATTTTCTCATCCTGATCCGCTTGCCATCATTCCACAACATGCAAAGGTTGTATCATTAAAATTTAAGTTTTTTTAATAATTCGTAAATTAGTTTTTGTAGCCAATACCATACCATTATTGTGTTTATCAAATGTTAAAAGTAAAGTTTTAAATATTTATTTAAAAATTATAAATTTATGAAAAAACAAAAGCCTCATCACATAATAATTTGATAAAGAAAATATATTAAAATGATATCCAATTAATGTCTAATACCAACCCAGTTAAAAATGGCAATAGTTAGCCTTTGAACCAAGGGGTAAAAGGCTCAATGATGGGAGTTGGCAGTTGGATCCAAAGCAGTGCCCACTTTTATGTCTGAAAACATGATCTCGACATAAAGAATATTTGGCCACAATCTTTGTATTTATGTCAAACGACACCCTGCTTTTTCCGCTGTTATTATTTGTTGATCCTATCCATAACCAATCAAAAGGTGTGAACCTCGCACAAAGGCTTCAATTTTTGTTATTGTTCATGTACCACTTGCAAGTACACACTTGTTTTTCCTTTTACTAATAATTTGCAATGCCGGGCGTTTTACTATGAGATTGAACTTGGACTATCATCTCAAATGAATAACATCTTTACACCTTTACTTGTGAGATTTTTCCATCTTAATACATAGCCATGGATTAAAATTGTATTGGATTTGCTTGGACCAAAAATTCATAACAATGATAATGAAATTTGACTTTCAATTCTTCGGGAGAAACCAAAACTCAATTTAAACCGAGATATTTAAATGATTTATAAAATAAAGTTAAAAAATCACAATTAATCAAACCGAATCAAATTCTTTTATATTTAAAATAATGAAATAACTTGCATAAAAATTTATTTTTCTAAAAATATACCATACAAGAATAAATTTACTTGTTTTTTAAATATATTTATAAAAAAAATAAAAAATAAAAACTTCGAAATTTTATTAAATAATGTCCAAAAATCTAAAATCCAAAATTAGTATAAAATACTACAACGAAACTGAATTCAATTATGTTTGGGAGTTCAAAAAATCCAACCAAACCGAGCTCACCCTAATTTGTATGTCCTAATCTGTCAAACAAGATTGCTGTCCGTTGGCTAGCATGGTTGCCACATTCTGCATATGCAGCAGTTTTTGCTAGTGGAAAATTCATGTAAACTTTCTTTGTCAACGGAAATCAATCTTTATGCATAAAAAATTGAACATACATGTGCTGCAAGTCTAAGCAATATTCCTATATAACTAGATTAGACATGAACATAAAATTCCACCTACATTAGAAAAAGCTCCTTCATTATCCTGATAACAACGTATCCAATTAACATTTTTATCTGATTCAAAAACAGGGCTTACATAGTTACTATCAAATGTCAGGAAAAAACAAGAGTTATGAGACAATGAGAACTACATTTCTCCCTTTAATTTAGGTTTTTTGGTTGGATTTTGTTTCCAGTAAGCAAAATGGTATAACAGAGTTTAAGCTAAGCATCGCAAATGACTTCAAAGACGCTTAGGTTGATAGCGAGTACCTGCGTAAAACCCTTCTGTATATGCTGTGTTCTTGAATATTGTCTGCAATGGACAGCCCCCATTTCAATTAGTGTAAAACTAAAATACAACACACCCTAGTTGTTTCTTTTTTGTTTATCCGAAAATGAATAGGAAAAATTACGGGAAAACAAATGTGTTAGCAATTTTTTTCTGGGCAATGGTGGCTGTAAATACTAAATAATATTTAATAACGTATATGACTGTCACCATATTATACTTACGGCAAGGTTCTTTAGGTCTTCTCTAAGACATTTTTTGATATTATTTGCTACCTCAGCTCCAAGCTGCCCACTGTGTTGCTTAATCGAATCCTCCGAAATCTGTGTTGTTTCATTAATCTAAGTAAAAACCAAAAGAACATCCAGGTTGATATTGACCAAAAGTATAAGATTTAGCTTACTTCTGAAAGCAGTAATGCAGATGCTCTATCCAGGATCTCTTCCACAAAATTCCCAGCATCCGCAGCAGGAATTGAAGGCTGCACAGTATTGATTGGCTTCTCCTTAACATTTTGCGCATTACCAGATGGCTTAACAGCTTTGGCTACATCAAGAGTAGACAGTTATATTTTTTAGACAAGTTAAATACTACAGTACTTGATGATTGACTGCAGAGCTGCGGACTCAACTATCACACAAACAACATTGCAGTTTTTCTTGAAGTTACAAGAAAAATAATAAAATTTCTCCATTTCCTCTGTGAAAAGTACAACCTGTTTTACCCCTGGCATTTGTAAGCTGTGCAAGAAAAGTAATTAAGTGGTGCATAACAATTCTTTTAGATAAATTACCTGCAACTGCTGCAGAATTACTAGCAGCACTAACATGTTTTCCGGCAGAATCTTGTGTAGGTGCTTTTACTGGAAGATCTGACAGAATTGGGGCATCTGATGGAACAAAAGCAGCTAGATCGGGAGGTTGGTCTTTCCCTACAGGAGGGTTAGCCTACCAATGACATTAAATCAGCTAATCTGGCATATAAATTACTGGTGAAATAAGACAGTTTATGAAAATCAATATCACCTCCAGGTCAACGTATGATGGGTCTCTCCCAATCGATTTAAGAAACTTGTCCAGACCGTGGGCGTTAAGAGCTGGGAATACATCAATTAGGAATTATTCCAATCAGGCACCAAAATATTTAAGTTCAGAAACAAAGGGCTATTTAAAGTGACATGACTAAGTTCCTCCTTGACTGCCAGTTACACAAAGCCACATCCTAGCAAGTCAGTTCCCTTTTTCTATCACAGGATTTCTAGGCCTCAATGACTAAATTGAATACACCATGGAAACTTAAGGCATTGATACTTGTAACCAATTAACTGCCAAGAACAGAGAGAAAAGGAAGCAGCAAGTTTTAAATTGATGGTTTGGTTTAAGAGTTCTTATGCATTTTCAGTTAGGAATGAACATAACTTGGAAAAGGAGAACAATGCCATAAAAGCTAATGTTCCAGATATAGGAAAGCCACCAGTAATTGCATTGTACATAACAACATAAAGTGTTACTGTGAATTCAAGAGAGGAGTACGTGAACATATCTTGTACATTCTTTTTCCCAACTTACAGATTGACATGTCATTGGAAAGTGGGTGGAAAAAGCAATACTCTTGAGTTTTGAATCCTTGATCCAACAATAGTGAGACATGTCTTCAAAAAAATGACAAAACTGAAAATTAAAGCTAGAAATACTCTGAAGAACACAGCCAAGAAAAGCAAGCAAATCTTTATATCCTACCAAACATACATTGTAACAGAGAGAAAAGAGAAAGGTCGTGGATGGGGTAGCACTTGCATGTAAGATGTAAAGGAATCATGCTAAAATTTTAAACTAATGATCATTAGCACTAGATATATCTTTAAATGCTAAACTTTTTTCAGTATTCATAGATTATTTATTATTTTTCACATAGGCCCAGCGTTCTTCATGTGTGCATACATATACACACAAAGGTCAGCTACAACAGTTTTTTAGGATAAATAAGACATCAATAATGAAGGGAAAAACTAATCCAATCATCTCATTAGGGAGCTATTTTTGAAATTTACGAAGACAGGGGTTCATTTTGGATGAAATCAAATTACACAATATCACATGAGCATAAATGTAAAATTAGGGATTCTACAAATAGAACACCATTGTGTACTAAATACAGCCAAAAAAAAAAACACAAGAACTTAAAGCTTCAAGGGTTTCCCATCTTGTGTGCAGCCAACAAAATTACCAGATCCTAAGGAAAGAATAGTCCATGCACCATTCAGCACTGTAGTGCAAATATATTTTGAAGCCTGAAAGAAATGAAACTTAAATGTATACCTTGCAGATTCATTTACCACGGCAAATGGAGTAACACATCCAAGTGGAACCTTAAAAGTACAAAACAGAAATAAAACCATAGACGAGTGAATTATAATATTGCTATAATATCTATGGCAATTTTTAGTGGAAGAAAACATGACAAAATGAAAGAGTGAAGTACTATTTTGCTATAATATAGTTCATGATCATTAGCGAACAATTTAATCAACCCTTAACCTCTTATTGACTAAAAAGTATTTAAAAAGAAAAACTTGAACACAAATTACAAAAATTAATTTTCTTAAGAAATTTGAAAAGTGAATATTATTTTATTAGTAGCTTGTCTTTTTACTTTATATCCTTTTAAATTGGATAAAAACCATAATTTTGAACCATGCACTACAATTTAGAAACAAGATAGGTTATTAGAAGCAATCTGCTCACATAATTAGAGTAGATTGAGTAGAACACTGAACACTATACAACCAGGCAAAGACTTCTCTACTAAATCTATACTACACATAATACAATCTCAGAAAATTCTTCTACAAACAAGTTAAACTAATATGTACACCCACCTTAAGTATCTCAACCAGTGCCTCTTCTGCAGCCATTCTTAGACCACCTTTCCCTAAACCAAGTCTCTGAGATAAAACTGCACAGCTTTGAAGGCAACACAAAACTCTCATCAACATCCAAATATTGCTTCAAATTTTCCATATCAAGACTAGTATGTGAGACTAACGAACCATTTCAATGCATTATATGAAAGGATTATTTATATTCAAGTGGAAAAGAAAATAATGTACCTTTCAAATCTACTTTTGTATCTGCAAGAGCAGAGACAACATAATACCTATGTTTCTTGTCCTGCATGGATAACCATTTGCAATCACACAGGAAATTAGAAACAAATCCGAGATTCATTCAGCCTAGACGTCCGAGTAACAGTAAAGCGTTTTACTATACCCTCAAGAACAAATTTTTGCTCAATGCACCTCCCAAATTCTCAACATATTTTGCCTGATTGAGAAGAAATATTTTAGTTATATAATCCATGAATATGCTTAGGATTCATGAGCCAAGTTAGCAGTCTTCTTTTACCTGGGCTTCAACTGTCAAAACAACGGGATGTTCATACTGGGAAAATTCTATTTGAAGCTCCTGCAAGATCCCAATCCACGTACCAGTCACTAAAGAAAAGGGTGCAAAAGCATAACCACCATAACTAAAGCAAGGCCATGATTATGATTATGAATCCCATTGATGCTATCAGTCTCATTTTCTTTCAGTAGGTTGTAGAATTGATATAAATTCATAAAATTCAGCCACAGTCCGATACAAACAGAGAAATATGCTGAGCCAACGCCATATAACTAGAAGGATTATAATATTTGCATCCATTCACAGTGCAAATAACTAAAGAAGTCCATAGTCTAGCAGCCCCCTCCCTCCCCAAGAAAAAAAAAAAAAAAAAAAAAAAAAAACTACATGGATTCCAACCCTATACTTGCTCTATTCTTACCATGGAAAAAACCAATATAAAACAAAATAATAAAAACCCCAAATCAAAATTGGAGTGCAATAAAGAATCATTGACTAAAAACTAGACGGGGAATTGGAAAGTAGATAACAAAATAGATAAAAATGAAAACTAAAAATTATCCCAAAAAGAATTAAAAGAATAACCTTTAAACAAGCAAGCAGCTGGTCCTTGGAGTAAGCCATTGTATTGGTGAGTTAGTTTCTGAGTCGAAGCTGAAGTGAATGATAAAAGCAAAGCAACTACAGATCTGCAATGAGCTTCGAGTAGGTTTGTTTGTTACTACACAGCCTACAGGCAAATGGTGAAGCACTGAGTTTGATTGGGCTTAAACTCGTTGGATTATTGATCAAAACTCAGGAAAATTCGGCCTTAAAATGGGTCATCTCTAACTAAATTGGGTCCATGTAAAGAAAATAAAGAGAACTGATTATTAATAAAGTTTTTGAAAAGTTTTAGGTAGCTTGGTTAGAATTTTTAGATATGATCCATTAATGGAAATTGACAATGTAATTTTGAAAATATTTAAGTTTGAATCTGTTATAATTTACATTTTTTTTATAGTTATATATCACTTTCGATTTAATTTAATTAATAATATTTATGTACCCTTTAAAAATTAGGATTTATTAAAATATATATATCTGCAATATATATAAAATCACGACTTTAAAAAAAAAACTTAAATAGACAAAGTACTCTTTAATATTCATTTAATTACTAAATTGACATTAAATAAATATTTTTTTTGATGAATTATAAGAGGAGTGCTACGTAACTAGTGCGACTCAAACCCAGACCACACTTGAGATGGTGAACAGCCTAACCATCAAGCCAACACACGGGATTCAATAAATAATTTTTTTCAATAATAGAATTTTCATTCATTTGAACTATATGGATAAGAATAATAAATAAAATCTTCTATAAAAATAATAGATAAAATCATATCAATAATTTTCTTTTTTATATAATAGAGTTTTTATTGATTTGAACTGCACAATTGAACATATTAATTAATAATAATTTATTATTTTAAATCAATCATCGTTTAATTAGTGTTATAGTTATATACTAATTAAAATTGAAATTTATCATTATAAATAGCATTCAACAAATGAAGGTTATTAGCATTAATAAGTTTGAAGTGTCTAAAAATTAATAGAGTATTAAAGTAATGATTTGTCAAATATAAAATTTCAAAGCATAGTCAAATGAGAATGACATCGGAAAGTAATGAAAGATCATTTTAATTAACGATGAGGTAAATTATAATATTCATTCATCATCACACATTTTCTTAATTTATAATACAGTTATACTAAATTACTTTGAAACTTACCCTTATTCAGTTCCTTCTATCATTGTTTAATACAAGAGCTTCACTTTATGATTGCGGGTTGTTATTAAATTTTAATTTACTTTATACAGTTTTTCTAATTAGTATTATAATTATAATTCTTTACAAAATTTCAACCTGTTATTGTTGTTTTAATTTGCAACTACAAAGCAATTAAACGCAACGTAAGCTCAATGTTGAACATACAGATTAATCAAACTCTAATCTCAATTCTCAAAATACTTTTTTACGAGATATTTACTTAAAATTTCAAAAATATATCCTTTTACATGGGCAAAAATCTCATATATACTAAAAAAAATAAAAATTACCGGAATATACCAGTTTGAAAAATATTTACTGGAAAGGACCAGTTTCCCCAAAAACGCGTCCATGTCAGCGCGTTTTGGGGGAAAATAGCTAAAGCGCATCCCTCAGGGTGCGCTTTTGTCCACTCAAACAAAAGCGCGCGCCACGTGACGCGCTTTAGCCGTGTAGTGGTCAATTTTTTTTGACCGCTAGCCTAACGGTCAAAAAAAGTATAAAAATCCCCCAACCCTTTATTTTTTTCACACTTCAATCCTTTCTCAATTTTCTCTCAAAGTCCTTGAAATTTACGCTCAAATTTCAAAATAGTCCTTTACTATTTACGAAAAAACCATTTATAATTTTTTTAATATATCTATTTTTTGGAAAATTTTAAAACTTTTTATCAGATTACAATGGCCGGGGAATTACGTCGCCTAGACAACAAGCACATTGCCGTCGAGCAAATGAAAATGGTAAGTTTTAATGTTAATTTTTCAATATTATTAAATTTTTTTAATTATGCAATTTTAATTAATTTTGAATTTTATAATTTTTTAAACAGTCTGTAGATCGGGTGTTAGAATGTTATATTCGCAACATGCCTGGTCCCCCATCGCCGTTGATCGAGAATTACCTGCGGGAAACGGGTTTTTGGCACGTGGCCACGATAGGCCGGGGGTTCAAGTTGGAGCCGCCTTTGATCAGTGCGTTGATAAAGAGGTGGAGACCCGAGACGCACATTTTCCATCTGCCATGCGGAGAGTATACCATCACCCTAGAAGATGTGCAGTTGCAGTTGGGATTACCGGTGGACGAGTCAGTAGTCACCGGGTCCGCAACATCTCTCAATTGGATGGCCGTATGCTACGAGTTTCTGGGTGCCATTCCGAATAGAATTCAAGGAGCTCGGATCGATATGGCCTGGTTACGAGACGCATTCCCGCAGCTGAACGAGGGTTCGACCGAAGAAGAAAGAATACGGTATGCTCGGGCATACATTCTTCAGATAATTGGAGGCTATTTGATGCCGGACCTCTCTAGAAACCTCGTCCACATGAGATGGCTCCTGAAACTTGTTGATTTCAGAGCAGCCGGTGAATTGAGTTGGGGGTCTGCCGTGCTATCGAGGTTGTACCAGGAGATGTGCGGGGCGACGCGGCCGAGTAAAGCAATAATCGGAGGTTGCCTATCACTACTGCAGTCATGGGCATGGTTTCGATGTAGTGACCCGATAGCCGAGTAACCGAAAAATATATTTTTGGTCTCTGTTTTCATAAAATCGAATCGTAAGTATTTATTAAAAATATTTACGATGTTAGTTGTGTGTTTAATTAGGTTTTAATTAGGTGAATTTGATTTAATTAGAAGTATTTGGGAATAAGGATTAGATTGAATTAGGTGTAAAAGTTTAATTAAAGATTAAAGAAAATAAAAAAATTAAAGAGGAAATTATGCCTATTGCCAAACTTGAGTATGGCATAAGCATAAAAATCTAAGATTTTTATGTGTGTTAAAATATATTATTATTATTAGATAACTATATTAATATTATATTATATTATATAATAAAGCAAAGAGATAAGAGAGAAAGAACAGAGAAGCAAGACGAAACAGAAATCAGGGGAAAGAAAGAAAGAAAGAAAAAAGAAAAAAAAAAAAGGGGGGAAATTGAAAGTTTGAAGCTTGGAAGTTTAATAGGTAAGTTAATTTAGCCCTTTTTCTTTTAATTTTGATGTTTTATAAGTTTTAGGACAAAGTTTAGATGAATTTAAGTTGAGGTTTTTGAAGTTTTAAAGTTTTTGAACATAGCATATGATGAACAAAAAGATGAATTAGTGGTTTAATTGAAAGAATTTGAAGTTAGAATTGGGTAAAGGATTTAATTGTAAAATAAGCTATAAGAAAACTGTTTTGGGACAGCAACAGTAGAGTAACTTTTAAAAATCACTAAAAATCGTAGAAGTGGAATTAGAAGCTGAGTGAGATATGAAATTAAAGCTTAGTGAGTCTATTTTCATATGAAAGAAACAGGGAAAACAAAGGAATTCTGTATTTTGAGATATTTATATTTTTGTAAGACTGGTTCAAAGTGACTTTGAGTTCCCCTGTTTTAATATTATAAAATCATAAAAAATTGAAAACAAATAATTATAGGCTTAAATTTATATTTTTAGAATCTGGAATGAGTCTATTTTCAATAGAAATAAACGGTAACATCATTTGAATTCTGCATGAAGAGATAATTAATTTTTAGTGAAGAAGGGTCAGAACTGCCAGACAGCAGAATAGGGGTGACTTTAATGAATGAACTGTACTAATTGGCTAAGCCAAAAATTCTAGAAATTTTATGGTATGAATATATGTGAATCTAGTTTCAGAAAAAAATAACGCTTCTTCATTTGGAGTTCTGTAGCTCTGGAAATAAATAATTTAGTGACTATGACACAAATAGACAGCTTTGAATAAATTTATGAGTAAAGGATTAAATTGAAATGTGAGCTAAGTAAGAAAGGATGGATTTATTATATTATACATGTTTATTTTATCAAATAGTACAGGAAGTTTATTTGATTAATTTTTAACATATAAATGTTATATGTTTATATGAAATTGAAGAAAAAGAAAAGAAAGGAGAGGACCGAATTAAAGGAAAAGGAAAAGAGAAGGTTAATGAGTGAAGGAAGAAGAACTTATATCACCTCAACCTTTTGTTGTAAGTACTACAAGAATTTTAAATTATTTTTATTTATCTTTTTGAAATATTTATGTAAAGAATTTAAATGTATGAGATTCAACTTTAATGCCCAAGTAGACGAAATTTAGAACTACTAGGATATTAGTGGCATGCCATTAAGGAACTTTAGCGCGCTCTCTGATTATCAGCACGTTGGTGCTCTCTGATTATTAGCACATCTATGCTCTCCGTATAGCACTTTAGTGCTCTCTGTTCACTTGTGCATCATAATGCACCTCTGTATTTGTTCCGTATATCCGGTGTGTTCTATAAAGTCTACTTTGGGCTAAGAATGTTAAATGAGAACAAAAGTGAATCATTGATGTGTTAAGGTAAGTTTTATACCTTATAAAAGATAAGTTAAATTTATTTAAAGCAATGCATAGTTGAAGAGACTTATATGTGAGTAGATATGTAATATTTGATTGAGTTTAAAACATTTTGTTATGATTACTTATTTAATTATTCTTATAGTGCTTACTAAGCCTTCACTGGCTTAACGCGTTTATTTTAACGCGTAGGTACAATTAAACCAGAAGAGATAGGTTCCAACTAGAAGATCTCTCACCTCATCACATCCTCAAGGACTACAAAAGTAGGTACTATATTTTGTGTTAAAATGGCATGTACATATGTAGTTTAAAGGTGTTCCCATGTGATAAGGACTAAAATGTAGATTCTTAAAATTCTATCTATTTTCAGTTACTTGAAGTATTTTGGTATATATGGAATGAATTAATAAACAATAAATATGTTTGTAAAAATGGTTGGTAAGTCAAAATATTATATACAAATGTTTTAATTAAATAGTATTTAGCCATAACCGTTTTGGCACCAAATGTAATAGTCTTATATCGGGTTCGCATAATGGAACCGGGTATAGGGGTATTACATTCGATTTCCATTTTTACGTCCTCGACTCGACTAGCCATATTCATTCCCACTGATAACGAGGTAAATTTAATATTATATTTTACAATTATTTCGTAGATTTATAGTATAATTGCATGCTAAAAGTTTATTTAATTAGGTGGACCATTCGGCGAGTCATATTGGAATACCTAACTCGCTTAAGGATATACGGCTCCTATTGGAACAACGATCGGAATCACAAGTAAGTTTCGAATTTCGTTATTATAATTTAGTATTTCGTATGTAATGTCTAGTATTATGTATATAACTAATATTTTGGTAATGTTAATATAGTTTCAATGGACACCGTACGAGGATCCCAAAATTCGGGCAGTAATTCCGAAGGAGTTCCTCCAAAATCCAAACAGTTGGCACGTTAAGGTCCCACTAATCACTTACGCGACCGTGGAGATGAACCAGTCAGATCGGGTGCTGCGACAATTTGGATTTCGGCAACCGATTCCTGTGCCACCTGAGGTGCTCGATGATGAGCACACAGTGGACTTACGGCAATGCACACGAATTGGCCAAGATTTTGGTTAGGTCATATCGAGACGTGGGAGAACCGGTATGACTTTTTACCTAACCGGGAACCGATCATCGTTCCTGAGTTAGCGTGCGTGCTGGAGTACATGCCATGGTTTAGAATCCATGGCAAGCCGTATCTGTTGTCGGATGAAGAGAGGCAACGGCAAATTCACGAGCGAAAGAAACGTCGGGCCCCTTTACATCCAAGGAGAAAGGGTGATGAGACGGGGCCATCAACAGCGCCTACTCGATCCACCGGGCCCAAAGAACAGCAGCGCTACTACACGATCCACCGGGCCAAAGAACAACGCCTACACACGATCACCGAGGCCTATCGATTCAAACCGACAACACCGACATCACAACGTCCACCGTTTATGCCAGGTGCGTACCCTACCCCTTATATGTATCCTCCTAACCCATATATGTTTCCTTTTCCTAGTCCCACCCCAGGTTGGAATGCATGGCCGGGTTCTAGCCCGTTTCCAACTACTCCCGATAGCCAGCCGATCGTGAGACCGACGTCGCATGTGGGATTAGAGGAGGCGCCATCGGGGAGCAGTTCTTACTACTAGACTGTTTCGCCGTACGGGATGCAGTCACCCCCGCCGTGGTTTATGCAAACACCTCCAGGGTCATTATTTTATCAAGGTGGGTCATCATCGCAACACCCAGAACCAGACCCACTGCCGGAGGAACCCGATTCCCCGTCCGAGGTTCCACGACCCTCGCCGGAAGCTAGAAGAAGGAGGAATCCAGCGCGTAATCGCCGACCGCCCCCTGTGTGGAACTGGTTCCCACCGGCATCAGTCCTAAACCCTAATTTAGTTTTGTAATTTTTTTTGTAATTTAATTATGTTTATATTTAATAAATTTTGAGTTTAATTTTATTTCATTTGTAATTTAATTTTTTTTGTAATTTAGTTTTAATATCTTTGATAAAATAGAAATGATTTAATTTTTATTTTTTGTAATTTAATTATATTTATATTTGATAAAATTTGAGTTTAATTTTATTTCTTTTGTAATTTAGTTTTTTTTGTAATTTAGTTTTATTATCTTTGATAAAATAGAAATGGTTTAATTTTTATTTTTTGCAATTTAATTTTTTTATATTTAATAAATTTTGAGTTTAATTTTATTTCTTTTGTAATTTAATTTTTTAATTTAATATTAATATCTTTGATAAAATAGAAATGGTTTAATTTTTATTTTTTGCAATTTATTTTTTTATATTTGATAAAATTTGAGTTTAATTTTATTTCTTTTGTAATTTAATTTTTTTTGTAATTTAGTTTTAATATCTTTGATAAAATAGAAATGGTTTAATTTTTATTTTTTACAATTTAATTTTTTTATATTTAATAAAATTTGAGTTTAATTTTATTTCTTTTGTAATTTAATTTTTTTTGTAATTTAGTTTTAATATCTTTGATAAAATAGAAATAGTTTAATTTTTATTTTTTGCAATTTAATTTTTTTATATTTAATAAAATTTGAGTTTAATTTTATTTCTTTTGTAATTTAATTTTTTTGTAATTTAGTTTTAATATCTTTGATAAAATAGAAATGGTTTAATTTTATTTTTTGCAATTTAATTTTTTTTATATTTAATAAAATTTGAGTTTAATTTTATTTCTTTTGTAATTTTATTTTTTTTGTATTTTAGTTTTAATATCTTTGATAAAATAGAAATGGTTTAATTTTTATTTTTTGCAATTTAATTTTTTTATATTTAATAAAATTTGAGTTATTGTACAAAAGTTCACCATTTTCCTCCAAAAAAATAGAAATTACATAGCCAGCAGGAGACAAACAAGCTAAGAACACGGTCAACTATTTCGATTTGGACACGAGCGAGATGTATGCCCCAGGTTCCTACACCACCCGCACCGCCGGCTTTGGTTGGTCGGTTCTCGGATATCCATATTGTTACGTATTCTAGTCGAGCAAGGTCGACCTTTTGGTTTGCGCCTCAATTGTCTATCAAAAGCGGCTTACTTATACGGTGCAAGCGATACCGATGGCCACTTACGTTCATCTGGGACTGGTGGGAATACGTGTCTCCACACGTTGTACATGTTTTCTAATTTGTACACTTCGTCGACATAGCTAATGGGATCAAGACGAAGATTATGACAAGCCACAAGTACATAAGCACATGGGTAACGAAGTGCATCAAATATCCCACAGTCGCATGTCCTATTTGTCAAGTGTACACGATAATGTCGGCCAACAATACCTTGATTTGGTCTGTCAAACTTCGTGACACGAAACCATAAGCTGTCACGATCGTGACACACTGTGTGCATGGTGTTCGTCCGTGCCTTCCCATGGTTAATTTCTTGCAAGACCTTCGGGCTCCACACATGGCCTCCTTGCATCTGCCTTTGATAACTCGCTGCTCTCTTCGGAAATAGTGCCGCTAAACTAAAATATGTCTCCTACACAACCACTGTAATCGGCAGATGACAGGTTCCTTTTAGCATAGAAGTTATGTATTCGGCCAGGTTTGTGGTCATATGACCATATCGTAGGCCGCCGTCATATGCTTGTGTCCACTGTTCAAAAGGAATACTGCACAGGTACTCTGCGCCTTCGGTGTTATCTGCGCGCAAACTAGCCAACATCTCGTGAAAACTGTCTTTATTGATCTCGTACCCTGCCAATATACGTTGATATCGAATATTACATACCACTCTTCAATTGCGAATAAATTAAATTTTTCAAAAGAAATTATATTAATAGATATTTCATACCCATATCGGTCACTTGCCGTTTCTGTCTTTTAGATCGATGTTGCCCATAGTAGTTGGATGAAACATGCCTCAGGCAATATCGATGGTGTGTGTGATGCCACATGCTTCCCTGCCGTTCTATTGCCGCAAGTGTTCCAGGGCCCCGATCTGATATAACGCATATATCAGGTTGAGGGCAGACATGCCTCAACCTAGATAGGAAGAAGTCCCAGTCATCAGCTGACTCCCCTGATGTTATTACAAACGCAATCGGAAGGATTCTCCCACAGCCGTCTTGTGCCACAGCTAGCAATAGCCGATGCGTATATCTACCATACATGAAGGTACCGTCAATTTGTACCAATGGCTTGCAGTATGTAAAAGCATTTCGGCATTACTTAAATGTCCGAAACGGGACGCTTGAACACCGCACATCCATAGAGCGCGATCGTTATAATGTAGACGGTTCCGTTTCAAATGTCTCGTTGTCTTTGCTCGGGACATACCTCTCCAAAGACTGACACCACCGCCACACTTCATTATATGAAGCGCCCCACCGACGCCGTGCAACTTTTCCAACGCGCTTCGCTTGGCTATCCAAGCCTTTTCGTAATAGTGTGTACCCCAATTGGCTACGAATATTGCCAATTAAGGTCAGCACTATAGTTTTGGGATTGGCCTTCACCGTCGGGATTATTAAATCAGCCAACATGTCTGAATCCATCCTCGGATGATCTTGTGTTACACCTGTCAACGAAGTACGTTAAATAATGCAACATTACATAATATTAGTGTTATTCAAATCATTGAACACATAGTGGTAACCAGAATGCGGTAAGACATGTATGCGGACCTTTGTACTTTCTCACCTCCCACAACCCTGTCCTTTTCCTCAACGACACCATGATTTTCCATGAACATGTGCCGTCTTGCACTGCACACTTCGCCTCGTACTTATCCAGCTTGGATTTAACCACATTGTAGTTAACCCCGTTGCTGATGCTGTATTATTTCAATGCAGCAAGAAAAGTATTCTTGTTGGAAAACTGGTTATCAACTTCTAATTGGTCTGAATTCAACGAAGAATTTGTACGGTCAAGCGTCCAGTGTGGTAGTTCAGGAAACTCCAATGCATCATCTTGAGATAGATCGACATTGTGCATGTGGGTTGGAGGTGAGTATGCCCTGAATAGCAGATCTTATTCTTCTTCGTCTGAACCGCCCTCAGCGTCTTCAGGTACAATTGGAACGGGCTCCGGTTCAGAAAATAATCCAACTTCTACACCGTCAGACCCTGGCTCCCGAGGTGGATCCACATTGGATTCATCGTCCGACCCTCCATAACCTGCAATAAACGAGGGCCCCTCGCTGGTGGATGTCGTCGGGAGTACATCATCCCTCCTTAAACATCTTTCGTAAAGATCCCAATCATATGTGGATTGCCAACCACTAGAAGTTGATGACGTCCCCCAATACGTATTTCTGTCATCGGACGTCGAATGACGGATATACATGTCCCATCCACCAACCGAGTGTCGTGTAGGGGTTATGTTTTCCATACTACCACCGCACACGGGCACTTCTCTGTTTTGCCTCCCATTTACAGAGTGTCGACTTGGGGTCGTGTATTCCTCTCGAACGATAGTAGATGTTAAGGTCGTAGAAAGATCACTTGGAGATGAAAATTCTACATATACCTCGATATAGGGTGAACCACTGGCAAGATGAGTCTCCACCATTGCCTCAAGGCTCCGAGAACCTTTGATGTCGAATGAGTCATATCTCACCGGATCAACCGAAGCGCAAAATTTATACTTAATAGACTGAACTTTCATTAGCGTTGTTCCGAATATTTTACGCCTAATTCTTTTGCGAAGTTCTACCAAATCGACGTTCCGATTAAAACTCAATCGCTATTTGTGTTCTCCGATAAGAAAACAACACCATTTTCGGTGTCACGAACTTCACCATCGTAGTAAATAATAGCATTAATACGTTCACTCATTTTCAATTTTTTTTCTTTTGGCTGAATTTGCCTTCTGTAATCGGAGAATGAAATTTGGCGATTTATAGCCTAAGTTTGCGGAGACCATCAGAGCAAAAGAACGCCCACATGGGAGCGCCAAGACGCGCGCTCAAAGTGTACCTCGCTGGAAGCGTTTTGGCCATCGTTTGTTCGTAAACGTCTCTCAAAATAATTTTGCCGGAAACCATCAGAGCAAAAAGAGCGCCCACGTGGGAGCTCTTTCGTACTCACTCTCGCCATGCAGTGCACCCTACTGGAAGCGTTTTTGGCCATCGTTTGTTTTAAACGTCTCTCAAAATAATTTTCTTTGGAGACCATCAGTAGCAAAAAGAGTGTCCACGTGGGAGCGCTTTTTGGCCACCGCTTGTTTGTAAACGTAAATTATTTTGCGGAGACCACCGCCAAAAACTCAATTCATTTTTCACATTGCAAGTGGACGAGAAGGAACCCAAAAAACACGTCCACGCCGGTAGCGTTTTGGGGAAAAATAGCAAAAGCGCTCCCTTAGGGACGCGCTTTAGTTATTTTTCCCCCAAAAACGTGCTGACGTGGACGCGTTTTTGGGGAAATTGGTCCATTCAGGTAAATATTTTTCAAACTGGTATATTCCGGTAATTTTTATTTTTATTTGGTAAATATGGGATTTTTGCCCCTTTTACATTTATTGAAAAGTGTTGAAGTAATATTGGTAATTTAAACTATCCAATTTAATCAATAAGCAATACCCTCTGATTTTAAATTTATTATTATTATTTTATTTACACGTATATTCACACACATTGCAGCTGATGCTAAAGACTAATTTATTAAAAATAAGGGTTAGTATTTAGTACAATGGCACTATACTTTTTTCATTTCACAAGTAATATTAAAAATTGACACTTGTCTCTTTTTTTAAAATATTTTTTCAAAAATTTTTATTATTATATTCCTATAAGACACTTGTCAATCCCTAACATTATTTGTGAAGTCTAAAAACTATATTGCAGTGTACCAAATATTTCCCTCAAAATAAATTATAATATTAAAAAAAACATATATTTAAACGAACATTCCTATGGTATAAATGATAAATTATGTGATGAATTGTTGAGATAAATTAAAAGCTTTGTGAGACAAAGCTAAAATTTTGTATCCAAATAACTTAAATCAATTTTTTAATTTTGATAAGGATAAAAAATATATTTTTAATAAATAAATTAAAAATAATAAAATTGAATTATTAATATTCGAGAGAGAATAAATTTGTAATCATATCTGTAAAGATACAAGAATAACAAAGAAGAAACTAATGAAGAAATTGATAATATTTCATGAAAAAAGTTAATCCAATCTTGAGGACCTTGTGCATGCTTATATAGACATGCATGCAAACTATAACTGCTGATAACAACTAACAGACACCAACTGTCAACTAATAACAACCTAATAACAACCCTAACCAACGTCAATCACTGAGTCAATTATTATTCTAACAATATCATTTAATCAAAAAGTTCAAAAACTCTCATTATGCTCCTAATAATCAATTTGGGTAATCTGTACTATTTGAATCAAGATCATAATGAATTTGAACATCAAATATTCAAAGTTGTTTTTTAATTCTACAACATAATAATTTTAGGTAACGTTTGTTATACTAAAAACAACTTTTGAAAAATATTTTTTTGAAAAATGTGATTGATCTTCTTGAAAAGTTAGTTTTGATGATTATGCGTGAAATATTTTTCATTATTTGGCAAATTTTTGTGAAATCATTTTCTAAAAATTGTCCATAGTGAAACAAACATGACATAAATATATTTGTTGCTAAATATTATAGTATCATTTCTTTTTTACAATCGAATTTTATTTTATAACAAGATACTATTTTATAATACATATTATATATAAACTTAATAATAAACATTGTCTAATTATTAAATTACATATATTACATACATGTGAGTGGATAATGACACATTAGAGTTGGAATGGATAAATAAAGCTAAGAATGGTTTAAACAAATATTCATATTGATATAATTAAAATAACCATATTTTATTCTATAAATTATTATATTGTTAAATATTTATAATTTTTAATATATACTTATTATTAAAATGATTAATATAAATATATTTTCAATAACGTATTTTGAATATTATTTAAATTTTAAAATTATTGTTTTCAAGATTTATTATTAAAATAAGATTGTAATATTAAATATATTATTAAAATAAATTTATTATATTAAAAATTAATTATATTATTAAATATAAATAATTAAATATGTATCTTTAATAATATTGAACACTATAATATTTGATATTAATATTTTAATGTTTTAAATATTTTAAGAATTAAAATAAAAATCATTAATAATATAATAATATAAAAACATTAGGCCAAGTTAATTTTATATAAAAATAAAATTACTCATAAAAGAGCCTTCTTCTTTGGAGAATGACTTAAAATTTTTAAAAGGGTAAATTAATTTATAAAAAAAATATTTATTTTATATTGACCTATAATTCATTTTTCATTGATTAAGCTATATTTTATAAAGAAAGCACGAGAAAAAAATTATTTTTCCTAAGTCATTTTCCGTTAAACAAATGGAGGAACTTAAACTAGTTAACTAACAAATCTATACATAATTCTTCCGGCAAATGTACATGAGAGATCCTTCTATTATAGGGACTTGATCAAATTAATCTATCTATTATTAAATAGATCAATTTAATGCTTGTAATATGAAAAAGAATCAAATAAGATTAATGATTTATTGCTTAATAGAGTTAATATTTTTAAAGTTTTTATTATTCAGTAAATGAAATTTTTTATTTGAAATTGAACTGCAATTAGAAAAAACTCAAGATATTTTTTATACTATATAAATATTAATTATATTAAAATTAAATTTTTTTTAATTTTTTTTAATAATACAGAAATTAAATGATTCATTTAATAATAAAGGGAGTTTAACCTAATATTTCCGTAACTCAAATGTGAACAGCTTCGAGGCTTTCCCTTTTTTTTTTCTTGTTTGGATAAAAAGGCTTCATTGGTTAAATCAAGTAACTTGGAACATCCCATTTTTACAATCTATCTATTCTATTCCCTTACCGCATATAATGTTAACTTTGAATTTTTTAACAAGCACAAAACTGCTTCGGTTTCAAGTTTCAACGGTCTATACAGTTTGTTCCCGGTGAATATTTTTGACCATGACAAATTAAAGTAAACTGGGGGCTCCCCACACTTCCCAAAGGCCTCTGCATATAAATGGAACAGGAAAAAAGAAAAATGAAAAAAAAAAAAAAAGATGATTTTTTTTTCTTGAATATGACAATATTCATAATTTGATACATTGAATATGTAGAAGTCTCCACATTAGAGTTCCAAAAACAATGGTTTCAGTTCCATGTGGATTCATTCTCCTTAACTCAAATTACACTAAAATATGAATTGTTTGGTCACTGTCAGTAACATCTTCAAGCAACAAGTGAAGATCAATATCAATGAATAGGAATGAATAAAAGAATGGTTTAATGCTGGACTTTTTCTTTTTCTGCCTTAGCAAAAACTCCATAGGCGGATATCATCACCTTCATCATAGAAATCATGGATCATTGAGGGTGGATTAAGTGAGGATACATTGAACATCTGATCAATATGCTTGGGAGAATATTGCAGGCAGCTGTCAAAGGAGGAGTACCATGGTTCCATCAGAGAAATAGGCTCGTCGTTTGCAACAAGAGATTGTATGAGTGACACATAAGCATCATCATCAACATCAACTACTTGATGATCAGATGGTGAGGAGGACATTGATGGGGAAGAAGCTGGTGAAGAGGAGGATGTGGAGGGAGGTGGTGGGGATATCGGTGGGGTGGCGGCACTGGAGACGCCATGGTCGATGACAAAACCATTAGCAGCTGCAGCAGCCACTCTTTGTATTGACTTGGGAGACAAAAGGGTGTCAGGGTCAGGGATGTAATGTGAGGATGTGATTGGGAAGTTGAGATTAGCTGAGGAACCTTTGAGGCAAAGAAGTGCAGCATCATAGGCTCTTGCAGCAGCTTCTGGTGTAGAATAAGACCCTAACCAGATTCTTGTTTTTTGATTTGGAGCCCTAATCTCTGACACCCAAGAACCCCAGCTCCTCATTCTTACACCCTTATATTTCTTCTTTTTGCATGCTGATGAGGATGGTGGTGGTGGTGTGGGTGATGTTGATGCCTTCATTTGCTTTGATGGTTGTGGTTGAACTTGAATCTTCTGCAGATCAGTCTTCACCATTGGCAAGGAGCACTCAACAACAGTTTTCAGTTATCAATTAATGCTTTGATGAGCTATGGATCAAATGGTTTCTTGTTCTTTTGAAAGTGATGAAAGATGTTGATATTTATAGATGGTGGGAGAGTGAGAGTTTTTAAAGTTGGGAAGATCCGTCGGTCAATCAGTGTTATTCCACATATGAATAAGAAAATGGCTGACAGACAGATATTTTACGCTAATTAAAAAAAGAAAGAAAGAAATAGACAATAGTTTACTGTTCAATGGTAAAACCCCAGTTCCCTATGGCTAAGTATATAATAAATAGTTTGTACCAAACACGTGGAAATGAAAATATAATGATTAAGTACACAGCAGAAATGTCAATTTGCAAACCCCAATATTCAACCTCATTGGCTAATTCTTGATTAGAGGAGGAAAGATCAAGGAATTAAGCACAAATAGTTTTGTAGACAATGAACAAATTACAGCTAGAAGAAACGTTTTTTTGCCCCCTTTGAATCATTCAATATTAAATACCATTAATGTAAAAAAGTCATTTTCTTAGACTTTCTGCAGAAAGATTTAAAAATTAACAGCCAGGAAATGATGGAACATGAATGCAACATGCTATGATTCGATAGCTGTTAGAAGTGAATGACTCAAGTTAAATGGCTGTTTTTAGAGTTAGATTGACTTGCTAAGCAAGTCAGTCTCCACCCCAGTTGACACCCAAAAAATAAAGAATAAGAAAAGAAACCAGGAAAAGGGCAAACCAGAAACTTTTCCACCAGGGTTTTCATTAAATTACATTATGTTTTACTGTACTTTTCTTTATAGCTGATATAATAAATTGTAGAAATATTGGTTTTTCTTTTTCCTTTTTATGGGAAAAAACCCTTTTGATTATTTAAGATAATAATAATAAAGGAGTGTGTGTGTGAGAGAGAGAAACATAGGATTCTTTATAGGCAACTTCCAGGATCTGCAAGGCATTAGTTTTTAATGGGTGGGGTGTGAGACGCGCAGTCTAAATCCTAGTGCTTAACTAAGCCATTCATTACCCCAATGTAGAAAAAACAAAACCAGCTGTTGCTGCTCTGTCTTGCAGCTCTGAAACCGCGTCTCTTGGCCCTCATGCCTTCTCAAAAACCATCTTTTTCACTCTTTTCACTGATTAATAAATTAGAAGTCCTTATGACACACATCTCTCAACTGTTTCAACTTTCATGGTGTTTTTATGCCTGGCTGCTTTATGCCTACATGTCTTGACTTTCTTTCTTCCCAAGTTTCTCACTCCTGGTTACCTCGAGGGGATTCTCTTTATGGTACGGCAAACAAAATCAAAACTAATATCCCTGGACCAAAATACGTATAAACTTGGTTAGTTTTCACACTTGGGGATGTTCGAATGGGATGAACCAATTTTTCAAACTTTCCAGCACACGTTGTTGCCCTTGTTAGGCAAATTGGCAATGATACGCCTGGCAAAACGTGCCCAACATTTTTGCAAAAAAGGCTACATACATACACATACATACATTCAGATTAGTACAAAGTTCCTTCCAGTCAAAGGTTCAGAAAAGGGAGGCCCTTCGACATAAGATAAGAAAACCTGTTTGTGAGCAATAATGGCGGCCCAAGTAATACTTTTTGCCATGACAGAGAAAAATGTTCTTCCCAATGAACATTACTCATGTGTGAATAGAAAGAATAGTGTGGTCAATCCGTACAAAAACCCTGCTTCAATCAAGAAGGCATCGCATCTCTCTTTCTTTAAAATTAACAAGTGTATTTTGTTCTGTATTACTTGCAAAACTATTCCTATCGGGCAGGTGCTCTGGCATTGATCCGATTCACCATATAAGTAACATGTATTTAAAAACAGTATCTCTTTCACATGTGTGAAACCGTCCCTTGGTTCATTTCTTTATCTTAAATTTTTTTTTCAGAAATTAAGGAATGAAACAAGGGCTTGGTTTCTTGGAAATGGGAAGGATATTTCATTTTTATATTTAATCATTCAGCTCAGAAGCTGTGCCCCTGAGCTCAGAATGTATCACAGTTTTGTTTACTGATGTTGATGTTATTGATAAACTTTTTAACACCCGTCTTTCAGAGTAAACTTCTTGTAGGTTTTACCTGTTACTGGGTTATGAAATTTGGGTATCTCATTTTTGTATGATTTATAGCTCAAACAATATATATATATGCCAGTAGGAGGAGGGGCCAAAAAGATCTTATTTGTCTGGGGCAATTTTGCAGCGCAAGATGGATTATAGTAAGGCAAATCGATATATAAAATCTGTCCTGAAGCAGAGAAAATAATTAAACAGAAGATTCATGCTTCTGGTCATCTCAAGTCTCATCAAATATTATTGTATATCCATACGGAAAATTATGTGTTCAAAAATGTTGTTGTGCTGAGCTGGCATTGACATTGCCGTACCCCCATAACCCTTATTCCGTACTGGGTGTTTCGAGGAAATTGACAAAGAAATAATTAGATCTTGTGAGGTAAAAAGGGATTGAGCGTTAGCCAACTGGAAGTAGGACCAGAATATATTGAAATGGGGGTAAGGGCAAAGGATAGGCGAAAGTGCTAGGAAGGTTGTTTTCAAAGGGTTTAATGTATATTATCGGCAATATCCACAGCAACCACCATATATATCCAGACTCAGAGTGATGGCTCACGTAATCCTTGTTGACTTCAAACCTGGAGATTTTAAAAAAAAGTTTAGAAAAGGCCTTCATGAGATTGTATTACGTAGATACAGCTATTCAACAATTGGATGCAGATTTACCAAATAACCTTTTTCTTTTTTTACCAATTTGAGTTGCTCTCCATTTTCGTTTTGTTTTGTTTCTATCTTCTAAACTTTCCACTGTTTATGAACCTTCTTACAGAGCAAACATGCTAGCTAATAAGAGATTATCTATTTCCTTGGCCAATTATTAGTGCATATGAAGTATGGTTTTTAGCTGGAACACACCAATGCATGCAGTAGTTTGGGTTAGTTGATATTTCATGTTTTACAGCTTGAAATGTAATCATTACTTCGTGGCCCTTTTACTAAATTAACCTAAAAAATTTTAATTCAGATTTAAAAACAATCACAAAAATAAATTGAAATAAACATTAAATTGAGGTTGTGGCCTGTCAATGACCATCATCCCCTTGTATTTTGAACCCATGATTGCCTGATAATTGTGTCAGGCTTTAAAAAATTATTTTTTTTGGTTCCGGCCTGTCAATGGTCATCACCCACTGGTATTTTTTTTACATCGTATAAAATTGATATACAAAAATATTAAAAAAGAAAAAAACAGAAAAAAAAATTTTTAGTGTTGGCCTTTCAATGGCCATTACCCCCTGTACCAGAAAAAAAAATTTAATTTTTTTGGGTGCTGGCCTGTCAATGGTCATCACCCCTGTCAATGGCCATCACCCCTTGTACCAGAAAAAAATATTTAATTTTTTTGGGTGTTGGCCTGTCAATGGCCATCACCCCCGTACCAAATTTTTTTTTTTCCATTTACATTTACACAATTAGCACCAAAATCACCATCTATATATAAGTTTTGATGCCGGCCATTGACAGGCCAGCACCCAAAAAAAATTCAATTTTTTTTTTGTACAGGGATGATGGCATGGTAGAGGGGGTGATGGCCATTAATAGGCCAGCACCCAAAAAAATTTTAAATTTTTTTTTCTGTTACAGGGAGTGATGGTCATTGACAGGCCAGCACCTAAAAAAATTAAATTTTTTTTTCTGGTACAGGGGTGATGGCCATTGACAAGCTAGCACCCAAAAAAATATTTTTTTTCTGGTATAGGGAGTTATGGCCATTGACAGGCCAGTATCAAAAAATTTTTTTTTTCCATTTTTTTCTTTTTTAATATTTTTGTATACCAGTTTTATACGGTGTAAAAAAAATTACCAGGGATCATGGCCATTGACAGGCCGGAATCAAAAAAAATAATTTTTTAAAGCCTGACACAATTATCAGGCAATCATGAGTTCAAAATACAATGGGGTGATGGCCATTGACAGGCCACAACCCCAATTTACTGTTAATTTCAGGTTATTTTTGTGATTATTTTTAAGCATGAGTTATTTTTGTAAATATTAAATTTTTTTAGATTAATTTGGTAAAAGGGCCTTACTTCGTGTTACAGCTTGAAGTCGCAGCATATAGAATAAGACTAAGGCTGTTCTTTTGTTTTCTTCGTTTCCAAATTATGATGTTTTTATCCTAACCCTTTTAATAATCATTGCAAATGGATAATTATGTGGCAGCCATTGGATTGGAGATCATTGATGTGATGCCGGTGTTGAGTTTTAATGTGTGTAAAAAATAAAAATTAAATCTAAATGATTGTAATACACAATTTTTTTTTTATGTGTCACTATCATGGAATACATTTTGTACGTCCATTCAAAAATATTAAAATCAATTCAACCCTTAAAAGAAAGTGCACCATATTAAGTCATTAATATATAAAAAAAAAATTAACTAGGTCTTTCTATTAACATAAATTGTTAGTTGACTAGTTTAACGGTTAAAGGTATTTACATGATTGACGATAACTACCAAATGATAACATGTGGCATGCCATATGGAAAGATACTAATGTGGCATGCCATGTTAAAAAATAAATTTCAAAATTTTTAAAACATACTTAAAAAAAATTATAATTTTTTTTTAAAACGATTAATAAAAATTATGTTTGGAATGAACCTTGACATATAGTTGTTCTGCTTCATTTGAATTAACCATTTGTCCAAATTTGTTCTAGATGATGAGTTCAAAAGTATAAAAAATTTAGAAATTTTAAAGATATTAATAATTATTTATAAAATCTAAAAACAAGATTGATGTGGCGGGGTGAGGGCGAATACTGCTAGATCCACTATCACTACACAATTGGCACGCTTTTAATCCACCACCTGTTCTGCTCTACTATAAAAGTATAATTTTGAAATTAATTACCACCTCCTTAAATGTTGGATGCATCCATCCCTGCCCTGCTTTACTCTACTTCAATTTAATTTTTGCTACTTATGTTTAACATTTTCAACATTTTTAAAGTTAAGTAAATATTTAAACACAATTATCCAAAAAAAAAGTTTAACTGCACCCGAGTTTTTTTTTCTATATTACGTAATTATATTTTTTCCCTTCTAATAATTTATATATACACAAATAAAATGATAAGTGTATATAGTGGACTGGGTCGGAGTGGGGCAAGCAATAAGTATAACTGCTCCATACCCACTATCTAAAAGAAAAAATCTACTTTGCACCGTCCCGCATCAACTTTTCAAACAAAAAATATTGCTACATTCAGAATGGATTGGTTCGGAAACCATGTGGCAGCTCAGGTTTGTCATCCTTAATTTTACGGTTAGAATTGTTAATAAGGTTTCTATAAAAAAGGTAAAATAATTTTTTTAGCCCTTAACATTTGCATTATTAATTGGTACTTACTTTTTAAAAAGTACATAAACAATCATAAAAAAATTTTTAAAAACTATTTTTTTTCTTATTTTCAATAAAATATAAAATATTATGCAAAATTAAAAAAAACACTTTAAATAAAAAATAATTTTAAACAATTTTAAGATATAGATATTTTTAAAAATTCAAAACATGTGTTATTACTCCATGAATGTTAATATATTTTCTCTGAGATATTTGTTCTGTTCATATTAAATCAAATTCGAACAATTTTTTTAAAGTTTTAAATTAAATTAATTATATATCTTTTTTTATGTAAATCTAATTATAAAGTATATAAAATGTTAGTATAAAGTAAATTTTTTTGAACATTAGTATAAAGTAATTTTTAAATAATGATACAAGATAATTTTTAAATAATAATGTTAAATTTAAGATTAATTTTTTGTTTAAAATACACTACATTAAGAGAAATTTGTATAAAAATGGGCCTATTTTTGTAAAATATAAAGGTAATAAATTGAGTCTAGAAAATGTATTTTGAACAAAATTTTGTTTACAAATATATTGAAATTTAAGTTAAATTAATTTAGAGTTTATATCATTACTTAAAATTTTTTACACTAAAATTTGATATACTTTATAATTAAATTTAATTAAATTTTTTTTGATATAAATTATTTGAATTAAATTAATTAAAGACTTATTCAAATATGATTTAATATAAATTGAATAAATAGTTTAAACTTTTGAAAATATCTTATTACCATTAGAGGTGTTCACCATAGGCAAGGTTAGGCCAAGGTCTGATTTCAATAAAAAAAAATTAGTTTGGAGTTTGTTTACTACAAATGGACCATTCACTATTTAAAAATAATAACAGATTCTTTTATATTTAAATTTCAATATAAAATTAATATCAATGAAAAGTTTTTATATTTTATTATTTTATATATTAAAATGGGCAAACCTAAGGATAAAATATAAGCTTAAATGAGTCCGATTGATCGGGTTGACTAGGTTACACGGCCCATGAATACCTCTTATTATCATTCAATGAGTAATAACATTTTTTTTTGGATCTTTTATATTTTTAATAATTTTAGAATTTTTTAATTTTTTAAAGTTTTTTTTGAATTTTATAAAGTTTTTATTTTTCATAATTTTTGAAATTTTTATTTTTATTTAAATATGAAAGAACTGAAATTTAAACTTTTTATGTAGTAAGAATAAGTACTAAATTAATAAAAATTACAAACGTTGAGGGTTAAAAAATTGTTTTACCATTTTTAACTTTACTTTAACCACAATTAGACGAGGAACAAGATTTAAAAAAAAAACAGAGACTCAATGTCTTAAAATTAAATAATAGAGATTAAATTTTAAATTTCAAAATAGTACATAGATCTCTAGTAAATTTAAACCAAAAAATAAATCCTATTAGTCTTAAGTACTTAATTAGGGATGTCAACGGGATAGGGTAAGGCGAATTTTTGTCACCCTGAATCTAACTTAAAACTTGAGTAATTTGTTCTGCCTTGACCTTGATTTTTAAGAAAAATGATCTGTCCAGACTCTAACCTAACCCTAACTTTTAAGGAAAAAAAATATTTTCTGAACTGGAATTTGAAATTTAATAGGAGACTCGACTCCGACCAACCCGACTCAAATTTAATTTAATTTTTTTTATTTTGAAGTCAATAAGATTACATTTTTAATTGTTTTATTTTTTTTGAAGCAAATAATTTTTTTTTCAAGTTTATATTTAAAACTTAACATATATTTATTTATTGAAAGCAAAAATTTAATATACATATATATTTTTTATATGTATATATCTTTAATATACATATATTTATGTATCTATTTAATATACATATATATTTATATATATATCAAAGGTACTTTTGTAAATATCTCGGGGCTGATAAGACAAATTTAACTTAAACTCAATTCTATTTCGATTAATTTTTATAATTTCACCTAATTTGTCTTAAACTCGATTTTTCAAAAAAAAAAAAGAAAAAAAAACTTTGGATTCTGAATATTTTTGCCATCCTATACTTAATTGTAACTATTAGCAACATTAGGAGCTATCGTGATTAAAATATATAATGAAAATGAGGAAAGTTGCCTAGGTTCAGGGCCAATCAGGTTATTCAGTCGAGTAATTAATTTGATTGGAAGTGTGACCCAGGTAATTCGGGTCTAATCTCAAACTTTAATAATCAACCGTCACTCAAAAACAAAAGCTATCGGCTCCCGAGTTCTGCGAAATGCTATCCAAAGGTATTGGAACAATGGCAGCAAGATCTTTATCCATTGTTCACGTTCCCGCGTTTAAACCTAAATGGGTTTTCTCTCCCTTATCGTTTTGTTCGTCAGCATCCAAACCAAGGAAGCTGGTTCTCTACTCAAAGCCTGGTTGCTGTTTGTGCGATGGCCTCAAAGAAAAACTTCACGCCGCCTTCTCACTTTCCGGCCCGGACCCCCTCCATGACGTTGTTTTACAGGTAAAATCCCCACCTCACATGTCAGTCTTTGCATACACAAAGATTGGAACTTGGAAAGTTTTAATTGTTGGGTTCTTTTTAAGTAGGTGAGGGATATTACCAACAATCCTGAGTGGGAGAAGGCTTATCAATATGAGATACCCGTTTTAGCCAAAGTGCTCTCTGATGGCTCTGAGGTGAGCTTTTCTTTGTATTTGGGTTTTTCCTTTAACCTCTATTAGTGCCTGGAAACTTGTATTTGTGAACTGAAGGTTGAGTAAGGGGACATTTAAATGAACAGGAAGAAATGGAGGAGGATTTCATTCCCCATGACATAGTTTAGGCTCCTAGAATTAGGGTTTTGGGCTTTTCTGTTTGATTTTACTAAAAGGCCTACTGAATTTGGAAATTTTTTTTTAGCCAGGTCATTTCAAGGTCTTTGATCATTTATGAATAAAGGAGGAACTTCGATTGCACTTCGTTTAGTATATTGGGTGCATTAGTTTTCCATCTCAGGTTGAAATGAGCAATCACTTGTTCTTGAAAAACTGTTTTTAAGAGGAGACATTGTATAAAAGTAAGTGGGGTCTCTGGAACTATGAAATAAGGTTTAGGATGACTTGTATAGTTCATCTTAGGTAGAGAGTAATCTCTAGCATTTGTACAGAGGATTCACACGAAAAATACTATTTTACTTGAGTGTTTTCTTAAAAATCTATTTTAGTTTGAAACTTGCTAACAACTTCTCTGGTAATCTCTGGTTCATGTTTGAAGTCAATTTATATTGTTTACCATTATTTAGGGGCTTAGCTTGACGTTTATGGGATGTTCTTTTAGGAGTTTTTGTTTCATGTTTGAAGAAGTAAGCTTGTATTATGGCTTACTCGGTTAAAACTTGCTGGCAATCTCCACATCCTGTTCTTAGAAGTATTTAAACTGGTATGGATCCTACATTCTTCAGAGATAATTAGAATGACATTAGCGTAGAATCTTTAGATACTCTATTGAGGGAATGTTTTATACTAACACAGAATATTGACGAGGTTTTCTGTAGTGGTAAACTTTAAACAAGTTTTATTCTTTCCCTCTTTTATTTGGTGGATTTCTTCCACTACTACTGTTTTCAAGGTAAGACCTTGGTTTTCTTTCTAATGTTTTTCCCCCAAATCTAATCTGATTAATTTAGTATAATAGTGGAATAACTCTTATGATGGATGGCACATAGATGCAGATTCCCTTTTACATTGCACTTTTCAATACTTACCATCATTTTCATCAGATATCCAGCACTCGTCATGGCTATAGTCCAGTCAAAAGTTTCTGATTATGTTCTTACCTTTGAGTAGCTCTTGTTGACCATAAAATCACAATACTACTTTATTGAAATAAATTAGGATGTAATGTAGCGTAAGGGTATAATTTCTGTTATCCAGGCCCAGTTGAGTGTTGGATATAGGCACGTGTTCAATACAGGTATACTGATTTATTTTCTTAATTTTTTTGCAAAATTTTTCAATATATTTGGAGGATCATGCCCTGATTCCAATGTCCTGATATGTTCAAACACAAGTTTCGGGTAGTGGTACTTTAGAAAAATGAAGAATTCGAGTATCATAAGGTATAATAAGGATATTAAAGTAGGTCATCCTTCTCTAGCTACCCTTGCAGTAGACTTTACAAAGATGGGATAAAATATTTGCTAGTTATATGGATCATTCTGAAGAGCACATCTCACGAGCAATATCAATCTTAATATCAATCTTTCTTTCAGGAAATACTACCTAGATTATCTCCTCGACTTGGGGTGGAACTTGTCCATAAGAAGATAGCAGCTGCTTTTAAACAGTAAGAGTGCTCTGTAATTTTTTGTTATGTGATGGAATGGATACCGAAGTTCGTGTACAACTACAAGGGGAAATGATTTTTGATATACATCATGTCATTTTTAGTATGTTTTGACTAGGTTTCATCTAGCCGCCATCACTGACACTGTGGCTTTACTCCGATAAACAAAATTTTCTTTTCATATCTTTTGTGTATCATTAATTCCATGGAAACAAAAGGCAGGCCACTTTAAGGTCTTGAAAGTGATGAAATGAAAAATTGCATTAATCATGGTTCTTTAATGTCATATTCTTTGTTCCACTTGGTTTGCATTTGATTGTTATTTAACTCTCTGCCATCTGTGGTGCACGATCGGGTTTGTAAAAGAAAATGAAAAAGACTGTAGAAGAGATAAAAGAGCTCAACCCACCTGCACCTTTGGCTGGTCAATGAAGGACTGCTACTGTCATTATATACAACTTTAATGTAAGATTATGCATTCTTTTATGCCAAGGAGGTTATCACGTAGGATAATAGAAAGAATTACAAGTGTTGTCATTCGAAACTCAAACGCGTTGGATGTCACTTCTTAAAGTTGACTACATGAATCAACCGGATTAAGCTTAATCCTTGACTTACTGGATACCATCTGGTTGCCTTTAATTAATTGGGCTAAATCCTGACTTTACAACAACAAATTTTGATAGGCTGTTGAGGTTCGGTATGCGCCGTGCACGCATATTCATGGACACGTATCCCAAAATAACATCATACTAACAGATAAAGGTTTTTTACAGAAATGACCCAAAAATATTATTATTTATAAAAATGACCCAGGTTTAAAAATTATAACAAAAATTACTTGAAATGAACAGTGCCGGCCGTGGTGCCGACACTCTAATGGCGGGCACCAAAGTCCTTTATCGTGTAATCATTACTTTGTGATTGAGTCAGATAAAAAAATAATTTTTTTGGTGCCGGCACTGCCATGACCGGCATTGGAATGTATTTTTCGAGTACTTTTTAAAAAATATGGGTATTTCTTAAAAATTTTTCTTAGTGTTTTTTGGCGCCGACATTCTTGTTGTTGGCACTGGTGTGATTTTTGAAAAAATCATGGTTCATTAATTTATTTGGCAACGAGAATGCTGACACCAACATTGACAATTTTTTTTTTTTAAATATGAACCGGTGTTAACAAATTGAATGCTGGCACCAAAAAACAGACAAAAAAAATTTTGAAATTTTTTTCCAGTGCCAGTCACCTAACACTGGCACCTATTAAAAAAATATTTTTTGAACCGAGAAATACCAGTATTTTTTAAAAAGTACTCTAAAAAATACATACTGGTGCTGGCCATGATAGTGCCGACTTTAAAAAAATTAATTTTTATTCCCGACTCAATCATAAAGTAATAATTACACGATGATGGACTTTGGTACCGGCCATTAGGATACCGACACCGCCCGACACGGTTCATTTTAGGTTATTTTCATTATAGTTTTTGATCTTTTGTCATTTTCATAATAATAATATTTTTTTGGATTATTTCCGTAAAAAAGCCAACGGATAAAGGCTTTCCCACTTTTTATCTCCCTTGGTAAACGCAAATTTCTTTTCATGTATTATTAAATCAATGCAAACAAAAGCAGGCCACTTTAAGTTATTGAAAGTGATGAGATTAAAATTTTCATCAAATCATGGTTCTTCAATGTCATATTCATACCATTTTTTTACAACTTTTGACTAATCCATTATTTTTGAAGGTCCCAAGCAGTTAGTTGCACTTGGATTGATATTAAACTCCTGCCTTTCTCTGGTGCATGATCGATTTTATCCTCGCTTCATCTTTTCCATATATGGATGTTAACGATGTCTCGGTCTAGTTAGCACCAGTAAGGGAAATTGCATGCATCAAAGGGAAAGGAAAAATGAAAAAGACTGTACATGTAAAAGTGAGAAAGAGTCTTTAGCTGGTCAGGACTGCTACTGTCATTAAATATAACTTTAATGTAATACATTTGTTTTTCCTGCACGTAAGATTAGGGAAGGGATTATAAGTGTTGAGATTTGAAACCCCGACTTGTTGGATGTCATCGTACAGGAATCAACAGGACTAAGCTCTGTTTTTTAATATTATGCTGAGTTATTGCACCAATTAGTGATTCATCATTTTTTTTTTCCTTTTTCTTATGCATTCATTTGTTTTCATTATATGCTTAAAATAAGGTTGATTAGTCTTTACAAGTGTCTAGAATGAGAACATAACTTGACCGATGCTATCGATAGGACTTTCCAAGTTGAAAGGCTCTGTTTCTATTTGTTTTGCCCGGGATGGGGCGTGCTCAAAGTTTCTTCGCAAATCACAAGTGGCATAACACTCGATAAACTGGACGTTCATGACCTATCATCTTTTTTTTTCAGGTACAAAGCGTGCAGGTCATGAATACCATAGGAAAAAATGTTGCAGACACATGATTCAGTCCCGGACTTGCTGAATATCTATTTTTAAAAGTGATTGGATGAACTAATTGAGCTAAATCCTTGGTTTACAACTTGTTTAAGTAACTCCTAATTGAGGGTTGATCATCTTTGCAAAGTTTGAATGATCTTTCATCTTCAAGTTCTCATCATAACTTTGCAACAGATTCTGTATCAACTCGAGGCTCAATAACGGCACCGTGCACGCATCGTCTCGCTACCTTCTATCCCGTTAACCAGGAAAAGCAGCTTTTTCATGTATCAAAATAACAACACCACTCAACAGATAAAGTTTTTCCCACTTCAGATTGCTTTGTGCTTTCAACTAAAACGACAAAACTCTTCTTTGTTTTATATCACTGCCTATATTCTAAAAGCAATTGTTTAATTCTCTACCATTATTTGCTTTAAATGATTTAATTATATGATATAAACATTCACGAAAACAATTATCTAGCTACCATGGTTCATAGCATATATGGATACATATGGCCTTATCTGATTCTCTAATAGTATAGGAAATCCGATTTGTCACCTTTTCCCTGCAAATATTCTGGATTAAGCAAACTTTATTGAACTGAGTAATAATAATTTGATTTTGTTACATCTTTACTGCAATCCTAGAGAGAATTGATGATTTGCTATTTGCTGGTGTAATGTTCCACTGAGAAAGTCCAGGCTTTTATCAATTGATTTTATAATTGTATATTAATGGATGAGAGCCTAGAAAGTTGATAGAACTGTTTTTGTCTTTGTTCAACCATAACTCCACAAAGTTGAAAATGTAATCCCCCCCCCCCCCCAAAAAAAAAAAAAAAAAAAACCCTTTTGAGAGTGCTTGTTTACCATGAATGATCTATAATATTGCTACTGAACATATTGTATTGGGTATAGATATTCATGTTTATCTGTTGTTTCTACCCAATAAGTTGCAAGAACAGTCAAAAGATATCTGACACAGGTTTCCATCGATGTTAGAAAAAAAACCGGAGACCAAAACCAATTTGATCTTTGATTATCAGTCCAATCAGTCGATTTTAGTTAAAACAATTTAAAAAAGTTACACATACTTTCAACGTTATGTTCGGATGTATACTCGGATACCCTTCAAAGTGTTAGAACAAATTTCCGGTGAGGAAAATCTTGAACATACGAACGGAACTCGAACAGAAGAAGAAATAGGACAAGGCTCTAAGGCGTGTATCAAGCCACTATCTTTTAAGGTTATATTCGCCTCCAACTATCTTCGGTGTGCAAATGAGTTCCAAGCAAATTAACCTCGAGGATACAAGGAAGCCAATGACTATTTGCATTTTGCACTGACTAGAATAGTCCACTACACACTGAGCAATGTATGACAAGAAACTCAATTTCTATAAAGGATTTCTGCAGTAATACTTTATAGAATAATCTAATAATATTAGAAAATGAAGGAAGGAAATAAAGAATATTAGAATTTTTTTGGTATATCTCCAAATGAAATCCCATTCCTATTTATAGGAATTTTCATGTCTCTTCATAGAGACATCTTTCATCAATAGGTGTCTTTCTGAATAATAACGTCTTTAAAATAAACACATAATTATTCATTTAATTATAACTATTCAAATAATATTATTTAAATAGTTATAATTCTTTTTCAAAAAATCAAATAACATAATCTTTTGATTAATTACACCCATTCATTTATAGTTATTGGAACACTATAAATATTTGAAAATGTTCCAACAATCTCCCCCCATTTTCAAAATATTTTAGATTTTGATATTCTTGGAAATCAATTTGCATAATTGAAGGTATCTTACGATTGAACCTTCACTTAGTGAAAACATGTTAAAGTTAATCGAAATTGCATGGTAGACTAAGTTTTGAACCAACTATTTCATTTGATTAACCGAACGCATCTCACACAATGATTTCAACATCGGTCAATGCATAGTATCTAGGGACACTATTATGGCCATGTGTCTGTGTCCTCTTTTTATGTGTGCTGTCAGAGCCAAGCCCTTAAGCTCCTAGAAGCAGCCACACTTCCACTCACATAGGTAGATCCCATCAAGAGTGTTCCCATAATTATAACACTCTAACATATTTATGTTATGGGTCCATTAAGAGTACATTACTCATCATTCCCTTATCATTACGGGTACCTAGCACTTTAATATTAAAATGGATTTATTTATAGTGCTAACAGTCACATACTAATGATGTACTTTGTCTCATTGAACTCAAGACTTGACGTTATACCAAGTGTTGAGTCGAGTTTCCATCATGGATGACTCTAATTAATGGGCTTGAGTCCCATCCCTTTTGAGGTCCTTTTTATTGCATCTCTAGCAAGACTTTTTGTCAAAGGATCCACCAAATTTTCACTTGACCTCACATAATTAATAGTGACCACTCCATCAGAGATTAATTGTCGGACATAACTATGTCTTAATCCAATGTGTCTAGACTTTCCATTATATACTTGGCTATATGCCTTTGCTAGAGTAGCCACACTATCACAACGGATAGGAATGGGTGAAATTGGCTTAGGCCATAAAGTTATATCATAAAGCAAATTTCTTAACCATTCTACTTCTTTAGATGCAGCAGCTAATGCAATAAATTCTGCTGCCATGGTGGAATCAGTAATACATGTTTGCTTCTTGGAACCCCAAGAAATGGCTCCTCCACCAAGAATGAAGATCCATCCACTAGTAGATGCATGATTTTCCAAACTTGTAATCCAACTAGCATCTGAATACCTTTCTAAAATTGGAGGATATCCATTATAACACAATCCATAGTTAATAGTTTTCTTTAAGTACCTAAGTACTCTATTCAAAGCTTCCCAATGCAAACTACTTGGATTACTTGTGTACCTACTTAATTTCCCAACAGCATATGCAATATCTGGTCTTGTACAAGTCATTATGTACATAAGACAACCAATTAGACTTGCATATTTCAATTGATCAATTTTCCTACCAGCATTAGATACTAATTTTATTTGAGAATCCATGAGTGTAGATGCTGGTATACAGTTGAAAAGATCAAACTTTTTAAGCACATTTTCAATGTAATGTGATTGTGATAAAGCTATAGTGCTTTCATCTCGGGTTATTTTAATCCCAAGAATAACATCTGCTACACCCATATCCTTCATAGCAAAGTTGTTTGACAAGAATTTCTTTGTGTTTTCTATTTATTCCAAATCCGTGCCAAAAATGAGCATGTCATCTACATATAAGCAAATTATGACGCCTTTTCCATTTTCAAATTTGCTATATATGCACTTATCGGATTCATTTATTTTATAGCCATTAGCTAAAATAACATTGTCAAACTTTTGGTGCCATTGTTTTGGTGCTTGTTTAAGTCCATATAAAGATTTAACAAGCTTACATACCTTATGCTCTTGTCCTAGAACAGCAAATCCTTCCGGTTGTTCCATGTACACTTCCTCTTCCAATTCACCATTTAAAAATGCAGTTTTAACATCCATTTGGTGAACAACTAGATTATATATAGAGGTAAGTGATATTAAGAGTCTAATTGTAGCAATTCTTGCTACTGGAGCATAGGTATCAAAGTAATCAATACCTTGTTTTTGTGTAAAACCTTTGGCTACCAACCTTGCTTTAAACTTATCAATGGTTCCATCGACCTTCATTTTCTTTTTGAAGATCCATTTACGACCTATTGGTTTAGAACCTGGTGGAAGATCAACTAAGATCCAAGTTTGATTTCCCTTTATTGAATCCATCTCATCATTTATTGCTTCTTTCCAAAAAGCAGAGTCTTGAGATTTCATTGCCTCTTCAAATGTAATAGGATCAGATTCCGTATTATAACAATAAGTTATCTTATTGCATATACTTTCACCTTTTCCTTCTACAAGAAACATAATGAAATCTGGTCCAAAATCATTGACCTTTTTAATCCTCTTACTTCTTCTTAATTCTTGATAAGATTCATCATTATCATCAATTTGTTCCAATGGAATCTCATTCTCATTTGAAGAATAAATCAATTGTTGTAGCTGTAATTGTCTTAATATAGAATTAAATCTATTTTCATAAAAAATAACATCTCTTGATTCAATAATAGTATTAATTGAAATTGAATTATTTGGTTCAATTACCATGAACCTATATGCCTTGCTATTATGTGCATATATACTATAAATATGCATTCAATTCCTCTTTCACCTAACTTTTTACGTTTAGGTGTTGGAACTTTGACAATAACTCTACAACCCCAAACTTTCAAATAATTAAGGTTTGGCTTCCTTTTCTTCCATTGTTCGTAAATGGTTATTTTAGTTTCCTTATTAGGAACTCTATTCAATATATGACAAGCTGTTAGAACAGCTTCTCCCCAAAAACCTTTTCCAAGACTTGAATATAATAACATTGAATTTACCATTTCAGTCAATACTCTATTTTTCCTTTCAGCTACACCATTTTATTGTGGTGTGTAAGAGGCTGAAACTTGATGGACAATCCCAGTGGATTCAAAATAACTTGGATTATAGTATTCTCCACCTCTATCCGATCTTAAGCACTTGATAAATGATTCACACTGAAGTTCAACTTCAGATTTATAAACTTTAAATTTATCAAGCGCTTCATCTTTTGAATGCAATAAATATACATAACAATATCTAGAACAATTATCAATAAAAGTAACAAAATATTTCTTTCCATCTAATGTAGGAGTATTATGCATGTTACATAAATCACTATGTATCAAATCAAATAATTTTGTTTTTCTTTTAACCTTAGGGAAAGGTTTTCTTGTAATTTTAGTCTACATACATGTATTGCATTTTTTAATATTATTATTAAAACTAGGAATTAAATCTAACTTATACATGTCATTCAATTTTCTATAATTCAAATGACCTAATCTATAGTGCCATAAACAAAAAGATTCAACCATATAAGCAGAAATAGTATTTTTATTCTTATTAATAATATTTAGTTTGAACATACTTTCATACATATACCCTTTCTCTACAAAAATCCCTCCCTTAAACAAAATAAACTTATCTGTCTCAAAAACAAGTTTGAAACCAAACTTATTTAATAGACTTCCAGACACTAAATTCTTTCTAACTTCTGGTACATAATATACATCATTTAAGGTTAAAACCTTTCTAGAAGTGAATTGTAGTTCAACAGACCCTTTGCCTTTGATTGCTGCGGTGGAATAATTTCCCATGTACAAGACATTGTCATTTTCACATTGTGTGAACTTTGTGAACATGCTTTTGTCTTTGCACACATGTTTGATTGCTCTGGTATCAATCCACCATGTATTATCATCTTGTGCCATATTAATTTCAGATATCATTGCAACGAACTTTTCGTTATTATCAGCCTTAGAAGATGATTTCTTCTTTAAAAATCGACATTCATTCTTGAAATGTCCCGGGTTACCACAATGATAGCATGAGCCCTTTTATTTCTTTTTGAACTTAGGTGCTCTATCAGTCTGTTTGAACTTTCTCTTGAATGATTTAGTAGTCTGTACTTCCTTCGTAACATGCGCTTTGGCATTTTCAGAATTTAGATTCTGGTCTTGCTTTCGATACTCTTCTTCAATACGAAGATGATTTGCCAAAGCCTCAAGAGATATTTCCTCTTTCTTATGTTTTAGACTTCTTTTAAAGTCTTTCCAAGATGGGGGAAGTTTGTCTATTGTGGAGGATACAACAATCATTTCATCCATTTTCATATCATATTGCTTGAATTGATTCAACATCTTTTCAATATCACGGAATTGTTCCATAACGGAACGACCATCAACCATTTGATAATTATTAAAACGACTGACAAGAAATTTCTTACTTGTAACATCTTCGGTCATGTATCTTGTCTCCAATTTGTCCCATAATTCTTTAGCGGTGACCTCGTTTTGGTAGGTGTCGAACAAACCATCAGATAAACCATTCAATATGTGGCCCATGCACATGTAATCAGCATTGTCCCATTTTTATCTTTCTCGGGTTGCAGCAACAGATTTGTTTTCAGTCTCGTCAGGTCTTGGAGTATCCAAAACATAAGCAATATTCAAAGTTGATAATAAGAAGTGCATCTTTTTCTGCCATCGTCGAAAATTGCCACCATCAAACCGATCAAGTTTGACAAAATTGGAAGCCAACTCCCTTAGTGTTCCACTTTCATGAGTTGTAGTAGTTATCATGAGTTATAACCTTAAAATTGTTAGTACAAATTTCCGGTGAGGAAAATCTCCAACACACGAACGGAACTCGAACAGAAGAAGAAATAGGACAAGGCTCTAAGGCGTGTATCAAGCCACTACCTTTAAGGTTATATTCGCCCCCAACTATCTTCGGTGTGCAAATGAGTTCCAAGCAAATTAACCTCGAGGATACAAGGAAGCCAATGACTATTTGCGTTTTGCATTGACGAGAATAACCCACTACACACTGAGCAATGTATGACAAGAAACTCAATTTCTATAAAGAATTTCTGCAATAATACTTTATAGAATAATCTAATAATATTAGAAAATGAAGGAAGGAAAGAAAGAATATTAGAATTTTTTTGGTATATCTCCAAATGAAATCCCATTCCTATTTATAGGAATTTTCATGTCTCTTCATAGAGGCATCAATAGGTGTCTTTTTGAATAATAACATCTTTAAAATAAACACATAATTATTCATTTAAATAGTTATAATTCTTTTTCAAAAAAAATCAAATAACATAATCTTTTAATTAATTACACCCATTCATTTATAGTTATTGAAACACTATAAATGTTTGAAAATGTTCCAACACAAAGACTTCCTTAATACATGAAAAAAATTATGAAAAACTTGTATTCGACAATCATATCCAAATTCGGTTACCATTTGATTGCCTCTGCCGTGTACGTTGTGGAAATCCTGTTAATAGAGTGGGGGCGGGTGTTTCAATCCTGGCTGAATGCTTTTGAACCAATAGAAATGAATCAAAAGCATCAGACGGAGTCGAAGAGCAACGTACAAGAGGCAAATTCTTGTTCCTCGTAAGGCCAATCAAGTTGCAGAGTTCATTGAGATACTTATGTGATTCAGTGGTTGAACCAAAAGACATTGCTTTATTATATTCTTATTATTTCTTGATACAACCAAAAGAGCCAATTATTGATGCAAAGGGTTAGCTTTAATGTCCATATCATGCATGCTGAATGAGAAGCAACCATAAAATGGAAACCCATCGTTTCTTTCTTGGCTACAATTAACCATTAAAATATAATAAAATGAAAGTGTTCTTTTTTTCTCCATAAAATTAATCAACATTTTCAGGATTCCATTTTAATTAGTCATATCATTATCAGGGCAGGTTTATAAATATAAACCCAAATAAATCTTTAAAACCCTGAAAAACTTTTTTTTTTCTTTTGTTTGTGGAAATAAAGAAGAGTGAATGGAGCTTTCATGCATAATAATGATATCAAACTCAGCTACTTATCTAATACAAATCTATTGCTTTATGTATAAGCCAACTACTGTTTATGCACTGGTTTCTAGATTTAAAAAAAAAATGTATAATGAATTCCACTTTGGAAAACAAATCTTCCGGCACTTGGCTTCTATGGCATGATCTCATCATTCACGTTCATCAATCATACACCCCATGCATAGTTTATTCTAACTATCAAAACTTGGATGTGCTAATCCTGCAATAGAACTGCTAATCCTTGCTTTTCTTGTAATTATTTATTATCTATTCTAATCAAAGTTTAGCATTTGCAATCTTCTTTTATGGATTCAAATAAGTATTAATGGGTACAAGTATACCCTAATAAGTGTATATTCATCTTCTTTCTCAAGTTTTTTTATATATTTAAAAGATCACACTTTTATACTATATAATGACACGTACCATATAATAGACTATTGGCATTATTTCTCTTGTATTTTTCCTTAGTAGTAGTGGTCTATCTATTGAAAAGAAAAAGTAGTGCTGCCAATCATGTCATTGCCTCACTAGTTTAATGATAAATTTATGTGAATTTCAAGTTGATTAACACGAATTTTAGGGTTTAATTTCTATGTTTGTAAACCTCTTCCCTCACTATAATTACTTGTAAAAAAAGTAGTGCTACATGTAACAGATAAGTGCCCAAGAAGGCTTTGGTTCAAGGATAAAGTTGAGGTATGAGAACTTTGAGATCATCTCATATTTGAATCTTGTAAATGTGTTAATTGATTGGTTAGTTAATTATTTAGTTTAGTACACCAAGCTTGGATAAGTATATGTTAATGGCACTCTTGAGTTGGTAATTCCTTTTACAAAGCTCATATCTCAGCGTAGCCACATGCAGTGGCGGAGCCAAGGGGTAGGCAAGGGCCTCTACCCCTTAAAATGAAAAAAAAAAATTTATTTAGGTCTTTTATAATTTATAAAACTTTAAGTTAATAATAGTAAAATTACACTTTAACCCTTTAAAAATTATAAAGATATAGTCTATTAAAATGATGAAATTATATTTTTAATATTGTAAAAATATACAATTTAATTCTGCCCTCCTCAATTTTTTTTTTCTGACTTCGCCACTGGACATATGCAATACTCTTGATATTCATGCCATCATCCAAAATGAAGGATTGCACCATTTGCTTGGGAGATAACATAATTAACTGTCCTTTTTCTTTTTCAAAACTTTGAACGAAATGGAAATTAAAAGCAAAAAGCACTGCTGTCTAAAGTTTCGTGGAAAAGGGACCCTGCAGATTCCGGGTTTGATTTAAGTCCTTTACATGGCTTATTGCATATATATAAGAACAATTTTAATCACTTCCTAGTCAAGAATTCAGATAAATCTTTTCCTTATCTACTGAGCTAGAGCAAAGATGAGTGACCAAAATTCAAATGGACCTTTGAGTGCAAATTTCAGCAAGGCAAAGCCTTATTTCCTCATGATATTCTTGCAATTTGGTTCAGCTGGGATGTACATAATCAGCATGGTGACTCTCAACCAAGGCATGAACCGTTACGTGCTCGTCGTGTATCGTAATGCCATTGCTGCACTCGTACTTGCACCTTTTGCACTGGTGCTTGAGAGGTGAGCATATTGTCTTGCATGTTACGCACATCCATGCATATATTACTTGTGATCTATGTTACACGGACTCCAATTTCTTGAATGTGAATATGTGTATGGCACAATTGCTCTAAAACAAAATGAAAAACCGCAGCAACATAGATTGTGTTCATGCACCATAAGATAGCAGTTATCAATTACATGTTGAAATAAAACAGGACTAATCTCAATATGCATTTTCTCCTCTTTCTTACAGGAAAACAAGGCCAAAGATGACATTCCCAATCTTCCTACAAATAATGGTCTTGGGATTTCTAGAGTAATCTTTTCCCTCTTCATACTTCTTTAACTTAAAACATATATATATATATATATATATATGTTTGTCTTAAAAGTAGAGAAAGAAATTACACCTTTTAATTAACAGTAAACACCATTTAACTTCATGGAAATTCCAATCATAAACAACTTCCCTTTTTGGTTCAAACCAAATAAAATTGTTCAACATAATCTATTATGACAATATATTGTGGCATGTCATCCATGACAGGATTCTGTGTTTGATGTCTGAAAATTTGTGTTGACAGGCCAATCCTTGATCAAGGCTTCACTTACCTGGGAATGAAATATACATCAGCATCATTTACATCTGCTATTATGAATGCTGTCCCTTCAGTCACCTTTGTGATTGCAGTCATTTTTCGGTAAATTCTGAAGTTCCTATCAATCTATATCAGAACAAGACTTTAAGCCAACACAAAAAACCACCTTAATATCATTTATATTATTCACAAATGGGAGACTCCAAAAATTGTCTGCTCAATATTTGCTAGTTTCCAACCACTGAAATGGATTCATAAACTGTGACTGATCTTTGATTCTAAGGTCTAGTTTATAACAGAAGCTCCTATTGTTTGATCAGATTAGAGCATATAAAGATGAAGGAAGTACGCAGTATAGCCAAGGTCGTTGGGACCCTGGTATCTCTTTCAGGAGCTTTACTTATGACACTTTACAAAGGCCCTGTAATTGATCTAATATGGTCAAGGCACACAAGCCACAATGGAAGCAGCGGTGACTCATCTGATAAACATTGGATATCTGGGACACTATTGATCCTTGTCGGTTGTGTTGCCTGGTCCTGTTTCTATGTTCTGCAAGTAAGTTCTTACATGTCATCCACTAATGAGTGGAACTGTAGGCTTTTTAAGACCAATAACGGAGATTCCTGGGAAATCCCATGCCTATAAAAAATACCAAACTTTTAACTTTGAGGTAATTAATGAAATTTTTGTTCTTCAAATGGTTCAGTCAATCACCATAAAGAAATACACGGCGGAGATCTCTCTTTCCTCCTTGATATGCTTGGCGGGTACTATCCAGAGTTTGGCTATTGCCCTGGTTGTAGAACATCGCCCTAGTGGATGGGCGGTGGGATGGAACTCTAGGCTTTTTGCTCCATTGTACTCTGTAAGTACCAAAACTTCGAAATAAATTAAGCATATCCGTATTGAGCATATTGTTCCAAAACTATCTATGTACATTTAGCATCAAGTAAATCATTATGGTTAATCAAATTATAAATACATGCTAATTACTACCAATTATTGGTTTTAATGAAGGGTATAGTTAGCTCTGGAATTACATATTACGTACAAGGTATGGTCATGAAAACAAGAGGCCCTGTATTTGTCACTGCCTTCAACCCTCTCTGCATGATCATTGTTGCTGCTCTCGGTTCCGCCATCCTCGGCGAGCAACTTCATCTCGGAAGGTATTTGGATCCATTTCCCAGCACCATAATTGAACTCACTTCATTTTTATGTACAACCCCAAACAAAATATCTAAGTTTTTAATTATTAAGAAAAAATGGAATGATGGACCATTAGCATACCTAATCCTCAATTTACTAAACCCACCTTCAATAATCATACATTAAAGAATTTGGTGTTTGACAGCAATTAATCATGAGCTTCTTTCTTCCTATCCTATAGAGGAAAGAGTGAAAGCATAAGAAAAACAACACATTCTAGGAATCTCATTTTTATATAAACATAGAAAAGCCATGAATTTAAAACACTGAAGGTATAACATTTAAAGTATTTTTATCCTTTTCGATGCCTATTCCTTCATTAACTTAAAATTTTCTTCTTTCATTTCACTATAACATGTAGTATCATAGGGGGAATCGTTATCGCGATCGGCCTTTATTGCGTGGTGTGGGGTAAAAGCAAGGATTCTCGGTCACCATCTGCACCTCCAAACGTTGATTGTAACCAGCCAGAGCTACCAATTTCTGAAAAATATGGTGCTAATGCCACTAAGCTTGACATTGCCACAATTAACAGTGCTCAGCAGGGTGGAAAGTAAAAGATACCATGATCTTAAGAAAAGTAGCATGAATACTTGTCTTTCCTGCATTTTCGAAGTGTACTTATTTCTTAATCTACGTGCATATAAAAGCCTTTCCATTATTACACTCCTCTCTGCAACTTGACACTGAAATTAACTTGGTATGCTATTTGAATTTGGGAAGTGTTTATTATAGGCATGTATCCCATATTTTTCCAATATAAGGGCCTAGCCAAAAATTATGGTGGGTGATTGAGATAAATTTACAAATATTTGGGGTCAAAATTAATAATTTTGTTTGAAAATAGTTTCAATTGAATTTTTAATTTTTGAGAGGGGTCAAAAGTGAAATCTCGATTAATTTGAGTTATTAGCATTTGGGAGGATCAAATTCATAGCAATGATTGAGTATAAGTTAAATGAGCATTTTAAATATATTCTAGATGACATAATTGTTAACCACTATCACACCATTGCCATATCAAAGTGGGGAATTGCCACCATAAATAATTGAAGATGAAGGTGCTTTCTGGTTTATAATATATTAATATTTATATTTAGTGAAGAAGTATTTTTACGGTGGATTGTATATCTTGTCAGGCATTTCATGAGAAGTGTTAATTTCACATGATTTATAATAAATTAGGATTAGCCTTCCAAATTGTCAACACCTTTTTTCATTATCATCTCCACGTTTTATGAGAAAATCAATGATAAAAGCACAAACACTGAATCTTAAGTCAAATTCGTGAGGCTTCTTAATCACCCATTCAATCAGTTGAATTGAGTGATTTAATTAAAAAATAAAAAATATCAAGTAAATATAAAAACACATTAAATTAAACTTTAAGGTATTTTTGGGGGTAAATTACCAAATTAATCACTTTTGTTTATCTCAGGTTACATTTTAATCACTTATGTTTGAAATGTTACGTTTTAGTCACTTACGTTATCATGTTGTAACATTTTAGTCACCGAGTCGTTAATTGCCATTAACGGTGTAACGGTAAGTTGATGTGACACGTTAAATCATTATTTCAAACAAAAATTTTAGGTTAATTTATATAATGGTCCCCATATTTTTTTGTTTTGAGCAAATTAATTTTTTTGTTTTATATTTTTTAACTTTCCTTTTTTTCTTCTTTTTTTTCCATTCTCTTTTACTTCTCCCTTTGTTTTCCTCCCTTCTTCATTTCTTTTAACGTAATTTTTTTACGCTTTTCATTTGTTAAAACTAGTCCCTATACTTTTTATTTTTTTGAACAATTTAATTTTTCGAGTGAGATGAGCTTGTTGACTAGTTTTAACAAATGAAAAACATAGAAAAACTATGTTGAAAGAAATGAAGAAGGGAGGAAAATAGAGGGAGAAGCAGAAGCGAATGGAAAAAAAAAAAGAGAGTTAAAAGAATATAAAAGAAAAAAAAAATTAAATTGCTTAAAATGAAAAAAATATAGGGACCAATTGTAGAATTTAATCTAAAATTTTCATTTGAAATAATGATTTAACGTTACACCATTGACTGCAATTAACGACTCAATTTACAACACGATAATGTAAATGACTAAAACGTGACATTTCAAACATAAGTGACTAAAATGTAACCTGAGACAAATAAAATTGACTATTTTAATAGTTACCCTATTTTATTTAAAAAATATGACAATTGATTCGATTAGCCCATTACTAAAAACAAAACTCAAATTTTCTCAATTTTTTAAACTCGGTCCAACCAATAATTCACCAATTCTATAACATATAGTGGAACAAAAATACAGACGGTAAGCATCAATCAAAACTTTTGTACAATGGAACTAAGTTCCATTCTGTATTATCCTTTTACTTTATAATCTTATGAACCCTATTCCAGCATCTACAATCATCAAAAATTTCAATTGATGAGCCAGACATCCATTTAAATTGATTTTACCATGAGTACAGATGGAGCAATATTATCCTATATCTGCTTACCTACCAACTATATGAATATAAATTTGTATTCGATTTGAATCTCTCATGATAGGGACAAAAAAGAAACATGCTTTCTTCGTCACCAGGGCCACCCCTCTTTCTCTTTTCTTTTCTTTTTTCTCTCATTATGGATGGGCACTAAACAGACAAGGTTTTAGCTCCACACCATATATATAACTCAGCATCTGTCTAATTTCATATCTCATGACGTTGAAAGCTCGAATTATTCGACACCTTTAAAGTTTCAATCTTTTCATTTAATCGTATCGGATTGAGTGGCATAATTAGACTTCTGTTTCAAGTACTGTACGTATTGGATGAGACGAAAACAGGTTTTGCCAGAAAAGAAATAAATGTCTGAATACGTGTTGGGTATACGTAATTAACTGATTTTTTTACCCAAAAGGAAAGAGTTGGGATAATGGTAACTTTGGGTTTGATTTTAAGTGCAGAGATGATAAGGCAAAAGTGGCCTTGGATTTGTCTAAAACTAGAAGTTTAGTTACAACATATAACTTTAAATCAACAATTAAACAATTTACTTCTCTGTCTTAATAATTACAATGAAAACATGTAGAAATCAATGTGTTTGTTTTTCCATTTGTCATGTGGAATTCCACCAAACCAACCTGATATTTTCATGTTGGGATCCAAACACGAAAAGCACCAACTTTGTTTTGTCCCTACATTTTAATACTTACGATTATAAATGATCTCTTTTTTCTTGGGAAATTTACACATATAGTCCAACAACATTGCATCGACTTGTTTATTTTTGTAACAGTTGACATCTCTAATTCACTGCTCCCACTCATATTTTAACAATGTTTTTGGTCCAATAGATAGTTAGTGATATGAGGATTCGATTTCCCATGGATTCAAAATATCTATGTACCTTCACTTGTATATCAATAATCATTGAGCCATTAATTTAGTTGATATCCAATTCATTTGTTTCTCCATTTCACTGAAAACACCAGAAGGTCCTTTGAGTTTTATTACCATATAAAATTTTTATTTTTTTTAAATGAGAAATCTCTTAGATAAAGGCATAATGAAATGATGAACATTTTTCTTGAAAGATGCAAAACCAAATCAAGCAGTCATTAAGAGTGAAGTGAAAAGACAAGAAGCAGTTGGGGGGGGGGGGAGGAGGGGGAATAAGAATAATTAAATGTGAATTTTTTATGCAAACATTTGATTTTGAAGTTATATTGAGAATATATGAAATGAAGTGAGAGATGCCTAACCGATTATTAATCAGCAACCACTTCATCCAAATATCATCTTAAACTCTTATTATTCTAATATTACCAAGAATCCCATTTGAGATCAATATCTAATCATAAATATTAATTAGATTAGATTAGATTTTACTTTGGGTTTTTGACAATTTTAACCAAAGTAGAATTGAACTCCTTGTTTAGTTGATTTTTGTCAATTTACTATGATGGCAAGTGTAAAAGTAAATAGGAATGGAGGTGGAACAATTTAGATTTCTGATTTTTAGTTGGATAGAAATTATAACTTTTTATTTTTAAGTACTACATTTAATATTAAATATAATTAATAATTAATAAAAATATGAATGTGGTTTAATGTTATAAAGTTTATTTAAAAATAGGTAATTAGACATTACAAATAAAATTTTTTTATCCATTTAATTTGATATTTCTTTTACCAATATGTATTTGACTTATGACAAGTTATAGCAGACTGACTATCAGACAAGACATGCCACCAATTCTCAAAATTTTAGTTGATTCGAACTGATGGAAATAAATCCGAATTTTTAATCCATGATTAGAAAAAAAGAAAAAGTGAAAAGTGAAAATGCAGAGAATAGAGGACGGTGAAATGTGTGAATAAAAGAGAGAAAGTGAACAAGGCGCAGCAGTTGTTTTTAGAATGGTGGCCACGTAAAAAGGCACATAATTCCTGCATGCATCATCACCATCATCACCACTTAATCTCAACACTGTTTGGCTGTTCATTGAACCGAATCTCCACTTCACATGATAAACAAATCAAACAAATGAGAAATACAAGAAAAAAACAAAAAGGCAAAAAGCATCTTATTCACATACGCCCCTCTCCTTTTATTTCTTTCAGTCTTTTGGTTTTCATCAACAGTGAAAGTATATTGGAATTGATTTGTAATAACAGGAACTGCTTTAAATTATATTAACGGATAAGTCAGATTTATAGAAGGATATATGTGTGATTTTTTTCGTAATAATTAAAATTGATAAAAAGTAAATGGGGTATCAATCAATATCCGAATTCGTACTACCAATTCGCAATTGAAAGATGTTGCAAATAGTGAATATGGACAACTGAACCACTTGCTTATTTATTTATTTATTTATTAATTATTATTATTATTATTATTATTATTATTATTGTTGTTGTTGTTATTTTGTGCTAGCATTTTCCTGCCTATATAAGACGGCGAATCCTGATTCAGAAGTTGCAAGCTTCAGAGCAAGTAGTGGAGGGGTAAAAGAGACAGAAAAATGGGAGACCAAACATCAATTGCTTCAGCTTTGTCTGATGTGTTGAACAAAGCGAAGCCATACTTGGCTATCGTATCTCTGCAGTTTGGATATGCCGGGATGTACATCCTCTCCACCATTTGCATGAAGCATGGCATGAGTAATTTCATCCTCGCTACCTACCGTCATGTTGTCGCCACCATTGTCATTGCACCCTTTGCCTTTGTCCTTGAAAGGTTCATTTTTCTCCCCAATCTCACTACACACTTTCATGTATAGACATGTATATATAATCCCCAGCCTCATTCTGCCTTTGCCATTCGTTTGTATATGCAGGAAAATTAGGCCAAAGATGACCCTGCCTATCTTCCTCAGGATTGTTGTTCTTGGCTTCCTGGAGTATTGCTCTAAACTTATTGCATCTTTATTGTGCATTTACTAAATGCATGTCATTTCTTGATATATCTATGGATACAATATGAAGAAATAGAGTTGACATTGGAATATGCGCAGGCCAGTGCTTGACCAAAACTTATACTATCTGGGAATGAAGTTCACAACAGCAACATATTCATCTGCTTTCGTCAACATGCTTCCTGCTGTTACTTTCATAATGGCCATGATTTTCAGGTAAAATCCATCACTTTCATTAACATATGCCACCTCCCACTACACCACACCACATCAGATAACTTAAAAAGTTCCATCATGATGTTCATACCATCGATAAGATTGAAGGAAACTAATCATTTTTTTAATACGAGGAATTATTTATGTCAAATAGGTTGGAGAAAATCAATTTGAAGAAAATACACAGTATTGCAAAGGTGGTTGGAACTGCAATCACAGTGGGCGGTGCAATGGTGATGACATTGTATAAAGGCCCCATTATTGACTTCGTCAAGTCAGGAGGAACCACACACCATGGCACGACTACTGAATCTGCAGATCAACACTGGGTTTCTGGCACCATTATGCTTCTTGGAAGTATCGCTGGCTGGTCAAGCTTCTTTATTTTGCAAGTGAGTTGAAATATGTTCTCTTTCAATAAACAAAATTTATTAAACTATTTAACTGTTTACGAGCTAACGTTAATCGGTTATTGTTTCTGGTTCAGTCCTTCACATTGAAGAAGTACCCAGCAGAGCTCTCTCTTACTGCTTGGATATGTTTCATGGGAACGGTGCAAGATGCAGGGCTGTCATTTATCATGGTTCGTGACCTAAGTGCCTGGAAAATAGGCTTCGACTCCAGGCTTCTTGCTGCATCTTACTCTGTAAGTCCCTTTTCTTACCAGCCATGATGCTCTCGAAAAGTGTTACGAATCACAAGTGCTTAACACTTCAATATAACCTATGATTGATTAGGGAATAGTGTGCTCCGGGATAGCCTATTACGTACAAGGCATCGTGATCCGGCAAAGAGGGCCGGTTTTTGTAACAGCTTTCAGCCCCCTGTGCATGATCATCACTGCTGCGCTAGGGACCGTTATTTTAGCTGAAAAAATCCACCTTGGAAGGTATGTATGATATTAACAGCAATCTAAAATTTCCAGCATTAAACAATTAGTGTTCTAATTCTTTGCTTTTATTAACCTTCCATTAAACAATTTAGAAGTCTTATTCAATTAGTGGATTTCTGCATTGGTATTCCTTGTTTCACATTGCTCATTTGTTTCTTCTTTATCTTTTGATTGGTTGATTTCAGCATACTGGGAGCCATTATCATAGTCTCAGGCCTTTACACTGTGGTTTGGGGCAAAAGCAAAGATATGAAAACCCCAGAACTTGAAGAGAAAAGCAACGGCCTGCAGGAATTGCCAATCACAGACAATGGTAGATCAATGAATGTTGTTGATGGAGCTGCGAATGCTGTTAACATTCCGGATTCAAAGAACACCTTCAGCATTCGAGGAACATAAAACAATATAGATATTCCTTCAAAATGCTGATATATTTCAAGCAGAGTTTGTTCTTCCCAAGGCGATAAAAAACTACTATGTAACCCACCCCTCCCACAAACTATTTTCTACCTTTAATAATCATCTTTTGATTGTACTGTTGAGGCTAATTTGGTGAGTAAAAACCATGAATCGATCGCGGTTTGCTTATGCTTCCCCCAATTATTCCATTTCCGTACTTCTTTTTTTCTTTTTGGCTTAAGCTCATCGGATACTATAACAAAAAGATCTACTGCAAAAGTCAAAATAACTTGCTCCATGAATTTTACTGCTATCTCAAACTTTCCACGTTCATCATTTGTTCAAGTCTATGGAACTTCTTTTGCTTCTTTTTCACATCCTGATAGCTACATTGCTATGTATTTGCTCTTCTTGTTTATGACTTCGCAAGGTGAAGATATAAAAGCTAAAAGAAAAGGTTAAATTCTGCAATTAGTCCCTGTACTTTGAGAAAGTTTATTTAATCCATGTACTTTAATTTGATTATATCTAGTCCTTGTACTTTTCAAATTTTAAATTTTCAATCGTTATCAACCAATAATTGTTAAATTCATTAACTTCTACTATTTCCAAAATTTGATCTCCAAATATATTATTATGTGTGTAATACCATGTTAGCTTGTTATTTTCACATATTACTCACTAAAAATTCAGTTAATGAATTAACGACGGTCATTTGTATCAAGACTGAAATTTTAAAATTCAAAAAGTAAAGAGACTTAGAATGATCCAATTGAATAATACAAACCAAATTTACAATTATACGTGTGGTACAAGACTAGTAATTGGATTTAACAAAAAAAAATTAATTACTAATATTTGAGTAGGGACTAAAATTTTAAAATTTGAGAAGTATAGGGACTAAAATTAACCAATTTAAAAAAAACTAGGATTGAAATTGATCAAATTAAAGCATAAGGGCTAAATTCAAAACTTTCACAAAGTGTGAGGACTAAAAGTAGAATTTAACCAAAAGAAAATAGCTTAAACCCATTATTGGTTTTTAACTATTTAATCATACCAACGTGATAATGTTTGATACATTGATGGTATATAATCTAATCAAACAATACATTAAATATAAATCCATTAGAAGGTTGCATTCCCACGTTCTTCCTAATAAACCTATTTTAATAGCAACATTTTCTTTTACTGGAAGTCATTCCCTAAAACATTTTTTATTTATTTCATGGATTATTACATTCCAGTCGCTCAATTGCTTGCTTAAACCCCGTTGCTGGTTTTTAATTGTTTAATCAAATGAAAATTCCACTTTGTTTATGATTAACCTATTTTAATAGCAATATTTTCATTTTACGAAACTGATTCACTTGAAAACATTTTTTTCTTAAATTTAATTTTATGGATTCTTATTCTCCGCTATATATCTCCCTTAATTGCGGTTGTTGGTTCTTGGGAATGTCACACATACATACCTGCAGACAAGTCTTCACTAAAAGAATGGAAACGCAAGCCTCTGCCTACACTCCACATGATGGTATTTTGAATAAGAAGTTGGAATACTATGATACACGCCATAAACACCAAGCATAAAGGAACTAGACAAGTGGGTTGCAGCTTCTAATGCAATTTCATCGCAACAAATTGGTAGGTGTGCTATAATAGAGGAGTCAAGAATTGACAATTCTAAGTTGGAGACCTAGTTTTAAGGTGTCGTGAAGCAATACCAAACTAGCAGGAGAATGCCAAAAAACTCTCACCAACACCTGGGAAAACAACAAAAGCGCATGTTGAACTTTCACGACATTAGTGGTGCTTATACAAGCTTAAGAATTCACAACTAAACAAAGCAAATAAATCAATAGACATGATACCATTTATGCAAAAAACTACAATCTTCAGTACTTTTAAATATACACTAGCTATCTTTAGGCTTATATTCAAATTACTACCATATTATCTATTAGTAAATCTTACTATATAACTTTCTCCATATTTCCTTTTGAAACTTTAACTATAATATCGTTTTGCTGTGACGGTAAATTCTTTTTACTATCAAATTGTACTGTGTACACCATGTATTCGGCCTGGTAGATCATATTAACTAAAATCACTCTTAAAGAGAAGATTCCTCCTCCACACATCAATTACATTACATGCCTTAACCCAGTATTTTAATACTCATCATTGTATTCTTCAATATATCCCCCCTCATATTTTAACAATATTTTTGGTCCAATAGATATTTAGTGAAATGAGGATTCTATCTCCCATGAATTCAAATAAGTATCTTGATTGTGTATTAATAATCTTTGAACCATTTATTTTGATTAAAAGTATTTGAATTTCATTATGTCATATATATTTAAATATATGTCATGATGGACACGAAAATTTTAAAATAAAACCTGATAGATAAGGCATAATAAAAGGATGGTTTTTTTTTTTTTTTTTTTTTTGAAAGATGCAAAACAAGTGGTTGCTCCAAATTTGTGCTACGTAAAAAGGGTAGCAATTTATTGAGAGTGAAGTGAAATGAAGAGACAAGAAGCAGGGGGAGGAACACGAATAGTTGTATGTTATTTTTTATGCAAACATTCGAAGCTATAAAGTGAGAGATGCCTAATCTAATTAGTGATTATTAATCAGCAACCATTTAAATCCAATCATCTTAAATTCTTATTATTCTAATCTTACGAAGAATTCCAGATATCCGAACTTGAGCAATATTCAGTTTGGGAAGATGCTCTAAGCAATATAAAGTTTGTCTAATCATAAATATATTATTCTTTGTCGACGTCATTTCCACTAATTACATTAGTTTTGTTCTCTGTCCTTTCTGAAAGATGCTACCATTTCTATATTTCTAAGCTTACAATTTATTACCCCTTTGTAAAAACTCTATTAACACCGTATTAACAAATGGGTACGGAGATTCAACCAATTAGATTTCTATTTTTCAGTTTAAAATATTAAATTTAAATAATGATTATGAACGGAGTTTAAAGTTATACTAGTTGGGGAGAGGGGATGACTCACCTTTTAACTAGTTGAAGTGATTGGTATTAGAGAATCCCTTTTTTTATTAAAGCCTCTTGAGTTGGATCGGGTTATTGTGGAATTGGATTGCTTATTGGTAGTTTAACTGTTGTCGTCTCATCATAATATAAACATTGAGCTAGCATAATTCTTGACGATTGTTTTATGTTACGATCATACGTTGGATTGTTGTCCTTCCAATGGACTTGTTGGGATGTTAATAAAGTAGTCTTACTACATGCAAACCACACTAAATAGAATATACTCCCCACAAAATACTTTGATTACTATTGATTTGATTCTTTGATGTATCATGAGAATAAGGGACCGCGAATGAGATGTATGGGATAAATCTATTGACTTGGGTTAATTATCCCTCGCCTATGCCTCTTGTGTTCGATTTTATTTTTACCAATCAGTTGTATACATTTCACTAACCATGAGTTCTACCAAATCAATTTTTTAACTGACAATAAAAAAGAATTGGAAAGTGAAAACAAGGAGACCATAATGAGAGGGTGAATTCCGTGAGTAAATGGTTTTAGGGAAGCAGTTGATTTTGGAAATGGTAGCCACGCAAAAGCCACATAGTTTCTTTTTGCATGCAACATCCGCACTTAACCTAAACGTAATTTGGTTGTTCAATGAATCCAAACCCCACTTCCCATGATAAATAGTGTAATTAAATTAAACAAATGAGAAGTAAAAGGAAAACAAAAGGCAAGAGAATCATATGCACAGATAGCCACATAAACACCCGCCTTTATTTATTTTATTCTTTTGACTCTCATCAGCAAAGCGATGGTATTCGAAATGATCTGTGATAACGAGGAATTTTTTAATCATTATTAGTGGATAAGTGAGTTTTACATTTATGGGAAACACTACACTTGCTTCTATTAACTTATTATTATTATTTTGTGTTTGCATTTTTCTCTCTATAAGAAGGCCAATTCTGATTTATAAGTTCCAATCCTCAGTGCAAGCGGTGGTGGAGAGATAAAAGAGAGAAAAATGGGGGACCAAACATCAGGTGCAGCAACTTCCTCTAATGTGTTGAACAAAGCGAAGCCATACTTGGCTATCATCTCCCTGCAGTTTGGGTATGCAGGGATGTACATCCTCTCCACCATTTGTATGAAGCATGGCATGAGTAATTTCATCCTTGCTACCTACCGTCATGTTGTCGCCACCATTGTCATTGCACCCTTTGCCTTTTTCCTTGAAAGGTTCATTTTTCTCCCCAATCTCACTACACACTTTCATGTACAGACATGCATAATATAATCCCCAACCTCATTGCTGCCTTTGCCATTCGTTTGTATATGCAGGAAAATTAGGCCAAAGATGACCCTGCCTATCTTCCTCAGGATTGTTGTTCTCGGCTTCCTGGAGTATTGCTCTAAACTTATCGCATCTTTATTATGCATTTACTAAATGCATGTAATTTCTTGTTTGTTGATATATTTATGAAGAAATAGAGTTGACAGTGGAATATATATGCGCAGGCCAGTGCTTGACCAAAACTTATACTATCTGGGAATGAAGTTCACAACAGCAACATATTCATCTGCTTTCGTCAACATGCTTCCTGCTGTTACTTTCATAATGGCCATGATTTTCAGGTAAAATCCATCACTTCCATTAACATATGCCACTGCACACTACACCACACAACATCAGATAAAAGGTTCCATCATGATCTTCATATAATCGATAAGATTGAAGGAAATTATCATTTTTTAACGGGTAACTATTTATGTCAAATAGGTTGGAGAAAATCAATTTGAAGCAAATACACAGTGTTGCAAAGGTGGTTGGAACTGCAATCACAGTGGGGGGTGCAATGGTGATGACCTTGTACAAAGGCCCCATTATTGACTTCGTGAAATCAGGTGGAGCTACACACCATGGCACTACCACCGAATCTGCTGGTCAACACTGGGTTTCTGGCACCATAGTGCTTCTTGGAAGCATCGTTGGCTGGTCAAGCTTCTTTATTTTGCAAGTTAGTTGAAATATTCACGTCTCTTATTGAGCAAATATAGTTCATTAAAACTATTTAATTGTTTACGCGCTAACGTTAATGGGTCATTGTTTCTGGTCCAGTCCTTCACATTGAAGAAGTACCCCGCAGAGCTGTCTCTTACAGCTTGGATATGTTTCATGGGAACGGTGCAAGACGCAGGGCTGTCGTTTATCATGGTTCGTGACCTAAGCGCCTGGAAAATTGGGTTCGACTCCAGGCTTCTTGCTGCATCTTACTCTGTAAGTCCCTTTCTTACCAGCCATGATGCTCTCGAAAAGTGTTACGAATCACAAGTGCTTAACACTTCAATATAACCTATGATTGATTAGGGAATAGTGTGCTCCGGGATAGCCTATTACGTGCAAGGCATCGTGAGCCGGGCACGAGGGCCGGTCTTTGTAACAGCTTTTAGCCCTCTATGCATGATCATCACTGCTGCGCTAGGGGCCTTTGTGTTAAATGAAAAAGTCCACCTTGGAAGGTATGAAATTAACAGCAATCTAACATGTTCCTGCAACAACTTGCACTTTGATCTTTAACAAATATGTTATGATAAGAAATTTCACTGACACATGAAATAATATTACGGTGCACAATATATCAAAGTTTTATTAGAGAATATTACTTTTGCAGATAGTGACAAAATGCACTGTCAAGTAGTTCTCTTTGCTTTTATTAACCATCCATTAAACAATTTAGAAGTCTTATTCATTTAGTGGATTTCTGCATTGGTATTCCTTGTTTCCCATTACTCATTTGCTTCTTTATCTTTTATTTGGTTGATTTTAGCATACTGGGAGCCATTATCATAGTCTCAGGCCTTTACACTGTAGTTTGGGGCAAAAGCAAAGATGTGAAAACCCCAGAACTTGAAGAGAAAAGCAACGGCCTGCAGGAGCTGCCAATCACAGACAATGGTAGATCAATGAATGTTGTTGATGGAGCTGCCAATGCTGTTAACATTCCAGATTTAAAGAACACCTTCAGCACTCGAGGAACATAAAACAATATCCAATATTTCCCTTAAAATTAATATGTTTCGAGCAGAGTAGTTCTTCCCAAGGCGGAAAAAACTACTATATATATAATCCACCCCTCCCTTTAAGTACTTTTGTAGCTTAATAATCTTCTTTTGATTGTACTCTTTTTTTTTTTTTTCTTTAATAATCCAATTTACTCTCGAGGCTTTAATTTTGTGAGTAAAAACCATCAATCAATCGCGGTTTGCCTATGTTCTTTGTCCAAATATTCCATCTCCATACATTTTTCTTTTGTGGCTTAAACTCATCCGATACTATCTACTGCAAAAATAAAAACAACTTGTTCCATGAATTGTATTGGTATATCTCAAACTTTCCAGGTTAATCATTTTTTAAGTTTATCCTAATAGCTACGTAGCTATATATTAATTCTACTTGTTTATAACTTTCGCAACGTGAAGAATATGAAGGCTAAAATAGAATTTACTTGAACCCCATTGTTGGTTTTTAATTGTTTAATCCTACGGAACATTCCACTTTCTTTGTGATTAAACTGATTCTTATTCTCCGATAGCTCCCCTTACTTGCTTGCTTAAATAAAGCCTTAAACCCCACTGTTGTTTGTTAATTGTGTAATCATGTGGAAGAAAAACCACATTCTTCAAGATTAACCTATTCTAATAGCGATATTCTCATTTTTTGAAACACATTCCTTAGAACAATTTTTTAGTTTAATAATGGATTCTTACTCCCCAATCAGCTCTGACTTGATTGGTGGAAGAAATGGTTGACATCATATGGAACAAAGAACCAAACATGAGTTAAAAAGAAGAAACAATTGTTTTGGACCAAATAGAATGATGCCATCCATAGATTGTTTTAAGATTATTCAAAACCTACATTCTTCACACACAATTTATTATGATATAATAGGTTAAATTTTACTAATAGCCTTTGTACTTTAATTTGATCAGTTTTAGTACTACTTTTCGAATTGGTCTAATTTCATTCTTGTACTTTTTAAACTTTGAAATTTTAGTTCTGACCCAAATAGTAGTATTTAAATTCATTTGGTTAAATTCAATTACTAGCGTGTACTATGCGTGCAATAGTATATTTAGTGTATATTCTCCAATTGGATCATTCTAAGTCTCTATAATATTCAAATTTTGAATTTCAATCTTGACGCAAGTTATTTTTGTTAACCCAATAACTGAATTTTTGTGAGTAATACCTGAAAATAGCAAAGCTTACTGTCACACCTCGAAAATCAAACAATTAAATCGTGGGCTCGAGCGAGGAATCAGAATTAGTGACAGAGAAATTAAAATAAAATAAAATAAAATAAAATAAAAGTTTAATTAGTTAATAATAATAGTAATTGGGTTAATAAAAATATATTAGTGAGGATTAAATCGGAACAAATTTTAAATTAGAGGTCTAATGTGTAAATTAAAAGATTTAATTGAAATAGGAGCTATTAGAACATGTGAGGTAATATGAGGGGGCTTAGGGGTAAATAGCCCAAATTTTAAAATTTGGTTGGCTATATAAGACCACCCACCGTCCCTTCCCTCCACACTATCAACCATTTCAAAAATTAATAATAAAGTATCTTAAATCAAGAGTTTTCTCTCAAATTTCCCTTCATCCTTTTTGTAACATCCAAAAACCCCCTTGGTCAAAAATATATAAGATAGATTTTTTCATGAAATAAGATATAAAGAAAGTAAATGATAAGGATGTAAAAAAAAATGAAATAAGAAGTATGTTGTGAAATGTTAATTTGAGTCAGGGATTAAATCATAAAATATGAAAAGTATTGTGGCCTAATGTAAATATTTAAACTTAAAATGATAAAATATAAACACTGAAAAGTTAAGGGGCCAAGAGTCCAAATTACCATTTTAAGAAAATGATGAATCTCGTAATAGAGAGCTAAGTGATGATTTTAAAATGATTTTCAACTTAATTTACAATAATTAAGAGGTTTATAACCTTGATTTAATAGAGAGTTGAAGGTGTTCTTTGAATTCGGAATGTTCTTTGAATTTGGAAGATTTTTCTTCTTGAGATTGAAAACGAAGGTGATTTTTCTGGAAAATGTTAATTAGTGAAATTGTATAAAATTAATGATCTAAATTTATATTTAAATATTAGATCTGGTGTTAGGAAGTGAAAATTGAGGGTTTAGTCGAGTTAAATTGAAGTAATTTGAAGATTAAAGTCACGTGAGGGAGCTCTCCAGAATTAGGAGAGTGGCGAGCTGCTATGTTACTAGGTGGCCGCTCAGTCTATTTAAAAATGAAAATAACCTGTATGTTTTAATGTGATATGCGAAGCCTCTATTCATGAGGGAGCGTCCACAAGTAAGGGTAAGGGGAAGGACAAAGTGGTGTAGGTTTAGCAGTATCAGCGAGTCAACAAGTGAGTGTTCTTGCACATTGCATCATAAGCACGGGTTCGCATGCTAAGGATAGCCAAGTAAGGCATGCATACCCTCCTATTTACATCATGTAATCCTTGATAAACCTTATGCGAACCCTGCTATACATGTGCGAACTCTTATATCTATGTGAGCCTAGATGTGTGCGAACCCTTGATTTATGCGAGCCTATATATATATATATATATATGAGTGAGCCCTATATTGCATGCGAGCCTCTGCATTATGTGAGTTTCATGTTATGTGCGAACTCATATGTTGCATGCAAGCCTTCAATGTATACGAGCATTATGTTGTGTTATGCGAACCCTATGTTATGTGAACCCATGTTACTGCGAACCTATGTGTATTGCGAGCCCTGCAGAAATGTGAGCTCTGTTATATTACGAGTCCGATAATATTGTGTATTATGAATGTGATAAAAATGATATGTTGACATTTTGAACACTTGAAATCATTGGATATCATTGACATGCCATAGAATTGTGAGTACTCACCAATTTTATTATGTGTTAAGGCATTGTGGCCCGAGATAACGTTGGAGAGATAAGGGAATGTCGAGCATAGATCCATTCATCATAGACAATGTGATGTGTTTGGAGAGTGTGAACACTCGTGCTACACTTACATGGAGATAGCATATGACTCTATGAGTCATTTGGTGTGTTTTGGAGATCCGTTTATCCAATGCATACAAATTATGATTATGTTTCACATTCACAAATTGCCAATATATCACCATGTTGACTATGAATATTGTATTGTATGTGAAATGTTACAGTATGTGTAAATCTTAGCATGATTGATGCATTTTATGTGTTGTATGCTTGAGCATTCACTAAGTTTCATAAGCTCACACTCCATGCATATACCTTGCAGATAAATAGCTCGAGGGACTAGTGGTGAAGTGTGGCAAACCGGTATTTCAAACCTTAAAGTGGAAGGTAATGTGGGACTGTACTAAGGGATTAGAATTAAACTTAGAATTTTAAAACATATTTTGGCGGGTCTGTTTAATTTTGGATTTTGGACTTTATAATTGCTTGGTTGAATGCATGATTGATTGGATTTTATACATGTTGATTGTTATTAAATTGAAGAGCTAACAAGCTTATGTAAGTTAAGGAGCTCGTCAGGTTCTAAGGTACGCCCTTACCTTTTATGTACGATAAAGCAAATTAATGGCTTAGTATGCATGAAACAACTAAGCATAATGCGAGCTTAGGGGTTTGCAAGTACAGGGTCTTGCCAGTGTTAAGGGATTCACCAAAGCTAGTGTTAGCCAAAACATAGTCTTTGCTATAGTGCAGAATTCGATACCAGGATGAGTTCGCCAGGGTAGGTTAGTACACTAAAGTACATAGGTTCGCCAAAATGGGGAGGGCTCGCCAAGTCAATAGATTCGCCATGGGTATATGCTGCGCCAAGGAAAAAAAGGTTTGCGGGTGTAGCATTCCCTAGAGCAGTCTGTTCAGTTGAGGGGAAAATTGGGGTCTAAGTTCGCTAGGAGGAGAGTGGTCGAAGGGTAAGATGCGAGCTGGATTCGCCAGTTAGGATGTGAACCAGGGGGTTTGCGAAGCAAGTTGCGACCTGTGCATGTGGGAAGGTCGCGAGCTAGAGCTCGCCAGGTGTCTGCGAGCTGCTTGGGGTTCTAGAAGGGGGTTCATCACAAGGTGGGTTCGTAGGGGTCTAAAACTTGAAATTTTTGTGCTTTGTTCTTATGGTATTTTTAGAAAGGCATGTAATTAGGATTAGTTTTAATATAATTTATGTTGCAAATGTGTGGTGTGCATGGTTGGTTGGTGTGCTTCATGTTGTTTTTAACGGATAGTTGCTTCGGTGGCTAATGTGACGTTCAAAATTCGGGTCGGATCGTCCCGGCCGGGTTTGGGGCGTCACAATTACATATATAATAATATGTTTGCTACATAAAATTTTGGAAATAGAAAAATGAATTTAAAAGTTATTGTAGGTGAGGGCTGAAATTTTAGAATTTGAAAAAGTACAAAGACTAAAAAAGACCAAATTAACATAGAGGGGCTAAACCTATAACTTTTGCTAAGTACTGGGACTAATAACAAGATTTATCCATATAGATATATATAGAAGGGAAGGGCATAGAGAGGAGCAGACAGACACCTTAGTTTGCATAACATTGCATTACTGCAAATTGAGGATTCATAAAAATGGGTAATCTAAACTATTGAAACCGTTGCAAGAACTTGAGCTCAAAAGGGCTGCTAGTTGCTGATGGTAACAGTCCATTTTACCTTGTAAGAAAATGGTTCTTCTGAACATCAAGTAAAGAAGTTAGTAACAAAAGGATACACTTATCACTAGCATATCTCTATCCTCACCGTTCATAGTCTTAATTAGATGGTATAATCAATACTTTTCATTGCAGAATATACCTTTCTTTTAAAAAGTCCGGAATCCATAGGCTAATGGTTGAGTTTTTATTTATTTATTTTATATAATTAATGTTTTATGAAAAGCAGTTAAAGGGTTGGTGGGCATGCCGGAGTGGTTATCGGGCATGACTAGAAATCATGTGGGCTCTGCCCGCGCAGGTTCGATCCTGGTGCTCACGTTTTATTTTTGCCCTCCTCCACTTATTAGCTGCCCAGAGTTGCCAACATTTTGCTTATGATATTTAAGCTCAGTTTTCTTTTGAAGCCTAGAGTACAAATTACAATGCAGATGAGATCTAGTATTTTCTTTAATTTTTAAATGGATATATATATATGTTATTTTAAAATTATAGTTTTTTTTGGGTAAAAGTAAAGAGGGCATAGTCTTACGGTCCAATTACACAGCTTAAAGACCACAATTAAGACAGCAATGCCTTGTCAAAATCAGTCTTTAGTAACGGTAATAAGTTGTGAGGAGGTGAAGCAAACTTTAGCAGCTTGAACCCACCGACCACTGAAGGCATCAGCCACCCGATTAGCCTCTCAAAAGATATGGTGAAAGGAGATTTATCACTTCCTGCTACGATACTCCCTAATTAGCCGAACCAAAAACAATGGAATTCACATAGTCAGAAGGCGCATTAATCATTTGGATAGCCAGCAAACTGTCGCATTCTACCATCACCTTCTTGTACCCTGCTTCCCAAGCTATCTTCAAACCCTCATCTATTGCCCCAAGTTTCGCATGCAAAACTAAACAGCTCCCCAAGAACCAACTAAAGCCAACAATCCACCGCCCCCTATAGTCTCGAAAGACTCCACCAATAGAAGCTTACAAATTTTACTACAATAAAAGAAAATAATTTTTATAAAAAAATATTATACTAAAAGGGCATAATGAAAATTTTAGCTTTTAACGTTTACATTTTTTGTCAAGTTGGTCCTTATTCTTTTTTAAAGCTATATTTTGGCTCTCAACTTTTTAAAAATAGTTGATTTTGACCATCAACTATTCAAAAAGAGTCGAATTGATGGCTTTTTAATGGAAATACTCACTAAAACATTAAATTTTTAACATGGTAGCTTGCACGGTAATTCACGTGCAATTTATGCTATTTTTTAAACTTTTATGAACTTTCTTTTATAATATTTTTTTCAATTTTTTTATTCTTGAATATTTTATAAACTTTAAATTATTTGTTGATGTGACATATAAGACAAATAGTGGTATACCAGCATGAAGTACACATAGGTTTCCATGCAAACATCGTTAAAAAGTTAAAGTTTTAGTCGGCATTTCCGTGTTAAAAAAAGAGAGCAATTTGACTCTATTTAAAAGGCTAATGACCAAATTTAGCTCAAAAAATAATAAAGGGTAAATTGAAAAAAAAAAAGATGTAAATGTTGAGGGCTAAATTTATCATTATGCCTAAAAAAATATATTAGCTTATTTAGTAGGCATAATGATAATTTTAACCCTCAACATTCACATTTTTTTTGTCAATTTGGCCCTTATTCTTTTTTTAGTTAAATTTGGCCCTTAACCTTCAAAAAATAGTCAAATTGCTTTTTTTAAAACAAAAATACTGACTAAAATATTATTTTTTAATGTTCTTGATGTAGCAACTTACATAGCGGTCCATGTGCACATACGTTAACACAACTTCATTTGTTTTATATGTTACATCAACAAATAATTTAAAAATTATAAAAATAAATAAATAAATAGAAATAAAAATTCAAAAAATAGCCTGGAATACACGTGGATTGTCATATAGGTTGTCATGTATAAAAAATTAATATTTTAATTATTATTCTCATTTAAAAAAATAATTTTGACTCTTTTTCAAAAGTTCTATGGTCAAAATTGAGTTTTTTTTTTTTAAAGGTTAAGAGCCAAATTTAACTCATAAAAGAATAAGATCCAATTTTACAGAAAATATAAATATTAACGACTAAATTTGATATTATACCTAATTATTAAGGTGTTATTATTAAATTATTTAGCAATTTTATAATAACATGCATTTAACATTAGTTTATCATGTAAATTTTTTTTTTTTAAATGGGGTTGTTAAAATGTGAAGTTGAGATATGATCTCAAATAAGAATTTAAGCAATTCACTTATCACTATATTATATGTAAATGTTGTTTTCATAATGATATATATATATTTCTCTTATATTATTGTTATTAATTATTGTTGAATTAATTATATAGTTAAAATTCTAAACTCTTTATAAATTTAGAATTTAAATTTTTTTTTTATTTTTAGTAGTCAAATTCTAAAATTTATATTCAATTGTTAATGTCACGTTAAAATCTTCAGTTAAATTTATTGGTGTAACATTTTAAAATTTAAAAAAACAAAATACTTACTTGGTAGCCCATGCAACAAAAAACTAATGTTGTGTTGAATCTAGATTCAACAGAAAAATTTTAACGATGTTAAGAATTAGACTTACATTTTAAAATTTGAAAAGTAGAAAAACTAAATTCCTTAAAATAGAAGGGAGTAAATTCTAAATACATAAAAAATATAAAGATTTAGAGCACATTTTAACCGAATCATATCTATATTAACATCATTTAAAAAATGTCTCAATTTATATGGTTTGAATTATTAATATATTTTAACTCGAGCAATAGTCCTATTATTTGAGGGTAATATATATGCGAGCTTGAACATGCATTGCACAAGAGGGACCAAATAAAAAGAGGCATATCAATCAAACAGTTTTTCATTAACATCTCAATCTTGACAAAGAAACCTAGCAGTTAATAGAATTATTAGTAAATTTGGGTGTCAAAGAAAGCGAATCTGTAGATATAATAAACTGGTTATTACCGAACCATACTAAATCGGTTTGGTTCATGTTTCGAGTTTTCATATTATTTTTGGGTTTTAAGTTTTTGGATTTATTTAGATAAAATTAGTTTTGGACATGGACTTTTCAATTTTAATTAGATAAAATTATCTTTGTTTTATGTTTCTTAAACATTGTTTGATAATTTTAATTTTTTTTCAATTATACATAAAATCTATAATTATAAATGTTTATTAAAAATCTAATTAAACATTGATTTAATCACTCTCAATCTTCACCGAATATAATCAATGCTAAATTTTTTGTATTTTATAACTCTTATGCTACTTTTGGTCGGAGTATTAATTTTTACAAATGTTTTTAGTATATGGGTTAACAATAAACTAATTCAATTGTAATATTTAGCCACTTTTATGATTTATTTTTAGCAAAAGAGGAAAATTTTTCGCTTATTTTGAATAAACCTTATTTTTTACAAGAGTTATTACTCATATTTTTAATTTCAAGTTTAAATTTGTACTAATTATTTTTTTCTTTTATATCTAACTATTGTAATATATATGTAATAAATAAATTTTTTCCTCATATTATTATACTAGTAACCAAAGGAGACATTAATGTGTAATGATAGCAAAAAAGCACCAAACTTGAAAATGTTAATAATGACAACCAAAATTTTAAAAGTTTTAATAACAATAATAATATGAAAAAGAACACAGATTCTTGAAAGTTTTAACAACAATAAGAAAAAAGCAATGAATTTGTAAGATATTGACATTGAAAATAGATTTAGGGTTTATTTTTATTTAATTATAGAATATTTAAAAGCATAATAAAAGTTATATTAAAATTTTAAAAGCAATCGGTTTTGTTTTGGGTTTTAAATAGGTTTATATATTGGGAGTTTAAAAAATTAAGTTTTTTTTTAAATTTTTAAATAGTTTTTTTTTTTTTAAATTTCAATGTGCAATAAAAAAAATTCAAACTGAATTGATATGATTCAATTACATTATTTAAACTAAACCGAACTGGATTATAAAAATCTTAACTGAATCGAATCGTGGGTTTGATTCAATTTCACAGTTTGGTCGTTTTTTTGGTCGGCCCTAGTTTCTGCATACTAAAAATCACTGATTTGACTCAGTTGGTTGTTTACATAGTGCTTTTGAGTCCTAATTTCCTGGTCTTTTGCTATTCTGTCGAGTCCTTGTTTTGAACTGTCTGCTGATCTCAGTACTTCAAACTGTTGGACAAACGGACATCTCCCTCCACTTCCCCTGCTTTCAAACAGCATGTGAAAACATGTTATACACTCACTGTTACGTTGTTTTTTCAAGTGTCAAATAAAGAAATAGTTTAAAACTATGTATATTAGGTCTGTTTACTATAAAATCATTGTCTAAAGAGAATATTCCTCTACCATAGATCAAATAGGGAAAAACATTAGACCCTAAACCCAGTTTTCTGCAGTAGCTTATCATAGATAATTTGCATGGTATTTATTGCTCTACATGATGTTGCTGTCAATCTCTACATACAAATGGGACTAATTCGTTATTTCCTCCATCTTCATTTGCTGATAAATTACTCATGCTGAGGAAAGGGTCTTCTTCAAAACCGTGAGGTTCTTTCCCACTACACCCCTAAACAGTATTCTACAAGTTGCTCCAAGTATTTCTTCACTTCTTTTGCCTAAAACGACCTTTTTTCTTTTCTGGGTTTAGCCTTTAAAGATAATCAAGTAATGAATCTTGCAAATGGAAGGGGGAGCCGAACTACGTCATGATGCAAAATGGAAATATAAATTAAAATAAACACAGGGCAGCATTAGAGATGTGATGTGACTCCACTATACGTTGTCACCATGGTTTCCTAAACGGAGGGTTTGTTTTTCGTATAGTGTGGGATACAGTCATCCCAATATTCTGCAACCATGAGTTCATCTCCACGGTCGAAAAAACAGTGTCCAGAAAAAAGATGTTTCCCTATATGCTTTACCATTTTCTCTTTTGCAATTTGGATATTTCCCCTATTCAACCTGATTGTTGTGTTTTTTTCAATGGCGTCTCCACTATAACCAAGGATTTATTTTTGCAGATTATTAAGTTTATCTATAACCAAATCATAGTGCTGCCCACTATTATTCAGCGGCTTCTCGTTTATGCTTAGGATTGCAAGCGATGAGTCATCCCCAATAGCGGGGAACTTCCCTATAAAATATACCTATAACAACAATTTCATGTGCTTGGAACAGTGTTGAACGGAAAAAAACTGGTCACTGATTGATACACTAAATTTAATTAATGATGCCAGGTTGAAATACGTTCTATATTCTATTACTTTTGCTGAACTTGTTATTCACCACTTTGAAGCAACTTGGTGTATTATTGTGTTTATTTGCAACATGACAGAGCAAAACAAAATGGTGCATCAAACATTGGAGTACATCACTATTCTCTTTCCATTACAGGGAAAGGAAAAAAAACAACCCAATTCTATTTTAAGGTTGGAATGGAAAATCTTATATGATCTCATCAAGATGCACGCATGTGTTAAATTTGGAAGGTGGCTTTGATCTACACAGTCGAGGCTTTTACCTTTGTCTTTTTTTGCATATAAAAAAAAGGCTCAGCAAGCCTTGGATATATTGAGATTTGGCAAATAAAATCTTAAAAGAAAGTGAGTATGTTATATGTGATGAAGCCTTTGGTTACACGTCAGGAATCTTACTGCAAATTAAATGCACCAGAATGATAAGAACAGAACAACCACTTATATATATACGAATATAGATCTTTTATTGCTTTCCAAATATGCTATAATGATAGCTTCTAAGGCCGATGTTCCATAAATCAATAGATTAATATAAGTGCTTTGTTATCAGCTTAACGTATGGATTATCCTCTAATGGCTATGTTCAGGGTTATCATTGGAGACTTGGGGAGTCATATATGATTTGTGCCTTAATATCTTTGTTCGATAGGTCTAGGAGACCTAATAATTAAGCGAAAGAGGAGACTCTCATCCTTCTCACCATCATCGTCATCACTATCATTATCATTGTCGTCGTCATCAGCTTTATGGATTTTTATATATAAAAATATAAATATATGCGCACTTGCCAACTTTGCCTTAGCTAAGCAGCAATATAAGATCCCAAAGGTGAAAGTGGAACAAACTTAGAGATTCCAAAACATTAAACAAATGATCGATGATGTCTATCTAACCATATTTTATCAAAAATAGTACATAACAGTATTTACTTACCAGTTACTTCTTCCAGGAAATATATATATATACTGTTAAAATGGGAAAACAGGCACACCCACATAGATTCCTTGTTAAACCTTATTTACATGGTTTTCTAGTTAAGGGACATGTTTTTCTTCTTACGCGTAAGGATAAATTTAGATCATAACCATTACTCTTTTACTGATCACGTTAATCCTATTTCTTCTTCCTCTTCTTCTTTTTTTTTTTTTATATCATTTTATCCCTCGACATTAGAAATGCAGTCTAATTGCATTTTTAAAAGAAATAATTAACTAAATCACAAAAATTTTAACATCACTAACACGAGAACTCGTGTATGATAGTTCACGTGTTTTTCATAAAAATTTAAATAATTATTAAAAATTTAACAATTTATAATTTTTTGAAAAAAGATATCTATGTTACTTTAAAGATGTTGATAAAAAAAAATACATGGTTACACACATAATAAATATCAACTAAAACCTATTTATCTTTTATATAATTTTTTATAAATATATTTATTACATAATCTTATTTTTCACTCACCTAATAAATATTTCATAATAAAAATAGAAATTTCCAAATTCAAGTAGCTGCTAATATATTAACCTCTCTTTCTTTCAAGGAAATCTATTAATAAATGTATTCTGAATATCAAATCATTTAATTATTAAATTTTTTATGTTAGCATTTTTTTTTTGGAAACTTTTTCACTTTTTATGGTAAATTTATTATAGGTTAATATTTGATATATTAATGTGTATAATTTTATATGTCATGTTAAAGGTTTTTTTTTTTTTTTTTTTTTGGAAATGACCTATAAATTAAAATAAATAGCAAAAATAGTCAAACACAAGCTAAGTAATAGAGAGGAATCATGTAAACACCAAGCTGATAGGCTTGTCTCGTACACCCAGTCCTATGAATTTCCTCCTCCGATCCATTTCATGGCTATAATTACTAATATCAGCTGTAATTATTGGCAACAATAAAGTTAATGGAACATCAAAAACGGAAGGGATTACATGAGATAAGGCACTCGAACTAAGTTATGAACCATCTTATTAACATTCCTTCAAATTTAAACAACAGATAAATTATGAATTGAGATTTAAGAAAAAGACAGCCCTGAATTTGAACTTATAACTCAAATTCAGAATCATCACTCCTTGTAGGCTTCAAAACATTAACAATTTATAAATAATCAAATTGAACGACAATGGAGTCAAAGTTTAAATACCGAAATCAACACGCTCAAAACATCTCTGCCAAATAAAACTCTAGCTGAATGTTTATAAAGTGCAATCGACTCCACACTCATTGTCTTCAAGGGCAGCAGCAAAAGAAGTATAAGCAGCCGGTAAAAATGACTCGGCATCCAGATCGCACTATGTCATGTTAAGCTATTATAAGTAAAATAAGTAAATTTAATTTTGAAATTTTGAAATGATGTAACGTTATCTTTATTAAGTATGCATAAAAATAAATTGATCCTGTATGACCCCAATTTTACCCGGGTCTAAAACAAGAGACCCAATTACATTTAAAGCCCAAACCAAATAAAACCCAAATGCACTAATCCAATACAAACCAAGACCCAAACCACTAACCCTAACCCAAGTCAGAAAAAAAAAAAGAAGAAGAAAAAACAAAGTAGCCAGCGAAACCCTAGGCGCCGTCCCATCTGCTTTTGGCCACTTGTTCTGATCTCTGAGCACCGCTCACCTGCCACCGTCTTGTCCACCGCCCCAAGCACCGCCACTCACCTGCAAGGAATTAAAACAAAATGACAGAAAGCATTGTAAGAAATGGCTATATAAGGCGATTCAAACCATTGTAACGAGGTTTTTTTTTTTTTTTCAATCAATAGAAACAAATTCTAGAAATTTCAACACAAATCAAGAGATCCAAACAGGAAAGCACAGAGAATATTAAAAACCATTAAGAAAACGAACAGAAATCAAAAAAGGAGGTAAAACCCTTTTATCATTTTCGAAGTTTTCTTTTCTTCTCTTTCTCCCCTTTTGCAGCATATACATATATTATTTTTTTTAAAAAAAATCTAAATTTTACCTTTTCCGGCCACCGCGTGCAGTGGCCAGCTCCGGCGTCGACGACGGATGAGCGGCGGCCCACTCACCGGAGAACCCCCCACCTGCAGAGAAAACAGAGAGAAATCTCAATTTTTTTTTAAAAGAAACAGAAGAAATGATTTTTTTTGTTTAAAATCGGCCTTAAATAGGACCAGTGAAACGACACTGTTTCACTCAGGCCCCTAAGGCCAAAAACGACGTCGTCTGGTCACAAGGTCACAAGGTCCGCGCGTCAACCCGACCCGATTAGAGGGTCTGCGCGTTTTTGAAGGGAAGGGCTAATTGAACTGTTAGCCCTTCCGCATTTTTAGTTTTTTTAGATCAAGTTTTCAGTATTTGCACATTGGCCCTGAAATTCTGTATGTTTTCGCGATTTGGTCCTCCCTCGAAGCGCAGCATTTAATTTGCTGGGAAAATTGTCCCTTTGGTCCCCCATCTTTCACGCGCATTTTTTTGACCCCCCGAACCCCTATTTTATTTACCAATTGACCCGAAACTTTCATTTTTAATGCAGTTTAACCCATTTTCGATTATTTTGCACTTTTACCCTCTTTTGCCATCATTTTTTTTATTTCTTATTATTACCTTATTACTTATTATTATCGTTTTTTAGTGTCATATTATATCACTGTATTAGTATTATCATTATTATATTCTACATATTTATACATTTTGTTTGCTTATATTATATGATGTTATTTATTTTTTATTAGTGTCATTATTATTACTATTATGTTTTATATATGTATACGTTTTATTTGCTTATATTATTACTTTATCTAGTTATTTTATTTTGTATTACTGTTATTATATTATTATTATTAGTATATTACCATCATTGCTAGGTTATTATTACTATTATATCTTGGCACATATATATTATATTACGATATTATTACTATTATTATTATATTACTATTATTGCTATCAATAATATTCTATTTATTACTTGTTGTTTTCATTATTATTATCTATTTCACCATCGTGTTATCATTATCGCTATTAACATTATACTATTTTCATCTATATAAATATCTCACTTACTTTATATTACCGGCATTTTTTCTGATATATATATAGGTGTTCCACATCACTATTGTCATTATATTATTTCTCAATATACATATATTTTACCTATTTTACATATATTGCCACTATTATTATCATTATTTTTTTTACCATCGTCAATACACATACGGCATTGGCGCAATACTTTTCTTTCCCCACTACTTATATTCTCATCGTTCGTCTCCTTGATTTTCCCGACATCTCAATTTTCATAACAATCGATATTCCGTATTAGCAATTCGAGTGAATCGAGCCCTAACTTACTGGGTTCTGATTTTTCTCGTTTAAGCTAAACGACGGAAAATCCTTTTCAAAAATCACAAATCCAAGTTTTACCGACATTCCGTGTTAGCAAATCGAGCGAATCAAGCCCTAACTTATTGGGTTCCAGTTTCTCCTCGTTTAAAGCTAAGCAACGGGTTGCCCCTTTTGAAATCACGATTTAAGTATTAAACAAAAACTAAATCTTGAATATTCGAAATGTCGCGCCCCAACTTACTGGACTCGACATCTAGACACTTCGAGATAAGTTTCTTTTCTTTCTTCTAAAATAGAGGCAATATTCCTAATTTCGATTTTCGAGAGAACGAGCCCTAACTTACTGGGTTCTGGTTTCTTGTTTGACAAATGACGGAAGATCCTCTTCAAATGTAAAACTAAGTTTCAAAAGGCGAGCTTAGTTTCGGGAGTCTAAAGTATTACGCCCTAACTTACTGGACATGATGCTTTATCTCTTCGAAAATAAGAGAGTCTTAATGTCCCTTCCAATTCCTTCAAGTTTTGGAAATAAAAAGTATCTATTTTCAAACCATTTCAAAGTTTTCAACATTAAGACATCGATCAATCAGTTTGGTACCGATTTCGGGCGTGACGAGGGTGCTAATCCTTCCTCGCACGTAACCGACTCCCGAGCCCATTTTCTCAAAATTCGTAGACCAAAAATATCGTTTTAGTAAATCGAAATGTTTATTAAAACAAAGGTGATCCGATCTCACCCAAATAAAGATCGGTGGCGACTCCCTTCCTTTTTATTTTCAAAATCGAGTCAACCGCGTCGTTTACTGTTTTGCCAAAAAAAATAGTTACGACAGATCCATTATTCGTTATCTTTTGAATCCAAACGTCATTACCTTTGAGAGATTAATAACACAACGAATATCGAATATTAATTTGTTTAATTTCATATCTTATAAGAATTCTTGGGGCCGACCCCAATTTTTCTTCTATATAATATTATGAAATTATTATTTGATAAGGGTTGTGTCTCATTTATCTTTTAGAATTTTTTAGAATATTAATTAAAGTCATGTCACACCTTATTAATTTATTTATAGAGTTAAAAAGTCACATTCATTATTAATAAAAATAATAAATGTTAGAATATTTATATTAATATTTATTTACTTTATAACAATTTTTAATAGCTTTAGGAATTTTTTCCCTCAATTTTTTATTTTAAGGAATTTAATTCTTCTATTAATATAAGCCCAATCTGAATTTATTATAAAAAAAATTTATTTTTTAGATTTAAAAATTCAAGGTTAATTGTTAAAATTTTTCTCTTAAATTCAAGTTCATTATAACGTCAATTTTTTTTTCTTCAAAATGTTACACAAACGAATTTAACAGAATATCTTAAAGATGTCAAGCCTTAAATTTTGAAATCCAAAAAGTAGATGTACTAAATTATTAGAAATAAGAGTAGGATTAAATCCAAAATATATGAAGAGTACAGGGACGTAGATCATATTTTAACCAACAATTTATTATTAAATAACAACTTAATCTACTCGTGTTGAGCTGGTTTGAATTTATAAACTTTTATGATATAATATCAAATTTAGCTCTCAATGTTTTCATTTTTTTTTTTTTTCAATTTGGAAACTAAATTTGGACATTAACCTTTTAAAAAGAATCAAATCTCTTTTTACTTAATGGAAATGTTGACTAAAGTTTAATTTTTTTAACGATGTTGGCATGGCAACCTATGTGACAATTTACATATACTTCATGTCAACAAATAATTTAAAAATTATAAAAATACAAAAAAGTTTATAAAAATTCAAAAAGAAAATTAACATGAAATACATGTAGTTGCCATACGGGCTACCATGTTTAAAAAATTAACATTTTAATCACTATTTCTGATAATAATAAAAAACATCAATTCAAGTCTATTTTAAACGTTGATGGTCAAATTCGATTTTTTTTTTTAAGTTGAAGATTCAAATTGATAAAAAAATGTAAACATTAAGAATTAAATTTGACAATATGTTAATTTTTATTTTGACTCATATTAAAGTTTAGCCTTTAGATAAATTCACATTTATCTCTTAAAAATAATAATGTAAATTAATTTAGATAAATCAATTAGCATGATTTGAGATAGATTAGGTTAAGGTTTCTATCATTGACCTAAAGAAAGGAAGGAAAAAAAAACAAAGGACAAAGACGAAAGCAAAGGCAAAATTTTACTTGGTGAAGAAGGTCCCATGGCCACAACGGGCATTGGAGGGTGTCATTTTCTATGATGTGTAAACATGAATTTTTAATATAAACTTAAGAAATATAGGGGATTACTGTGTGTATATGTATAGCCATTACTAAGGTAGGAATCCACCGCAAGGTTCCACCACCACCTTCTTTTTCTCCTTTTCGTTGGAATCCAATCATCAAAGCACCATCCCCATTTGTTTTTACACATCTTCAACAATTTATTTTATTGGTTAATTTGTTCGAATACCTAAAGAAAAAAAAAACTTGTTAATTTATTCAACATGATTTCATATTTAATAAAAGCTTAGAAATTAGCGTATTTTAATTAATTTATATTCCAATTATTTTAAGTTTGATTTTTTTTATTAATTATCTGAATAAAATTTGAATTAAAATTTAATTTTTTTTCCATACGATACAGAGATTAATTGTATGTAAATTATTTTATAATTTTTGTAAAATATGGTAAATTTCAAAGATTAAATATTTAAAACTAAAAAGTGATTTTAGTGGGTTAAAAAAGTAGGAGAATTTTTCTTGAAAGATAAAAATACTGGGGATTTTATTTGAATCAAAAATACATAAAAATAGAAAATTATGTGATTATATTTTGTTATATAAGCCATTCGATAGCATATATTCTTATAAATTTATAAAATTTTCTTTTTTTTAATTTTTTAAAACATATATAATTTCTAATATTTCATGTTATTTAATAATTCGAAAATGTATCTAGATAAATAAATGTTCAAATTCAATAACCATTTGTCGTGGCACTACCACGTCCTTAATTGATGCTAACATGGCATCTATTAATAGTCATATTAGTATTGTTATTAGTTTCTAACGATCAACATTGGTCAAAATGGTCAATTCATGAGCTCAATTGAATGCAAAAGATTTGAAGGAAATTACTTTATTGTTTTTAAAAGGTTGAAAAACTTATTTTACCAATAAACTTTACATTTATAAACTCAATTTTACCAATTCAACTAAAATTAAAATTGATTACCTTTTCATAAATTTGTTACATATTTTTTTCTTTAGCCACCCATATTATAATATCATAATATTTTAGAATACATTAGAGAACTTAAAAGAGGAAAAATATTGTAGTGTTTGGTAGTAATTTAGTCCTCTATATTAAGCTTACGTAGAGTTATTGTGTTTTACAGTTTTGGCATGATTACCGAAAAAATCCAATGATTTTAATAAATATATATTTTAATTAAAAATACATATTAGCATCATTATGCATGAAATAAATTTTGAAAAAAATCAAGTCAATAAATATTATTTATTTTATAAAGTATTTATAATTTAAATTAAATCAAATCAAAATATTTGAAATGCATGAGATAATTTGCACATTCAAAATTGTAAATATATCAAACAAATAAATTATCCACATAGGACAATATCTTTTTCTCGTTAAGTGCTTCGGTTTTAATTTATATATATAGAAGATAAGTCAATTGGGTCTTAATTTAGTTGGTATGGGTATTGTTATCAATATAGGAGGACGTGTATTCGAGTGCGTTGAAACACATTGTCTTTCTATTTATGGGTTGAAGAGAGACTATGACTAGTTCTAAGCATTATATCAAATAGAGTAAATATGATCAAGAAATTGTTCAAGACAACGTAATTATAAATTAGAAAACATTTTCCTTATTATTGATAAGTTATTAACATTAAGTGTAGATTATAAATCGTGTGGGTGATGAATTTTGCAATTCTTTTTTGACGTTTTTATTTTTAAAGTTTAATAAGAAAAAATAATAAATTGGACAAATTAGCTCCTCTAAAAAATTAGAGTAATTTAATCTGGCAATTTTGAAAGTGACAAATTAAGGGAAATTAATCTTGGTGTTAGTATCTTCCGTCAATCATACATAATTTTGATTAGTATAGTAATAAATTTAGCATTCGATGCTTACATATTTTGTGTTTGTTATTTTAGCCTTAATTCTAAAAAATTCAACAAATTCAGCCTCAATATTTTCATATTTACACAAATATTGTGAGATAAATTTGTTAAATTAGGACTAAATTGACAGAATGTGTAAATTTTGGAGATTAAATTTATTATTATACCAATCAAAATCATATACAATAGATAAAAAAATATTAATGCCGTGTTTAATTAATTGCACATTTTTGAAACTAATAAGGATTAAATTGTTTTAATATTTTGAAAGGAATCAATTTACTCAATTTTAAAATTAAGAGAATACAGAAAAAAATTAATGGTAACATAGATGAAGTGAAAAAATTTTGTGTTAATAGTGCTTATATCGTATTATTAATTTTAAGAAGCAGCTAAAAATATAAAATTTTTATTTAATCAAAGGGATAAAAGTATTTAAATTAAATTATTAATTTTTAGAATAAACTAAAAATGAAATAAAAAAATCTTTTAACCAAAGATGGCCGAAGTATAAAGCATGAAGAATTTTAATTCTAAACATTATAAATTTAATGGAATAAATATTAAAATTATATATAAATTTTGGTTTAATGTGTAATTGTATACATAAATTTTAATTCGGTGCAATTATACACGTGGAATTCTAATTGTGATTCAAATGTATACTTAAAATATTAATTTTGATTTAATCATATACATTTAAAGAAATAAATATTAATTTATTTTTATAGTGGATAAATATAATTATTTATGCATGCAATATATAAACATAAAATGATTTTATATCAATAACTGTTTTAATAATTTACAAGAATTGAATCAAATCAAAATTTCATATATAAAATTACACAAAATTAAAATTTATGTATATAACTGTATATTAAATATATATAATTTTGATACTTATCCTTAATTTAATTAAAGAAAAGTAGGGTTTAAAATTTAAGATGATTTAACGTTATACGTCACAAATTAATTTTTAATAATCTTCCACAAAAATAAGTTTGTTTTTTATGATATCAAAAATCAAAACTGAATCTATGCTAGCTATAAGTTGGTGATGAATTATAATTATTTAATTATATTGGATAAAATAAATCATACATCAAATCTGGGTTCCTTTTTCTTTCTTGTTTTTGTCTGTTCCTTGTGATTTGATAGAGGAAATAATATTAATTCCCAACATCTTATTTGCCAAAAAGAAAAATATGCATAAAAATGGGAAATAACGTAATTTAATAATATAAAGATATAAAAAGGAAGATAAAGTTTGTGAGTTGTTCGAATAAAGTATTATTAGATTTGAATTTGAGTTCAAATCATTTTTTAGTCGAACCCGAATAACTTACGAGTATCAATATCCCATTTACGCCCGTAACGGAAGGTGACCAAAACAGAAACGAATTTAAGCATTAGTGTCCAAATTAAAAAAAAATTGGATAGCCAAAACAGAAACACGGATATAATTAGGTGACCATTTATATAAATTAACCAAGTATTTAAAGTAACTTTATTTCCTCCTTTTTGACTAACCATATAATTTTATTTTATTTTTTGAGAATAACCGAGGTTATGCTTTTTTATAAAACAAAATCATGCCAATCAACACTCTCTATGTATCTTTCTGGTGAATTGATTGAGAATTAACTTAAAAAAAATAAATCTTAAAATAATACATTAACTTTAATTTATATATAAACTTTAATTTTATATAATTTTATATTTTTTTATTTGATCCAATTGTCATAAATTATTGACGTAATTATTGATATGACATCATTTTAAGTTTATATATTACATACACAATAATTATATTTGTCCATTATAAAATAATTAATTTGATGTATTTATTTCTTTAAATATATATAATTAAAACAAAATTGAAATTATATATATATATATATATATATATATATATTTAAACTACAATCAAAGTCTATATATCAAATTATACATTAAATTAAAATTATCCCTTAAATTAATGATAATGAATGTTCTCTTTTTATATACATATATTTTTTGCGTTGACAAATGTACTACATTTTGGTCATACGTTCATATTTGAGTTATAATATTATAATTAATCTCTGAATTATCCTTCAAATTTATAAGAAGAAAAGTTATACCTGCCATACCAAATATTCGCCCTTTTTGCATGCTATAAACCAAGAAACGTATCTCCATATATTTTTTTTCGTGATTTGAAACATAGTAATCGATTTATTCTAAGCGAATTTTAAATATAATATGCATATATTCTCTCTCAAATGTGAACTCAAATCACCCAATGGGATAAATTTTATGAAGGAAATTATGTTAGCCGGTGATGCACGTAATAATATGATATTAGAGTTGTGTTTGATTAATTAATTTTTATGTCAAAATTAAAAGGTTTATTTTCGATACATCCTTAAAGAATACAATAGAGTAGCTGATTGGATAGTTTAATTTGTAAGTGAAAATTATAATAAGATGCAAGTATATGAAGAGGCCCCAACCTTATTATAAGAGCTTCTCGAGACGGATCTTAATTTCATGATTGTTACTTTTAATTAATTTTTTGTCATTGTATTCGCTTCCTTAAAAAATATCCGAATCGATTAAAATTAAATGAGTTTCTTTTACAAGTTTAGAATTTATAAATATATGAAATATTAAATTTAGTTTTAATAATATAAATGGTGGCCATTATTATAGGCACCCACACTTAACAAACACCATTGCATGCATATTTGAAAAGCACTAAGACTTATCTTCATTTGACACCAATGATTCGAGTAGATACCCACTTTCCTATTTATTAAATAAACTTTTTCTTGGGGCATTTCCTTTGATATTATTATTGTATTGTTTTAGCATATTTGGTCGCCCAATTTTGGGGTTCTAGATTATCAGCATTTTCCCAGTGGATAAGAGAATCTGGAATTTGGAGCAAGGGTAAGTACGAAATTTGTACTCATTTTTGGTGTACGGATTACAATTTGTCATATTTTCTTTGTTTGGATGTGATAGCCGCTTTCACTATTCCTTTTTCCTATCCAATTTCATTTTCTTTTAGAAAAAACAAACCTTTTTTTTTGGATTAAACTCGAAAGTGAAATGTTAAACACTTTCTACTTACTAACCTATATTAAATAATTATACCAATTTTGAGTTTATTATAAATAAAATAATTATATATATAACCAAATTAATTGTTTTAGAGGCATTTATTTGCTATGTTGCAATTATTTTTGTGTTATTTAAATATAAATATTTTTATTTAATATATTTTTAATTTGTTGTAAAATATTTATTTTAATGTTTTTAGTGTATTTGGTGTATTATATTTTTTAAATTTATTTTTATATAAAAATAATATAATTTTTTTAATACGGGCAGGCTAGTCCAGGTTTAACATTTTTTTTATCTGAATTGAGCTTGAAAAAAGTTTTAAGCCCATTTTTTAGATCAAATCAAACTCGAACTTAAAATTTTACATTAATCCGGCTCAACTCGATCCATGATAAATACTACATTCCAGTTACTTCCAATCAAATTTAAAAGCTTTCAATGGTTTTTATTAGTGCTTTAATAAGAGATATATATCGCATTAAAGATATTACTAAAAGATATCGGATTCTTAAAACCATAAATCTATATGCCAAGGAACGAGGTTTGTGAATTTCAATTGGAGAGGGGAAATGATAAATATTTTTTTAATAGTTTAATATTACATCAATATTTTATTTTAAAAAATTTAAATGAAAATGAAAATCTTGAACTTTACGATAAAATTGTTGATGTGATATTAAACTATTAAAAAATGATAATATCCCTATTTCATACAATATTTTTTTTAGTGAAGTATACTTTAGCGTACAAGGAATCCTAGACATAAATTAGGATGTGAAGGGTAATTGGGGCAAAAGATAAAAGATGTAGAAATGTATGAATATTTATTTTATTTTTTATATAATAATTGAATAATATATTATATATTTATATAAATTACATTTTTACATGTTGATATATTTTTGTTGTATTTATATTATTTTTATATCGTTTTCTAATTATTATTTTTTTCATTTTGTGTCATGTTATATTGTTATCTACAAGAAATGGCCAAATCCAATTTACGATATTAAAATAGTTCTCAAATTTGTGTCGTATCTCACCACAATTTTTTTTTATCATAATTGTATTTAAAAATCTGTAAATTTTGGCATACTAATAAATGTCACAAAGTGTTGTTTTTATATAGTTTTTCTATTATGTTTTAATTAGTTTTCATGTCACATCTCAACATTATCAGAATTAATTGATCATACTGAAATAGTTTGTATTTGATATACTATCTGTAAATTATATTAAAACAAACCATTTATAAATTATTTAATATTTTAAAATTTATTAAAAATAAAAATTTTATTTTATTTATATTTTAAAAATAAATAATTTAATTTAATTTAATTTCTGTTATTATCTGATTTATTAACTGTACATAAAATGATATATAGTATCAGTATAAATTATTAACCTATAAAAAATAAATTTATATTTAATGGATGCATCAAGGAATAATATTTAAAAATTTAAAATTAAATTCAATAAACTTTACTTCTAATGATGTAGCGTCCTATGGTTAACTGCATCAAATTTGAACCAAAATAGGGAAATTATTTTATGAAATAAGGTAGCTGATGGATGCAAGATAAATCATGTTCGAACTAAAAAGAAAAAGAAATAGGATACGGGATTTGATTGATGTAATAATGGAGATGAGAGTAGCAAATTTGTCTTGATTCTCTGAATTTCTCTTTCCTTCAGGTTAGGCACTTTGAGAACATTTTCACATTGTCCTGGCCTTCACCTTTTACTTGCCTATAAGAAGCCCTTGTCTCATTTCAATGGCAACATATCTGAAAAGAAGAATCAATTATATTTACATATATAAACAGAGAGAAAGAGAGAGCAAGAGGGAAAGGCAGAAGAGGCTAACCTCATTATTTTATATATATATACATAGAATTCAGTATAGTTGTTTGAGGGGAAAATGGCAGTGTCATTAGGGCTGAACAAGGCGAAGCCATACTTGTCAATGATATCCCTCCAGTTTGGATTTGCAGGGATGTATGTTATAACAATGGTCTCTTTGCAGCATGGAATGAACCATTACGTTCTTGCTGTTTATCGTCATTTGGTTGCCACCATTGTTATTGCACCCTTCGCTCTTGTGCTTGAAAGGTCTCAACTTTTTATCTTTCTACAGTCTTTTATTTTTCTTTTCCTTCGTATTCGATACTCTAACACACTATAAATTTGCTTACTTCAATTCTTGGTTTTTCTTTCCGTGCAGGAAAATAAGACCCAAGCTGACTCTCCCCATTTTCCTCAGAATCCTGGTGCTTGGTTTCCTAGAGTAATGGCTCCCAACATATTAATTGTTTTTCATGCATGCACATTCATACATGCATACATATATGTGTGTTTATGCAGAATTGCACTTCATGCATTACACTTGGGAATATGTTCCATGCAGATGAAATTAAACCCTGTGTACATATATATATCCATGACATATTTTGCTTATCAATTCATTACATAACATGTGTATCGAATATTATCCGTATAAGTATTTATACAGGTATATATATCTAATAAAAATATATTCATTTTTCTTTTTAAAGTTCATCATCGATGATGAGTCCGTCACATAACATATAATTCATGCTAAATGGACGAAGGGAAAAAAAAGAAAGTCTAATTATTGGATAAATGATGAACAGGCCAGTGGTGGACCAAAATCTATACTATCTGGGGATGAAATACACGACAGCAACGCTTGCATCTGCCACTGTCAATGTGATTCCTGCCATTACCTTCGTCATGGCATTGATTTTCAGGTATATATATTTATATATAGTTGAGTTAATTTTAATTTACTGATTCATATTCCCATAAAATGCAATAATAAGAAGCGTGCAAATTTATTCAAAGGAAAGGTGATTTATTATTAACCAGTAGCACAAGATAAGAAAAAAAAAAAAATGAAATGAATAAGAGGCGTGCAATGAGAATGAGAGGAAGAAAACGAAAGTTGCATGCGCCAAGTATATATGCGGCAATAATATGTGGAGAGGTGGGTGTGGGGGGCCACTGTTTGGCATAAGCTCCCACCTTAGACCAGACCAGTAATTTCCAAGTTGAAAGTTGCCATCATCAATTCATCCATCTATCTATCTATCTTTATCTCCATTTTTTTTTAAAAAAAATTGTCTAATTTATATGTGGTTTATGACTTCATGCAATCTTTTCTCATATGCATCTTATGGAATATCCATGATAAACTTTTTAGAATATTAAATGCTTCTTGCACTTCACTATTTCACTATTGCTACTCCAAGTTATTTACAATTTTTTATATTCTCTATTTCTTGAACAAATTTGTTAAGCTCAAGCTCACTTTCTACTAAGTAAATAAATTTAATCAAAGGAAGTTCTAACAATTGAATCTTTATCTTGAATCTAATTTTGAGCCTTGAATTCTGAATCAAGCTCAAGTTTATTATAATTTGAGCTTAGCTCGACTAGATTAACCTTTTATGACATAATAATCTTGAGGAATGATGGGAATAACTGATCAAGTATGAACTTTGTGAATTAGGTTGGAGAAAGTAAAGTTGAAGAAGGTGCACAGCATAGCCAAGATAATAGGAACAGTAATCATGGTCCCTGGAGCAATTATCATGACAATGTACAAAGGTCCAGCAATCAATTTCATAAAGTTGCAAGGGGGAAGCAACCACAGTGCCACCAACGAAGCCGAGGCCAAGCATTGGGTTGCTGGGACATTAATGCTCCTAGCCAGATGCTGGGGCTGGTCAGGATTCTACATTTTGCAGGTCAGTTATTAAAACATTCACTTCTTCAATAACCTACAATGTTGCTAATTAACTTGGGTTTTTGATGATTTTTTGGGGGTTTCAGTCATTTACATTGAAGATGTACCCAGCAGAGCTCTCCCTTACAGCTTTGATATGCTTCGTTGGAACCATAGGAGGTGCAGCAGTGTCACTTGTGATGGAAAGAGATATGAATGCCTGGAAAATTGGATGTGATTCAAGCTTGCTAGCTGCTGTATATTCTGTAAGTAGTACTAAAAGAAAGGCCAAAACAATGAATTTCAAAGATGAATATAACAGCCTTATTGACATTATGAAATGATTGATGAATCAGGGAGTGGTTTGTTCTGGCATCGCATATTATGCACAAGGAGTTGTGATTAGGGAACAAGGCCCAGTTTTTGTTACTGCCTTTAGTCCCCTTTGCATGATCATCACTGCAGCTCTGGGATCTTTTATTTTAGCAGAGAAAGTTCACTTGGGAAGGTATTTTACTTCATCATTTTACACCTTGGTATTTCCTTTTCATTATAGCATTATTCACTCATGTAAATTTCTTTTGGTTTTTCCCAGCATAATAGGAACTGTAATCATAATCTTTGGACTCTACACTGTGCTATGGGGCAAAAGTAAAGATCAGAAGAACACAACAGCAATAGAGAACGGTAAAGTCCAAGAATTGCCAATCACTGACGGTTCTAAATCGACCAAGTTGGAGGATAGCATGGAATTACCTGCTACGATATTGAAGATTCCAGCTGAGAGTCAATTAACTAGAGAAACATGAAACAATGACTGTAGACTTGCAGCAAAGTTTTTTTGAAGCTATAATAGTGATTTATATCTAAATCTAATCTCTTCCTCTAAATGGACTCGTGAGTGTTTTGTTAGAGAATAAACCAATTGTCGGGCTTTTAAAGCATTTTAAGTTAATGGTTCTTCACCGTACTATGCTACAGTTTTTGTCTATAAATATAATTTTGCTTTTGCAAGGATATTGTGCTTACCTGTTACTGATAAAGCTATATTCATACGGTCCTCCTGCAGCGTATGAAAGCACCTTCAACACTCTGTTACCGGATAGTTAGAAGATTAGCAAGTTCATTATATCTTCTACTTTACATTATTATATTTTAAAACAACTTTTTTTTTATTTTTTAATAGTAATTAGGCCAAATTTTTCAAAAATATTTTTCCACTCCACCTAAGTTTATAAAATTATCAAAGAAAACAAATAATTCACAAACTTCAAAACCTACTTATTTAGAATTATGTATTTATATAAATAGAAAAATTATATGTTCCACTAAAAAATTTTACGTTCCAACAAGACAAACCCCTGTTGAATTATGTGCCTAACAAATACCAACTTGCATTCTCATACTAACATTGGTTAATGACATAAAGAAGGATATAAGGAAACAGGTTCAAAACTTTAATTACAAATCATACAACATGTAGAAATATAACGGCACATGGTTCATACAATATATAGAGCATATGTAAGCCTGTGGGCTTTTTGTGTTGTATTTGTTGGGGGCGGCCTGGGGGACAGCTAAATTTCAAGAAACAACTTAACCCTGCTGTGATATCCTTTTTAAGGCTCAATCAAAAGGAATGCTGATGTAAGAAAAGTTGTAAGATTTGAGATAATGTCAGCAATCTCGTACTTTGGGAGATATTTTTATTATATGTATCTCATAAAATTAGTCTTTTTATTATTAAATAAATTAATTTAATCTTTATATTATTACAAGTAGAGGTATTCATAGGTCGGGTCGGGTCGGATTTGAGCTGGGCTAGTAAAAAATTAGGCCCATTTGCTAGGCCCGAGCCCAGCCTACTCCTAGGCTTAAAATTTTACCTAAGCTCGACCCGGCCCGCCCGTATTAATTTTTTATATTATTTTATATAATTTTTAAATATATATAATACATCAAAAATACTAAAAGCATCAACATAAATATTTCCCAACAAATTGAAAATAAATTTTAAAAAATGATGCAACTTAACAAGCAAATGCCTCTAAAATAATAACAAAATTAACAAATACCTTTAAAATAATAACAAAATTAACAATAAAATAAGTTTTATACAATATCCAAACAATAACAACAAAATAGTAGTAACATAATAATAAATCAGTAGCAAAATAGAGAGAAAACAACAACAAAAAAAAAACATTAAAAAACAAAACAAAAAAAGAGCAGATTTTTTGTCCTTTAGAGAATTCGGGCCGGGCCTGAGGCCAAAAATGCCTTACCTAAGATTTTTCCTATTTTCTAAACGGGCCTTATTTTTTATCCAGACCCATTTTTTGAGCCTATATTTTTTCTCAAACTCTCCCACATTTTGGGCGAGCTTTCGGGCCGAGCCGGGTGACCCGACCTATGAACAGGTCTAAATTACAAAGAACCAAATAACATCAAATTAGAATAGATTTAATATTTATGGTTTAAAAAAATATATTTTTACTGTTTTAAAGAGTTGATATTTTGTGAAGTTTTTATGATTTTATAAATGAAATCTATTGTTTGAAATTGAATTGCAATTAAAAATTATAACTTTTTAAAATACTTTAAATATTAACTCTGTTATAATTTGAATTTATTTGATTTTTTTTAATAGTATAAAAACTACATTGATACATTTAATAACTAAAAAACTAATTTAGTCTAGTCGTATAATACATGGACCTCCCAGGTATTTTTAACGTATCTCTTTCTCAAGGAAAATTAAGTTGGCACCTCGAATTCCTTACCGAATATCTCAACCAACCCGATTGGGATCGAATAAATCAGACCCAAAGTCCAACCCCTAAATAAGTTGCTTGAAACTCTTTATTTGAAGAGTAAATAACTGGCTTCACATAAGCCATACCGAGAAAAATGTGCATGCTAATTATTAATCATTTCCATAAAAAATTATGCAAATATATAACAAAAAATATATACAAAGGCGACATAATACACAAACTGCTAGGTCCAGCTAACATCCTATGTTAGTTGAGGACTTCATCCTCCCAGTCAAGAAATCAGGGCAAGTAACTAGGTTGTCTCCCTTAGCTAGCTTTTGCATCCCTGCATAGTTTGGAAGTGACAAAGAAGCATAATAATTAATAACAACAAGCAACAAGATGAAAGCCTTGAATTCCAACTCGAAAGGGCTCTGATTTAACTTTGTAAGGTTTATCATAAAGCCCTTGAATTCGGTTATTGTCAATATTTAGGGCTTGCAAGGTAGGTTCTTCCGGAAAAATAACCTAAGTCACTGCATTAATCAACAATATAAGACATCCTAATAAAAAAATATTGAAGCAATGTTTTTCTATCAAGGACTAAACAACACACCAAGTATACTACAAAATATCAGTAGAAAATTAAACTCAGATACATAATATAGCATCATAATCTAACAGCCCATGAGCAAGCCACTGCCTTCCAAGTTCAAACTCGTCCAAGATTCAATCACTGTCACCATCTTCTTCTGCAAACATATGCACAGATCATATAAGACAACTGTCACTAGCTTAGAACAGGCAACCTATTATCCAACTAAAAGTTATTAAAGAAAATATTATTGCAGCATAATCCGGTTTCACTGTGAGCTACTTGGACATGAATCAAGACTCAGGAGTCTGAAATGCTACCACTTTGCATTCAACGGCTTTTCTGTGGTCAACTATACGACATTAACACCTTGATTCACTTAAAAGTTGATTCTTCATATTGTGTGTTTTTGTATGGTATTGAATTTGCCCCCATTTCTGAAAAGTGTCACAAACACTTCCCATGCCCAATTGTGAAATCACAGATTCACAAAGTACTACATAAACTCTCCAAGGCATAGATCTCTCCTCATATGCACCAAAAGTAAATGCACTTTAACAAAGGGGGAAAAGAATTTATTAGTAGGCTAAGAGTAATAAATTTGTTTATCATTAGAACGCTTATGACCTACTGACTCACTCCTGTCTATGGGGACAAAGAATCTTTAAGATCACAGAGTTGATTCCCATTCACATGATCTATATTCTCAAAACTCAAGGTCCCCAGATTTAATGGTGCATAAAGTTCGTTAATAAAACTTCATAACAAAGCAAACGCACAAATCTTTATACTCACCTTCTTCTGATTCTTCACTTTGGCTGTTGCCATCATCACCAGCTTCTTCATCATCATTATCTTCATCATCATCCCCGTCATCCTCATCACTTTCTTCACTTTCATCATCATCACTCATATCTGGTATTTTAGGCTTTGGTGGAGGAACAAAACTGGTTGTAGACCTTCTACGTGAACTTGACACAATATTACTCATGTCAATCCCTTCTAACTCTCTCGCTCTTTCTTTTCTCTTCCTCACATCCTTGATTTCTGAGAATTAAAATACTACTATAGATTAATAGAATTAAAGAAAAGATCAAGCAGAAGAATAAAATGGTGGTGGTAAATGGTGACAAAACCACAAGTTGTGGATCAGAATGCATTCAGCTTGGAGTATGCTGGGCACGGAAGTCCCTGCAATCCCATGTGAATTTTACAGAGTTGCTACCTAATGCTCAAACAGCAATTATCACCAAGCCTTCTGAGTTCAGACACAGAAACTCTCAACGCACAAGAACAAAGAGCAAAACTAAGTTACCCATTGAAGATATTATTAATAGAAATGGCCATGTTTTAACTTGGTTTACACTTTACACAGGTATCACTGTACCAGTTCTTAGTTAATGAATAGTTTCACTATCATCCTCGCTCATGGATGGTCAAGGCATCCGTTATATGACAAAATTAGTTAATAAAACTCCCCCTTCCCAAAATGTTATCCAAGCATTAAAAAGCTTCTAATGACAAAATAAAACATAATCCCACTTTTCTCAGTAACAAATATCTTTCCCGAAACAAGGTCAACTCCAGAAATAAATAATAAGAGAGTTGTACAGGGGCTAGAATCCGGACCTTTTTCTGAAGGCTTTGCAGATAATCCTTCTTTGGAAAGAACCTCCTCTAGTTCCTTAATTAATTGGGCTTCACGTTTATTCTCAGGGACCTGTTTGACCCTCTTGTAGATCGAGGGAGGAACACTGTAAAAAAATACGTAATAAGAATACACTGACTTGCAACCTTCATGGAGTTCAAAGATTCATAAAAGAATTGGTCAAAGAGAAACCTCATCCCACATGACTTGATAACTGACTTTAGATGTTCCACACGTTTCCCATATACTGGACCAGAAGTTTCTTTTCTCTGCATATCATTACTATTATTAAAAGGTGCTTAATTTAAATCAAATCAAAAGATGCACGACTTAAAAGAATATAGATTAGAACAGAAAATGAGCATTAAGAAGTAAGACCTTCACCGCCTTTGCAGAAGAAGATTGAGAGCGACCATCATCAGAGACACTCCCACTGTCTTCTTCATTGCTATTATCATCTGAATTTCTTTCTGCATGCTTGCTTCTCTTCTTGCTAGGCATCTCTGCCTCCTTCTTAGGCATTTTCCGTTTTTTAAGCCCTTCAGAGTTCTTAATCTTCCCTTTAGGAGTGATCTTCTTTTTGGGCTTCACTTCTTCTTCTTCTTCTTCTTCTTCTTCTTCTTCTTCTTCTTCTTCCTCCTCCTCCTCTTCATCTTCTTCTCCTTCATCATCATCTTCTTCTTCTCCATCTCCCTCTTCATCATTCTCGCTTCCTGATGAAGCAGAAATTACTTTCTTGCTAACCTTTTCAGAAGTTTTGCTCTGAGAATTTTTCTTGAGGTTTTTTTTCTTAACCTCACTTGCAGGTGCAGAAACTTCAGCAGACTTCAATAGCTGATAATTAACAGAAAAATTACAAGAAAGCTACAATACACATTACAGTTTATGAAGCTGAATTGACTTCTCGCAAACAAACTATGCCCACCTCATCTAATTGTTCAGCGATAAACTTCTTGTATGGATCAAGTGTATATTTATCAAGTTTAAGATCTTCCTCCAAAAGACGACGGAGTCCAGCCATTGTGACTTTTCTGAAACATAAAAGTTCCAATGATTCGATATTACACCTCAGTATATCATAGGCACTGGAAAAGATAGCATACAAAACAATATGATGCAACACAATGAACAAGCATTGCAATCACATTGACTTGTAGCAATTATCAAACAATTCAGTAATACTTACTCCGAATTAGCTTTCACATATGAAGCTCTATTTCTGATAGCTTTCTTTATCTTACTCTCAGAAACTTCTTTATTTTCTTTATTATCATTTTTCACAGTTTTATTTTCAGACAGAAGGCCCAAAACTGGAGATTCTTCCAATTTCTCATCTTCAGAGCAAGGTTCCTTTATTTCTTTCTTAGGTTGTCGTCCTTTGGGAGATTCTGTTCCTTCAGTGGTTGTACTTACATTTTTCTCCACCGTTCCACTAGAGCCTTCATTGTCATTGCCATCATCTAACCACTGTAAATAAAGAATAGATAAACATGCTGATCAAGTAAAATAAAAATCATGCATTTTGTACCCAATTGCACACTTAATGTTTGCGTCCAGTTGCAAATAGTTAAAATATAACTTAAGAATGCTTCAATACCATTTTAGCAAATCACGAAGATGCATTATAAATTAACATTATTCCAAGCAAAAAGAGGTAAAATCATGCATTTCCCAATATCAAACAAATTTTAGTTTTAATTTTTCAAAAATAGTATTGGCTTCTGTATCTAAAAGAGACCTTTTGCTTTTAGAAGAGAAAAAGCAAGTAGCAAAAGTAAGACTCAAAATTTACACGAAGCCTAAATAAGAAAAAAAAGAATCTTATCAAGCAAGTAAAAGGTAGAAAAGAGGGAAGTCCAAAGCCAATATTGATAAAGAAGTACCTTTAACAGGCATTGCTTGACAAATCTCTTGTGAACATCCAGTGCAAACGTTTCTAGCCCCAAGTCTTTCTCTAACAATCTCCGAACTCCCTCGAATGTCAATGAGCTTACAATAAATGAACCAAAAAAACAACCAAATTAAACAAAATTATGAAGTAAATAAGCTACAGATCCCAATGTTATACACAATATTCACATTCTCTCAAATAATTCGAATAAAACCCTTCAAATATCCGTCCAAAATACCTAGAAACCCCTAGAATTCGACTATGTAAAGCAATTCATTCCGCAAAACTTATGGATTCGAAATTGAAAACCTACTTAAGGAGAGTGAAAGAAATAAACGGAGAGAGAGAGAGAGAGAGAGAGAGAGAGAGAGAGAGTACTCGGATTGTTCCTTGAAGTGACCAACGCGAGAGCGCATGGCGGTTGTAATTCGTGACTCGATATCGCCCATCTCCGCCACCGCTTCCTTGGCTTCTTTTTCGGCGGCGGGGTTACCGTGCGCCTCCTCTGCCATTTGTCGGAACTCAGGAGAACGTTTCACTGTTACTGGTTTAGAGAGAGAAACAAAGTGTGCTAAAACCTTAAGCAACGGGGGAGCGAGGAAAAAAAGGGGTATAAGGAAAAGATAGAGTGTAGGCGGGTGTACAATAATAAAATTGCTGTGGTGGGTTCTGAGAATTACAAAATAGGGGAAAATGTCCAAAATAATTATGTTTTACACAAATATTGAAATTATTTAGTAAAAATAGGAAATTTTGGTCTTTTAGACACACAATACGTTAAACAACAAAAACATATAAATCTTATCTCATCGTCAACATTTTTCATTTGTCCCAAATCCAAACATCAAAATTCTTGGAACAAAAAAGATCCCAAAATCGAAGTTCAGTTTTATAGGGTTTCTCTTTGAAAAACAATGGTTGGCCATGAAGCTGTGGAGGTTGCCAAGACGGTTCTCGAAGTGGCCGACGTCGCTTGGACCGCCATGGAATGTTGCCACCACCTCCACCCCCGTCACAACCCCGACGATGATTCTCCTGAAAATCATGACGCTTTCAAGCTCGAAAAAGAATTGGAAACCCTAAAATCCGAAAATCAACGTCTCAGGAATCTTCTGGAACAGAACCTCAAACTCCTCAACAATCTCTCTGAATCTCCTGCTTATTTAAACGATTGTCCTCCTGACGTACATAAATTTCATAAGCCTTTTTTTGTGTTTGATTTTCTTTTTCTTTTTAATTTATGGACCTAATTATTTAAGTAATTGCAGCTCTATGCTCGGTTGGTATCTACCGTGGAATCTAAAGACTTTTTGCTCCGACTCGAATCTCTTAACGGATCCAATACTAAAATCGAGTTTCCATTCAAGGAAGCTACAGGTTCTTATATTATTATTTTTGTATCAATTATTTGCACTTGCTGATATCTTATATAGCTTTTCAATGAATGTAGGGAATGCATCAAGAAATTCTTAATCGAACTGATAAAGTATTACTGCATCGAGTTGGATTCATAACTGTGACAATAATGTTGATGCAAATATTTCCTTTTCCTTCTATTTATTGTTAAGAATGTTGATATTAATTGATTAGTTACCATGGTTTTTTTAAATTTGATTTTAAATTAGGGGACGATATGCATTCTGCTGAAATTCTGATTAATGTTAACCAAAATGAACCAAGTTGGTGGGTATGGGTAACTGATGAAATGGTTCCGAGCAATGTTGAAGAGTGGAGTGGAATCGATGATGAGAATTATACTGTTATTAATGAGGAGCATGTTGTGGATGCGGTTGCTAACTTTATGGCCAAATGCATTTTGTCCAATCCTAAAGCTCAGGTTTTTAGCTGCCTGATCTGAATTTTATCCTTTTTAAGATATATGACATGTAAAAACGGCTTTCTCATGTTTGTTTGTGTTCCTGGTATTTCAGGCTTTGACACCAGAAGAACTGCAGAAAAGTAAGTTTTCTACTTACTTCACCTGGCTTTATGCCTTTACTACCTAAATGAACTTATCCTTTTTCCTTGCAAAATGTTTATTGTACTGGATAAATGCTTCATGATAATTGACAGTAAAATCATGCTGTTTCATTCTTCTAACAAAGAGTAAATTGCATTTAATTTTAGATGTGGCATACGATTTCAATTGTTGTTGACCTCAATATTTAGACCCTGAAAAATGGTTTTGTGTTTCTATGAGTTCATGGCCTGGCATTTGAAAACTTGCCGGAAAATTTGAGCACAGAACATTGCTATCCTTAGTTTAGGAAATCTAATTATATTTCTCGCCACTCGTCTTGTCAACTGAATGCTATATGAGATACTTATTATCATGAGATTATGAGCAGCTCTGCTTAAATCATTGGGAGGCGTCAGCAAATTGGAGAAAGTTTTGGGCATTTGGCATGCTGGAAAGTTGTTCTATGCGTTGTCAACCTGGGGACTCGCACTGGTTGGGTGCGTTTTATTGTTCCTTTTATTATTTTTTCTTTCTTGTTCATATTTTTTCAGTCTCTTTCCATTCTCTTGAGGTAAAAAAGTCAGCTTGTTCTTCTTTGAGAGGACGGGTCTGTTGATTTAACTTTGTATACACCATTTTTTAGTATGATGAGATCCATACTGAAAATTTATGGAGCCTGTTTGATAATAAATAGTTCCCCCCACTGTTTTATGAAAACCAAAGAGGAATTATTTTCCATTAAAACGATAATTCCTTTTATACATTAGATTATGCGAACTCTTTTAGGTACTGTAGAACCTTTTTTGCTACATATCTTGTGAGCTAAATTCATACAATATATTGATGAAAGCATCATTTGAACAAACTTATAGCCTATTATACTACAACATAGCATTTAGTGTCGTATAATGTGCTAGGTTTTAGTCATGTTCCTATGTAATCTTTGATCTAGTAAATTAACGGTTTAGTTTATCTTTTGACATTGACAGGTTATATAGAGCCCGTAGTGTGGTAAAAGTTGCTGCAATGGGCATCCACACGACCAGCAAAGTTGTAATGAGGGCTCTATGAATTTATTGCTCCAATATCAGATAATAAAAAAAGGTCTGTTTGAACTGTATTATTCTTTCAATTCTCGGTTGGTTTGTTTAAAATACTTGTTGTTGCTGTAAAATGTACATGTTGTAAATATATTTGAAATACTCTTTTAATGAATCAATTGCATTGCTTCAGAATGATTGCTACTCATGTAAAATATTCACTTGTACCAGGAAGACTCGTGGAAAATAATTTTTAGAAAAAGAGTTCCTTGTAACATTATTTTTAGATAAAACTTATATCAACATATTGAATATAATATCTTTATATATTCCAAACTTATTTCCTCTCTCATTTGTTCTTCCTCTTGATGTTAATTAATGTTAAAATGATGAGAGGAAAAGAAAAAGTGAGTCATGAGGCTGGTGCCAAACTTTCAATAGTCTCTGTTACCCAATCTCTAACCAATAATTTGGGACCGATAACATGATTAAGGCCAAACCGTTTGAAAAAGGCTCAATTGCAATTTAACAACTTAATAAGTTATACTTTTTCGACCAATTTAAAAGATAAAAGCTTGGTAGTATAAAGGTTTTTACAATAAGCATCTTCCTTGTTATGGAGCGCCTCTATTGATAATTAATTCTTTCCGTAATTAATTAACTTTTTTTGACATGTCATTTGACAATGTGTAGGTTTATACACTGACAAATGTCAACACCTTGAATATAAGATCTTTATATATTCTCTCTCATTCAAACAAACTTATTTCTTCTCTCATTTGTTTTTCTTCCTCTGTGTTAATTACTGCTAAGATGATGAAAGGAAAAAAAAAAAAAAAAAAAAAAGAGTAATGAGGCTGGTACCAAACCTTGAATTGTCTCCACTATCCAATCTCTAATATTTCCAAGCCTATCACAGAGAAAAAGTGACCCTTTTTTGAAAAGCTTAGGATCAATCGCTACTTCACAAGCTTGCTTGCTCCATCTTGAGCATTTCCAAAAACTTTCCAGGTATAGTTTTCCACAACAACATTTGTAAAACAAAGTTGTAGGAAGACCCATAATGAAAGCTACATTCACCATTTCTTTTTCTTCTTTCTCGGTTCCTAAAACTGTAGTTTCAACACCACTGAATGTTTCTACAAATAACAAAGTATGCTTTGTGCTAACAGTTTGGTGGATGAACAGAGAAATAATAAAAATGAAGGCATGTCCTTTGTAGGTATCAAAATCTCATCTCCAATCTATCAAACTCTTCTGAAGGTTTGCGGAGGAATCCATGGTCAGAGATTCAGAATCTCCGGCCTGCAATCACACATTTGTCACCTTCTTCGTCATAAGCACAAGCAGAAATTCGTTTGACACGAGTTTGTGAGAAGATAAAATTTGTAAATGGTGGCTCAACCTTTCACATTTAATAATTTATGATGTACAGATTCCGCATATCAAATGGTTGCGCAAGGAGAAAGTTTTTGTTCTCTCAAGAAACAAAAATTGTTAAGCAAGAAAGACTTGCCCAAATTTAGTAGATTATAAAACTTCTGTAACCTCCTTAATTAAATTTATGTCTCAGGAGTCTTTCTCTTTTTGTCAGATGCCGAAGCCGCCTCAGATTGAGCTTGACCAAATACAGACCTGCACTTGCAAGTAAAAAATCAACTTTACATACAAGGATTAGAGGATGGTTAAAAAAATCCCAAAACACTAAAAGGATGTTTGGGTTTCACAGGAGGAGAAATTGATGAAGCTGATTCCAGACAACCAGCACTGCTGTCGGAGAAAAGTTCAAGAACTCACAGAATTTTTTGTTTTTTTGAGAACCAACTGAACTTTTAATTGTTTGATAGATAAGACTTTTGCATGCATGAGGAGAAGAACATAAAAAATGGGATCTAACTTGCAGTTACAACAGCTTACCCGCAGGTGGAACATTTCTTGTGATGCTTGCAGAAAATTGACAAACATACAGAACATATGTAGCCCATGTCAATGGTGTTTTTATGGCAAAAACATCTGTAAATTTCAGAATTCAATCAATGCATTGCATAGTTTAAAGTTCAAGCAAAAAAAGCACGAGAATTGACATGTGATTAACTGCAGGCAATATAGAGGAATTTAAGACCTTAAGCAGTTATGCTAGCTCGAAGAACATATACCTTGACGAGAAAAGAAAATGGAAAAAATAAATCTAGAGCTCCCTCTTGTTGCAGTAATACCAAAAAAATGTCAAAGCAAGGAAATTTGAAGTTTTTTGGCTAGCATCGTTGACAGTCCTTATCTTACCTTTTTCTTCAAAACAAGCATGATGTCAGCTTTTCTTTTAGTTACTATATTGACTAACATAAACCATTATCAATGGCACAATGCATGTTTAAGAGGCATGAGAGGAAACATGTACATTCATACAAAATAAGGATGGCTTCAACATTTAGCAACAAACAAGTAGTAAAACTTACGAGGCGCGAAAATCAACACCAACAGGCTTTGGAAGATGTATGAAACTGCGAGAATGCAAGTCAGTAGCAAAAATAGTCTGCATGGAAGGCCAATAACATGTTAGTACAATAATCTGCCCACACTTTCATCAACCAAATGCACTTCAAAGAACATTTATAGAGAAAAGGAAACTTTTAACATCATACAAGGCCGCAAAGTACTGTTCTCATAAACATGTACAGTATAAAACATATGTGCAAGAAATAAAGTTATGTTCATCAGTCTGTACAGAGAACAGCAATTAGTGGCAATAAGCATAACATAAATTCAAATTGCAGTCAAATTAGAATAAACAACATACCATGAGATACTGAAACAGCCCATCCAAATTTTGCGGTTTATGATGTACACCACCAGTTATGTAAGAAGCCTAAAACTCCAATGCATCAAACTGTATCAGTAGAGCTGAGAGAGGAAGACCAATGTTTGTTTGCAGCGTAAGGTAAATAAGAAAGCATTAATAACGGTGCCATACCTGCTGCAGGAAGGCTGAATTTTGAGAACCTAGGTAACAAGAATCTATAGGAACCTACAAGATGAAGCCAATTAATTACGACTCACGACATGAATACATCTAAAGCAAGATAAACTACACATTCATGTCATAAAAAATAAATATGTTCTATACGCGCATTTGTGTTTGTTGTGTATATTCAGATTTACAGAGTGATAGAGATAAAAATTACTGCCATAAACTTAAAAAAATGAACAATGTCAAATTTCACCTACTAGCATAATGCAAATCATCCTAGTTGAAAACAAGGTAGCAATAGTAAAATGACGAAAATAGTATTTCCACAAGTTTAAAATAAAGCATGAGCTGTCATCATAATGCCCTCCCTAAACAATTCAAACAGAGGATACAAAAGTTAGAACTCAAGGAAAATTAACTGCCCAACTAATCATTTAAAGTTGTTCGTGTCATTATAAGCAAGAATACAAGACTAGATTGAATATGGTTGATATTGAGCTACCAAACGTAAGAATCTAACAAAAAGAAAATTAGGCAGAAATAAATTGAAACAATGAGAAAGAAATAATTGATGCAGTATCAAGTACCGAAGAGCGTTGGGCAGAGAATATCGCGTTCATGATTGCAACATATCTGAAAGAAAAAATATTTCTTTGAGTCTAAAGGCCAGAGGTTGAAAGCATAAATAACCAAAAAACATAACTTACTGTTCAGGTCCATCTGGTGATCCCTGCAAGCATAAGATCTGTATGCACATGTTAGTCAACTACTATGAAACATAGTAATAAAAACTAAACAAGTAAATACACAAAAACTACAGTGTTACAAAATTTGATTCTAACCTATATCCAGAGAAACTCTCAATTTTATTATCAGTTTACATATAGCTTTTCCAAATTGTTTGAAGTTAAACTACTCTAATGTTATCCAGCATACATTTCAACACCCACAATCATATCTCCGTCTACGATTAGAAAAATATCTTTGTCTCTTTATCATTGCTCAATAACTATGAAAATTAACAATGCACCCATGTCATATATAGCTTGGCCCATAGTAACAGTTGTCGATAATGCAAACAATATTTAAACAGCATTGTCCTGGCAGATGTCCTGGTCAGTTACCTTAATACAAGCATCACCTTTTGATCTCATCAGAAGTAAATTTTAAAAATGATGATGCACTAACAGGAGGAAGTGAAAGTGGGTTTGCTACAAACATGAAAATAAATAAAATGAAAGAAAATGCAGCTCCTCATGTTATTATTAAGACACATGGTACCAAAGATGGCACTTTTGACTATACAAAGATAGATGAATTTTCAATAGCACTGGTACTTAACAAGAAACATATGCAATTGATATGAACGTGTTCAAGCAGTCTACAGTTGCTGAACACACACACAAACAAAGAAGACACAAAATTATAATAGTAAACATAATAAGCGTGTATCTGAATTATTTCAGAAATGTAGCACTAAACAAATAAAAACATATCCAATTTCATTCATCACATGAAAGAATTTCCCAACGAGCAGGAACTGCAGAATTGGTGTATAAAATTTTTCCGATGCAAATTATCAAGATCAGCAGATAAATCGAATAGCAATAAATTATTTAGAGACTCACTCGAGGGTGTGGATGGAGGGCTCCTGAACGAAACACTCTCTGTATATCTGTTAAAATCTAATTAAATCAAAAAACAAGTAAAGCACATATTGACAAAGTCCTGCAAAACGTACACTATGCCTTCACTCTCCATGCATTTCCATGCAACTGAACACTACTTGCATAAACATCACTCAGGTATTGAACAGCCAAACCCTTTACATAGCTATATATCACTATTACCACTATAAACCCATTAATTTTCCGAAAGTACTAGGTTTACCATGAATAGAACCAAACATTCACATCAAAGAAGTAATGAAGCATTAAAACACCAGAAAGGATACAACAAAGAGCCATTGACAATGACCCCGAGAAAAGGGAAGACTTAATCTTTCCTTCAGGTTCCTCCTTGCTCAACTGCTCATCTTTAATAAGAAATTCCTCCAACTTCTGCAACAAACTGGAGCACATAACAGGCATTCTCCCATTCTCAAAACTCCGGTTCAAATCTGAAGACGAATCAAAGACATAGTCACAGGAATTATATCCAGTAGCAATAACCACGACTTGGTTTAGCTGATTCAGAGTCATTATCGCATTCAAAAACGCAAGAACCTAAACAAACACCAACATTACAGATCAATAAAATGAAAAAAATCAATGAACCTTTTAACTTGGTTTGCTTTAATTTTTAGGGTTTTCTGATAGATAAGAGATTACATGGGAGAGAAACTGAGAGAAAGAGAGTGAGGAGGAGCTCCAGAAAAATGGGTTAGTGTCCAGCAAAACTACCACAAGGCTAACATCATCTGCAACCATAATTAACAACAATAGTTATAAAAGTATCAAAACAAAAGAAAACCCAAGAAGGAAATCAATCAATATTATGCGAGTACCAAGAAAAGTTCAAAGGAAGGGCAACCTGCATAGAGCTTGGAAGGAGCTGAAGCCATGGAGGAGGCAGCTTCTCCTACTTCTATTATTGTTACTATCAAAAGATTGGGTTTTTTTTCTCTAATAATCAGCGAATGCAGCGAGTTGGATTCATGAGAAAAAGGGAACGACAGCTGACCTGACTGAAATTCTCTCCTTCAAGCTCTTGATTGTAAGCGTCGAGTCTGCTCAAACTGCGAGATTTTGCATAAAACGGGCTGAAGAACAGAGGCCCCCATATTCTTACGCGACGGAATGGCTCAATTGAGCCCATTTGCTTTTCACTAGTTCTAATTCTTTTTTCGGGTCCCCCCCGCCTCCCCGGTCTGCATTTTAATTAAATTAATGCAATATAATTAAAAAAAAATTGAGACTGTTAAAATTTTTTGTTCATGATGACTGAAAGGAGGAGTCGAAGATGGAATTTTAGTTTTTCAATCTGAAAGCTTTTAAAGCTTTCTCTTTCAACACAAAATCTGATAACTTGCAAGTTTAGAATTGAAATTTTATTTATTTAAGATGGAGAAAAGCAAGTCCTAAAAGTGAGCAGTAATCAGAAACTATTGTAAACCCAAAACTGGAATCTTTACCATTTGTCCTGTCTGAAAATGAGCTTGTTTGCATAATAAGATTTTAAGATGTTCAAAATTATTGTACCATGTTCGATTTTGCATACTTTTCTTCATGTTGTCTCAGAACCAAAAGATGCTTTTAAGATATTAAAACAAACATCTAGAATGAGTGATCTGATTTCACTAACTGACCAATTGCTTTCCAAGTGGCAGATGCAAGTAAGTGATGATAGTATTTTTTTTTTTTTTCCTTTTACGCTTACCTTTTGCATATGCTTGTTATCTACGATATAAATTAGCCACTTGTGCAGGATTACTTGGAGCTGTTAATGATCCCTTCTGCGGATTTAGTTGCAGTCACTTGGTGTGATGAGCAGCTGCATATGGCCACCACAGTTTCTAACCATGTATTTTGCTTATATGCTAAAGAAATTGATGCTATAGGATCAAATTTGGGTTTTGAGCGTAGGGTAGATTTTAGCGAGGAGATGCTGGCTCCCTCAACTAGTACAATGACACTCAGTAGATTGCTCGGACATGGTGCTATAACAAGCAGCACTTCAGTTGATGGAAGAGGTTTGGATATAAGAACATCAAAATGTGAGCTACCAGTGAAAAGGTGCGGGCTTGTTATTTCCTTTGAAGCGACACTTGGATGTGTCTTACTTGCATATTAGTTGAGCATTCTTGACATTGGCAGATCAAAGATCAAATTTGATGTTTATTATCTATCGATTACAATTTCTGTTTCGGGTCACTAGGATGGATAAAGTAGTTCCTTGGATAAGTAGAGTGTCTATAAATGTATGACCTAGGCATTTTATCTATTATGCTTTGTCTGAAACAGATTTTGGTTCAGTCATCCCGTTAAGAGATATAAATTTTCATTATTGGCACTGCCTTTTTACTTTACCTAAATTAGTTTTGGCATTTGCAATAGAGGGATGTGAAGTTCTGTCTTTTCAACATCATTAACTCCATCATACTTGGCACTGAAGGGTTCTTCATTTCATGAATATTTGTCTTCATTGAAATGCATTTCAAGAGCAGAAACCTCCCGCTTATTGGCAGACATGAACTCTACAAAAAGACGGAGGTAAACAAACTTTTAAATAAAATTACTTTCATTATTCATGACCCATCACAGCCCTTGCTGTAGTTCTTGTTTTGTTATACAGGAGACGAGGTGCTCGGCATTACTCGAGTACCAGGGCAATTATATTATCCCCTGAAGATATTTCATTGTTGGATCAATATAACTTTACTGGCAAGTTATCATCCAACGTTTGATGCTAGTTTCAGAAAACCATAATCCAGGAAAACCCCAACAAAAGTAGACATGGTAAGCTTGTAAGTTTATTGCCATTGGCTTTAAACAATTGCGAGTCAACCGATGGAGATTAAATGGCTTAGGAAAGTTGCAAAAATTATCGGCATGTTGATTTGTTTGAAATTTCTTGATGTCAAGTTATGTATATTGCCGGCTTCAGCCATGTCAGGTTAGTTAGGAGGATCGTGACAAGGTAGCAAGCTACCTCAATTACCAAGTACAAAATTTATTTAGTTAACACGATGGACAGTGAATCATTTTCAGTAAATAGTTAGACTAGATTTGCTTATCCGAATATAAAGGTGAGATAAGATTGAGCTTTGTACATATTCATTTTCAATTGCCTTTCCTTCTTTTTTCATTTCTTCTTCTTTACCCCCTCTATCTTATTGCTGGAAAATAATATGGTTATTTCGACTAGTTACTTTATCCGAATATGTTATGAAGTATTTTTGTTTAAATTATGTGCATAAAAAAAAATATCCTTTAAACTATGAACTCTGATCCTTATTCTAGTGTTCAAACTAGTAGCCATAGTTTATTCTCTAGTTTTTAAAAAAAAAAAAACTGCTTTAATATTAGAATTTATAGGATATGCTTGGTTGGGTAGAAAAATGAGTGATGGGAGGATGGAGTGAAAGAGTAGAAAGAAAATAAATTTGAAGTTTGCATGGTTAGGAAGAAAAGTGAGAGAAGAAAAAAAATAAAGGGTGATCATTATGTACTAATGCATAAAAACCAATCGAAATGAAATGATAAGAGGAGAGAAACATACATAGTTCAAATTATGCATTTTTCATTTGTTTTATTTTCTTTCCTTTCACTTTTCAACACTACCGGGAAAGAAATTTGTTTTCTCTTTCTATTTTTCCATCTTTCCTGCTAAACACACCACAAGTATGGAAAAAAAATTTAAATTTTCATCCTTCTAATTTTCCACCCGTTCAATTGTTGATCTTTCCAATTTTCTTTCCTACGTACCAAGCAAAGCGACTCAACTCATGTAGCTAACAAGGGTGATTTGCTCACTTTACTTCATATTATTTCCGTAAGCCAAAGGAGTTCATACGAATCTTCATCTTCTTCTTGCTCTTCCTATCTGGCTGTATCTCTTGGCTCACTTAGCAAGGCTTGTAAACCTGAGGTCATGTACGCAGCAAACCTCAAAGTTTTTAAACAAAAAACGACCCCAAAAAAATTGTCATTTCTTGTGTTTCTGGTCCAATCCAAACCGGTTCCATCTTTGCTGGTTACTTGCCTTTTTCAAGGGACCAATACGAGCAGGTACAAGTGGAAGCACTGGTTATCCAAGGGCCCCAAGTTGGCGACAGTAATGAGCCTCAAGAAGCGGGTGTTTCCAAGTACACTTTTTTCCATCATTCATTAAGATCTTCCTAACCTTCTGGGGACCTGCTGCATCCACGAGTTTGTGTAGCAATGCATCAATATTGCAGGTTGCTTAACCATACAAATGGTGTCGGTAGCTAGCTTATGACCACTAAATGGCAAAACAATTTATGGCTTTTGGCTTCATCTAGTTACTATTAACTCAATTTTTATATACAGTACATGATCCCAGACCCAGAATTTTAACACAATTTGTTTATGCAAAAATAATTTAGCTTCAGTTCTAGTCTTTTACTGCTAACTGGTTTTTTTTCCGTTTCTCTTCATTATTGAGATGTAAAATGTACAACTTTGTCTTCTCTTCTTTTTTCTGATTGGATAAACAAAATTTGGTGATTGTCTAATGAAATTGAGGGCATTGCTCTTTCAAAATATGTTTATTTTACTTCTGTAAAACTGGGTTAATTTGGGGTTCTTAATTTTCAACTTCAGTTGAAAACATGTTAAGGGCTTCAGAAGTATTTTTGAGACAAAAAGTACTTTTGAGACAAAAAATTACTAAATAAATTGCTTATGAATTTTTCAAAAGTAGTTTTGGGGCAAAAATGCTTTGAAAAAGCACTTCTTTTTACCAAAAATAAAATATTTTTAAAAAGTATTACTAAACAAGCTTTATTACAAACTTGAAAAAATTTACCAAATTTTGAAAAACATTACTAAACAGTTAGACCAAATTTCTCCATTTCTAAATTATTAGTAATCTCTTCAATATTTCATTACCGTAGTTGTTTTTTCTCCATTTCTCTTCATTATTCAGTTCTAGACTAAATTTCATTTGAGATAAAAACAAACTTGAAAGCACTCGGTTAGACTTTATGACATACTAAAAAATGAACTTAATTCTCAGACTTCAATTTTTTATTATTTCAGCCTAACTTGAGTTCAAAAATGAAATTTTTCAATACATAACTAAAAAAAATAAAATCTCGACTAAGCTTGCAGCTTGTTCAAATAAAATATCAAAATACTTGAATCCAACTCAATCAATACTCGAACTTGAGTCAACAATGGTCGAGCTGAACTTGAGTGACTTACAAACTAGTATCGGGAAACAGAGAGTCTGAGCAGCAAAATCGAGGAAATTTCTATTGATTTCATGTACTACATATTTGAGGCACTCTAACAAATAAAGAGACGTAAGAAAATAAATTTCTGTATCTGAGAGACAACAAAATATGTTAAAAACTTTCCCAACTGAGTAAATCTAACGTAGAACCGCACAAGGTGATAAAATCAACCTTTCCAAATCATGCCATTTCTTTGTATCGTCCAAGAACCCCCATGCATAACAACCTAAATTAGATCTTGTCATCTAACTTATCATTATTATTTACAAGGGGTAGTAGTTGTTCCATCCTGTTCCTAGGTGTCCGGGGTGTTCGTGGCGTTCCAGGCGGCTGTTGAGAAAGCAAGTGTCGAACATACCCGTAAAATGTACATCCCACAAGTGTGATACCACAGCCAACAGCATTTAGACCCGAAATCGGGTTTTTGAATATCATCCATGAAATCAACACAGCAACTGCTACCTGCATCAGAAAAGCATAAGAATAATGAATACCACATTCAAAATGATGAACAGGAAGATTTAAAGCGTTTAAGCACCAGAAATCTGCTACAATTTACCACAAAATTTTCGACTCTGCGGAATCCGAAAAATACATTCATCTAAATAATTAAATCTATGGTAATGTAAACAACTTAAGCCTAGAACACCACAATCAATGACAGCAATTATAATAGTAAAATGAGTCAGAATATGATAAGAATCCCTCTTCACTAGATAAATCTCACCTTAAGGTTCCCGGCAACATTAAATGTTACAGCCGTAGTTGAGTGAATCACGTAAAAGATGGAGAAGTTAAGACAGAAAGCCAGCACTCCAGAGCTGAAAATAATGATGAGAGCTGGCCAGGGAGAAGGGTGTGTCTCAAACCATTCCATAATCCCATTACCTTCTAGTAACATTGCTGGTACTCCCAAGATCAAGGTTGCAAAAGGTGCCATGTAGTAGACAGTGTTTATGCTATAAGAGCATGCACCAAAAATATAAAGAGAACCAAGATCAGAGAACGTGTGAACTAATATGTTGGACCAAAACACTTCTCCACAAGTAACATATGATAACTCCTAAATATATAAATAAATAAAAACAAAGAGCTTTGCTCAAGAAAAAGAATAAGCAAAAGTCTCTATGTGGTATTACTGAAATCACATTCGTCCACATAGACTAGGAATGCAATTAACTCTTAAAACGCTACAGCAGTAATATCAAAGCTTTCAGGCTAAAAATGGAAGGAATTTATCTCAGCTTTTAATCTGAAAAAGTTTTGATCACAGTTTCTAAGTTACGATGCATGCATGTCAAATACTTAGCTTAACAGAATAGTTTGTGAAGCACTACTTGATAGTTATGAAATAATGGCAGTAATTGTTGTTCAACTAAATATTTCCTTGCTAATAGTTCAATCCAGGGACACAAAGTGTCGTGTCAACCAGAAGTTTGCCAGTCAAAAGTTATCTTCCTCAAAGTAAAAATCTATGCTAATGGAGATTGTGAAGCAAGGAAATGGCACTCATTCAATTTGCTAGCGAAACAGTATAAACTACATGAAAAAAAAAAAGGAATCGTCATACAAAAATGCAGAGGAAAAGATGACTGACAAGTGTAGCAAAATTATATGCTAGCTGCAAAAGACACAACACCAAGTTAAGTGTAGAATTAACTAAATTTTTGCATCAAGAATATTCCATGGCCGTCATAAACTAATTAATACTTTGAGCATGAGCTTAGCTTCAAATCCATTTGTCTTATATTTTAACCTTTTCCAATTTGTCAAAGATGGCCATGAGAACAAATGATAACAGTACCTATCAAACTTGTATCCATGCAGCAGTGATTCAGCAAGGATAGTCTTTGTAGAAGTAGCTAAACATCCAAATAAGGCAGCACAAAAACCAAACATATTAAAACTAAGCTCTGTAATAGATGTGAGAAGAATTCCTCCGACAATAGGAATCAAAGAGGCCCAAATTCGCCAATCAAAGTACTTCCTCCAAACTAGCCACTGCAAAATAACTATCATGAACATACAAGATTAGATGTGATGACGGTATGCATTCAAGACTTATACCAAGATAATGCGCATAAAAGTTATGATTAAGCTTACAATTTCTAAATCTCACCTGTTGTAGCAGGAGTGAATGACTTTATAGTCTGCATAAAAGAAACTGGGATGTAGCGCAAACTGACATTTCCCAACACTATGTTGACGCAAAATACAAAAGACATGGGAAATATCCTTTTCCAGCGATCTTCAGGATCAACCACTATTAGAGGTTTAAGCTTTAGCACTTTGATTACCATATATGCTCCAAATGATGAAGTTATGAAGTGAACGCATGATACTGATAGAGGGAACTTGAAATCCAATTTCTGGAATTATAAAATTTTTTTAAAAGGAATTAAGAAAAGAAAAACAACATCAACATTGTCATATTCCAGAACTTTGTTAATAAGTGGCAAAATCAACCAATTGCAATCTAAGGTACCATTATCCCATCTAACAATTGAATGATCATTGAATGGTTATACTTTCTTATGTCCACTACCAAAAAAAGATCAAAGAAAAACATTTAGAGAAAAATAAATTCATGTCAGGTTTTTCGTTCAGCTGAAGAACAGCCGAAAGGATTCGGTCCCCACTTATGCCAATATTAAAGTTGCAGACTATCTCAATGCTCAGCATTAAATCAGGGAAGCAGCAGAGATAGAAGGTGTCTTAAGCACCTCAAATGCTTCCAAAGATTCCATTAAACCGTCCAAAAAATTTAGGCTAATTCATTAAGCTGGAAAATGCACTTATCAAGCCAAAAACTTCAAGGTTTGAGTTTAACCCCATAACATGCTAAACAGTAAACTCTACTCTTCTCCCCTCTCATCAAACATTTATCATATAAATAAAATAAACATTACAATACCAATATATGAAGAATCATATGTATACCTAAAATTTATTTATTATAATCCTAGATCTGTTGCTTATGAACCCAGACAAAAGCTTGAAGCGGCAGCCACATTACTATAACATGAAAATTAAAAATGACAGCCTAACCATGATTCTTGAATCTTTCTTCTAAGATGCATAATTTAAGTCCATAATCAGGCCGGAAGTCTAGATTTCAAGATTAAATTAAATACTAATAAACACGAAAAGAACCTAATACTGTTAATAATACATAATTTACAAACTAAACTGTACCAGTTAAAATCTTGCAACCCCTTTAAATTATATTTTTTATAATATGTATTGTTTAATAAATTTTATTGAGCTTAGTTATACTTATACCCCACATCACAACTTCGGTTTTTAATATATAATTCTCGAAAAGGCAAGTTGTACTCTAGCAAAGCATTAACAAGAATCAATCAAGAAACTAGAGCAAACTGAATCGAAGCAGAGAACAAAAGGCATCAAAAGTATATATAACACAACCAAAGAGAATTACATCAACATCAAATAACTAGATCAAATATAAGAAAATTTAAGATAAAACTGGAACTGTGAAGATCGATAAAACAAAATTTTAAAGAAAAAGGAACCTGAAAGATCCATTTGTTAATGATAATGACGGTAACATTAAAACCCCACCACTGGACAATTGCGAGAAGAGATCTGCAAACACTCCACTGACAGAATCTCCCTTCCTCCATTTCTCTCCCCTCCCTCTCCCTCTCCCAACAATTCCCCCACACACACACACACACAAAAAAAAAAAAAAAAAAACACAGATCACCAAATTCAAAACCAAGAACCAAAAACCCACCTTTAAATTTTTCGTTTATAGAGCATTGAATAAAAAAAAAGGGTAGCTAAGATGTAAATAAAGAAAGAGAGAGAGAAAGACAAAAACAAAAAGAGAAACTTAACGAAAATGTGAGAGAGGGTGTAACGGTGGGAGCAGGCTTTTCTTCCCTTGTGAATTACCCCCTCTCTCCCTCCCTCATTTCTCTCCCTCTAATATTATGGGTTGAATTTTAATTTTTCCCAATCGATCTATTTTTGTTTCATTTTTACTATGTTTATTTATTTTACTTTTTGCTCCTAGGAAATGGGGATGATTTAAGCCGTCGATAGGATAAACTACAATTTAGATTTGTTATATTGACTTCAATTTCTACCGTCAGATATTGTCTAACCGTAGAACTGACCTCACTTGGGAGAAACCTCATACTACCTTCTTTTTCTTTTTTTCTGCCCTTGGGGAATTTCTCATCTGTAAAATGTAATAAAGTGGGAGATAATTACGGGTAAACTTTTCTCTTTAATTAATGTGCACTGTAAATTCCGGATACAACTAATTGCCCTCCTCTTTGCGAATATGTATTTACTCTTTTTTTAGCTTTCAAAAAATTATTTACTTTTTCTTAAGGATGGGAATAATTATTTATCGGTTATTTTTTACTAGCTACTATAAATATAAATATATTATTTTCGAATAGGATTTTATTTTTCAATTCTATCATGAATTTTAATATTGAAAATTTGAATGTTTAAATAGGCGATTTAAAAAAAAAAAAAAACAAGACAAATTGACGGATTTGTCATATGCTTAAAAAGGTGAACCTTGGCGATTGTTGGGAGGTTTTGTCTTTAAACTCTATTCCTAAACTTCTCCCAACAAAGTTAGCCTCCTTTCAACTCAAATGGTAACATTCTCATTTTTAAGTGTCTTATACACAAGGAAATTTTCTATAAACTTGTCAATTAAGGGTCGTTAAGTCATACTTTCGAAGGTGGAAAAATGCTTTTCAACCCTCAAAAGCAATGCCAAAGACTTGGCTTTTGGGTCGAAAGTGTGGAGAAACAGTGCTTTTAGCAAAAGTTAAGTTTAGGTACTTCTAGTTTTTGCGTTTTGAAGTGCAAACTATTAAAATATTCTTATTTGTATTAATTATTTAAAATATATTTAAATTTTTGAATTAATTTACATTTTATGATTATTATATTAAACTATTTAAATATTATTTATTTTTATATTTAAAATTTTAAAATATTTTATGTATAATTATATTAATTTATTTCTTATTTTTTAACATCGTATCTAAAATAGATATCACAATAACAAAAACCAAACTAACCCTAAATTTTATTATTGAAGTTATAATTTTCCGACAACAAATATTAAATAAATTGTTATGAGAAATACTCTTGATTTTTAAATTGTTTATTAGAAAAATCGAAAACTAGTACATTCAAATGTATTTTTTTTTTATATAAATGTAATTCAATCTTGATTTGATGGTAAAGATGTTAAATTATTAGAATTAATTGACACAAAAACAGTTCAAGCAAACCATAAGAAAGTAAGTTTTGGACATTAAGTATAAAACTTTTGGTATTGTAAAAAAAAATATTTATCTTAGATTGATGTGGTTAGTAATGGATTCGTAGTTGACAGTAATCTTTTAGAAATTTGATTTATATATACTATGATTTTGAAGGAATGGTAAGTTAAATTTTGGCATGTTCTGAGGGAGCAAAACAATGTTGCAGATTGCATAACAATGATGCCGAATAGAGATTTAAATGTGAAATATTACTTTGTTGAGCCGCTTGAGGGTGTTTGGAATCTACTAAAGAATGATATTTAACAATTTGGAATAATGTCTGACTCTTAGTAAAGTCGTGTAATTAGAAATTTACTTCTATTTCCTTTAACCAAAAAAGGAATATTTTTATCTATCAATGCATTGTTTATATTATTATTTAAGTCTCTAATTAAATCAGTATCACAAGTTAATTGGACATCAAATTAATTGAGAGTTTATGAAAAAAATTAATGTTATTGGACTTGAACTCGTGCTTTTTACATCAATAAAAAATATTTTTAACATTTAACCAAATCTTTATTTTAATTGTATTATAACTACTTTATTACATCTATCAATTGAATATCTATATTTCTATACTATTAGTGTCACGATTTAATCGGGCATCAACTCAATTAAGAAAATTAGAAAAATATCATTTTGTAATTAAAATAAATTATATAATTCAATAGTATGCATTGGAAAAAATATGAGATTCAACCCTAAAAGGTGTACAAGGATCAAAGACCAAAATTCTATCAATCAACTGATATAGAAATCCAATTTTTATCTCGTACTTGAATAAATCCATGGATGTATGTTCCGTAAAGTGGTCCGTAGCAAGATAATATAAATTTTGTAGAGTTAAATTTCAAAAAATAAATAGTGTAGAGAATAAAATTATCGAACTGAAGTAAAAATAGAGGCGTTTATGAGTCACATCAAGCTAATTTATGTTTAATATTAATATATTTTATATTTGCAAAAACCTAGACCGAGTCAAAATATAGGCCTCAAAATTTGCTTAAATCCGTCTATATTTATAAACAGTCAAACCTTTCTAAACTTGTGCATATTATTATTTTATTTTAAAAAAGTTATATTATTTTAATTTAATATTATTTATTTTAGATATTTTCTTTTAGTAAAATTTGAAACATAAGTATTTTAAATATCTTCTAATGTTTACATTACACTATATATTTAATTTATTTGATATAAATTATATAATATATAAAAAAATAAAAAAATTTACAAAATAAAAAAAGCCAAGCGAGGCTAGGCTCAAGCCTTAAATATTGAAATTAAACTCGATTCATATTTTAAATGAGACCAAGTTTTTATCCAAGCTCAATTTTAGGTATTATATTTTTGTTCAAACTCTTTCACATTTCGTTGGAGAGTAATTAGACTCAAGGTTCTTATAGCATAATTTCACTGGGTTAATGTACCATTTCGTATATGAATTTGACTTTAATATTTAATCTGATACTTAACATGGTCCATTGAAACAAGATTAATGTGGCGCCAAGCTAGTCATAAGACCCAATGAATGGTGCAATATTAAAAAAAAAATACTTAATTGGGACAAAGAAAAAAAAAACTCTTAAATGACAAATTAAACCTTGAGACAAAAGAAACTTAAGTGTCAAAATGAAAAAAAGTTTAGGTACCAAAATCTAAAAAAAAAAAAAAATTAGTATTAAATTGAACATTGAAGCTAATTAGGTAGCAAATAATATATTGACCCTTCTTATAATTCAGTACTAGAAATTGAAGTCCCCAACTCTGGCGAAAACACAAAACAAAGCAGAAGGTGGTTTAAGCTGTCTTTAAAAAATTGGATGGGTAAATTAAAGTCCGATTCTCCCCTCTCTCGTCGCATCGTTCGATCCTTTTTGGATTTCCTCGACTCAGGTACTCTCTCTATCTCGCCTTTGATTTTATTCACTATTTTTTTCAATTCAATTAAGTTAGCTTAGCGTTTGTCACTGATTTATTTTTTCTCCTTTTTGCATTATTTTTTAAATGATTTTCTTTTGCATTGTTCTTTATTTCGCCATGATGCAAAAGCGGAATTAGCTCCTTTGCTGATTGATTTTGACTTTTGCAAAGCGCAATTAACTTAATTCTACTTGGAAATTTAGGGTTTGCAACTGCAAATTCCGAGTTAAAGTGATGCTTTCTTAGTTTCATGGAGTGTGTTAGGGGTGGAAAGGAAGGAGGTGTTATGAATAAGGAGTGTTGTTGTTCGACAATTCAGTGTAGACAAATGAATTGTGGGATTATGTGATTGTTAGGTTTCAATAAAATTAGGAAGTGCAGCATTAGCTATAGAATGATACCATTGGAGAACGCCTCTAGAAGTCTTTGGGCACAATATAGAATTTGATCTATCTTTAAATTATCCGGGAAAAAAATGGTGTAAACATTTGGAACTTTGTCCTAAAAGCTGCATTGTCGTTGGTTTGTAAGAAAACAATTTGACTGGTTTTGTGTGCATCCTCTTTAAAATTGACTTTGGAAGGGTACTTTTTATATGCATGACTGGTATCATGTTTTTTTAAATGGCAACATTTAAGTTCATTGATATCATCACATTATACTGGTTGCTTGCATCCTCTATACCATACAGTTTACGTCTTTTATTTCATCTCCCTTATTTTATTATTTGGGCGGGTGACTGTTTAGGGCTTTAAGCAATTTGAAGGGGGAGATTTGCTGAGTATTTCCTAGTCATATACTTCTTCATTCACTTTGTATTCTCATCTTGTTAAATATTTTCTAATAATATTCCTGTTTCTGTAAAATAGTTGAACCTGCCCCAGGGGTTGATCTTGAAGGCCTTGAAGTTGCTAGGGAATGTTTGGTGGAGGTGTTTAAACTTGACTCAGCTTCTATAAATTATGTCAAACCTGATCTATTAATTGACATATTCAGTTCACTGGATGAAAGTGAGGATAAGAAAATTAAATCAGATCTAAGTGACAGCGGTACTTCTGATAATGCCACTGCTTCACTTTCTGCCCATGATATCGTAAGTGCTAATTCCTTGGTGGCACTGAAATTGGTATTTCATGATCACTCTATTTTCTTTTTGAAATTGATTTAAAGTATATTTGGGTTCAGGATTTAATTTAGGCACCATGTAAGTCATCTAAAATTTAATATGGGAAAATTTTTCTCTACATATGGTTCTCTTTCCCAGTTTCCTTATCATTTTATGGATTCTGTTTTAGTGGTATCCTGTCAGGGACATTTCTTCTCTTGTAGCACTTATTTTGTTTCTAATATGTTTGGTGTCTGGATTTTGCTAAATTAGGGGGATAACTGGACTAAAGAATCTCAGTCCACAGGTATGCCATGCTACTTATCTTGATAATTTCACATTTTGGACTTTTAATAATTGGGTTGAAATGATTTACCTTTGTATCATCTATTTTAATGTTTTAGGTTATACAAAGTAGTTCTAAACCAGGGTAACTTGCAGGAGTCTCAAAGGATGAACTCTTTGGGCAATTCTTTGCTGCAATAGAGAAAATTCACTTTCTGAGGGCCATGCCTGATGGGAATGATGATCCTGCCCAACTGGATAAAGCTACTCGTTTATTTGAAGACGCCGTAAATGTATGTTTTCCTCTGGTGTATATTAAACCTGTTCCACTAGATGGATGGTTAGCTCGCCTTGGTTTATGGTTATTGTTGCTTAATTAATTGTTGTAACGTGAAGGTTCTTTTTGAGATATTTTTAGATTTGCCCCATGGATTCAGGTTAAGTGTTAGATTTACATGTTTCATTGAAGTAGTTTCTTCATAGTGTATCCATACTTTGACTACATCATTGCACTCAGAAAATAGATTAACCGAATTACATGATTCGGATCATTTAAGAAGATTTTCTGGTCCTCATTTTTAGTGGGGATGGTCAGAAGAGAAATCTTATGATGCTGAAACTAAAAAGCTGAATTAAATTACTTGTCTATCTTCGTTGAAACTTGAGTGAGATTTGGAAATCAGAGTGTAGGGAAATTCTTCAAAAGAGTCTTTTGAAGATCGGGTATGAGGATTGTCAGTGTTTCCCCATGGCATGGATTTATTCATCAGTAGTGATCTTTGTCGTACATGAGCTATTAGGATGAAAACCTGTGGTGGATTTCTTCTGATTATTTAGTAAGAACCGATCATGTCAAGCTTAATCATTGACCTCAGAGAATTATACGAGCAAACTCTTATCATTTATTTCTTAACTTGACATCCTGGCTTGCACAGCTGACAACGGCATCTTTATTTCCTCTTTTGGATTAATGTAACAGGTTCCTTTGGAAATTGGCCAACCTTTGAAGTCTTACACTTAGAGACAAACTCCAGCTTCTGCTATCTCTTATATTGAGAAACATATAATGCATTTATATTATCATCACATAGATACATGGTTTTAGAAACTGAAAGAGCGAAATGCTGATTTTTAGATTGTAGTTTCTGAAATAAGCATTCTTGACATAGTGGCTTATAATATTTGGATGGAAAGGTAGGTTAGTGAGCCAGCCTTAAAATTATGGTTATGATTGGGGATTGGAGAACCAAGGTAGTTATTACAGGTTGCAAGGTTAGTCAGTTGCATGGCATCCTACTGAATTTAAGCATTTGCAATCTTTGCATTCTGCCGTGTAGGAAACATGATTATGAGGAAGGATGTTAATATATGTTTTCTTTTTAGTGCTTTGAACTAGTTAGGAAGTTGGGATCCACTAGTGACATTTAAGTTCATCTTGCTTTCACATCACTAAATCAGGACTGACTGGCACTTGATCTTCATTATATTCTTATTCAGTTTAGATAACTTCTTGCAATTTATGGTTATTGTCATATTTTATTTTTACTTTCTAAAGATGTCAGTTAGCTTCTGTAACAAGCCTTTATTGATATCTTAAATTTTCCACATCAGGAGATGGAAAGGTCTGGTTGTCAGGCATTTGACCGTAAAAACCTGGCCGAGACATTCAAATGTCAAGGTAATAAAAATTTGTGTGCTTTTTTTTTTTTTTTTTTTTTGTTGGCAGTTAGTACTTCACATCTTTAACGTTTAATTTTAAGGGCTCATTGTTTGGAGAGGTTGAGAAAGTTTTGTTCTTCTCTTTCCTTTTTTTGTCTAATTTATGCATGCTTTATCTGTTTATTTGTTAAAAGTCATGAAATAGATGCTGTAAAAGCAGACTCTAGCAAATGAGCTCACTTGATATCCAATCCATCCAACAGGATTTTTTTTTACTTAATGATTTAAACTCAATTACTATATACCCATGTTGAGTAAAATGTGGAAAACATTAACATGAGCCTAAAGTCACCAAAATAGAAACAGGGCCTACCTAAATTGACTCTTAATGACCCAAACCTAAAGTTGCCAAAACGGAAACAGGTCCTACCTAAATTGATTCTAAAGGACCCAAACCTAAAGTCACCAAGGAACCCAATATCTGCAACTTTTTTATAATAACTATTGCTTAAGAAGTGTCAATGTGCTTACCATATGTGATGTTTTGGAAGCATGATCTTTTGAATATCTTGCAGTGTTCATTCTCTGTAAAAGCTGCTCTCAAGTTATATTGTTTTGCTTTCAGGTAACAGGACCATGCAATCAAAGCAATACTCTGATGCGATAGAGCTGTATTCTATTGCTGTTTCTCTTTGTGATGATAATGCAGTTTATTATTGTAATCGGTACAGCATTAATTTGCTCAAGCTGATAATTTGATATATATATATCTGTTCAATTTACCATATTTATCATATTTTTTTCCTTACCAAGAGATGGAAAGTCCTTATCCTGCTACGTCAAATTATTCTTGCACTATTAGGTCACTCTATCGGTTTCATTGAACACTGTAAAAGCTTTTAGACTTTGACTTTTAGGAATAGTAAACTTGTCTTTTCTGTTAATCATGTCCCAATAATATTAGGATTTAGGAATTTGGTTCTTGTTAATGTTCGGTTTCTAGTAACTTTTAGAGATAGTACATATTTTTTGTATTTGATTGCAGCAAGTTTCTGCCATTTTCACACATTCATCTTCGTAAAAATGCAATGTCTGATTGAATTATAATCTTTGTTTCTCAGGGCTGCTGCTTACACTCAAATTCAAAAGTACAATGAAGCCATTAGAGACTGTCATAAATCCATTGAAATTGACCCAAATTACAGCAAGGCATACAGTCGTCTTGGTTTAGCATATTATGCTCAAGGCAACTATGCTGATGCAATTGAGAAAGGATTTAAGAAAGGTTGGCGGGAAATTATATCTGAACTATACAGTGTTACTATTAGGGACATTCAAATCTAAGATATAATTTATAAGCATTTATCTCGTAGTGTGGATTGTCTTACATTCACAGTTAAAGAAAACTTCCACATTTTCTTAAAGTCTTTTTTATTTTCTTTCACCATATCAATAACAGATTAATAGTTGAAGATTCAATATGCTATCAAACATGGTAGTTTCTAACCTTTATTTTTTCTCTTCCATTTAACTTGTGCAGCCTTGCAACTGGATCCAAACAATCAATCTGTGAAAGAAAATATTCAGGTAGGTTTCAGTGTTCCTTTTTTTACATCATTATTGTGATCTTGATGTTCTGCTTGTGATATCCAGGTAGCTGAGCAGAAATTGAATGATGAGCAGCAAAGGGCAGAATGGGATCAGGTAATATGAACTATTAGTCGCTTATAATAAAAGAAATCTTTATGTTATAATTAACTCGCAATAATATCCATTACCAGTTTACCACCTCACAGTTTGACACTAAAAGACAGAATGTATGACTCTCTCAAGCCTGTTACCCTTGAAAATGGAACCCCATTTTGTTTACTCGGTTATTCTCAAGAAATTTTGCTATTTGAATGCTATTTTGAAATGATTTCTTATGTTTCTGTATATGCATAAGCATCCCTGACCTTTCTGATCCAGAATGTCTCATTTTCTCTTTCATCTTCTAATACCCGTCTTGCAGGGTGCTAGTTCCAGTCAAAATAATCAAGGATCCAATACCCAATCATCTGGATCAAGGAGTCATGGCGGATCATCTCCATTTACAATGCCTTTTGACGCTAGTTCTCTTCCGACAGAGATTGCAAGCATGCTTATGAATATGGCTTCAAGTGCATATCAGGGACAACCATCTCAAAACAGGCAGGGGGAAGACGATAACATTAATGGATCAGAAGAACCTGGGATAAGAGTAGGTGGGAACATCAACTTGAATTTCGGTGAGCAAATGCAAATACCAGAGGAATTAACCGGTGCTTTCAGATCTGTGATGGAAATGTTCTCGGGGACACCACCGCATGGAAACAACCAGGATACAAATGGAGGATCAGGTTCAAACTGAACTGCTATACAAACACGTACACCATACTATTTTGAACTTCCAATAGCTTATGCCTTTGGGTTTTAACCATTTTTGCCCCCGTCCCTTGTGATTATTATAGAAAGTAAGTAGATACCAAACCAGCGATAGTGTATAATTCGTTGCAAAATGATGGAGCTGTTGAGATGATCAGATATCACTGCAAACTGTGTCGCTGAGAGTATTCCTTTTGTTTTGATTGTGGGTGATTGTAGATGTTTTGTCACGGGATCTTTTTTTGTTATACCTAACCTATCCAACCCTATATACTTTTATTAGGTTAGGAGATCATTTTTACCGGGGTAAAATTTGCAGTTAATTTCTTAATAGTTTTACAGTTGAATTTAGTAAATGTATTGTTTCCATTATTCATCAAATTGATTTGATATTACCACTAGACAGGAACAAATCACAGTCAACATTCACCATATTAGGCAACACACCTAAGCAATTTCTGGAAAGGAGAACGCTTCAAATTGATTCAATATTTTTATCATCTAGATTGACGGTGCTATTTCTATTGATGAACATTTAAAATTTAAATCAAGGTAATTGGTATTGTATTAGTGGATGCACTATTTTTCTATTGAAACTGGCATGAATTGGGTACCCGTTTGTTTTGGTATGTTATTTTAAATTTATTAAAAAAATATTTATAAATTAAATGGATAAGATTAAATAAATTTTAAATTTTAAATTTTAAATATTTATTAATAAATTTTACAAATAAAAATTCATCATTCAACAAACAAAGAAACAAAATATTGTACATTAAACTACAAATTTACCTCATGTATTGTATTTCTTTTTTCTTTTTTGCAACTTTATTCATGTATCAGCTAATGCGGCCGGTTTGGTCGAAATAGAGCAAAACAAGCCAGTGCAATTGGCATAACTCGGAATTTTAATGTTTCGCCTTACTGATGAAATGGTGCATACGGACCGTTCCAGTCAAAATTAGTGCAGAATTGACTGCTTTGATTAAACATCAAAAAGATATCTACGTATTTTTAATTTACTCAAAATTTTACACGTATGATTTATGTAAATAAAATATAAAATATAATAATTCAACTATTAAATATAAAAAAAATGAAAATGTGTAAAATCAATTTAATTTTTACACATTTTTAAATCAAATCCTTTCAAATAATAATAAAATTATACCATTTTTTAAATGTTTGTCATATATTGACGGTTCCAACTAATTGAAATTTTTTTTTTAAAAAAATCGATCTTATTTTCAACCCAGACATTATAATATTTAATGTCTCCATTTTAATTTTATTTTTTATATTAACTTTTAATATTTCAAATCTATCATTTCAATCAAAATTTTTTTATAACTATATATATATTAGGCTAATCAAAATTTTTAGTCTATATATAATAAGAATCCTATGGATTGGGAGAATAAAAAACTGATGTATCTATATTTAATTCATAAATAGCCATCCTGAAAAAAATGTTATACAATTAAAATACTTCAAAAAATGTGATAATAGTCTATATTTTCAAATTAAACCATGATTTAAATTAATAAAATTAAACCATGATTTGAATTAATAAAACTAAATCATGATTTAAATTAACACTTTATTCAAATTTAAATAAGTCATAATTTAAATCAATATATTCAAATTTTTAATAATTCAAATCAACGTAATCCCCCAAAAAATGTCAAATGCTTCGAATATTTTCTCAACCATTATGAAATTTGAATTAAATTGTTTAAAATTACTTTTGTTTAAAAAATCAGAACTAACTTTTAAACAAATATTTAGAATCCATAGCCTTAAATTTAAATTTTAAAAATATTAAAAATCCCAATAAATAATATATAAAAATTCAAACCACATTATTGCTTTTAAGAGAAAATTGAATTTTGTTTTTTATGAAATAAAAACAAATTTCCTTTCCAAAACTATTTAAATTTGATAATTTAAACGAAATTGAAATAAATTTATTTCAATAAAAGATGATTTGATACAAACTACCAAATCAAAATAGTCAATAGTTACTTTCATCCATTTGTCAGAAAATGATTAAATTCTTAATAAAAACATTTTATTAACACAATTTAGTTGATGTACAAAGATAAAAATAAATTTATAAGAAATTAATCGAAAGCTTCAAAGGAAGCCCAATTGATTATATGTCCATTTATTTAAGAATAGTTTTGTTAAAATCCATTTTATTACTTTTTTTTATTTATTAATATTCAATATAATAATTATCACCATTTAAATGTGTAAAACTCATGCTGAACCCTTGTATTAAATGTGAAAATCAACTTGTGAATAATGAATAAATATGCGTGGGATATTAATGCATAAAAATGTAATGGGGGTGAAGCCAAACCCGGAATAGTCTGGGTTTGAATCATCGTTGTATAAAATAAAATCAAAAAATTCAAGACGCATTAACTATGTCACTATGTTTAAGCTTCTATTGCCCCTTAATAAAGCCCAATGACTATCTATATCTTGCACTAAAGAAAACAATTCACTAAACATTAAGTGAAGTATAGCAAGAGTATACCCAAATTTTATAAACAAAATTCAGCAGTAATTCTTTATAAAATAAACATTAGAAGACTCGTATATCTTTAAAGATATATAATTATTCAATAAATACTTATTTAGATAGCCGCATCTATCAAGAATGAACATAATTATTTATTACATATTATTTGAATAATTATTATTTTTTTGTTAATAATCAAATAACGTAATTTTTAATGATAAGAAACACACCTCATAAATAATAACTCTCGATTAGTAATCAAATAACATAAATTTTGATTATTTTATAATTTTTCATGTATAAATATATTTTAAAAATATTTCAACATTCATTTTCTTTAAATAAATAAAATTTTATATATTTCAATTGTCACATTAAAGAATATGACAAAACTTATCTAACAAATAAAATCTTAACTCGAATGTTTGAAGAGTGACGAAGGCATGTTACTTTGTTTTATTTGCAATAAAAGAATATTTATGAGAATATTTTGTTTTGCAAACAAGAATTTGTAGGAAAAAATTAATTTTTGAAAATTTTGAGGCATATTTTCGATTAGTAAAGGGGAGAGTTGAATCATAAAATTATGATTTTTATATTCTATTCCATGAAACATTTACAACGGTATATCATATGCTCAAAATGATTTAATAATGAATGAGAAATTGATGCTTAAAATAAGCCACTTGTGAATATTTGTTAAGGAAAATAAAAACTTAAATCCCACATTGATTAAATGCCAAATATGAAATATGTATATATTTGAGAACTCATTTAAAATATTTTTGAATAACTAAGCGTATTTAAAATATTTTTCTAAAATCTATATTTAGGTACATAAATGAAATAAAATATTGCTCTTAAAAATATTAAAATTCTAAAACACATCAAATTATTCTATAATAAAAAAATATTTATAACAATAATAAACTTAACATAGAAAGAACTATAGATTTAGTTATCAGGTATAATGTTTTTGTTTGCATGGCAGTTCGCCATCTGTTTGAATTTACAGTAATATGAATCTAGTTGCCATCTGTTTGGTGACACCCAAACCTAGACACTGTCTCACATGCTCGTCTTTTATGTGCGTATATATATTCACACACATACATACATATTGCTGACAATTTCTCATGAACCATCCTGCCCAATGAAAATTTTCTAAGTAAACTGCTTCTGAAACTCCCAACTTTCATTCTCCATCATCTTTTGGCCCAAATTTTAGCTACACTTTTTCTATCCCAAACATTTCGCTTTCTTTGTCCAGATTTCGAAGGTATTTTGGATCATGCACGTCTTTATTCCAATCGTTTGTTTTTTTCCTTCTGGATTTTTCAATGTTACCCGTTTGTTTTTTATCTTTAATTTCCTTTTTGCCCTTTTTGAAAATGTGGGTTCTTTTTTCTTTCATTCATTGGACTGCTACTTGTGATTTATGACATATTGTCTGAATTGATATACACATATATATATATATATGTGTGTGTGCATGTATTTTGGAATTGATGCAATGTTTGTTTACCTTTAAATTAGCTTTAGGCCTTTTGTTGTTCCTCCGGATGATTGGTCCCTGAAACTTAGCTATGAGGGAAGGTAGAAGCCGGCCAGAACTAGGATGGTGAATAGCATAGTACTAGCATATCTGTATTATGTGATTAATATAAAAAATCTGTATTATAATGCTGGCTTGGTTAAAACAACATTGACCTATGATGGTCATAATCATAATAGGAACTTGGGTTTTGTTCTGTCATTGCCTGTGCTTCCTCGTAAGAGTTTCATATTGTAACAACCGATCATGTTAAGACTCTGTGTGTGTGCACACATATATGCAGTTGCATGTGCTTTTTGTCATGTATGGCTTGGCTGGAACCAGGCAAGGTTTGGTTATGTTATGAGGGATAGAACTTTGTTGTGCTTTTGGCTTGTTTCTACCTAGCTAGTTTCTATTTGGTTTATTGCTATCTTGCAGACTTTCAAGAATAAAGCAAGTAAAACGACTTTGAATTGTTCTGGTACTCTTTCTTGGTTAATGATCATGGTTGGATGTGATTCTATTTTCAGGGTATATTGAAGAGGTAGGTTTTGCCAAGCCAAAGCACAAAATCCTATAAGTATGAATGGTTATATTGTTGGTGCGATTGTCCCCATTGTTCTTGTGCTCCTTCGAAATTCAAGGAGGGTGAAGAAGCGAGGAGTGCTGGTTGATGTTGGTGGGGAACCTGGGTACGCAATCCGAAACATTCGGTTTCCATTCCCTCTAGAAACAGCATGGGAAGGTGTATCTACACTTGCAGAACTTTTTGAGCAGTCATGTAAGCAGAACAGCAATAAAAGCTTGCTTGGCACTAGGAAACTGATTTCGAGTGAGGTTGAAGTAACTGAAGATGGAAGATCCTTTGAGAAGATTCATTATGGAGAATATGTATGGTTGACATATGCTGAAACATTTGCAGCTGTGTGCTATTTTGCTTCTGGTTTAGTTCAACTTGGTCATAAAAAGGGAGAACGCGTGGCAATCTTTGCTGATACAAGAGAAGAATGGTTCATTGCATTGCAGGTCTGTCTAATGTTTTCAGAAATTTTCTATTAATTTCCATGCCTGTTTGTTTAAAATTTAGACTGAGATGTTAACTCATGCCAGGTCCTTCCTTTGCCTTCCTTCAAATTAGAGAAAGTAATTGATACATGTTATTTTTTCAGGCCTGCTTTAGGCGCAATGTCACTGTGGTGACAATATATGCATCTTTGGGGGAGGAGGCTTTATGTCACTCATTAAATGAGGTCCTCTATCCCTCTCTCTGTCTATCTATATCTATACATGTTTGTATCAATACTATTTACTTGCGAAATAGTTAACTTTTTCTTGAACTAATATTTTTTATCAGTCCTTAAGAAACTATATCTGTTCTTAATTTGCTTCCCTCAGAGGTGAATTGTCTTTTCTTATTTCTTACATGTTTATATAAATTGTTTAGAACCTGTCGGTAGTTGATTACCGATTCAATAATATTGGCTGAGTTTATTTTTATTCATTGTAATTACTATGCCTTTTGTCCAAAATTTCATCACTGAGCTTGTTAGAATTGATACTTATAGTTTTGTTATGTTGGTAATACACTCTTCAAAAGGTTAGCGAGATAACCATGCATCAGAACAGTATTCCCTGCATCTTATACCCTGTGAACCAAGTGGAAAAAGTTGTTCACTGGTTTAATTGGCCGGTGAAGATTTCATGGTTTTGCACGTTTGTTTGTCATGTTTATTTATTTATGCAATCTTTGCTCTGCCAGACTGAAGTTACAACACTGATTTGCGGGGCCAAAGAATTAAAAAAGCTTGTCAACATTAATGGACAACTCGACAAGATAAAACATGTGATCTGTATGGATGATGAGATTCCAACTGCTGTAAGTGGTAGATGGGCAGTCACGTCTTTTGCTGATGTCCAGAGAACCGGCTATGAAAATCCTGTTGATGCTGATTTACCTATTGCAGCTGATGTTGCAGTTATAATGTATACTAGTGGAAGTACTGGATTGCCTAAGGTTATAAAGTAGATTTTGGGTTTTGCTTCTTGTAGCCTCTTATAGATTTTGTTGGTAAAAAGATGCTTGCACGATGTTATGTCTTTGAGATTTATAAAATTGTCAAGATTAGGTTTCAGCATTGTTAAGTTGCTTCTAATATATCGAATTTGTACAGGGTGTTATGCTGACACATGGCAATATACTAGCTACCGTTGCTGCAGTCAAGACAATTATTCCTGGAATTGGAAGCAAAGATGTCTATCTTGCGTATCTACCCCTTGCTCATATTCTTGAATTAGCGGCTGAGGTATATATGTTGTCTTGAATTACATTACAAATGTTCATTGCAACTTTCTTTTGATCTCTGATTATATTCATATTTGTTTACCTGCAGTGTGTTTAAACATATTTTAACATATTTTTTCCAACTGTAGCATTTAATTGTTGCTGTAGGAGGTATCCTAGGATATGGATCCCCTTTGACTCTTACTGATACATCTAGCAAGATAAAACCAGGAACAAAGGGGGATGCCTCCGTGTTAGCTCCAACCCTGATGGCAGCTGTTCCAGCAATTCTTGATCGTGTTCGAGATGGAGTACGAAAGAAGGTTAGAAATTTTTACTTTCTCAAACGTATGACTTCTTCTTTATATGTGTGTGTATTTGTGAAAATAAGTTAATTTCAAAAAAAAATTGAATCTTAAACTTCAGGTAGATGCAAAAGGTGGACTATCCAAGAAATTGTTTGACTTGGCGTATTCTCGTAGATTATCTGCAATAAATGGTAGTTGGTTTGGTGCCTGGGGCCTTGAAAAGTATCTGTGGGACTTACTCGTCTTTAAGAAGGTCCGAGCAATTCTAGGTGGTCGCCTTCGATTTTTGCTTTCTGGAGGTGCTCCTCTGTCACCAGATACTCAGAGATTTATAAACATCTGCTTTGGGTTAGTATGTTTTTAGCAATTTGAGTTGATATCCATGTAAAAGTTAAATTTATGGATCCTCTGCTGCTGCTCTTACATCCTCTCACACAAACTCATATTCAACATTCAGGCATATTTCTGTAGTTTTGTAACAATTGTTGTTCTAAATTTAATTAAGGTGTTGTTTGATTAACTGAAAATTTTGTGTGCTGGTTTATAAAATATACTATATGATTTTATGCCGGTTTCTCATCTAATAAGAGTTAGAAACAGGATTATTAGCGTACTTTCAATTAAAATATTGGTGTAGTTCAGTCAAATTATATAAAAAAGGAAAATCTTAAATAACATTGACAGAATGTAATAAGCAGGTTTTAAGTACTGTAGCTTCTAAAACAAGGTACCAAACACATTAAAGATGAATGCTTTCCTCAAACAACACCTTACATCTTGTCCAACAGGAAGATGCTACTTAAACAGCGATTCCTTGGGTGGAAGTTCTATTTTTTGTCTTAGATGGCTATTTGATATGCAAGTAGCTTAGACATTAACAAGGACCAAAACCGTGTGGGATGACAAGTAGCTTTTTGGTACCATGGGGATAATATCATCATGAAGGACACTGACAGCTATTCTTCCACACAGATTTAATATTTTTAAGTATCATATTCTCATTGGAATTCCTTTTTCAGTACTCCAATTGGCCAAGGGTATGGTCTAACTGAGACTTGTGCTGGTGGCACCTTCTCTGAGGTTGATGATACATCTGTTGGTCGCGTTGGTGCTCCACTTCCTTGCTCCTTTATTAAGGTAAGAGATTATTATTATTATTACTACTACTAGTTTGACTGAGATGACTGCTTAACATATTTGCTTTTATTCACTATCTGGCGGTTAAGTTTTGTGGCTTTCCTTTTTCTCTCCTTTGTTCAGGTTGAAACTGGAAGCTTTGAGCTTGAGGATGGACCTCTAAAGCCTCTCTAAGCTTTGTTTCTTGTGTATATTTTGCATATATATGATTGTGTGTGTGTTTGCATGTCTTTATTTTCCCAATGCTGTTTTCTGTATATGATGATTATTTGGTGGATTATTGCTGTGCTCATTTCATCCTGATTTGTTTACTTATTTGCGTTGGTGGGCGAATTTCTGACTTCGATCATATTGCATTATGTGTTGTTTATTTCAGTTAGTAGACTGGCCTGAAGGTGGATATTTAACTAGTAATTCACCAATGCCTCGTGGAGAAATACTGATCGGTGGTCCGAATGTGACGCTTGGATACTTCAAAAATGAAGAAAAAACAAAAGAATCATATAGGGTATGGTCTTCCGATCTTCACATTCCCTTTCCTTTTCCTCTCTCTTTTTTTTTTTTAAAGATTACCTATAATGGATCCTCTCTTTTTCCTTTCTATCTCTTAGTTAACTGGCTATTTTTATTTTTTTGGTGCGGAAAAGGTTGATGAGAGAGGAGTTAGGTGGTTCTGTACAGGTGACATAGGACAGTTTCATTCTGATGGTTGCCTTGAGATAATTGACCGTAAAAAAGACATTGTCAAACTTCAGCATGGAGAATATGTCTCTTTAGGAAAGGTATGAATGGATATTTCCAGTGAAACAATTCTGTAATTCGAATTTTCCACTGTAACTAATATTTTTCCTACAGGTTGAGACTGCTCTCAGTATCTGTCCCTATGTCGACAATATTATGTTGCATGCTGATCCATTTCACAGTTTTTGTGTGGCTCTCGTGGTGGCTTCCCAACAAATGGTGGAAGATTGGGCTTCAAAGCAAGGCATTACATTTACTGATTTTGCAGACTTGTGTGAGAAAGAAGAAACTATCAAGGAAGTACATTCCTCTCTTGCTCAGGTATATCTTCAAATTTATCCGAAGATTTAAGCTTTGATGAGGGCGCCAGGATATCCATGTACAATTGCAACAAATTGCAACATATTATACTCTTTGCTTTTTTGCATATTGCTACAAATTATTTGAACTTGGAGAACTATCCATCGGCAACATTTGCTTTTGCATCCGTTTGCGATCGCTTCACGGTATAGGCTTATACTTGGATTTTAGCTTTTTTCGAGTGCTGGCTTAGCTTTGATGTAGTTGGTAAAGAAATCTTTTTAATTTGCATGTACTTTCATGCATAAAGCAGAGATATTGCATTCCCTTTACTTTGAACATACCCTCTGTGCAGCTCTGATGGAGAAAGTAGTGAACCGTTGCGCTGCCACGAGAATCTAGGCTTATAATAATTCAATTTTACTTTTTCACTGTTGCTTTTTTTTCTGACCTCTGACCCTGTTTCGTCCATCTGCTACTGCTTTTAATTGCAGACAGCCAAGAAGTCACGATTGGAGAAGTTTGAGATTCCTGCAAAAATCAAATTGATTTCTAGTCCATGGACTCCAGAATCAGGGCTTGTGACTGCAGCTCTCAAGATCAAGAGAGAGGCCATTAGAAGAGCTTTTTCTGAAGATCTGGCCAAGCTATATGCATCATAGTTTCTAGATGCTTTGACTGCTCATTTAGCAACAATCTTGAAGAAAGTAAGAGTAGTGTAAGATGATATGATCAAAACCCATATTCATTTTCTTTGTTCTAGTTCTTACCATTGCAGTTCATGTTTTGTTCTAAATAAACTACAGGAAAACTCAGGTTTTTGCCTGTCTTCAAGCTGGATTGTTAGATTCAAATCACTTTTCTTTGGGTTCCACGTGTGTGTATATATCTTTTCTGCTCTAAATAATGTGTCCTTTTTTATACACCTGCAAATCATATCCGTGTTGTGTTCTTGTATACTTGTCATGTTTTTTTGTTACTTTTCGGTGCCGTGTAATCTTGCGGTCATCCATGCTGCTGAAACCTATCAGGGATAGCTCTTTAAATCACCAAATGAAATAATAGTAATGAGCACTTTGTAGGCATTGGGTCTCTCTTAACCCGTCTCAATAAAAGATGGGCTGATGTTACCAAAGTTCAGTGGGAGACAACCCTAAATGGGGGAGGGTTGCCAAAGGACATGAAGTAGCAAAAGACGAATGAATGCCTTTTGTCACTGGACCAGCCTCCTCCTCCTCCAATGATGTTCATTTTTAACTACTTTAAGATTTGGGTCTTATACTTCTTTAAGGCCATGAAAACAAGCTATTTGTCCTTATAAATTAGGTATATAACGCTTTTTCTATTATTTTGATACCGAAAAATTAATTGCGTTAAAAAATAGGTGGCTGAGAATGTACATGTCTGACTTTTTTCAGTGTACCATTGACCGACAAAAAAAATGGGTATAGTTTGAAAGGTTAAATTCTGATATAAGCCTATAAGTTATTCAGTTGAGCATTTTGACACATTGAATGAGTCAATGCAAAGGGCGAATTTCTCATAGTTTGAGCTTAGCTCAATTTTATTTTAGTAGGAAGTTAAGGTCAATTTAATGTTGTAATTTAAAGATTAGATTGAAAACCCAGGTGATTAAATAGATTGAAGAGGATGAATTTGTATTTGATTGCTGATTCAATCCTAAAAAGAAAGAAGAAGAAGAAAGGAACACAGATTACTTTAGTTTTACTCTCTGCTAAGAGATCTAGTTTCTAGTGAATGATACCTCAACTTGTCATCATGTGTAATAATGAACAATGTATTTTGCTTAGTTTTGGGGGAAAACAGAAACTAAGGAAGTAGGAATGGATTTAATTTAATTAATTCATATAATTATAATTAAGATATGATATTTCAGTAAAGAAAACACATGGGGTTGGTTTTGATTTGATATGTATATGATTAAACCCTTTTCATCTATTTACTAATTCAATGGCATAAAATAAAGCCAAAGTGGATTTTGGTTGAAAAGGTCAAAAAGTCTCATGAAGAAGATGAACAAAGTAGAAATTTGTAGTTTGAACCACCATATAAGTCAATTCCCTAAGCTTTTGTTAGCCTTTCTTATGTTTGAACAATAATTTTTCCATCCAAATTAAATATAATATGCTTGGAATATTATTGTTGTTGTTATTATTTGTGTAAAGAAGACCAGAAAAAGTCTTTGAGAGAATATCCTAGTATTAAAGAATTAATTTTATAAAATGGAAAACAAAAAATCAATTTTTATTATTAATATATAATCCAAAAAAATAAATTAATAACATACTAAACATAGTAGTTGATCATCTCATTCATTAGTATATTCAGTAAAGCTTTGAGAATAATTAAGATGGACAAAAAATTTAATTAATTCATAGTAATTTTAAAAGGTATGAGGAGGAGACCCACATCTACAATTTGGTCCATGAAGAAGATGATGATGTCCAGAAATATTTGAGTCCTCACCTCACCCAACCCACATTGGAAACACCCTCTTCTCCTCCATGTGACTCCCCTTCTCTATTACTTTTCATTGTCCCCCCCCCCCTTTCACCTTTTTTATTAAAGGAAAAAGAAAAGCTTTTTAGATGTGTTCTCTCATGGACAAAACCTTCACAAAGTTCAATCTCAAAGCAACCTCTTCTCTCTCTCTCTCTCTTTTTTTTTTTTTTTTTGGGGGTTATAATTTTTTCCCCTTATTTAAGACATTTCTTTTTCAATTTCCTTTACACATGTACAAATGCAGGAACACACAGAAAAAAAACATATGTCCATAACAGGAAGCTTGCACTAGTGGCAAAATTATATGGATGATGGGTTTTGGAAAAAAAGAAAAAAAAAAGTATAGGTTAATAAATGAAGTTGATATCATTTTATTGTAATGTATTTTACAAAAATTAATTCATAAGTCAAAGTTTTGGGATAAATAAGTTGAATATGTCAAAAAAAAATTATTTGAATAAATAAATCGTTTTGAAGATAGAAGGTGAAAGTGCGTCCAATTAGGCACACTTTTATTAACATGTCAACAAAAAAGTTCGTCCAACTAAATGCGTTTTTATACTCTCCCTTAAAAATTGGTCTATTTTTTTAAATTTCAAAAAAAATTAACCTATTTTACTAATTAATTTTTTTAAACATATTTGATTAATTTAATCAAGTTTTTGTGAGAATAGGAGCAATAGTATTGGGAAGTGGGAACCCCATGTTGAGAAGATTGATGCGGAGGACTAGTGCTTTTTTTTTTCCCTAATTTTCAAATGTCTTGTGCTACATCAATTCCCTGTATCTCGTGCCTTTACATGAGCCCTTAAATCAATTGGGAATCTCAATTTTTGACTTGAAATCTACAATCAGAACCCCATACACCTGTTGTATACATGCATGCATATGTGTGTATATATATATAACATGAATTGCAAAATATCACTGTAGAAGCCAACTAAATTACTATTTTAACTCATTTTCATGGTACTTACGTTTTGCATTATCAGGAGTTGCTAAATTATTCATTACATTTACCATCCCCAAATTTTATATCAATAGCAACCCAACTGCCGTACCAATACAACTATGGAAATCTTACCAACAATTTGGTAAAAAAAAATTATTTAAGTGCCAATCTCACCAACAAATCAAAACTATATATATATATATTTTTTAAGTTTTCCTAAGAATTTGTCTAAATGAACATATATATCGAAATTAACAACTTACACTTTCAACCAATTAAATTTTAATTTAATTAATATGAATTTTATTATCAATATAAGAGAACGAGATCTCGATATTTATGGTTAGAAGAAAAAAATCTTTCACTTTCTAAAATATAACTATCTTTAAAAGACTGTTTCCAATAAATAAATCAACCATTTTCTTGTTAGACCGCAATATGGTAAACGTTTTCACTTTTCAAAGCAAATATTAGGTGGTCAAAGAATTGGCTTTAAAGTAGATCAAATTCCCTGGTTGAATGGATGGTTTATCTTAAATATATATAATTTATTTATTTATTTTTATATTAAATAATTATAATTATTTATGTATGTAACATATTATAATACGCTTGTTATTTTATTTATAATAATTAAATGAAATAAAAAAATTATATATAAAATTTAAATTTAAATATAAAATATCCTTAAAAGGAAAACCCCCAATTTACCACTGCGTACTTTGGTCTAAACTTATGAGATGGTAGGGGCCAACCTCATAATTATGATCGAAAATTCGTGTATATTTATATTATATTCATATCTCGTTATCATATTTAATAATAATATATAAATTTTCTTCTTCTTTTTTCTACACAATATAAGAAGGTATAGGAGCAGCAATTCATGTCCTTTTTTTTTATAGTTTTGTCTTTAAAGGAAGAGTTCACATTTGATTCTCTTTTGTTTCCAGTCCAGTACACCCCCCCCCCCCAACTATGATGAATGGGTACAGGGAAGACAATTCATGCTGCTATTTCCATCCTAAACAAGTAGTTATTGGGGTTTGCCCTTTGTGCTTAAACGAGAGGCTTCTTGTCTTAGCTTCAAAGCAAGGCCAGCGCTCTTCATCTTCATCCTCTACCAGAGCTGGCCGTAGTAGATTCCTTCAAGGTGTTTCACAAAAGAAACCCCACATTTACCTCCCCAACATCTTTGCTTTTGGTTCCCTTCTCAATCGTCCTCAAACTCACCTCAACCATTTGAAACCTCAAGATTTCGATGATCATGATGCTTCTACCAGTCAGGAAGGTATTTCGATTTCAACTTGGTCTTGCAAAAACTGGGTTTTTTTTCTTGGGGTATCTGTGTGTTCTTGAATATCAATTACATGCATGCATATGTCTCTTCATAGGCAAAATTATTGTCTGTGTAAATGACAAAAGTGTGGTCAAAGCTAGAAATTCAAGAATCTTATCCTGTTTTCTTCAGCTTTCCTCTTCAACTCCCCCTTTAATGTTCATAGTAAAGTAATTCCTTTGCATGATTGGTTTACTCATGGGAATGCCATTAATAGTTTTTTGGAAAATCCTAAAATCCATCCAATTATGCATATAAATTTATCCATCTTTGCTTTAGTATCTGACCAGTACCTGCAAACAGAAAATTTCAAAAAAAAAAAAAAAACTTTCGTGTATCATTCCAGATATAACCAAAACAACACCACCATATATCTGTTGGATGATTCGTGCAAAATCATTCAACTTCTTAGTAATATGAAGACAACAAATATCAGTACAAATTCATCTAATCATCCATTAAAAACGGACCCCTTTCATGTCAAGTCTTGCTAATCATGTCCTCACCTTATCAAATTTTGATAGAACATGGCTTTCCTTCACATTCTTTTTCTGGCTATATGTTGGTCTCACCATTAATGTAGCCAACTAGCAACAATTGTTACTTTTAATTCCTTTTTGAAAACCCAGATTATACTTGTGTATTTGCAGACTCATTTATCTCAATCAAGTTCGAAGAGAATGGGATTGGTTCATGGGAAAAAGGCAAAGTTTCAAAGGTATCACTTGAGCATTGCAGCATGTCGTGGAAGGCCAGCTTGAGCAATAAGAGTGTGATAGAGCATCCCAAACCAGGTGGGTCACTGAGGTGGCGAAAGCGGATGGGTCATTTGTTTCAGCTGGTAAGGTGGAAGAGGTCCAACAAGGCTGAGGGGGTTAAGGTTATGAAGAAGAGCTGGATAACAAGGACTCTCACAAAGAAGACTAAAGAATAAGAGAGTCCCTTGTTTGGTTTTTTTTTTTTTTTTTTTTTTTTTTTTTTTGTATAGAAAGGGACAGTAAGTAAAGTAAAAACTAAGCTAAGGTTTCCTCCGCCATTGCCCATATGTGTGTGTTGGGGCTATCGTTTTGGCTTTAAAAAAGTTGATTGGTTTCTTCCTCTTGTATTCTATTCCAAAACAGAACAATATTGTTACGATGTGCCATTCATTTTAGATTGGACCTAAGACAAGAGCACGTTTTTAATGCAAAAACAAGTATTTGTATATTTTAACCTTACAAGTGCCAATAGGATCAAAACCCTTTCTCAAGCGAGGAATTTTTTTATATTTCTTTCATTAATTTAGTAACAAGAAGACTTATTCTATGCGAATAATTGTTGAATTTTAAACACAGGGAATTTTTCACAAATGTTGCTAGATTTCTGCCAGTAATGGAGCAGGCGTCTTGCTTTGGTTCAAAATGGCAATTTGTCCCCAAAGTTGTTCCAAGTCCTAACTATCAACCAAAGGGACCATTGCAATTAGGACCACAATGTAGTGGACGAAACGTTTCCACATGAGCTGAAGAAAAATGAAGACGAAACAAAATCGCTGCATTGCTTTCAACCAAATACGTCACTAGATTTTCTCTTTATACTATAACGTAGGAAATATTTTTATTGAAATGTATCAAAATTCAAATGGATTAATTATCCTTCACTATATAACCATTTTTTCAATTCAATTCAATGTTTTAACTCGTAACATCAAATTCAGTTAAATTATATGGATTGGACCTGATCAAATATCAGACTATCTATCAAGTCCGAATGCCTGTTTAAAGGGTTTGAGAAAAAAATATTGAAGTTTGTTTGAATAGCAAAGTAATAAAATGAAAGTGTAATTATTAGTGTAATAATTATTCTATTGTAATTACAAAAAATTATAATTCATTGGACATGTTTGGCTAAGAGTATGTCATGTTTGATAGTACAAATTGTAATTACATTTACATAATTTATATTTTTAAAAATATTAATTATTATAAAAAATCATGTTAGTCTAAAAGATAATACGATTACTAATAAAAATTACAAGAAAACTAAACATCGTATGTAATTTTATCTAATTGTTCTAGTACATATTTGTTTAGTTATTCTTCTTTAATATTTAACATATGCTCCTTATCATCATCAATTGGCCATTAACTGAGTTCATCATCATCCGAATTTGAATATGCATCATTAAAATTATCAATATCTCATTCTTCCATATACTCTTCAAAGTATAAACCATCTCAATTCTACCTATGATTAAAGTTATGAAATATGTTGTATGTTAGTACGACCCAACCTTATTTTATTTTATGCTGTACTAAGGTGATTTTAATATAAGAAATATTTTTTAGAACAACTAATATCTTCTTAATCACATTTTGAAACCTTTAATGTCTCAAATTAAAAAAATTATTATTACATAAAATCGTAATTTTTAACTATAATTTCAACATCTTTTAAGTCAATTAACAATAAATAAATCTTTTTACGAATAATTTATAGATTAGCAACTTATTTTGGATGGCCATAACCACCCCAAAGAATCCTCAACTAAAGTAGTTGAAATTAACCGCTGTATCCTCCATCAGTTGCTATTGTCAAGCCATTTTCTCCAATCTGCATAACTTCCAAGGCAATGTGATTTGAATGTATAAAATATCTTTTTCTTTATTCAGAAACATCCATAATTCCCATTAGTTGACCCTAGACATTGAATTTGAAAACCCATTACTTTTCTTCTTAATCGAAAACAATATTGTAGAAAGTTCCGCAACACACTTCTTATTAATGGACAAAATATTCTTTAGGCATGTAATAAAACTGTACTACTTTATATATCTTTATTTTTTAAAATTAATATCATACATTTTTCTAACACTAGATCAATTTCATTTAATAGTATTTTAACCATAATTAGTATTGGTTAATTAAATAAAATTAACAAATAATAATAGTAATTAGAATTGTTTATGGGTGGCCCAGCCTGAAAGCTTGGAGAAAAATATAGACTCGAAAAATAGGTTTGGACAAAAAATAAAACTCGCTTAGAAAATGGGTCAACTCTCGGGTAAGATTTTTGGGCTCAGACCCAACCCGTCTGACTTTGCAAAAAACTAAACTACTTTTTTCCACTATTTTGATCTTTTTCCACTATTTTGATCTTCTTCCTCTACTGTTTTGCTATCATTTTACTATTACATTACTACTATTTTGTTATTATTGTTTAGATATTGTATAGCTCTTATTTTATTTTAATTTTACTACTATTTTAGAGGCATTTGTTTATTACGTTGCACCTATCTTAGTGTTATTTAAGTATAAAGATTTTGTTAATTTATTTTCAGTTTTTTTATAAAATATTTATTTTAATGTTTTTAGTGTTTCTGATGTATTATGTATTTCAATTTTTTTATAAAATAAAATAATTTTTAATACGGGCAAGCCAAGCTCAGGTTTTAGCATTTTATTAGAGATGGGTTTAGGCAAAATTTTGAGCATATTTTTCTGGCCGAGCTCAGGCCTAAAATTTTGTTAAGACTCAAACCTGACCTGATCCATGAGCAACTCTAATAATAACGCAAGGTTTATGGGTTTTTTTCGTTCAACTAAATTTTTATAACATGATTAAATTAGGATTTAAGGTTAAAAAAATTCAAAGTTTAGAGTTTAAGATTTAAAATTTTAAAATTTTATAATAAATTTAATTTATTAATTTTAGAATTAAAAAATAATATACACTTTAAAATATATGTATGACATTTTATTATTAGATAAAAAAATTAACTTTTTAAGATCAAACATTAAACTCTAACTCAAATCAAATTTTAAGTAATCCTCAAGCATTTTGTCCCCAGAAATTGTAACTAATTATTTTAAAACCTGCTTCCCTTCCCTTTCAATAATTTCACCAATTGTGAGCTAAGCATCTGCCTTTTTTTCCCCTCCATTGAGTAAAAGGGCAAATGGGTTAAGGCACAGTGAGACTTAGACCTGTTCATATTTAAACCGATCCAAATTTATCCAAAACCAGAGACGTGTTGGGACAGATGATGAGGAGAAGTAGGAAAGGTAGGGAGTGAAAAGGACCCTCAAAAAATCATTCAATTCATTCATCCACCCAAATCCCAAATACAGAAGGTGATCAGAAGAATAAAAAGGGAAGCAGCTTTAGTTTATTTCTTTACCTCTTAAGATAAAGAGGGGTCTCTCTCTCTCTCACAAGTCAAACAAGCTTTAAAAAGAGTAACGACACATGGTTTTGTGTCACACGACTCAAAATTTCTATCAATATAACCAAATTATACAAAAATATTCAAGACTTTAACACACCTTCTGGTAGCTCCCTTCCCAATGGTCCACGTTACACCACCTTTATGATACCTTCTTTTATTTTCAGATTACCATAAAAGAATTTAATGCCTATATTTAAGTTCTCATTTCAATTATTTGATGGGAACCTACTTGAAATTCTAATTCAGCTACTATCCTATATTATTTTACATTTATAAACCTTTGCCTTCTTTTTTTAGATAATCTCCTTCGTGTAAAGTATTTCAATGAGATTATTTGGTAATTTTATTGGGTATTTCTACATTAGTTGGTTTTATAGGTTCCCCACAGGCTCTAACTCTCACATATGCTCATATTCCAATCAGATACACATGTGAAAGCCTATGATCATAAAGCATGGGAATGGATTTTTTTTTTTTATTGCAAATTTACAATTATATCATTTCTGATTAATTTTATAAGAAATTTTCGACTCCTTACTTTATAGTCAATAGATTTTTTAACAAGTTTGGTATTGTTCCCGTTAAGGGTTTTGTCTATTATCTCTGTTAATAATTTGAATGCCTAAAGAGACAATAGGTTCATAAAATAAGAGTGCCTTGTTAGATGTTTAAGAAGGTGAATCATATACAATTACGTATGGTTGTATTTAAATTCATACCCTAAAGTTATAAGGCACAAGTTCAAGCCTAACGTGCACAATCATGCGTTGTTCACTTATTCAAATATCAAACGACGCAATCATGCTTTGTGAATCTGTGCCTAAAGAGTACTTCCAACAAATACGAAAGACAAAACCCTTGGAAGGAACAATACCAAATGTGTTGAAGAGTTAATCAACTTTGCGCAAGTGACACCTTACAAATTTCTCCTAAAAATGTCAAAAACTCTGAACAATTCAAATAAATCTAAATCAAACCTACGCATAATCAACTTGAAGTTCTCATGATGTCTTCTTTGCCATTAACCTGATTTCCAAAAATGGACGTTAAAAGTGGAGAATTAGAGGTAGAGATTTTTATTCAATGTATTGTAACAACATAAAAAATAATAATAATAATCCAAACTCTTTGTTGAGATCTCAAATATCAGAAATCAAATTCGATTAATATATATATATTCTGATTTGTAACTGGATTCCTTGATGGTTGATGGAAAATTGGAAATGAGACCTCATTCAATGATCCGTGCACTGAAACCCTAGCTTTAGGGGCTCTATTTGAGGCATTCAATTTTCTCCTAATTTTGGCATGTATATTAGACAACGAGAGACCCAAATCAAACACAGTGATAACCTCCTTTCAGTTAAGACTTTATTTATTTATTTATTTAATAATTAAATTTAAAATCAAATAGATCAAACTTTTAAATAAAAAAAATTTCTTAATCTCATTTTTATCCACAAAATTTATTATTTTAAAAAACCGCTTGATGTACCAAACATCAGTATCTCTATGCAGATTATCTTTCCTTTATATACAAGTAATTACAGCAAAGAAAAATATAATTGAAAAGAAACATTGAAATCATAATATTAAAATATTAAAGTTTCTTTTGTTTTTTCAATATATAAAAGTTTGTGTTTTCATATTTGATATGTAAAAGTATGCAATATTTATAAATAAAATAATATATATATATTAAAAAACGAAAATAAGATGTACAGAGTGTGTGGGTAAGTAATTGAAGTAATTTCGAGCCATGTGGGTAGGGCAAAGAGACATGTAACAGATCAGACAAGACATTAGACTTGACTCAATAGCTTCCAACAACTTGTCCAATCACAGTGTGCCACCGTAACTTTGGAGTTGTGTCTTTGGAGGATGTCTCTTTCTCTGTTGTCTCTTCTTTTTTGCCTCTGCCCATATTTCAAGTCCCAATGTTTGACTTTTGCTTACCCCTATATATAGCTATTCTTTTTGAACCTTGGTCTAGGTCACATGCAAATTTAATTTCATTACCATCAAACTTAGGGATTTAGTAATTTGTTTAAAATTGTCTTAACCAATAAAAAAAGGGTAAAAATTAGATTTACTTTTTTATTAATTAATAAAACTTTTACATATTTAAGCTTTAAGATCTCAATTCCGATTTTATATTTTTATAGATTTATGCATTCTCCTTTAAATTTAATCTGATTAATTAATTACTTAAAACTTAATGCTTCTGATAATTAGTTCTATTAAAATTATAATTTATAAAAAAAAATGTGTGTTCAAGCCTAGAGGTGATCATGGGCCGGGTCGGGTTGGACTTAGACAAAATTTTAGGCCCATTTTCTAGGCCCGAGATCGAAACATGGGCATAAAAAATTGTCCAAGCCCGGCCCGAAAGAATATTGATAAACCCGAGCCCGGCCCGGCTCATATTAATTTTTTTAGCTTTTTTATTAAATAAAAATTTTAAAACAAATACTAAAACAAAAAAAATAAAAATATGTAAATTTAAAAAGTATATTTGATTAAAAATAAAATATATATTTAATATATAATTCGGGGCGGGCCTGGGCCAAAAAAATTTTACCCGAGACCCTGCCTGTTTTCTAAACGGGCCTCGTTTTTTTGCCCAAACCCATATTTTAAACCTATATTTTTACCCGAACCTCTCATTTTTCGGGCGGACCGTCGGGCCGGGCTGGGTAGCCCAACTCATAATCACCTCTAGTTTAAGCTTATTCATATATTAAAGAGTTCATACAATCAAACTTGTTATCAATGCCTTGCTATTACAATCTCATTATGTACAAATCGCCACCTCAACCTAATTAAATCCACCCATCACCAAAGTTGAATACAATCGAACTTGTTATCAATACCTTGCCACGACAATCTCACTATATACAAATCGCCACTTCAACCTCACTAAATCCACCCCTCACCAAAGTTGATCAACTTTCTTCTAAGCTAAATATCCGAGATTTAAATTCAGCCAATCTTTGATTCATTTTAAACATACTTTACATGTCTCTAGATCTGTTCATAGGTTGGGTTCGAAGGCCTATTCGAAATTTAGGAGGGTTCGGGTAAAATATTATGCTTGAATAAAAAAATTAGGCTCGTTTAAATTATGGATTGGGCTCGAGCTTGAACATTCAAGGTTTGAGCTTGGCCCGTTTTTAAGTTTATAATATTTTATATTATGTTATTTTTATATATTATGTAATTTAGAACCCATTAAAAAATAAACTTATACTAAATATATAATACTACTCTAATGTAAACATTAAAATAATATTAAAATGACTATATAAAAAATTTCAATAAATAAAAAATGTATAAAATTATTAAATATTAAAATAAAAATAAATATTTTTTAAAAGAATATAAAAAATAATATGGACAGGGCTAAAATGGGCTTGGGTTCATCTTTTACAAATATTGGCGGGTTTAGATAAAATTTTAGATCCATATTTCAGATCGAGACAAACTTGAACAAATATAAAATATGTTAATATCATGCTTAGACTTGATCCAGTCTATAAACACCTATAAATGTTTCCATGTGAACTATCATCCGAACATCCTCCTTTTTCCCTCAAAAAACTAAACATATGTTCGTAATTAATTACTATATTTAACATTAAATCACATATCAACATATAATTTATATTTAAATTGAATAATTAAATTCAATCGGATTGAATTACACCAATTTCTAATTCAATATTTTGAATATTATATATTTAAGAAAAGGAAGTACGAGACGAAATTAAAGCAAGTTAGGAGGGAAATTAAAGCAAGTTACGTGACGTCAACAAAATACAAAATTGAATTGTCTCCGAACCAAAAGGCTATGCTACAAATAAAGCCTATAATCTATTTGATTTTCTAACGTTGGGTTTCATTAAATCTAATTAGGTTATAAATTTAATTTTAGTTCCATTGGACCCAATATTTCTGTAGTTGGTATGCATCTTTCGCCATGTGATAAATCATATCATTTTCCTATAATCACCCTATCATTTGAGTCTTTCTTCGTAAATTACTGGATCTCAGTGGCCCAAACATTTATTATTGGACCGACTGACCAGATTAATTAACCAAGAAACCCACAACAATCGCTCTTAGAGGTTTTTTTTTTTTTTTTTTTTTTTTTTTTTTTTTTTTTTGAAGTTTCACTGCAACGAAGTTAATACAATGTTGGACCAATTATATGTAGAATGTACGGGGGATGAAGAATTGGTGAAAACTAGGCTAAATTTGAAAAGAATTGAACAAATTTTATATAAAATATACCTACGGAGAGAGACTTACACATTGTAAATGATGAAATTTAAATTCGAATATTTAGAATTTAATGTTTCAACCTAACTTTTATTTTAATGTATACTTTTTGAAGTTTTAAATATTTGAATACTAATAAATCTTTTAAATAAGATTAATTAATCCTGAGATTACAATTAGAGATTTAAATAACAATCAATAAATTTTTTTTAAAAAGTAACAGATTATTCCTTGTTACCGGATGTTTATTAGGTCGAGTTGTAAGTGTTTTATGCTCTAAATTATGGTTTTGGGTTTGAGTTTTTAACAAAAAATATAATTCGTTGAGTTTTATCTTGTTTAAGAATTTAATTCAGCATCACTTCAAATTTAATCGGGACCGAATGTGACTAGGATCATATAAAAAATGTATATATGTCTTGAATGATAATAAAATACGATGTGATAAAAAAGAAATAGGAAATGCATGGTAATGCTTGATCTCCTATAGCTTGGATGGGACAATGGAAGACATGGAACGCAGGTTTTGTCTTCTTTTAAGGTCAGTCGTCGCGAAAATGGAGCTATATCGATCTTTAAATAGCTTGGGACAAGGCAAGTGTGAAGCATTTGTACAGTCCCCCGGGGGGGTAATTCTGAGGAAAAATATGTTTGTCGGCAAATAGAGTTAACCCTAACATGATTTCCAGCATAGTGCCATGAATGATTTTTTTTGGTACAATAGTGTCATGAAGGATTGATCACAAAAGGAGGATTTGAACCTATACTGTAGTTCATATACATGTATTACAAAAAGGCAGCCTTGATTGTGTTTTTTTTTTTTGCTGGATGTTGACACTTTCCGGTTTGTATGCATTGTCTGTTTTTTTTCACTAAATTTATGCAAAACTCTTGGAGCATGGGGATGGGACCCTAATGTTGCAGTAAATGGAGCAGCTTTGCATTGAAGACTGGTGATATAACATGATATATAGAGAGAGACATTTATGAGAAGTAATTTCAGTATCTATGCTTTAATCAAAACAATCTTGATAAAAAGATGATTTGAAGTCGTCCTTTCAAAGGGAACAGATGGATCTGAGAAAAGATCCTGCGGAAATTGAATGGGGAGCAGCAGGTGTTATATATGCTTAATCAAAATATTACTTTTGACTGAATTTATGTTATATAGATTATGTGTCGGTGTTTTGCTAAGTCTAGGTGGATGCCATTCAACCCAATTCCTCCACAGAGAACGCTGCGACGTAGTTATACTTGCTCCAGTCCATCAGGCGACGCTCAAATACACTAGAAATTCCCATAAAAAAGAAGAAGCCTTATTTGATGTTTAATCCTTGAACTTATTAAAACAATTATTTAAAAGCTGATAAGAAATGGTCCAACTATTATATATCTAAATTTAATCCGATTTCTCATGTGCAAATCGAATGAATGATTAATAAGCTGAGAATAAGATTTGGATAAAAGGAATAACAAAAAGAAAAATGGGGTTGTGGAAAACTAATATGGTGAGCAATTATCTCAAAAGGTTTGAGTGCATGCAGAGGAGAATAAACGTGGACGTAAGTTATTGCAGCAAGTGGAAGTTGTGTCTGAGTTGAAGTTGAACAACCGCTTGCTTCAGTTTCAGATCACTTCATTGTGGGGATATAGAGCAGCCAGCCAGCATTGTCCTCTCCTGCTGTTGCAACATTTGTTGACCAAAATTAAGGGTAACCCATTGGCCCCGTATTTTGTGGATACGAAATGATGTAGCTCCCTCTCAAACACATTACTACCGTTTCTGGCCCTAAAACAACTGCCATGGGCTCATTGATGCTAGGTAAGGCTAATCTTCATTCAGTGCCGAGTTTAGCTACCTAGCTAGGATCTTAAGGCCCAGACTTGTTCAATATGACTGGACTATCTTACTCTTCTTAAGCGGGTTAATCTAGTTTCTTTACTTACATATAATGATAAATTTAACTTTAAATATTTATATTTAACTTGACTTTTATTATTATAATAAGCAAAATTTGATTATTGATCTTTCAAAAAAAGTCAAATCGTGGTAAAAGTATCATGAATGCTCTTATATTATGGGTCAGATTGCATTTTGCCCATCTACTTAAAAAAAAAATAAGCAAATTAGTCCTTATACATTAGATCAAAGAACAAGCGGGAAAAAAAGAACATAATGGGCTAATAATAGTAATATTATAATTAAAATATTTTAATGTAAAAACATAAAAACAAAATAACATAATTGAAAGAAAGAGAATTAATTTCTTTATTCTTGAACCATACCAGGAAATAGGAGAAAAGAAACAAGGAAGAACGACTTACGGTTTCAATCTTTAAGCAATAAATTGGTATGTTTAATTTAGTTCTTTTTTGTGGTTGTGGGAGCTTGATTTAGCTAGCCCATGTACCAATTTGTAAAACTGTTAAAGTTTTTAAAAGTTTCCATTGATGAATACTTGAATAAATTGATACTAAATTAATAGTTTTTAAGCTTAGAAGTGAAAAAGGACTAGTTTGTAAAGTTTAATTGCCAATTTTTTAACATAGGGACTAAAATGTATAAATTTCAAATTTGGTGTAAAATTTTTATAATTAGAGACAATAGAGAGTCTTAAAAGGATACAATTGACATAAGTTTTAAAATTGAAGCTCAAATTTGAAAGATATTGTAATTTCGATTTTAGAGACTAAATTTGAAAAGTAAAGTTGAACTAATTCATGCATATGATAGAATATTATAAAATGCTTGGAATTGATAAAATGAATTATCATATGGATCGGGAATTGAACTAAACCAAGGATAATTGGGGAAAGGCAAAATTATCAATTAGTCCTTACACATTCAATTTGTTTGTTGATTTAACCAGGTTCATATGGTATTATTGTGTTTAAATTGTTGTGAATTTGAATTATAAATATATGTATTTTTAATTGAAATTTTGGATTGTTAGCGATTTGGTATAAAAAGGTTTGTAAAGAAATATATATGAACTTATATGTTGAAATTGCCCTAATGAACTTAGTAAAGGTCTTCTACACATGGATACAGATTAATTACGGATTATTACTGAGATTCAGCATTTGTTGCGAACTCGACGATACATATGACACAAGTTTAGCTCGAACAAGTAACCTAATGTCGTTTTAAAGGTTTAACCCGGACAAGTAACCTTACATGTATATTTTCAGCTTGGCCAAGCAATTTGATGTGTCATTATAAAGTTTTAGCTAGGACGGGTAACCTGATACGAATATATATATTCAGCTCGGAAGAGCAACAAATGTGATTAGTACATGTGTATCTGAGTCAGTTTATTAAGTTTCATCGGGCTATATAGATTATATGAAGTGTGAAATTAAAATGATATGGAAGGAATTCGGTATTCAAATGATGGGTTAATGAATCTGTGAACATAAAATCTATAATGTATATATATGTGTGACTATATTGTACCCGAGTAGAATGAGATTTAAACTTATTACCTATAGTGACATGAATGGCATGTTAGATATATGTTTTATGCATAGATTGATGTTGGTATATTACTCACCTTTTTTATTTTTATGAAATGTTATGTTTAGCTAAATTGTGCCAACATTATGGTAGTTTATATTATTTAATTGTTTATTAAGGTAAGTTTTTGTTTTATTACCTGTAAACTTACAAAGCATTCGAAATACTGTTTTCCCTTTTCTTGTAGATTGAAAACTTGTGGAACGTGTCGAATGGATCTACAAGAAGCTCATACTATTCCGTTATTGATTCGGTAGTCTTTCAAACATTCTAAAGTATAGTTATGTAGCATGTACATGAGTGTTATATATGTTAACTTGGGAATGATAGTTTTGGTTTGAACCTTAGCTAATGTTTGATTTTGGGAAGGCTAATGTTCATATAAATGTTTGTATGTTTTGGTAATATGATAAGCTATATATATGACACTTGAATGACAAATTTGAGTAAGAAATGATATGGTAAAATGATGGTATTGAATGGATAAATATATGGTTGAATAGGTTGAATTTGTATAAGTTGAATTGATATGATTTGGTGTCAATTTGTGGTATATTGGATTGGCTAAATGGAAAATGGTTAAATGTAATGTTTAAAATGTATTTTGGTATGTTTTTGTGCAGGTAAGGTTGTGTAAATATGCACCAATTTGTAAGTTTGAAAGATGGATAAAAGATTGGTACCAAATGGCCTAAATGTGCTAAAAATAGAGTCTACGTTGCGACGTGGGGCGATGGTCGTTGCGACGAGCTCTAGACTTTAGGCCACGACGTGATGAGGAACCCTATCGTCACAACGAGGCCAAGTTAGTATGTCACGTCGCGACGAGAAACTCCCTCATGTTTCCTCGTTGCGACGTCGACCCAAAGCTTTGAAACTTTTACAAATTGGTCCTTGTTCAATCCCGGGCTAACTTTAGAGCATTCGTAAACTCGTATAAGCCCCGGAAAAGGTTGCATAGTATATCTATTGCATGTATAGATAATGTTTGCATGTGTAATGTTTCAAATTAAATGTTAAATGATTGTATTTGCTCTAGTATCGACTATAGCATCCGGTAACTCGGACTCGACGATTGGGTCGAGTGAGGGGTGTTGCAGCAACCAAACAGTGACACTTAGCGTGCCACATGTATCTCATGCTCACATGGAATTACTAATTCAAACAAAATGGATGAAATTTTTAACATAAGAAATGGATGTAATTTTAATAGACGATAAAATGGATGGAATTATTGACATGGAGGAACTAATTCTAATAACTGAACAGTAATATGAGTAACAGCCCATTTTTAGAGAAATCAGAACAATAGTTTCGGGACCACAAATCTGATTCCAGAAAGAAAATTTATTTTAATATTATTTTATGGTCTATAATATGATAATAATATTGTGTGAAAATTTTGTAAACAAATTTTATCGATTACATGCTTAAATCAATAAAGGACCAAATTGCACAAGGTGCAAAAGTTGAGTTCTAATAGCTAAAGGGATTAAATAGCTATAGAACTTTAAATTGGAGGTCCTTATATGGTAATTAGACTATTAAAAATGCTTAGTCATTAAGGATGATGATTCATCCATGGAAAATAAAATTAAAGAAAAAGACAAAATTGGAAGAATAAAAAAATAAAGGTGATAAATAATAAAAGATGAAAATATCATCATTTATCATCATCTTCCCCAAATTTTTTGTATGGAAACCCTAGGAAAGAGAAAGCAAACTTTATTGGTCAAATTAGGTAAGTATTCAAGCCCCGTTTTTAGTAATTTTTATATTTTTGAGATCGGGGTAGCTTAATCTATTTATTTTGGGGATTAATTTGAAAAGATATCAATATAGAATTTTTACCATGGATGAATATGCTGAAATTATGAAATTTATGGTAGAAAATGAAAGGTTGTTGATAGATAAATAACTTTTACAAAGTGAATTTTGATGAAAACTTGATTTAGGGACTAAATTGTAAAAATTAGAAATCCATGGAAAAATTATGATTTTTATGAAATATATGGTTTGTAAATATTACATGAAAAATTCAGTTAGGCTTGGAACAATGACTAAATTGCATGAATTTTATTTTCCGAGTCTAGAGACGAAATCGTTATTTATTAAAAGTTTAAGGGTAAAATGATAATTTTGCTTAAAGTGTAAATGTAACACCCCTTACCCGAGACCGTTGCCGGAGTCGAGCACGAGGCATTACTAAACTTTACTACTAATTCGGCATAAAATTTAAAATTGCCCATCTGCGTCATAGTCACTAAAATATTTATATCTGGAGCTATGGGACTCCAAATTAAGATCCGTTAATTTTCCCTGAAACTAGACTCATATATTTTTTTACTATAATATTTTCAGAATTTTTGGTATAGCCAATCAATACCAGATTTTTCTTAAAGTTTTCCCTGTTTCACTATTTGACTGTTCTGACCTCTCTTCACTACAAATCAAATTACTCTTCATACAGAATTCATATGACCTTTTTATTTATTTCATTTGAAAATAGACTCATTCAGGATTCCATACATATAAATTTTAATCCACAATTATTTTTGTGAAATTTCTAATGATTTTTCAAAGGCAGAACAGGGGATCACGAATCCATTCAGAACCAGTTTCACTAAAATTTAAATATCTCATAATTTCGATTTCTTTTAATTACTCTATTTCTTTTATATGAAAATAGACTCAAAGAGCTTTCAATTCATATCTTATTCACTTTCTAATTCCATTTCTCCTATTTTTGGTGATTTTTCAAAATCACGTCGCTGCTGCAATTCAAAAATCGTTTCATTGCAAAATATTGTTAACTAGTTTATAACATCTTTACTCCATCTCATTTAAACTCTATACATGCCATATAAATCTTTAAACATAAAACAAAAGCTACCGGAATTGATCGGATAGTGAGCTTTCTTTGTGATGATCCGATCTACCAACTTCTCTTTAATTCAATCTACATAAAAAAATCAAACACACACGAGTAAGCTTGATGAAGCTTAGTAAGTTCATTGGTTTAAAAGTAACTTACCACACATAATATTTCCAAAACAATAACAAAATATTTACTAAAGTTCCCCGCCATCCACAACCATTGTTAAAATACTTCACATAGTTGAGCTCAACATTAACAACTACTCAATCTCTTCCATTTGATTCACTCATTTTATATTACTACTTATCAAATTAGGAAACGTCTTATTTAATTTGAGTACGTCGTTGCTCGAGTGCCACGTTTCACAACTCGGTATGGTTAATACCATACCTACATTTCACAACTTCGGTATGGTTGATACCATACCTACATTTCATATCTCGGTATGGATGATACCATACCTACATTTCACAACTCAGTATGGATGATACCATACCTACATTTCACATTTGCCATGGATTAACCATGGTCTTATCCGTCAGTTCATCACATGTCACGAGACGAACGTACTCAATTCTGCGTTTTTCCTAATTTGAATTACCGCCATTTATTCTTTCATTTTATCATATTTCCCACAATCCCACAGCAAATTCACATTTACAGCACATTATATCATTCAATCTTTCACAAACAAACATATAAATTCAACCATATGAACTTACCCAGCTGATTTGTAGAAGATTTTGAAATTTAGGGACTACTCTGCAACTTTTTCTTTTCCTCTTTCTTCTTTGGTTTCTTGATCTATAATGTAAAATATTTTCACTCATTAGCATATATTTCATTTCCATTTCACTTCACAAATTATGCTCTTTAAATTTTGAAATTGCACTTTTACCCTAAAATTTACAGTTTTTACAATTTAGTCCCTGCTCAATTCAGCCACCAATTGAACTAATTTTTCTCAATTAACACTTTATTCTATTATTACAAACTATTTCACAACCTTTTATATTCTGAATTTCAACAGCAACCTCTAATTCACAACTTTTTCACAATTAGGTCCTAAATATCATTTCCTATCAAAATCACTTAATAAAACCACCTTAATATGGAATTAAAATTTAATTTTCATAATAATTCATCATAAACTTCCATTTCTCAGCAAGGGTAACTTTTAATTTTACCCACCAAATCAAAAACTAATGAATTCTATAAGTGGATCTAGTTGTAAAAGTCATAAAAACATAAAAATTATCAAGAAAAAGCATGAATTAAACTCACATGGTGTAAAACTATGAAAACCAGCTTCCTCCAGACTTCTTATGGTGTTTTGGCTGAGAAAATATGAAGATATCTCTAGATTTTTCAACTTTGTTTTTATTATACATGTTAAAATTATTAAATTTCCAATTTTACCCTTATTTCCCTTATCTTTCTGGTGATTTTCTTCACCTTGCCGTCCAGCCTTTTCACCTTTAGGTTTAATTTCCCTTTAAACCCTCATTCTTTTAACACTTGAGCTATTTAATTCTTCTAGCAATTTTGCATTTGTTACAATTTAGTCCTTTTTATTAAATTGGCTACCCAAACATTTAAATTTTTCAACCAAATTTTAATACTAATTTAATAACACTCTATAAATATTTCTAAAAATATTTATGGCTCGATTTTCAAATTCGAGGTCTCGATACCTCGTTTTTGACCCATTTGACCTAATAAATTCTTTTAATTCACTAAATTCACCAATCCACAAATTCTTCTAAATTCTCACTTGACTCATAAATATTAAATTACTATCTTATTTAATCTTACTTGCGGATTTAGTGATCTCATATCACCATTTCCGACACCTGCTGAAAAATTAAGCCGTTACAACTCTCCCCCTTTAAAATTTCGTCCTCGAAATTTTTGTTTAAAAATAGATTTGGATATCTGTGATCTCATTGACTCCTCTGTTTCCCAGGTTGCCTCCTCCATACCATGCCGATGCCATAATACTTTAACCAATGGTATTTTCTTATTCCGCAACTCTTTTACTTCACGAGCCAAAATCTTTATTGGTTCTTCTGAATAAGTCATATCTGGTTGAAGCTCAATGTCAGGATGAGGAATTACGTGTGAAGGATCTGACCTATACCGCCTTAACATAGACACATGAAACACATTGTGGATCTTCTCAAGTTCCGGAGGTAAAGCCAACCGATAAGCTACAGGACCAACCCTTTCCACAATTTCATACGGCCCTATAAATCTCGGACTCAATTTTCCTTTTCTACCAAACCGTAACACCTTCTTTGTAACGACCTCAAAAGTATGGATATTGAAAAATGAGTTATCGGGTCTCTATTTTTAGTAAACGGACTCATAAAATATTTATTAAAAATATTTACAAAGTTAGTTGTGTGTTTAATAAGGTTTTATTTAGGTGAATTTGATTTAATTAGAAGTATTTGAGAAAAAGGATTAAATTGAAAAAGGTGCAAAAGTTTGATTATAGATTAAAAGAAAATATAAAGGACTAAAAGGCAATTATGCCATTTTTAAATGTTGAAAAAAAAAAAAAAAAATCCTAGATTTTTGGTTAAAAACGTGTATATGGATATAGATGTATATAAAGTATATTATTATATTATTATATTTTATTATTATATATATATAGATTAAAGGAAAGAAAGATATAGAAACAGAGAAGCAAAAAAGAACACAGAGCAAGCGTGAAGTGAAGGAAGAAAAAGAGAAAAGAAAGAAGAAAAAGGAAAAATAGAAAGTTTGAAGCTTGGAGTTTAATAGAAAAAGAAAAGGAAGGAGAGGACCGAATCGAAGGAAAAGGAAAAGAGAAGGTTAAGGAGTGAAGGAAGAAGAATTCATATCACCTCAATCTTTTATTGTAAGTACTACAAGAATTTTAAATTATTGTTATTTATCCTTTTGAAATATTTATGTGAATTATTTAAATACATGAGATTGACTTTAATGCCCAAGTAGACGAAATTAGAACTCTTTGGGATATTAGTGGCATGCCATTAAGGAACTTTAGCGCGCTCTCTGATATTAGCACGTTGGTGCTCTCTGATATTAGCACGTTGGTGCTCTCTGATATTAGCACGTTGGTGCTCTCTGATATTAGCACATTGGTGCTCTCTGTTCACTTGTGCATCATAATGCACCTCTATATATTCCAGTATATCCGATGTGTTCTATAAAGTCTACTTTGGGCTAAGAATTGAAACGAGGACAAAGTGAATTACTTGATGTGTTAAGGTAAGATTTATACCTTACAAAAGATAAGTTAAATTTTATTAAAGCAAGGCATACATGAAGAAACTTATATGTGAGAAAATATGCAATAATTGATTGAGTTAAAATATTACGTTATGATTGCTTATTTAATTATTCTTGTGGTGCTTACTAAGCCTTCACCGCTTAACGCGTTTATTTTAACAGCGTAGGTACAATTAGACTAAGAGAAAAGTCCAACTAAAAGATCGCTCATCTCATCACATCCTCAAGGGCTTCAAAGGTAGTTACTATATTTTGTATTAAAATGGCATGTACATATGTAGTTCAAAGGTGTCCCCATGTGATAGGGACTAAAATGTAGATTCTTGAAATTTTATCTATTTTGAGTTATTTGAAGTATTTTAGTATATATGGAATGAATTAATAAACAATAAATATGTTAGCAAAAATGGTTGGTAAGTTAAAATATTATATTCAAATGTTTTAATTAGACGATGATTCAGCCATAATTGTTTTGGCACCAAATGTAATAGTCTTATACCGGGTTTGCATAATTGAACCGGGTATAGGGTATTACATTTATTAATATCGAGCCTAGGTTTTCTGAATCTTGGGTCGAGTATGAGTCTATTTGTACATGCCATTTTAAAAAATTGATGTGATGAGATGAGGTTTAGTTATTTAATTATGTAATTTATGAATATTGTAGAATAAAAGATGTCTTATGAAAGAATAAAAGATTGATTTTGTGATGTATACTAGAATTTATGGATTTAATAAAATAGAGTTGGTTGTCTCTTAGTATAGAAAGAGGAAGTGTTAAAGAAATAAATGTTTTCCAATCGAAATAATTTCGATAATTCTGAAAGTGATGTTCAAATAATTAAGTAAAATGTTACTTATAATGAAACAGAATTTGAAAAGATGTGGATAAATGTCTTATAGTAAGAAATGATAAATGTTATGTTATATGAGTATATACATGAAGCTAAATTATGATGAGGCCTTACGATTTCTACCCCTTATTATTCTGATTATATTTATAGTGAAATTGATAAGAATTATAATGATTTAGTTCGAAAGTGTGAAACCGATGAGTTTAAAGAAAGAAAGATGATGACCCAGTGAAAGGTGAAGAATGGTTAGAGAAACGAGTCAAAGAATATTTAAAGAATTGCAGTATACAAGAGATGAAAAGTTGAAATGTGCGAGTATCTTTATTAAAGGGTGAGGCTTACCAATGGTGGAACAACATCACGGATATCCATTCTGCTGAGAGAAAGTTAATTGGAATTCCTTTGTATCCGAATTTAAAAGAAATATGTGAGTCAACCTTATCTTGTGAAGAAGAAAAGAGAATTTCGGATTTGAAGCGAGAACCACATGTCTATTCTTTGAATATGAGCGTGAAGTTATCGATTTCTTTTCGAAAATTATATGGGGATACACGAGTGCTACTATTAAAGAAAGGAGTCATTTATCGAGAAATTGATTTATTCGGATATGGTAACTACTGAGAATGAGTTAAGCGAAAATTTCTTTCGAATAAGCTTTGTGAGTGAAGTGAATGATACGGGATTGTTGATGATTATATATGTTAACGGATTAGTAATGAAATTGCGAAATATTTGAATACATTTGCTATAGTTGGGTATTCTACAATGATCTCTTACGGGTATTCTATATGGGTATTCTATATGTTCTTTTATCTCCAGAGGTATATGCAAGCTATTCGGATGTGACTTTTATTTGTGCGAAAGTTTGGAATCATAACGTTAAAATGGAAGTTCGGTTGATTCTCGATCGGTACTACTCTATTTTTCTTTGGATTTTCTAATTTGTTGTTAGATAGAAGACTTAATGATCGATTCATATGGAGTTATTTTCTATTTCTATCGGTTGATATTACAGTACATATATAATTTGCATTATCTTTATCACAATCGTTTCTAGTGAGGATAAATGGTATTCTTCTTTTGGTTTTTCTTGGAATATTATCGATTTCTTTATCATTGAATATGGTTTTTATTCTCGGAAATTCAATATAGCTTCACATCAGGGATTTCATTATGCCACATCCGGGATTCCACTATCTTGGTTTTCTTATTATTTTATAGTCCGATCCTATCTATCAAATATGATTCATCCGTGAAAGGGTATTCGGTGATAGAAGGTAAATATATATATTCTTGTTATAAATCTTGGTTCGATTATGGGAGCTCGGTATATGGATCTTAGATTATAGAAGTTGTATTATTATCTTTGGTTATTATTGGGACTACTCCTGGATTTCTTCTTCTATTTTAAAGTACTATTGAAGTTGAAGTATTGATCCATTTATATTATTGAAATGTTTGATAGAGATCTACGGTTCACGGTTCACTTTTCGATTTGGAATAACTTATAAGAATGCTATACGAGTGATAGTTGATTAATTTATAAAGTCGGAAGCGATTGATGGCTTGAGAAAGTTGCGGAGATGTACATTCGAGAAATTGTAAGATTTCATGGTATTCAGTATTGATAATTTCGATCGAGATTGCAGTTCACCTTAGGGTTACGAAAACAATTATAGGAAATTATTGAGTACTTAACTCAATTTTCGATCTGACATTTCATTCGCAAATTGATGGATAATTTGAGAGAGAGTTGGTTAGATTTAGAAAGAAGATGTACTTGGTGGCGGTATGAAGCGTGATATTTACGAGTTTGTATCCGGATGTGCGATATGTCAGCAGTCAAAAAGAGAACATCAAGTACCTTCGGTTACTCGACCAATTACTATACCGGAATGGAAATGGGAAAGAATCACTATGGATTTTGTATCGGGGTTACCATTATCTCTGAGAAAAAAAAAAAAAAAAAAGATGTTATTTGGGTGATTGTTGACCGATTGGTAAAATCTAAGCACACTTTATTCCGGTACGTATGGATTATTCTTTAGATAAACCGGTGAATCTGTGTATATATACGAGATTGTCGAATACACAGAGTGTCTGTCTCCATAATATTGGATATTCCGATTTACGTCTTGTTTTGGGATAAATTAAAAGAAGCTTTGGGTATTTGATTGTATTCAAGATCTTGCATTTCATCCTCAGACAGATGGCCAATCTGAGCGTTTAACTCAGGTATTGGAAGATATGCTCCGATGTTGTATACTAGAGTTCGAAGGTAATTGGGAGAGGTATCTACTTTTGATTGAATTTGCTTACAATAATAGTTATCAGTCCAATATTAAAATGGCTCCGTATGAAGCTTTGCATGATAGAAAATGTAGAACACTGTTATATTGGACAGAGCTCAATGAAAAGAAGATATATGGGGTTGATTTGATCCGGGAAACAGAAGAAAAAACAAAGGTGATTCGGAATAGATTAAAAGCAGCATTCGACAACAGAAATCAATTGTGGATTTAAAATGTCGGGATATTAAATATTCATTGGCGATAAGGTATTTATCAAGGTGTTTATTTGAAAGAAACTATAAGAATTGATGTTTCATCTCTTTTTTAAGTAAATTTCGAGGACGAAATTTCAAAAGGGGGAGAATTGTAACGACCTCAAAAGTATGGATATTGAAAAATGAGTTATCGGGTCTCTATTTTTAGTAAGCGGACTCATAAAATATTTATTAAAAATATTTACAAAGTTAGTTGTGTGTTTAATAAGGTTTTATTTAGGTGAATTTGATTTAATTAGAAGTATTTGAGAAAAAGGATTAAATTGAAAAAGGTGCAAAAGTTTGATTATAGATTAAAAGAAAATATAAAGGACTAAAAAGGCAATTATGCCATTTTTAAATGTTGAGGCTAAAAAAAAAAAAAAAAAAAAAAAAAAAAAAAAATCCTAGATTTTTTGGTTAAAAACGTGTATATGGATATAGATGTATATAAAGTATATTATTATATTATTATATTTTATTATTATATATATATAGATTAAAGGAAAGAAAGATATAGAAACAGAGAAGCAAAAAAAGAACAGAGAGCAAGCGTGAAGTGAAGGAAGAAAAGAGAAAAGAAAGAAGAAAAAGGAAAAATAGAAAGTTTGAAGCTTGGAGTTTAATAGAAAAGAAAAAAAGAAAGGAGAGGACCGAATCGAAGGAAAAGGAAAAGAGAAGGTTAAGGAGTGAAGGAAGAAGAATTCATATCACCTCAATCTTTTATTGTAAGTACTACAAGAATTTTAAATTATTGTTATTTATCCTTTTTGAAATATTTATGTGAATTATTTAAATACATGAGATTAGACTTTAATGCCCAAGTAGGATTTAAATTAGAACTCTTGGGATATTAGTGGCATGCCATTAAGGAACTTTAGCGCTCTCGATATTAGCGTTGGTGCTCTACGATATTAGCACGTTGGTGCTCTCGATATTAGCACGTTGGTGCTCTCGATATTAGCACATTGGTGCTCTCTGTTCACTTGTGCATCATAATGCACCTCTGTATATGTTCAGTATATCCGATGTGTTCTATAAAGTCTACTTTGGGCTAAGAATTGAAACGAGGACAAAGTGAATTCTTGATGTGTTAAGGTAAGATTTATACCTTACAAAAGATAAGTTAAATTTTATTAAAGCAAGGCATACATGAAGAAACTTATATGTGAGAAAATATGCAATAATTGATTGAGTTAAAATATTCTGTTATGATTGCTTATTTAATTATTCTTGTGGTGCTTACTAAGCCTTCACGGCTTAACGCGTTTATTTTAACGCGTGTAGGTACAATTAGACTAAGAGAAAAGTCCAACTAAAAGATCGCTCATCTCATCACATCCTCAAGGGCTTCAAAGGTAGTTACTATATTTTGTATTAAAATGGCATGTACATATGTAGTTCAAAGGTGTCCCCATGTGATAGGGACTAAAATGTAGATTCTTGAAATTTTATCTATTTTCAGTTATTTGAAGTATTTTAGTATATATGGAATGAATTAATAAACAATAAATATGTTAGCAAAAATGGTTGGTAAGTTAAAATATTATATTCAAATGTTTTAATTAGACAAAGATGTCAGCCATAATTGTTTTGGCACCAAATGTAATAGTCTTATACCGGGTTTGCATAATTGAACCGGGTATAGGGGTATTACATTCTTCCATGGTGAAACTTTTAAAAATACTCGATCACCCACTGCATATTCTATATCTCTTCGTTTCAAATCTGCATATGACTTCGACGATCCAGGCGGCTTTTAGACTATCTCGAATAATCCGGACTTTCTCTTGATTTCCGAATCAAATCAACCCCAACTATTTTTGATTCACTCAATTCAGACCAACACAATGGAGTCTTGCATTTCCTACCATAAAGAGCTTCAAATGGTGCCATTTTTATACTAGACTGATAGCTATTATTGTAAGCAAACTCAGCCAAAGGTAAATACCTTTCCCAAGCTGTCACCAAACTCAAGTATACAACATCTTAACATATCTTCTAGAATTTGAATCACTCATTCGACATTGTCCATCTGTTTGAGGATGAAGCGTTATACTAAAATTTAATTTGGTACCTAAAGCTTCTTGCGATTTGTTCCAAAATCTCGAAGTAAACCTCGGATCCGATGCGAAATGATAGATACTTTGGAACTCCATGTAGTCTCACAATCTACGACACATACAATTCGCTAACTTCTCAAGTGAAAAATGCTGCTCGATTGGAATAAAGTGTCTTGACTTTGTCAATCTATCAACAATCACCCATATCGAATCTTTCTTTCTTGGAGTCATAGGCAAATCGACACAAAATCCATTGTAACACGCTCCCACTTCCATTCAGGAATCATAATGGGTTGTAGTAAACCCGTTGGCACTTGATGCTCCGCTTTAACTTGCTGACAAATCAAACATTTTGCAACAAATTCTGAAATTTCTCTTTTCATACCAGGCCACCAATATATCTTTTTCAAATCACCATACATTTTTGTACTGCCCGGGTGAATAGAATACATACTATTATGTGCTTCAGAAAGAATATTATTCTTCAAATCAGAATTGTTTGGAACACAAATTCGTTATGATAACGCAACATACCTTCATCATCAATTTGAACTCGAATCTAAATTATCTCGAACCATTTGTCGTTTAAATACCAATTTGGGTCTTCATTCTGCAGTTTCGAATTTGTTGAAGAAACATGGGTTTCACTTTCATTTCGCTAATACAACACCTTCTTCATTAAGAGCCAAATGAGCATTTATTAACCGAAGTGCAAACAATGATGACTTTCGACTAAGTGCATCAGCAACTACATTAGCTTTTCCTGGATGGTAGTCAATAACCAAATCATAATCTTTCAGCAACTCTAACCACCGTCTCTGTCTTAAGTTCAGTTCCTTCTGAGTCATTAAGTATTTCGGACTTTTGTGATCCGTATAGATATAACACTTCTCACCATATAAATAGTGTCTCCAAATTTTTAAAGCAAAAACAATTGCAGCTAATTCAAGATCGTGTGTAGGGTAATTCTTTTCATGTGGTTTTAATTGCCGTGAAGCATAAGCCACTACCTTTCCCAACTGCATTAACACACAACCCAAACCATTTAAAGATGCATCTTGTGTACACAATATATGGTATACGATTCTGGTTGAGTCAAAGCTGGAGCTTCATTAACATTTTCTTCAATTGGTCAAAGCTCTGTTGACATTCATCGGACCATACAAACTCAACATTCTTTTGTAACAAACGAGTCATTGGTGAAGCAATCATGGAAAAATTCTTTACAAAAGGGCGATAATACCTGCTAGTCCCGAAAACTTCTTGACTTGAGTTACATTCCTCGGTGTTTTCCAATTCACCATCTTTGAAACTTTACTTGGATCCACACGAATTCCTTGGTGATACAATGTGACCAAGAAATCCAACTTCATGAAGCCAAAACTCACATTTACTAAATTTTGCATATAAGCGCTTTTCTCTCAAAGTCACGTAATACAATTCTCAAGTGTTGTGCATGCTCGGATTCTGTCTTTGAATAGACCAATATATCATCAATAAATACCACCACAAATCTATCCAAATAAGGCTGAAAAATCCGATTCATTAAATCCATAAATGCAGCGAGGGCATTTGTTAAACCAAAAGGCATTACGAGAAGTCGTAGTGACCATACCGAGTTCAAAAGCGATTTTTGGCACATCACACTCTTTAACCTTGATTGATAATACCCGGATCTAAGGTCTATCTTTGAGAACAACTGAAGCACCTTTCAATTGATCAAATAGATCATCGATACGTGGTAATGGATATTTATTTTTAATTGTTACCTTGTTCGGTATATCGTAATCAATACATAATCGCAACGATCCATCTTTTCTTTTCACAAATAAAACAAGTGCGCCCCAAGGTGGCGTGCTCGATGCGATGAACCCCTTATCCAATAACTCTTGCAATTGCGTCTTCAACTCTTTTAACTCATTTGGTGCCATTCTATACGGTGCTATTGAAATTGAGGTGTGCGGAATTACATCAATTACGAATTCAACCTCACGATCCAGGGGGTAAACGGGTAATTCCTCAGAAACACATCGATAAACTCATTAACAATCGGTAATTGTTCCGTCTTCAATTCGTAACCCGAGTATCAATAATATAAGCTAAAAATGCTTCATTACCCTTCCGAATCAATTTCGAAAATGTAATGGTTGATATAATTTCGACATCATTCTTTTTATCTCCAAACTCAATTTGAAACTATTTCCCCATCGACATTTTAAATCAACCCGTTTTTCTCTACAATTCACTATGGCATCGTGTTTAATCAACCAATCCATGCCAAGAATAACATCAAATTCTCGAAAAGGTAACAACATTAAATCGTGAGAGAATTCATGACCTTGTATTTTCGGTGGACACTTCCGACATATTAAATTAACTAACACACTTTGCCCTAACGGATTAGTGACTTGCATATCAAAGTCGATGGACTCATGATCATTTTCTTTTCGACACTAATGCGGTGCAAATATATGAATGCGTAGATCCGGGATCAATTAAAGTATACAGAATCATTAAAGAGATGGAAAATACCGGCTATCACATCCGGAGCGAAGCTTCCTCTCTTGCCCGAGTAACATATACGCGTGCGGGTGCCCTTATTTTCGATCAGACTCTGATATCTCTCATTCCCGAACGAGCGATCTCAAGCAAACACTATTTTGACCCGAACGTCTACTTTTCTGAGGAGTATTTGTTTGTTTCTCGCCTTGTTCTTTATTTTCTTTTAATGACTGAGGACAGTCCCGAATAAAATGATCAGTTCCACCACATCTATAACAAGCTCCGGTTCTTCCCCAACATTCACCAATATGAAATCTACCACAATTTTTGCATCTAGGTCTCGGAATATTTTGTACACTACCAGTACTAACTGCTGGTTTATTAATCACTCCAACATCTCTTTGAGTTGTTTTACTTTTATTTGATTGTTCCGAATTGTACAGATCGACTAAAATCATCTCTAAACTTTTTAGCTGGAAAAGTCGTTGGTCTAGAGAAACTTCTTTTATATACTTCTTTGCCTTTTCTTTCTCTTTGCATCTTTCTATTATACACTTCTTCCATCTTTTGAGCTCTATCAGACAGAACCACAAATTCTCGAATCTCAGTGCCTCCTATCATCATTCTGATTTCATCATTAAGCCCTTCTTCAAATCTAATGCACATTTCTTCCTCTGTAAATTTACAACATCCCGAGCATACCTCTTTGAGATACACAAATTCTCTCTCATATTCAGCCACTGTTTTATTCCCCTGTCGAAGATCAAGGAATTCCCTTTTCTTTTTATCTAAATATCTCCTTCCCACATATTTTTTTCTAAACTCATTTTGGAAGAATTCCCAAGTAAGTTTATTTGCAGGTACCACTGCCTCAATGGTTTCCCACCAATTATACGCTTCTTCTTTCAGTAATGAAATCGCACACCTCAAATAGTCTTCCGGAGAACAAATCATCTGTTTGAAAACTCTCTCCAAACTCTTTAGCCAATACTCGCTTTAGCTGGATCATCATCCGATCTTCCCCCGAAATTCTTCACTCCGAACTTTCTCGAGTTTCTCAATCGGTGTTCTTTTGATAGATTCATCTATTGAAGGAGGAGCAAGCGGGGTCAGAATGGGTGGTACAGTAGGGGGAGGAGGAGGTTGTTGTGCCTGACTTCTTCCTTGTATTGTTTCACTAAACCACTGATTCATTACCCCATAAATCAAATTTTTAAGTTCTTCCTCTCTCATCAAAGAAATCGGAACATTATTACTTGTTCCTGCCGTAAGTCTGTACTCTACTATTAACTTCCTCTTCATGATCAGCACCCTCGGGTCTATCGGACATCTTTACAATCTATAACAAAAATTAATAGTTAGATCGGATCATTCACATCTCACTATCACAGATTTATATGGCATGTATTTCCAAAAATTTTATACATCACATCCGTTCCGAGAATCGTCTAAACAAAAGCTCTGATACCAATAATTGTAACACCCCTTACCCGAGACCGTTGCCGGAGTCGAGCACGAGGCATTACTAAACTTTACTACTAATTCGGCATAAAATTTAAAACTGCCCATCTGCGTCATAGTCACTAAAATATTTATATCTGGAGCTATGGGACTCCAAATTAAGATCCGTTAATTTTTCCTGAAACTAGACTCATATATTTTTTTACTATAATATTTTCAGAATTTTTGGTATGGCCAATCAATACCAGATTTTTCTTAAAGTTTCCCCTGTTTCACTATTTGACTGTTCTGACCTCTCTTCACTACAAATCAAATTACTCTTCGTACAGAATTCATATGACCTTTTTATTTATTTCATTTGAAAATAGACTCATTCAGGATTCCATACATATAAATTTTAATCCACAATTATTTTTGTGAAATTTCTAATGATTTTTCAAAGGCAGAACAGGGGATCACGAATTCATTCAGAACCAGTTTCACTAAAATTTAAATATCTCATAATTTCGATTTCTTTTGCTTACTCTATTTCTTTTATATGAAAATAGACTCAAAGAGCTTTCAATTCATATCTTATTCACTTTCTAATTCCATTTCTCCTATTTTTGGTGATTTTTCAAAATCACATCGCTGCTGCAATTCAAAAACCGTTTCATTGCAAAATATTGTTAACTAGTTTATAACATCTTTACTCCATCTCATTTAAACTCTATACATGCCATATAAATCTTTAAACATAAAACAAAAGCTACCGGAATTGATCTGGATAGTGAGCTTTCTTTGTGATGATCCGATCTACCAACTTCTCTTTAATTCAATCTACATAAAAAAATCAAAAACACACACGAGTAAGCTTGATGAAGCTTAGTAAGTTCATTGGTTTAAAAGTAACTTACCACACATAATATTTCCAAAACAATAACAAAATATTTACTAAAGTTCCCTGCCATCCACAACCATTGTTAAAATACTTCACATAGTTGAGCTCAACATTAACAACTACTCAATCTCTTCCATTTGATTCACTCATTTTATATTACTACTTATCAAATTAGGAACGCGTCTTACGAATTTGAGTGCGTCGTTGCTCAGTGCCACGTTTCACAACTCAATATGGTTAATACCATACCTACATTTCACAACTCGGTATGGTTGATACCATACCTACATTTCATATCTCGGTATGGATGATACCATACCTACATTTCATAACTCGGTATGGATGATACCATACCTACATTTCACAACCAAAGTATGGATGATACCATACCTACATTTCACATTTGCCATGGATTAACCATGGTCTTATCCGTCGATTCATCACATGTCACGACACTAACGTTACTCAATTCTGCGTTTTTCCTAATTTGAATTACCGCCATTTATTCTTTCATTTTATCATATTTCCCACAATCCCACAACAAATTCACATTTACAGCACATTATATCATTCAATCTTTCACAAATAAACATATAAATTCAACCATATGAACTTACCCTACTGATTTGTAGAAGATTTTGAAATTTAGGGACTACTCTGCAACTTTTTCTTTTCCTCTTTCTTCTTTGGTTTCTTGATCTATAATGTAAAATATTTTCACTCATTAGCATATATTTCATTTCCATTTCACTTCACAAATTATGCTCTTTAAATTTCGAAATTGCACTTTTACCCTAAAATTTCTACAGTTTTACAATTTAGTCCTGCTCAATTCAGCCATCAATTGAACTAATTTTTCTCAATTAACACTTTATTCTATCATTACAAACTATTTCACAACCTTTTATATTCTGAATTTCAACAGCAACCTCTAATTCACAACTTTTTCACAATTAGGTCCTAAATATCATTTCCTATCAAAATCACTTAATAAAACCACCTTAATATGGAATTAAAATTTAATTTTCATAATAATTCATCATAAACTTCAATTTCTCAGCAAGGGTAACTTTTAATTTTACCCACCAAATCAAAAACTAATGAATTCTATAAGTGGATCTAGTTGTAAAAGTCATAAAAACATAAAAATTATCAAGAAAAAGCATGAATTAAACTCACATGGTGTAAAAATATGAAAACCAGCTTCCTCCAGACTTCTTATGGTGTTTTGGCTGAGAAAATATGAAGATATCTCTAGATTTTTCAACTTTGTTTTTATTATACATGTTAAAATTATTAAATTTCCAATTTTACCCTTATTTCCCTTATCTTTCTGGTGATTTTCTTCACCTTGCCGTCCAGCCTTTTCACCTTTAGGTTTAATTTCCCTTTAAACCCTCATTCTTTTAACACTTGAGCTATTTAATTCTTCTAGCAATTTTGCATTTGTTACAATTTAGTCCTTTTTATTAAATTGGCTACCCAAACATTTAAATTTCTCAACCAAATTTTAATACTAATTTAATAACACTCCATAAATATTTCTAAAAATATTTATGGCTCGATTTTCAAATTTGAGGTCTCGATACCTCGTTTTTGACCCATTTGACCTAATAAATTCTTTTAATTCACTAAATTCACCAATCCACAAATTCTTCTAAATTCTCACTTGACTCATAAATATTAAATTACTATCTTATTTAATCTTACTTGCCGGATTTAGTGATCTCATATCACCATTTCCGACACCACTGAAAATTAGGCCGTTACAGTAAATTGGACTAAATTAAGTATGAATTACATTAAATTGATGTTAAATTTAATCATATAGATCCGGATAAATCGAATATGGAGTCAGAACGAGGAAAAGAGAAAATGTTGGATTAGTAGACTCTATGTACACGAACACTTATTGAAGTAAGTTCGTATAACTAAATTGTATATGTTTATATGCTTGAATTGAATGTTGTGTATGTAAATTGTATAAATGCCATAAATATGTGAAATGATCACATATTCATTAAAGCCCGATAAATGAAAGTGCCTGAAATAAATGATACACCCGATAAGTGATAAATGATAAAAATCTTATTTTTATACTTGAGTTGAATGTGAACATTTGAATTGCATAAATGCATAAAATGTATAAGATTGATCACATACTCGATAATTGCCTGATAAATGTCAAATTTTGTTTGAATAAATGAAAAATCGATGAATATGTGATTTCTCGAATTGAATGAGGTACTGCATTTGTTGCTGACGAGATTTAGCTCGGACAAGTAATCCTATTGACCTCATTACAGATAGGATTTAAGCCGGATGGGTAATCCTGATATAGTCCCTCTCAAGCATATGTTACAATTAGGATTTAGCCTGGACTGGTAATCCTGCTATATGATATGTGGCTCGAGAGTGTGTTTTCTGATTAAGTGCCCTAATGGGTACTCCTGAATATGAATTGACAGATTTACTGATTTGTACACTTTGTGTGCATTATCTGAGTATCCATCGACATTTTCAATAATTCAACGGGTAAAATCCTGACATGAAAAAAATGGGTGTTTACATGAAAATGATGTTATATGAAATATGGAAGTATGAAATTATGATATACGAACAAGGAAATTTGTTTGATGAATACATTCATCTATGATAATAGATTTGTACATCTCGAGTGTATTATCTATGTGATTATTAATACTTCAGTTGAATAATGAGCAAAGTTCTAACATAAAATATACTAAAACTCGAGATGAATTATTATAAAATGTACGCAAAAAATATGGAAATAATTTGTATAAATGTTATATGAATATATGATGTGGAAAACATATGTGTATGAGAATTCAAATATTGTTGAGCTCATATATGTGTTTCTTGATGTTTATTTGAAATAAGTTACTAACAAGGGTGATGAGAATATGTGTTAGGTCTTGGGACAGAATGGTTGATTGCGATTTACATGTTTATCTTTAATATGAATAGTTAGTAAGTTAATTACCAAGTTATACAGACTTACTAAGCATTATATGCTTACTCTGTTTTATTTTTCCCTATATTATAGTAAATCAGAAGCTCGTTGGATTGGAAACTTGACAGAGATCACTCATACTATCCATTGACTCAGTTTGATATATAAGGTAAAACAATTGTGGTTATAATGACATGTATAGGTTAAATTGGTCAAGGTATGACATGTAAATATTTGTTAATGACCAGCTATTGGAATGGTTAGTTATGAACATGTTTTGGTGTTTATGTATAGAAGACTATATCATGGTATATGTTTGAAAATGATTGATTTATAAAAATTACAATGAGATATGTATGAATGAATTAAATTAGCATATTTGATATAATATGCACAAATGTGAACATGGTATCTAGATAAATATGAGTATAAATTGACATGTATAAGACTTAAGTTTTGGTATGAAAATGTGGTTGGTGAATGTGATAAATTGTGTATAAGTGTTGGTGTAGGTGCAAGGCTAAAAAGGGTGAAAAATAAAGCTAAGAAATGGCTTTATTTTGTCCACACAGGTAGACACGGGCGTGTAACACCCCCAACCTGTATCTGTCGTCGAAACAGAGTTACGAGGCATTACCAAAGAGTACAGAATACTTACAGATAATTTGAAATCATTATCTTTACACAAATAGTACACTTGAGGTGTACAGTTCTATAATTATGAATAAACACATTTATCAAACATATTCCATATTTTTATATATCACAATCTCATATTTCTATGTATCAAGTACCACCATTTCCTTGTATTTCAGACAAATACGTGTAACAATTCATAGACACACAACTCACTAACTCTTCTTGCCAATCACAATTTAAATTGACAAATCACTTATTGAGTCCAATTTCAAAGTTCACTAAAATCTATCATATAAATTTGGATGTACGTATCCACCAATAGATTCCATGTACCGATATCATCATCTCAAATTTCTACATGCATTTACTTTCCACATTATGAACTCAAATAACATATACAAGATATACCAATGTATTTCAAATACGGTTTCATAACCAATTCATACGGATAATACACCCAATGGTGTACAAATATATGATCACAAATGAACTCATTCATCAACCAAGTTCTATGTTCATATCTCATCAACTCGTATTTCGTTATATCACATAATTCCATGTAACACTTTACAAACTTTGTCAGATTAGTGAACGTCTTATAGAATTGGTCTGCTCACACAAGCTGTCGATCATGACAAGCTACACGGTGTTGCTCAATGCCACATTTCACAACTCAGTATGGGAAATGTCATACCTACGTTTATTAACTCAGTATAGTTAATAACATACCTACGTTTCGCAACTCAGTATGGATGATACCATACCTATGTTTCACAACTCAGTATGGTTAATACCATACCTACGTTTCACACTTTGCCATGGATCACCCATGGTCTTATCCGTCAATTCATCACTTTTCACTAGAATGCCATAGCCCAGCTATGGTCTTACATCTTAAACAAGTATCACACCAATGCCATATCCCAGATATGGTCTTACACAGAAATCACTTGTCACTTGCAGCCAAAGCTACCACTATTCACTGATCAGGTAGCCGGAGCTACCACTTTTCACTGATCAGGTAGACAGAGCTACCACTTTTCACTGATCAGGTAGCCGGAGCTACCACTTATCACTTTCACTTGTCCTTGATCAGATAAGTGTAGCCGAAGTTATCACTTATCACTTGTTGCCATGGTTCAACCATGGTCTTTTCTGTCAATTCATCTTGTCACTGAACTGAAGTGCTCAATTTGATCGTTTATTCAATTTTCATGCTTTTACATTATTCATGATTTTATCATCATTACATATGAAATATCACATCATGAAGTTAATAAAATTAACAAATGATCACTAAAATTTAGCCGTATAAACTCACAAGTTCAATTTTTGTATTATAACGATAATCATAATTTCATAATAAATATTCCAAATAAAACATTATATCATTTCTAATTCAACATTTATCAATTATATATAATCGAGCATGGTCTAGAGCAGGCCAGAAGGCGGGACTCTTTCTTTTTCTTTGTGACCAATTTATACACAAGTCGTTCATATATTATTTTTTTCCTCCTCCTCCTCTCCATCCACATCCTTAGTATAAACAACACACTTGTAAGTAAAATTATCTATAATTTTCACTATTAACTTATGTGAATATTCAAGTTGTCCATCCGTGTCATAGTCACTAAATTATTTTTATCTTGTGCTACAGAACTCCAATTTAAGATCCGTTAATTTTATTTGAAACTAGACTCACATGTCTTCTTACTATAATTTTTTTAGAATTTTTGGTGTGGTCAATTAGTACAGTTTATTAGTTAAGTTCTCCCCTGTTACACAGTCCGAAGATTCTGACCTCTCTTCACTAAAAATCAATTATCTCATAGTACGATTTTCATATAGTGTTTCTGTTTATTTCTAATGAAAATAGGATCACTAAGGAATACAAACATATAAATTATAACTTATAATTATTTTTGTACAATTTTTAGTAAATTTCTAAAGTAAGAACAGGGGATCACAAAGTTATTCTAAACCAGTCTTACAAAAATTTAAATATCTCAATATGTAGACTCCCTTTGCTTGCTCTGTTTCTTTTATATGAAAATAGACTCAACAAGCTTTAATTGTGGAACAATAATAATAACAAAATAGATTAATTTGAAAGGAATTTAATTGAAGAAAATAGATTGTATGAAATTATAATTCCATGCCATTCTTATCCATTTCTAATAGGAGAATGATAAATCATATTTTTACTCTTGATTTTTAGTACTTTTAGTTGGATTTGAATTTTTTAAGGAGGAAAAAGCTAAAAAATCAAGAGGAAAAACTTGATTTGTCATTCTCCCATTGGAAAGGAATAATGGTGATGTGGAATCAAAGTTTCATACAATCCTTAAACATGTCAAAATCACTACTAATAAATGCATGGACTTACTCTATAGAGTTGTTACTAATATCTAAACTAAATCCTTAAATACTTTACATATAATAAGATATACCATTAGAAAAATATTTAGTAACAATTTAAAATAAATTATTTTGTCGATTGAATCTTAATTATATTGGTATCGATATTGTTGTCAGTGCAAGAGAATATAGGTTCGAGTGTACTCCAACCCTTCCGAAATAATAAATAAGAGGATAAAATAAGGTTAAACACGTTCAAATCTACACTCTCCTACACGTCGATACCAATTAAGTTAAGACACAACCAATTCTTTTTTGTTAAAAAATAGATTATTTTTTATTGAATAATCATTTGTAGCTATATAAATTTACACATTAACAGTAAAAAAACACATTAATACATTATGTACACAAATAATTTTATTTATTAACAAGCATATAACCCCATTTATACATTACTTGCCTTCGTTCTTATTAATTTGTGATATGCATTTGAATGAACCCGTTTTAGATTATGTTAAATGTGATCAATTAGAACAAACAATCCAATCTTTAAGCATTATGGAACTCAAGTCATTGTAGATTCGCCTTTGAACTCGTTTACGTTCTATTCTCTGATTAATTTGGGTTTAAAGCCCAATTGAGAAACTTCCGTTGATGAGACATGAAGAGTAAGTGAGGGAAAGGGAGAAAAAAATGAAGGTGTCAAACTTTTACAAGTTGCTTAGAAAATCTGAAAAACAAAAAACAACAGCTGGGATCTACTCTTCTTCTTCATCGGTGAGAAATTTACCAGTCCCAGGGTTTATAGCAGCAAAGAAGAAGAAAGCAACATTGAACAACACAAGAGGTTCAATATCGCTAATGGGGATTCCAGTCTCAATGTTTAACTGTGCTAGAGCTCCTTTCCCTGTAATAATTTCTCCTATCAATGAGAAAGCAATCCCCAGCTGAGCCAATCTTCCAACAAAAAGCTCATTTGCCTTTGTGAATCCAAACAATGGACCTGAAATCACACCACAAACCCTACATGTATCATGTATGTTTAATTTATTTAGAGTTTTTCATATATACTTATTTATCTGAAAATGAAAAGGCTGAATACCATACTCTGTTAGACTATATAGTATAATGCAGAGCAACTTTGTTGTGTTAGAGATTCTAAAATGGCAGATTGTATACCTCCTTCTTTGAGACCCAATGCTCCCCTAATGCCTTTTCCGGGAGGGATAACCGCCCCTTCAATCCCGGTTGGAGGGTCATCGACAAAGCGACCTCGGTCACCCAATGCTCCAATGGCTCCAAGGAGTGTGAAGAGAATGAAGAAGAGAAGAAGGGGTTCAGCTTCATAAATGGGAATTCCAGTCTCCAAATTCAGCTGTGCTAGGATTCCTTTCCCTGTTATTGCTTCGCCTAGCAATGATGCCTACAAGTGCCGGACATGAATATTTAATAGACAAAAATGAAGAATTCGAGTAATATAATATATATATATATTGGTTGCTTGAAAAGAAAGTAACTTACAGCAAAACCAAGCATGGCAACACGTCCCACAAAGAGCTCATTTTGCTTGGTAAAACCAATCCCTCCAGAGGTGCCAAAGATCCCATCTTCAACCTTTGGCTTTGGCTCAACCTTTTTAAATTACAACAAGATGAATATAAACACAATTAAAAAGAAAAAAGAAAAAAAGAGTAAAGTTAAATCCCCACTAAAAATATACTAAATGACAACCTAGCTAGAGAACAAATTTAAAATACAATACCCTCTTGGGAGCTGCTTTGGTCTTTGATTTAAAGATAGCTAAAGTGGTGAAAGCTTTGGGTGAAGTATGGACACCATTAGACAATGGATTGAAGAAGAGATTAGAGACAGGTTTAGGCTTGAGTCCTTGAGCTTGGAAATGGAGTAAAGGGTGATCTCTCTTCAAGCTCACTGCATGGCTAGACATGAGCAACATGGTTTGAGCCATTGATTCAATTTAATTCCTTGTATGAGATATTTGAGGACAATTGCTATCTCTTTCTTCTTAGATTTTAATGTATCAGATTTAGGGTTTTTTTAAAGGACACAGATGTGGATGTGGTGCGAGAGTTAGGGACAGGCAATGAGATTGTCCACGTCGTCCTGTACTTGTTCACTCTTAATGGGAGATAATTTCATGCACAAAATAATTATCTATCAGAACTTGGAATGCAAATTTAACTTTTGAATTTTGATAATAAAATCGAATTTAGTAGTTTAGAAAAAATATTATTGGAATTTTGTTCAACTTGGAAAAACACTTGGAGCTTGAAAATCAACCGGTTTAAATCTTATTGATATGATTCACATATTGTTTAGGATGTTTGTGTCTGCAGAAAAAGAAAATTCTGTGGTGAAGAAGCAAAGTGTGAAATAGACAAAAGCCAGATGTAAGAGAGGTGGCCAAAGTTGAGTCAATCAGCTGAGTTGTTATTTGATGTGAGCCACTCGCAGGGTTGCAGTTAGAAGCTCAATGTTTCATCGTTGCTGTTGTCATCTTGTGCTCCCCATTGATGAGAAGATAACAAACACCATGCGACAAAAGGGGGGGGTATGTAGAATATAGTGATCACTTGGGACTTGACACGTTTTACAAGTATGCAATATTCACTACGGTCTTTTTCCAAGATTCCTTCCGCTCAACATTTATGCTTTAAAAACTTAACCCAGGAGGCCTCCTAGCTTTCCTGGATTAATCTCTAAGGCCTTTCGTTTAAGCCTAAAATTTTGGATTTTGGCCTCTCTTTTTGGATTGACTTTTTGGTGCTACCGAAAGCAAAATAGAGCAACTTGCTACTCTTTTTGGATCATGGTTGCTACTTAATATCATCCAAAAACAACGAGAAAACCAACCATGATAGAATAGTATAAAAACAATACAATTTACTTAAAACAAAGCCACCCAAACTAATTGGTGAGCAGCTTTGTTAGCACTTCGACGAATCCAATTAAAAGAAAGATATCGAAAATGTGAACACAACCAACAACAGACATCAAGCAGAAAGCCAAATTCGAGCTACCTAAAGTAGGAGAATTCAAAGCATAAACCGTCTCTAGACAATCGAATTCCAAGACGATGTTATTCATATCTGTCTACTTAAGCCAACAAAGCACTTCGCATATAGCCATAACTTCGGCCACGCATGCATTACCTGCAAAGGAAAGTGGACCCAACACCTTTGCTACAAACGCTTCCCTTTCATCCCGGGCCACAGCACCAAAACCGATCCGTTGATCAACCTCATGGCATGTTGCGTCAACATTGCATTTGAGAGCGCCCAACGGGGGTCGAACCCATGTACCAGCACCAGCAGCCGGCTATCTGCCACCCGTCTGCAGTACCCGCTGGTAAGCAACTCGAGATGCAGCCGAGTCCTACAGAAAACACGGGGCAAAGGCAACGACACAAGTTGCGGTAATACTACAGTATTATATATTACTATAAATTTAATTTTATGTGACATAAATAACGTTAAATGTAAAAAATAATATAATATAACTTAAAAAATGGGTTAGGCCAAGATTCACCTTAAACATTAGAGCCCAATTCTTATCTATAGTATTTTTTTTACATGTTTATATTACAATATTATAAATTACTATATGTTTAATTTTATGTGCATAAATAACATCAAATATAAAAATAGCATAATACAATATATTATAAACTTAAAAAAATGAGTTGGACCAAGCTTGACCTTGAACGTTAAAATTCAAGTTTAACCCGTATTTTAAATGGGTTTAATTTTTTTCTAAATCCATTTCTTGAGCTTATTATTTCTACCCTAACCTTCACAAAATTTAAACATACTTTTAACTTTAGATGAATAACTCGACCGTTAAATAGGTTTAACCCTTAATAATGTAAGCCTCACAAGTTATATAATTATTGGGTTTTTAGGGCTGTTTATGATGACAAGTATAACAAATTAAACTTTTTATATATATAAATTAGATAAAACGTGACATATTTTATCTGATTTTTATAATTAATATTATTTACTATAGTGTAGTAACCAATTTTGGCCCAGGTTATTAACCGTGGGCCCATTCACAAACCAAATTTAGCAAATAAATAAAATGTTTCAAAATTACAGTCCATAAACCCAATACAAATAAATTCAGACCCAAACATCAAGCCCAAACCCACAAAAACCAAACCAGTTACAAAGAGCCCAATAAGCCCAAATTTTTAAAATTTTGGCTAGGGTTTCTGAAACCTTAACCCCCTAGGCGCCGGACGAGCCTACCACTCAGCCCCCCAGTGCGCCGCAACACCTATTGCCCCTTGTCGGCCACCATCACGCAGCACCCACGCGCACCACCGCCTCTGCCTCCACTAACACCTGCAAACACGCGAGAAAAGGAGCCAAAAAGCAGAAGAGACAAACACAAGAGGGAATGCATTGTATTTTTTATTTTCAGTTTGGTTATAAAAACAAAATGAAAACGTTATGTAACGGGGTTCTTCCTCCGATTTTTGAATCAACAGAATATAAAAAAAAACTTTCAATCAAAAATAAAAAGGCGGATCAACAACTTTGAAGGTGATTTCGCACCTTCCTTTTCTTTTTTCGTCCTTTCGATTTTTTTAATTAATCAATATATATATACACGTATACATACATAAAAAAAGAGTTTTTATCTTTCCGCCACCAAGTGTAATGCGGTGGCATGCATGCAACAACTGCACGTCGGCAGGAGAGTGGCCTGAAATCGCCAAAGCAAGAGAGTTGAGAGAGGAGAGAAAAATTTTTTTTTTTTAAGAGAATGCACAAAAAAAAAAAAAGGGAAAGGGGTGTTTTATACCAATAGTGAAACGGCGCCGTTTTGCTCTTGGTGGTCAGGGGCCAAAACGACGTCGTTTTGGTCCTCTGACTCGTGTTTTGACTGGAAGGGCTAATTTCACTTTTAGCCCCTCCGCATTTTTTGTAGTTTTTAATCAGGTTTTATTGTTTTAAAATTTGGCCCGAAAGTTTAGTTTGATTTTTAATTTGATCCCCCTTGCTGTTATGCGTTTTGGCCAGAAGGTTTTATTGCGCGCGAGGTCCCTCCCCTTCTTCGCGCTTTTCAACCTGGTCCTTTTCCTTTATTTTATTTCGAATTAGTCCCGAACTTTCGTTTTAGATGCAATTTGATCCTTTTTAGTTATTTTTATAATCCCTTTTTACTTTATCCTGTTTAATACGTTATTATATTGTATATATTTAGTATTAGTGTTATTATATTATTTACACATTATTTATTATTACCATATTTAAATCACTATTATGCTTTATATATATTTTACATTTTTTGTTATTACTATTATTATTATTATTTTCATATTATCATTATTATTATTTTATTATATATTTCTCATTACTACTATTATTATTACTATATTATTATGTTGTATATATATATTTTGTATTACTAATATTCTTTGTTATTATTACTATACTACTATTATTATATTATTATTATTACTACGTTTACACCGATATATTGTACATATTTAGTATTACTATATTGTTCATATTCTGTATTTTTATTATTATTATTATTACTACTACTATTATACTTATATTATTACTTTGTACATAATTCGTGTCACATCATCATTATTCATCGCATGACCCTATTCACGTTTTGAATAACGTTCATTTAAAACATAACCTAGTTTTTTTTTTATCAATTTCACCCAAAAAACTAAAAAAAATTTTCAAAATAAGGCAATATTCCGTGTTTGGAAATTCGAGGGACCGTACCCTATGTGTTGGGTTTCGGTTCTCTTGTTTGACCAAATAATCGAATAATCTTTTGTTATTTTAATAAATGAGTCTTAGGGATTAAGAGACGACCTTGGATTGGAGGATTGAAATTATCGTGTCCTACGTATTGGATGTGATATTTGGTCCCTTGAAATAAGGAAATCTTAATATTCAATTTTAAGAAGGCTCAAACATTCCCAAAAAGACCGAATTTCTAAATTTCGTTTCTAAACTTTCGACATTGGGACATCAATTAATCAACTCGGTACCAATTTTGGGCGTTATGAGGGTGCTAATCCTTCCTCGCACGTGCAACCGACTCCCGAACTGTTTTCTCGAATACTCGAGACCAAAAACTCCGTTTTAGTAAACCAAAATGTTTTATTAAAACAAAGGTGATCCGATCACACCTAATAAAGGTCGGTGCCGACTCCCTTTTTGCCCGTTTTTCAAAACCCAAGGTCGACACCCGTTTTTGTCAAAAAAATGGTTACGACAGCTTGGCGACTCCACTGGGGAACCTTGAGAGTCAGGCCGTAAATTGATTGATTTTTGTCCCTTTGATTGAAAATTAGGAAAATTGTTTTGAAAGATCATGTTTCTCTTTGATGCATTTGCTTGTACTATAGTGTCGGGTCTCATAAAATACTTTGGCATTGCATTGCATGACCATTGCGGTTACACCCTTAAGTGGGAGTGAGAAGATACTCTTTCGTGAGGTTTTTACCTCCGTGCAAGATAGTGGATCGCTTTCGGGATACATCCGTACCTATGTCTTCGTGAGATTTTTATCTCCGTGCAGCCATAGGGAAATGTATTCCTCGAATCAACTCGCCTATATATGAGCCTATAATGGGTGAAGATCGAGGAATCTGCTAGTTCAGGTACCCTTTCTTTAGAACCAAACCACATATAGAGAGACCTAGGAGCCCGTTATAGGTAGAACCGTGTAAACCTTAGTCGCTACCTTAAAATAGGAGTTTGATCATTTTCTGTTAAGTTTCTTTTTTACTTGATACTAACCTGTCGTGTTTTGCTTTTATTGTATGGCATTTCATCATAAAAAGGTGTTGATCCATATTCGGTTACTAAATAGAAAAGCTTAACATGGAAAAGGGATTTCTCAATAGAGTGGAGGATAGTGCGGTGATTGAGTTTGGTCCGAGAGAACACACACAAGAAAAGGGGATAGCATGACGGTAGGGTATGAATCGAGTTATGGGATTTCACCAGACGTCAGTGGCTCAAAATGATCTCATGAGAATTAAAGGAAATATGGAGCTCATGGAGAAACGAGGACAAACAACTGCTCTACTATAATTATGGCGATCCGCCTCTATCTCGCTTGATATCAAGGTAGACGAGTACCTACTCCGAGCTATTACCCAGTTTTGGAACCCCGCCTACAGTTGCTTCTCTTTCGGAGAGATAGATTTGGTGCCTACCATAGAGGAGTATACAGCTTTGTTTCGATGCCCGAGATTTCAAACTGATAAGGCGTATTCAAGGTTTGCAAATGTGCCGGCGTTCTCAAAGAGGCTAATGAACATTACTGGGATGAGCGAGCAATGGGTCACGACCCGGATTAAGCAAAAGGGTGATTGTAAGTGCATTCATTGGAAACACTTAAGGGACTTGATCTTGGCACACCCTGATAGGAAGAAAAGGGTCGACGTATTCGCTCTAAGCATCTATGGTTTGGTCATCTTTCCCAAGGCGTTAGGGCATGTAGAGGATGCGGTTTCAGACCTATTCGATAAACTTGATAAGGGAATTACACCCGTCCCCACAGTTTTAGCCGAAACCTTCAGATCACTGAACGCTTGCCGAAGAGCGGGCGAAGGGAGGTTCGTGGGTTGTGCACAGTTATTGTTATCTTGGTTTCACTGCCATTTTTGGAAGAGAGAAAAGGCCTCATGCAAAGTCTTCTTCGAGAACTACTCTCCTCTAGAGGAATTAACGAGTGTACTAAGGCGGGATGACATATCTAGAGAGAAGTGGATGGCGATTCTCCAAAATCTGCAAGTCAAAGATGTAGTATGGAAAGCTCCGTGGATGACCGCTGATGAGATCTTGTATCGGTGTGGAGGGTTCGACTGGGTTCCTTTACTCGGAATATGGGGAGCTGTCGGGTATGCCCCTTTACTCGGAATATTCCGTATTTTTTTTATTATTACTACTACTATTATACTTATATTATTACTTTGTACATAATTCGTGTCACATCATCATTATTCATCGCATGACCCTATTCACGTTTTGAATTACGTTCATTTAAAACATAACCTAGTTTTTTTTTTTTTTTATCAATTTCACCCAAAAAACTAAAAAAAAATTTCAAAATAAGGCAATATTCCGTGTTTGGAAATTCGAGGGACCGTACCCTATGTGTTGGGTTTCGGTTCTCTTGTTTGACCAAATAATCGAATAATCTTTTGTTATTTTAATAAATGAGTCTTAGGGATTAAGAGACGACCTTGGATTGGAGGATTGAAATTATCGTGTCCTACGTATTGGATGTGATATTTGGTCCCTTCGAAATAAGGAAATCTTAATATTCAATTTTAAGAAGGCTCAAACATTCCCAAAAAGACCCAAATTTCTAAATTCGTTTCTAAACTTTTCGACATTGGGACATCAATTAATCAACTCGGTACCAATTTTGGGCGTTGCGAGAGGTGCTAATCCTTCCTAAATGCACGTAATCGACTCTCGAACCTGTTTTCTCGAATACTCGTAAACCAAAAACTCCGTTTTAGTAAACCAAAATGTTTTATTAAAACAAAGGTGATCCGATCACACCTAATAAAGGTCGGTGCCGACTCCCTTTTTGCCCGTTTTTCAAAACCCAAGGTCGACACCCGTTTTTGTCAAAAAAATAGTTGCGACATATAGACAAAATTCATTTAAAAAAAAACAGTAGACAAAACTCAAACCCTTAACCAACAAAAATGAATAAATTTACTAATTAAATAAATATACCCAATCAAAGCATTTATATATATTGAAACATGAAGGATAAGTGATGACCCAACGTACTCTATAAGAGTATTGATATTGAGTTTCGCTTGCTCGTCTCCTCTCCTCGTCCTCACAGCTAATGACATGATATGATCCCCATGTTTACGTTCAATAATTAATGGTTGAATGACATATTGACATGCTGTATTATTATTTAGCTCAAGCCATATTATACATCATTTATTGTATTTCACCTAAATCTAGACTTGTTCAAATATCACAACTAGAGTTTCTATATCTTTATTTAAGCTGGATTTGAGTCGGTTTATTAATTCGTTATATTATTAAAAAGTGAAAATTTAATTTTATATTAATATAAACTAATAAAATTACTATTTATATTTTAGACTAAATTCGGATGACTCGAATATAAAAGCATCCTATTTAAATTCACCTTGATATCAATAAAGTAGACTTGATCATGGGTCGGATCGTCTGGTTTGGCTCAAAGGCCCGCTTGAAAAATGAGAGGGTTTGGATAAAAATATAAACGCCCAACAAATAGGCTTGGACAAAAAAAAAAAACGAGGTCCGTTTTCTAAACGGGTCGAGCCTTAGGTAAGATTTTTCGTCCCGGGCCTGGCCTGAATAAATTAACTATTTTTTAATAAAAATTTATATTGTTGTTCCTGGTGTAATTTGGTGCTGCTTTTTTTGTTTGGATGTTGTTTTCTATGCGTTTTTACTATTGTTCCGCTGTCATATTTAATATTATTTAGATATTGTAATATTTATGTTTTATTGTTAATATTGCTACTATTTTAATTGCAACTATCTTAAAATAATTCTTTCAATGTATTTTCAATTTGTTTGTTGTTTTAATATCTGCTTTAATGTTTTTAAGTGTATTTGATAAATTATATTTTTTAAAATTTATTGTATATAATAAATAATATAAAAATTTTTAATACCGACCGACCTAGACTCAAATTTGACTTTTATAATTCGAGTCGAGCCTGAGCAAAATTTTAAATTCATTTTTCAAGTTCAACTTCAACCTAAGAAATGAACCTAAAGTTTTGTTGAGACCTAATGCGATTCACGATCTAACTCTAGAACCAACGTAATTGAGGTGGATATAACCCAAAATTTCCGAAGTTTCCTGCGGAAATAGCGCAGAATAATTGTGAAATTGTGAAAATTTAAGGTGGCTCCTAGAGAGACAATCAATACATGCCTCACATCACCAGCATTTGAAGTATAGTATAAAATTCAAATACTTGTATCTTTTCATTTTTCTCATGTACCATGAATCTATGTCCCAGCTTTTTGGCTCCAATCCTACACCATAATTTGAATTTAAAACTTCAAATTAAATTAGATATTTATATTTTATGTATTGATAATGTCAATTTATATAATCTTATGTAAATCGGATTATAACATATCACTAAATCATTTTAAAGTTAAATTCGCTTAATTTTTTGAAAAATAAAATACGAGTGCATTAAATATTTAACCTTTTAATTATAAAAAAAGATGGTATAAAATAATACAAAAATAAATTAATTTCCTGATTTAAAACAACTACCAATTAAATACCTAATAAAAAATTAAACAATTAATCAAGCTATTGAGTCGCAGACTTTCGTCGAAGCCACTAACGTTATTAACTTTGTGTTGACTGACTTGATGGCTTGATAATTTGATGATATGACTTTAGAGAAAGGATTGTATGAAACAGTGACGCCACATCATTTGTATCTCTTTTCTAATAAGTTTACGCCACATCAACATTTTTATCCTGAATTTCAGCATTTTCATCCTGAAAAAAACAAATCCAAATTAAAATCCTGAAATTCAAGATAAGAATACTGATGTGTCATAAAACTATTGGAAAGAGATAATATCCATATTTCATACAATCATTTCTCTATGGTTTTAACGTAGCGCCATATTATATATTTTTTATTTCACATTTATAAAGAACTTGGATAAATGTTTATTTGTCTAAATTCAATATAAATGTGCATTTTTAATGATTTTATATAACTTTTTAATAATTAAAAACGTAAAAACCTAATATTTAAAAATTTTCCAAAATTTTATAACTTTTTAGAATTTTCATAGTGACCTTAACCATTAGCATTAAAAGTAATACACTTTTGAGAACACAAATATAACAAATAATAAAATATTATAATTGCCAACAAATTTTGAACGAAGGGATTAGTATCAAAACATCTCACTTAAAAACTGCAATTCCCATGATTTGTAGTTACATAAGCTGCAATTATAATTTTTTATTTAATTGACATGTTTTATAATATTTTATAATTATAATTTTGAGTTATTTATTAAAAATAAACTAGAAAAAAAATTTCTTTATACTTTTATTATTTATTATATTTGTGTTTTTGAAAATCTATTTTTTTTATCTTATGGTTTAGAAGCACTATAAAAAAATCTAAAAAAATAAGAAAAATCCTAAATCTAAAAACTTCTAAAAATTTGGAAAATTGTTCTAAAATATCATATTTTTATATTATTTATTTTTAAAATTATAAAAAATATAGGCTTATATGTAAAAAAAAAGTCGTTAAAAAAATACAAAAGAAATCAATTAAGCCCATGTATTAAATTTGCACTTAATTAACTCACTACCGTTAACTAAAGTAATCAATTAAACTCATCAATTAACGATTTACATCATTGACCATATTTGACCGTTAAAATAAATTGACAAACTACTTAGATTGTGACAAGTGGCAGCTTATAGTTTAATCTAATATTTTAAAATGATTAAAAATTAGAAAAAAATCAGAAAAATGAGAAAAAAGTTATAAAAAATAAAATATTTAATATTAAAATTATATAAACTTATTAAAAATATAAAAAGGTTATAAATTTTATAAAAATATAAAAAAATCTAATAAATTATAAAATTTTATAAAATTAATAAACATACTTAAATTGTTTAAAATAAAAAATGTATTAGAATTCTTAAAAAATAATAAAAATTATAAAAAATCATAAAAGCTTGACCTGGACCGATTAACTCAAAATAGAAAAGGGTACCGGTCCGGGAAAAGTCATTAGACCAGTTGACTTGAAAACCGGGCGGTTGAACTGATTTTTTATTTTTTTAATATTTTTATCAAACCAAAATGATTATTATCCAACTATTAGCATATTTCAAAATGAAATATTCTAATCAAGGTTTTCATAATCGGATTGGTGGTTGAATCGATCAAGCTACTGGTTTGCCAATTCGACTGATTTGTCTAGTTCAACTTAATAAAATATTAAAAACCTAAAAAAATAAAAAAATTGGTTCAATTGCCCAGTTCCCAAATCAACCAATCTAATGACTTTCTCTAGACCAATACCCTTGCCGATTATAATCCAATCAGTCCAACAGACTTATTTGATCTGGTTTAAGTTTTTATGATTTTTTTTTTATAATTTTTATAAGTTTATATCAATTTTAATACTTTAATCATTTTTATAATTGTGTATTCTTTTTAAATATGTTGTATTAATTTTATAAATATTTATTAGATTTTTTATACTTTTAATAATATCTATATTTTTATAATTTTTAAATAATTTTTATAAATTTAAATCAATTTTCGTATTTTTAATAATTAATAATTTTAATATTCTTATAAATTTTCTTATTTTTCTGATTTATTAATCATTTTATGGGAAAATATTATATTAAACCAGAAACTACTGCATGTCACTATTTGATTGGTTTGTTAATTTATTTTAACGATTAACATGATCAATGATAGAAATTGTTAACGGATGAACTTAATTATTTATTTTAATTAACAACAAGAGCTTAATTGGATATAAATTTAATACAAAAATTTAATCAATTTTTTTAAATATTTTATTTAAGACTTTCTAGATTTATATGCCAAAAATATGTAATTATTAAAAAGTGTTATGGATATATATATATATATTCAGATAGATCTCTTTTTAAACATCGATTTATCAAGATTTATTCTTGAAGTACAATAAGAAAAAAATAAAATCTTAGAAAATCTAGGAAATGTCACATTATCATCTTGCCATATCATCATTCTACTTAACACAAAGTTAACAATGTTAGAGGCTTTCACGAAGGTTTGCAATTTAATGGTTTCATTTATTATTTATTTTCGATTAAGGGTTTACTTGTTTTTTTATTATTAAGAGCTTTATTGATTGTCAAGTTGTTTTACTTGGATTTTTTTTATATATTAAATCTGAAAAAATAATATAAATTTTTTAGTTGGAATTACGTAAGCATCTTTCTTTTTAAATTTAGTATTTAGAGAATGCAAAATTTTAATTTAGCATTTAAATTTTATTTTTGTTTGTTATATTTTTCTAGTCTAAGACACGTGGCAACACAACAAGTTTTATAAATGTGCTCACAAACATCCTTCCATTCATTACCAATCGAATAGTCGTCAAAAGATCAATGGCTTGGAAGGACCAATTCCAATCAACCTCCCATTCTTCCCAAAAAGGTCTCGTCCATCCGTTACTCAGGACACCCTCTCTTCTATTAAGAACATGATTGTTAGATCACCAACTCCTACCTGAATACTAACAGCTATACACCACAACACAAAAAGAATGATAGGATAAGTTCTATCACAAACATCCTCCTCATGCACCCCGCAATTGTGACAATTTCTCTAAACACAAAACCTCCACTGTATATACCCCTCGGCTTGATGAAGAAAAGATCGACCCTCAAGCATTCTAGCCTCCTTACTATCCTTAACCTTCTCTCTTACTCCCAACTTCCTTACTTGCATTACTCTTTTGCTTTTCCACGCAACCATGATGAATTGATCTTCCTCAGCACAATTGCATCTTCCTCCTTGTCTCATCCCTTATTGATACACCACATCAACATTGTTATATGATTCCTTTTACTGCAAGTGAAAAAAAAATCACAAACACATGGTAAAATATCACATTCTTTTTTTTTATTGAATTTTTTTAATTTTTAATTTTCTAATTACCATATTGAAAAATTGAGATAGTGAAGGGGTGAATGTGTATTTAGCCTTTTCTATTATTAGATGAAAATTGTAAATAAAAGTGGTACAATAGTTTTTGGAATCAGATCAGTGATCAATTTGATTAGACCATCGATTCTTAGTTTAACTAATTCAGTCGTTGGTACGATTTCAATTAAATTAATTATTAAAAAAATCATAAAATTTAAAACTATTAAAAATTATAAAACCCAATTCAACTGTTAACTTGTCCCGTTTTTAGCTCGATTCATATCGGTTCAGAAATCTATGAATTATTTTCTTTACTCCGAATAAAATGTATCAACCAATTCATAATCCAATTAACTCAATTACCAGTCCAATCTAATTTAGGGTGAGTTTAGATGAGCGATTGAGTGCGGTGTGGTGCGTTTAGTTTACTTTTTGTCTCACGCTACAGTATCACTACAGTACCTAATCTCACCGCCACCGCTATTTTTACACTAACCGCAGATAAACGCACCACCCATCTAATCCCAACCTTAATATGTTTTGTCCATACAAACGATTCTTCCCCGTCTCTTCCTTTTCTTTTTAACTTTTATCCATCCATACTTTTTAACACCCCAAAAATTATATATATTATCTTCACCACGAAAGTGGATGTGATGACATGTTGTAATCTAATAACGGTTATTATTGCATATTTTAAATGGTAGATAATTTCAAATAACAATAATAAATTGCAGGTACTTAATTATGATGAAAATAAATTATAGGTACTTAATTTAAAAATATATACAATATGGAGGAAGGAATGATTATGTCAGTCTAGTTTAAGGTGTTAATTGGATTTTTTTTTTCTAAGCACCAAATTGAAAAAAAAAAAAAAATGAGACAGTGAAGGGTGAATGTGTATTTATTCTTTTCTATTGCCGGATTATGTTTTAAATAATTAAGGGAAAGTTGGCAAATGGTGGATGCTTAATGATGAAGGAAGACAAAAATGCATAATCATGGCACCCTTAATTCATTATGATTTTTCAATTTCATGCAATTGCACATTTGTAAAAGCTATAGTTATGATAATCAGATAATTAAGGTTGAACCATAATCGCCAATTTCCACATTCTAATTATCAAAAATTAACCTTCCACCTAAAGGCATGCATAATTAGTTAACAGAAATAAAGCTAATTAATTGTAAGAATAGAAAAACAAAACCATAAGAGCTTCTCATATTAAAAAAAGGTTGTACTTGTTTTCGGCTTAAATTTCACTTTGCATCCTCGACTTTCATTCCGTCCATTAAGTTAGCCCATTGTTAAAAAAATTCACGTGTTCACATATTCACCCCTAAATTTTTAATGAAATTCTCACTTTCAACCCTTGTATAGTAGTCAAAATCTCACTTCAACCCTCACGTATTCGCATTTGATTGGTTTAAAGGACCATGCGGGATTATTTTAAACGGAAATGGTCAAAGGACTAAAGTGATCGACACAATGAAAATAAAAGGGGCAAAGTAAAAATTTCACTATGATACAAGGAAAAAAAAACAGTATTAAATGTAAAAAGGTAGAAAGACCTCTTTGGTCCCGCTTAATTTTGAATTTGAGTAAATTGGTCCCTCTCAAAAAAATTAAAGCAATTTAATCTCAGTCAATTTTAAACGTGAGCAACTAAGGATAATTAATCATGACATTAATGTTTTTCATCAATTATACGTGTTTTTGATTGGTATAATAATAAATTTAGCCCTCAAAATTTACACATTATATCAATTTGGCCTTAACTTAATAAATTAATCCCATAACATTTGTGCAAATTTATAAATGTTGAGGTTAAATTAGTTTATTTTAAAAAAAAATTAAGGTCAAAATGACAAAAATATGTAAATATCGAAGGCTAAATTTGTTACTATACCAATCAAAATTATGCACAATTGATGGAAGACGTTAATACAGTGATTAATTGTCCTTATTTGCCTACTTTCCAAATTGGCAAGGATAAAATTACTCCAATTTTTTTGAGAGGGACCAATATGCTCAATTTCGAAATTGAGTGAGACTGGAGAGGTCATTTTACCAAAAAATAGTAAATAGAGGCAGTGAAACCATCTCATAGGATTCCTTCGGCAAATTACCAAAAAGACAGTGAAAGCAAAACAACAGTTCAAAAAGCTAAAGCTGAGAAAAACACACACTGACAGAGTAATCAAAAAAATTCAAGACACAGAAAAAAAAGTTTTTTTTTTTTTTTTTTTTTGTCTCGTTCTAATTTGCTGTTGTAACTGTGTTTTTTTTTTTTTTTTTGGTAAGACACCCACAAAAATTTTTAAGGGTGAAGATTGATTTTATTATTTTAAAGCCGCCATGAATGTTTTTCACTATGCTACTGTTCATCCATTTCTCTGGGCGGGAATAAAGGGCCAGCTCCATTTCAAAAACTAAATTAAAAAAATATTATAATAAAAAGACAAATGTCATAATGTATTTTGAATTTTTTTAAAAAACAGGAAACAACTTGAATATTTTTTTTTTCCTAGTTTTTGAGTTTTGAGGCTTCCAACTCACATGCTGTTATCTGTTTCCATTTTTTTATATTTAATAAAAAATAAAACTCAAAGGAAAAACCAGAAAAAGCAAAGAAAAGGCCAAGAAATAGAAGCCCAAATTATCTGAAAACTTGATTATCCTAATGTTTTCTTTTTTCTCGGCTGATTAGGTACAGACATTCCACAGATTTTTCTTGCAGAGTTTGTTTGAATTGTTTTTCTTTTCAAGCCCTTAGAACTAAGATATCAAATCTGAACTCAACTTCGGTTTCCCATTGTTTCTTTCTAGTTCCACGTCTGGTTTTTTAAGGTATTTGATCAGTGTCAGCTCAGCTGCTCTGATTCCTTCAAGTTTTTTGTTTCTCCCTTTATTTAACATTTCAAGTTGGCTTTATATCTGGGTTTTGTTTAGTTTTAAATGAAATCTCAAGAATAAGTACTTGAGCTTCTTAGCTTTAATGGGTGTCTCAAGCTTAAGATCCTTTTTATTGGGTTTTTGGTTTCTGGGAATTTCTTTTCAGCTACTGTTTCATTGATTGAAATTTTTGTTGCATGGTAGTGGGTCATTTTTGTTTTGGAAAGACTTGTAAAATGAGATGATTAGTTCTAGTTTTTGAGATACTATTTATGGTAACTAAAGCTGCCATATTCTTCTATTCTTCAGCAAAGTATTTAGATAGTAGTTTCATTTTCCTCTGTTATTAAAAAAAAAAAAAGATAAAAACTTTTTTGGGTGTTTATAAGTTTTATCTGTTGTTGTTGGGATTGGAGACAGTTAGAGGTTTAGATTTGAAGCAAAGTTGAGAAAAATGAATAAGCCAAGTAATGTTGTTATTCATTAATTTATTTTTTGCCTTCTTTAAAAGGATTTTCGGGATAGTATATGGTGACATCTTGAACTAGGCTTTGCTTCTCGTGTGTATGTAAGTGCAGAAGAACAATAAGTGCAGAAGAACAATCTCTGATGAGCTAAGTGGTGCTGGATATTTCAAACTTGCTATGGAAAAAAGGAAATGGCTGTGGAAGAGGAGGTCTTCTGAGAGGAGTCCCGGCGAAACCGACACTTCCGGATCGTTATCGTCACATTCTGAGAGATACTCCGATGATCAGGTTGGCCTATGTGTGTGGAAATTAACTGGTGTTGGTTAAATGCTAATGTGAAATTCTGGAGATTTTTTGTTTGTATCATTTATATAATAGTGTTAGTTGCTTAAAGTTCTTTTGCCTCAAAACTGCTGTTCATCTTTTGTCCCCATCAAACCTCCTTTGATTTCATTTTACAGCTCATTTATTTTCTTTTCATGTTTTTGGCTGTCAAGTTGCTTCCTGTCCAGTCATAAAAATAATTAAAAAGGGGATTAAAAATACAGTGTGAAGTGCATGAGTAGCTTCACTTACCTACTGGGGTTATCATATGTTAGGATCCATTCGGATAAGAAGATTGGCTCCGTTAAGATTAAAAACAGCCGAGCCGGTGAAACTAGTTAACGATATTAAAATATCAAGTGTCATATGTGACTGATGTGACTTGGATTGGATAGTTGAGAAATGCAATGCTGGAAGAGTGAATAACATTACTTTAACCTATCCTTATCCAATATTTGTTTTATAAATCTCTTAATTAGTTAAGGGGTTAAAGTTGGTTTTTGAATCTGCTTTTGCTATGATGCTATCATGCTCTGCTACTCTTAACTCTTCATCTTCCTTGAAGTATTAATGTTCGTTATCAATTTTCTTCCACATTCCTTGTATGGAAACCGATGTTCTTTTTTGTTGTTTTATTTATAAGATAGAGTTGGATTTATGCTTGAGTTTTTTATAAAGCTTGTCTGTTTTCTGATTATTTGGTCCAGAATCTCTTGGTTTTTCTCAGTTAAGATTGATTCTCAATTCTCTCTAATTGTTGAAGCAGGATGTTTCCAAGTTGTCGCCACCACCGAATAATAACACACAATCTCCTGAAGTGTCGTCAAAGGCTTCAACCAATTCCGAAGATGTTACGGATAGCGTTAAGATCTTGACAGAAAAGTTATCAGCTGCACTAGTTAATATTAGTGCCAAAGAGGACTTGGTGAAGCAACATTCCAAAGTTGCGGAAGAAGCTATTGCAGGTATTACCGACGGTTACACGCTTGTAAATGTGTTTCTAAGATGATTTATTCATCTTCTTTGACATTGTTTTCTCTGTTATAGTCTACTCGCTGCCTATGTTATTTGAACTTGAGAATGAGCATTGGATATGGATATGTCTCCATTGTAAGAATGATGAATCTGAGTAACATAGCTTACTATTTGGTCTACTTGGTCGTTGGTTGTTTTAAACTTAGGTTGGGAAAATGCTGAAAATGAAGTAGTAGTGTTGAAGCAAAAACTTGAGGCTTCAATTCAGCAAAACTTGACACTAGAAGATCGTGTGAGCCATCTCGATGGAGCTCTCAAGGAATGTGTAAGGCAGCTAAGACAAGCGAGAGAGGAGCAGGAGGAGAAGATTAGTGAAGCCATTGCTAAAGCTGCCCAGGATTGGGAAACTACCAAATTCGAACTCGAAAGCAGGTTGCTTGATCTCCAAGCTAAATCTGAAGCTATTAATTCCAAGCTTCCTCCTCAGGTTGGTCCTGAGGTTTGGCGAAAGATAGAAGATTTAGAGAAGAAAAATGCGGACCTCAAGCTTGAGCTCTCATCTCAGTTGGAGGAGATGGAAATCAGAACAATTGAGAGGGACTTGAGCACCCAAGCAGCTGAAACGGCTAGCAAACAACACTTGGAGAGTATAAAGAAGGTAGCAAAGCTTGAGGCCGAGTGCCGAAGACTCAAAGCAATAGCTGGTAAATCTCCGAATATCTCCTCAATTTATGTCGAACCCCTTACTGATAGTCAATCAGACAGTGGAGAACGGGTTAATCTTGTGGAGATCAATACTCACAAGATGATTTGCTCGGAAGCAAACAAAGGAGAACTCAGTTGTTCTGATTCATGGGCATCAGCCTTGATTGCAGAACTTGATCAATTCAAAAACGAAAAGACTGTCAACCGAAGCCTCCCAGGTTCTTCCATTGAGATTGATATCATGGATGATTTTCTTGAGATGGAACGGCTTGCTGCTTTGCCTGAAACCAAGAGTAAAAACCAATGTCTTGAATCGAAAGCTATTGCCAAAGTATCTAATAACGATGATGATGGCTTGTTGTTGAAGGCTGAGCTTGAAGCCATGATTCATCGAACAACGGAACTTGAAAAGAAGTTGGAGAAGATAGAAGTTGAGAAGGCTGAACTAGAAACTGCTCTTACTAAAACTCGAGAAAGCCTCAATGAATCCGAACTGCAGTTGAGGAACAGTGGACTAAAATTGGAGGAGTTGCAAAGGGAGCTCAGCATGGCAAATGAAGCAAAGCAAAATCTTGAGTCTCAACTCAGGAACATGGAAGCAGATGTAGAGACAATGTCATCAAAGATTGAATCATTAGAAAAAGAAATCGAAAAGGAAAGGACCTTATCTGCTGAGGTTTCAGTTAATGCAAATGAATCAAAGAAAATGTTGGAGTCTCAACTCATTAGTGTCGAAGTCGAAGCTCGAACTATGTCTGCAAAGATCGATTCATTAGAAACAGAAGTCGAAAAGGAAAGGGCACTTTCAGCACAAATAACAGTCAAGTGTCAAAAACTGGAAGAAGAGCTGTCGAGGAAGAAACAGGAAACTGAGCTCCAGCAAACTGTTAACTCAAACGTCGAAGTGAAGATAAAACAGGTAACTCTTTGGTTTTGATGCATCTAAACTAATCTAAGTGCATCTCTAATGTTTCCCATTAATTGTGGACTTACTAGAGAGTTTATGGGATATTTTATCTGATAATCACGAGATGCTATGGCAGGAGGATTTGACTGCTGCTGCTGGAAAACTTGCCGAGTGTCAAAGGACAATAGCATCTTTAGGACAACAACTGAAATCTCTTGCAACACTGGAAGACTTTTTAGTCGACAGTGCGAGCATACCTGAGTTCCCTAAAGGACGGTCATTGATTCCTAAAGCTGGTGGAGAGCCTTGGAATTTACATTCCAATGAAACATTTTCACCCAAAAGAGATCCAGAGTCTCCGAGAACTAGTTTTGATAAGAACAATGGAAACACACCCCCATCTTCATCCTCCTCTTCATCTATCATGACATCGAATCATGCCAGTTCCGAGAAGAACAGAAATGGGTTTGCAAAATTTTTCACTCGGAGTAAGAACGGGATACAACTAGAAATTTAAGAACAAGTTGTAAAACAAAGATATAGTTTTGTCATATTAAAGACGGTGATTAAATGCTGTTTGATCACCTGTTATTATTGTTGTTACTTCACTCTTAGGTTGTCTCATGTAATGCTATTATTATACATGAATGGTTGTGTTCAAATTGAAATATCAACATTCAAATGCTTGGTGATTTTTACGCTTTCTGAATCTGTCCATGAAAATGAATGCATTTTGCTGTACCTTTGATGTTTACTTGACAGTAGCATTTCAAGTATCCTGATAAATTTCGGCCTTGAAAACAATCAAAATAGTAACGTGGGAGGAAGGTGAATCAGACTTATTCAGTTGCAAGTGGATCATATAGGTATAATCCAAAGCAGAAAAGGGAAAAGGGAAAAGGGAAAACGGAAAAGGGAAAAGGGAAAAAATGGGGTGAGAGAGGCTCGAACTCTCGACCTCAGGATTGCTCAGAAGCTATGAGACCTACGCGCTAGCCACCTGCGCCACCACCCCACGTTGATTATATACTTAATATAGCTAATGTGAATTATATGTTGGTTTGAACTCCAGAGAGGCACTAACGTCGCAAACATGAAAAGAGCATAAGGCTTTACCAAACAAGTGTCCATCAAAACCAGATGCCAAAGCAAAAGTCACAAGGTCGAACGACAATTTATGGGATGACCCGTGGAGCACCAAGACACCGCTTCGCATCGATGGCCTAAGATCGACGAAGAAAGGAACGCATGAACTCCAGTTATTATGTCGAACACAAAGGGAAAAAAAAAAAAAAAACCTAAGCGACAAACGGAGGTGTAAGCGGTGCTGGCCTAAAGGCCAAGCGGAAGCAAAAACTTGGAATAGCGAGAAAAAGCTTTGTAGAGAGAAGGGAGAGCGTCCCTAGGCTTATATTGAACAACGGTGCTGGCCTAAAGGCCAAGCGGAAGCAAAAACTTGGAATAGCGAGAAAAAGCTTTGTAGAGAGAAGGGAGAGCGTCCCTAGGCTTATATTGAACAACCAGATTTCCAAGTCATACGCTTCAAACTTCAGATATAAAAAAACTTAAACAAGGTGGCTCTGACAAAAGATGGATATTAGATAACAAGGCTAATAAAGAGGTATTTGCCGAGGGCCAAGGCAGGCTCACGTACAAGTACTGCTCTTCACTAAACCCTAAATCACTACTCTAAGGTATAATGTGAGAGAGAAGTCCTAATCTCAAGTAAGTCCTACACATATTATCCTCTTATCTCTTACATCTATATAGTTGAAATCATCAAGCCTCCTGTTAAGTTAAACATCAAGAGCATTTCTCAGGAGCCCCTAATTTTTCATTTGTTTTTATAGGCTTTTTTATCACCTATTCAGTTTAATACCCTGAAACACTAATCGAAGTCAAATAAATTCGACTTTATAAAAACTTGTCAACAATATTTTATTATTAATTGAAAAGTTTATCAAATCCAATCCAAATTTATAAAGAAAAGAATCCAAAAATGTTGGATAATTACATTAAATCCAAGTTGGATCGAATTAAAAATATATATAAATAATTTTAATCATGTATAAGATTAAAATTTAAATTTTTTTTTAGAATTAAAAGTACACATGAATTAAGCTGAACTTATCTAGATCTGACTAGTCCAAAAGCCCATTTGAAAAGTGACCCAAAATTATATTTGGTTAAAAAATAAGGTCCGTTTTTTAAATGGGCCGACCTCAGGTAAGCTTTTTCGGCTCGAATCTATCTCGGTCTGAATTTAAAAAAAAGTGCTGCTTTTTGTTATTGTTTTCATTGTTTTTTATATTGTTGTCGCTGTTTTGGTGTCGTTTTGTTAGTATATTACTACTATTTTGTTATTATTATTTAAATATTATATAAATCTTATTTTATTATTAATTTTGTTATTATGTTAGATGTATTTGCTTGATAAGTTGTACTTTATTTTTAATTTGTTGGAAAATATTTATTTTAATATTTTTAGTGTATTTGATGTATTATATTTTATAAAACTTATTTTTATATAAAAATAATAATGTAAAAGAATTTAATACGGACACACCAAGTTGAGTTCGAGTTTTAACATTTTTATTCAGGTCGAATCTGAACCTAAAAAATAAGTTTAAAATTCTATTGAGACCTGATCTGAACCGAATTAAAGTCTAATCTTGACTTCACTTAATCAAATAGGTCGACTTATTATTTAGAAAATAATAAAAATATATATTTTTTAAATTTAATTATAAAATAAAACTCAACTGAATTGATGGGATTGGACAGACCAACCTATGAACGCGTCTTGGATATTTCCTTCGTACTAAATTCAACGCATGGTTAAAGAAAAGCCGGTTTAGGAGATGGAGAAAGATACCTTGTAGCATCCAAGCTGGCAGGAAGCGGAGATATGAAAAACACCCTGCCCCCACGACAACAAAGGTACTCCCTCAGGCTGTCAAAGCGTGTGGATACTGGACCTGCCACGTGTATGACATTAATGTCCACGTTTATCCACGTGGCATTCCACAAAGGCTTGCCAAGATCGCGCGCAACACCAACCCCTTATCCAACAAAATCCCCTTTGTTTTTGCTTACACTTCTCTCTTTCTTCCTCCCCCCTTCCCCACCCCCAAAACGGCTCTTTTGAAAACGCCATGACCGCCATAGCTGCTGCTGTTGCTTTATCCTTGCCAATCTCTTTATGCAATTCATGCAAGGTTTCTAAAAAGGTACTGTTTTTCCTGCTTTTTACAATGTTTGACTTGTCATTTTATTTTAGTTTTTCTTTTGTGGCTGTGAAGCTATAAAGTTCGGTTTTTTATTTGTTTTTAAGCTTAAAGTAAATGGGTTTATTCTAAACTTAATTGAAGTCCCGATCCTAATGTATATTGCAACTTTTTTATAACTTCATTATATTCACTTCACTTGCATTCACTAGTGAAAAAGAAACTTATTCCGAATATCTGTACAGTTTTCTGCTAAGTATAAGTTCCATGATTTTGTTGAACTTTTAGTCTCTTAAGTTAGTTTTAGATGGTGGTTTCAACTTTGGAAAACATTGTACTTTGTTTGATTGTGTTGCTTGAGTAATTTGTGGAGGTAAAATTGATCTGTGGCTTATAGTGGATATTTTGGTGCAGTTTCAGGGCATTAAAGGAGGGTTTGGGGTGTTTGCGGTGTTGGGGGAGGCAAATAGCTTGGGGCCAGGCGATAAGAAGAGCCCCTGGGGCACGTTGTTTGATGTAGAGGATCCAAGGTCTAAAGCCCCGCAATGTAAAGGGAGGTTCTTAGATGTATATCAGGCATTGGAATTAGCTAGATATGATATTCAGTACTGCGATTGGCGGGCTCGCCAAGACTTGCGCACGATTGTGCTTCTTCATGAAAAGGTCTTCTTCGACTTGCTGATCACTTCGTGTTGTGAACTTTTAGTTTTGTTTTTAGTTATTTTTTACAAGAAAATCCGTGTTTTGTGATGTTTTTACTGTTTACCTTGTACTTTTCTTTTTCAATTTAATCATGTGGGAAGTTTGTGTTGTTTAATTTTCGTAGTTATGGTTGTAGGTAGTGGAAGTGTTGAATCCGTTAGCTCGTGAATACAAGTCTATTGGCACTATGAAGAAAGAACTCGCAGAATTGCAAGGAGAACTGGCACAAGCTCACAAACAGGTACATGAAACTAGCAGTTAATGGAACTGTGATTCTTATAATTTGATTAGGATGTGCATGCCTCAATAAGATATATAAACAGATGCAACGGTTCTGGGCTATCCAACTGATTTGATACTTTTCTTTTTCTACAAAAACCAATCTGACCACGACTTAATTAATTACCATAGGTATGTATCATTTATAATAAAAAGGAAAAATCACGGAGTCCCGACTTTGGTGTCATAGCCTATTTCGATTCTGATTCAAGAGAAATAACAGGTACATATATCGGAAGCAAGGGTTTCTGCTGCTTTGGATAAACTAGCATACATGGAGGAATTGGTTAATGGAAAGCTGTTGGAAGATAGGACCAAAATGGAGTCCAGCATAGCAGCCCCTTCTTCGAGTACGTCAACACAATCTCTGGATACTATGAAGAGGCCCCGGAAAAGCTTGGATGTGTCAGGTCCGGTTCAACCTTATCACCCCCGCTTGAAGAACTTCTGGTATCCTGTTGCTTTCTCCACTGATCTGAAGGATGAGACTATGGTAAGCTATAGTTCAGAACTATAATATTACTTATCATCTCAATACTGACCATTTTATGTCATGTCTCTGCATATTAGCATACATCCTCATTCTGCACCAGGTTGATCAGCTTAGGTGCTTCCTTTTTGCTTTGTAGTTTTCATTGATCAACTAGTTAAGAAATGATTTCTTGCTAATGTCTTGGTACTACATTGTATTTCAGATTCCAATTGATTGCTTTGAGGAGCCATGGGTTCTTTTTCGAGGAAAAGATGGGAATCCAGGATGCGTCCAGAACACTTGTGCACATAGAGCATGCCCTCTTCACCTTGGCTCAGTAAATGAGGGTCGTATCCAATGTCCCTACCATGGTTAGTATGAGTTTAGCAAGTTCACAAGCATTTGGCTATCATATTTTTCTGAAAAGGCGACACATGAATGATTTACGTATTATATATTCTTGGAATGATATATCAGGGTGGGAATACACTACAGATGGAAAATGTGAAAAAATGCCATCTACGCGATTACTTAATGTGAAAATAAAGTCATTGCCATGTCTTGAGCAAGAGGGAATGATCTGGATTTGGCCTGGGGATGACCCACCATCGACAACTCTTCCTTCCTTACAACCTCCTTCTGGATTTGTAATTCATGCCGAGGTATGCTGTAGTTGCTTTTGCGTGATTACAAGGAACATGTGAACTTTTTTCAAGCGACTTGATGAAAGACAACTTTATAGCTCAAGCAAAGTCCCTACTATCTCACGTAGACATTTTGCTGATAATTTGCAGATTGTCATGGAACTTCCTGTTGAACACGGGCTACTGTTGGATAACCTATTGGATCTCGCTCATGCACCTTTTACTCACACTTCCACTTTTGCCAAGGGATGGACGGTTCCCAGGTTTGTTTCCTCATGCAAGGCTTAGGAAAGGAAAAAAAATTATAATGATAATATGCTAATAGTGCATTGTAGGTATCTATTTTGAATATGTGATCTTACACTGCATAATCTGAACATCTCAGTCTGGTGAAATTTTTGACACCTGCATCTGGTCTCCAAGGTTACTGGGACCCATATCCCATTGACATGGAATTTCAACCACCTTGTATGGTCCTATCGACCATTGGTATATCAAAACCGGGCAAACTGGAAGGACAGAGTACAAAGGAATGTGCGACACACCTTCACCAGCTTCATGTATGCTTACCGTCATCGAGAAATAAGACAAGACTGTTATATAGAATGTCACTGGATTTTTCTCCCTTGTTGAAGCACATTCCTTTTATGCATTATTTATGGAGGCATTTCGCGGAACAGGTAAAAATATATCCTACTTTTTCATTCTTTGGATAGTGGATCATGATCAAATTAATTCCTTGCTGAAAACCTTCTTGAAGTCCTTGGTTGTATGTCCAAATGACTTGCTGAACAGATTGGTAGTATTTGATAGGCTGACAGCTATGAGTAAGTTTGACATTCATCTAGTAGCACATACTATTTATCTTCTGAAAACAGTTAACTTGAAAATTCCCATGTAGCACAATTTAAGCTATGGTTTTTGTTACTGAATGCCTACAAGAAGTGCAACGGTGTCATCTTTAATCTTTGCTTTTACAGAACTGTTTTTCCCTTTATTTATAGTAGGGTTTGATTGAATTGCAGACATGTTTGATACCTATCAACCTTGCTCGTAACTAATATGTTCGGTCTATGCTTATAACGCCTATTCAATACAGGTCTTGAATGAGGATCTGCGACTCGTGATCGGCCAGCAAGAACGTATGTTTAATGGGGCAAATGTCTGGAATTGGCCGGTAGCTTATGATAAGCTAGGAGTGCGATACAGATTATGGAGAGATGCCGTTGAACGAGGATCTAAACCGTTGCCATTCAGCAAACCGATGTAAATTTTAACTCTAGCAACCATATTTAACATCCTTTCTCACATTATTGGGACCAACTCTCGCACTCTCAAAACATATTATCAAGGTTTGGCATTGGTACATCGAGGACAACCGAAAGAGATTCAGGCGGAAACTGTGTATTTTGATCCGAGACAGGTACGAGTTGGTGTCTAGTCATTGTAAAAGAAAATAGAATTTGTACACTGCTTCTTATAGTTTTTGTGTACAGCTAAATTAAATCCCCATTTTCTTTATCTCTTTCGATAACCCTGGACCAGAGAAATGATTGGAAAAATTGTTTTTTTTGGCCTTGGAATTTAGAAGCCAATGTTAATTTCTAGTACTGCAGCAGCAAAGATCTTTGTACCGTGTAAAAACTGATGTTTAATGAAAAAATCCAAATTTGCGTATGACCTTTTTAAACTCATCTTGCTTGCTCCCCAAGGCAAGCTATCCTGTTTAAAACAATGCAGTGATCAAAATGGACCACTATATTTCTATAGTATTGCATGATATTTAGACTATGCACTTCAAGAGGTTATTCACAAAGTACGTCTAAAAGACTAAAATGCACAAATGTCTATCTCGAGAAGATTAATCAACAACCTACCTACTTAATAGTAGAGAAGATCATATCAGATGAAAATCAAATCAACTTGGCATTTGATAGCGGCACAATGGGCACAAGTGACTTGCTTTTAACCACTTAATAATGCAAGCATCATGGTAAACATGTTGGCAAGGCATCAAGGCAACCTCATTGCCATCAGAAAACTCGTCCAAACAGATCATGCATTCTTTGCATGAACTCGGTCCTTCAAGGAATCTCCCTCTTTTCATCAAAGGTTGAAGATCTTCTTCATCACCCCATTTAAACCTTTTCAAATCTTCAATGGATGAACAAGTAGCAGGCTTGAAACTGAAAGCATCCAATGACTCTTCGACTACCTCAGACACATCCTCATCAGCATCACCAATAATCACCCACTCATAGGCCTCATCATCAGCCAGCACGTCGAAATTTACTTCTATTTTGAGGTATATGTGTTCACATCTGATGTTAACGGCGGCACCATGAGCCGCCCGAGCAATATCCAAGACATAAGGAACAGCAACGGTTCGAAGATAATCCAGAGGTATACCAGTGTAAGCAAGCATCGAAAACACGGTGTCGGGGCCACACCCTTCACAACAAAACATGTTGCGATCATAGGTAAAGGATTGAATAAAACTTGCAAACGTCGCATCCCAGTTTTCAGACGAAGGGTAGCGAATCTCGACATCAATGTTAAAAACATCCTGTGGAACATTAGAACAACAACGAGAACAGCGTTGTTGATCGGCTTCTCCTTCTGTCATCTTGATGAAATAACATGGGTTAGTTTATTTCCTTCCTTACTCTACACCAAATAGGAGTTAGGTATTCGTAAAGAATTTGTATTTGATGCGGACTGTTATGGAACTAATTAATAAATAATAATTAAAATTTAGTATATATCTTTTAAGAACTTGGGTTCTAAATTTAGAGATTGTTGTTTAGAATTAGAATTTATATTAAATTTCTAATGTTAAATTTTAAGCTTGTGTTTAAATAAACTTATTAATATTTAATTTTCAATCTTATTTTTTTTTTTGGGTGAATTACAATAGCAGGGCAAAGCCCAATCAATAAACGCAATTAACGCGATTCAAATCTAGACCACACCTGAGACGATGAACACTCTGACTATTATGCCATCACATATCACATGGCGTTCAAATTATTGTTTTTCAATCAATAGTTAACATATTGTATTTTACTAAAGATATAAAAGACTTGACACTATCTAATATTCAACTTATTTTTTAACTGAATTGATCGGTTGGACTGGAAAATGGCCAATATACTGGTCCAAACAAATGGTTAGATCAAATTTGAGCAACCAATTGAATTGAGTTAAAAAATTGTAAATGTTAAAGGCTAACAAGGTTTAAAATTTTCAAAAACCAGTTGACTCGCGAATTGATATGGACTATTTAAATCGGGTTAAAAAAACAGTTAAACTTGCAATTAAACCGGTTTTTATAATTTTTAATAATTTATTTGCCTTGAATTGGCCAGACGAATCGTTTTGAGAACCAATTAGTCAGATCACTTTGAAATCAGTTTAGGTTCAACCAGTCCTTGCGGTTTGCGGGTCAACCGATTTTTTATCTCTCAATGGTCCAATACTTCAACCTGTTCGAATTAGTTCGATTTAGATAAAATTGAATTTTGAAATTTTGGTTAATATCTTTTAAATCATTTTTATTTTTATTATTTGAATTTTAAATAATCTTATTTTTTTCATAATTTTTTTAATTTTTATGTAAAATATGAAATAATAATTTTATTTTTTTAATAAAATTATGTATTTTTAAAGGGTAATGACCAAATTGACCAATAAATGTAAATGTTGAAGTTAAAAAAGTTATTTTACCTTTTAACATTGTTAACTTTTAACAGCAAAATTAAAGGGAAGGACCAAAGTTTTTAAATAAAAATGTACAGGGACTCAATATCTCAAAATTAAAGTATAAGATAAATTTTAAATTTCGAAAGAGTACAAGAACCTTTGACATATTTAAACAAAAAAATAAACACAAATAACCGGATTTGAATTTATGCTTCTTTTACTTTTTCACAATTGTAATTCATCATCAAAGCTTCATATATATATTTCTATAAATATATTTGTTCGATAATTTATTTTGGCTTAAACCATAAAATGATACCTAAACTGTATCATTTTTCTTAAGTTGATACTTATTTATTTACTTTATTATGAATGGTAACTAAATTATACTCCATGACAAAAAATGGTATCTAAACTATTCTCCGTTACACAAATTATAAACGTATTCCTCCTTTTATTTTTCATCTAAGAACTCTAATGACGGAAAATTCACAAACTCATCAAAAAATATTCAAACCCAATTTTCAGCTATAGAACCCAAATTACGATGGGTAGGGGTGTTTAAACGGTTAACCGAATTGCATTAGTATTAACCGAATTTTTTAATCCTTTAACTGTTGATCAAATCGAATTTTTTTCACAAAAAAGCAACCGAACCGAAATTTATGTTTTGTTTTTTTTAAATAAGTATAAAAATATATCATAAAAATAAATTGATAATGTTCATTTGACTGAATTAGTAATAGCCTAATACATATAATATACAATATTTTTTATTAAGTTCGGTTAATTAACCGATTTTGAACCGAATTAATCGTTAACTCAAATTTCAAAAAAGTCTTTAACTGATCTCCGACCGAACTAGATTGATTAACCAACCGATTAACTCAATTAGATCGATTCAACCAATTAATTTAATTTTAACCAAAGTTTAAACACCCCTAACGATCAGTTTTTTTTTTATTTTTAAACCTCAATTTTGATTCATTTCTAACCCCAATTCAAAACCTATGTAGTATTTTACTTAAATATAACTATTTCTATTCCATTTTGTTAATTGTTTTTCTCTATATCTCTTAGATAATAGTATATATATATTTATATGAGATGATTATTATTCATTGACATGATGTACTAACTCAGTAAACCTCATACATATAGATACATATCCTCTTTTAGACTAAACACGTGTTCATAGGGTCTTATGCGAGTCTGGCCTATACTTGCAACCTTGCGGGAAAGCGAGCTCGACCTGCGACGACTTTGGACCAGTGATGAAAATTATCATAATATATTCTATATATTTTGTGTTATTGTTGGGTGAACCATGAAAAAGAATGATGGAATATGAAATCTAAATATTAAGGAAAAGTTGAGTAGAAAAAAAAAAGTAAAAAGAATTTCAAAGAAAAAGTATCTAAAAGGTTAAAAAAAAAAAATCATTGAAATGGAGAAAGAATTATGGGGATGAAGAGAATGAATTCTTTTGAAAAGTTTTAATTTAATTAAATTTGATTAGTTAAAAAGAATTTTTTTTAATAGCAAAGTAGTTTGGATAAAGAGTTTAAGTAGACTTTGAGTAAAGGAGTATATGACTGAAAATTTTGGATTAACTCGAATTTTTATTTGATATTATTAAGTTGAAATTCAAACTTGGAGGTTGAAGAAATGATTGTGAATGGTTGTCAACCCAATAAAGAATAAGCCCAAAGCCTTAAAAGTGGAGGCTAAGAAAGCGAGTTGAGAAAACTTCGCAGTCAATGAGAGTGGTTGGTGGTGTGTAGGTGGTGGTGGGCTTATCTTTGTCATCTCTCGAAGAAAGACAAAGGCTGTGGGATCCTCTGTTTGCGCTCACAAATCAAATCACCATATATAAGCTATTTTTCTTTTCTCTTCCAAATTTCCCTTCTTGTTTTCTTATTGGTTCTCTATCTATTCCCATCAGATAAGGTAAGATTTTAGTACCCAATTTCCTTCTGTTCCCATTTTTGTCTGTTTCTCTTTTCATTCCACCCCCCCCCCTGGTGAAAAGGCTTGGATTTCATTTCTGATTCTGTAGTAACTTTTAGGAACCAAAAAGAAATAGATAAAGGGTATTTCGTAGTTCAGTTTTTCCATGTTTTTTATGTTTTAGTTTATTAGATTATGAATTCATTGTGTACCCATTTCTTGTTTTAGTTGATTTGTGCTGTTATTTTAGTTAGAATTTCATCTTTTACGATTGCAGAGATCGTGAGAATTTTGTGTCATGACTTCCACAATTGTAAATGCTCCCTGCACGGTTCCTTCTGTTAAAGGTTTTGAGACTCAAAACTACGTTGGCCTTAGACCAATTTCTAGTTTAAGGTTCAATTCTGGTAGGACTTCAATCTCAGGACGTTCTCGGGGCCTTTTTGTGGTGAGGGCATGCGAAAGGCATGATGGACATGTGAAAAAGATTGAAATGAGTATTGAAGAATGTGAGGCTGCTGTTGTAGCTGGGAATGCGCCTGAAGCTCCTCCAGTTCCCCCTAAGCCAGCTGCTCCTGTTGGGACTCCTGTGATTAAACCTTATGTGAGTGTTTGAAATGAAATGATAATATTTTATCTTCTGCCCATATTTTACAGTGCTTGCTTATTTATGTTCATATGCAAATAGGGGGTAATGTGATAGGAATTTGTGACAAATTGATTGTGTTTGAGTGGATTTAGAATGTCTCCGGCAAGTGTTTGGTCTATTGAATGGTGATTGGTTTTAGACTTTTATATGTGTTTGAAAATTCACATTCACAGGTTTAATTTTCTTGTTCGCCGACATGAATCTGATTTAATCAGTAATTGTTTGTTCACCTCATCTCATCAATTCATGACATTGAAGTAAAATAGTTTTAAGTTATAATTGAGGTTTTGGCCAATTGGTGGACCTCTCCTTTCTCCTTTGCTCACTCAGTGTTTGTTTGTATTAGCAACTTACCAGGCGTCCTCGTCGTAACCGTAAGTCCCCTGCATTGAGAGCATCATTCCAGGAAACAAGTATATCTCCTGCAAATTTTGTATATCCTCTTTTTATTCATGAAGGTTGGTATTCATGGATCTTAGTCCTTTCTTTTTGGTGAAATAAGTTAGATATTAAAAGTGGAGCAATTTTACCAAAGATCATGATAAGCGCCCTCAAATTTGTATCATGAATATTATATTGTTGCAGTTTTCTTTTCTTTTCCTTTTTTGTTGCGACTTTTGTGGTACTTTTCTGTTTACTCTCTTTCTTACCTTCCAGTATGTGCTTACATCTACTTTGGTACTGTTCCCTTGACCTGCAGGTCAGGAGGACACACCCATTGGAGCTATGCCAGGATGTTATAGGCTTGGATGGAGGCATGGACTTGTTGAAGAGGTGATCTTTTGTATTATGCATCCTTTTTCATAAACAATTTGCATTTGTCCCTCAAAACTAGTTCCCAGGTGCTGTATGTGTTGTTTTAATGACTTATCTATTTCATATAACTGTATGATGATAAACATTCTATTTGATATCGAAGTTATAAACATATACAAGCATGTTATATACTTATTTAGTGTGTCAACTGTGAAGTTATTTTGAAGTGTGCATTATCTATTGCAGGTGGCAAAGGCCCGGGATGTTGGAGTTAATAGTATTGTGCTCTTCCCCAAAGTTCCAGATGCTCTGAAGGTTTTGATCTCCCGCTATAATGCTATTTGCTTCATATGTTGATGTATATAATTGGTTTTTTGCACTTTAGTCTCCCACAGGGGATGAAGCCTACAATGACAATGGTTTAGTGCCTCGAACAATTCGTCTGCTTAAGGACAAATTCCCTGACCTTGTAAGTCAATGGAGTTCATTCATTGATTTTTATATTGTTCAGTGCCTCCAGCCTTGTGAAATCATGGTGATATCCTATCGGTTTTTTAGGTTATCTATACTGATGTTGCTTTAGATCCATACTCCTCAGATGGGCATGATGGTATTGTCAGAGAAGATGGTAAGACAAGATATGCTTTACACACTTTTGGCTGCTAAAAGAAGAGTATCTTATTTAGAAGACATGTTTTCACCTTGTTGAACTGTTTTTTAGTTTGCCACATTGGCATACAAGTTAACTTAGAAGAATGATACATGAGCTCTTTCCTAAAAAATGTCGTGTGCATACTAATTGGTCAAAATAAATAATGTTCTTATAAAGTCATAGAAATACTAATTGCTAGTTTGTTTTTTTACCCTGTAGGAGTCATAATGAATGATGAGACAGTGCATCAATTATGTAAGCAAGCTGTGTCCCAGGTAATTTTTATAGGGTTTTTTTTTCTAAAAAAAGTATACTCTTAGGCAGAAGTCTACTGTCTTCATAAGAGTTCTAAATGCCGTAATGGTGATGACTTACTGATGTTTGTTGTGGTCACTGGTGTCTCATAAAAGAAATCAGTGACCTTGTTCGCTTTTGTTATATTCTTCTCTCCCCCTCCCCTCGCTTGTCTTGATACATATCCATGGCATAACTTTTAATAAATACTTTGAGGAACTAGTGTTTCAAATGCTTAAAGCAAGCAAAAACTTGCTGTTACAGCTTTAAATGGTTAGTCAGTGTGATACTTGGAGTTTTCTAATCATTTGAATGGATATTGGAGGTCCCCTATGCTCATTTGTGTCCTGTTCCCTTTTTTGGTAGCTTGATTGGACATGTTTTAATTTTTTTGGGTGGTGTATTCTTAAAGGCCCGAGCTGGAGCTGATGTTGTTAGTCCCAGTGATATGATGGATGGACGTGTTGGAGCTATTCGTGCTGCCCTTGATTCTGAAGGCTTTCACCATGTTTCTATCATGTCCTATACAGCAAAGTAATTTGACTATCTGCCCCCTTGAATTCCTATAGCTGTTTATTTGTAGGTCTACCAGTTTCTAAGAGTAGGTTTGAAGCATGGTAACAGATATATGATTATGTTAAACCATCGCAAATTTTTTACTTTCTTTTCACTTCCTGAAGAACTTTTGAGAAAGATTATTAAGAAGTCATGAAGAGTTCAAAGAGAAATTGAGATGAAAACTTCTTACTAATCTGAATTTTACAGCCTTATTTTCCAGCTTTATATACACAAAAAAATTTAACTATAGTAAGAAAGAAAATCTTACTATTAAAACTAAAATCTCTCCTATGAATAAAGAATAAAATAGCTGTACCTAATCCACTAATTTAGCAGTATTCCGTCCTTCAAATTAGTCTATCAAATCCCTTTTTGCCTATCAAATCTTGAGAATCTTGAAATCAGAGTCCCAGGCTTCCACGGTTGCCCACTATGCAAGTAGAATGGTATTATTCTGTTGCCTTGCTCGAAGGCAATAGTCCTCTTCATGTTGTTGTCTAATTGCATAAGACATTATCATTTTTCTTATCAGTTGGTCACTGAACACTTTAGAAAAATAAACTATGTTGACAGAAGTTATTCTGAGTTATTCTTGGCGGCTGGGTGAAATTTATTGACACAGTTTGTCATTCTCTTTTTCTTGGGATAACAGATATGCAAGTTCATTTTATGGTCCCTTCCGAGAAGCACTGGACTCTAACCCACGCTTTGGAGATAAAAAAACGTATGAATTCACTTGCCTGTACTGTATTTTATGGGCTTTCATGGGCTCTTTTTGGTGCTTACATTTGATTGTTAATCTTGTTTGTTAAAAACAGGTATCAGATGAACCCAGCAAATTATAGAGAAGCATTAGTTGAGGCTCATGAAGATGAGGCAGAAGGTGCTGACATTCTATTGGTCAGTATGACGCTTTTAAGGAATTTTGAATTCTTTTTGTTAATGGCTAAGCTCCCATCATGCTGAAGTCTCTCTAACTGGACCACAGGTCAAGCCTGGTCTCCCTTATTTGGATATCATAAGACTTCTCAGGGATAAATCTCCTTTGCCTATTGCTGCCTACCAGGTATTCTCTTAACTTTTCCGTGTCCTGCATTAACTAATATTCTTGTCATTGTTTTCATTGCAACTTGAAACCTTTCTTTGATAAGAATTCCCATGGTCCCTGGAAATGAAAATGAAAATGAAAATTTGAGGCAACATTCATATATAACCAGTAATTGTGTTGTCAGTTCCTGCACTAGGTCCTTGGATTGCCCCCTTTGGAATTGATGCCCTTAGCAAAACTTTTCGTGACACGAAATTATTTATATTACATTTTTGTTCTTTTTAGCAAAATCAGGGGATTGGTATTTTTAACTACATTGTCTGATTCATTCTTGTAGAGTGTAGTTCATACTTAATAGGTTGAAGGATGCAGGAAGTAAGGATGGCACGAGAATAGTAGAAAACCAAGAAGGGGGGGAAAGTATAAGCGGGTTGCTTTTGCATATTTCATGAACCAATCATTCTTGTACGAGATACTCAAGATTACGCCTTTATTACTACTAACTGTTCTATAATTAGTGGTGGAAAAAAAGAACATATACTATTTCTCCCCCCTCCCCCCCAAAAATGCAGAATTTCACTTTCCTACCCCTATCAAAATTTGATTTTTTTTTTTCCAGGTTTCAGGTGAATACTCCATGATCAAAGCCGGTGGTGTTCTCAAAATGATTGATGAAGAAAGGGTCATGATGGAATCATTGATGTGCCTCCGCCGGGCTGGTGCCGACATTATCCTTACATATTTTGCTCTACAAGCTGCAAGGTCTTTATGTGGTGAGAAGAGGTGAACTTGGTCTGATTTTCCTTCTATGAAGCTTTGGTTGATTCTGCAAAAAAGGCTTGAGACACTAAATCTTCCATTCGAGAGTGCTAGTTGTTAGAATGATGAGGAGTCCTTTAGAATGCTTGAGTTAGCTGTTTGTAGTCCGCATCTTCATAAGCCTCAAGTACATAAAAATAAAACTAAAATGCTGTCAATGTATGCCAGATCTGAATGAAACTAGAAGTGACTTGATCTTAGTTGTAATGGTGTGGTTAGGTATTGACAATGTTAATCCAACACTGTATTGAGGTACTTAATAATACGCATTGCTTTGTTAATTTTCAGACTCGGGTGTGATTGTCAAATAGGATCATATGTATATGTTTGATGCAAGTATGTTTAAAAATTTTAAGTCTTGTCATGTATTTGGTTATTAAATGAAAGGAAATGGTACAAGGGTGTGGGAGAGATGATGGGAACAATTCTCTAGCAGATTTGAGTGACAACAATAAATCCAACTGGTTACTGGAACTTTTAAAGATTTTGGTACAACTTGTGAGAAGTCCCCTAATTGGTGGAATATTTTGCTATGAAGGGTTAAATTGTTCTCAAACAAAAAAAAAAAAAAAAAGTTTTCTTTTAAGAGGAAAAAAGGTGATTTTATTGCTTGTATGATTTTGTATATATATGTATTTTGCGTTTAGTTATTTTTAAAAAATTCTGAATTGATATAAAAATGGATGGTTAAAATAGTAATTTGGTAAAATTTAAAATATAGTCTGTTTTTAAAATGTTAAAAAAATAATAAAAATATTAGTCTAATCATTAATATTATTTGCTTTATTTTGTCAAATTTTACCAATTTAGTATGTTGATATATGATGCAGAAAACAAACATATCAAGTTTTAATGCTTGGATTAAGGGTTTGACATTTACATAAGCAGTTTCTGTTGAAAGTCATTGTTGCAGCATTAGTTCGCAAAATTTCTTCAAGCTCTCTCTGTTGGTGAGTTGTCCAAATGTTGAATGTGTGGACCATTCATAACGTTTCACCGTAAACATGACAAAATTGGGCTTCCCACTGTCTGTCCAACAGCCCCTCAATGTACCCGTAAAGATTTAAGGCATTCCTGTCCAATGCCTTTATCGTCAGTACTGGAAGAACAAACAATGCATTGCATTGCATTGCATTGTCCACTTCAAGTATCATTTTTTTTTTTCCTTTGGTCCAGGCAAGTTTTAAGCCTTCATACACATCCACAAAGTTCCGCTTAGATGGTTATGCAAGCTCCAATGTAACCCGTAAACCCTGCGATCCAAGCTCCATCGTGGTCTTGGAGTAGGCCTTCAGCTGCAGCTATGTTTTTCGAGTCCTATTCCATCCGTATTAAGCTTGATCCATCCTTTAGGGAGGGGCGTACCTGTAATAAAGAGTAAAGTAGATGAGTGTAGGCATTGTTTAGTGTGACCCCAGTCCCAGTTACCATCGGTTTTAACCATATATTATGTCAGACTTATATAGATTTGCTATTCTTGATGGATCAAGCTATATTAAGAGTACTTCAGACGGTCGATAAAGACTTCCACAAAAAGGAGCATTTTTGTCGAGATATACTCATACGGAGGTCCTCCTTGACTTAATATTTGCTTCTTAAGACTTAGAAATAATTTGGGATCTTTGTTTAAGCAAGAAAAAGATTTGTAAGCTTTAATTCTCTCTCTCACTCCAAAACCACCATGAGATAAAGGTTTGCCGCATGAATTCCAACGAACTAAAGCAGTCTTGCGGACACTACTGGTGGTCCCTCAAAGGAAACTCCTAGCAATCTTCTCTACTTTGTTTTTTGCAAACGGATGTTGGGATTAAGGCAGCCTGCTGTCTGCATGAAGTAGTTAAGAATTACTCAAAGTATAGATTTAAGAAAAGTCACTCTCCTTGCCAGTTAATTGTGTTGCAACTTTTTCCACAATGAATGGAAAAACTTTTTCGTTACTCTCTTGTGAAATAAGGTGCTTTCTTCTTTAAAAACCCAATCTTGCACAAATGGAATTAGCTAAATCATCAACTGAATTGTGAGAGACTTGTGCGTGTTGATAAGAAATAGCAGAATCTATCTAGAATAACGCCATCATCTGCAAAAAAACAGGTAAGAAAGGCATAAACCTTTCCTTGAAACTTGCATTGGGCACCAAAATGTGTTAGAAATAGATTTATTTATAATGACTCTGCTGAGTGTTTCTGTGTGTTCTCGGAAGCTAATTTTCCATTTATATGGCACGTTATGATTGATGTACTAGAATTAGATAAGTCCCCATGCAAGTTAACACATATCTTATTATAGGGTAAACACATATTTCCTGAATAGGGATTCTCATGCATAGTGATGTGAACCCATGTAGGCAATCTGCATGGTGGTGAACTATATATCAGCAAGTTGGACATGCTGGCCAGATTGTGAGTTGGTATGAAAACCGGGTCGATCTGACTCAAACATTTTATACATAAAACAGAAATATAAGAGATTTCCGTATTTCACTCTTCCCATAAATTTAAAATCCTAAATAAAATATTCTTATTCATGACAACAGCAAAGAGAGGGTTGAAGCTCCTACACTTCTCTTTCTTCTTGGCTTTCATTCATAATAAAATCCACTAACAAATGATCCAATCTCGATATCAAATTTTCATTAAAACCAAATTATCGACTTAACGCCCTTGGCAATTATGACTTTGTCCCTAGTTAACATAAAATGAACACATGGTCATTTTCATATTTCTATGGTACAAGTATTACATTTTAATGATATTAGCTTTTACAACTAATTAAGTTTTTAATTAATAATTTTAAATTAAGTATTATAATTATTTTGAAAAAAAAAATATTATCACCTGTTAGAAAAGATTTTCTAAAATCATGGGTTTATATATATTATAAATAAATTTGTGAACATCCATTTTTGGAGGAAAATGTTCATCTGCTGTTATAAGTTCTAGACTTATGGTTTAGTTAGTGTATTTCAATAAATGGTGTTAGCAGAAAAGAGTGGAGTCACTTGAAAACATTGAATGTTGTTTACAATTTACATTCTAAGAAACAGAGCAAAATCGTCTGCTTAATCTTTACACACTGCCAATCTTCCCTTTTTCCACCAACCCTAACTTACATCAAAATTACATATACCACATCACACATTACAAATTACTCTAAATTAATCCCTGCCTCAGTTGAGCCACAATTTAGAGGGCTGACGCTTTTAACCACGTTCGTTGAGGTATCTTTCGGCAATACTTGCATGAACGGCAGCACCTATAGGAAGAACATCTTCGTCGATCATAAAATACGGCGAGTGACCCGTGTGTATCGACCCCAACGTCTCGTTCCTTACGCCGATGTAGTAGAAAGCCGCCGGAACGATCTCGGTATAAAACGAGAAGTCCTCCGCGCCCATCATCGGCGGAACCACCCTGAAATTTGTTGGTCCTAGTAAATCAGTGGCCACTTTTTTCACATGTTCATACATATGATCGTCATTCACTGTTGGGGGATAGATTGTTGAGTCCTTTTCGAAGAAATCCACCGTCGCGGAGCATCGGAAAACACTGGCCTGCTCCACCACAACCTCTTGGATTCTTTGAAGAAGGTTGTAAAAGCTGGCATTGGAAAAAGCCCTGAAAGTGCCTCCGATAACAACAGTGTCAGGGATCATATTCAGATTATTGCCGCCGTTGAAGGAGGTGACAGACACGACCTGCATTATAATTTTAAAATCTCACTACGTTGTTCACAGGTTGAAATACTGAGGAAATTTACGGGAAAAACAAAAGATTTTCAAAGACGAAACCTGGGAGTCCAATGGGTTTGATTCTCGAGAAACGATTCCCTGTAAGCTAATTACGGCAGCTGAAGCAGCTAAGATGGGGTCAACCGAGTTGTGAGGGTCGCCGGCTAGGCCTTTTCTTCCACTGATAACGGCTCTAAAGAAGCCACAACCGGCAAGCAGTGGACCAGGCCTCGAGCCAATAATAGCCGTGGGGTGTTCGTGAGAGACATGGACTGCAAATATGGCCTCGACGTCTTCCAATGCACCGTCGCCGATCATACGTTTAGCACCGTTTCCGGCTTCCTCAGCTGGCTGAAACAGCAGTATAACAGTTCCCTGTAACACCCAAAATTTATTTATCTTTATCATTGCTTGAAGGTTAATATTGCAAATAATTATAACAAATATCAATTATAGAAAATAGTAATATCACGTTGTGATTTTAATAATATTATCAAAATTTAATCTTAATAAAAAATTTCTGTAAGATCCGCTCTCTTATTGAAAAAAATTGAGATATCAACTCGAACTTCAAATAGTTATATTATTTTCGAAGTGTTTATCCTCAATTTTAGCCTTGAACTTTTGCCACCCGACTTCAAAGGAAGTCCAAAAGAGTTCATGCAATTTATCAAAAGTCCTTAAAGTCCACCCAAATCCTCAAAATGTCTCAAAGGCTAAGAACACTATCGTACTAGGTATATCGTGGTAAAGCATATAAGACCTTAGGTGATGGCTTAATTTTCACAAGTGTACTTTGCATAATTAATATTTCTAATAAAATTAAGACCCTTCTCATAAGCTTACAAGTTGTATTTACATCAACCAAAATATTCTTTAAAAAAAATAAAACCCCAAAATAAAACAATACCTTCCGTCAAGCAAATCTAAGTCCTGTCAACAATATTTTTTTCAACAAATTAGCCATGATTTAAGGGAAAATTATTCTTCTGCAACATCCACACTACTTTTTATGTTGTTTTTTTTCTTTGAAGATTCTTACATTAAACAAATGGGAAATTAACCTTATCCCCTTCATTATTAAAAACAAAATATTTTAACACTTTTTTTTTTCCATTTCTTTAAGCAAGGGATTATTCTTAATCCAAGGCTTTTCAAAAATGACACAATATTCCAAGCTAGGGCCATGCACCCATATTACAATCATTATGTATATATATATGTAGGATATTGATTATATGAACCAACTAATATGGATTAACTATACTATTTAAGCAACAAATGTTTTAGCACTTCAATTGTTTCCTTTTCTTAAAAAAAATATTAATCTAATCATTAAAATTCATAATAGTTTCCATTTTTAGCTTAATTTTTATATTAATATTTTCTTCGTTCTCATTTCTTTTCATCTTTTTTTACCAAGTAAATCGTCATCACTTCGAATGTATTATTCAAATTAATAATTTTATACGAAATTCAATATTTAAAATCTATAATTTATTTTCATTATAATAAAAGAAAAATGAACACATATTCATATTATAAAATTTTAGAAATAGTATTTAGTTTCTTGAAATACTTACACAAATCCTTATTTCTCCACATTTACCAAAAAAAACCCCCAAGTGCATGACAACTCATGAACATGATGTGTTCATGCACGGTTTGCTCATCATCATTCGTGTTTTGAACCCAAAAAAAAAAAAAAAAAAGAATGTGGGTCATTCTCAAGATTTAATAACATCAATAGGTTGAAATGAGAATTGGATGCTAATCATAGTATACCTATGGCTTCACTATTCCTTTTCACCTTACCTTTTACATGTATATATGTATATATATATATATAATTGGACAACTTTATTTAGTTGATTGTAGAGGTATCTAACGAATTTAAAATTTCAACCACCAACTTATGCGATATGTTTTTTACCTTATATTAAGCAAGAAATGGATTGTGAATCAGCAAAATGACAATAGGCAAGAGATGAGTGGAAGAAGAAGTAAAAAAAAAATGTACAAATTAAGGTATAACATCAAATATAGCCCCTAACATTTATATCTTTTGACAAATTAGTTTTTTTAATTAAATTTGATCATTAACCTTTTAAAAAAAAAGTTAAATAGCTTTTTTAACAAAAATATTGACTGAAACATTAATTTTTTTAATGATATTGACATGACAAGCCACATGGTAGTCCATGTATACTTGACACTAGTATAACATTATTTATCTTATATGTCACGCGAAAAAATAAATATAAAAAATTAATAAAAAATTTAAAAATTCACATGAAGTATATGTAAATTGTCGTGCGGGCTACAATGTATAAAGTTTTTACACTTTAGTCAGTATTTTTTATTAAAAATAACAATTCAATTCTTTTTAAAAGATTGATGGTAAAAAAAATTAGCTAAAAGGATAAGGATAATATTGAGAGTTAAAATTGAATATATTTAATTAGCACGTGTGAAATTCATTCTTCAAAGCGACAGAACTGTCATTAATTTCCTGCACATGGCCCAGGTAGACGGAGCTATGAACCAATTCCTTCACTCTCTCTGACCCAATCTTGTCCACAAAAATCAAACCCTCAAAAAAATGAATTTTTTGTTCAAAAAACAACTTGAAAATACAAAATTACAGATATTGAAGTTTAAATTTTATGTATGCTTATTATCATTTTTTTAAAAAAATCACTCGACGGCTAAAAATTAGAAATGCATATTTCCATTGCGTTAGGGTTAATAAAATGATTCACTTATGAAGAGTTTAATTTGGTAAAGGAGTTAATTGGATGGATAATTAAGATAAAAGATAAGGGTGGGTTTGGATGGGCGATTGGATGTGATACAGTGCATTTAATTTACTTTTTATCTCACGTTATAGTATTGTTACAGTATCTAATCTCACCGCCACAATTATTTTTACACTAATCGTACTTAAATACCATCCATTCAAACTCACTCTAAAAGATAAAATTGTAGGGTAATAAAAAGAAAGGACAAACCTTCAAATGGTGTTCTCGGTTCTTCAATATTTTAGCAGCACCAACGAGCATTGCCACATGTGCATCATGCCCACAAGCATGCATTTTCCCTGCAACTTTGCTCTTATGCTCCCATTCTACACCTTCCTAAAGTAAAAATCACCCAACCATAAGGTGAAAGACAACTTTTTAAGATAAAGAAATAGAAATTTAATTTAGTTGTGATTCGAAAATTTATATAAAGTTAAATTTATTCTAAAATCTGTTATCGTTATGTCAGGACAATCTTTATTTTAAAGTACTATCTCGAAGTACATCTTATGGTTCGAAAATTTATATAAAGTTGAATTTATTCTAAAATCTTTTATCGTTATGTCAGGATAATCTTTATTTTAAAGTACTATCTAAAAGTACATCTTGTCTGACAACATTCTTTATCGTTTGTCTATCCATAATACAAACAAAATTGAATGTACTGAATCTTAAATTAAATCCATGTCTGACATTCTAATCTCCCACATGAACAAAGTAAAAGAAAATGATAGGTGAAAAATTTTCATTTCTTCCCTTAATAAAAACCCTGATTTTCTTATCTTAATTCCAAAACATTTCTTTCATTTCTAGTCCATTAAATTCCCTTTGATGCGTTGTTTGATTCCGTATTTGCAATATAAATCAAAGCCCTCAATGTTTGTCATCGTTAAAAATCCAAAACATTGCCAACAAAATGAAACCTAATGTTCATGAACCACCTAACCCATTTTTCGTCTTACCTTACCAACTACTTAGTACCTTAACACACATGTGTACATATGTATAAGTATATGTATATGTATATGTATATGTATATGTATATATACACGTGCGTAGTTATTTAGTAAATATACGTATATGTATACATATATAGTGGCAAAAGAGTGAATGAAAAAAAAAGGGGAACCAAAGAGGGAAAAAGAAGCAGCAGCTAGACCTGTATGGGCAGAGCATCCATGTCAGCTCGGATGGCTACAAAGGGCGGGCTACCGGTTCCAATCCAAGCCCGAATACCCGTTTTGGCCAAAGGGTATCTATATTCAATTTCCATACGATCCAACTCAGTTCGAACCAGCTTACTGGTTTCGTATTCTTCAAAAGCAAGCTCAGGGTTCTCGTGTATCTTCCTCCTCAACCCTTTAATCCACTCCACGTTCTCGGGTTTCCGGGCCAGGCTCAAAACCGCTTCGGAGCAGGCTACGTCCCATACCTTGCAGCTGGTTGAGGAACCACGTGAACCGGATGGCGGTGTATGGTTCTTACCGGAGTTTAAAGGAGCCTTTGGGTTGACGGAAGCTATGGCGTCGAATAAAGTGGAATAATCATTATTATCCGAAGAAGAAGAAGAAGAAGAAGTTATGGAGTAAACAAAAAGGAGAAAATTATTAACAAAAAAGGGCGTGAAGATTAAGCTTAAAACTAAAACATACAGGTATAGAGAATTCATGTTTGGCGAGCAAGAAAATAAAGGAATTATGAGAGGAAAAATGAAACGCAAGAGGAAGAGTTCTTTTTTTGCTTTCAAGAAAATGAAGAAGAGAGAAATTTAAAGCACGTGGTGACAAGGACAGGGAATTCGTCACGTGGGAGAATATGAATGCAAAATATAAATAAACACATCAGTAAAGCTATTGTGGGTCCCACCATTTTGGATGAGATGGATTAACGCACCGCCTGAATTCCATTTCCCTGTATGCCCAAAATCTTTCATTCTATTCCATTAGTGATAATGTTCAGTTAAAACCTTCCTACATAAATTTTTTTAAATTTTTAAATTTTTAAATTCAGTCCAAATATTTTTTTTTTTAATTTGTGAAGCCTATTTACAGATAGCCAATTTAATTTAGCTGGTAGATTGGTTCAACCAATAAAAATTAGTTTAATAGTAAAACTGAACTACACGCTTAAATATTATTTATATAGTTATTTTAAGAGGAGTCGGAATAAAATTGTATATTTTTATGATAATAAAAATAATTTTTTTCATTCTTGGAGTAAAATGTAATTTTATTATATACTAATTTAAATTTTTTAAAATTATAAAAGAATTAAATGTAAAAATTTCTATTTTAGGGAGACCAGTGTCCTTGTCAGTTCCGCCCCTCTACATATAGATCTTGGATTCCCAATCTTTATGTTATTATAATTTATTATTTGTAGTTTAAATTAAATATTTATCTTAGTAATTTAATTTAATATTAATCGTTTGGCCACAAGGAATAATGATTAAATGTTTTGAGAAAAGTATGTTTTAAGGATTTTAAAGTGGGTAATCTTTAAAAAGAATTTGGGTGGTTTCATTATTGTTGCTTTCTTTATTGTTTAATTTCATTTAATTTGAAAAGAAACAAGTGGTTGCTTTCTTTATCCTTTGGGTTGTTTATTTTTAACTTTGGTGTGACACATAACCAGCATTAGGTATTTCACTAATTTATTTATTTATTTTGGATATGCTATCTTTGATGATTGAGAAATTTAATAAGATAGATTGAGCGTCAATTCGATTAGTAGGTGTATTATTGTCAATACACGAGAATGTGAATTTAAATGTCTTGAAGCGCATTATCTTTCTATTTACGGGTTAGAGAAGGACTATAAGTAATTTTAGACATTGTACTCAAAAAAGAGTATACATGATCCGAATCTATAACGAGACATTTAGTTAATGACTCACCTATTATATTTTAAAAATTTTTATTAAATTACGTAAAAAAGCATGTATTGTCTCAAGCATCTTTATAAAATTTTTAATATCTCTTCAATTAAATCATTCATCATGTTACATTAATAACCATTTATTAACAATTGAACTATAAATAGATTGGTTCATAATTTTTTATTACTATTGGATTTAATTTTTAGATTTTTTTTTATTTTTAAAATTTGCGATTTTAAGTATTTTATTTAAATATTTCATATAAAAGTAATAAAAAAACCAAAAAATACTATTATGATAATTTTAATTTCTTTAAAAAATTAAATAATTTCTTTAATCAAATTATTGGGAAATTGACTCGTAATACTAAACATTCATTATAATATAGACATAGATGCTTGTATAAAAATATTGCACACTTAAATATTTCTAAACCCATAATCTTTTGGAGGCATTAACTTAATCAAAAATCAATAAAAGATATTCTTATTTAAGGTTACTTTTAATTATTTTGTAGTATTTTTAGTTTTTGGTAAGTTTAACTCTTCAATTATATTTTGAGAAAAGATAAAAAAAATAAAGAATTATTATTTACTAGTATGGTTTCGCTTTAGGTTAATTATTTTTAGACTAAATAGTTAATATTTAAAGGTTACAGTATCTGTCAAGTTTTTGTACTCTTTGTATATTTAGAATTTAATCTCTTATTTTTTATGCTTAAGAATTTAATTTCTTTATTTTTCGAATATAAAAATTTAGGTCCAATTGTTAACATCTCAAAATTTATATGTTAAACTTGTTGGTGTGACATTTTAAAAATTAAAAAAAAAGTACTCACTCGATAATCGTGTCACAAAAAATAGCATTATAATGGACTTGAATTTAACAAAAAGTTCAATGATGTTAATGATTCTTTAAATTTACATTAGCATTTTAATTATAATAAAATATTTAGATTAACTAATGACATTATAAATGTTGAGGTACTAAGTTATATAAAAAATTTCAATTATAAAGATCAAATACCAAATTTTAACATAGTATAGAGACCGGGATTAAAATTTGACTATTTTTATATATTTAAAGAGTAGAGGAACCAAAATTAAAAATTAACCATTTTTGTTAAGAATGTAAAAAAAGGAAAAAAGAAAAGCAAGCCAAGTAAATAGAGGGATCAAAATTAAAAATTAACCATTGTTGTTAAGAATTGAAGCACAAAAACAAGCCACTGTAAAAATCTTTTCTCACTCTTAAATAAGAGAATAAATATGCATGTTTTCCTACTCTAACAACAATACTAATGTCAACCAAGACTCCGTGAACAAATATATAGTACTATAGATTACATGGATAATTTTTTTTTCCCATTTCTTATTTTATTATTTCTTATTTTATAAATAAAAATAGGATATAGGCCAGTTTAAAAAAATAAAATTAGTAGGGTTTTTCAACTCATTACCAATATAATATACATGACTAATAATCATAATAATAAGACAATAACAAATTAATATTTAAAATGTAACAAGTAAACGGACCTTAGCTCACGGATTCATATAGCAATTTTAATAGTTGACATTAAATTCATTGATGAGAATAGACCCCTAAGCCCTCACCCCTTTGAATAATGGGTGAAAATTATAATTTCGTCATTCTTTACTTTTATAATTGAATCTTAACAGTTAGTGACCATTTGAATGGATAGCCGAATAAGGGTGGGTTTAGATGGGCGATTGAGCGTTGTACAGTGTGTTTAGTTTACTTTTTGTCTCACACTACAGTATCGCTACAGTATCTAATCTCACTGCCACCACTGTTTTTACACTAACCTCAGTTAAACACACCGCCCATCCAAACCCACCTTAAATTTACTCATTTTTTGGGAGCCAATATGATTTAATTATTTTGGTTAAAATATGCTATTAGTCCTTATATTATTATAGAATTTGAGATTTAATTCATGTACTTAAAAAGTTAAAATCAAGTCTTCTTACTTTTCTAATTTAAAATTTCTAGTCCAATCATCATTGACATTGGTAGTTTTCGTCAATTTTTGTCAACTTAATATATTTATTTTCTGTCAATCATATATCAAATCATATAATGACAACCTAATTATCGTGCCAAATTGATAAATTTTGATAGGAAATATTAATAATGCTAATTATTGGACTGAAAATTTAAATTAAAAAAATTTAACCATTTAAGTATCTCTTTTTTTTTTTCAAAGCATAGAAACTTAACAACATAAATAAATTTAGACAATTGACGTGGAAAATTAAAATTACTGCTCAATTGAGTATGATATAGGAATCATAATTAAATTAAAAATTGTGTTAAAAACTGAAATAAAATAATATATTTTTGGATAAATTAATAAATCTCATATTAACAAGATCTAAATTAAATTAAATTTGGAAGAGGCGGATATATATTTTTCATTTTAACCAATGAAATGGATAGAAACAAGATTTTATGAGATAACTTCAATCAGTAATTGACATATTAAGATTGATTTATATGTTTTTTAGGGTTAAATTACTATTTGAAATCCGTGGCAATTTTTTTCATATTAAGGTCTGAATATTTTTGGGTTTAAATTAGTCTTGAACTTGATAATTATTTTCACATTGAAACTTAAACTTGACAACTTTTCTTATATTGAAGTCTGATTTTGATAATTATTCTCAAATTAAGGCTTAAATCTTAAAATTTTCAAAAATTAATTTAAATAAAGAAATTGAAATCTCAATATGAAAAAAAAACAAACATACTCTAATATAAAAAAATATCTAATTCAAGTCTGAACCTACTTTTTATCAGTGTCTTCCAATTGATCTTGGCCTACATCTAATCAAATAGGATTCATGTTTTGTCTTTTATTTCCATCATGAAATTAATCAAATCAGTCTTGTAGCACCAAGTAGAACTTGTCCGCCAGAAGAAGAAAAATCACTTCAAAAGCGATTAAAAACTTGAGAGGAAAAGGAGGACCCAAAAAAGACTGCTAGAGAGAAAGTACAGAGAAAGTAACATTAGCCCAATGTACTAGATTTTTTTATTGATGATATTTTTTTTATATTCTTCATGTCTGTTTTATGATCTATGTTTAATATCTGTGATTACTTTTTTCAATAATATCGTCTTCAATATTCAAATTTACGTTCTTTCATTAGAAAAACAATATATCTTACTTCTACACTCAATACTTAGTTCGTTATTATTCTCGTAAGTCTTTCACCTCTAGAACTATCAGAGAGCCCACAACATTTTTTAGGTGAATGGTATCGAGCTCCACACCTAGTAAAATGCATTTATTAGGGTTAGGTCTTATCAAACTTAACAACATCAAGTGTTGAGCTCCATATGACATTTTATTAGGGTTAGGCTAAGGAGACAGTTAAGATATTGTCAAGGTTCTTTTGTATTTATTTAACTCCCATTGATAATAATTAATTGCATGTAACTCAAAACCCACCAGTGATAATATACTTGAATATTTTATTTTTTAATTGAACTTTTCTATGTAATTTTAATTAATTAAATTAAATTGAGACACGATTTAATTTAAAAAAAACAATTCTAAATAATTTTTTGGTGAAATATAAGAGGCCTGAATAGCAATATGACTAATGCGACTCAAATTCAAACCACACCTGAGGCAGTGAGCACCCTAGCTATCAGGCCGACACACAAGATTCTAATATTTTATGAGTTAATAATAATAAGTTAATCAAAATATTGTTATATATATGTAATAATTTTTTTTAAACAATTTCACTATAAGTTTTGATCATATTTATTTTTTTATACAATGCCTATAACTATTCATAACACTTCCTCAACTCATAAATAAGACGATAATATGCTTCAGCACACTCAAATCTACGTCATCTTGCGTTAACAATATTTATACTGTAATAACCACTTTTTGCCCGGGGGCCCGTTACAGTTTAATTCCAAATTTGTTTTTTTACAAACCCAAAATTAAGCCAAAAGTAAACAGTCCAGTCCATTTACAATGCAAATCCAGAGCTCAATTACAAAACTCAACAAGAAATAAACCCAATATTTATAAAGTCCAAATTACAGTCCAAATAATTACACCAATCCAAACAGTGCAAGCCCAATACCCAAACCATCAAGCCCAAACCTAAACATCTATCCCAACCAAACCCAAACCCGAGCCCAATCGCAAAACCGAAAGTTAAAATAAAACAAAATACCATTAAACAGTCCAAGAACAACAGTCCAATAAAGTCCATTTACAAAAGGCTAGGAGCCCAATTTCAAAAACTAAATATCAGGCCTAAATCAAAACAAACAATGAAAACCTAGCCCAATAAATTCAAACCCCCAAACCCAATTACAATAACCCAAAGCCACCCATAGCCCAAACTAAAACAGTCACAGAGGCCCAACGGCCCAAAGTTTTCAGAGACCCTAGCCAGCGCCGCCACCGAGTCCCTCAATCGCGCACACTGCATCGCTTCTGTGACCCATGCGCGCTATCGATCCCCCCACCGACCAGTAACCCCACACCGGCAGACACCACGCACGCCGTTTCAGCTCCGCGCGCTTCCCCATAAGCCCGTCTACTCGTTCCCCGAGCCATGCGCGTCTCCCTTCCTCACGCTCCGCATTTCTGACGCCTTCTCGACCCGCACGCTCTGCAGGCCATCGCCCATACCCTGCAAGAGAGAACAACGAACAAGAACAGAGGCAACAAAATATGGAATAAAAAGAAATAGTGTATTTTGGCTATAAAAGCCACTCAGAAACAGTGCACAGGGGTTGGCTTCCATTCTTAGAAAAAGACCGAGCAATCAAAAAACATTGTAAATGTTCTTCCTCCTGTTTTCCACGCACGGCGAATACCGAAAAGAAATCAATAGAGAAATCAAAAAAAAAAACAAGGGAAATTCAAGGTTGACTTACTGTGCTTTCATCTACTGTAATTTATTTTTTTATTATTTATCTCTATTTTCGAACATAAACAAGCGAATAATAAGAAATAAAAGGAGAGGGAGAATACCTGTTCGAGGGTGGCAGTCGGAGCCCTATCTCTGTCGCCTGAATCGAAACCTGAGATGGGGGCTCCGAGTTGGAGTCACACGGTCGTCGGAGTTTTGGCCCTAAACAGAGGGTAAGAAAACGTCGCTAAGCGCTTCCGTACGTCTACTTCGATGACGAATCGGAGGTCGAATGGCGCAGTCCCCGAAGTCGGCAGAAACGCGAATAAGGGGGCTCCGGTTTTGTTTCTAAGGCGGCGGGGATTAGGTTTCAAAAAAGGAAAGAGGGGGTTAGGTTTCGGCTGAGGGAAGAAGAAGAAAGGGGCTAGGTTTTTTGGCAAAATGAGAGTGGGGTTATTTCATTTTAGGGGTGTTAAGGGTGATTGAAGAAACGGTGCCGTTTGGTTATAGGAGAAGCCTCGCATATCCCTTTAAAGGGATATTTGTGCGAAAAGTCCCTCCCTCTTCCGACGCCATTCAATCAGATCTCATTTTGCACCTTTACCCTTTCAAATCTTGCCTATTATTCTATTTCACTTTCAATTTAACCAGCGTCTGGGCCATTTGAAATGTCGCACATTCAGGGGCTGGGTTATTCACCCATTTAGACCCCCTAATTTTACGCGCGTGGAGATGTGGTCCCTGTTCTTTTTATCTATTTGCAATTTTAGCCTTCGTTTATTTATTCCGACTTCAACCCAGTCCTCAACTGCTTGAAGATATATTTATTTTCAAAAATAAAAATTGTGTTCTTATTATCATTTGTTTATTTTAAGTTTTGTGTACATTCCTTAAAACTTATATAGTTATATATACTGTTTATTTTAAGATTATAAATATACATATATACGCGTATTATTTACTTCAAGATCTTTCGTATATTATTTATTTTGATTGATTCATCATTTATATTAGGCTTTCTCCACATTATAGTTTTATACTTTTACATATAGATATATGTCGCAACCATTTTTTTTGACAAAAACGGGTGTCGAACTTGGGTTTCGAAAACGAATAAAAAAACGGGAGTCGCCACCGACCCTTTATTAGGTGTGATCGGATCACCTTTGTTTTAATAAAACATTTTGATTTACTAAAACGCTATTTTTTGGTCCGCGAAGTTTTGAGAAATCGAGTTCGGAGAGTCGGTTACGCATGAGGAAGGGTTAGCACCCTAAATCACGCCCAAAAGCTGGTACCGAATCGATTAATTGATGTCCCAATGTCGAAAGTTTAAAAATTTAGAAGCGAATTTAGAAATTTGGGTCTTTTTTGGAAATGTTTGAGTCTTCTTAAAATTGAATATTAAGATTTCCTTGTTTCGAAGGGACCAAATATCACATCCAATACGTAGGACACGATAATTTCAATCCTCAAATCCAAGGTCGTCTCTTGATCCCTAAGACTCATTTATTAAAATAACAAAAGGTTATTCGATTATTTGGTCAAGTAAGAGAACCGAAACCCAACTCATAGGGCACGATCCCTCAAATTTCCAAACACGGAATATTGCCTTATTTTGAAAAATTTTAGTTTTTTGGGTGAAATTGATGAAAAACTAAGTTATGTTTTAAAGAAACGTTATTCAAAACGTGAGTAGGGTCATGCGATGAATAATGATAAACACGAAAATAATCATAAAAAATGTCGAAACAAAATGAGGAAATAAAATGAAAATATTAAAAAGAAAACAAAACAATGTTAAAATGATAGAATTATTGCCAACGAGGATAATGAACATCATAATACGAACACTACTACTACTACTACTAATAATAATAATATTAAATATATACAATATAATAATACAGAGATAGTAATAATAATGATGTAGTTTGTATATACAAGTACTAATACAATAATAATAAATAGGAATAATAATAATTATAAAAGAAAAATGAAGTAACTAATAATAATAACAATAATACGGGATATGTATAATATAAGAATATATAATAATAGTAATAATAATAATAATACTAATAAATATAATAAAGTAGATAATAATAATGGTAGTGCTAATAAGAATAATAGTAGTGTAATAATAATAAAATGATAGTAGTATAATAATAAAAGGTAATAATACTACAAAACATAATAATATAGATATAATAAATATAATAATATGGTAATAATAATAATAACAATGACATCAAGAGGATAATTACAAAAATAATCAAGAAAGGGCTAAATCAACATCAAAATAAAATTAGAGGGGTTAAAGTAGCAATAAACTAAAGTAAAGAAAATAATCGGGACTAAAATGTAATAAGCGCGCAACTTAGAGGGGCCAAAATGGAGATAAGTCCCGCGCCCTGAAACGCAGCGTTTGCCTGAGGGCTAAATTGAACTGTGAAACAAAGTTTGGGGCCAAATTCGAAGTGGAGAATGCTTGATTGCGAAGACCAAAAAGGCGGAGGGGCTAAATGCGCAATTAGCCCCTCCGAACAAAAACGCGCGGATCCTAGGCTGGAGCGGGTCGGGTTGCGGGGGATCAAAACGACGTCGTTTTGGCCCCTGACCACCCAAGGCTAAACGGCGCCGTTTCACTATTAGTATAAAATCAAATCTCCTTTTTTTTTTTTTTTTTCATTTGTGCTGCACACTAAAAAAAAAATCTTCCACCCTTTTCTTCTTTTTCTCTGCAGGCCCCAAGTCCGGCGAGGGGACCGCCGTGGATGTCGCCAGCAGCCACCACCACCGCCATGCATGTGATGGCCTAAAAAGGTAAAGTTTCTTCCCTTTTTTTTAAAAAAATATATAGATGTATATATTTACATGGTATTTGAGTGATAAAAAAAACAAAAAAGACGAAACAACAAATATAAAAAAAGGATTCGAAATCACCTTGTTCTCTCTGATTTTGTGTTCTTTTATTGCTGATAGTTTTTTTATTTCCGAATGCCCGTATTCTCTCCTTTTTTGATTTTAAATCTGTATTCTCTTGATCGATTTGTTTTGAATATATATAAAAAAATAAACTTTTCGTTTCTAATTGACTTTTTTTCAGTGATTGTATCATGAAAAATTGTGAACCCTTTACAATATTTTGATTCGGCTCTTATAGAGCTTGAGCAACAAATAAAATACAATATTGTTCCTTTTTTTCTTGCTGTTGTACTGGTTTCTTTTGTCTTATTGCAGGTGGTGATAGTGGTGCAACGGCGGCGGTGGCGGATAAGGCCAAGTGGGTGGGCGATAGTGGACGCGTGGGTCTTTGCGAGTTGCGCGCACCAAGGGGACCAGTGGAGGGGCATGCGGCGCTGGTTATTTTAGGGTTTCAAACCCTAAATTTTTCTGAAAGCATTTTAGTGTTTTGGGCCATTAGACTTGGGTCAAAATTGGGTTGAAATTGTGGGCTGGGCTTTGTAAATAAACTGGGCTGTTTTCATTTATTTTTCTCTGGTTTTGGTTTTGGGCCTCGGGTTAACGACCCGGGCCAAAATTGGTGCTTACAGCTGCCCCTCTTTGCTCATTGTCGTGAAACGATAATAGAGCAAAGACAATAGAAGAACCAATTTTGCCCGGTCTTGGTCAAGTTTTGACTCGTTGGTCCTCGTCTTCTTCAAACAACTTTAAACTCCACTGTAACTCGTTGCTTCGATCTGTTTCACTGTTTCGTTGTATCTTCAGGGGGATCCTATTCCATTGCTTCTTCAAGGGCACAGTAGCTAGTGCCTTGATCGGTTTCAATGTGATTTCAGGGTTTTGATCTTTCCACCGAGACTTCGAGGAACTGACTTTTTCATATTGCTTCCTTGCTATCTTCGGGGCTTCGATCTTCAGTCTACTCCTATGCTACTCCTGATAGATATGGCCGGTAGCTTCAATTTGCTCTTGCTCAATCTTCTTTGTCCATTGGAACTTCTTCATTCAATTTGTTCAATGCGACTTTAGTCTTCTATCTGTAAGTACCTTCGCGTGTGACCCAAGGCTTAACCACACTCTCATAATATGAGGGTTTTTTTTTTTTGACAGAAATTTGAAAACAGAAATTGAAAATACTTAGGCTCCTCGTAATATGAACTAATTTTTGCAATAAAAACAGAAATTGAAGATATCTCAGCGTGCGACCTGAGGAATTGCAAACAGAAATTAAGAAGTACCTCGGGGTGCGACCCGAGGCGTTACAAATGGAAATTAAAGAGCAGAAATTAAAGATATCTCAAATGTGCGAATTGAGGAATTGAAAACAAGATGGTGAAAATCCCTCCATGCGACGAGGAGTTGATTCAAACAGAAATTGAAAAATAGAAACTGAAAACGCCTCAGCGTGCGACCTGAGGAGTTGATTTTTGCAAACCGAAATTGAAAAACAGGAATTGAAATGCCTCAGCGTGCGACCTGAGTAGTTGGTTCAAAGGCAGAAATTGAAGATATCTCAGCGTGCGACCTGAGGAATTGCAAACAGAAATTAAAAAGTACCTCGGCGTGCGACCCGAGGCGTTACAAATGGAAATTAAAGAGCAGAAATTAAAGATATCTCAGCGTGTGACCTGAGGAATTGAAAAACAGTAATTGAAAATCCCTCAGTGTGCGACCTGAGGAGTTGATTCAAACAGAAATTGAAAAATAGAAACTGAAAACGCCTCAACGTGCGACCTGAGGAGTTGATTCGAACAGAAATTAAAATGCCTCAGCGTGCGACCTGAGGAGTTGATTTTTGCAAACCAAAATTGAAAAACAGGAATTGAAATGCCTCAGCGTGCGACCTGAGTAGTTGGTTCAAAGGCAGAAATTGAAGATACCTCAGCGTGCGACCTGAGTAGTTGGTTCAAAGGCAGAAATTGAAGATACCTCAGCGTGCGACCTGAGGTTTTGATTTTTGCAAATAAAAATTGAAAGACAGAAACTAAAATACCTCAGCGTGCGACCTGAGGGGTTAATTCAAACAGAAGTTGAAAAACAGAAATTAAAATGCCTCAGCGTGCGACCTGATGCATCAACTCACCTCTCACAATATGAGTTGATATTTTGAAAAGAAATTAAAAGACACCTCAGGGTGTGACCCGAGGCTCAACTCACCTCTCTCTCAATATGAGTTGATATTTTGAAAAGAAATTAAAAGACAACTCAGGGTGTGTCCTGAGGCTCAACTCACCTCTCTCTGAATATGAGTTGATATTTTGAACAGAAATTAAAAGACACCTCAGGGTGTGACCCGAGGCTCAACTCACCTCTCTCTGAATATGAGTTGATATTTTGAAAAGAAATTAAAAGACACCTCAGGATGTGACCCGAGGCTCAACTCATCTCTCTCTGAATATGAGTTGATATTTTGAAAAGAAATTTAAAAGACACCTCAGGGTGTGACCCGAGGCTCAAACTCACCTCTCTCTGAATATGAGTTGATATTTTGAAAAGAAATTAAAAGACACCTCAGGGTGTGACCCGAGGCTCAACTCACCTCTCTCTGAATATGAGTTGATATTTGAAAAGAAATTGAAAGATACCTCAGGGTGTGACCCGAGGCTCAACTCACCTCTCTCTGAATATGAGTTGATATTTGCAACCGGAATCTCAAAATATATCATCTGGTGGAACTCGAATGTCTTATTTCTCCTCGGTTTGGCGCAACCATAGTCAAAACTTCTTGCTTTACTGGCGTACCTGTATGTGTCATGCGTGATGATGTCATGATATGCATGTGTTTGTCCTAAATGCCTACATGATTATGCCATGTGTCTTGGGTTTGTTTGTCATGTATCTATTCTTATTACGACTCTCATGATGACCTGCATTCACTGCTTCGACTCTTGACTTTCCTCAGGCTTGATACCCGCCCTCAGGAGTAATCTGTGTTTCTCGTATATCACCCTTTTGCCCCCACTGTAGCTTCAAGGTTCACCTCATTGTGACCCAGGGGTATAGGACTTGAATATCCTCCATTTGTCCCACTGCGACTCTAAAACATAGGATTTGTCTTTTCTTCAACCCGCCCTCTTGTTATTCAACAGTACAGGATCTGTATGAGCTTCCTTCTAACGATCACTCTTTAGGTGACCCCACCAGATGTATATGCGTGACGCTCGCATGAATGCAGAATGTCATTTCTTTTCAAGAATGATCCTGATTTTGCACTTGGGTTAACAATGCCCATTTTCCGTCAGGATTGTGTCACTGACACGGTACCTTGTCATTTTGTTCAATCAACATAATTTGGACTCAGATATTTCTCATCCCTTAAACTCGGTGAATCTTAAACAATAATCCTGTTTCAGATTCCTGTATTGTTTAGAGGTTTCCAGAGTAATATGCGAAACTCTTTTCATGAAAGTATTATTAGTCCAATAATCGTTATTTCAATGCAAAATGCTTGAAAAGTGTAATAGCCCAAAATAGGGCCTAGTCGGAATAGTGGTTTTAAGACCACAAACTCTAAGTAAAAATATTTAATTTATGATTGATTTAGAGTCTATGATATGTTGGGTGATGGTGTGTAAATTTTGTTAAGTAATTTTTATCTATAAAGTGCCCAATTTTATTATTGGGATTAAATTGCAATAAGTTGCAAAATATGTGGTCTATAATGTGATTGAATTGTTGTGTGGAAATTTCGTTAAGAAATTTTATCGGAGAAGTGTTTAATTTGGTTAGTAGGATTAAATGGGTGCAATTGTGATGAGTTTTTAAAGTGAAGGTCCTTATGAAGAAATTAGTCCATTTATAAGTTAAATGGATAATAAGACAAAAATAGTAAAAAGAATAAAAATAAAACACCCTTATTTTCTTCTTCTCCAGCCGAATGTGAGAAGAAAAAAATGGCAGCCATGGATGAGCATTCGCCAAGCTTCTATGGCTTATATAGGTATGGTTTTTGTCTCGTTTTTAATGATTTTCATATTTTTGAGATCCTCAAAGCTTAATTTATCTATTTCTACCATTAATTTGAAGTGTAATCAAAGTTTAAAAAAAATACCCATGCTAGATAAGCATGTATTTTGGTATCTAATGGTAGAATATGGATGTTTGAGATTAGAAGAGTGATGTTTGCTAAATGATTTTCGGTGAAAATGAGTAAAACGAGTTAATCGGTAAAAGTTGTTATTGTTCATAAGTATGTGTTATAGTAAGAATTTGAAGTTGCAATAGAAGGGAAAAATGTTCAGCATGTCATAAAACATAAGAAAAAGGAATAAAGTTTAACTTTTGAGCCTAGGGGTAAAATCGTAATTATGCAAAAGTTTAGGGGCAAAATTGTAATTTTTCTAAAGTTTGAGTTAGGGACTGTTTTGAGTAGTATATTAATTAAATAAGTGAAATGTAATGTTTTAGATCCTGAAAAAACGAGATTTGGATGTAGAACTGGAGGAAAATCGAAAATCGAGAAAGTTGGTAAAATGGTCGTTTTAGCATTCGAGGTAAGTTCGTATGTTAATAAGTATTAAATTTAATATGTTTAAATGTTTAACTGATACCATGTGTTATTTTGTATGTTATTATTGGATCATGAAAAATATAAAAAAAAATTAAGAGATTGTATTGAAAGATCAAAATTAAGAGAAATACAGGGCGGAGTATGATCGAATCTCGACATGTGATGAATTGACGGATAAGTCCATGGTTAATCCATGGCAAAGTGTGAAATGTAGGTATGGTATCATCCATACTGAGATATAAAATGTAGGTATGGTATCATCCATACCGAGATATGAAATGTAGGTATGGTATCATCCATACCGAAGTTCTCGAAATGTAGGTATGGTATCATCCATACTGAGATATGAAATGTAGGTATGGTACCATCCATACTGAGTTCTGAAATGTAGGTATGGTATCATCCATAGTGAGATATGAAATGTAAGTATGGTATCATCCATAGTGAGTTGTGAAATGTAGGTATGGTATCATCCATACTGAGTTGTGAAATGTAGGTATGGTATCATCCATACTGAGTTGTGAAATGTAGGTATGGTATTAACCATACTGAGTTAAGAAATGTAGGTATGGTGTTTCCATACCAAGTTGTGAAATGTAGGTATGGTATTTAAATGAGGAAAACCATACTTGAGTTGTGAAACGTGGCACTGAGCAACGACGTACTCAAATTCGTAATACGTTTCCTAATTTGATAATAAGTAATACAAAAGGAGTGAATCAAATGAAAGAGATTGAATGATTATTAATATTGAGCTCAACTATGTGTATAAGAGAGTTACGAAATGGTTTCGGTCACATGCATAGTACTAAGTGCAGGTTACTATGTGTACCAGATAGCTTCGGCTACAAGGGTGGTACCATGTGTAGGCCACCGTATCTCATTATCATTACGATGAGTTCAACGGGAAAGTGACTAAGAGAAAATACATGTGATTGTGTGATGACTAAGTGTAATTGAATACAATCATGTTATGAATAAGTGCAAGTATGAATGTGACCAATTGAGAAATGTGGCAAAAGTACGTATGAACAATATGTTCAATATGTAATCGGAAATTTGAAAGATTAGTATAAGCAAGTGATGAACACAACTAAAATGAAAGAGAGCAAAAAAAAATTTACAATAGAACTGCTTTGGACAGCAGCAGCGATGTGAATTTGAAAAATCACCAAAAATAGTAGAAATTGAATTATAAGTTGGATGAGATATTTATTTGAATATTATTGAGTCTATTTTCATATAAAAGAAACAGAGAAAGCAAAGGATTTTTATATTTCAAGATATTTAAATTCTTGTGAGATTGGTTTAGAATGAGTACGTGATCCCCTGTTCTGACTTTGAAAAATCATTAAAAATTGTACAAAAATAATTATGGGATAAAAGTTATATGCTTGAAATCCTTAATGAGTCTAGTTTCAAATGATATAAATTATAATATCATTTGAATTTTGTACAAGGAGAAAATTGATTCGTGGTGAAAAGTGGTCAGAATAGTCAAACAGTGAAATAGGGGAAATTTTAATGAATAAACTGTATTAATTGGCTAAGCCAAAAATTCTGGAAATTTTATGGTATGAAGATATGTGAGTCTAGTTTCTGATAAAATTAACAGATCTTAATTTGGAGTTTTTTAGCTCGAGATATAAATGATTTAGTGACTATGACTCAAGTAGACAGCTTAAGATGAACATGAGAAAATGGTGGAACTATGTGTAATTATGATTGCATTATCTTGAGAACTTGTTGTGAGGATTTGTCATGTTGAGGCCTTGATAAGGCTACAAATAAGTTGGGAAAGTAAGAACTTAGCATTATTTATGCAAGTTATAACGGCTTAGTAGTAAGCTAAATTCATTGCTAATGCTTATTATTTTTACATGTGAACTTACTAAGCTTTATAAGCTTTACCCCTTTTTCTTTCCCCATGTTACGAGTCCTATTAAACAAGCTTGGGTTGGAGGTCGTTGGAGATCGCTTCACACTATCAAGTTATCTATGTGTATCTTTATTTATAAATGATTTAAGTTATGGCATGTATAGGGACTTGACTAAGTCATTTTGTATGTGTTAAGTAATTTGACCAAATGTATTGTTAAGTCTGGTAATGCCTCGTACTCGGTCCCGACATAGGATACGGATAAGGGGTGTTACAAAAAGGACCATAATGATGGATGGAATGGGAATTTATTAGGAGTATAGCTCGAATCAAACAAGTTAATCAAAGCTAGCATATGCAATGAAGCAGCAAATTTATTTATAATGTATTTTGAAAAGACAAAAATAGCAGACTTAAAATGGGTGAAATGGAAACTAGGTGCCCCAGGTATCGCAGCTTGAGCTTCTCTGTTCTAACTTCTTGAGGACCTTTCTAAATTCAGTATGCGTTTAGGGATCTGGAGTACTTTGTCGATGCCCCAAGGCGCAACATTCCTCTTCATTGTTATTTCAAGCGTAGCAAGACCACTGTATGCCCCATCAAAATTTGAGCTGCCCTTTTTTGGGTTTTCAACTCAAACCCACATTTGGTCTCAAAGTGCCCTTTGCGGGTTTTCACTTTGGCCTTTCTTTTTTCTTCTTCTTTTTTTTTTGTTCTCTCTTTTTTTTTAGGTCTACTGACTATCGACTTTGTGATATTGGCACATGAAGCGACCCTCACCCTCTTAGTAAAGAGATCGACTTCCACAAAACTAAATTGATGCGGACCAGAAGCCTTCGAGGAGATTAGCTTGATAACGTCCATGCCCCACGTGTAGAAAGAGGCACATAAGCCCTGCCCTCCTCGATTTGGCGTTTTGATGCAATTTTCCTTTCTGAGCAGACCAGTAGCTCAAACTTCTTGATTGGCTTAATCCGGGTAGAACCATCAGCATGTGGTCTTCAAGTATCTGTGACTTCCTTAGCTTTGACAACATACTCGTGCCTTAGTAGTCCCGATGTGTCTTAACGTGATCACACGAAAATATCTTTGAATTCTTGGGGATAACTCCACGATTCCTTGCCTTGTTCCTGTGGAAAGTTAGGCTTCTATCTTCATCTCCCTTGTAGTATTTGCTGGCGCCTCGTAAGCTGGGACCTACCATTCTTGACAACTTAAGAACTAAGTTGCAATCTCTGTCATCTTCCAAGTTCTTAGATCCTCTAGATACATATCTCTCTAAAAGGGAGTCAGTAACAGTGTCGCTCATGTCATTGATATCTGGAGACCCATTGTGGGCTTGGAAGTAGAAAATTAAAAGCATGATATGAAAATGAAACGATGTAGAGTATGAAATGTGAGGAAAATAAAGATGCATTTTATTGAAATAACAATTCTGGAAACAAGCCTATATCACGAAAGAACTCTTGTTGCCTGTAGGCTTGAAGTAACAAGCATTTTTCACATATCACTCTAGATTAGCTAAAATACATGAATCCCTATGCAGTCCCATTGTTCAAAACAAACCCGAGAGGATAAGGGTGTATCAGTGAAACCTCGTTAATTGCATCATCCCTCCATCACTGCATTTACATTCCCTTCAGCATGGTTTGGGAGTGGATTTCCAGCCAAATTACCGACCCCATCAAATCGTAAAATGCCTGCATCAATAAGACTTTAAATCTTTCTTTTAAAGGCTAGGCAATTATCTGTGGAATGCCCCCGGTTTCCCGCATGGTACATGCAGCTAGCATTGTGATCGTACCATTTAGGGTATGGAGGTTTCAGTGGTGCTATATAATGCGGTGCTATTAATTATTTCTCTAATAATTTTGGACACAATTCACCGTATGTCATTGGAATAGGGGTAAACTGAGGTTTTTCGGGATTAGGTCTCGTCGGCCTTGGTTCATTTTTGGGTTAACTTGGAGCGGTCATGGTATTTGGTGAGAATATGATGAATGGTCTTTGGACATCGGTGGCATAGACGGGATAAGGAGGAGGGGTTTGATAGTAGAGGTTTTGGGGAGGAAAATGGACGTTTGGAGGTGGGCAGAATTGAGGTTGTAGTTGGATGGGGTACGGATTAGAAGCGTAGTGGGTCCCAGTCCCCACCATATGGGTTTCAAGCTCTTTCTTCTTTACAAGTGCTGACCTCTTCTCGGACCCTTCCATTTTTCCGCTCTTGATGCCGTTTCCAATGAGTTCCCCGGATATCACGACATCCGCGAAGTCCTTTGTGGCATTTCCTACCAGCTTGTCATAGAATGTCGCTTTTAAAGTGTTGATAAAAAGGACTGTGATCTCAGTTTTGGCCAGTGGGGGTTCCACTTGAACCGAGACGTCTCTCCACCTTTGAGCATATTGTCTAAAGGTTTCTGATGGTCTCTTTTCCATCATCTGTAGCGTTAGTCGATCAGGTGCTATGTCAGAGACGTGCTTGTATTGCTCACAGAATGCTGTAGCTAAGTCATCCCATGATCGGACCCTCTCTCTGCCTAGCTGACTATACCACCGGAGGGCTGACCCGATCAAGCTCTCTTGAAAGCAGTGTATCAACAACTTGTCTTCATCTTCATGACCAGCCATTTTTCGACAAAACATGGTGAGATGCGCCTTTGGGCACCTTGTTCCATCATATTTTTCAAAGTTCGGTACTTTAAATTTTGGAGGCAAGACCAGACCAGGAATCAAACTAAGCTTTTTGACACTCATTGCAGAAGAGACTCTAGTTCCTTCTATCGCCCTGAGCCTTTCTTCCAAATCCTTGTACTTGTCTTGAGCATCCTGATCCTTCATTTTTAACTTGGCTAATTCCATAGGATCATCCAAATCTGGGACAATAGGGTCCGCAGGGTTAGCTCCATGGTTTGATGCGAATACTCCTTGCCCCAGACCGGCAAGTGGTGGTACAAGTGGTTGTTCTGGGCCTGTAAATTCCTTTTGAGGCCGACCTTCATGAGGTGGAGTGTATCCTGGGGGATGGCCTTCGCTTTCTTCCCCGGTACTAGTTGTAGGGTATTTTCCTTTGTTTGTTATCCCATTCATCATCAAAGTCATTTGGGCCATCATATCCCGTTGAGCCTCTATCATCTGGTCTTTCATTTCTTACTGAAACTTCGTCATCTGCTCTTGCAACTCTTTCTAAAATTGTTCGATTCTTTGGTCCATCGCCTTTGCCTTACGACGAGTGTTGTAGTAGTGTACGATAGGTTGGTTTTTGTCAGTTTCCAGGGTAACTTCTGTCATGATTTTAACCAATTAGGCTCCTCTTTGATGCAAATGATGTGATGTATGCAAATGAATGAAATGCAATACAAATGCGTGAAATGAATACAAAAACGTCGATTCCCGTTCAATTTCTTATAGAAAGCTTATTTAAGGAACAAAATCCTTTACATAAAATAGAGTCATATATGCGACCTAGCCCTTATGCCCAAGATTTTAATTTTCTCGAGGAACGAGGCTAACTCTCGTCCCAGGTCTGACTTTGATTCATACATTATACTTAATACATCAGCTTGGACCGCCAAGGATTGTAGATGTTCAGCCACTTCTCGTATCTGTGTTACAGCTTTGCCCATGACATAATCCCTATCTTTGACCCGATTCTAAGATTGTTGAATCCGGAACTCACTATTTTGCAGTGTCATTTCAAGCTCTACCACCTTCCTTTTTAATTCTTCGATCGGGTTCTATCTTCACCGTAGAGTCGCGTCTTCGGCCAAACTTCTTTTCTTGTTCTATTAATCGAGCTTTCAGTGTCTCCTTCTCCCTTTGGTTCTCACTTGCAGTCTTTCTCAGAGCATCCCTTTGTGCTGAAACCTCTTGGATTCTGTGTTATACTGATGCGAGTAAAGTCCCCCAATTCCGATGTATATCCCTCGGCTAGATTATCCCCTTTCTCGAGTTATATCTTCTCTGACCATATACTCACGGCCGCGTTATCCTCTACTTTATCAAGGAATTCGTCCCCCATAACAAGCTTCTATCTTAGTAACCAAACGGAGATCGACACTTTTTAATGTGAAATGACATGCAATGCAATCAAAACAAGAGAAAACATGTTAATGCAAGAGGGGATAAGCAAACACAAAAATGTTAGTGTAAGAGAAATAAGTAAACATAAAACACCTATTGGGGTGACTACTAGGGGTTTAGCGTGGTTCGGTCCAATGTGGGTTCCTAGGTCTCTCTACATGTGGTTTGGTTCTAAAGTAAGGGTACCTGAACCAGCGAATTCCTCGATCCTCACCCATTATAGGCTCATATGGACCGAGTTCGGTTCGGGGGAATACATTTCCCTATGGCTGCACGGAGATAAAAATCTCACGAAGACATAGGTACGGATGTATCCCGAAAGTGATCCACCATCTTGCACGGAGGTAAAAACCTCATGAAAGAGTAGCTTCCCACTCCCACTTAAGGGTGTGACCGGAATGGTCATGCAATGCAATGCCAAAGTATTTTACGAGACTCGACACTATAGCACAAGCAAATGCATCATAGAGAAACACGATCTTTCAAAACAATTTTCCAAATTTTCAATTAAAGGGACAAAAATCAATCAATTTACGGCCTGACTCTCAAAGTCCCCAGCGGATTCGCCAAGCTGTCGCAACCATTTTTTTGACAAAAACGGGTGTCGAACTTGGGTTTCGAAAACGAATAAAAAAACGGGAGTCGCCACCGACCCTTTATTAGGTGTGATCGGATCACCTTTGTTTTAATAAAATATTTTGATTTACTAAAACGCTATTTTTTTGGTCCGCGAAGTTTTGAGAAATCGAGTTCGGGAGTCGGTTACGTGCGAGGAAGGGTTAGCACCCTCGTCACGCCCAAAACTGGTACCGAATCGATTAATTGATGTCCCAATGTCGAAAGTTTAAAAATTTAGAAGCGAATTTAGAAATTTGGGTCTTTTTTGGAAATGTTTGAGTCTTCTTAAAATTGAATATTAAGATTTCCTTGTTTCGAAGGGACCAAATATCACATCCAATACGTAGGACACGATAATTTCAATCCTCAAATCCAAGGTCGTCTCTTGATCCCTAAGACTCATTTATTAAAATAACAAAAGGTTATTCGATTATTTGGTCAAGTAAGAGAACCGAAACCCAACTCATAGGGCACGATCCCTCAAATTTCCAAACACGGAATATTGCCTTATTTTGAAAAATTTTAGTTTTTTGGGTGAAATTGATGAAAAACTAAGTTATGTTTTAAAGAAACGTTATTCAAAACGTGAGTAGGGTCATGCGATGAATAATGATAAACACGAAAATAATCATAAAAAATGTCGAAACAAAATGAGGAAATAAAATGAAAATATTAAAAAGAAAACAAAACAATGTTAAAATGATAGAATTATTGCCAACGAGGATAATGAACATCATAATACGAACACTACTACTAATAATAATAATAATAATAATATTAAATATATACAATATAATAATACAGAGATAGTAATAATAATAATGATATAGTTAGTATATACAAGTACTAATACAATAATAATAAATAGGAATAATAATAATTATAAAAGAAAAATGAAGTAACTAATAATAATAACAATAATACGGGATATGTATAATATAAGAATATATAATAATAGTAATAATAATAATAATAATACTAATAAATATAATAAAGTAGATAATAATAATGGTAGTGCTAATAAGAATAATAGTAGTGTAATAATAATAAAATGATAGTAGTATAATAATAATAAAAGGTAATAATACTACAAAACATAATAATATAGATATAATAAATATAATAATATGGTAATAATAATAATAACAATGACATCAAGAGGATAATTACAAAAATAATCAAGAAAGGGCTAAATCAACATCAAAATAAAATTAGAGGGGTTAAAGTAGCAATAAACTAAAGTAAAGAAAATAATCGGGACTAAAATGTAATAAGCGCGCAACTTAGAGGGGCCAAAATGGAGATAAGTCCCGTGCCCTGAAATGCAGCGTTTGCCTGAGGGCTAAATTGAACTGTGAAACAAAGTTTGGGGCCAAATTCGAAGTGGAGAATGCTTGATTGCGAAGACCAAAAAGGCGGAGGGGCTAAATGCGCAATTAGCCCCTCCGAACAAAAACGCGCGGATTCTAGGCTGGAGCGGGTCGGGTTGCGGGGGATCAAAACGACGTCGTTTTGGCCCCTGACCACCCAAGGCTAAACGGCGCTGTTTCACTATTAGTATAAAATCAAATCTCCTTCTTTTTTTTTTTTCATTTGTGCTGCACACAAAAAAAAAATCTTCCACCCTTTTCTTCTTTTTCTCTGCAGGCCCCAAGTCCGGCGAGGGGACCGCCGTGGATGTCGCCGTTGCCGGCCGCGCGGTGGCCGAAAAGGTAAAGTTTCTTCCCTTTTTTTAAAAATATATAGATGTATATATTTACATGGTATTTGAGTGATAAAAAAAACAAAAAAGACGAAACAACAAATATAAAAAAAGGATTCGAAATCACCTTGTTCTCTCTAATTTTGTGTTCTTTTATTGCTGATAGTTTTTTATTTCCGAATGCCCGTATTCTCTCCTTTTTTGATTTTAAATCTGTATTCTCTTGATCGATTTGTTTTGAATATATATAAAAAAATAAACTTTTCGTTTCTAATTGACTTTTTTTCAGCGATTGTATCATGAAAAATTGTGAACCCTTTACAATATTTTGATTCGGCTCTTATAGAGCTTGAGCAAGAAATAAAATACAATATTGTTCCTTTTTTTCTTGCTGTTGTGCTGGTTTCTTTTGTCTTATTGCAGGTGATAGTGGTGCCAACGGCGGTGGCAGACAAGGCCAAGTGGGTAGGCGATAGTGGGACGCGTGGGTGCCTGCGAGTTGCGCGCACCAAGGGGACGATGGAGGGGCATGCGGTATTTGGTTATTTTAGGGTTTCAAACCCTAAATTTTTCTGAAAGCATTTTAGTGTTTTGGGCCTTTAGACTTGGGTCAAAATTGGGTTGAAATTGTGGGCTGGGCTTTGTAAATAAACTGGGCTGTTTTCATTTATTTTTCTCTGGTTTTGGTTTTGGGCCTCGGGTTAACGACCCGGGCCAAAATTGGTGCTTACAATATATATATAAGTACTATTTTATTTTAAGCTTCCATACATCATCTCTAAAAAATTGTTTTCTTTATGTTATTATCGGTTCTAAATTTTGTTTTTTTACATCATCCATTTTGAACCAATCCCTTGGTGTTTCAAATTTTATGCTTATACGTTTTAGTTATCTCAACTCGTTTTTCTAAAAAAGGGTTGTATATGATGCTTGTATTATTTGTCTTTGATTGTTGAAGTTGATACTTAAATAGTATAAGATGTGTGACTATCGTCCTTGTATGTATTGTAATCTGCTTATTTGCATTTTCATATCATTGATATCATCATAAGCACCATTATTGTTTATGTTATCGTTCCATTATTACCGTTATTATTCATGTTTGGCGATATTTTAGATTAACGATTCCAATGTTACGTATTACATGTATTATGCCCAAATTCGTGTTACCTTATCATTATTTGTCGCACGACCCTATTCACGTTTGAATAATGTTTCCTTAAAACATAACCTAAAATTTTTATCAATTTTATCCAAAGGCCAAAATTTTCAAAATACGGCAATATTCTTTGTTTGGAAATTCGAGAGACCGTGCCCTATGTGTTGGGTTTCGGTTCCTTCGCTTCGCCAAAAATCGAATATCCTTGTGGCAGTTTTATGCATGAGTCTCGGGAATAAATGATAACCTTGGATTCGAAGATTAAAATCGTTGTGTCCTATGTACTGGATGTGATATTTTATTCTCTTGGAACGAGGAAATCATAAAATTCAATTCGAGAAATTCAAATATTTCCAAGAGAGACCAAATTTTTAAATCCTTTCCAAAGTTTCAAATTTCCGACACGTGGACATTAATCAATCAATTCGGTACCAATTTTGGGCGTGACGAGGGTGCTAACCCTTCCTCACACGTAACCGACACCCGAACCTATTTTCTCAGACTTCGTAGACCAAAACACTGTTTTAGTAAATCAAAATGTTTTATTGAAACATAGGTGATCCGATCACACCTAGTCAAAGATCGGTGGCGACTCCCTATTCTAAAAAGTCGATTCCCGTTTTGTCAAAAAATAGTTACGACATATACCAATCGAATTAAAACTCAATAGATATATATTATATAAAGAAATATATAGAGGAAATTTTCAAAATTGACGGCAGAGACGTCTTAAAACCGCTTTCAACGGTACCACATCATTCTACCAAAAAACAGTATCACTTCAATTCAGCTTGAATTTTGAACAAATGAATGGCCAAGAATATTGATTAGACCTTAAATTTTGGATAAGATCATATAATTTTTTATTTTAATTTTGGGAAACTAAACTGAACGTAAAAAGAGCTTTTCTTTGTTCTTTGGCGAAATTCATTGACGTAAACACCAATAGAATATATATATGGGATCCGAGGATGATTCAATAAACTATTTAATTAAATTTATATAAAATATTAAATTTATATAAAATATGTCTAAGTCTTAGTATCACTATTATATCTATTATTTAAGAGTTAGGGAAAATTATAATCTTTAAAGCATTTGATTGTGTATTTGATAATTTTAAAAATTAAAGTTATGTTTGATAAATTGAAAATTTAAATATTAAAAAAAATTTTGTTGAAAAAATAAATATTAAGAGGGTTGAATTTAAGCTATAAAGTTTGTTTTATGTATTACTTAAAATTAAATATTGAGTATAATTAAATTGTTTAGTAACGGATAATATAATCTTAAATGGAATAGAATAAAAAAAACAATTGAATTTTATTTTTTATTAAGTGATAAGTAATTTCTTATCTATTAATCATTTTCTGCACTTTTTTTTTGTTGAAAAAAATTCTATCTAATAGTTTTCATTGTGGGTTATCAAACGTGTTTAGAAAAAATAAGTTACTGAAAATATTAATTTTTAGATGGTTGATTTATTTTCAACACTATCAACCAAGGCCTAAGTGTTGAAAAATTAAGTATTAAATTTTTAGTATTGAAATTTATAAGCAATATTAAATTTATATTATAAAACTATTTGGTATATTAGTAAAAACGAAGTACGAAATATAATTATTTTGTTTGATAATAATAAATCTTAAATTTTGAAAATTCATTATGTTATTTTGAGGGTATTTATGTTGTTTTACATTTTGATAAATCTAGAAAAATGCATAGTAATAATGAAAATCATGAGATTAGAACCCAATCTAATATAATCTTCACTCTCGCAATTTTACCATTTCAACTAAAACTATATTAACTTTTATTCTTTTTTTAAATAAATTTGTTATATAATTTTTTTCATTCATATCATAAGTGTGCCTTAATATAGTTATGTATAACGTATTTGATTGAATTTGTGTCATGAGTCAACTCGACATCAATTTAATTAAGAAAATTACTTAATTTTTTAATAAAGTAATGAATATTTAATTAAAACAACTAAAAATGAAATGTCTTAGTTCTAAACTTGAACCTAAATAAAGTTTATTCCTAAATACTTTACTACTCAGCCTATAATTCAGTTTTTGAATAATAATATATTGTTAATATTTTATTTTACTCACATTGTGAGTGGGACAAAATCTAGTCAATTTGACACCAATTCAATCAAAAAAATTACTTAAAAACATTTTTGATAAGGTACTAACTTTTTTTTTGAAAAAATAATGAATATTAATATAATGGTGTTTCAGTCTTTTATTATTTTTATATGAAATGTTTAAATAAAATAAATAAAATAAAATATTTAATAATTGAACTTTAACCCTATGGAGTATTTAATTATAAGCATTTTACTATTTTACTTATAGCACAACTGTTGTTGATTATTTTTTTTATAAATATAATTCTAATATTACTTTTTCTTTTTCTCTCACTCATATTGTGAATGTAATATAATATAGAGACATTATTTTATGGATTCTTCCCACTACAGCATTTATAGTTCCTTCCTAATTATTTAATAATACTTCATCAAATTTTTTCATGTTATTGACACATAATTTAGGTAATTTTTTTACCTTTAACCTTGAACCCTAGCCCTCGGATCTTGAACCCTAAACCTCAAATTCAAACCAAAACATGAACATCAAACCCCCAAGCACTAAACCCTTACCCCTAAACTTTAAACCTCGAATCTTAAATGGGTTAGAGGTCGAGGTCGAGGTTGGGGATGGGATTCAGGATTCGTGTTCAAGGTTAGGAGTTTGGGCTTTGGTGTTTGATGTTTGAGTTTAGGGTTTAAGTTTGGGGGTTCAAGATTCTAAGTTTAATGTTTGAGTTTGAGATCAAGTTTAGGGTTTGAAGTTCTAGATTTTAAGTTTGGGGTTCAAGATAAAAATTATCAAAATTATGTGTTAATGACAAAAAAGTAATTGAAATGTCATTAAATAATTGAAAAGGGATCATCAATAATGTGATGGGAAAGGTCCATAAAATAAATTTTTTTAAATATAATATATATTATACCAATCTAAAGAACCTCAAACTTGAAGGAATTCCCAAAAGAAGAAAAACAAAAGATAAACTCACCCAACTTGTAATATTTATCAACAATTGACAAGCGCATTTGTCATGGGACGAGAGCAAGGGCATGATCAACAAAAAGAATTGTCAAGCCTGAGTATTCCATCATAGCCAATCATGGGCAAATAATTGTTAGATATTTTTGGTGTAAAGCCGAAGGTATGGCCACAGAAGAGGGAAGCCTAAAAGGGAAAGTGAATGTAAACCTTGTTGCTTTTTTTCTTCCATCAAGAGCCATCACCCATATTTCCTTTCGTTTAAGCATCGGAAAGCACCTTAAAACACAACTTCTAACGTCTTCATAATTTTCTCTATTGTATTTTCCTACCTTCAATAGTCTAAACCCTCCATAGTAGTTCCTACCCTTCATCCTTAGTAAGTAATTGAAACAATATTCACAAAATGTGGATTTTATTACTTTTAGTTACGTGAATTTTGATATTATTACATGTTCATATTTTATTAATTTTTCATTTTAATGTCATATCGTACATATATATCATGTAATCATATCATGTTCAGCATTGTTAGATTTAAAATAAATATATTAAATAAATAAAATGTGATAATTAATAATACAAACAAAAAGAATGGAAAATTATGTAGAATATGAAGTCTAAAAGAAAATACCAATTAAATTGATCATAAAAATAAAAAATATGGTACCTAAAAAATTAAATACATTTCATCTTTTAATTTTCCCTTTTGCTTTTCCAAACCAAAGAAATGGAATAAAGTAATAAAATTAAAATTAAAATGGGTAAACCCAATATGCATTTCAAAGCCCAAATAATTTCAATTTTTAATACATATCCCAAAATAACTAAATCTACTACCTATATCCAACCCAATCCAAGTAAACCATTTATTCCCAATATTTACAGATTAAACCAATCAAACTAATGTCCCACCCTTACTAGAAAGGTAATTAGTTGTAAATATAGGTCAGCAAAACTCGATTCAATTCCAATTTTTTTTTGAATTTTGAGTTAATCAAATCAACTCGAATAACTCAATTCGAGTTTCGAGTTTGAGTAGAGTTAAATTTCACAATTCGAATAGCTCGAATAATTCGAATAACAGATTGGTATGAATACTCTTTTGGTTCCTGTCAATTTTGAAAATAAGTAAATTGGTCTCTCTTTCAACAAAATTACAAAAAGGAATTCAAAATATTTATAAAAATTTCAAAATTTATATTTAAAAAAAAAGTAAAAAAAAATTATAAATTTTGGAGACCTAATTAATGATCCAAATTATCATACTCAAGTATCTTATTTTTTATTATTAATTTGCTTTGAAAATTTTTTCAAATATATATGGTTTTAAATTAATGTGCTTTAACATGAAATTAGTTATATTGTAACAATATTTTTATTTGACATGTTTGTTTTTTTTAATTTAACTCGAACAATTTTACTTGATTAGACTCGACTCAATTCAAAAAAAAAATTCAAATTAAGTTAGAATGATAAAATAGGACTCGTAAACTCAAAAATTTTTCACTTGATTCGATTGAACAGTCACCCCTAGTTATAAATGATTATGAGAAAAAAAAATGTATTAGACTAGAACTTGAATCTTCTGTGCATATAAATATATCATACATGATTTTTCCTCTAATAATTTAATTAACACATCCATATGTTCATAAGATTATAAATAATTTGTTCGAAATTAGAGGTGTTCATGGGTGAAGCCGGGTTCTAATAAAATTTTACTTAAGCTGCGCATGGATAAAAATGCTAAAACCCGAGCCCAGCCTGGTCTGCCCGTGTCAAAATTTTTTTATATTAATTTTTATACAAAATGTTGAAAAAAAAAACATAATACATTAAAAATACTAAAAACAAATATTTCCCAACAAATTGAAAATAAATTAAAAAAAAAGCCTTTATACTTAGAAATAACAACAAAAAAGTGGTAAAATAGTAAATAATAACAACAAAACAATAGTAATATAATAGTGAAATGACAACAAAAGAGTAACAAAATAGTTGGAAAGTAGTAGCAAAACAACAGTTTTTTTTTTTTTTTGCTAATTCGTACCAAAAAAATTATACCCAAAGCCCAACTTATTTTCTAAACGGGCCTTATGTTTTCTCAAACTCATTTTATTAAAAAAAAATATGCAATACTTATAGGTTGAATAGAATAATAAATTTAAAATGTCATATTATATTTTGATATAATATTATATCATTTTAATATGAAAATATTGTAATTTTTAATATATTATTTCAAAAAAATAATCTTTTTAATAATCTTTAGGAATTCTTAAAGTTTTTAGTATTTTTATAATAAATTTATTAAATTAATTTTTTATAACTAAAATATTGGTTTATAATATAAAGGTAAATTTATTTATTTTTTGTTTATTCCTTAATATATTCAAATAAATCAAACAATGTATTGTATTGTTATTCACTTATTACATTCCAACCAACCAATCAAACTACATGATGCCTATTATATGTCTATTTCATTTCTACATAATATTGTTCCATTCACCTTGTATTGTATCACAGCGAATCAAACATATTGTTAAACACTTATTGGTGCACTATGAATAGATGTTTGGGTTAGAGTTTGATGACTTAATATTCATTTCAACCAATTCCGAGTAAAAAATATTTTTACTCAAATACCACCTCAGATTCCTCAATCCACTATTTTTAGTGTCTCTCCATACCACTTATATTGTGAACTACTCTCATTTTAGCGGCTCTTTACACCCTTATAGTATGAGCGACTCCTATTGTATTATTCAACATCTTTTAACTTTCTTTAAAAAAAAATGTATAACTTTAATGTTATGAAAATTGATATCATATTTAAGAACTTAGACGAGAATGATCGAGGTCAAACTACAAATAGAGTCACTGATATTATCAAAATCAATACTACAACCCGTATGAGTATCAACATTACTAATGTTATCAACAATAATCAGGAATAGAATACCAATAGTACATAGATTTCAATTGACATGACTGAACACGTGGCAACGATCACAAGCAATATTATCAACTACCTATAATAGAACATCAGGGCTACCCATATTTCGATCAACATGGCCGACTAGATGGCCAAGGAAGCCATTACCAACAGCCTCAACGTGAGCAACCACCTAGTCACTACCAAGAGTACACAAACCAGCCAAAGCCTACAAAAGGCAACCATCAATCGCTATGTCAAGGGGTTCAAAACTTGTCTGTGCAAAATATACTCCAACAACATAACAATATATAAAGTTCGAGGAAAAATCTAGTAAAAATAAATGAGATTAGATTTTCCAACAAAGATGAAGTTATTCAAGTATTTATAGTCTTTATTTTAATTTATTATGATTTTGTTGATGATTTTCTTTTAAGATTAATTCTTGAAATTATCAAACATTTTTATTAATGTATTGTTCGATAAATTAAAAAATTAAGAGTTGAGTTTTCAATACTAATTTATATTAGAAAGTTGTTTTGTATATTAATAAAATTAAGTACTGAATGTAATTATGTTGTTTGAAAAAATTAATATTGTTTCTAAAAATGATTTATTTCCTTTTTGGTATTCTTCATGTCTATTTTACTATTTATGTTTGGTGGTCATGATTGTCCCTCCTAACAATGTTCTTTCTGAAGTTTGAACCTGTGTCTGTCATTAGCATTCAATGTGCGTTATCATTTCACCCGATACTTGTTGACAAAATTATTTATTTCTTAGTTTTAATATTATGAGTACTAATATATTATTTTATTTTGTATAATTTTCATAAAAATTAAATATAATAATTTAAATACATCACTTTTTATAATAAAAAAATAAGAGATGGTCTGTTAAAAAAAAAAAAATCAACTTCACATTTTCAACCTTGAGACATAAGTAGCATATCTACTTACTTATTTTATCCAACATTTTCTAGTTGAAAATTTTGAATTAGTTAAAGAATTAATAAAATTATCGAACACATTAGAAAATAAATATTGGTTCAATGAAATGAATTTTTTCAATGGTTTATAAAACACATCCTAAATGTAATAGTTATTTATTTATTATAATGCATTGGATATTATTTTTTATTTTTTATTTTCCAAAATTTTCATTATAATAATAAATAAAGTTTAATTTAATAAGTAAAAGTTATTTTGGATGCTTGTATTAAGAGTGAGATTGTATTTTATCTCTTTTACTAAGTTATTTTGGATGCTTGTATTAAGAGTGAGATTGTATTTTATCTCTTTTACTTAAAAAAATTGGTATCAAAGAGTGAATTAATTATTTATGTTAAAACTTTTATCTATTTTTATTGTTAAAAATTGGTATAGCTAATGAATTAATTAGACAGTTACATATGGCATATCACGTGCATCTCATGGTAACCTATAGAAATTAATTTGCTAATTGATTTCTAGTATAAAGGCTTCTATCATATGATACTCTTATCAAATTAATATGGCTTAATCAACATTATTACCAATAATAAAAAATCATTTGAATTCGTTTTAACAGATATTATCATCCGATTTAAGGGTTAAACATTTTACGGTTATAGTAGAAATTGTATAAAAAATAAAACAACAAATATGCCATATTATGGTTACAATGTTAGTAAAAAGAAAAAGAAAACAAACCATTAATTGGAAAAAAATGGTAAATGTAACAACTCTTAACTCTATCAAGGGGAGCATGAGCAATGAATGTTGCTTTTTCTTTGTTTTGAACGTCAAAAATATAATACCCGCCCCATTTTGTATCGGTTTCCTTTCTCCCTTCCTTCACCAAATCCCAATCTGCCTGTCAACCCTCCTAAATAAACCCTAATTTCTCCGTTCTCTCTTTCTAAAACCCTACTCCTTAATTCACATCATTCAGATCTTAGCTAATTGGTTCCTTCGTTCTACAGATCCGACGCAAATTTCTTCGATCACGGGTACTTCATGTAATTATGTATTCGCAATTTTATATCATTTTGCGTTATTTCATTCGATCTTATTGCTTTTGTTATTACTCTGGGATCATGATTGCTGTAGATTTATTATTTTCTTAGAATTGTTAAAAGAATTATTGGTTTTTTGGGTTTCTGTAGATTTTGATCGTGTTGTAAAAAATATATAAAGAAGAGGGATATTGAAGGAGGGGATTGGAATCTGTTTTGATTAAATTATGGCAGCTCCTGTGCCTCCAGGGGCACCTAGACCCGGCGCCAATGCACGGCAGCAATCACCACATCCTAATTTTAATCCTAATTTTCAAACCAATCCCAATTCCTTAGCCGATAACATGCAGAATATAAACCTAAATCGGCCACACTCTATGCCCAATTCTGGTCCTAGGCCTTCCCCTTTTGGTCAACCACCACCCTTTCCTCAATCTTCAGTCACTGCTGGATTCCCAGTTGCTTCCCCGCCAATGTCACGGCCTGGACCACCACCTGGTATGGTGGGAAGACCTGCAGTGATTCCTGCTGGACCACCGCAATCCACATTACCTGCAAATGTACCCCCAGGAAGACCGGTTGGTTTGCCTGTTAGTCACCCACCCCCTTTTGGCTCTAGACCTCCTCCTGCTTCATTGTCTTCATCTACAGGTGGCGCAGTTCTACCTTCTAGTGCTTTCCCATCTTCAGGTTTATCTAGTGTCTCAGCTGTACCACCACCACATGGTACTCGCCCTAGTTCTTTTGTGTCATCTTCACCTTTGACTGGGGGTCCTGCTGGGCCAATGTCAACTGCAACCGCTGGTCCTTCGAGTAATGGGCCACCAGCAGTTGGCACAGGTGGTGCACCCCGATTTCCTCCTGCTGCAATTGTTTCACAACCTCCGGTTGGACCTCCACCATCTATGATGTCAGCTAGGACACCTGCTCAGGCTCCAACTATGCTTTCTGTTTTGGGAAGTTCAGCTGTTAGTTCCCCACAAACTCCTCCTCTGCCTTCAGCATCATCACCATTTCCAGCCATGACGCAGGCTAGACCACCTCCTCCAGGTTCTCCTTATGGACCACAGACATGGTCGATGCAACCCCAGCAGGTTAGCACTCAAACTTTATGATATTATGCTTTCAAGAATAACAAATGTAATTGGTTGGAATTAATCATAGTTTATTTTGTTGCTGAGCTGGTCTATTAGCAACCTGCTTTGGGCATAAAAGTCATTGTTTCCTTTAATTTATGCAGTTCAATAACTGGAACTTTTAGGTGTACTTGTTTGATGTTGATTCGAAATTTTGGCATTTTTTTAACTGTGAATGATTGGTGTAGAAATCTTAGCTCTGTGCTTTAGTAATTACATTAAAATTGCATCTAATGACCTGGATCTTTGGTCCAATGGCTGATGAACGTATCTTTTTGCTTGAATCAATTAGAAGTTGGTTATTGATTCAATAAGGTCAAATTTAATCAATTGGCATATGACATTTTGGTCTAAACCATTTTAAGACGATGCATATGAGGTGCTAAAAATTCTAAGTACAGGGTTGTGTGGTTTGGTATAAGTGGATTTGCATTTTGTTCGTTTCCTTCAATGATTTAGATTCTGAATGTTTCTATTTGCTTTAGGGAACCCAACCTCCTCATATTCCTGGCTCTACTCATGCACAACCTCCAAGAATGTTTGGAATGCCACAACAAGCACTACCAAATCAAGCTATGACTAACATTCCACCTGCAATGGGCCAACCTGGAGCACCTATGTCAGGGACATCAAAGATTGATCCTAATCAAATTCCAAGACCTATTCCAAATGCAACGCTAATCGTGTATGAAACTCGCCATGGCAACTCAGCAAATCCTCCTCCGGTATTATCTTTGATCATTTCAAAGGCATAGAGAGGAAATTACTTAATTCACCTGGAACTTGCTAATTTGTCTATTCCTTTTGATCTTTATTTAAGCTTAGGTTCATAATTCTTTTTATGGGTTGTTAGTGCCTGTATGCATACTGCTATAACAACTTCGTATATAGCTGCAGTTTGAATTTTGTTACTTATCCTGATGACTTGTAATCTTTTGAAGCCTGCTACAAGTGATTACATTGTCAGAGACACTGGGAATTGTAGTCCACGATATATGAGATGTACCATGAATCAGGTCATGACAAACTATATGAATTTATTGTGGCTTATTTACTCTGTAATTGCATAATATTTTAATGAGGTTTGTGCTGCAATTTCCCAACCAGTACTCATTGTTATGTTTTATGTACTTGTTTATTTTCTTTTAATATAATAGATCCCTTGCACGGCCGACCTTTTGACAACCTCTGCAATGCAGCTGGCTTTGTTAGTACAACCTATGGCCCTCCCTCATCCATCGGAGGATCCTATTCAGGTAATGTTATAGGCAACTTGCACTTCTAGTTCGCTATCCAAATTGTCAAGACCACCATGAATTTTGAAAATTCCCTTTACTCATCATATTTTGAAAATTTCTCCTATAGGTCGTGGATTTTGGGGAAAGTGGTCCTGTTCGATGTTCTCGCTGTAAAGGTTACATAAATCCTTTCATGAAGTTCATTGATCAGGGAAGGAAGTTTATCTGCAATTTGTGTGGTCAGTGTTATTTATCTTTATCTGTTGCTTGTGTTTCATTGCTGTATTACACTTTGGGAATTAAACAGTGTATTAGTACTAATTATTATTTGAGAAATTTTATTTGGAAGCTGTTTGAAGTGCCATTTATGATTCAAATGTAATAATATTCTCCAAGTATCTTAGTTGTTGGCTATATGTTTCTTAGATTGCATAGTGATCTGTACTTCTATTCTTAGTATATTGGATTTTATCAATTTTGCATTTACTATTTTACACATAAATGCCATGACCGCAGACATTGAACTTGTCTATTTCTGATCTCTGGTTGTGTTGCTGTAATGTAGTAAGGTGGCAATGTCACTGATTATGTTATTTTCTTTCAGGGTTTACTGATGATACTCCCCGTGACTACCATTGCAACCTTGGTCCTGATGGCCGGCGTAGAGATGCTGATGAGAGGCCTGAGCTTTGTAGAGGAACAGTTGAATTTGTTGCTTCAAAAGAGTACATGGTTTGTTAAAATTTATAAGTTTGTAAATTTAAATTGAATTTTTTGGTAAATTTCATGTTTGTTTTACGATCCATGTTCAGGGTTTGTGGCTACCCCTTCCAACAATGTTGTCTCCCAACACTTGGTGTAAATTTTAAGTTGATAAACATGTCTATTTCTACTTTATTTAACTGTAGCTACATCTCTTCCTCATTTGTTTCTTAAGTGCTTAAGTAGCAATTTTAAGATGAATGCATATATCTTTGGATAATGTATAAATGAAGGGATAATTTAACATTTGATTAGCTTAACCTAGTAACATAGTTTCTGCAGGTAGATGTATCTTTTGGTTGTCTTCCTGATTGACTTAAGACAGTGAATCTTTCCTTTTACAACTTTGACAAATGAGGGGGAAAAACAATTTAAACAATTCCAAATTATGCTAACATTTGGTAGTATTTAGTTGTATGAAACTATTCTGTCCAGGGGTTTACCAGGGCCTTTTTCTTTTCCTTCTTTCATCTGTTTTTTCTTTTTGTTAATTCTTTAATTGGATGAGATAATCAGAGCATAGTTCATTCTTTTGATTGAATTTCTATTCAGGTCCGTGATCCAATGCCAGCTGTGTATTTTTTCCTAATTGATGTGTCCATGAATGCCGTACAAACTGGTGCCACTGCTGCAGCTTGCAGTGCGATTAATCAAGTTATTTCTGATCTTCCTGTGAGTTCCATATCAATTTCTAGAAGTTCTTTCTAGTTGTAATTTATCAATCTAGTTGTTCATTCCCCCCTCCCCCCTAAAACAAGTTCTCTTTGCTGCATTATATCAGTAGATGTGGAAACTATTCTGAGATCATAGATTGTGTTTTGATCTATCTTTTATCATTAATCACCGTGTCAAATTTATTTGTCGAATTTTGCACTGTTAAATTCTCAAGAATGGGGTTCTTTACTGTTTGTGTTCATTGTTAGAACAGATCATGGAGCCATTTTCTTTTCTTTTTTGTTCCCCCTTGAGTAATGTATCATACGTTTTATCTTTGTGTATGTATTTTCATAGACATTATTGTATCTTGAGGCTTATTTCTTTATCAGAACTCTTCCTAGATAAATTAGCACTGAAGCGTTTCTTTCCTCAGTTTCAAGTTAGTCACAAGATGCACATCTACCACAGATCCCCTTTTTATTTTTTCTTAGTTCCAACAGGAGGTACAAGAGGTACTGTTGTTGATGCAATATTGCCGTATTTTGTTGTATTTCTTTGTTCTCTTGAAAGTGAGTTGTTTGTGCATTAAAGAAAAAAATTGAAATGTAAATTCTTGTTTTAGTGACAAAATAGGGGTTGTGAAGTGGGAATGGCTCCACATAAACCTTTTGAGTCAGTTTGTTGATATAACATTGTGTGATTATTGCATTTCCTTTTTCTCTTGATAGTATGCTGTTTGTGCATTAAACAAAAAAAGTTAAAATTTAAAGTGTGAGTTTGTTGATGTAACATCTGGTGATTATTGCAATTCTTTGTTGTCTTTAAAGTATTCTGTATGTGCATTAAAGAAACAAGTTGAAATTTAAATTTTTGTTATAATAGCAAAATAGAGGTTGTGAAGTGCCAATGGCTCCACATGAACCTTTGAGTCAGTTTCGGAGTTCACGGTTGAGGGTTTAATGCTTTATTCTAAGTGCATTTTTTAGTTGAGAAATCTAATATGGATTATTAATTTGGCTCAATTTTATTTCTTGTATTCAAATGATTATCCTTTTTTTATCTCGATGGCTTTAGGGGAAAAGTTTATAAGAAAATAACAAAAAATGGCTTTGCCATGTGCTTAGTTTTGGTCATGATAGACCAATTTGTTTCAATTGTTTGTCTTTGTTAAAATTGGATTTGGGATTATGGTAGAGTATTTCCGTTGAGTGTGTTGGTAAATCATGACATTGTGTGATTTTAGCCAAGACAACTTATGATGGTTGCATATCTGGCATGGCTAATGTCCTTTGCAATGCTTTCTAAAGATAATGCAAGTTCTACTTCTTTGTCTGCAATAATTGATGCCTGATACTGTTAGTTGAGTTGGAGGTTGCTACATGGGCTTGCATCTTTCCTTTTCCATTCTGTCCATTGGTTTCTTCTCAACATATACAAGGCAATGGAAGTTCAGTTGCTTGATGTGCTAATTGCTTATTGCAGGAAGGTACTCGTACGCTGGTCGGAATAGCAACATTTGACTCAACAATCCATTTTTATAATTTAAAACGGGCACTGCAACAGGTCAGTATTAGTTGCTTTCCTTCATTTAAAATTCCCTCTTTCCGACAACTATTATACTGGGTAGAAGATTTTTCATGGTTTCATCATGTGGGATGCTTTCTGTTTAAGAAAGGAAGCCAATTTGGCCATAAAAACATATAAAGTATTCTAATATTTTTAAGAAGTTTTAAGAATTTATTTCAAGTAGTGTTATTGATGACTTTACTGTGTATTAAGCATATTCTGGGTTGTGTTACATGCTTTAAACTTGAATTTTGTCAACACAGGATCACATAATTATGATTTTGGTGCTGCAGCCTTGCATTTTGGATGATTCTATTATGTGTCTAAGTGAGATTTTATCATGAGTAATCAATGGAGGATCAATATAACAGTGATTTAAGTGGTATATACACCCACATATGTGGGATCCATTTAAACTAGAGTAAAATGAAATTACTTTTACGCACTTGCATAACTTTCTATACAATTTATACTTCTTTAATCCATCTTTCATATTTCGTCAATTAAATATATATTAAAAAGACGGTATTCGCCATTGATATGATAGAAATGTTAGATCGATTTGAAACTTTACATGCACAATTAGTACAATTATATTGCTATGTGCCGTAGTCAGTTTTAAATAGTGTAAGTGGATTCTCTCTCTCTCTCTATATATATATAAGAAAGAAGTTTAAATTGTGGAAATCATCTTTACTCATTTTAGTATAAAAGACATGAAAGTAGTAGTCAGTAACTTTGCTTGTAAATCATCGCAAGAAAAAACGGGGAGGGGGATAAAAAGAAACATGCTGTTAATAACGTGTTTGTGTGTCCAAATAGCATTACAAGAAGTATTGTTTTGAGGACATCTACCTTAGTCTCTTTGTCTCTTAAAATTGAGATTTTGTTTGGAATATGGCATGAATGTTTCAAGTTTCATATTTTATAGATCAGTGAAAACTCGTTCGAATTTATTTGATATGATATTTTTTTCTCTGATATAATATACCGCAGAACATCTTGAAATTGTTCTTTAGCTGATTTGCTATCTTAAATTTGTAGCCGTTGATGCTTATCGTTCCTGACATACAAGATGTCTATACCCCTCTTGAAACAGATGTCATTGTTCAGCTTTCTGAGGTTAGTTCTTAATTTATGGCATTTTTTCTTGTATTTGTTGAAGTTTACAAGTTATAAATTTAACAGTGGCTGATGCTATCGTGTCATACTTGAGATTTATCTAATACTTTCTGCTGACTTTGGTTTTTTCTTCCGAGTAATCAGTGCCGCCAGCATTTAGAGCTATTGCTTGAAAACATCCCAACAATGTTTCAGACTAGTACAACTGCTGAGTCATGTTTTGGTGCTGCAATTAAGGTAAGCCATTTCAAGGTGATATTATAAATTAACAGATAAAATTCTTGTGCTTTACAGATTTCGATCATTAATTGGATACTGTTGTCTTTTTCTAATACAAGTAGAGACCAATAGGATCAAACTTACGAGTTATGGACCCCGCTCAGTCTCAGTCCCACTGATCCTACCACCAGAGCAATCCTAGGTGGCAATGGGATATTCATTAACTTGCCAAATTGTATAGCAAGTTAATGAGTTTTGTTATTTTATAGTGTCCAGAACCAGAGGATTTTGTTGTAGATTAAACTGTTACTAGACCCTAGTTAAGGAAATGCATTGTTGTTATAATCACAAATATCAAACAAAGTGGGAATTTTTCGACGTTTGAAAGGCTAGAAACTTAACCCCTGCTTCTTAAACAAATCATGTTTGAAAACTTTAGCTCTTCTTGAGGTTTTTTGGCTGCTGGTTGGCATTTGTTGGAGAAAGGTGCCTGATTGATCAAGATTAAGAGGTTTACAGATTCCTGGAAAGTTAATAACGCCTGGTCATAATTTAGGGTGTGCAGCAATTCTTGTACATTTAAAGTGTAGATGTTGATATCTTGGTGTTCTTTTTATATTTCAGGCTGCATTCTTGGCCATGAAAAGTACTGGAGGGAAGCTTCTAGTATTTCAGTCAGGCAAGTTCTCATGTACCTATTCGACATTTTCATGTTCTGGAATGTGTATCATACAGCTTATTTAGACAGAATTTATTATATTATTTCCCACATTTCTCTAATGAACATATGTTTTGTGACAGTCTTGCCATCTGTTGGCATTGGTGCCCTATCTTCTAGGGAGGCTGAAGGGAGAACTAACATTTCTGCAAGCGAAAAGGTTTGCTAATGTTGTTCAATTGTTTCCTCTCCATTTTCTTTTCATATTATGGTTGTTCTTTTAATGGAGATGTTATCCCTCCAGACTTAAAAACCAAAAAAAGGTGGAATCTTCTGTTTGTTTGCCCAACTTCAGTGTTATAGCTGCTACATCTCTTCTCTGAAACCTGCTTTATCTGTTTAACATTTGCAAATTGATTCTTTCAGCTATTCAGAGTATTGGGATAGTTAGTGCATAAGAATTTGATTTATTATGACCCTGGTGAATCTGTTTTCTAATTTATTAGTAGAAATTCTTCTTTGATTTTCTAGATGTAGATATTGATAATATTCTTTCAAATATCATGTTTGCCATAGACTCTTTTCCTAACCAAAAAGTGATATTGTTACGAAGTTATTGACTAGGCTTTTGATTCCTGTATTATGTTTTAGTTGATAGGCATTCAATGGTTTGGTCCTTTTGGGATGGTTATTATACTTATCATCTTTGTAGTGCATGGTGATTTTCACTTGATAGTGGATGCGTGTGAGTCCCCTTTTGAGAGAAAGAAGGAAAACAAATCATCCATAAATTCATAAAAGAATTTGCCAACTATTAATCAGATTTCCTGATACGAATATCTTATTTTTCAGCACTTTCATATTGAATCTCCTTTGATGTTATGTTTATTATAAATTCAGAATATTTCTAATTGAAGCAGGAACTATCTTTTATTCAATGCAAGATAGAATTCTTCATTTTTGATTTTTCCCCCATTTCTAATTGATTAGGAGGCTCATAAATTACTGCAACCAGCTGACAAAATTCTCAAGACAATGGCAATTGAATTTGCTGAGTATCAGGTAAACTTAAAGTAGATTTTTTCTACTTGATACCATTATGATGTGATATCAAAAATCTGCCTGATGAATGCTTGTTGAAATTCATGCTGGTTAGATAAATCTATGTTATGACCCAATTTTTTCAGCATGGTCTTGTATTGCATTTCATGGCAGGTCTGTGTTGATGTTTTTGTAACTACTCAGACTTACGTAGATATTGCTTCCATCTCTGTCATCCCAAGAACAACTGGAGGCCAGGTATTAACCTTGTATTTTCAGTTGCAAACCTTGCGTGTGGCTGTGCTTAAAATTTTCTGTTGCATAGTACTTCAAAATCTTTGTATTTCAGTATTTATTGGGACATCTTTGTGCTTAAGTCAGGTTATAAAATGCAAGTTACTACTAAAATCGGGACATGGTAGCTTTTCTTATTTTTCTGACTCTCTGTTTATGGAATCTTCAAAACCACATCCAAATAATTTATATACGGGGCCTGCTGAGTCTCCATTATATGCATTAGTTTCCCTGGTTAAACAGTATAAAACTATGGATGAAGTGCATCTCAAGTTTAAAGGGAGCAGTAAAAACATTCCCCTTTTTTTTTTTTTTTTGTTAGAAAAGAAGTTGTCTTTACGTCTTTTTGCGATAAACTACATTACTCCCTTGTCATTGTTAGTGAACTTGCTGGTGTCATCCTTCTCCTACTTGTATATTGGTCCCAGCAGAGTACTAATCAATAAAAAAACTTTTAGCCTGTCGCATGCTTTGATGAAACTTTAGAACCTGACTACATATTGATGTATATATTACTCACCTCCAAATCTCTACATGTTGAACTTCTATGTATGAGAACTTCAGTATCAGATCACAGAGTTATTTTTTGAGTGGAAGACTCACTTTTCAACGCGATTCTCCTGACTCCAGGTTTATTATTATTACCCCTTCTCTGCTGTATCTGATCCTGCAAAGCTCTACAATGACCTTAGATGGAACATCACTAGGCCCCAAGGTTTTGAGGCTGTCATGCGCGTAAGATGCAGCCAGGTAACATTTCTGTTTTGCTCTGCTTCTTAAGTGACATATTGATACATGACTTATCGCATTATGATGATAATAACCATGTTGTTATATGTTTTCCCCTTGAATGCTTGTAGGGTATTCAAGTTCAAGATTACTCTGGAAACTTCTGCAAACGCATTCCAACTGATGTTGACCTAGCTGGGGTTTGTGCTCTTTTTGAAAAATACTGGGTCTTATATTTCTCATTAATGTGTTTTAGCTTCTTAACCGCAGTTGTTTTAATTATTTTATTACTTAAGCATGATTCAAAAATCTGATCATAATTGCTGTCACTGTTTGGTTAACCTAAGAAATATAAAATTATTTTTGTGCAAAATGTTTAGCTTTGAACTCAAGTTGGATGAGTAGCTAATCCTTGCTGAAAGGGGAAAAAAAGAGTTAGAAAATATGCAGGATATAATGCTTCTAGCTGGGTTCCAAAATGAGATATTCCTTATTCAATGTTTGTCCCTTGCCACGTGTATTTTTGTGCTTTCATGAGCCATAAGTTTTGTAGCTCATGAATTGGCAATTTTGCTTCTTATATATATAAAGTTTTTATAAAAAGAAGTTGTACACATTTTTCTACTAAAGGATTTTGACATGGTTAAGCTCTGCTTGAGCAGATATTTTTAGTGTTTTATCCAGGGATTTAAATAGCGGTCCGTTACCGAAATAGCGGCCGTTATATAGCGGTAGCGGCACCATCCGAAACCGCTACGGCCCAAACCGCTATTATCCGCTATTATGTTTTCCTTTTAAAAATTCACGACCGCGATACCCGCAATGACCGCAATAGCATTCGTTATGTCCGCAACCGCGATAAACGCAACGCGACCGAAAACGCGACCGCGACCGCAATTTAAATCCCTGGTTTTATCTATATCAGTCTGTCTCAATCATGACCTGTTCTTGTTATCCAGATTGACTCTGACAAATGCATATTGGTAACATTAAAGCATGATGACAAATTACAAGATGGTTCTGAATGTGGCTTTCAGGTACTAATTAATGGCGTCTGAATTTTTAATCTCCATGTTTCTTACATTATTTGTTAGCATTGACAAGTTGAAAAATTTTATGCATCTATAATATTCTGGCTTTAACTTTCCAGTGTGCCCTTCTCTATACCACTGTTTATGGACAAAGAAGAATTCGAGTCACAAACTTATCCTTGCCGTGCACAAATATGCTAAGTAATTTGTTTCGCTCTGCTGACTTGGATACTCAATTCACATGTTTCTTAAAGCAAGGTATTTGAATCTGCATTGTACGTCTTTCTTTATCTTCTTTTCCCTTTTTGGTGAATTGATTGTGCAAGTTTACTGGTTTTGTTCTTTATCTTGGCCTGTTTGATCTGCTTCAAAGTGTGATTTGAAGATGCTCTGCATTTCCATTATTTGTCCAATTACGGATTGGTCCTACGAGGATGAGATACTTGGTTATTTTATCCAAAGGGTTTTGGCGCAGTTTTTTTCATGGTATCATTCTGCATAAATACTGACTCTATTGCATTTCACTAATTTACCTTGAATGCAGCTGCAATTGAAATTCCTACATGCCCGCTTCTTCAAGTGAGGGACCATGTTACAAATCTTTGCACCAACATTCTGCTTTCATATCGTAAATTTTGCGCCACAGTATCATCAACTGGACAGCTTATTCTTCCCGAGGCTCTTAAGCTTCTTCCTCTATATACTCTTGGTATGGATATTTCTTTTTGTTAATTTATCTACTTGATCCGTATCTCATTCATTTCCATTATTATTATTTTAGTTAATCTTCATCTTCAAACTTTTTCTTCCATTTTGGCAAATCCTGTGGCAGAAACTCAGACATCTTGTCAAGGAAAAATTGAAGTATTTTTCATCTGTTGATAAATATTGTCTTTTCCTTTCTTCAGCATTAATCAAGAGTAGAGGGTTGCGAAATGATGGCAGAATAGATGACCGTTCCTTCTGGTTCAATTATGTTTCCTCCCTTTCTACTCCTTTGGCAATCCCATTGGTTTATCCCAGGATGTTTGCCATCCACAATGTTGATTCAAAGGTAATAAAATTTCTAGTTGGCTTATGGTCCAAAGTGTTTTAACCATGCCAACAGACAAATTATGCTTGCTGGACAGGATGGGGATGAATCTGTTCTTCCTCCTACAATCCCACTTTCTAGTGAACATGTCTGTGATGATGGAATCTATCTTCTTGAGAATGGTGAGGATGCTTTAATATATTTTGGAAGCTCAGTGGATTCAAGTATCTTGCAACAACTTTTTGGCTTTACCTCAGTTGAAGAAGTACCCACACAGGTACTTTGTTTTACTTCCGTTTTTTTTTTTAAATCCTCATTAATTCGTTAATTTACTAGATACAACTTGTTAAGCACCTGAAATTGTATTTCCTGATTCTTCAGGTTTTTGTCTTCTGAAAATAAGCTTAGGATATTTTTTTACACTTTTTTTTTATTTAAAAATAAATTAAATATTTAAATACTAAACTCAAATGGTCCATTGTATATTGAATTGACCTCATCCGGGTTATGATTTGAAATTGCTATTAAACTACCTGTATGATGAATTTTGTGTGCCACTCTGCATGCTGCTTCATTTTCCTTCCATTAATAGTGAGACTTTCTTTGTTGTTTATGGAGTCTTTGATTTTTGGATTGGATGAGTAGAGTCTTGAAAACTGTTTTGCTTGATGATGACTAGTATGGCACTCAAATGAGTGACCCTCGATTCAAATGTTAGGATTACCAGGTTAGGTTATCCCCTGTAAATATGGTTCACTTTTAAGCTTTATTCTGTGTCTAGACCCTTTCACTTACCCTGTACAGACATTAACGCTCTTTTGTCAACATTGTATGTTCAGTTTGTGATGCAGCAATTTTCCAATCCTTTATCAAAGAACTTCAATGATGTTGTCAATGCGATTCGCCAACAAAGATGCTCCTACCTTCGGTATGATTAATGGTGGTTTCTTTAGTGTTATTTAACTCCAAAAAGAACAGTTTCTGTTCCATTTCCTTCATAGCCAAATTGCACACCATTTCTCTGTTTAATACAATTTTATCTTTACATTCTTTCATTTTCTGTTGCAGCTTCACATTGTGCAAGAAGGGGGATCCGTCAGGTAAGTGCATTGAACTTCCTTCTTACGCAAAACTATGATATGGTTAAATAAATTATCCTAGTCAGCTGAGCCACCGGTGTAGTGGCAAAAAATCCAGGGTTCAAATCCTGGACACCATTCCCCCACCACCTCCTTACAGAAGTATTAAATATATCCTATGTAGAATATTTTGACCAAAATAGCCATGGATTCTTCCAACATGCATCATATAAACTTTTCTCAACTATGTAATTGAGAGCAGAGACTAGGTTGTTTAATTCTTGTCCGAGAGTTTTTGCCTTGGTTTTTTTACGACAATGAAGCAAATTGCTTCTATGGTTGCAGGTTTCTTATAATCATTTCTATTTTAGAAGAAAAGAAAAGCAAATATATTAGGGGATTCTCATGATTGAATTACTACATTTTCAGGAATGTTGTTCGTATCTTGCATGGTAGAAGACAAGAATGCAAATGGGCCATCTTATGGGGAGTTTCTTGTACATATTCATCGGCAAATCCAAATGAAAATGTCTTGATAAGTTTCAGGCTTCCTCAACAACAGGTATTCAATTTTGATTTGGGATTTTGCATGAAGAAGAAAGAATCCGAGTGGCCTCCTACTCGGAGTTTCTTGTACATATATTGTGCGGCGATTGGAGTGAAAGTTTTACAGAATGTTTTATGCTTTTTACAGTTGGCTTCACAAGTAGTGATGGCACTTGGAGATCAAAAGCTGCACACAAACATTGTAATTTCATATCTTATATCAATTATTTATTTCCTGAAACCCCAATTTTGAGAATTGTACCCAACTTTGGCGGTGAGGTACTTGAATTACTAATAATGCAATTATTTTCGGCTTTTGTTACCTACTTCTCCTGGTCTTTCCGATAATGAATTATCCAAATTTCAAATGGACTTTGGATAATGAATCAGTGTACCCAAATTTCAATCCATTTTTTGATTTATGTTTTTTAAAAAATAACTTACTAAATTTAATTATTTAATCAATCCAAATATTTATTAATTTCAAGCTGGATTAGATTTTTTTTTAATTTGAAATAGATAATAGTAAATAAATGAAATCTGATAATGCAAATATTAATTCATATCTTATCTTATCCTACAGTCCTTAATATTTCTACATTTGTTTATATTTTAAAATTTTAACTAAGAACTCAGCCATAAATAAGGATAAGAGTTTGAGTAGGATTATAATTTAATAAGTAAACATGCAATTTACCTATTTGGTGTAGAATTGTAGAAGAAATAGGAAAAAATTAAGCCCCTATAAAAAACTAATCTCCTAACTTTAAATCATTTGTATTTACACTCTCAACATCAACTGTGATTCTGAGAAACCCCTCAACGATCAAAAAGGTTGTAAGATAGTAGCAATGGCGGCTTCCATTTACCGTATCAAGCTAAGGGAAGTAACTAATAATCTTGAAGTACAACAACGTTATAGTCAAATCCCATATGACTTTTTCAACATAGTTGTGGGGATTCGTTTCGTTTCATCTCTTAACAGGGGAACAATGTTAGGAAGTTTCAATGAGTCCATCACATATCGTCGGGACACCATTTTATCCGACAAAGACGGTCCCTACATCCTACTCTCCTTGTTAGAAAGAACGGGTGCACCTCTAGACTACATTCGGACCCTCATCGTTCCTGGTATCTTGTCTTATGCACGGCAGATACATAGTAACCCCCTTAACTTTGCACGTAAACTCATTTCCTTCAAAGTGGAAGTAATCATCAAGGTGCCGGTTGATAATGTTGATGATGAGGCTGATGATGATGATGATGATGAGGTTGATGAGCCGAATGACAACGACGATGATGATGATGATGGTGATGGTGAGGACACATTAAATTTCAAGCCTGCTACATGTTTGTCGATTCAAGCTTTGAGAAGGTATAAATGGGGTGATGATGAAAAACAAGATCGCCTGCCTTTGAAGAAGAGGAGGAGATTACGTGAGGGTTTGAACTCAACGAACAAAGAATGTGCTATCTGTCTCGATGAGTTCTCAGAGGGTGATGAGGTTGTCTCGATGCCATGCACACATGTGTTCCATGATGGTTGCATCGTTAAGTGGTTGAAGATCAATCACCTGTGCCCGTTATGCCGATTCCAGATGCCAACTTGATTCCATTTTCTTCTTTCTAATTGTAAGCTTCATGAATGGATTTAAATAACAAGTTTATGACGAAGGAGCAAATATGACTCCTATGCTTACAGGTTTCTTACTGTCGGAATAATTGGTATATAAAAAATTACAATTATTTTTATTCATTGTTACTAATGATATGATTTATTACAAAAATAGGTTAATCAAATAAATTGTTTGCAAATTCACGAGAATGGCAGAACATAATTACATTTTGTTTATCCCTGCACTATTCTAAAGCTATCTGCACACATTAAAATGCCAAAATCTCAGCACATCAATGCCACTCTGCTTCACAATTACAATTATAAGCTTTTTAATATTGTATCTTACTTTTCTAGAAAAAAATAAAAAGCTTTCAAGATTTGTTGATGAGGTGTTCGCAAGGTTGAGATTTTCGATTTTAAATGTCTGGATTCGAATTTTATCATATAAAAATTTATATATAGATTAGTTAATTAGTTGAGTTGAGTTTAAGTAGTATTAAATTATACAGTATTTATGATGGTGGAATCAGATTAAAACTGATGTTAATATAATAGTTGCATGAAACAGTTGACTGTGTTTCCTACCATCACAACCACCTCATATTCAAAATTTAATTTTGGGTTTTAAGTAATGAAGAATGGGAAATCAATAGTAATAAAAATTCCTAATATATTAATGATTTGTAGTTGTAATTATATATACAAACTCTCTTTAAAAAATAAAAATTAAATCAAACATTTATTTCACTAGACATCAATTTTGGCAGTACGAGGATGGCAGCTACTGCTGGACTACTGATTAAAATGGGCATCTTAGACTAATTAGTTCTAAAGCCTAAACACAAAATTTGCATTCATTTATGAGGTTATAGACAGAACACGAAAATGGGGATTTGACTACACACAAAAAAAGAAAAACCTATAAAAGCTTAATAATATTTTTATAATTTTGTATTAATCCAAAATAAATTTGGATTCATTTGAATTTAAAAATTTTGACACACTATTAAATTAGTGAAATCTAAAGACCCTAAATTTTAGGGTTGAATTGGATTTGGTTTGATAAATCTTTCATAATAATTTATTTAATTTTATTCTTAATTTTTTAATATTAATTTTTAGTTGTAGGTTTTTTTTTTTTTTTTTAAATTTGTGTTGATAATTTGGATATTGTTGTATGATTTCTAGATATTATTTAGTGAAGTTTTAAAGTATTTTTCATAAATATTTTTTTAAATTAACTTTTCAAGTAAAAAAAAACTTTTATGTATTATATTTTAAATTATTCTTATATATAATATTTTTTGAGTTATATTTCCTATTTTAAATATGAAATATTTATATTACTTTATAAAACTTAAAATTAATTATAGATTAAATAAAAAAATAAAATTCAATTCAATTTTGATTTTTCAATTTCTCTTTTCTTTCTTTTTTTCTCAGACCTATAAAATATATAGTTTCCTCCCCTACTTATAGGTTGAATTAATTTTGGATATTCATTAACGGAAGAACTATTTTTTTTTATTTCTTAAGTCAAAATAAAAGAACAAAAACTTATTATAAAATTTAGAAATTTACTAACATTTTAAATAAATTTATATATATTTTTATTGAAACTATATATATTTATGGGTGACGTTAATAGTTTTAATTAATTAATGTTACATTGATGAGTGAAGAATTTATTTGTAGCGTTGAAATTGCTATATGAGTTTATACCTGCCTTCACCCTTCTAACCCCAGACCAAACCCAACCCAACCCCTTTTTTATGCCTAAAAACACAACCAAAATAGTAAATAATTTTCGAATAAATTTTAAAAAAAAAAGAAGAAGAAATGATGATGATGATGATGTGATCGGATGGTTCATATGTTCCCGCACCATTTTCCCTCTCTAAGCAACACGTGGCGGACAACCAATTGGACCCCGCACTCTCAAAATTTTCCCATAAATTTCCCAAAAATAAATAAATAAAAAGGGTTAAAAAGGATTAAAAAGAAAAGTAACTTTCTTACTATAGACACCATGGAGGTAAAGATTGCAATATTAGAAGACCCCATACAATGTATGATATCAATATGATGAAAATGTGAATTATACAAATATAGATAGGATATAGAATCTGTTGATGAATCCTCTTGTTTCTAATGTATTTATTCTTTTTTTTTTTCTTAATAATATTTTGTTTTAATTTTTTATCGCACTATGTATCATCTATTAATCGGATAAATTTTTTATCTTTGGTTCAAAACGAATCTAAAATGGAAGAATTACAAGTATATTTAGAACTAAATAGATCCCGCCCACACGATTTCTTACATCCACTTATTTTTCAAGAGTATATTTATGCACTTGCTCATGAGGATGGTTTAAATAAATCGATGATTTAAAAAAAAATCAGGGTTTAAAATTTATTTATTTTTAACAATTTTATTATAAATTATGATATTTTTTTTACGCAATCTCCTCCCTAACTTATAAATATAAGATTAATACGATTTAACACACTCAAATTCAAATCTTCTTATATTAGTAACAAATACTCATATGAATTTCAATCTGCACATATAAAAATTATTAATGAAATATAAATATAGTAAATATATGTTGCATATTGTAAGTATACCATTCACGAGATTGACATTAGGGGAGTAGTAAAAATGTGGGTCCCATCATATTTTGAGAAGGCCCCACACCAAAGATCACATACTAAATTAAGTAATTGTTTTATGGGACCCTTTTTAGTCCTACTTTTCTTTAGGGATTTGAATTTTATGATCAATACTTTCTTCTATTTTCCATTTTTACTTTTCTTGCCTTGTTATGCAAATTTTATTATTTATGGAAAGCATTTTAGTTTTTTATTTTTATTTTTTAAAAGTTTTAGTATATTATTTTTAAATCAATAAATGTTGAAAATTGTGTAAAACTTTTGTTAATTTAAAATTTTGGTTGATATTAAGTCCAAATTTTGTATCTAAACAACTCATTACCTCTCTCTATTTACTAAAAAAAATAATGCATTCATAATATATATATATTTGTAAAGGTTTTTAAATACAAATTATGAATAATACATGTTTAACCGATTAGAAGTGAAATCAACTGTAATACGAATCAAGTCTGTTCTTAACATTTTTAAGGACCTAGGCAACACAATAAAAAAGAATACTAAATTTTTTTGGGCTCCTTAAAAATTGGAAAATGATATTTTTAGACTCTTTTTAGCCTTAGGCCCTGGGCGGCCGCACCTCCAGACAACCTCCAAGGTCAGGCTTGATACAAAGTACAACATATTGAAAATTTAAGGGTTAATATATTAAGAAAACCCTTCCATTACTATACTTTGTTTACACTAACCCTTAAACTATTTTTACCTATATTTTCCAAGTAAAAGTATTTTGAATTTCGACATTGACATAAAATTCAAAATAGTGATTAAGGGTTATGTATATAAGTACTTTTAAGAAATTTTAAAATATTATTTTGTTTCACTTTCAAAAACTATTACGTTATTTTCTATTAATAAACTATTTTCATTATATTCACATAGGCAAAATTAGTTTAAAAATTAAAAAAAAAATTACTTTAATATTAAAATGGAGGACTTTCATGGATAAAAATTATAGATTATGGGCTTATTTAGACAGGGTATAATAATTGGGGCTTTTTAGTATATTGGCCAAATTTAAATATATCTGAACTTAAATCAAAATAAATTTGAGAATTGAATATTGATAAACATTTTTCTTTGAAAAAATAAAGAATCTTTTCTATTTTCTAGTTTGTTCCTTATATCAATTTTTTGGAGATAAATATCAAAATTATACATGAACTTTGATTCAATGTACAATGTCATACATGAACTTTGATTTTGAGGGCTTCTATACATGAAATTTTTATTTGATTCAATTTTCACAAATCACTAACAATATTGTTGAATTAGCATCATTTTACATTGATATAATGCATATGCAAACAATTATATTGATTAAATATGAAAATTGTATGTATTCATTTTTTAAAATATGTACAATTGAATCAAAATCAAAGTTTCATGTATACATATGCACCATGATTCAAGCTTTATGTGTATAACTGCATGAAATCAAAATTCATATATCAAATTGCATATTAGACCAAAATTTATGTATAAAATTAATATTTACTCAATTGTTTTTAGGGAATCTTTTATGAAAATGAAGCATAGGAACTTTATTATTTCCTTTTGTTATGGATGGGTTTGCTTTGAATACATTAAAATTTTGTCTTTTATTTGATGGGCGATTCAAAATTATGTGTTAACTAAGGTAGAAATTTTGACCTACAAATCATGTCTAATATTAGTAGAAAGATCTTAATGGGATTTTCTTTATTGATTTTGTCTTTAATTAACTAAACAATTGAAGATTGCTAAATGTACTCTTCTTCTTTCATTGTTGTCTAGTTTAAGCAACTTGGCATGTGGGTTTCCATTAACCTTTCATTTCTTGCAATTTCTATTTTTATTTATATTTGATGCATATAAGTTGTATAAATTGTCACCATTAGTAGCTAATTTTTTTTTTTTGTCATCAGTTAATTTACGGTGACAGTTGTAACAGCTTGAAAGCAATTTTAATTTTATTGATTTTAAAAAAATTTAACGCTTGACATTTACATATTATGTAATTTTTGTTTTTTTCGAAGTTTTGTTTTTCTTTATATCCCTTTCATTTAAAAAGCTATAAAATCAAATTTATCAACTATATTTGATTGAAAATATATAAAAAAAATGGAAACACCAAAAAGATTTAAGATAATATTATTTCATCTTTTCTCATTCTTTTAAAATTAACCCTCAAGGTAAAAAAAAAAAGACTAAATTCTATAATGTGTAAACGTTGAGAGTTAAATTTTTTAATTAACTAATTTGACATAATTTATAATGTTGAGGGTTAAAATTATTATTATGCCAATTTTAGAAGCTATAATTGTTAAATTCAAGATATAACTTTTCATAATCGAGTAATAGAAAAAATTACTAATAATTAGGTTACTATATTATAATTTACTCAATTATTAAGTGCAAGATATAATAAATAATTAATTTATTAAAAATATATAAATTACGTTACATCATTTAAATGTAATATATATATATTCAAACAACCTATTCATGCAATCGTTTTCGTACAAAACAACACCTAATTCCTCGAAAAAGAATTGGAAATTTCGATATATGTAAATTACTTTTGGAATTTGTTTTCTTTTCCGGTAAATCATTTTAACTTTGTTTTCTTTTACCAAAAATTTTGTTAAAGAAAATGCTTGATTGCCGCTGTCGGTTGGTATTAATGGGTTGAAAGTTAAATTAGGATTTATTTAAATTTTATTTTATATTTTTAAAGATTTGGATAAAAATATTAAGTTTAAAAATGAATTTGGATAAAACAATTAAATTTATTTAAAATATGAATTAAATTTGAATAAAAAAATTGAGCTTGTTTAATATACGATTCGCTTGTACTTTTAAAAAAATCGAATAAAATTTATATACGACACAATTGCAAGATAAAATGAAGGTTCACACATTATAGTTACTCGTAATAAGATTCAAATTTCGATATTAATGACTGTTTCTATATATTTATCTGTGTTTTTCTAAAACTTAGGATATGAAAGTTAATCGACTCTTTGGGCATTTTATAGTTGTATCGAGTTTTAACAAAAAGTTTCCATTTCAAAAACTAGTTTTATACTACGCTTTAATATTCTAATTTGATATTATTTTAAAATAATTTTATTAATTTTATTTTTATATATTTTTAATCTTAAAAATTTCAATCCCTATCCCTAATTTCAAGTAATTTAAAAGATTTTAGGAGTGGTTAAGCTCAATGGTGGAGCTTAGTATAGGCCCGGGAGCCATGATCCCTAAAATGGTAAATTTTTAATTTAGGTTTTTTATAATTTATAAAATTTTAAATTAGTAATGGTAATTTTGTATTTTGTATCCAAAAATGATAAAATTTTGATTTAACCCTTTAAAAATTATAAAGATATAGACTATTAAAAATGATGAAATTGCATTTTTACCATCATAAAAATATACAATTTAATTTCGTCCAAAAAAAAAAATTTTGACTCCACCATTAATTAGGCTTTACAAATTTGTGTCGTCCAAGTGATTTATTGCTCTAAATAAAAATAGGGTAAAGTACAAAAATAATCATTTTTGTTTGTTTCAGATTACATTTTAGTAATTTATGTTTGAAATGTTACATTTTAGTCACTTACATTATCATTTTGTTATGAAGTGGTCACTCTACCATTAAGCTCCGTTACCTACCTAACGATTGTTCTACATGGCAGTCCAAATGGGTTCTAAATGCCAACTTGGATGTCCTACGTGCCAGTCCAAATTAAATTTATTTAATTAAAAACAAATTTTCATCTCAATAACTGGATGTCTAACTTGGCATTTAAAACCATTTGGAATGCCACGTAGGACTAACATTAGGGAGGTAACGGAGTTTAACGGTAGAGTGGCCACTTTGTAACAAAACGATAACATAAGTGACTAAAACGTAACATTTCAAACATAAGTGACTAAAATGTAATCTGAGACAAACAAAAGTTATTATTTTTATAGTTTACCCTAAAAAAATATCAAAATTATTGCCTGGTTTAAATGGCTAATTTAAGCTAGTAATTTGTTGGGTGCTTCAACCATGTTTATAGTACTTATGATAGTGAAAGAATACCTAATCATCAATAGTTTTCTATAATTACTTCTTTTAATGGATCCATGGAATCGTTTTTCCTTTTTACATATATAGTTTTACATCTTTTATTTCAAAAAAAAAAATTAAAGCAAATCGTTTTATTTTTAAATAAAAACTAGAATTTTCTTTTTAAATAAATATTTACCGGTAAATACTTTTTGAAAAAAAAAAAAACCTTTTAAAAATATAAAAAAGTTTGACAGATTTATAACAACATTTTATTATAACAATTAAGTTTGTTGTAGAACTAACTTTTTTTTTATATATTTTTATTTTTATAATAACTTTTTATAAATAACGACAACAACTGTAAGATATGAAGTATACATTTTACTAAATTAATTCTCTATAACAACTTTTTCTCTCAAATTCTGATAAAAACTAATTTTATTCCTAAGTAAAATAAAAATAAAATATTTTAGTTAAGATATTATTTTTACATAAAAATTATTAATCATATATTATTAAATAAAAATAATATTTAATAAATGGATTTACTTTTCTAAAATTTATCAAAGATGTGATCTAAATCTCATTAATTAATAATAATATCAATATATTACAGCTTTGCAATTTGTAAATTAAAAAAAAAAATTAAATGTGATTTAAATCTCAAATGTTGTTATATATGTGTATAACAGTTAACAACCACCTCTTTAAAACATTTAAAATTGAAATAAGAAAGGGTGGAAAGAATCAAAAGATGTTATTATTTAATTTTAATACTTTATATTGATTTTTTTCTATCATAGATTGACAATGTAACAAATTAAACAAAAAGTTTTCTACATAAGTCATAAAGTGTTCTATGTAAAAAAAAAAAAAAAAAAAAGTCAAAAATGTTCATGGGTTAAGTCATATCTTGATTTTAAAAATGTTGATTAAAAGTTAAATTTTCGATCAATAAATGTTGGCTTTGTAGGTACGAATTTTGGAGAGAACATTATTGGAAGGGACAGTCACGGACCCTTAATATGAACAATAAAACGGACATAAATAATATCAAAAAAGTCAAAATTTTCTATTTATAAATAATTTTCTATTAATATATTTTATAATCAAATTTAAATAAAAAATTTTAAATATTTAAATATTTAATTTGAACTTAGATAAGTAAGATGGGTTCAAAGTGAGTCGGACAAGTTTTCCATATTATTTAGTTTATTTTCAATTCTTTAGGATTTTTAAAATATTTTTGTTGACGTAGTAACATGAAATAAGAGAAAGGTGATTAAAGAAATCATAACCTCTCATCAACCTATAAATAAGAAGATAATACACTTCAACGTACTCGAACCTACGTCCTCCTGCATTGATAACAATATTCATACCAATCGAACTAAAATTCAATTACAAATATTTTTTAAAAAAATTTGGAAAAGACATAAATTACAATTTATGGTAAAAGACAGGAAATCAAGATTTTGATGAGGTAGAAATAAATACCCGTGATAAGTTGAGGATGGACCAACAACTTTTTGATGTGTTTTATTTTATGTCTTTAAATTAAATTGAAATTGGTTACATGTTTCAATCTATTACTGTTATACCTCGAAAATATTAGACTAAAATCAGAGGTCACATCCCACAATCTGTTAATTCAAACAAATTCATCCCACCATGCTTTAACCCTCGAACCAACTTTCTTCTATTTACTTTTTTTAAGTCATATTTAACTTTTTTTTTGTTTAAATATACAAATTAATCTGTAATTTTTTCTATATTCTTATTTTTTAAAAGAGTTTATAAATATAATTACAAGTGCTAACAAATGGGTTTAGGCAAAAAAAAAAAAATAGGCCTGTTTAAAATATGGACTAGGCTCGGACTTAAACATTCAAGGCCCGAGGTTAGCCTGGTTCGTTTTTAAGTTTAAAATACTTTATATTATGTAATTTATAACATATTAAAAAGATAAATATATACTAAATATATAATCATACTTTAATTAAACATTAAAATAATATTAAGATAACTATATAAAAAATATAAAATTAAAATAATACAAAATATTTTTTTTAAAATTAAAAATAATATGGACGAGCTTAAAATGAGTTTTGGTTAATATTTTAAAAATATAGGTGAGCTTAGAGAAAATTTAAAACCTATATTTCAGGTCGACCCAATCCATAAGTACCTCTAATCGTGTAGTCACGTATAATATTTAAATTACACGTAATGAAATCCAAGTCTTGACTTAATTAACCAATCTATATATTTTTAATATATAAATAAAGAAAGAGTGGTAATTATAAAATAATGTAACTTCTTAAAATAAAAACAATAAGTAAATAGAATTCAAAGTGTTTGAATTGGAAGGGCAGATAATTAGTAAAAAATAAGAGAAACCTCCCATATGATATCATGACCAAACGGCAACAAAGATCTTGGCCGGATTTTCCTTTGGAAATCCAAAGCAAAATAAAAGATAAATTAAAATGAGAAAATGACCGAAACAGGAACAGATAGGCACTAACACATGTTATACAGAATCTATGGAGAGATCGCATTTTGTTTCCATTTCTATTTTTTATTGTTTTTATTTCCTAAATTACACCTCTATTATTTAAAATATTTCATAATATTTTTATTTCTGTAATTGGATAATCTATATATTTTTTTTATTCATCAACTTAACAATTTTGATTTTTTTTATATTAATTTTATTCGATACACTTGAGATTTACGAAATATTTAATGTTGAAATTAAGAGGTAGAAACAAATCATAATTATATTGCAGATAACATGACTCTTTCATAGTATTAATAAACAAACACAAAATTTTCCACCAAATCATGCTTCTAATATATATAAATATATATATATATTAAATAGAAAGATAAACACTCGAACGAACTCACGTCATTCCGTATATATAATAAAATAAAAATTAAGTGTTGTGGTTTCTGTTAGCGGCAAAATACGTATAGGGGTTCTCAGAATTTCTCTCTCTCACGCACACACACTCTTTATTCATCCATTCATTCAGATTACACCGAAAGCAGCATTTAAATTCTCCCCTTATATATCCTTCTTCCCTTTCTTCTTCTTTTCTTCCTCGAAGAAAAAGAGGGAGAGAGTTTTTTTATTTAAATTTTGACAAGTTTCAGGATCAGGTGGATCGGCCTAGGAATAATTAGCAAACTATATATATAATCAATTACAAGCTTTGATTTAACATTAATGGAGTTGATGAGATCAGAGAATATCGTTCAAGACAGGCAACCAGCTCAACCTCAAGAAGAAGAAGAAATCATGCAGCAAGAGGAGGAAGAAGAAGAACAGCGGTTTCATGTATTGGCAGTTGATGACAGTGTGATTGACAGGAAATTATTGGAGAAGCTCCTCAAAGCTTCTTCATACCAAGGTATGATCTCAGCCTTTTTGTTAATTAATTAAGCTTAACAAATAATAAGATGGGGGTGTTGTTTTTTTGAAATGAAAGTTGGATAAAATTGCAGTGACGTGTGTGGAGTCTGGGGAAAAAGCGTTGGAATATCTGGGTTTGCTTCATCACTCATCTCCTGCTGCTTCTTCTTCCCAACATCATCATCAGGTCTCTATCATAACCCTTTTTTATGCTAAATTAATTATTAAAAAAATACCGACTCAATCTTACACCATTTAGAGATGGTGAACTTCAATATATTTAAATACAAAATATTCTCTGCTTTAAAAAGATTTAAAAATGGGGTTTTTCTTGTTTTAATTATTTTTTTTATATTTTTGAAGTATTTTTATATTAAAAAACGGCCAGCTGGATTAAATTTGAAATTAGGTTATTTAACATAAATCATTTGTTGTTGTATCAAATTAATATAATATCTTTATTTTTTAATATATATATATATAGTCAATCATGATTAATTGTTTATTAGAACTACCCATAACTCCTCACAACTCTTAAATTAGAAGATAATATGCTTCAGTGCGTTCAAACTCACGTCCTTTTATATTGACGATAATGTCGATGCCAATCGATCCAAAACTCAATCAACAATGTATATATTTTTTTCAATATGGTAGAAGAGAGGATAACCAAAAAAAAAAAAATTGTACTTAACTACTATATTGAAAAAGGGGTTTTTTTTCCCTAAGCAACCATAGTTATTTATTTGATAATATAATTAAAATTAGGGTAAATTACACCAACGCTTACTTAACTTTGATGCAGTTGACAATACAATCACTATGATTTTAATTCAGTTACTCAATTTTTAAAAAATAATAATTTAATCATTTTAATCATTTTCCATTACAAAGGTAACGGAAAAGTGACATGACATTCAACGGAGTAGTTAGAGTGCTTGCTATCATTTAAACATCCCCAAATTAAAAACCCTAACTGGGTGGTAGAAGAAGAAGAGGAGAAGAAGAAGATAAGATGAAGAAAAAAAGAAGAAATGGAGATGTCGTCCTTTTTCTTTCACGTTGCTCCATTTTATTTAATAGTTCTCCAAAACCCATTCATGTAAATCAAGTTCTTTCTCATCTTCCGTCCATTCAACCAACCATTGTGATTTGAACAAAAAACCTATTCAACCAGCCATAGAGATTTGGGAATTCTATGGGACAATTTTGAAAGCATTTCTAAGAGAGCTCATCAAATATGAAACAATTATTGATTGATGTCGGAGAAATTGGAAATTAGGGTTTGAGATTTGAGATTTTTGAAGGTGAAGACATTTTTTTTAACCTCAAAATTTTGAAGATGAACCCTTTTTTGAACCTCAACTAATTGTTATGGCTGACACACTTCTTCTTCCTACATCTCTGACCTTATTCTTCTTTTAATTAAATATCCATCACTTTTTGCGCTCTTCTTTCTATACTTGAAAATAGTTGTATGTTGTAACTTCACTTTTAACCATCAAAGATTTCAGATGGTGGGGGAAGCAATTGACCCTCATCCTCTCCGATTTTTTCAAGGTCTTGCTTTAGGTTCTAGTTTTTATATAAATGAAAAAGAAATTAGATTGTTGATTTCTTGGGGGAAATGAGAAGAATTGCAAGAAGAGGAGGAAGAATAAAAGAACACAAAGGTGGCAGATAGAGCAGAGGCAACAGTAGCGACTATGGCAGTGGCAAGGGTCAACAACATTAAAAATGCCATAGGTTTTGTTTGGCAAATTTTACTTTTGTTGGTTAGCTGAAGAAGAAGAAGAGGCGAAGAAGAAGACCCTTCAGCTCCTTCTGTCCAACTCATGTCCAATGTGGCAAGTAATTGGCCATGTTAGTTGTCCCGTTAAACCTGTAACGAAAAATGTTAATGGGTGATTGATTTATTACTTTTTAATAAAGTTAGTGACTGATTTATTATTTTTCAAAAATTGAATAACTGAATTTAAATCAAAATTACTATTTTGTCAAATGCATCACTCTTAAAATTACTTACTAGTTTTGATATATATTTTTCTGAAATTTATTGTGCTATTGGAGGGAACGCAGGAACATAAAGTCAACTTAATAATGACAGACTTTTCTATGCCAGGAACGAGCGGCTATGATTTACTCAAACGTATCAAGGTCAACTCAATCCCCCTTAATGATATTATTATTATATAATGATCACTTTCTATATTTATTTTTCATTTATAAATATTGGAACTTGGGTGCTCTCTCAAGTCTTAGAAAATCAGATCAAAAATCAAAATCCACGGTTTTTTTTTTCTGAATCTTTAATTTAATCGATTGTGTCATGTTTATCTAAATATCATTTTAAATAATTTTAATGGTAAAAATACTTTAAATGTATACTTGTTTTATTTGCCAATAAATGTGTATTTGGTTTAGTGGTATTACTTTTATTTTTATTTTTGATATAATAACGATTTAAATTTAAATTATTTTTAAAGAAGGTGAATACTCAAATACTCGATTAATGAGTTGCAATTTGAGTTCACTTTTATTATATTATTATAATTCTAAAAGGCTATGGATTAAGAATTTATCACATTTAAATTTTTTTGAAAATTGATTTTTTATTTTAAAAAATATTGATTGAATCTATTGTAATTGGAGTAGTAATATCTAATTCTTATATAACATTGGGACGAATAACTTATCGTTTTTCAATTATACCAATTCAATGGTCGAGTTTTCAGACCAATCACCAAATCCACAGAGTCCAAATTTCTAAGATTAATATATATATTTCAAATTCATAATTTCAAGGTGATAATAACTTAATATTTACTTACAACTGCAGGGATCTTCTTGGAAAGACGTACCGGTGGTGGTGATGTCATCAGAGAATGTACCTTCAAGAATAAGCATGTAAGTTCATGATCATGTTGATCTTTTTTTTTTAAGAGAAAAAAAAAAGGTCAAAAAATGGAATTAATTAAAGAAAGAAAATGAAAGCAGGTGCCTAGAAGGAGGAGCAGAAGAATTCATGTTAAAGCCTCTTCAATTATCAGACCTACACAAAATTCAAGCTCACCTTCTCAAATCCCTTCCTCACTCTTAGCTCTACTACGTACCATCATTACATTCAGCAAGAGATACTACCCTAATATTTTATCTTCTCACGTTAAACCCTAAACAAATGAAACGACCAGCACTACTAGCATGAAAACTAGTGTATAAAGTATTTTGTTACATATATTAGGAGCACTGCTTACTTGGTTAATGCTATTGTGCTAATCTAAAAATTTCTGGATTTTATTTTCATTAATCTGTGTAATTAAATATCTATATTCGAATATTAATATTTTTATATATACGTAATTAGTCGAGTATTTTCGATAACATGAAACCATACTTTCTTCATATTTGGTAATTAATATCACTAAATTAAAACTTACAAATATAACTATCTGTATATTTACAGAGAATTTGTATTATTTTATTATGTTATGGCCAATATTATACATTTATGTGAATGTTGATAATGATAATTCATGTATTTACGTCAGATTCATATTTTATTTTTCGGATTATACCTAGTTGTTTCAATAATCTTTCTTATGTTGGAAACTTTAAAAAACCTTAAAACATTTCGATTAAAATCTCAACTACGATTATCATCCAAGTCCCAAGTCCGAGGGAATGTCAACATCTGAGACATATTTTGCTTGCTGGCTGAGGTTGGGTTTGGGTTCCTACAGGTGGGCCTGAAGTTAGATACATTATAATCACCATTTTTCATGTTTGCTGAATTTATAATCTACACGGTAAGACCAATTTCAGGGTTCTGGCTTTAAATTAAGCTGTTCAGGGGAGGAAAAGGAAGAGAGACTTGGGTTTGTTTTACTTGCTCCAACTTTTTTTCCCCTAAGTAACTGTATTCACTTGTGCAATAAGCAATACATATATCCAACATTATACCCCTGATGAATATCTATCTATATATATATTCATATTGATTTCGGAGTTACATAGACGTTGGCTCTTCAAAATCTTGACCGGAAAGAAAGCGTCTATCAGACAAACAGCTATTCCCTAGGCAACTTAAATTAGCTTCCTAACCAACTATTTCCACACCGTAAAAACCCATTAAAGCAAAGCAGCAGCGACTGAACATTAGGAAAAGAAAGGGGGGACAAAGGAGAATAAATGCAAAGTATCCTCTCTATATTTAACTTGCTCGGAAGTTTCCTGCCGACAAGGTAACTGTCACAACTAACGGTATACTGAAAACTACAATGAATTACAACACGAAAAGCCCAAAAAACACGTCTGCATTATTTCATAGATTTTTTTAATATTAAAAGAGATTCATTGAACTAAAAGGGAAGGAGGTGAGGGAAGAAGTTCCACCACCTTTCAGTCGATAGCAGTTTCTGTATAAAACTGCAAATGCACATACCAAATATGTGGTATAGTTATGTTGTTGAGCTCCTACAAAGAAAAAAACAGATTAAATAATTTCAGCAGGTTTGAGTGCTAAAATAAGATTATACTATTAGATTAAAAAGGACAGCAGTACTTGTAAGAAACCTACCCTGCCTGTTCAGAGCTCATCCTTTGCTGACTCTTGTTGGGCAATTTTATCCCTGTTCTTTTCAATGAAGTTGATGATGTCTTCCTTGGTCCTATTGCCCTCATAAGGAGTTATGTTTCCACTAGTTGATCTAAAGTAAATGGTTGGGTAACCTCTAACATCAAAGTTCTCACCCACAATATCATTTGCAGTGGCATCCTACAAAGAATAATGGAGAAGCCTATAGGTCAAATAATCTTCCCCAAAAGGTAATAGGTAATTTGAACATTATGTTACTTGGATTTAGGAGGTGTGAGTGTTGGACATATGTCCACCATTGGTTTGTTTATTTTTTTCCAGTATTTTTTTTCTATATAATTGGAAGGTCCCTAAAGGGTTGTATCCATCTCCAGATATGCATTTGATACGGGTACTAAACATAGGTACTTCAATAAAAATGAGGAGCCAGAGCAACATGAATTTAACATACACGATGTCAACAGAACCAATAGGAGATGCGGGTCCCTGCAACAATTAATATCTCTAAAGTACCATTCTATCTATTGAAAAAGAAATATTCCTAATAATCTGTCTAAAATCAGTGGAAATGCTGCCACCAACTAAAGGGAAAAAAAATTCATCATGGTGCTCTCGGAGACTATTCTACCAACAATAACCCACCAAAACCTTTCGTTTTAAAGCAGTTTCTAGCATTATTGCTAAAAACTTCATCGGACCAAAACATGGAAAATATTCAATATGCAGTACGATCACCTATTAAAACCAACAAAGGTTATAGAAACTTACAAGTTTTGCAATCAAAACATTATCATCTTTTTCATAATGAACAGCAACTTCATCCAAGATTGGGGCCAATTTCTTGCAATGTCCACACCAAGGGGCATAAAACTCAAGCAGAACTGCAGAAAGAAAACTTTAATATCATTTTATCATGGATGGTGATTTCAGAAAATCTTGATCTCACTCCAACAGCTGCAAATTGCTTGAAAGCTCTATCAAATTCTTTTGAAATTTGAAACATAATTCAAGTCCCTAACTTAAAGACCCGCAAAATATTGACTAGATGGCTCCCCAAATGACAAAAAGAATAAGCCATTAACTTCTAATAGATTAAAATTTTAGCTTCACACAACTATCTCTTATCTTCGCACCAACATGAAGTAACCCATCTACTCATCATGTTCTGAGACCGTTTTTATTTTGGAAAAAGAAGGAAAGCAAGAGACCTTGTACTAAATATTCTTCCAGACAATTCATTACAATGATTTGCTGATTCTAGAGGTACCAACAGATTTTCAATAGAAGGGGTACACTGACCATTGGACTGTGAAGAAGCTATACATGAATATGAACTCATTCCAAATTCAAGATTCCGCACTGTCAGATAAAAACAATGCCTGCAATTCTAAGCATCCATCATGCCCTCTACATGATAAAACCTTCTAATGCCAAGTCTAACAAAAAGAAAAAAACACAGGCAAGTAAAACATGACTAAATGGTAATGGGAAAAACACACCATTTTTGCCTGATTTGAAAACCATGTCTTCAAGGGTGTCAGCAACCACCACTTTTACAGGTTCCTTATTCTCCTCGGGAATAGGTTCAGACTTGAGATATGGTGGAACTTTTCCTTCCTGCAGAAGAGTACATTAGGCAAACAGCAAATAGAGGACAAACCGCAAATATCTCTTTAACTCACAGCTACATCTCCTATCAATAACTCATGACCTTAACCAGTGCAAGTTACAGAAAGTTGCAATTATACCAAAATTTGGATAAGAAAGTATAAGGTTTATCATATTTTGAACCAGTACATTAAATCTAGTGAAGAAATTACCTTGTAATCCTTCACAAAAGGTGCAATGTCATTAGCCTGCAAATTTGGTTTCAAATACTTCTTCCCATCATTATTCTGAATGATGATTAGAGGTACTTGGCTTTCTTGAACTCCAAAATACTGCTTTCCAACCAAAAAAAGAATTAGACTACTGTAGCAAATGCAATAAGCATACTGCCATATTTGAGTAGATACTAACCTGGAAGGCAGCTTGACTAGCCTCAAGATCTCCCAAAAGGAAACCAATTCCCTGTCCTTTGTATTGCTCAGCAACTTCACGATATTTTGAAGTTAAAGAATCAATACCTTCAACACTCAAGTTTGCAAACAACATAGCCTAACAGATTCAGAAGTTTTATTAGTAGATGAACTTAAAGGATGTACCGAACAAGTTATGACAATCAAACCAAAATGATATAGAAGGAAGACCAAGCTGATAAAGAACTCAATATCACAGTCCAAAGTGCATGACGAAAGTAGAAAACATGACAAAAATAAGAATTCCAATAAAACGCTTGTTATCAAACAAATGCCAGCCACACTGTCTTCCTTCACTGTGTATAAGAACTAGGTGATAAAGGAATGAAATTTCGGATGTGTAAATTTACCTTAGCATTGGGACTGTTATAGAACTTGATAACAAATGGGTGATTGCTTGGGTCCTTGTTAAAGAGGGTAACAAGAGGCATGCTAGATTCTGCAACAAACTTCTCTAGAGCTTCCACATTAAAGTCCTGAAAGAAAAATGCTTCAGTAAAGGCAAATTGCAAAGAGTACAAAGGTAGCTAACAACAGTAATGAATTTGAATATCAATGATGATCTAGAATATAGTTGATGCTCCAAATAGATTTGGCAATTTGTGTCTTCATGTCAAGTTCATGTGCTTTACGTCAATATTATGTTTGCGGATCATATATTTACATAGATTTTGATCACTTAACAATTTGTGCTGTAAAGATTTTGACACGGTCTTGTTTTTGTGTACGGTCCTGTTTTAGTTATTCTCCCCATGTTATGTAATTGTATTGTCCAAACTTTCTAGGTCTAGCTCAAGATTACCTTGAAGTCAACAAAGAGTTCATCAAAAGGCTTGAAAAGTCTGACCACAGGGCCGGTCACCGACGATTCGCCACGGGGAAGGTGCTTAGCATCCAAAGTATGACCAAATTCATAATCAGAACGCAATTTCTCAGCAAGTGCCATATAACTCTCAAACTCTTCGCCAGAGAATTTTGGGAACACCCCAACCTGGAATTAGAACATATATCTACATATCAGCTAAACTTCGTCGCCAAAAACCAATGGAAACAGAAGAGAAAACAATTCTAAGAGAGCTTACAACTACTATCTTCTTGCCATCAATAAGATTACTGGCATCTTCTGCTGACTTTAGTTCAGCAGAAGCAGGACCACTTTGTTTCTTCAAATACTCCACAATACCATCAGCTTCACGTGGACCTTTGTATTCCTGAACATTCTTTCCTCCATTTCTCAAAATTTTAAGTGTAGGGTAACCCCTGACTTCATATTCATTTGCTAGATATTTGTTTGCTTCCTCATTGGCGTCAACTTTGGCAAGAATGACTGGAGGGTCATGTTTACTCAATATAGATGCTGCTTTCTCATACTTCGCCGCAAACAAAAAGAATTATTGTTATTAGCCAACTAAGAAAATTATCAACAAAATTTGACTAATTTGGGGAAATTTAAATTTTTTTTACCTCTGGAGCAAGATTCTTACAATGCCCACACCTAAAGTAGAGAAAAAAAGAATTTAGTGCCAAGAAGAAAGACAAGACTAACAAGGCATGTTAAGAAAATGAAACAAAATAAGTTAAATCTCTCCAGAACGAAGACTCATGTTTGCATTGTTTAAAATTATTTTAAGTAACCAAAAAATCATATTTCAGCAAGCCAAAATGATCTACATGTAGACCATTCTTGCAAGATTTATTTACTATGAAATTTCATGTTATCACAACATAATACGACACATTGCACCTTACATTTTAATTTTTAAAAAAAAGGTCAAACTTAAACTACTTACCAGATCGAAACCAATACTTAATAACAAGAAAGGACAACGATTCTTCACAATAACCTCAAATTGCGAAAACATTATATCATTACTTGTGAGAATATCTCTGCTTCCAAAAGCAAATGATTCCTTCGAGAACTCGATAAGCAATCAATTAACCGATCATTTCAAGATAAGCAATCAACTTTCGTATTAATAGCTAACTTCAATCAAGCACTCCTACAATCGGTCACTAATCTCAAGTCTTAACTACTCGAATTGAAAACTTCTCAAGAAAAATAAGATCGGGTAATAAACTGTAAAATGCACTAAAAAATCTTTCAAAAAGCAACTATCACGAATTTAGACTCCTTATTTTCTAATCAACAACTAAACTCATAGCATGCACTTGAAGCCTCTGTTATTTTCAGGAAACTAAGATCCAAAAAAATAAGAAGAAGAAAAATTAGGCGAAGAATGAAAAAAAAAATATATGAAAGGCTTACCAAGGAGCGTAAAACTCGACGACGATAAATTGGTGCTTACTAACAGTGTCGGTGAAGTTGGAATGATCCAAAGTCAAAACAAAGTCCTTCGTTTCACTGCTCTGTTCAGCTGAGATCGCCGTTACAGAGCATAAGATTGCGGACAAAGCAAACCAAACTGAAACACTTCTCGCCATTATCGAAGCTCTCTATCTCTCCTCGCTTTTTCGCTATCTTTCTTTTTTTCAGTGACTAGATTTATAGGGTTTTAATGGAATGACATCAAAGACTTTGGAAACAGAAGGAAGCCAAAAACATGGTTTTGATAGTTTGGTACGTCACGCTCTGGAGTACGCGGTGATGAGAATGAGGCTTAAAAACCCAATTTACATTTGATTCTATTATTTTCTTTTTATTTTTATAAATCTAAAAACTACATAAAGTTTAATTTTGTATTAAATTTTATAAATTTGCGTTATAATCTAAATATCTATCAAATAATTATATTTATATCTTTATGAATGTACACGAGAATTCTTATAAATAGAACTTCTATTATGTTTTCATTTTTCAAAAGTCGATCTAGCGACCTCCAAGTGATGATTCGACGATTAATATTTGGATCAGTATCCATCGATAAGTAGAAGAACATACTTTTTTAGATCCAAGTTGATCTGATAGTCTATGTTGGAGATCGGAGAAGAAATTTCTTTGGATTTTGATTCGTAAATTCGTGAAGTTAAAAGCAATTTCATGAAAAATAAAAAGCTTAACTATAAAAGAGAATAAGAAAGAAAACTTTCGACCGATATAGATAGTGCAAACACAAAAGACTATACAACAATGATATTAACAGCTTGACGATTTAAGTAAAAACCTTTAAATAATTTAGTGACTATTTTATAACTTGACTCTTTATATGCTCTCTGCTCAATACTTAGTAAACTATTTTCGTCAGTGTAAAATATCGATAGTCATTGGGCTTCATTGTATTCTCGAGGTTAATTTATAAGTAACTCTTTTGCACTGTAAAATACAGGTGGAGAAAAATAGAACCTTAAAGAAATCGGCACTGATACATGCTTTGAAGCCTTCATTAATTTCTCATAAATTTTTTTTATCCTTACACAATTCTATGTTCGTAACTTATGAGAAATTAAACACAACGTGTTTATGTACCACACATTCACATGACACGACAAGAATGGTACCATGAGGATGGCTATCGAAAAATGTGGTTGCATCGAGGTTAGTGATCTTATCAAATTTTGATTTAGAAGAAATATTTATCGCGATGAAATGTATGTCATGTTGCATAATTAGATCTCATTAGTTAAGTTAATTAATATGTTTATCATATGCATGATATTTTTAACATGCATAATTATGATTGATATAAACAAATTATATAATATATGTCATATATCGTGTAAGAAAAAAAGAAAGAAAGAAATAAAATGGATAGAATGAAAATACACAATTGGGAAAGGATATATTAATGGATCAGAGCAATACATTTGTTTTAAATGGTGATGACAGTATTCAAACATAATTAAATAGACTGCTATCCAATAGAAAAAAGTTGTGTAATTGAACTCAACAATTACTTCCACAATATTGGATTGAAATAATCTCTTGAAACCAAAAAGTTTAACTTGAAAACTGATGTTTTAAATAGTCACTTAGGCACCTATTGGTGCATTATAAATAGATGATAAGTTTGTAGAGTTGAAATTTAATTCTTTTCGTCCAATTTGAGAGTGAAACTTTTTAGTATAAAAATATTTTTTTTCATTATATATATTTAATTTGAGATACAAAATTATTTGTTTATTTGAATCACGTTATTAGTAACTAGCATTTGGATATTATTGATGAGACATATTTTAAGTGTATTAATTACTAAAACTAAAAATTTGTAGATGATCGTATAATATGAATAATCTTGGTTGATTTAAAATAATCATAAGTTAAATGTGTTTTATATATGATTACACATTTTTTAGTCTATGTTATAAAGGTCGAAGTAGGACTAGTTTTGACTAGAAATAAAATAAGTTATTTGAAAATTGGATAGCTAATTTTTCTTGTTAAGTAGAATAGTGGAAATTTTGGCTTATTTTCCGGTATAAAATATTCTAGTGAGAATGTGAACGTGATAATCATATATTTAAAATCAATGCCATGCTTAATGATGGTGCATGTGGTTTTATATATGACTTAGATATGATCTATAATCTCATGGTTCGTTTTGAGATGTTGTAAATTTTGAAACTTACTTTGAAAGTCATAACCAAAAGATCTCGTGAGTGTAAAAATAACAATATGAATGTTATTTGACCCATTTTAGGTGATGAATATGATTTTGATCATAGTCAGAAAATGACTAATAATATCATTGATAAAGAGTGTATAAATGTATAATGTTATAGTCCAAAGATTGGACAATCGGTGGTCCTCTAATATGACTATGTACTAAAATATATGAAATACCCTTACGTGTATATGGTTTGTTATAGAAAATATGTTATACTGACGCGATAAGAAGCTATGAAAATAGCAAATATTTTGTCTTGTTTCACCAAGAGATTTGAAGTCTCTTTACAACAACTTATTTGATGAAAATTATATGATGAAAATTAATTTCAATAAAGCAACCTGTTAGAATCCCTAGAATTAGGGACAGATTATTGAGAAAATCTTATGTAAATAGAAGTTAATCATAGTTACTGATTCTTATGATAATTACAGTTTTTTAGGAATTATTTCCTTCCTTAGAATAGTTTATCTCCTTATATACCTGTAACCTAATTAGCTAAACAATTAATCTAAATCTACAGATTTTACATGGTATCGGAGCCTTAGGAATTATTCGATTCTCTTGTCTATCTTCCTAAAAAATCCTCCGATTTCTCAGCCGTCTTCCTAAAATTTCCTCTCCTATTTTTTTTCCATGGGTGATCTTAACAATGATACCATATCCGAAACTGAGATCTCACAAATATCTCAAACTGTCAATCGAGGGATCAATCAAAGTGACCTCAATTCTTCACTAATAATCACTAGTCATCGACTAGATGGAAAAAACTTCCTACAATGGTCTCAATCTGTCCTAATGGTGATTCGTGGTCGTGGTAAGTTAGGATATATCAATGGAGACCTCCCACGTCCTAATGTAGTAGACCCTACCTATGCTGCTTGGGAACTCAATAACTCAATTGTTATGGCATGGCTGATCAATTCTATGGAAGGCCATATAAGTCAAACTTACCTTCTCTTCAAGACTGCGAAAGACATGTGGGATGCAGTCAAAGAGAACTATTCTGATCTTGAAAATGCTTCTCAAGTTTTTGAGATCAAACTCAAGTTGAAAGACATTCGACAAGGGACACTTGAGGTAACTCACTACTACAACAATCTGAAAATATTGTGTAAGGGGAGTTAGACATGTACTATGAAGCTAATTGGGGGGAAGGCATAGAACACACTAGGTTTATGACTCACCTCAACAACGAGCGTCTCTATGAGTTTCTAGCTGGGCTGAGGCATGAGTTAGACGAGGTTCGTGGCAGAGTTTTGGGCAGATCACCTCTCCCAACCATTAGTGAAGCCTTTGCAGAAGTGAGGAGAGAAGAGAAACGTCTTCTTATCATGATGGGGGAACCTAAAATCTCGACCGACCAGCACTGCTTTGAATCACGCTCTTGTGTCCAAAGGTCCTCAAACACAAAAAACTCGTGCTGGGAATGAGTCCGGATCTAACAGACCATGGTGTAGTCACTGCAATCATGTTGGTCACACAAAGGAAAAATGTTTTAAACTCCATGGCTATCCAGATAAAAAACAGAAAGACAAGAAAATTACTTTGTTATCTTCCAATACTGCTGATGAAGTGCTGGATGTGGGCCTAACCAAGACGCAACTCGAAAATCTCCAGAAATTTCTGAGTACCTCTACCAGTCATGGGAATTTAGCCACTCAAGGTACTGCTCTCAATATTGCTCTTGAATCTAATAACCAATCTTCATGGATACTAGATTCGGGTGCTTCGGACCATATGACAGGTAACCTCACTCTATTCCAAACTTACACCACCTGTCATAACAATTCTCGAATCAGGATTGCGGATGGTTCATACTCACCTGTGGTTGGAGTAGGGAAAGTAAAAGTAGCTGAGAATTTTTTCCTTGATAATGTTTTACATGTTCCAAAATTATCCTGTAATTTACTTTCAATAAGTAAACTTACTAAAGATGGGAAAATGCTTGCTGAATTTTCTGCATTTGGTTGTGTAATACAGGAACAGAAATCGGGGAAGATGATTGGCAATCGCTAAGGTTGATGATGGATCAGATGTGTGGAATAAAGACAAAGACACAAGGGGGATTAGCTCTATCTCATCTGCAAAAGAGGATACTATTATGTTATGGCACCGTAGGTTAGGACATCCAAATCTTTTGTACCTAAAAAAGCATCTTCCGCTGTTATTTCGAAATAAAAAGATAAATTCCTTGCAATGTAATACTTGTGAATTGTCCAAACATACCCGTGTTCCATATCCTTTCAAACCATATACACAATCCAAACCCTTTTCAATAATACACAGTGATTTATGGAGAGCTAGCCGAGTGAAAAATATTACTGGTGAGAAGTGGTTTATTACCTTTATTGATGATCACACTAGGGTATGTTGGGTCTATCTTTTAAAAGATAAATCTGAAACTCCCAAAGTTTTTCAAAAATTCCACTCAATGGTTCGAACCCAATTCAACTCTACCATCCAAACTCTCCACACTGATAATGGGAGAGAATACTTTAATTCTGTCCTAAAGTCATACCTTTCAGACCAAGGAATTATACACCTAAGTTCATGCCCAAACACTCCTCAACAGAATGGGATATCCGAGAGAAAAAACTGACACCTTCTTGATATTGCTCGAGCCTTAATGTTCACAATGAACGTCCCTAAATATTTATGGGGCGAAGCTGTTCTTACTGCTTGCTACCTAATAAATAGGATGCCATAAAAAGTCCTTAATTTCCAAACTCCTCTAAACACTCTTCACAAATCATTTCCTCTATTTCATATTCCCACTATTCCAACTAAAATATTGGTGCAAAGCCTTTGTCCATAATCATCAACCCAACCAATCCAAACTTGATCCTCGAGCTCACACCCCTGTATATTTGTTGGGTATTCTCCTACTCAGAAAGGCTACAAATGCTACTCACCAACCTTACACCGGATATTTGTCTCTCGGGATGTCACCTTTTTTGAAACCGAACCTTTCTTTAAACCTTCTCATCTTTAGGGGAGAGTTTTAATGAAGATGAAAACCTTAATACCCTTCTTATTATATACCTCCGACCCTACCACCCTTGATATCATCGTTGTTTCTTCTCCAATACCGCAAGAAATTAGCATCGAGCAGTCTCACGAACAAGGAAAAACAAAGAACAAAGAGTGTGCCGAATCTGCAGTTTATTCCGCACGGAATCGATGTCGAATCGAGCCCATAGAAGCAGCGTTGAAATCGAGCGTAAAGCAGGTGCCACTCACACCTTTAACCAAAGACTGTTCTGAAAATAAAGTCTCACCACTATCACCATCCATCTATCTTCCAATTGCAATGAGAAAGGGGACAAGGAGCTACACTCAACATCCTATCTCTCGGTTTGTATCCTATGGTAACTTATCTAAGTCTTATCAAACCTTTGTGACTAATGTTGATTCTATAAAAACTCCAAAAACTATAGAAGAAGCATTTGAGTCAACAGAATGGAGACAAGCCGTGATGGAGGAAATGGAGGCTCTCAAAAATAATGGAACCTGGGAAGTTTCGGATCTGCCTAAAGGAAAGAAGACAGTAGGCTGCAAATGGGTTTTTACTACCAAATTCAAGCCTGATGGCCAGATTGATCGATACAAGGCTCGTCTAGTGGCTAAGGGCTTCACTCAAACTTATGGGCTGGATTATGAGGAGACATTTGCACCGGTTGCCAAACTAAACACAATTAGAGTTCTTTTGTCCATTGCTGTTAATCTTAATTGGCAATTGACCCAGCTGGATGTTAAAAATGCTTTTCTAAATGGGGAGTTAAATGAAGAAGTTTACATGGACTTCCCACCTGGGTTTGAAGAAAGAAAGGGCCAAGTGTGTAAGTTGAAAAAATCTTTGTATGGGCTGAAACAATCTCCAAGAGCGTGGTTTAATCGGTTTTCAAAAGCTATGACGAGCAGGAAGTATACTCAAGGACAGGCAGACCACACAATGTTCTACAAGCATTCGGCACAAGGAAAATGTTGTATTCTAATTGTCTACGTGGATGACATAATAGTAACAGGCGATGATACAAGTGAAATTGGACGGTTAAAAGAGTTTCTTGGAACAGTTTTTGAGCTTAAATATTTGGGAAATCTTAAGTATTTTCTTGGCATGGAGATAGCAAGGTCTCAAAAAGGTATTTCTATCTCCCAAAGGAAATATGTCCTCGATCTGCTATCAGAAGTTGGAATGTTGGGTTGTAAACCAGCTGAAACTCCTATGGAGTTTAATCTCAAGCTGGGTACTAATGAAGATGGAGAAGAAGTCGACAGGGGGAGATATCAACGCCTAGTAGGGAGACTTATCTACTTGGCTCACACTCGTCCTGACATTGCTTTTAGTGTCAGCGTCATAAGTCAATATATGCATGCCCCAAGGGAAAAACACCTAGAAGCTGCATATCGGATACTAAGGTACCTAAAGGGAAATCCTGGTAAGGGCCTATACATCAAGAAAAATGACAGCAGAAATGTAGAAGTGTATACCGATCTTGATCGGGTGTGCTCTATTAATGATGACGATCAAACCAGTGGTTATTGCGGCTATGTTTGGGGTAATCTAGTGACATGGAGGAGTAAGAAATGCATTTGTGGTAGCACGCAGCAAAGCGCGTAAGTTTCGAGTATCGAGCACTTGCACAAGGTATTTGTGAAGGAATTTGGATAAAAGGTCGATGAGAGAACTAAAGGTTTCTTATAATAAGCCTATCTGATTGTATTGTGACAACCAAGTCTTTTGTCAAGATAGCTCACAACCCCGTGCATCATGATCGTACCAAACATGTCGAAATAGACCGACACTTCATAAAGAGAAAATACACTCTGAGGAAGTGAGTGTTAACTATCTACCTACTGCGGAACAGTTCATTGCAGATATGTTGACAAAAAGTTTAAACAAAAACATGTTTGAACAACATGTTGGCAAGCTGGGTTTGATAAATATCTACACTTCAACTTGAGGGGGAGTGTTAGAATCCCTAGAATTAGGGACAGATTATTGAGAAAATCTTATGTAAATAGAAGTTAATCATAGTTACTGATTCTTAGGATAATTACAATTTTTTAGGGATTATTTCCTTCCTTAGAATAGTTTATCTCCTTATATACCTGTAACCTAATTAGCTAAACAATTAATCTGAATCTACAGATTTTACACAACCAAATATGAAACCATCATTATAAGAAAAATAAAGTAATCACTCTAGTTTGATAATAATAGAAAATATATCTTTGATAGTAAAATTAATTTCAATGGTACTAAGAAATAAATAAAGTAACCAAATATGAAACTGTCATTATAAGAAAAATAATGATAGAGGATGATAATCTGGGTGAAAATAATTATGTAAAATACCAGCAAGTGGTTAGAGGTAATGGTAAGTTACATCGTATTCTAAAGAGAAGATAGCAAGTTCAAATCTTAGAGACAATATTATTGAGAGAAATAATTACGAACCTAGAATATGAACCATAAAAGAAACATAGATAATCTTGTTATTTATTGATAATAATCTTGTTACAATAGTTAATTTTTTAACAAAAGAAATTCAATAATGAAGATGATTAGTGATACACTGAAATCTTCCCCCAGGGGTGGGGGGACCCAAAAAGCCACCTCCAGAAGGGATTGTTCAAAACCAACATAAATGGCAGAATCATGGTTTTGGAGCTCAAATTCCTAATAATGGCAGAATCATAGCAAACAAAGATGGTTTTAACAAGAACAAAAATAACTATTTGTATATATCTAACCAGTCAAAAAAAATATAATTTTTGAAGTTACTGATCTACAATATATGTCTACTTCTAACTACAATCTTCCTCTCATACAGATTAACTTACAACCAATCAATCAATAAATGAATATTTTCCTGTACAAAACCTACTACCTAACTATATATCATTCAGGAGGTTAATTCTAATCAACATTGGGGGATTTAAGGTTTTCAAGTTAAAGATCTTCTGGGATACAACTTCTTTCTGCGAACTTTCAGTTTTATATCAATAATTCTACAACACCCCCACCCCAAACAAGTTCATTTAAGGTCATTTTCTGTTGTCTCCGCACCCATATTGATATCTGTGTTTGATGTAGTATGGAGATATGACTTCCGTGAACTCTTCAAGAAAAACTTGGGAAAAAATGTATGTGCCCCACACGGAGTACATAGCCATATCCATCACTCTTCCATGGCAAGTGATGTACATAAACAAGGGCAAGCTTTTCTTCCATGGGAGATATCATCAAAGCTAGGAGACTGCAGTATTTTCAAGTCTGACCTGCTCGTGTGCTTTCAAAACCTCCGAGGAAAAGTTGCCCAAGGCTTCAAAGATTGGGACCAAACCAGCTTGTAAGCTACTTGAAGCAGCATCGTGAACCAATTTGATGGCATCCTTATGCCTGGTTCTCTCTTCCTCTAATTTCTTCCTCATAGAATCCAAATCCACCTTTAGGTCATCCAGTGGCGAAACTCCACTTTCGGAAGGAACCTTGGAAACTGCAGTTTTATCCAATGAGTCTTGCTCCTGCTCCTGCTCCATCCTCTGCCTCTGTAACTGTAATTCCCTAAGTCGTTTCTCGAAATCCTTAGAGAGATATTGTGCTCTGGTCCTCCGTCGTTGCTCCTCGTCTTGCCTTTCCCATAACTGGTGTAGGCTGGAAGCAAAATTCTGCATGGCATTTGCTACACCTCTTTCTGAAATTCTATCCATCGCTTGGTACCAATCGTTGCAAATTACAAAAATCGACGGTGCCCCAACTCGGCCTGGAGAGAAAGGAGCAACTCCATCAGCAGTTACTTCCTGTTCGCGTTGAATGCATCTCATGAGCCACTCGTACAAGGACCCAACATATGCCTTTTGGGTGTTAATCCAATTATTAAAGCGAGTGCACCAGTCCAAAAGCTCCATCTCAAGCTCAATAGTAGCTTTCAAACCCGAATCTCTTTCAAAACCAGTATTTGCTCTTAAAGATCGAACTTTGGTCTCCATTATGGCCTGGAACTGTTTCTGATGACAGCTAAGCATGGACTTCCACATTCTTATCAACCTGCAAAATAAAAGGCCACGTATCATTGCATAAGAACCTCGAGAAGTAAAATGTTGCACTTAGTTGTCATGAAAGATAACCCTAAACACATTGACTACATCCAAACACACTGACTAAATCATCTCCCCCGCAAGAAGTTGCACGATGATATAAGGAAAGAACCGCATAGTTCCAATACATACAAGTATCATCATGTAGATGTATGATTCAACATCACTACAGAATATAATTGAATTCATCTAAAACTAGAAGCTAAAACTGTTATGCATGCACTGTAGCAGAACCATATTAATTGTGATTCAATGAAAACCACAAGCAAAGCACTATGATTCATGAAGATAACTGGTAAGCACAAGAATGATCAATTTTAACTAGGAAAATAACAGAAGTCAATACCCATAAACCAAGTCGGTAAGCTGAGGCTGCAGTTCTTCATCCCTTAGCTTATGTATCCTAGTTGATATAGCTTCAACAGCCTTTATACAAACATTAATTTTTGTCAACAACTTTCTTATTGAAGCCCGTGTTGCATCAATCTTGCTGGACTCTGCTCCTTGGTTATCTAACATAATAAGTCTCTTACACTTCTTCTCATAAATAACCCGTAGCCTTTCTTCATCCTAAATTTGGGGCAAAAACAAACATTCAATAAGCATACCAGAGTATCTTCGAAACATCTTTGAATGAAAATTAGTTAATACATCCAAGCAATTGGTTACATGGGATTAATATTTGATTCAATGTGCAAGAAAATAGTGCAGGGCTAGAATCACATCGAAGGATTCCAGATTATATAGAATTACTAAATGACTACTAATGCACTGAAACGTATCTTAATGCCTGAAAATTAATTGGATAAGTTGGCCTTTATGAAAGCGTTACATTGCCCCCGATTTTTATGAAATACAAGGCACTCATTGAATGATAAGAAACTAATTACAACTTAGAATATTCAAGGAATATTTGTACACATTCTCTTCTAGCTCAAACAGAGGAATTGAGGTTTCATTCGTAATCTTATGGATAGGCTAATATATAAAAAGAAATAAAAGACAATAAATCATTGAGATTCTCAATTTTTGAAGAGACCCTTTTATTTTATTTTGGACAAGCCGAGACAATAGGATGATCAAGGGTTCTAAGTTCTAAAATCCAATAATTACCAATCGCTTTTTGTTTACTCGGGAAGAAAGAGTTGACATAACAAAAACTGGTAAAAAGTTCATTAAAATAAAAATAACAAAAACAGAAGAAATAGCAGACGAACCTCAAACAACCCAATGAACATCACATTTTGAGTACACCAAAAAAATGAATAACTAAAATACGATAGCTTATGGAATAATAACTATTATGCTATACGATTACAGCCTTTTCACTCCTACAATATACAAATTGATTCAGCAATAGATACAAAGGAGAAAAACTATCATCATATTGGTAAATAAAGAAGTAAAAAGTTTCTCAGTATTTATATATTATGCATACCTTGACTTCTTTATATAATTTCTTTTCCCATTCATAAAGCTCTTCCAAAGTTGATGAAAGATTTCTATGCTTTTCATCCTGTTCTACAACCTGACAGTATTCTTTTGCCATTTCCATTGTCCTAGAAGTTATTCGTATTGATGGTCCGGGTGGAGGAGGTGATGATAACATGTTAGGTGCCACCAGGTACAGGATCCGGGAAAAGATCACTGCACAAAAGAGATGTAAGCTTCAATACAGCACCATAGTAAATGAATTACAAATTATGCACCCAAAGATTGAACAGTTGCAATCATGAAAGATACAAAGGGTATGTATAAAGAAACCTATCGTTCAGTTGCAACTAATGCTGAATGTTTTCAGACCATACAATATAGTAAAAATCTCTAAACATCTCTATCTCAAAGTCTAACCAAGCATATTCAATGGGTTAACTTCAAAAAAAACTAAAAACCCACCTCTAAACCCTGTTCCTTTACGTTGCTGGTAAGGCAACTTGCCAACCTCAAGCAAAACAGCAACTTCTTTCCCATAACTAGAGGCAGTCTCAAACTCATCCTTAATCTCTTTCACAACCTCCTGGAGATCCCTCGTGCCGTGGACGGACAATGTGGTCAAACTACTAGGCTTTGAAGAGTCAACATCCAAATTTGGTGCCTCTTCTACCTCAAAACTCACCCTTTTGCTCTTTGGAAAGTCTTCCTCGGAACTCTTTGTAACAATGGTATCACTTCCACTACTTGTATTGATATTAATATGATCACCAGGCTCCAAGCTCTCACTTTTGCTTGATGAGACTGCTTTAGAAGTTGAAGTTGATCCTTCAGCAGTACTATTAACCTTTTGAACTTGAACTGACTTTGAAGTTCCCTCACCAAAGTTCCCAATTTTATGATTACTATCATTATAATTATGATCCATTTCCTCCTTCACCATTTTCCTCTTCTCTTTGTGAGCAGCTCTTAGCATTTCAGGCTCTGTTTCATCTTCCAAATCAGGGATCCCTTCTCTCTCCCTCACCTCCTTCGAGTCCGGACTACTCGTAGTCGACCCATAACCATATCTAGACACCGGATAGTAACTGGGATACCCACTGTTATCGAAAGTATCGAACACATTAAGAAAATCCCACGTCGAATTTCTCGGCGGAGACGGCGGCGCCGGCGGTGGTTGTGGTGGACCGGGAGGAGAATTCCTCTGCCCGTATCCATATTCTTGAGACCCAATAGGGTATCCAAAATAGCCTCCATTTGGATAACTTGAGTAGCCATAATGTCCTTCAGGCTCCTGATAAACAAAAGATTGAGAAGGTGTTGCAGATTTCTTCATGTAATACATATAAGAGGAAGAATTACCATTAGTTCCCCAGTTTTCTTGAGGGGGAGGGTAAGGATATCCATAGCCATAACCACCATACCCACCAGCACCATAGCCATAGTTGTAACCATAAGGAGCTGGCCCTGGCCCTTCTTGGTCTGGGCTATGGCTATGACCATGGTGCATTTCAACATGACCCGAAGGTGAACCGGAACCTGACCCGGAAATTGAAGGTGAGGCAGATGACAAATCTAAATGAGAACCCTCTCCATCACTTTCTTCTTTGTGTTTTGCCGCGTTTTTACCGTGTTCTTCAATGGAATGGGGCAGTGAAGTTGAAGGAGAGGAGACAACATCGTCGTCTTTTTTCTTTTTCTTTTTCGAGGATTTGAATTCATCAGAAGGCAATGTGAGGACAGGGGAATCAGCTGAAGAGGAGGATCCGACTACTAGCTCTTCGTCGACGAACCTACGGATTGCTTCACCAACATCACGCAAGGAGTGAAAGTACGTCACATGAGCGGCGGCCAAAGCCGAGCGGTGAATCGACGCCGCTTTGATCAGCTCTTTGCGTTCTTTACAAAGAGTTACCAAAGGTAAGTCATCGACCTTGGAAGGTCCGCAGCCCATAATAACACTATTAGCAACGAAAACCGTAGCCAAAACTGAAGAAGAACAACAATAAGAACAAGGAGAAGAACAAAAACCCAGATTGAAACTTGATCCAGTAATTCCATTCATGGTTCCTGCCCATAAAACAATCCCAGAAAAACAACCATTTTTTTTAATCAACAAAAGATCCAAGAGCGTGTTTAACGAATACTACTAAAAATCCACAACGACAAATGAATGAAGTGATGAAACAGAGAGTGAAAAAAAAAAAAAAGAAAAAAGAGGGGACTTAAAGGGAGGATATAAATCTGACCGTTGAGATTGGTGAGAGCAAGAAATGACCGTCCATGCAGAGAAAACAGACAGAATAGTTTGAGATTGATGAAACTGAGATATGGGTATTTTTTTTCTCGTTTGGATTGTAGCAATTGAATTCAGAATCAGTACACCAAAGAAAAAATAATAATAATAATAATAATGATTTTTATAGAGATGCGTGAAGGGTATATGTGGGGATGCCAATTTTTCTTTTCAATGAAGGGTTTGATAGAAAAGGACAGTATTTGTTTTTAGATTTACAGAGAAAGGGGGCTCGGAGTTGCAGAAAGAGAAGAAGCCGAAGAAGAAGGCTCGTGGAACCCGACATTGGTCATTATTACTCCCCATTTACCATTTTTCATTTTATTTTTCCTTCAGATTATACGTTTTATGATTCTTCCAGTACCATCACTGTTTAAAAGCAATCCAACCCATCAAATTGATGGTTTTTTCCTTTTTTATTTTTTTAAACCAATGTATTTTATGTTAATTGAAATAAAATTCAATCGGATTAAATTAATTTTTTAATAAAAATATTTAAGAATCATCAACTTTAATATTTAAAATATTTTATTATATTTTTAATAATTTTATTATAAATTTTGATTATATTTACTTTATAATATATTTCACCACAATCGAATCTATATTATCCTGTATTAATAACAATACTCATACCAATAGATTGTATTATAATTTAAATATTAATATTTTTAAATATTAATTTACATTATCATAGTTTTATCCACAGTTTTGTAGTTTTATTCTGTCAATATTATTGTGATTTTGTCCACTATTTCGTGATTCTATTTTGTTCATATTTTTCATGAGTTTTGTTTTGTCCACATTATTTTCTTTAAAAGTAAATGTGTTTTTATTTTTAGTCATCTTTTAGCGATATATGAGATTTACCAATATAATGGTGCAGCCAGATTTATTAGGTTCCGTTATTGAAGGGTTTTATCATGATAGTGATAGATTCAAGAAGATGAGGAAAATAATATGTCATCTAAAACTTGATCTTTTGTGTATCAGTGATGTGGTGGGTCTCTATGGGCTTTTGACAATTTTTTCTTTGTTGATCAATGTTCATTGTCAGGATAGCAAGGCTAAGATGTAAATTTCAGCAATTTAGTCAAGTTGATGTATTTTTGGTTTATTTTTTTAATTATTCCAATGTTGCATTTATTGTCTATTTGTCTTTCTCTTCTTTTGAGATTACTTTGTAGATACAAAATTTGTGCATTAATTTGTATCGGTTTATTTATCGTTTATACCATATGTCGTGTCTTTATATTATTATTGTCCACGGTTCTTATTAATAATAGTATGTTCTTCATAAAATAAACTATATATAATTTTTGTAGAAAAAAATGAAATAAAGGGAAAAATTTTAAACTATACGTGAACTTTGGTTTAATGTTTAATTTTATAAAAGAACTATGGTTTTGTACAATTATAGATATGAAATATTGATTTGATTAAATTCTCACAAACTATTAACCTAATTATCGATATAGTATCATTTTATATTTATATATTACATGCACAAATAATTATATTTATCCAATATAAAATAAATTAATGCATTTATTTCTTTACATATGTATAATTGAATCAAAATCAAAGTTTCATGTATACATTTGAATTGCAATCAAAATTTCATATATATAATTACACCAAATCAAAATTCACATATTAAATTTTAACTTAAATCAAAATTAATGTATAATTTTAAAATTTACCCAAACTAATTTAATACTGGAAATCTTAAAATGAGACACCCTACTAGAGCGTTCAACCGAATCAAGTGAAAAAAATTCAAGTTAATGGAGTTGACGAGTCCTATTTTATCCTCCTAACTCAATTTAAAATTTTTATGAATTGAATTAAGTCAAATTGAGGGAAATTGTTCGAGTTAAATTAAAAAATTAAACATGTCAAATTAAAATCTTGTTATCATATAATTAATTTCATGTTACAGCACATAAATTTAAAACCATATATATTTGAATTTTTTACAAAGCAAAATAATAATAAAAATACTTTAGTATGATAACATTGACTCATTAATTAACTTATTTAGGTATCCGAATTTATTGTTTTAGAAAATTTTTACTTTTGTTAACTTTCTTTATATATTCTTTAGATTTTTTTTTGAAATTTTTATAATTTTTTAAAAATATAAATATTGGAATTTTTTATAAATATTTTGAATTTATTTTTTTTTGTAATTTTTGTTGAGAGATACCATATTTGCTCATTTTAAAACTTGGCATGGACTAAAAGAGTATTTACACCAATTGTAAAATTTAACTCAATTTGAACTTAAAACTCGAATCACTTATTCGAGTTGACTCGAATAATTTGAATAACTTAATTGGATTGACTTGAATTTTAAATTTATTTTTGATTTTTTCAAATCAAATCAATTTTTACTCACCTCTATACTCTTAAAAAATAAAAAAAAAAAAAAACAAAAGAAGATGTGAGACACAAAATGATTAAATTACCATTTCAAGATTTTGTTGTAAAAAAAAATCACATTTATATAAAATTTGTTACCATTAAAATTAATAAATATTAAATTGGAACTAAATTCATAAAATAGATGTCCAAAGTGCGACCTCGGGAAAGGTGGATGAATTTGTGGAGAGGATAGACATTGATGATGCAACTTTGATAATAGAGTAAATGTTTGTTGGTGTTTTTTCATGACATGCATTTACTATGATATGCATTGCTCCTACCACCCATTTAATGCCTTCTTTTATTTATTTATATTGGATTTAGGACCATCTCTCATTCCTCCTTTAAACCCCTAATTTCTTCTTCTTCTAGATTTAACCTTTCATTTAGGGTGAGTTTGGATGAGTGATTAAGTGCGATGCGGTACGTTTAGCTTACTTTTTCTCTAACGCTACAGTATCGTTATAGTATCTAATCTTACCGCCACCGCTGTTTTTACACTAATCGCAGGTAAACGTACCGTCCATCCAAACCTACCATTAGACTTGATAATGTCTAGCAGCTTAGAGGTATTTAATCTTAATGGGTTTAAATTCACATTATGATGAGATTTAAACCAAAAAATCGTACAAATTATATGTATTCTTTTCATATTTTATTTTAATTTAAGTCTCTATATTTAAATATTTTTTGATATTTCGATTATTAATTTAATTATAATTTATAATGTTTGATTGTAATTAAAATTATTTAGATATATTATTTATGATCTTTATTATCATTATAATGACTAAACTATGAACTACTTATTTATAGTGCATGTTGATGCTGTGAAAAGCAACTAATTCTTGATTTGGACCCATTTAATTAAATCTTATATTCTTCTTTGAGAAAATCTGGACGGCTTGGGGAGGTTCAAGATCGATGGTCCAAATTGCACGGTCTAAGTATTGCTCATGGTACAAAAATACTTACACGTAAAATGTATCTGATCAATTGATGAATATAATAATATAGATTTTATATATCTTTAAAAATAATAATATACCATAATATCATATAAATAAAATAGTTAATTGCATCAAACATCTCCAAACAATGACCATCATTTTAAATTAGTCCATAAACTTTAAAACATTTTCATTATATCTTTAAACCATCAATGATATTTTATTTTTTAAATCGTTAATTTAACCGTTAAAATATATATTAAATCATCATAATTTAAAATAAAAATTTCAAAGAAAAATAAATGTTGTAAAAAAATTTATTCCAATTTATATTCTTTAAAATTTTCATTTTAATTTATTTCATCTAAGATTTTATGTGACTTTTAAAGACTAAATATTTTTTTGAATAATAAAACGCTTTAAGTGATATAACATTGACAATTTAATAATGTAATTAGAATATTTTGAAGTTTAAATTAATTTAAAATAAGAGTGATGGTTTAGTAGTTGAAGCTATTGGATTAATTATTATTTGAAAATAAAATTATATTTAAATTAAACTCTGCAGAAGATATTTAAAAAAAATACAATTTAGGAATTGTATTTAGCTTGTTGTATAAAGGGTTGGGGAAGTTGTGGATTCCATACTCAAAGGAAGCTTTGAAATTTTCATAAAAGAATCAGGGGCAGAGCTAGGGGGTTAGCATGGGATAAAAATTAATTTAATCATTTATAAATTATAAAAATATAAATTATAAAAAATTAAAATTTTATCTAACTTCTCTTAAAAAATTATTCTGGCTTCGCTCCTGAAATGAATAATGGTGTGATATTTAATAATGAGAATTGGCATCCTCAATCAACATAAAATGAAATAAAGCAGTTAATATTTTCTCTCTCATTTCTGGTAAATGTGAAGTCTATAGAAATGGTGGCAGTCATAGGTTGAATCAACTTTTGTCTACTTTCAATTGGTATGACACGGTAATTTTCAAAAAGAAGATTGCCATATATTTTATTTTATTTTATTTTTCTAAAAAATATATTTAAATAAACCCACTTGTAAAATTTAAAATTCCAACGATACAGTTGAGAGTTTCGTCTGTTGGAATTCGCTTTACGAGGTTTAATTAAATATAAATTCTTCACAGAAAATAGTAAAATTCAAAGTAATTAATTTTTCAGCATAGAATTCAGAATTTTGGAAAACCTAAAGAAGTCGCTCCACCAAACCAATTTTATAGAATAATATTAATAAATGAATTCCCAAGAATTTTGTCTTTAATTGGAATCAAATACTGGCTTTATTTTCAACACAAATACGCGTAAATTTAATATTAAAAATAAATAATTTTTTTTTTGAAACAGATGCTTTTATTGGAGAATATAAATAATTTCATCGGATGGGGGTCCGAAGAAATACAATAGTTTTTTCAGCTTACTTGCTAATTAAGGAAGCCAATAACATTGGGTTACATCTATGCACTTTTTGGACCAATACTTTATCAATTTTTTGTTTCTTTAAAATGCCGCTACATAATAAAAATTTGAGTAATTTTTACATTATTATGAGTGTAGGAAGATGTGGGTTCGAGTATACTGAAACGCATCATCTTTTCATTTAAGAGTTGAGGAGCGGTTATGAGTAGGGTTGTTTAAACGATTAACCGTTTGGTTAATCGAACCAAACTAGTATCTATCATATTAACTTAACTTTTTAATCTTTTAATTGTTAACCGAATTGAAGTTTAAAAAAAATGTAACCGAACTAAAATTTATATTTTTTTATTTTTTATTAAAACAAGTATAAAACATATCAAAAAAATAATTTGATAATATTCATTTAACTGAGTTGAAACTATATATAAATTGTATTATTAATTATTAAGTTCGATTAATTACCCGATTTCAAACGAATTAATTGATAACTGAACTTCTAAAAGATCATTGACGGACCTCTGACCAATTAACCGAATTAGATCGGTTCGGCCGATTAATTCGGTTTTAACTAAAATTTGAACACCCCTAACTATGAGTAGTTCTAGGCATTATATTAAAAAAGAGCAGAGATGATAAGAACCTATAATGAGATTAATGTTTAAAAAGAAATTGAGTAATAATTAAACCGGTTAATATTAATCCCTTTAACCATTTTTTTAAAAATTTTTATTTGTAGATAATAATATTTAAACTCTTTTTAATTTTTATTATTGTACACCATCTAATTTAATATTTAATAGTTATATTCAAACATTTTATTGAATTAATGTCACCTTTAATCAAATCATCAATTCAATTATAAAATTATAAAAATGTTATATTTTTAAAAATTATAATTAATCTCGTTATGATGTTATTTTTATTCTTTTTATATTTTTATATTATTTTTAAATGAAGGAATTAAAAATTTCAAATCTAAAAATCAAATATAGTTCATTATTATTCAAATAAGTTGTTTTAAAACATAAAAATATTTCATTTCACCTATATTGAAGTGTGACGAAATCTAATAAAATAAAATGCATTTTCAATTATTTTATAAACTATTTTGATATTTAACGAATAAAAAAACATTATGAAATTAGGATATTGAAATTTAAAAGAAAATATTTTAATGTCATTTTCAAAAGTGCATGGTTTTATACTAGTAATATTGTACTTCTATTGAACCAGAAGAAAAAAAAAAGTAAATATATGCCTTGGTCAATGACTTTTGCTCTATTTAATTTTTTTTTTTACCATTTGGGTAAATAAGTTATTCAAATATTAAGTTATTCGAGATAAAAAAGATATATTTAAAATATAAATTTCGATAAAAAAAATTAAGTTATTTAAAATTATAAAATATGAGTTATGCTTGAATTTTGATATTCAAAACTCAAAGTTTGATTGTTTTTAAATTTATAATCTATTATTTTTATTTTATTTTATATATTATGTAAATGGTATAATGTGAAAAATAAATATATTATATTATAAAGTAAATATTAAAATATATATTATATGTTTAAATTTAAATGTATATAAAATTGAGTAAAATTTGAAATTTGTATTTTGATTCAAGCAGAGTTTATGCAGACATGCATTAGTACAATGTATAAGTACGTGAGGGCTAGTTTGACAATTCATTTTAAAAGTGTTGTGGAAAAATGTTTTTGAGATGTGCTTTTTTAAATTTTGATTTAAAATTTGAGTGTTTAGTATTGTTGTCAAAAAGTGCTTTTGAGAAATAAAATGTCCATTTTAGACATGTTATTATCAAATAACAAATATATATTTAAATAATATTTAAATTAGTTAATATTATTATATTTTATGAAAATATAAAAAAATTATTATAACTTCTTGTTAATATTTTAATATGTGGAATATAAATTTTAAATATTTTTAAGCAATAAATATTAATTATTTATAAAATTTAATTAGAATATATAAACTATATTTTAAATATTTAAATATAATCATTAAATATTTGTAATTAGTATTTTAAAAAATATTTTTTATTTTTAATTAATAATTTTAACACATTTGTAATTAAGCACAAATAAAAAAAAAAAGGGGGAAAGTACTATGTTATTAGAAGGGTGAAAAGCACTAAAAGTACTTTTAGGAGAGCTTTTGGGAGAGGAAAAGCTAAAAATTTTAGCTTTTCCTTTCAGAAGTGCTTTTGAAGAGCAATTTTGCAAAGCTAAAAATTTCAATCAAAAGCAGCTTGTTTAACACAACTTTTCTTCCAAAAATACTTTTGGAACTAGAAATGTTTTTTTTTTTTTAAGCACTGCAGAACAGATCCAATGTATGGTTTTGATTAAATTAAAAATACATTTTAGCTCTTGGACAATAAAATGGAGCAAAATAATATATATATATTGTTAAGCTCGTGTTTATAAAATATGATAAGGATTTTAACATAATGACACAAAATGGCCAATTTTTAGAACAAAGTTAGTAGAAAACGTTTTTTAGTAAAATATTTTCTATTAATCACTTGTGTCGCTTTAACAATTAAAAAGGGTGATTGAGTGATAATTCGATTGATATTATTTTCAGTGTAAGAGGACGTGGGTTCGAGTACACTGAAGCGCATTTATCATTGTATTTAAGAGTCGAGAGGAATTATAAGTAGTTCTATGTATTATATAAAAAAATAATTTAAAAAAAAACCTTATTTTAAACTATCAAATATTCATAATTGGTGAAATTATCTAGGTGAAACTAATTTAGCATACAATAAAAAAAAAAACATATGTAATGTTGATTGAATTTTAGTTCAATTGACATTAGCATTGTTACCCGTATAGGAAGACATGAGTTTGAGTGCATTGAAGTGCATTTATCCTCTCATTTAAGGGTTGTAAAGGGACTCTTTAAGTTTTTATTTAAGTCTGACTAGTAAACTCCGAGCGTGATTTGATGATCAGTACAATAGATCAATACCCATCGATAAGTAGAAGAGCATATCTTAAATCCAATTTAATCTAATGGTTAGTATTATATATTGAATAAGAAAGATTTTTAGATTTTGACTTGTAGATTTGTAACATTTAAAGTTGTTTTTAGAGGCGAAGCCAGAAATTTCGTTTAAAGAAAGCCAAGATAACATTGTAATATGTATTAAAAAAAGCTTAAATTGAATTATCAATTTTTTGAAAGGGTTAAAACTATATATATAAACATATATATTTAACCTAAAGTTAAAGAGACCGAAATAAATTTTGTAATTTTGGGGAGGGCCTGAAAGGAATTTAACCATTTGGCTAAAGGGTCAAAGTCTCTGCCTACTTTAGTTACGCTCCTGACTGTTTCATAAAAAAAATTGAATTGGATAAATATAATAATGACTTTAATAGTTCAATGACTTCAATGACTTAAATGAAAACTATCAAATAATTCAATAATCATTTTATAACTTTTTAAAATTAAATGAATAAAATATAAAATTACTAATAATTTAATTATGTAATTTACTCTTTTTTTTTCAATTTCACGTGTGGAACTAAAAATGGCTGTATGTTCTCAAATGTTATTTGACAAATCAAAAACCAAATATATATCAAATAATAATCTATATTTTATTCTAACTTTATTTTTTTTTTTAAAGCACAGGGTGAAGAGTGTATAAAAACAATCAAACAAGCTCACACTAAATAATATAAAGTTTGTCCAAATCACCATGGATGCTTTTAATAAGGTCTCTTTACATTGACGATGGGTTTATTTACAATTAGCGTAAAAATAATGTTGACGATGAGATTAAATATTATAACGTAAAATAAAAAGAAAATTAAACGCACCGCATTGAAAAATAAATGTTTATCCAAAGAGACCTTAAAAATATTTGAATTCAAATCGAAATACCTTAAATTAAAAAAATAATTGCCCTAACCAAAATATTCATAGCCAGCTACTTTTGTACTCTATTTTTTTTCTTAATATCCATTAAAATTATTTTAATCAAAATTAGATATATGTAGGATCTGTTTTCAACTAATTGTTGCACTGTTGCTTTACTCCATACTCCTTAAAAAAAGAGATTGGCTTTGGATTGCTAAATGTCATCATCATATCAATGCATTAATGACCCTAATTAAAAAAATAATTTTGTATTCTTCTTTTTAAAAAATGAAGGTTTTAGTTATTGATTCAATGAGTTTGTTTTATTTAAATATATTAGATAGATGATCTTAAATTTTAAATAATTTTGAATATAATAAATAATTAATAAATGATATATTTTATCTAATGAAATGGTTTATAATATAAATTAAAAATTTTAACTATTTAAATTTAATAATTTATTAAAAATTAAAATACTCTTATCATAATATAATTTATTTTTATAAAAAAGTAAGCGTGAGCAAAACTCAATTCGATTCGAAAAAATCGAAATAATTTGAATTTCAAGTTAATCGAATCGAGTTATTCGAGTCAACTCGAATAAGTATTTCAAGTTTCGAGTTAAATTTTACAATTCGAATAATTGAAATAATAGATTGGTGTAAATACTAATTTGATCCCTGTCAAATTTGAAAATGATGAACAAATTGGTCTCTCTCAACAAAAATTATAAAAAATATTAAAATAATTTTTAAAATTCATAATATTTATAAAAATTCCAAAAACTTATTTTTTTAAAAAATTGTAATAATGTTAAAAATTCTAAAGAATATATAAAGAAAGTTGAAATTTTAAGATTTTAAAAATTAATAATTTTGGGACCTAAATAAGTTAATTAATGATTAAATTTATCTTTTTTTATTATTATTGTGCTTTGAAAAAAATTTCAAATATATATGGTTTCGACTTATGTGCTTCGATATGGAATTAGTTATATTGTAACAAGATTTTAATTTGACATGTTTAATTTTTTAATTTAATTTAAATAATTTCACTCGATTCAGATTTCATTTTACTAGACTTGATTAGAAAAAAATTTAAATCAAATTAAGATAATAAAATAGGACTCATTAACTCGAAATTTTTTTCTCCAATGTTAAACTTAATAAAAAGAATACATTTTAATAATTTCCAATGGGATGATATTTTTCAATGTTTAAAGACAAGAGAGTTGGAAAAAAAGAAAAAGAGATTTGAAATGAATAAAAAACTATTAATTAATGTTAACGAATATTCTAAAGGTCTAGAAACTGATCAGCAAATAAAATAGAATAAGGTTTTGGTTAGATACGCCATATATACAGAAAGAATTTGTTAATTGATTTTTTTTTTTGAAAATTTGGGGAAATAAATTATTTTTGAAAAGAGAATGTGTGTGAAAATTCGTATAGTTGAGCTAACTTTTTGTTGATATGTCGAGAAAGTACATCTAATTGAAAACACGTCTAAAGAAAACATGTTTAGCTGGATACGCTTTTCCTAACATATCAATAAAAAGCTCACCGAATTAAAAGAGCACGCTTAACTAGATAAATTTTTTATATTTTCTTCAAAAACAATCTATTTCTCTAAATTTTTTAAAAACCGATTTATTTAGTCAATTAATTTTTTTTTCCTGCATATGTGACCTAAGTTTTTTGCGATAAAGAAGGTGAAAAGTGAACAAATAATGTAAAAAAAAGAAAGAAAAGGTGTCCATTAAAGAAAAGCAAAAGGAAAAAGAAGTGGAAATGATGGTAATTGCATGAGAGTGAATTATTAACTGAACAGTCCATGTGCATGCTGAAATGGGGGCACACTGCACTGTAATGTAATCCACCATCTTTTGCTCTCTCTCTCTCTCTTTTAATCTTTTACAGTGTTTTTTCAATCAATCAATCCCGGGGAAGAGATTAATAGAAAAGAAGTCAGGTCAAAACACGAAAAAGAACAACGTATTTTTCTCTAAAAGCAACAAAACTTTTGAAGGATTCTTGTTTCTTTTCTGATGGTCCAAAGAAAAAACAGAGAGGGTGGGGTTGGTGTTGTTGGGTTGGGTCGGGTCGGTTCGGGTCATCTTTATATTTGTCGACTTCTTGAACATGTTTTTTTGTCCTAATCCTGTTCTATTGTTTTGAATCTTATGTTTGTATCTTTTAGTTTAGTCAATAACGTGTTTTTTTTTTAAGAATAAATAAAGAAATTATGTTTTAAGTTCCTCCTCTTCATTATCATGTTTTCCATGACAATTAACATAAATTTTGGTATAATATATTAGGTTTTTTTTTTTAATGTTTTGTTGTGTTTTAATTAATACAATATTTTAATCTCACTTAGATTTGACAGTCGGTTTCGACCCAGTTCACATCGCGATTGTGCTTTTTTTTAAAAAATTAAAGTGGAAAAAATCTGTAATTATTTTACAAAAAACGATATAAAAATTAAATATAATTTTAATTGATACGGTAAAATTGAGAAAATTGAGATTATAATGTTTTAGGTTTAAATTTTTAATTTTTATTATGTGTAATTTTTCTAAATTTATCAAAATATAAAAATATAAATTATTATTAAAAATGTATATATATATTTTGTAAAATGCATGAGATTTTAATAATATTATAATTGAGTTGGAATCTTGTACTCTTAATAATATAGTATAGATAAATATAGTAGATATGATCAACACTTACATTATTTTTCATGGGTCTGTGATGTTAAAAAATATTTTAAAAAAAAGTTAAACTGTTTTTTCGTATTTGTAATTATATTATATCTGTATTTGTAAAATGTGATTTCCTGAAAAAAGAAAATAATGGTTATTGAATTTGTATTTATTTGTTGTTTCTATATTATGTTTAAAACTATTTTATCTTACTCATTTTCTTAAAATTATAACACACAAAAATGTTTTGCTTGCATCTTTGTGAACGAGGACAATGACTTGTTTGAATATCTAAATTTGAATTTCGTCATGCATCATTACGATGTATCATTTTTTGTCTCGTTGTATCAATTTGATTTTATGTTATAATTTTTTAAACATATTTGTATTTTTATTATAATTCATTTTGTGATAATAAAACTCTAAAAAAATGTTTAGTTTTAATTTTGATTGGAATAATAATTATATGTACCTAATTTATTTTTGTTCAAAACAATCATAATGATTTGAAAATTGAACCAAATTTCATTTCTAAATTATATTTAACCATTTATAATATAAAGCAAATATTTTATTTTTAAACTAGCCAAAAACTTAAAAAGACCATAAATAAAAAGAAGATATAAAATTTATAAAAAAATTTAAAACAATTTCACTATAAATTTTGGCCATATTTAACTCTTTTTTTATACAATACTTAAAACTATTCATAACCAATCTTCAATCTATAAATAGAAATATAATACGTTATCAAAAAAAAATAGAAATATAATACACTTTAATGCACTCAAATCTACGTACTTCTTTATTAATAATATAAAAAAAATCAAATAATGCGTTGATTGAAATGATAAAATTAATAGTAAAAATTATAATACTTTTAAGTTGAAGTTTTAAAAATTAATATATTATTACACAATTAAACCCTTAAATAATATATATTATATAAACCAAAGCATTATGACCGTATCTCTGGGAGAAATAACAGTAGATGCTCATGAACCAATTTCAACAAAGGTCCAAATAGATATTAGACAAGTAGCATGAGAGCAAAAAAGGAAATTAAAAACAAAATGCTCCTACTACCATTAAATGAGTTCAGTTTCAAACACTGCTGACAACGATGATAAGAAGCAAGAAGAAATGTCAAAATATAATAACCAATAGTTGGTTGGTAGAGCCTCATCGGGGCTTCCACCAAATGCTTCCCCTACTACTCCAATCTTCTGCTTCTCTCTCTTCAATTCAAAAGCACTCGAATTGAATTTTATTTTCTCCTTCCTCTTTCAGTTTTGGACTTTGAAAAAAGTTGTAACATGTGACCTTGTATTATTATAACACACGACCCCACTTCAATAACCAAGAAACTTGTCTTTTTAATCCTGCAATAAAATCGTGGGAAAAAGACAGACAAGATGAACAGTTTGCACATGTATAAATCTCCTTCAGAAGACTGCTTCAATCATGGGGGAGGGGGGGTATTGACATAGAAAATGCAATCAATTTTAGAAATCAGTAGCTATAGATATATGATGAAGATAATATAAGATATTCGTGGTTATAACCTTTCATGTCAGAGCACTTGGCGGCCACAAACTTTTATGGTGCAGCACCTTATCTGGGGCCATCATCTAAAACAATGCCCTGATCATCAAATGTAATCAATTTTAGATATATTATGATGAAGAAGAAATAAGTTATTTTTCTAATTTAACTTAATAAAAAGATTTTTTAAAATTCTATTTACCATTTCTATCATATATAATTGTGTATGAAACTTGAGTTAGATACATATTAAACATGAGCGTGGAGAGATAATCCTCTAAAATTTTTTCAAAGGAGTGCTTAAAAAGCAAGTCTAGATGACAATAGTCTTTCCCAAAATGTTCAAATTCAACCCCTTCACAATTCTAATTTTTAAACACTAGAGTTCGAACTAATCAGAAATCTGGTTTTCGATTTAACCGGTTTAACCCATTATTTACCAATTGAATCGGATTTATATCAGTTCAACTAACGGTAAGTTCCAACTTGATAAATGAATCGAACAAATCATCGATATTCAATTCGACTGACAAGTAGATGTTTTAACCCATGCACCATCCTAATAAAAGAAGAGTAGAGTTAATAATAACAGGAATTGAAGCCTAGCAAAGTAGCAACTTCACTAATTACGTTGTTATACATGAAAGTTAAACAAGCATGCAACTACTCTTCACAAACCTACCTCTGGAGGGTTAAATTTGGCCCCAAGGTTGCTAAGTTTGGCATGGGCTTCTGCATAATCCTTGAAGAATGTCTCTTGATCTTCAGCATATTTCTCAGCATATACCTGCAAACAGAGTAATGCTCAGCCAAAACTGTAATTATATATATTCTTACTGGCTTAAATTGAATTTCGATTTATTTACCTTGAAAGAGGGATCTTCAAAAAGAACAGCATCAGTTGGCAACACAAGCAGATCTTCATCTCTTTTAGCTTTGATGTCCTGTATGTATGGGTAAAAGAGAATCAGACGCCCTTACATCTCTTCTTACTCGAAAAGATAAAGTGACTTTAATTTCAAACCTTGAAGTATGAATTGTCAAACTTCAACCATTGCACCGTCCAGGATTGTCCTCCTGGTGCTCCTGGTCCATCTTTCTGTAATTCAAGAAGGAAAATCCTATTTAAATCCTTGCTTGCTGTCATGGGTACAACCATAGCCACTAGGTCAAGACATTAATATTTTTGATACCCCCGGCAAATTCAGCAACCACGAACAAGATGTTAAGTTGCTTATTAAAAATCAGGAAAACAGGAATAAAAACAGTTGACAATAAGTTGTATCAGGAAGACATTCAGTTTACTCCAAGGAAGAGAAGGACAAACAATACTCAAGATATCAATTTGCAACTTTTGACGGTGTAAACTCATGCTTGCAAGCCACATCTAAAGGCAATATACCCTAGAAGTAATGGACAAATATACGAGGACATGCCCAAGTTCATTTGTTTGGAGCACTTTCAGCCACTGAAATTTTCATTCTTCTGGGGGTCAGACAAAAAGACTTTTCTATCTAGTATCAAGAAGTTGCTTAAATACCGTATACTTGGTTTCTGGTTTACCCCAACCACTACGTTCTGGTCTGGACCTCCCAAGCGTGTGTGCACCAGATAATGCAACTATTTCCTACATATCAAGATGAAGATGATTAATATCATTGTGTACTCCATGATAAAGACAACTAACTAAGGATATCTTCCAATTAAGTTTACCTTGTCATTCAATCCCATTCGGTAGAAAACCTCTCGCAGATGATCAGCAGGCGAAGGGGGTCCAGCAGCTAAGCATCAGAGAAATTCTATAACAGTTAGTGATCTCTAAACATAAATAGAAGATAATGTCTCAATAGCAATGAGGGAAAAAGAAGGCAAGACAGGCCCCAAATTAATTGGAGATACGCTAAAAGCAATGTTTGAAAATTGGACCAGAGGACGAACATGTTAGACCTCCAGTTTCCATTACAACCTGTTGGACAAACTGGTTTGATATTTCTTGACTTTTTAATAATAATTTAATGTAAACTAAATACATATAGCTTTTAAAAGTAAAAAATCCGTAATGTTATTTATATATTTATATTATATATAAAAGAGCTTAAAGGTTCAACTCCATTACAAATAAAATTTTGAAATATATAAATGTTTTTACCAGTTCAATCTGGTTGAACCGGTTTTTCACTTGATCGACTATTAGCTGGTTCTTATATGGTTGCCAGACCAAAGAAGCCACCGGTTTCAGATTCAACCAAGCTGACCAGCTGGTCTATGGTCTATGCAGTTGATCATGAACACCAAGTACAGCCTTTTTTTGTTTTTTCATATGAAGATACATTAGATGTTAACAATGAGATTTCACAATAATGCAATGGGCTGCCTAGGAATCTAGAAAACTATTTGCGCTTAAGCACATGATGTTCAAATGATGGTGTAACCATTCAACAAGTAGCAGCTCATCTCCCATCAATGGATTTCGTGTCTCGCATCTCTAGTTATATTTCTTAACTTAAGAAATCATAAGCACCATGATCTTCCCACAATTTACATTGACATAAGAAAATCATGCACCAATATAAGTTTCATTTACCAGGTAGCCTGCCCTCTTCAGGACACTCATTAGGACCAGAGACATCAACTCTTCCATATTTCATTGGAATTTTGGGTCCCCCAGCCTCCTGCAATTTCAACTTGATTCTCAGTACAATAACTACGTAATCAATAACAAAAAGATACCGGTTTGCACAATAATAGCAAGCATGACCTCAATAGCAGTCGCACTAGCCAACTGGAACAAATCCGCATAAGTTACACCAGAGTACTTGTCCTTGATATGCTGAATAAGATTCAATGCATTGACAAGACCTGAAACATAAACTTATAAGACAACAGCAATAGCAAATACCAAGTAAGCTAATTGCTTTATAAGTAGAAAAGTATATCTTACCAGCATTAGCTGCATGTTTCAACTCGACTTCAAACCTAAGACTTCCATTAGCACCACCCCTTCGTGGCCATTCCTCAATGTTCTTGTTGTAGGTACCAGCATCGTGCCACCCTAGACGAACCTATAGAAAATATATCATATTATTACAACGTATGGAAGTAAGCTTGTATTTTTGTTTTCTCAATTCGTGAACAAAATATTGAGGGAAACAGAAAAAGGGAAATATATGGAATTTGGGCCCCTTTTTTTCCCCCTCTGAAACTCCAGTCTTTCCATAAGAAATTAAATCGTGAGAACTCATTTAACAAAAAATTAGCATGTTGTTTACCATTTTTATCATATGGTACTTCATTACATCAAGTATGAAATAAACTTCATTAAAATAAAATATGTCTTCATAATGAACCACGAAGCGATTCTTTCATGTTAAAAATTTTCAAATAAGCATTTATTTCATATATTCAACAATAAGCAAAGCGAAGCAGTGTCCATACCAGAATAGGATGGCAGAATTTGGATTTGAGAAGCTCCTTGATATCTTCTCTAGCACTCTTCAACTGATCAGGATCCGAAGCAGCGCATTTCGGACTGGCTACAGAGCTAAACCCTCCGGTACTCGACACACTGACAGCCGATTCCCTCTGTTTCATCAATAAAAAAACAAGATCAGTAAAGAAACAAAAAGAAAGCATACCTAAATCCAAAAGAGAAACAGAAAGGAAAAAAAGGAAGAACCTTGTGGCGAGAAAGAGGAGAGAAAGCGAGGGATTTGAGAGAAGAAGAGAAAGAAAGGGAAGTAGAACGGAGAGAAAGTCTAGCGGCGGCGGAGGAAGAGGAAGAAGATGAAGAAGCGAAGAGACGCAAAGAGGCGGCGCTGTTGAGAGAGGAAGCCATTGGCTTTGAGTGTTGTTGCAGTAAAGAATGGGAAGGCGAAGAAATAGTGGGGGGAGCTTTGAGCACTAAGCTCAGGTGTGATGCTACTACTGGATCTGCCATGTCTCGCTGTCTCCAATTGTTTTGGACTTTTTTTTTTTGGGCCAATGTCGAACGCACGCCTCGCTTATGTCTTGTTTAGAAAACTGGTTTTGGTCTGTGCCTTTATATAATACCCAACAGCCGCATATTAATAATATAAATTAATTATAAGCTATGAATTTGGGGATTTTGGCTCCGTCGAAAACTGATTTATGCTTTTTAGTTTGTTCTTTTCACACCGTAGACTGGGATTTTCCTTCTAGATAGTCATTTTAAAACTACTTTATTCTTTGTTTTGGTTATTTTAAAATTATTTTTTGTCAAAATTAGTATTGTTGTTAGTAAGTATTTTTATTTTGGTCGCTGCTCCGTACAAATCGAAACGAAAAACTAATTAAAATGTCATGCTCTATCAATTTTCTACATAATTAAATACTTCAAAAATTAATTATAAATCTCATTATTGTCTCTAAACTCAAAATTAACTCAAAATTATTAAACCTTAAACTCTCGTTACCATTTCCAACCCTAAAATCAAATCCTAAATCCCAAAACCAATAAATCGTAAACCCCATGCCAATACCCCATATTATATGTTCTTTCTTCCTTTCCCTCTCCATTTCTTTGATTTTTCTTAACAACCCAATTATTTGTTTGGGTATTGATGAAATGCAATAATAAGGGGAGTTCAGGGTTTAATAATTTTAGGTTTAAGGTCTAATTTTGAGGTTATGAATGTTAACAGGGTTTTAAGCTTCAATAATTTTGACTTTAAGGATGATAATGGGATTTAGGGTTCAATTATTTGGGGTGTAAGTGTAGTTTTGAGGTTAAGGATGATAATGGAAATTTACAATTAAATTTGAAATATTTAATTATCTATGCAATTGACAAAACAGTTAATAATACGTGGTATTGTAGTCAACTTTTCAAAACAAGGATAAAATATTTTTAAAGCGATTATTTAAGTGGTTTACTTTTTCCTTTAATATATATATATTTTACAGAGTGAGATATATATATTTTGTTAAAATTTAAAAACCATATATCTTAATTTTTAAGAATCAAATTTTATTCCTGCGAAGTCAAATTAATCAAGTCATCTATTTTAATCGATTTAAATTAATTTAAATAAATAAATTATTAAAAAGTAAAATTAAAAATAAAAAATTCTTTCGGAATTAGTTTTATATGTCTCTCCAAAATCGTTTCTCCGACCACTGGTAAACCTGCAGCTTCTTTTTTAACTGTACTATTTGATTTTTATTTTTCAGTTTCAGTTCAATATTCTTTAAGAAAAGTTGTGGTGATTGTTGTTTCGATCTATTATGTTTTTTTTTTTTTTTTTTTTCTTTCCCCCTCTTTTTTAAGGCTTCTAGAAACCGACATTTTGTAAAGAAGAGGTAACTTTGTAGCAAAATTGAATTTGGCAAACTATTTTTTATTTTTGTCCTTCATTCCGAGGCCCGGCCCATGGTAGTTTGGGAGTGTGATCGCATGGACCCAAAACCTTTTTTTTTTCTGTTTTTAACATAGAAAATAAAAAGGCTCAATTTTATTATTTTATTATTAATATATTTATTTATTTTGTTTTATATATTTTTTTAAAAAGGAACCTTAATTTATTATTTCACTTAAGGCATTAAAAATGTTAACAACGATTTGTTCACGCAAATTATAGTTCTTAGTGTTTGGTGGTAATCAAATTATTTTATGTGTTATGTTTAAAATATTGGACATGAAGTTAGATAGGAGAGATCATTGGTCATCGTTGGCTTAATTGAAAAATAATATATATTATGACATTATCAGTGGTAAATTCAGGGGTTGGCAGGGGCTTCAGTCTTTTTAAAAATGGAAATTTTAATATTTTGACTTGTTTATAGTTTATAAAATTTTAAATTAATAATGGTAAAATTGTATTTTGGCCCTCTCAAAAATGATAAAATTTAATTTAATCATTAGACTATAAAATGGTAAAATTGTATCTTTACCATCGAAAAAACATACAATTTAATTCCGTCCACCCAAAAAAAATTTTGACTTCGTCGTTGGACATTACCATTCTACATCTTTCAAGTTTGTTTGAAAAAGAAATACTTTTTTAAAAATATAAAAATAAAATTAGGGAAATAATTTATATTTTTGGAGTGAGCAATTATTTTGTAAAATAATAAAGAATAATCTAAATAATTTGAATATATTATATTATAATATTATAAATTAAAATGGTGAATTTTAGTTTTAATAATTTAAAGAAAATATATACACAAAATAGAATGGGAAATTATGTAGTGCCTATCAATCAACCATTATCTCTTTGGATGAGTAGGGTATCAAAAGTAAAAAGTATCTGTTTCGTTTTCTCCCAGCAAAGAATAAAATAAATTGTGATTGAATCTTAATTTAATTTATATAAATATTGTTGTTAATTCTAGAAGAAATGGGTTTGACTGCGCTGAAGCGTATTATCCTTCTATTTATAGATTATGAATAGGTTATAGATAGTTCTGGACATTATCTTTAATAATGAGTAAAAAAAATTATTAATAATTAGATCATGGAACGAGTAAAAAAATATGTAATAATTATGTTTATAAATTTTATATAAAAATTAAATGAGGTATTAATTGGAGTGATTATAGTAAAATTCTAAAACTTATAGTATTTTAATTCAAATTTTATTATAATATATTTTATATAAAAATATCTTTATAATAATATACATTTAAATTATAAATTAATAACATGTTCAACTATCTAGCAATATAAAAACTAAAATCAAAATAAACTCACGTGATGGCTTAATGGTAAAAGGTGTTCGCCGCCTCAGGTATGGCCTAAGTTTGAGTCGCACTAATTATGTTTATTGTTTGGGCCAAATTTACTTTGAATCTATCATAAATAATCATTTTATTATTTAAATCACAATATTCAAATTCAACAAAATAATATCGAATGCCTAAAATTTTATCGTAACCCTATTTTTAGGTTACAAGGTATGATAGATCAATTTTCGTATAAAAAAAAATTAGAGTCAATTTTAGGTAAAATAATTTAGGCAAGTGTTATATAAAAATATAATAAAATATTAAAAAATTATTTTTAAGAAAATAGACACTTAGCAATTTGATAAATATTTTTGTTTCTCAAATTTATAAAATTTACGGTGTATATTTGTTTTAACCCTATAAAAATTAGGGTAAAGTACATTGTTAATCACTTAATTTTCATAAGTTTTTATTTGGGCACTGAAAAAAAGTAGTATTTTTGGCACTATTGTTAACTATTGTTTTCATTTTGGTCACCCACCATTAATTTCGGGTTAGGCAATGTTATTTTGAACTCAGTTTTAGAATCCTAGCTTTAGTAAGTTTTCATTTCAATCATTCATTTCTTTTTTTAAAAATAATTTTATATTTTTAAAAATATAAATTTTTACTAGGAATTGAGTTATTCAGTAATAAAGATGAAATTCAAGTTTTTCTTTGTAAGAGATTCCTTATAAAACCCCAAAATTTTCTGTTTTAATTATAAAATAACTAAAATTAATTCTAAAAAAAGAAAAAAAAAGATAAAATGAATTTTTTTCCTGTAAAAGCCCAAATAATTCCTATAAAAACTCATGTATTTCCTATTTATTGGAGAAAAAACTAAAATTAATTCTAAAAAGCGAAAAAAAAAGAATTTGAAATTTGAAAAGATAAAATGGTTTTTTTCTTTAAAAAGCAAGTAATTTCTGTAAAAACTCATGTATTTCCCCTTTATCAAAGAAAAAACTAAAATTAATTTAAAAAAAAATTGAAAAGATAAAATAAATTTTCCTTTAAAAATCGATTTTTTTTCTATAAAAACCTAGGTAATTCTCTGTAAAACCCAAAATTTTCCCTTTTCATAAATAATTTTTTTTAAAATAAAGAAAAATATTAAAATAAAATGAGTGATCAAAATGAAAGTTTTTTAAAATTAACAACTAATGAACATAGAATTAATGTTTCGTGATCAAAATCAAATTTGATTCTTATATTTTAATACCATAATATTTAATATCTCAAATTTATCATTTTTATATCAAAATATGTTTATAAATATATTTGTTATATAAAAATTTCCACCCACATTGTGAACTTATCATATTGAATATTGTGTGTTAAATTTCTAATTGAGTTTTTAATATAAGTCAATCAGGTACAACGTAATTTAAAAATGACTAAAAGCATATGTTGTGTTTTGAAGCTAAATCATAATATTCAAACTATCAATTTTTACCGTATCAACCGAATGTTCATTTATTTTTATTTTTATAAATACATTTCTCTTACCACTCAAATCTAATATATATATATAAGTTTTACGGTAAAAAGACATCTTTAGTCCATTTCAATTTTGACATGAACAAATTGGTTTTTTTTTTAAATTAAAACAATTTAATCTCTCCCAAATTTTTAGAAGTAAGTAACTAAGGACAATTAATGTTTTTCAATAATTGTATATATTTTATTGGTAAAATAAAAAATTTAGCCTCCAAATTTTAGACATTCTATTAGTTTGGTATTGATTTAAAAAAATTAACCCACAACATTTACATAGAATATACACATATCGAGAGGTAAAATTATTATTATTCAAATCAAAACCATGTGTAATTAATGAAAAATATTAACGCGGTGATTAATTGTCTTAAATTGCTCACTTTTGAAATTGACAAATTAAATTGCTTCAATCTTTTTTAGGGTGACCAATTTATTCAATAACGAAATTGAAAGGGACCCTAAAAGTATTTTTCCCAAGGTTTACAATCACCTGTACTTTCGCGGCGAGAAGGCAAAATCGAAATTCGAAAGTCTAGTCTGCTGAACCAACTAAACAACTAGTCAACTAGTTGAGAGGCGGCAGTTACTTTTGACACCACAAATTATGCCTTTGACTTTCCCTCAAATAAAGCAGTGCTTGGATTTCGATCTTTCTGTACCAAATTATTTATTATCTTTTTATCACACCGCCACACCCCAACGGTTAGTTGTAACGCCTCAACCAAATTCATATTTCTCACATTTTACATTTCCATATATGAATAGAGGTACATGGATCAGCCTAATCAAATTTTAAAATGCGTTTGTTAACCAAAAATGGGTTTAAAATTTTTCTCAAATTTGATTAGGATAAAAATGTTAAAAATTGGGTCCAGTTTGCCCGAATTAATTTTTTATATTATTTATTATATATATTTTTTAAAATATAACATGTCAAAAATACTAAAAATATTAAAATAAATATTTTCTAATAGATTAAAAATAAATATATATGTATACTTAAATAACACTAAGATAGACCTGTAATAGCAGCGTGAAGAAGAGGAAGGGATCTGTCAACCTTCTATGTAGAAGAAACTCCGAGGGAAGTTAATTCATACATTCAGAAAGATCAAAGGGGTATGGAGTGAAGGCACAAAAAAACGTTAAAAAGAAAAAAAAGGACAAAAGAACACAAAAAAGAAAAATGAGGACACAAAATCAACGATAGATTTGAAGGGTTTAAGTCCGGAGAAGAAAGAACTATAATAGGCCAATTTTGGCCCGGGCCCAAGACCCAAAAATAAACAGAAATAAAAACCAAAATAAATCTTAATAGTCCATATAAAACAGTCCAAATTACAAAGCAACAGGCCCAAAATACAACAAAACCCATAGCCCAAAATTAACCCTAGCTCAACAAGCCCACAACCTTACAGCAAAAAGAAAAGGTAGAAACCGTAGTTACCGAACTCTAGGCCTAACCCTAGCACCGCGCCTGCTGCCACCTCTCCACACGTGTCTGACGCTTCTCTGCCACCACCTGCAACACGCAAAGCAGGGGACAACAAAGAAAAAAACAAAAAAACAGTAGCCAACAAAAGCAAAGAAAACAAAAAAAGAATCTTGTATTTCAGCTAATAAAATAGGCCACATCAATTACTTGTATTTTTTCACGCACACCAAAGTAATTAAAACAAAAGAGCAAAATCAAAGAAAAGTTAGAAATCATATTTTAATCTTTAAAGGTGATTTTTTATTTATCCTTTTTTACGAATTTATCCTTTTTCACGCACACGCAAATCTGCTTCCTTCGTACATCGCCATCATCGGAGGTTTCCTCCGTCGCGAAAGCCCTGGAAACCCATTGGGGTTTTGTTCAGGCTTCGAAAAAGGCACACGAGAGGTCATAAGGGGCATGGTCCGGACCTTTTCTTCCTTTTTTAGGGTTTTCACCCCTAGATCTAAGTTTAGGTTTAAAAGAGGGATAAAAAGGGACATTTCCGCATTTTTCGGCCACCAGGAGCGGCGGAGCCCATCGCCGGCAATCGATGGCCGCTGTTGGACTTGCCGGACCTCGGGGTCAGCCTAAGGGTGGCTGGAGAGAAAATAAGGGGTTCCAAAATTATTTTTAATAAAACTTAAGCAGAAATGAGAAGTTTTTTTTTTAAAAAAAAAGTTTGGTTTATATAGGCAAGATTAAACGGCATCGTTTTGGCCTTGACCCAAGATCTGACCTATTTGCCCAGAGGATCCGCGCGTTTTTTACTAGTGGGCCATTTGTGCAGGTGGTCCTTCCGCTTCTTAAGCGGATTTCAATGTGGTCATTTTTCTTTTTAAAATTTGACCATTTAGTTTTATTTTGTTTTCACTCTGGTTCTTAGGCCATTTCAAGAGAGGGATACCTGAAACGACGTCATTTCAGATGACCCGATGACCCGAATTAGGCTCGACCTGATTCAGAGACCCGCATGTTTTGAAGGGAAGGGTTTATTTGTTTATTTGGTCCCTTTATTTTTAATTGCTTTTAAAATTAAGTCCTATCTCTATTTCTTTTTCCTTTTAATTTTTTCCTTGTAATTTTATTTTCATTTCCTTTCAATCCCTAGACTTACCAAGGGAAATGGCGCAGGTTTTAGGATATTTTCCCAATTAATCCCTCATATCTTTGCACATTTCGAGATGGTCCTTTTTTTTTACTATTCAATTCAATTCATTTTATTATATTTTGTACTTGCAATTTTGTCTAAATGTCAATTCAGTCCTTATTTATTTAAATTTAGCCTCTATGATTTTTTATCATTATTATTTACTCACTTGTCCGTTTATTATTGCAAATTCAACATTTCATACAAGTTTCTTTATTATTATTTACTCATTTATTATTGTCCTTTTTATTCTATTGTTGTTGTGATTTTCTTATCAATATTATTATGACTACTATGGTACATTAACATTATTATAACATTCATTTATTTATTTTTATATATTCTACTCGTATAACCATTCTATATTATCTCTTTATTACTACCATATGCATTATGTTTAAGTATAATTGGCTGTCCTTATCTTATATTTTTAAACAAGATAAATACACATCTTTTAAATATTACACCCGTTATTATTCAAAATAAATTTTCAAAAATAGGCAATGTTCGATATTTGGGAGATTCGAGAAATCGTACCCTAACTTACGGTGTAACACCCCCTAACCCTAAACCGTCGCAGGAACAGGGTTACGAGGCATTACAGGACATATCGGACAATTTACAAGTAATATACAAATAATTACCGAACATATTATTAAATAATCAAAAAGTCCCATAGATGGCCTCTCGAGGCCCAAAACACGTATTAGAAGTGGAACGAAACTTGTTCGAGTACTCCAGAAATTTTTCGTAATTTAAAAAAAAAATACTCAATATAACCCCTTTATAAACATCTAACCTTCTCTGTAATTTTCAAACCGAATACAATCCAAAACCAATCTTTCAACCAATACATTTGCACACTTAATATACCTAAATTATGTCTATAACTTTGACTTAACCATATAATCAAATTACATTCATAAAATCATATAAAATATTTTACTAATTAGCTTTATTCATTTTTCTTTCCAAGTTTATTACCCAAACTTACCAAATTTGTCATACCATTTTTTTTAACTTAGCATCAAAACACCAAATATCATTCATTACAACAAAAAATTATATAACATTTTAAAATGACCATTACAACTCCTATGTACATGCCACTTTTATTTAAGGAAGAAAACATCACCAAAATTTTTGTGCTGGAGTCAGGATCGTTCGGATGCTGGACCGAGACTCTGAACTCCTATTGACCTGCGCACGGAAACAATCGTACGCTGAGTACTTCATACTCAGTGGTATTACCGTAATTCAAATTATAATAATAATAATGGAATATAATTATCAAGTATATAACTATCCAATTTCTCAAATATCAATTCATTTTTAAACTTTCATTAATTAACAATAACAATATATATATAGCTATTCTTCAATTTCATTCACATATCATATGTCTCAATTTCAATCATTACATGAACATTAAGTTCACGCATTTCATTTCCAATCTCAATTTCAATCCACAATTCAACTTTCTCACATTTTCAATAGTACAATCAATCAAATTCATTTAAATTTTTTTCCCATTTCGGTTATTCACCCTATTAACAAACCCAGACTTTGACGGATACACGGATTCCAACCCACACACACCAGTACGACACATTGTACCTAAAATGGTACATAGTACCTGATCAGTATACGACACATAAGTGCCTGAAATACGACACATAAAGTGCCTGATCGGCAAAGTAGATAAATCCCGTACTCTTCCAAATCCTATGGCATGCCAATTATATCCGACTTAACCCGACCAGTTAATAGGGTATTCCAATTCTCAATTAATTTTTCACTTCCATACCAAATTTAAGATAACTATTCAATTTCAATTTCACATTCAAATCAATATACATTCAATTATACATACACAATCACCATCCAACCCAATTCCCATTAAACTCAAATATTAATACTTACATACACATTCACCATCCAATCCAATTCCCATTCAACTCAAATATTAATACTTACCTTATACTCATTTATTAAATATAATTTATATAAAATATTTAATAAAAAGTAATTTGAATTATAGTAATACAAACCCGGATTTATTCAATTACTCCTCGATAACTTTTCCCTTTCCTTTCGATGCCGATGCTTCAGATTCTTTGCTAGCAATCAAAGCTTTAAACCTTAAACCCTTAGTTTTTTTTTTTTTTTTCTTTTCTTTCTTTCTTTTTGCTGCTTTGTTTCGAATGGTTCTCTGTTACTTTTGCCTTTGTTTCTTTCTTTTATACTTTTATTTCTTTTTATTTCATTTACTTATTTACTTATTTTATTTAATTAGCTTAATAGTAATTAATAACTAATATAACAAATATCTATTAAATAAACAATATACATATTACAAGTGTATATCATCATCACCTTACAATTATCACTATTTAATTTATTTATCATATAAAAATCTTATAATTTAATTTATTTATCTAATAAATATCTTTTACTTAATAATAATAAATAATAAATATCTATACTTAAATAAAAAATAACTAAATATTTATATTACAATTGTATACATATTATTATTACATTTGTATATTTTTATCACCATCCACTTGTCAAAATCATACTTTATTTATCATATAAATTTTTTTAATATAATTATTATATGTTATAATTTAATAAAATAATAATAATAATAATAATAATAAATATCTTATACTTAATTAATAAGTAAATTAAATCTATAAATTATAATTGTTTACATATTTTAACTACACATGTATATAATATTATCATACATTTGGCTTTATTATTTAATTATTTAATTCTAAATTATATTATATTATAAAATGTAAAGAAAAATCCCAGATTTTTCTTTCAACTTGCCGCCTCAATTACCTTAAATTACATATTTTCCATTTTGGTCCCCCTTTCTTTCTAGTAATCTATAATTAGACTTTTACCCCTTTATTCAATTTAGTCCTTTTTCTTAATTACTCTAAATTAAGCTAAATTCACCTAATCAAAACTTAATTAGACACACTAATAGACTCATAATTACTTCTAATAATTATTTACGGACTCGGTTTACTAAGACAGAGGCTTGATGCTGCACTTTTTCGATGCCTGTGAATTTTAGGTCATTAATACGGGGTTTCAGTTTTCTCATTGAACTTAAATATTCGAATATCCTTTCAAAATTAAAACATATAATATTTTAAATAAAAAAATAAAAGACAAACTTATTCTCGAAGGTTCAAGGTGTCGTGTCCTAACTTACAGGATGTGACATTTTGTTATCTTGAGACGATAGGATCTTAAACGTTTGTTTCAATTTATTCAAGCGATTTTTTAAGTAAAATTAACATTAATACAAAGAGGGATCGTATTTTAAATTCTTTTCAAGTTTTCAACTTTTGGCATTAAAACGTCAATTAATCAATTAGGTACTAAAAAAAAAAACACTAAGATAGGTGTAATTGAACAAGCAAATGCCTTTAAAATAATAACAAAATTAATAATAAAACATGAGTTATACAATAACAACAAAATAATATCAACATAATAATGAAATGGTAGCAAAATGGTGAAAAAATAACAAGAAAATAGTCAAAAAAAAAAGAGAGTAAAAAACAACAAGGAAAAGTAACAAATTTTTTTTTTTTTTTTTTTTTTTTTGCATATTTGGGTTGGCTTGAGGCTAAAAAAGCCTTATTCGAGACCCGACCCATTTTTTAAATTGACTTTATTTTTTGCCAAAACCCATTTTTTAGGCCTATATTTTTACCCAAACCCTTCCACTTTTCGGATGAGCCTTCGAGTCGGGTAGGGTGGCATGGCCTGGATAGGTCTATATATGACAAAAGAAATCGTATAAAACTGAGATACCATGTCATTTGTATCTCTTTTCGATTATTTCATGTCATTTCAATATTTTCATCTAGAAAAAAATCAAATCCAATAAAATCTGTTGAAATTTAGGATGAAAATACTAAAATGATATTAAATTATTAAAAAAACATATAAATAATATAGTATCCTAATTTTATATAATCTTTTCTCATTTATATATATAGGGTTTACTAAGTGTAATGGAGCAAAAACAAAATGAGGAAAATATATAAGAAAAGTTTCTTTAAAAAAAAAGAATTAATTTTTCAGAGAAATGGATACTTTTTTTCTAGAAGAGTAAGTATTTTTTAAGAATGTTTTATAAAAATAATTTGAAAGGTAGAAATATATTGTCATATTATATTTAGTTTATGGCTTATTTAAGCTCGATTTTTTGTGATTTATTTATTTTTCATAATTTAGTTTAGCTACCTAACCTAAAATTTAACCTAAAATATAAATTTTTAAAAAAAATCTAGAAGAATTTTTACCCACGTTTCACTAGTAGGGTTAATTTTACTGCACTAATAAAATATAATTATTTAATAATAAATAGACTATTTATTAAATCCTAACTCAATTAGAGAAAATGTGGAAATATTCTTTTGTGGTTAGAATAAATTATATTAGTTGATGGTATTTTAAAGTTTTTATTTTAACAAAAATTAATAAAAAAATGTCAATAATAAGATTTGAACCCTCGATAATTGAAGTAGTAAAACCTTAAATTTACTACTTAACTAATGGTTCATTTTCAACTTTTTCAAATATTTTTATTTTAATATGCATAATTTAATTTAAAATTTTTATTTTAATAACTAAATTGTTAAACTTTTATTATTAAAAAAAATTATAATGTGCGTAAAAAAGCTTTAGAAAAGTTTTACTTGATTGGACTCTACCCTGTTTCAAATTTCATAGGATGATGTAGGGCAAAACACCCAATAATACCAAAAAATTTATTTAATAATGAAAAGGGCCGCTTCAAAAATATTTATTAGAAACAAGTTTCTCTCAAAACGCGCCCATGTCGGTAGCGTTTTGGGGAAACGACAGCAAAGCGCGTCTCCAAAGTCTTTATATAGACCTTTATAAAGGCTCAAAGTGAAAACACCATTTTTTTTAAGGTGTCATCAATTGATAAGGAAATATAACTTACAAAAGAAATCTTTATATAGACCCAAAGTTTCATTTCCCTTGTTTTCTTGAGCAAAGTGGGATATGAGATATGTGTATATATAGACTCATGAATAGTTTTGCAGCTTATTCCTAAATAATGTGGGATTCCTTCCTCTTTTAACTAACAACATGAGATAACATGCTACACTATATTTGATTTTTTTTTTACAAAATAATTTCTCTTTTTTTATATTTTGTTAACATTTTTTATATTATAAAAAACAAGAAACAAAACAACTCAAATATATTTTTTGCAAATCTAATTATAATTATATTACTATATCAAACTTTTTCCCGTCGAATTATACCACCTCGGTTTGTTGGGTGTAGTATATGATAGTATAGAGCAGCTCCCACCTGATTACTATGAATTAAAAATTGATATTAAATTAAATAAAAATAAAATAAAATTCGATTCGATTCGATTGTATATATTATAATTTTTTAACTTGAATTAAATGTATTTTAGTAACAACTGAAAAAAAATCAAATTTTATAAAACCGAATCAAACGCTAGCATTAGGTATGGAGCTAATTTAAGGGTGATAGGTATTTTGATGGCTGCTTAAGTTTTTTAGCTTTTCCATTAACAAATTTTACTAAGTATTTTCTTAAAAAATTATTACAAAAAAATACTTGTAAAATAATTAATTAATTTTTAAGTTAACAAAACAGTCCATTGAAAACAATAATCAAATAATCGAAATCCCTGAATAACAATTAAATGTTTATAAATATGAATTTTTTTTAGAATGCAGTATAAATATGAAGGGAGGATAAAGTTTAAACTTATTTCATTTGAGTAGTAGGCAAAAACTTTAATCACGGTCAATTTGTAATTAATGTTTGAAAATTTTAATTTGAGCTTATAGTCAGATACAAACTAAAATTAAGGTACTCTTATATTTAATAAAAATCAACTTAAATTTCATACTATTTTTAAATTCAATTATAAATTAAAATTAATAATAATAATAAAAACATTTTCTTTTGGTAGAAAAAGTGTAACACCCCAAACCCGGCCCAATTGCTACGACCGGATCTGGTATGTCACTAAGAAAATTTTTGTCAAACATGTCGTATTTTTCTGAAAAGCCCAAATATATTTCATATAGAATATGCCTTTGTAAAATAAAACCAAACTTAATTACATGCCTTAGTTTAATTAAAATAAAAAAAATAAATAACTAAAAGTAATTAAAGCTTAAAAATAAAACAAAATATAAACTAGTGGCCCATGGCTTATTACAACGAAATTTTAAAATCCACAATTAAGAATATAAAATAATGACTTGAGTCTTTTTGCTAAATCCACATATTCTATTGCATGGCCACCTTGCGTTCCTCTACAGCCCGGTCCGAAGCTCTAGGTATCACCTGAAATGTTAATTAAAAGGGTGAGTCGCGAGACTCAGTGTGCAACCCTCATGCACCACTAGATTTTGGGCCTTAAGCCCGTTAAACAAAGTAAACAGTTTAATACTCATAATAAAAATTTATAACAAATAATATGCAAGGCCCAACCCGTTTGCCTAGGTTTCCATCCGCTACACGCCCCCGTACCAACCGTACACACCATTGGGGATTTCTACAATCGACCCACACCGCTACACACCATAATTGCAGTCATACTACTCATCCACATATGATGGCCGAAGCCCTTATAACATATAATGGCCGAAGCCCGTATAACAATTCACGGCATTAGCCGCTACATCGATCACAGAAACCGCTACACATATAACGTATAACTTCCTCCTTTCATCAACCCAACCCATGCAATCACATACAAGCATTTTACTTATAACATATAAATAGATTATTTACTAACCTGGTGAACCGCTTTTACCCTCATTGGGCTTTCATCAATAAATCGAGATGTCGACAATTATCAAAACATATAAATCTTATGATCATGCATTTTATGATTAGATCTAGATGGTGGGAAGTATTACACACTGTTACCATGCAAGATCTATTATCCTTAACGTAGAGCCTTATTTGTCGAATCCCGAAAATCCCTAAGAAACGTCACCTCCCTACCTTCGGTTTTTCCACCAAATCGGCTTTAATGGAACAGATTCGGCTTTTAGGGATAAAGAGTATAATCGACAGGGCCTTTGAAATAATGATTTGAATTAGGAGCTTGATAAAAATAAAGGAATCACAGAAAAAGGAGAAATCCCGAAACTCACCGGATTAAAGAGGAGTATACGGCTTACGGTGCACCTTCGGAAAACAGAGATTTCACTTGTAGATTCAGCTTTGAGAAGAGAAGAGGGGAGAGTAACTGTGTTTGGAGAGTTATGCAAAGAAAAGGTTTTGAGAGAAAGAAGAAGAGAAATTGACTAGGTGAGGAAGAAAAAGAATGAAAGCATGGATGATCACTTGGCTTATATAGATTTCGGCAATGCTCCCCTTCCTAGAGTTGGATTTTCGGCCAACTCTGCTGTCATCTGATAGCTTTTATCTTAATCCCTTATCTCCTCAAAAATAGCCCTCATCTTTCTCTTTATTATCTTCCTATTTATCAATAAAATAAAAAAAATTAAAATCCCTATTTTGTAGCTAGTGTACCGTCCACTCCTAGGGTTCCTAAGTGCCGAATTTTTTAACCCAAAACTTGGGCTCTAAGTAGCCCTTACTTGGCCCAAACTCCTCCCCCCTTATGACGCCACCTTATGCCCACTTAAACTCCTCAGATCTTTGGGCCACAAGCCCAGCTTGTCACTTAATTAACTATCTACTTAAATTATGAGCTAACACCATTTATTAGCCACCTAACCCAAATTTTTAAAGCCCAAAATATTACTTAAATTACCCAGAACATTAATCTAAATCCTAATCCAAATATTTAATCAAGGCCTCAGCCAACCTCAACTTCTTAAATTACAGATTAATCAAGTGCCACATATAAATGCACAGCCTATATTTAGGATATTACGCTTCTACCCCTTAAAATAAATTCGTCCTCGAAATTTACCTGATCAAAAGAGATGGGGATATCATTGTCAGATAACATCCTCTAACTCCTACGTCGCCTCTTCAGCACCGCGATTTCACCATAAAACTTTAACCAAAGGAACAGACTTCCTTCTCAACACTTTATATCTCGATCCGAAATTTGTACTGGTTCCTCCTCAAAAGATAAATCTGGCCTTACTTCAATTTCTTCCACTGGCACTATGTGCGATGGATCAGATCGATATCGTCTCAGCATCGAGACATGGAACACGTCATGTATCTGTTCCAACTATGAAGGCAACTCCAACCGATAAGCCACTGGCCCCACACGTTCTAACACCCTATAAGGCCCAATAAACCGGGGACTTAGTTTACCCTTTCGTCCAAACCTCATTACTTTCTTCCACAGAGATACCTTCAAGAAGACTTGGTCTCCTACTGCGAATTCCACCTCCTTCCACTTTAGATCCGCATAAGATTTCTGCCGATCAGACGCTTCCTTCAATCGAGTCCGTATTAACTTAACTTTTTCCTCCGTTTCCGAAACTAGTTCCGGACCCAATACCTGACGTTTACCCAACTCCGTCCAACAAGTTGGAGTATGACATCTCCTTCCATATAATGCTTCATACGGCGCCATTTGAATACTAGCTTGATAGCTATTATTGTACGCGAATTCAGCCAATTGTAAATGCTCCTCCCAACTACCCCTAAAATCGATGATGCAACCCCTTAGCATATCCTCCAAGATCTGAATTTCTCTCTCAGACTGACCATCAGTCAGTGGGTGAAAAGCAGTACTGAAGTCTAACCTTGTTCCTATTACTTGATGAAGAGCTTTCCAAAGTCGTGACGTGAACCTAGGGTCCCTATCCGATATGATCGACACCGGTACACCATGTAATCTTACAACCTCAGCCACATACAACTTAGCTAACTTTTGCAAAGTGTAGTCGACCCGAACCGGTATGAAGTGAGCAAACTTCGTCAACCGATCTACAATTACCCAAATTGAATCTTTCTTGGTGGGTGTAAGGGGTAACCCACTAACAAAATCCATTGTGATTCTTTTCCATTTCCATTTGGGAATCTTTATCAGCTGCAATAATCCCGAAGGCAACTGATGTTCAGATTTGACTTGCTGACACGTCAAACATTTCCCCACGTATTCGTGAACTCTCGCTTCAAACTCGACCACCGTAATCGATCTCGCAAATCCCGATACATCTTAACTCCTCCAGGATGCATAGCATAAGGGCTACTATGCGATTCCCGAAGAATCATCTGCCTCAGCTCCTCCTCTTTTGGAATACAAACCTTCTCGCGGAAACACAAAACTCCATCATTGTTCAGACTATAGTCCCCTACCTCACCTTCTTGCACTTGTCGGATTCGAGTACTTAAATCATCATCCAGAAGTTGCTTCTCCTTGATTAGACTTGTCCATATAGGTCTTACTTGTAGCTCAGCCATCAAACTACCATCCTCATACAAACTAAGGTGAGCGAACATTGCCCTTAGGTCTGTTATCACCTTCCTACTCAACGCATCTGCCACCACATTGGCCTTGCCGGGATGGTATTCAATCGAATGATTATAGTCTTTCAAGAGCTCGATCCACCTACGTTGTCGTAAATTTAACTCCTTCTAAGTAAGGAGATATTTCAAACTTTTATGGTCGGTGTAAATTACTGACTTTTCCCCATACAGGTAGTGCCTCCAAATCTTCAGAGCAAACACTACCGCCGCCAATTCCAAATCATGCGTAGGGTAGTTCAACTCATGCGGTCTCAACTGTCGAGACATGTATGCCACAACTTTCCCATCTTGCATCAACACACCCTAACCCTGTGTGTGACGCATCACAATAGATGGTAAATTTTTTTCCCGCCTCTGGCTGTATTAACACTGGTGCTTTCGTTAGAATTCTCTTTAGCCTCTCAGAGCTCTCCTGTTGCTTGTCAGTCCACACAAAAGATACTCCCTTCCTCAACAACTTAGTTAATGGTGCCGCTATTGAAGAGAATCCCTCAACGAACCTTCGATAATATCCTGCTAATCCTAAGAAACTTCGAATTTTCGCCACAGACTTCGGCGATTTCCAATTTAACACAACTTCGATTTTTCGAGGGTCTACCCTAATCCCCTCTGCGGAAACCACATGCCCTAGAAAAGTCACCTCCTTCAACCAGAACTCACACTTACTGAACTTCGCGTACAGCTGTTTTTCCCTCAGAATTTGCGACACCACTCGAAGTTGTGCATCATGCTCCTCCTCTGACTTGGAATAAACCAATATATCATCGATAAATATTACGACGAACCGATCAAGGTATGGCTGAAATACCCGGTTTATCATATCCATAAATGCTGCTAACGCGTTTGTCAAACCGAACGGTATTACCAAAAACTCATAATGACCGTACCGAGTCTGAAACGCCGTCTTATGAATATCTCCTTCTTTAACCCTTAATTGATGATATCCCGACCTTAAATCAATCATAGAAAAGATCGAAGCTCCTTTGAGTTGGTCGAATAAATCATCGATTCTTGGTAATGGGTACTTATTCTTAATCGTCAATTTATTCAGTTGACAATAGTCCACGCACATACGCATAGATCCGTCCTTCTTTTTCACGAATAGAACCGGTGCTCCCCATGGAGACACACTCGGTCGGATGAATCCTCGATCCAATAGCTCCTGAATCTGAGCTTTGAGCTCTACCAGCTCCTTCCGGGCGCCATTCGATAAGGGGCAATAGATACCACGAGCCGCACAGGAGTAGTTCTATTCCAAACTCTACTTCTCGATCCGGGGGTAATCCTGGCAACTCCTCCGGAAATATATCCGCGAAATCCTTGACTGTTCGAACCTCATTGACAGTCATCTCTTTAGCATCCAAAGCACTAATAAAAGCTAAAAAGACGTTACATTCCTTCCGAATCATCTTAACAGCTTTCAAGGCCGACACTACGTTAGACAAATAATTCCTTCTTTCTCCTAATACAACCATCTCCCCGCCTTCCGGGGTACTTAACATCATGCACTTAGTCCCACAATCCAACTTAGCACGATGCTTTGACAACCAATCCATTCCTAGGATAAGATCGAACTCTCCGAATGGTAATTCCATTAAGTCTGCCGGAAACACTACCCCTTTAGTCTCTAAAGGTACATCCTTAAACAGCTTGTCTACTACCCTAGATTGTCCTAGGGGACTAACCACAGTCATCTTCCTAGTAGTTGTTTTAGGATCTATACTTAAGGTCTTAGATATCGAACATGCAATATAGGAGTGGGTTAACCCAATATCAATCAAAGCAAGAAAAGGGTTGTCAGCTATAAAAAACGTATCGGTTATGACATCTGGTGCGTCACCATCCTCCTGTCGATGAACTGCATAAACTAGACCTGGCTGCCTTGCATCTACATTACCGGTACCTCTACCAAGTGCTCCACGACCACGACCAGCCCCATTTCCTCCTCTACCTGCACCACGACCCCTTGGTCCAAGCCGATCACCTCTCCTCCCTTGATCAGCACTTCGACCCGTTGGCTGCCCCCGATCCATCTGAGGACAGTCCTTAATCAGATGTTCTGTGGACCCACACTTAAAGTATCCACCTGTTTTTATTCTGCACTCCCCATAATGCGTCCTCCCACATGTAGAACATGCTTGATTTTGACTTATCGGAGCACGAACTGGCCCATCAGCCCTAGGCCTCTTCTGAAAATTCCCTGATGCTCTTGATGGCCCAAAACTCCTCTTATTCTTACCCCGATCCTTATCCCTTTCTTGTCTCTCAACCCATTTCACTTCCTCAGCTATTTAACCATTATCTACCAAAACAACAAAAACCTTATCTCGTTGCGGTGCTATCAGAACCCTTAACTCATTTTTCAGCCCATCCTCGAACCAAACACAACGTTCGTACTCCGTTGCTACCATTCCTCGAGCGTAACGCTCAAGTGCAGAAACTTGGCCTCATATTCAGCCACGACTTACTTCCCTGTACCAAGTTCAGGAATGTCTTCCTTTGGGCATCTATATAGCTAGCCCCGACATACTTTCCCTGGAATGACTCCTTAAAGAAATCCGACCAATCGGATCTGCAGCAGAAGACATCTTCTTTCACCGTGAGCCACCACTGGTAGGCCTCATCTCGGAGGAGAGACACGACCCCTTTCAACTTTTCCTCTACCATGAAGTCCAAGTCATCCATTATGCGCTCAGTCGCTTCCATCCAATACTCAGCGATGTTAGGGGCTACACCAGAAACTCCCCTAAACACTTCTGCCCCATTGGCCTTAAGCCGCTCTGGTACAGATTTTAGGGCTCCTATGCCCATGCCTACTCCGGCAACTCTCTCAAGAACTCGCAACATCGCCTGAGATACAGCATATCTCTGGGCGCCTCATCCCGAAATTCTCCTTCTACAGTTGGCAGTTCCGGCATCTCCTTTCCTGACCTGTGGCCAGACCCTACTGGCTCTGACGCGGTCATTCTACCTCTATCGTGTCCATGAGGCGGACGTTCTCAACCCCTTGAACTCATTCCTCTGATTGGCGTTTATCTGATTAAGAATTTTATGAATTATTAGCTTTCTTTCACTAGTTAACCACTAACAGTCTTATGAATAATAGTTTTAAGAGTGGTTCTTTCGAATTCGTATTCACAATACAGTCTTAAGTTCATTCATTCAATCATCAACATTCATGAACTTGCGTTCATTACAGAAAAGTATTGTTGTTGTTGCTGTTGTTGCTGTTTCTACTACCCAGGGGTATTTTCGTAATTTTATTCTATAAGGGTATTTTCGTAATTTTCCAAAATAAGGTCATTGGTGATTTTGTGAAGTGAGGGTATTTTGGTAATTTTTCAATTTTGGGGGTATTTCGATAATTTTAAAATCTGGGGTATTTCAGAAATTTTGAAATCCGGAGGTATTTCGGTAATTTTTAGAGACTAAGGGTATTTTGGTCATTTTGCAAAACAAGGGTAGTTTGGTAAAAATTTTTTTCAAACTTTGATGTTGTTTGTTATTTTTTTTTCAGGGGTATCTTTGGAAAAACTAGTTTCATGGTCCGGGTTATTCTTGTAAACGTGAAATTTTCGGTAACTTTTCAAAACATAGGTATTTTATAACATCATGGTTAGTTGGAAGTTTTCACAAATCAGAAATGTTTTCAAAATTTTATAAAACCTTGGGAATTTTTTTTTAAAAGAAAATAGGATGGTTGGTCCCTTTCGGGTTTTAATCATAGGGTTTAGCCCATCAACAAGTCCTTGTAACTAGGGTGAATGGTCACTACGCACTAGGTAGGATTCTAGTGAAGAGGAGGTGAGTCTCTAGGACTGCTTAAGTACCAAACTCTCCCTGAATCCACTCCTTGACATGCGTATGCCCATTGCCACACCCTAACTTGACTAAGGTGAACAGTCACTACGCACCAGGTAGGATTCCAACGAAGAGGAGGTGAGTCACTAGGACTGCTTAAATACTGTGCTCTTAGGATCCTTCCTAGACATGCGTATATTGCCAGCATTACCACACCCTAGTCTTGCGACTCGTTAACGTTCAGTGAAATTAAGTTTTATGTATTTTTAAGAAGTAGTTTGTACTAAACCTAGAGTCCACCAAGTTCTAATTCTAACTTAATCTATGTCCCACTAGGCCCATTAAGCCCACATATGTAAAGATCACACAATGGTTCAGAGTACTTACCTGGCGGACTTGGGCTGGAGACGCAGGTGTCATGCTGAGCTAACAAACCTGTAATCCTTTAAAAACATATATGTTTCAAAAGCCCATTTTCAGAAAACGTTTTGAGCGCAAAAACCCCAGAGCCGAGTTTTGAACTGGGTTTTGATACCAATTTGTAACACCCCAAACCCGGCCCAATTGCTACGATCGGATCTAGTATGTCCCTAAGAAATTTTTTGTCAAACATGTCGTATTTTTCTGGAAAGTCTAAATATATTTCATATGGAATATGCCTTTGTAAAATAAAACCAAACTTAATTACATGCCTTAGTTTAATTAAAATAAAAAAAATTAAATAACTAAAAGTAGTTAAAGCCCCAAAATAAAACAAAATATAAACTAGTGGCCCATGGCCTTATTACAACGAAATTTTAAAATCCACCAATTAAGAATATAAAATAATGACTTGAGTCTTTTTGCTAAATCCACATATTCTTTTGCATGGCCACCTTGCGTTCCTCTCCAGCCCGATCCGAAGCTCTATGTATCACTTGAAATGTTAATTAAAAGGGTGAGTCGCGAGACTCAGTGTGCAACCCTCATGCACCACTAGATTTATGGCCTTAAGCCCGTTAAACAAAGTAAACAGTTTAATACTCATAATAAAAATTTATAACAAATAATATGCAAGGCCCAACCCGTTTGCCTAGGTTTCCATCCGCTCACGCGCCCGTACTCAACCGTACACACCATTGGGGATTTCTACAATCGACTCCACACCGCTACACACCATGATGGCGTCATGCCGCTCATCCACATATGATGGCCAAGCTTATAACATATAATGGCCAAGCTCAGTATAACAATTCAAGGCATTAGCCGCTACATCGATCACAAGAAACCGCTACACATATAACGATAACTTCCTCCTTTCATCAACCCAACCCATGTAATCACATACAAGCATTTTACTTATAACATATAAAGCAGATTATTTACTAACCTGGTGAACCGCTTTACCCTCCTGGGCTTTCATCAAGAAATCGAGATGTCGTCAATTATCAAAACATATAAATCTTATGATCATGCATTTTATGATTAGTTCTAGATGGTGGGAAGTATTACACACTGTTATCGCGAAGATCTATTATCCTTAACGTAGAGCCTTATTTGTCGAATCCCGAAAATCCCTAAAAACGCCACCTCCTACCTTGGCTTTTCCACCAAATCGGCTTTAATGGAACAGATTCGGCTTTTAAGGATAAAGAGTATAATCGATGTGGCCTTTGAAATAATGATTTGAATTAGGAGCTTGATAAAAATAAATGAATCACGAGAAAAAGGAGAAATCCTAAACTCACCAGATTTAAAGAGGAGTATACGACTTACGGTGCACCTTCTGAAAACAGAGATTTCACTTGTAGATTCAAACTTTGAGAAGAGAAGAGGGGAGAGTAAATCGTGTTTGGAGAGTCATGCAAAGAAAAGGTTTTGAGAGAAAAGAAAAAGAGAAATTCGACTAGGTGAGGAAGAAAAAGAATGAAAGCATGGATGATCACTTGGCTTATATAGATTTTGGCAATGCTCCCTTCCTAGAGTTGGATTTTGGCCAACTCACATTATCATCGATGGCTTTTATCTTAATCCCTTATCTCCTCAAAAATAGTCCTCATCTTTCTCTTTATTATCTTCCTATTTATCAATAAAATAAAAAAATTAAAATCCCTATTTTGTAGCTAGTGTGCCGTCCACTCCTAGGGTTCCTAAGTGCCGAATTTTTTGACCCAAAACTTGGGCTCTAAGTAGCCCTCACTTGGCCCAAACTCCTCCCCCCTTATGACGCCACCTTATGCCCACTTAAACTCCTCAGATCTTTGGGCCACAAGCCCAGCTTGTCACTTAATTAACTATCTACTTAAATTATGAGTTAACACCATTTATTAGCCACCTAACCCAAATTTTTAAAGCCCAAAATATTACTTAAATTACCTAGAACATTAATCTAAACCCTAATCCAAATATTTAATCAAGGCCTCAGTCAACCTCAACTTCTTAAATTACAGATTAATCAAGTGCCACATATAAAAGCACAGGCCTATATTTAGGATATTACAAAAAGACTCGAGACTTCTACTCTATTAAATATAATATAATATAAATAATAATTTATACTGCTATTAAATATAATATAAATAATATAAATATAATATAAATATAATTATAATTATAATTAGATTTGCAAAAAATATATTTTAGTTGTTTTGTTTCTTGTTTTTTATAATATAAGAAAATGTTAACAAAATATAAAAAAAGAGAAATTATTTTGTAAAAAAAAAAATCAAATATAGTGTAGCATGTCATCTCATGTTGTTAGTTAAAAGAGGAAGGAATCCCACATTATTTAGGAATAAGCTGCAAAACTATTCATGAGTCTATATATACACATATCTCATTTCCCACTTTGCTCAATAAAACAAGGGAAATGAGACTTTGGGTCTATATAAAGATTTCCTTTGTAAGTTATATTTCCTTATTAATTGATGACACCTTGAAAAAAATGGTGTTGTCATTTTGAGCCTTTATAAAGGTTTATTCTCGTAAATTTTTAAAAAATTCGAGAATAGTTTTTTTTTAAAATACGGGAAAAAGCGCTGTTCACGGACGCTTTGTGCCACCTCAAAGAAAGCGTGTCCACGTAGGGCGCTTTGTTGAGGTGGCACAAAGCGCATCCCCGTGGCGCGCTTGTCGCATTCCCCTCAAAACGCTACCGACGTGGACGCGCGTTTTGAGGAGAAACGATCCTTTCCCGTAAATATTTTTCAAACCGGCCCTTTTCGGTTATTAAATAAATTTTTTGGTATTATTGAGTGTTTTGCCCGATGATGTAGGTGGTCACATCTTAAAAACGTCATAATGATAAATTTAATATTTAATATATTTTTTTTGTTAATTTGGTTCTTATTCTATTTTTGAGTTAAATTGTATCTTCATCTTTTTAAAATGAGTTAAATTTAATCATTAACCTTTAAAAAATAATCGAATTGTTGCTCTAATGACAATTCATGTGTACTTCATGTTAATTCTTTTTGAATTTTTACGTGCTTTATATATATGTACGTGTGAATTTTGAATTTTTTAGATATTTTTATAATTTTTAAATTATTTATTGACATGACAAATAAAATAAATAATGTCATGTCAGTATGAGTACATGTGAATTGCCATACAAATTGTCACGTCAACATCATTAAAAAAATAATGATAAAAAAATAGTAACATTGAAGGTTAAAAAAATAATAAGGGTCAATTTGATAAAAATGTAAATATTGAGATTTAATCTTTTTATTATACCAGAAAACTAGAGTAAACTATTTAGATAGTCACCCAAGTTCTAGCGCATTCTTGTTTTGATCATCAAAATTTTTTTTGGTTAACTTAGTCGTTCGTGTTAGATCAATTTTAAATATATAGTCACTCCACTATCAGAACAACTTTGATCATTAGACGGAATGCCGCATGACTTTATTTTGATTGATATAATAACAAAGTTAAGCCTTAGGATCAAATTGAAAAATGAGTAAAATATTTCAAACTAAATTTGTTATTATATTGCTAATGTTGAGAATAGTTTATTAAATAAAAATAATATTTTTAAAATAAAATATCAAGATTTCTTGAAAATGTTTATATACATAATACCCTTAATCACTTTTTAAAAGAATTTTATTACTCTTTTAAATTTTATGTTGATGTTAAAAGTGTATATAAATTAAAATTTTATTTTAATATTGAACTCACAGCCTTATGAGTAAAAATCCTAAGATATATTTCTTCAAAAAAAAATAAAAATCCTAAGATATAACTATAAAAATAATTAAAGGACTTGTTTAAATAAAATGCAATAGTCTATAAAATTATCTTGTGATAACTTCAATATTTATTATAAATGATAGATACAGTGATGCACGGCATTCATTTTTAACGACTCCGTCGTTCTCTGGAAGAAAAGAGAGGCATATACTGTAACTTCAAGTTTCGAAGTTTGGATCCTATTCGATTGATTATTCTGTTTTCCGGAGTTGATTTTGGATGTTAATGGAGAATAAAGCGGAAAACAAGGCGGTTTTCGATGCGGAGTCAGCGAAGGAGGTGGTGAAGGAGTTGAGAGATAGCTTCGTAACCGGAAAAACTAAAAGCTACCGATGGAGAGTGACTCAGTTGAAAGCAACGTTGAAGATGTTGGATGAGAACGAGCCGCAAATCGTCGCCGCTCTTCGTGATGATCTTTCCAAGCCGGAATTCGAATCCTCCCTCTACGAGGTCAAAGCTTTTTTTATTCATTTTACTCTGATTTTATTATTATTCTTTAATGAATTTGTTTTGGTTTCAATATCGGATTAGGTTTTAGTTTAATTATAATTTGAAATGGATTGAGCAGTCAAACTTAGTATGTTATTTCATGAACTGAATCATTATTGATAGTATTAGTAAAGATTAAAGAGCCAATAGGCCGGTATAAGTCTCTGCTGTATTATTCTTTATTTGCAACCATTCGTAACAAAAATAAAAATAAAAAATTCCCTGTGCACTTAATTGTTAAATTAGTTTTTAATTTTAAATTTCTAATGAATTTTCGCATTTATAATCGAGCACTCCAGATCAGAATGTTCATTAAACATTTGATGCTTCTTATATGGTGATGATAAAAAACTTCAATTACTTCTTTGTCTCCAAAGCTAATTTTATATTTATTTGTCTATTTTCATTATTTTTTCGTTTATTTTATTTCTAATTAAATAGGGCAATATATTTATATCGTGTGTGAGACGTGCTTGTATGTCAAGCTTCAAGTGAGAATGAATAATAAAAAATTCATGAATAAAACGGTTCCAAACTTTTGAGACTTGGAGTGGTCCATTTTTTTTTCCTGGGTGCAAACCTTTCGAGGTGTTTAAAGTGATAAATGATAGAAAACTGGGTGGACCCAAGAAGCATTTATTACATGCTAAGAATTTCATTTTTCATGAAAATGGTTGGTCAATTTCAGACTTTAGTAAAAAAAAGCGATCTATACAATACTCGAAACTGTTAAAACTCAAGTAGTCTTGAATATTTATTTTTGTTTTATATTTTTTTGACTAATAATTGTTATAATATGATGATTGGAGTTTCGGCTCTTACATATAGTCAGCTGTGATATAATTATATTTGTGATTAATTAATGCGGGAATCATTGAATGATAGGGAATTTGAGAGTCATAATATAAACCTTGATTATTGCAATTCTCAAGAATACTTAAGGATTTCTTTTTCAACAATTATCATCTTAGTCACAAACAATTATCAATAGGAAAAAAAATTTTGGAGCCTTGTGAAATTTGGGTAACTCTCGATTCTTAATATCTTTGTTTTAAATTTAACTTTCATACTAAACCTGATAGTTAAGCTCTAAATATTACATTACTTAGGAAACTAGAACTATGGAAAAGGCAACAATGTTTGAGTTATTTATATATAGCCTCTTGAATTTAGTGCGCGCTTTTCTTTTCTATGGATGTCTCGCCTGAAATATTTTACTTTTTTGTCTACTTCTGATTGTTGACACGGTTTACTCTGCAGATACAGATGTTAAAGAATTCATGCAGATTGGCACTCAAGGAAATGAACCACTGGATGATGCCAGAAAAGGTAAAATTGTTGGATACCTCTAAAGTGGGTGGAAGCTTTCTTTTTGATATTAAAAGAGTTTAATATGAACATCTTGCCCTTTGTTGCAGGCAAAAACTTCGTTGACTACATTCCCTTCCTCTGCTGAAATTGTATCTGAACCATTGGGTGTTGTGTTCGTAATCTCAGCGTGGAATTATCCTTTTTGTATGTTAAACACTTGATGGATTTGCCCTTCTTATTTTGTATTCCGGAAACTTTGTCAAAATGATGACTGTATTTGTACCTCTTCTTTCAGTAGTGTCTCTTGATCCAGTTGTTGGAGCTATTTCAGCTGGTAACGCTATAGTCTTAAAGCCATCAGAAATGGCTCCAGCCTCATCATCATTGCTTGCAAAGCTGGTAGCGGATTATTTGGATAGCTCTTGCATTAAGGTTGTTGAAGGGGCTGTTCCTGAAACATCAGCACTATTGGAGCAAAAGTGGGACAAAATATTGTATACAGGTCCTTTGCTCATTTACAACCATTTACCTTCTCCTCTAACTGAATCTTTTATGTCTTAATTAAATATTCTTGGACAACTGCATCCTAGTTTCACATGTGATACGTGCATAATGCTTCAAGAAGTTTGTGATAGAAGTGGCTTTTTGGATGCTGTAGGCTGTAGCTTTCTATTACTTTTTACCAAACAGTTGGAAAAAAGAAATGGATTTGAAGTACTATATGTTTGCTGTGTTGTTTTAAGGCTCTATCCATTCTGGGGAAGAGCCAAATGGTGATAATTGATGATTTAACAGGGTTTCCCTTTTAGCATCTACTTTAGATGTTTGTTGTAGCTTCTATCTAGTTTGATCACTCCATAGATGAATGCAGTGTTAGATGTAAAATCAAGTATTCTTCATTTTTGGGCAGTGTACAACTCATATTTCTTTTGTAAATACTTATCTTATAAATACTTTGTAGATTCTCTCGGCAGCCTTTCCTCTCTCTAAGATTTATGTTTATTTGTGGTTATAATTCTGCACTGGCTGCCCGGCCAAACCTACTGCAACTTTCATCCTTTATCTGGTTTGAGACCTCAAACTATGAAGTGCAAAACATTAGGGCTTAACGAGTTGGCTCTTTTCACTGAAATCTCACTGCAAATTGAACCTTTTCCCATCTTTGGGAGTTGATTAGATAGACACAACAAAGTGTTCGATAGGGACATAAAAGACAGTTTTGCATGGTCCTTTGGCTAACGGAGGCTCTTGTGTTCCCTAAGGGTGATTAGGGGTAGTTGCAGCACTTGAACTGGCCAAGAGTTTATTGGAAATTGAAAGTATTGCTGGCTTAATAGTTCTAAAAAAAATTCTTACTTCGGGATCTTGAAAAAACTGAACAGAGTTTTGAGAGATTTCTTTTGGGGTTTGCATTGGCATATTTGTTTGGTTCCCTGCTAATATGTTGTTTTTTGGATCCTCTTTTCCGACATAAGATGTACCTAAGTCTTAAATTGATTTTGCAAAAAGATGACCACATCCCAAATTTTTGGTGCTCTCCCAGAAGTTCAAATTTTAACCTTATAGTTATTAGCTGCTGCTTTAGACATTGTTGTATCATTTCTGATAAAAAAATATTCCGAATCAAAACATCCTTGAATTTTTAGGCAACGGAAGAGTTGCTCGCATTGTGATGGCAGCTGCTGCAAAGCACCTAACACCAGTTGTTTTGGAGCTCGGAGGAAAGTCACCTGTTATTGTTGATTCAGAAATCAACTTAAAGGTAAGCATAGTGTTTATTTTTCGACCATGTCTGCTTTATTTGTCACTTAGATACTGACATATTTTTGTGTATTTTAGGTTGCAACTAGGCGGATCATTGCGGGGAAGTGGGGCTGTAATAATGGACAAGCATGTGTTTCTCCTGATTACATTATTACAACAAAAGATTAGGCTACGAAGTTGGTAAGAACGCTTGTACATGTTTAACATTTGTAAATTCTTAATCCATTTCTTTCCAATCATTCTTCTCAAGTGGTTTTTATCCTGCAGGTTGACTCTTTCAAATGTGAACTGGAGCGATTTTATGGAAAGGACCCATTGGAGTCGAAAGACTTGTCTCGCATAGTGAATTCTAACCACTTTGATCGCTTGTCAAAGCTCATGGATGAGGAGAAAGTTTCTAGTAAGATCGTCCATGGCGGTCAGAGAAATGAAAAAAACCTGTCAGTTCTAACCTGGCTCTTGCATTTCTTTTCTAGTAAACTTGGCATCATATGCTGTCAATAGTTGTTGATACGTGCTTCTTTCTTCCAATGGCAGGCAGATTGCTCCCACGATCTTGCTTGATGTCCCAGTAAATTCTCTCATCATGAAAGAGGAGATATTTGGCCCATTGCTTCCGATTATCACGGTAGGAACTAAAGGGTCCATTGCACCAAAATGTTTTGCTTTGTTTTTCTTTTTCTTCTTAAAATTTCCTTTTAGCTTTTGTTGATTCCATAAGTAGCACTGCCCTTGAAAAGCCTGGGAGTCTTACGCCTTTTCCTTTTATTGTTCGAGCAAAAAGAAATAAAGCTCCATTTACAGATGAACAGAGAGATCTCCTTAAGGATATAATCTAGATTTGGGTTTGAGTGTCGGATATGAATATATATTTAGTAGGGATATATTCATTTTTAGAAAAAGTTTTCCTGTGGATTTGAAGGGTCATATACCATATTCGTGTCCGAACAAAATGTAGAGTTGGAGCTAAGATATATCAGCTCAGTTTATGAAATTTCTGCAAGGAAAATGGCCAACAGAAACAAACACCAATCATTTATGGTATCAAGGAAATTTAAATGGATAATTAGAACATTGCTCGTCATTTATAAAGATTAGATGCGGGACATTCATCATGATCTTTTTGTGATTGGTTTATAAAAGGTGGACAAAGTGGAACAGAGTTTTGATTTGATACATTCTTCTGGAGGAAAGCCACTAGCAGCGTATCTGTTTACGAATAACAAGAAACTAGAACGTAAGTTTGTTGAAACGGTCTCTGCAGGGGGTTTAGTCGTCAATGACACAGCTGTACATGTAAGTTTACTTTTAACTTATGGAATCTATGTAGACATGCATGCATTATTACAATTTACAATAAGGCTTAATTGCCTTCAGAATTCAAGTTTTTAAATTGACCGAATCGATTATGGGTTCAGCTTGCTATACACAGTTTACCATTCGGAGGAGTAGGGGAAAGCGGAATGGGTTCGTACCATGGGAAATTCTCCTTCGATGCATTTAGCCATAAGAAGGCAGTTCTTTATAGAGGTTTTGCAGGGGATGCATTTCTGAGATACCCACCATACACACCGGGGAAGCTAACATTGTTGCAGGCACTTCTCAGTGGTAGCATTGTTGGCATAATCCGTGCTTTGCTGGGATGGTTTTGGGCTTAAAGGGACAGCCGGTTCGACTGTCTTTTATTGCAAGTTCGGTTATCTAGTAAGGTAAATAATCTGGTTTTAAGACATTTATTTCATCATGTTCTTTGGCATTAACTCGGGTTGACCAAGGTTAGTTTTATACAACACCGAGTAGTATACGCAAATGAGAACTCGAAATGTATGCAATTCTTGAAAGATACATTTGGTTTATGCAATATGAGATTATTTTTTTAATAAAATTATTAGAATGTAAATATTATTTAGATTGTTTTTATTTATTTGACAGGAATATAAAATTTTATTGATTGATAAATAGAGTGTAAAATTATTAAATTATACTGAAATTAAGACAACAATAATATACAAAATATTAAAACTCATTTATAATATACAAAATATTAAGACAAATCTCAAGTGATGGCTTGATGGTCAAGGATGTTCATTGTTCCAGGTGTGGAGCTAGTTCAAGTTGCACTAGTTGCATTTGTTATTTGAGCTTTGCCCTGTTATTGTAATTCACCAAATATAATTAAGGTTATATAATCAATAACATGTAATACAATAGACAAATGTTAAAATTATGGAGTATAAGTTTTGTTATAGTGGTTATGGAATTATAGTTTAGGTATCCAACTCAACAAAAAAGTATAATTTGAGGGTTTATTATTTGATTAAGCTTTTGTAATATTCATATTTTGAGAGATCACCTCATGAGTGCATGTCTTACGGGTCAACACTTTTGATTAAGGAGGATAACTTTGTGAGTTGAAACACTTACGAGTTTAAAATCTCGTAAGTCCAAAATCTTTCAAATTCAAACTATTAGGACCACATGCATGACACGATGGGATGTCTATTGTCCACATGTCACATATATTAATTCCCCATATATGATAGTCTATATCAAAGACTTGTCAAAGAACTTATGATGAGAAGAAACCAATAAATCGATTAACTTGTAAAGAGTTTAAGACCAATATGTGTACGACACATGGTACCTTGAGAATATGCAGAGAGAAGCCATTAAAAGTTTACGGGTATTAGGAAAAAGTATAAGGAGAGTGGTAGAGCAAGGGGGCTGCAGGGCCTTGGCCTTCCTAAAATAGAAAACTTTTAATTTAAGCCTTTTATAATTTATAAAATTTTAAATTAGTAATGATAAAATTACATTTTGACCTCCAAAAAAATAAAAATTTGATTTAATCCTTTAAAAATTATAAAGATATAAACTACTAAAATAGTAAAATTATATTTTTACTACCGTAAAAATATATATTTTTTAAGAAAAGCTTTTAAAAGTTCAAAAGCATTCCACGTATCCATCAGCTCTAAACATTTTGAGAGCAAATTAAAACTATAAAACTACAGGTTGATCATGATGGATCACCACTACACATCTTTCATGGCGTGATTCTATAATCCAGTTAAGAACGAGTTCCTATATAAAATATCATTACGATAAAATAAATATTTTTTATATTAAATATCATCTATTTTAAAAACCCAAAAATAAATCTCAAAATTCTTACTTTATAATACATACTCAAATCCTTGACTAGTTAATATGAGATGATTTTCCACTTTAAATACAGTTATATTTTCAATCGTGTTGCATTTATCAAGTGACAAATATATGTATATATATTATACCCCAATTTAGAATTGCTATATAAATCAATTCATGAAACTTACAATTAGATAATATTAGATACTAACTAAGATTCAAAAATTTACATCCTTCGTCGAGATAGTAGAAGAAGAAAATGGAATCAAATTGGCATTTGGAACTGGCACAACGGGCATAGGTGTTTGGTTTTCAACCACTTAATGATGCAACCATCATGGAACAAATGTGTGCATGGCATCGAGGCAACCTCGTCACCCTCCGAAAACTCATCGAGACAAATAGCACATTCTTTGTTTGTTGAGCTCAAACCCTCACGTAATCTTCCTCTTCTTCAAAGGTAGACAATCTTGTTCTTCATCATCACCCTATTTATACCTTTTCAAAGCTTGAATTGAAAAACATGTAGCAGGCTTGAAATTCAATGTGTCCTCATCATCACCATCACCATCATCATCATCGTTGTCATTCGGCTCATTGACCTCATGATCATCGACCTTATCATCAACATTATCAACCGGAACCTTGATGATTACTTCCACTTCGAAGGAAATGAGTTTACGTGCAAAGTTAAGGGGGTTATTATGAATCTGCCATGCATAAGATAAGATACTAGGAACGGTGAGGGTTCAAATGTAGCCTAGAGGTGCACCTGTTCTTTCTAACAAGGAGAGTAGGATGTTGGGACCGTCTTTGTCGGATAAAATGGTGTCCTAACAATATGTGACAAACTCATTGAAACTTCCTAATGTTGTTCCCCTCTTAAGAGATGAAACCAAACGAATCCCCACAACTATGTTGAAAGAGTCATATGGGATATGATCACTACAACGTTGTTGTACTTCAAGATTATTGGTTACCTCCCTCATCTTGATGTGGTAAATGGAAGCCGCTGTTGCTACTATTTTGCAATCTCTTCGACGTTGAAGGGATTCTCAGAATCGCAGTTGATGTATGAGAGTGTAATTATAAATGGTATAGAATTAGGGGCTTAATTTTTGTTATAGGGGTTTAATTTTTCCTATTTCTTCTACAATTCTACACCAATTAGATAAATTGCATTACTTATTACATTATAATCCTACTCAAACTCTTATCCTTATTTATGGATAAATTCTTAGTTAAAATTTTAAAATATAAACAAATGTAGAAATATTAAAGACCGTCGGATAGGATAAGATATGGCTGAATATTTGCATTATCGGATTTCCTTTATTTATTATTATCTATTTTAAATTAAAAAAAAAATCTTATCCAGCTTAAAATTAATAAATATTCGAATTGGTTAAATATTTAAATTTAGTAAGTTAATTTTTTTAAAACATAAATAAAAAAATGGATTGAAATTTGGGTACCTAATTCATTATCCAAAGTCAATTTGAAATTTGAGATATGGATAGACTACGAGAAGTAGGTAACGGTAACAAACCCCCAACAATATTTGCATTATTAGTACTTCAAGTACCTCACCGCGAAAGTTTGGTACAATTAAGAACCTTTGTTTAGCTCAAAATTGGGGTTTCAAGAAATAAATAATTGATATAAGATATGAAATTACATTGTTTGTGTGCAGCTTTGATCTCCAAGTACCATCACCACTTGTGAAGCCAACTGTAAAAAGCATAAAACATTCTGTAAAACTTTCACTCCAATCACCGTACAATATATGTACAAGAAACTCCGAGTAGGACGCCACTCGGATTCTTTCTTCTTCATGCAAAATCCCAAATCAAAACTGAATACCTGTTGTTGAGGAAGCTTGAAACTTATCAAGACATTTTCATTTGGATTTGCAGATGAATATGTACAAGAAACTCCACATAAGATGGCCCATTTGCATTCTTGTCTTCTACCATGCAAGATACGAACACCATTCCTAAAAATGTAGTCATTGAATCATGAGAATGCCCTAAAATATTTGCTTTTCTTTTCCTCTTTTCTTTTCTAAAATAGAAATGATTATAAATTGATGAAGCATTTGATGAGCCTCACCTCCACTACCAAATTGCTCCATTGCCTTCTTAGTCTAGTTGCCAATTCAGATCATCATTTATACATTGTACAATTAATTTGACTTGAAATTAGGTCTCCTCTTAAATCCTCTCTTGATCCCTACACTCATATCATTCTTGTCCTCTTATGATTCTTTGCCTTCTGAACTTTCTTAAACTGCAACAACTTTCTCTTCATATCAACAATTAATGAGATGAGTGTGAAGTTCTTGATATGTTAATAATTCATACTATATCCTTAATTTTATATCATGCTTTGATTATTATTATTTTAATATTGCCTACTACATAAGTTTTTTTTCCCCGATGATCAATGACTTAAAAGGGAGTACTTGTTGAACCAACTAAAACTTCAATGCAGAGTTTCTTGGTCCCTCAAAATTAGGTTTGTACAATTATCATGAAGACTTAACACCCTATTCAATTCAAGGCTAAAAAATTGGAGTATAACTTTTTTTTATTAAAAAAAATTGATTTTAGTCTTCAAAGTTTCACTAAAATATTTCAAGGTAGATTAATTCAACACTCAAATATCGTTTGAGATCTTAAAATCTGATACGAATAAAGTGTATTACCGAATCAGATGGAAATTCATTGAGACAATTCTTAATTTAATTGGTTCGATTAGGAGTTGGATTAACCTTTATCATGTAACGTATTACAACGGTTTTTTATCAAATGCTACTCAATGGTAGTCTAGATGGTTCAAACTATCAATGGCTTGAGATAAGGAGATTCTATCGCTCTTTATTTGTTTGATCTTTGCCAAAATGTTCCATCTATGATGCTATCCAAAGTGGAAGAAGACAAATCAATCAAGGGCATAAAGATTGCAAGGGGAACCGTTCCAATCAATCATTTGCTTTTTGCAGATGATTGCTTTCCCTTCTTCATAGCAAATGTCCATTCTTGTCGTGCAATTAAACAAAATCGAATAAAAGACAATGGTTCAATGGTATTCTAAGAATTAGATGAGTTGATAGACCAAGTACTTTAGCCTTCTGAAAGAAGAATTAGCTAATGGCTTAGTGAGGATATCTGCAATTTGTTCTTGTGCTGGAACATGATTGACCTGGAGAGCCACTTGCATGACCTTTTTCACGGACAAAGTGAATGTCTAACTCCACGTGTTTCATTTTGGCATAAAGAACCGAGTTAGCTGAAATTTGCACAGCGCCCATGTTATCAGACCAAATCACTGGTGTACCAACTAAGAAATTGACTTGGGAACTTATAAAAACAAAAAGGCTTTCTTTCAAGGGATTATGGATAAAATCCAGGGAAAGTTGGCCCAACTGGAAAGCTAAATGCTTGTCACAAGGAGAAAGACCAACTCCATTCAAGGCACATTGACATCATCCCTCTGTATACGTTCTCTTGCTTTAAAGCCCTACGATACATATGCGATAAAATTGATCAAACTGTTAAGGCATTTTGGTGGGGTCATGAAATAGGTGAGAAGAAACTTCACTAATGCAATTGACAAACTCTGTGAAAACTTAAGCACGGGGAAGGTCTGGGTATAAGGATGCAAGGTTGATCAATGAGACCCTGTTAGCTAAATAAGCATGAAGACTAATGATTGACGTCCAGAATATTGAAAGTGAAATATCATAATAATAATGGTTTTCAAAATGTGACAGAAAAAAAAAAAAAAAGCCTTGTGATTATTGATTATGGAAGGGTCTTTTGAAAGAAAGAGAGATGTATGAATGTTAGGAAAGGATATCTAAATTTGGAGTGGTAAAATTTGTGATATTGTCCTTGGTTCTCATGGACCATCCTTTAGGAATGACGAAAACCCACAAATTCAGAGGCCAATTAAAGCTATGGCCAAAAATAATGGCAGCCAATGGACGGTAAACTTATCAAATTTGAGCTATAGCAACAACTTATAAGTATATCCTTTTCCATATTGAGTGGTGAAGACAAGATTATTCGGAAATATGATAATAACATTATGTTTTTTTGTTAAACTAACCTACAATGTCCTATAAAGCGTTGTAGCTCGAAGTAGATGTGGTCATATTAACATAGACAAGCTCAAAAGGAAGTCAATAACTGGACAACAAAGGCGATATTTATGGATATATCTTTTAGTCGGCCATAATGCTTTTCCTTTTCCTTATCTCGGGGTTATTTCGTTTTGGTATCTTTTTTTCTATCGTCCTCTAAAACTATTAAATTGTTACATTTACCCTAAAAAAAAATCAGTTTTCTTTTAAAGTGGAACAAGCACAATACAATTAAAGTATAAATGCAAGTCTGAGTAATTTCAAGTATCAAACTATTACATCGGATAATCTGAATTATCACAATCGAACATCAAATCATTACATTATAAACAAATTAAAAATTGATACAATACAATCTTAAGCAAACAAATGACTGAACTAACTAGACTAAAAAACACTCATAACAATCATGAACTCGGGCACCTGCACGTAAAATCGTGCATGGTAGGTATCGAATAACACAGAATAAGATATCTAAACAATGAAACGGTAGAATTCTTGTCGTATAAAACACAAAAAGAACCTCCACAAGAAAATAAAATTCTGGATTTCTAAATACAAACACACACATTGATCAATGATTAACTAGAACCCCTAGAGCACTGACCACAGCGGCCCGTTGTTCATTTGTAAGGTCTTAATTTTTATAAAGATTTGAGGAAACGGAAATCACTAACTATTATTTGTTTGCTTTTCTTTTTTCTTCTACAATTCTACACCAATTAGGTGTTGGGTAAATTGCATGTTTACTTATTACATTATAATCATACTCAAACTCTTATCCTTATTTATGATAGTAGGAATTAAATCACTAACAACCATAGGATGAGATATGACTGTACATTTTTTTTATTTGAAAAGTTAAATATTTTTTTAAACTTTACTAAATAATATCTAGCAACCATACAACAATATCCATTTTATCAACACAAAATTAAAAAAAAAAAAAAAAAAACCTAAAACTCAAAATTACAACTACAAATCATTAATATATTAGGAATTTTTATTACTATTGATTTCCCATTCTTCATTACTTAAAACCCAAAATTAAAATTTAAATATAAGTTGTGGTGGTAGGAAACACAGTCAACTGTTTCATGCAACTATTATATTAACATCAGTTTTAATCTGATTCCACCCTTATAAATATTGTATAATTTAATACTACTTAAACTTAACTCAACTAATTAATTAATCTGTACATAAATTTTTATATGATAAAATTCGAATCCAGACATTTAAAATCGAAAATCTCAACCTTGCGAAGACCTCATCAACAAATCTTGAAAGCTTTTAATTTTTTTTCTAGAAAAGTAAGATACAATATTAAAAAGCTTATAATTGTAATTGTGAAGCAGAGTGGCATTGATGTGCTGAGATTTTGGCATTTTAATGTGTGCAGATAGCTTTAGAATAGTGCAGGGATAAACAAAATGTAATTATGTTCTGCCATTCTCGTGAATTTGCAAACAATTTATTTGATTATACCTATTTTTGTAATAAATCATATCATTAGTAACAATGAATAAAAATAATTGTAATTTTTTTATATACCAATTATTCCGACAGTAAGAAACCTGTAAGCATAAGAGTCATATTTGCTCCTTTGTCATAAACTTGTTATTTAAATCCATTCATGAAGCTTACAATTAGAAAGAAGAAAATGGAATCAAGTTGGCATCTGGAATCGGCATAACGGGCACAGGTGATTGATCTTCAACCACTTAACGATGCAACCATCATGGAACACATGTGTGCATGGCATCGAGACAACCTCATCACCCTCTGAGAACTCATCGAGACAGATAGCACATTCTTTGTTCGTTGAGTTCAAACCCTCACGTAATCTCCTCCTCTTCTTCAAAGGCAGGCGATCTTGTTCTTCATCATCACCCCATTTATACCTTCTCAAAGCTTGAACCGACAAACATGTAGCAGGCTTGAAATTCAATGTGTCCTCACCATCACCATCACCATCACCATCACCATCGTCGTTGTCATTCGGCTCATCGAACTCATCATCATCATCATCAGCCTCATCATCAACATTATCAACCGGCACCTTGATGATTACTTCCACTTTGAAGGAAATGAGTTTACGTGCAAAGTTAAGGGGGTTACTATGTATCTGCCGTGCATAAGACAAGATACCAGGAACGATGAGGGTTCGAATGTAGTCTAGAGGTGCACCTGTTCTTTCTAACAAGGAGAGTAGGATGTAGGGACCGTCTTTGTCGGATAAAATGGTGTCCTGACGATATGTGACGGACTCATTGAAACTTCCTAACATTGTTCCCCTGTTAAGAGATGAAACAAAACGAATCCCCACAACTATGTTGAAAAGGTCATATGGGATATGACTATAATGTTGTTGTACTTCAAGATTATTAGTTACTTCCCTTAGCTTGATACTGTAAATGGAAGCCGCCATTGCTACTATCTTGCAACCTTTTTGATCGTTGAGGGGTTTCTCAAAATCACAGTTGATGTTGAGAGTGTAAATACAAATGATTTAAAGTTAGGAGATTAGTTTTTTATAGGGGCTTAATTTTTTCCTATTTCTTCTACAATTCTACACCAAATAGGTAAATTGCATGTTTACTTATTAAATTATAATCCTACTCAAACTCTTGTCCTTATTTATGGATAAGTTCTTAGTTAAAATTTTAAAATATAAACAAATGTAGAAATATTAAGGACTGTAGGATAGGATAAGATATAACTTAATATTTGCATTATCAGATTTCATTTATTTATTATTATCTATTTCAAAATAAAAAAATTCTAATCCAGCTTGAAATTAATAAATATTCGAATTGATTAAAAATTTAAATTTAGTAAGTTAATTTTTTTAAAACATAAATTAAAAAATGGATTGAAATTTGGGTACCCTGATTCCAAAGTCAAATTGAAATTTGGATAATTCATTATCGGAAAGATCAGGAGAAGTAGGTAACAAAAGCCGAAAATAATTGCATTATTAGTAATTCAAGTACCTCACCGCCAAAGTTGGGTACAATTAAGAACGTTTGTTTAGCTCAAAATTTTGGTTTCAGGAAATAAATAATTGATATAAGATATGAAATTACAATGTTTGTGTCAGCTTTTGATCTCCAAGTGCCATCACTACTTGTGAAGCCAATTGTAAGAAGCATAAAACATTCTCTAAAACTTTCACTCCAATCACCGCACAATATGTAAAAGAAACTCCAAGTAGGAGGCCACTCGGATTCTTTCTTCTTCATGCAAAATCCCAAATCAAAATTGAATACCTGTTGTTGAGGAAGCTTGAAACTTATCAAGACATTTTCATTTGGATTTGCCGATGAATATGTACAAGAAACTCCACATAAGATGGCCCATTTGCATTCTTGTCTTCTACCATGCAAGATACGAACACCATTCCTGAAAATGTAGTAATTCAATCATGAGAATCCCCTTATATATTTGCTTTTCTTTTCTTCTAAAATAGAAATGATTATAAGAAACCAGCAACCATAGAAGCAATTTGCTTCATTGTCGCAAAAAAACCAAGGCAAAAACTCTCGGACAAGAATTAAACAACCTAGTCTCTGCTCTCAATTACATAGTTGAGAAAAGTTTATATGATGCATGTTGGAAGAATCCATGGCTATTTCGGTCAAAAGATTCTACATAGGATCTATATAATACTTTCGTAAGGAGGTGGTGGGGGAATGGTGTCCAGGATTTGAACCCTGGAATTTTTTCCGCTACACCAGTGGCTCAGCTGACAAGGATAATTTATTTAACGTCCATATCATAGTTTTGCGTGAGAAGGAAGTTCAATGCACTTACCTGACGGATCCCCCTTCTTGCACAATGTGAAGCTGCAACAGAAAATGAAAGAATGTAAAGATAAAATTGTATTAAACCAAGAAATGGTGTTCAATTTGGCTATGAAGGAAATGGAACAGAAACTGTTCTTTTTTGGAGTAAAATTACACTAAAGAAACCACCATTAATCATACCGAAGGTAGGACTTTGGAGCATCTTTGTTGGCGAATCGCATTGACTACATCATTGAAGTTCTTTGATAAAGAATTGGAAAATTGCTGCATCACAAACTGAACATACAATGTTGAAAAAAGAGCCTTAATGTCTGTACAGGGTAAGTGAAAGGGTCTAGAAACAGAATAAAGCTTAAAAGTGAACCGTATTTACAGGGGATAACCTAACCCGGTAATCCTAACATTTGAATCCAGGGTCACTCATTTGAGTGCCATACTAGTCAGTCATCAAGCAAAACAGTTTTCAAGACTCTACTCATCCAATCCAAAAATCAAATACTCCATAAACAACAAAGAAAGTCTCACTATTAATGGAAGGAAAATGAAACAGCATGCAGAGTGGCACACAAAATTCATCATACAGGTAGTTTAATAGCAATTTCAAATCATAACCCGGATGATGTCAATTCAATATACAATGGAACATTTTGAGTTTAGTATTTAAATATCTAATTTATTTTTAAATAAAAAATTGTAAAAAGAATCCTAAGCTTACCTGAAAAATCAGGAAATAAAATTTCAGGTGCTTAACAATTTTTTAGTAAATTAACGAATTAATGAGGATTTAAAAAAAACGGAAGTAAAACAAAGTACCTGAGTGGTATTTGATAAACCATAAAAGTAACACATTCTAATCCCATGCTTAGCATGTTTTTGGATGTTTATTTATACAATTATGTGAATTCGATGCTCCTAATCCTTTAAATTCGTATTTCTATACTTAGGTGAGCATAGGGAAGCGAAAGGAGTGGAAAACGGGCCAAAACCGGACAAAACGGGTCATCTTAAGGATCCACACGGCCAAAGTCAGAACCACACGGGCAGGGCACATGCCCGTGTGCCAGCCCGTATCAATCGCGAGCCATGCAAATTTTCACATGGCCTGGACAACCTCACACGGGCTAAGTACACGCCAGTGTCCCTGTCACATCCTGCTTTGTTTTCACGCGGAAAAAGCCGATTTTTAGGGTTTCTGAGCCTCCTAAAGTAATTTCGTACTATAAAAATTTGTGACTTGAATTGTTTGAATCTTTAGAACTCTTTTAGTTAAATTATCAATGTATGAATTATTTGTGAATTATGATAAGACATTATTGATAAAAATTAAGGAAGTTTAATTTTAATTGTGAGTTGAGGATTTTGCTTGAGGACAAGTAAACGCTGAAGTGTGGGGATATTTGATAAATCATAAAAGTAACACATTTTAATCTCATGCTTAATGTGTTTTTGGATGTTTATTTATACAATTATGTGAATTTGATGCTCCTAATCATTTAAATTCGTATTTCTATACTTAGGTGAGAACAGGTAAACGAAAGGAGTGGAAAACGGGCCAAAACAGGACAAAACAGGTCATCTTAAGGATCCACACGGTCAAAGCCAGAATCACACGGGCAGGGCACATGTCCGTGTGAACCATACGGGCTGGACACACGCCCGTGTCAATTGCGAGCCATGTGAATTTTCACACGGCCTGGACACCCTCACACGGGCTGAGCACACGCCCGTGTCCCTGTCGCATCTTGCTTTGTTTTCATTCGAAAAAAGCCGATTTTTAGGGTTTTTGAGCCTCCTAAAATCTATAAATACAGACCAGAGGAAGACCTAAGGGGAGACGCAGAGTAAAACGAAGAAATTACTCGAAGGAAGCCATCAGAATCATCTCGAAAGCAGATCCACTCCAAGATTGAAGATCTCCAGTCGAATTTTCTTTATTTTGAGATGTTTTCCTCTATGAGTATGAACTAAACTTCCTAAATACCTAAGGAGGATGAAACCTAGATGAATCTTATTATTTAATAATCTGAATTACATGATAAATACTTGTTCTTGTTCTTAATTATGTGTTCTTAACCCTTGTTTTAATATTTTCAGGATATTAATTCAAGATTGATGTGTTTATTCAGTGGAGTAAAAGTCTCTGTTTAAGAGTAGATCTAGCATAATTAAGTGGAGTTGATTGCAACCCTAGAAATAGGATGACATAAATCTACCGGATTAGAGTCAAATCTAATAAGGGAATCCATAGATCGAGTTAATGCGACGATAGGGGTTTTAATTAGAAAGAGATTTCAATTAATCAACCCTAAGTTGTTTTTAGTCTCGAAAGAGATATTAACATAATTTAGGAATTTATACGGATCAAGACAAGTAAATTATGTTAATATCTAGGTGGATTCTTCCTTGGGTATTGTCTTTATTAATTGGTTTATCCGATTACTTTCTTCACTCTCTGTCACGTTCATTAGTAAATTAGTTAGTTAAATTTTATATTAAAACAAAATCCCTTAATTATTAGGGTAGATAATAAAAAGATAGTTATTACTAGTAATTTTAATCCTTGAGGATACGATATTCCGGACTTATCACAGCTATATTACTGTTCGATAGATGCACTTGCCTTTGTCGAAATATTAGTTAGTTTCGAGCCCATTAGTACTTCGTCAACTGAGGTAAAGCCAAAAAGTTGTTGCAAGATACTTGAATCCACTGAGCTTCCAGAATATATTAAAGCATCCTCACCATTCTCAAGAAGATAGATTCCATCATCACAGACATGTTCACTAGAAAGTGGGATTGTAGGAGGAAGAACAGATTCATCCCCATCCTGTCCAGCAAGCATAATTTGTCTGTTGGCATGGTTAAAACACTTTGGACTATAAGCCAACTAGAAATTTTATTACCTTTGAATCAACATTGTGGATGGCAAACATCCTGGGATAAACCAATGGGATTGCCAAAGGAGTAGAAAGGGAGGAAACATAATTGAACCAGAAGGAACGGTCATCTATTCTGCCATCATTTCGCAACCCTCTACTCTTGATTAATGCTGAAGAAAGGAAAAGACAATATTTATCAACATATGAAAAATACTTTAATTTTTCCTTGACAAGATGTCTGAGTTTCTGCCACAGGATTTGCCAAAATGGAAGAAAAAGTTTGAAGATGAAGATTAACTAAAATAATAATAATGAAATGAATGAGATACGGATCAAGTAGATAAATTAACAAAAAGAAATATTTATACCAAGAGTATATAGAGGGAGAAGCTTAAGAGCCTCAGGAAGAATAAGCTGTCCAGTTGATGATACTGTGGCGCAAAATTTACGATATGAAAGCAGAATGTTGATGCAAAGATCTGTAACATGGTCCCTCGCTTGAAGAAGCGGGCATGTAGGAATTCTATAATTCTATTACAAAGGTTGATGAAGATGGATTACCACTGCATGGTGCGATTCTATAATTCAGTTCAGAATGAATTCATATACAGTATCATTACGATGAAATAAATATTTTTTTATATTAAATAATTATCTACTTTAAAAACCCAAAAGTTGTACTCATAATTTTGTCTTCTAAAAAAATACATCTCAAAATCCATACTTTATAGGATGTACTCAAATCCTTGACTAGTTGATATGAGATAATTTTTCACTTCAACTATAGTCATGAAAATATTTTCAATCGTGTTGCATTTATTAAATTACAAATATATATATATATGAAATACCGTAATTTAAAATTGTTATTTCAATCCATTCATGAAACTTACAATTAGATAGTATTAGATACTAACTGAGATGCAAAAATTTACATCTTTCGATGAGATAGTAGAAATAAATAGAATCAAGTTAGCACTTGGAACCGGCACAACGGGCACAAGTGACTGGTCTTCAACCACCTAACGATGCAACCATCATGGAACACATGTATGCATGGCATCGAGGTAACCTCGTCACCCTCCGAGAACAAATTGAGACAGATAGCACGTTCTTTGTTCGTTGAGCTCAAACCCTCACGCAATCTCCTCCTCTTCTTCAAAGGCAAACAATCTTGTTCTTCATCATCACCCCATTATACATTCTCAAAGCTTAAACTGACAAACATGTAGCAGGCTTGAAATTCAATGCATCCCCATCATCATGGTCGTCGTCATTCGGCTCATTGATCTCATCATCATCATCATCATCAGCCTCATCATCAACATTATCAACCGGCACCTTGATGATTACTTCCACTTCGAAGGAAATGAGTTTACGTGTAGAGTTAAGGGGGTTATTATGAATCTGTTGTGCATAAGACAAGATACTAGGAATAATGAAGGTCTGACTGTAGTCTAGAGGTGCACCCGTTTTTTCTAACAAGGAGAGTAGGATCTTGGGACCGTCTTTGTCGTATAAAATGGTGTCCCGACGATATGTGACGGACTCACTGAAACTCCCTAACGTTGTTTCCCTGTTAAGAGATGAAACGAAACGAATCCCCACAACTATGTTGAAAAAGTCATGTGGGATATTACTACAACGTTGTTGTACTTCAATATTATTGGTTACTTCCCTCAGTTTGATGCAGTAAATGGAAGCCGCCATTGCTACTATCTTGCAACCTCTTTGATTGTTAAGGGGTTTTTCAGAATTGCAGTTAGTATATGAGAATGTAAATACAAATAGTATAGATTTGGGGGCTTAATTTTTTATAAAGAATTGAGAAAATAGAAATAACCAACTATTATTTGTTAATTTTTTCCTATTTCTTCAACAATTCTACACCAAATAGGTAAATTTTATGTTTACTTATTACATTATAATCCTACTCAAACTGTTATCCTTATTTATGGATAAGTCCTTAGTTAATTTTTTTAAATATAAACAAATACAGAAATATTAAGAATTGTGGGATAAGATAATTAATGACTTAATATTTGCATTATCGAATTTCATTTATTTATTATTCTCTATTTTAAATTAAAAAAAATTCTTATCCAGCTTGAAATTAATAAATATTCAAATTGTTTAAATATTTAAATTTAGTAAGTTGAATTTTTTACAAAATAAATTAAAAAAATGGATCAAAAATTGGGTACCCTAAGTCATTATCCAAAGTCAATTTGAAGATGTCAAAAGGCTGGCTTGCAAGGGTGTTCGTCGCCGGGGCCAATCCGAACCCTGGTTTGAATTTTCTTTTTCTTTTCTTTTCTTTTTAAATTTATTACACAAGTCCATTCAGATCAGACCTTCGTCAGAGTAAATAGTAAATTTAATAGTTCCAAATAATAAAATATTTTTATAGTCATTTTAATATGTTTGATTATGATCAGAACCAATATATGATACCGAAAAAGGGTACACTACGAGAAGTAGGCAACAAAACCCCGAAAATATTTGCATTATTATTACTTCAAGTTTTAAGTAAAAAAATTTCACTTCAATATAATTCTCTATTTATAGTTGTTAAAAATAAATAAATGATTGCTACGACTATTTAAATTTAATTTTGAAAGGAAGCAGATTTAATATGCAAATAGATTAAATTAAAAAATGTAATTATATAAAAAATATAATTATTTCATTAAGACCCTGAACATTTTATATAATTACATTTCAGTTCGGTATCGTCAATGGCAACAATGACACCGAAGTTTACTGTTCAAAACGGATTATTTTTGCACATGATTTTGGAAGTGGGTTATTTTAGTAAATTATTAATTTATTTAGATTATTTCTGGAAAAAGTCCAAAGAAAGAGAGATGTATGAATGTTAGGAAAGGATATCTAAATTTGGAGGGGTAGAAATTGTGATATTGTCCTTGGTTCTCATGGACCATCCTTTAGGAATGTTGAAAACCCGGAAATTCAGAGGCCAATTAAAGCTATGGCCAAAAATAATGGCAGCTGGTAAACTTGTCAAATTTGAGCTATAGCAACAATTTATATCTTTTTCGTGGTGAATATAAGATCATTCGGAAATATGATAATAACATTATGTTTTCGTTAAATTAGCCTACAATGTCCTTTAAAACATTGAAGTTCGAAGTAGATGTGGTCATATCAATATAAACAAGCTCAAAAAGAAGTCAACTGGACAACAATGACGACCATTATGGATATATCTTTTGGCCGGCCATAATGCTGTTCCTTTTCCTTCCTTATCTCAGGATTTTTTTCTTTTTGGTGTCTTTCTTCTATCGTCCACCAAAACTATTAAATCTTTACATATGCTTTAAAAAATTAATTTTTTTTTTAAAATAGAACAAACACGAAATAATTACAGTATAAATATAAATCTGAATAATTACAAGAATCAAACTATTACATCGAATAATCTAAATTATCATAATGTAACATCAAATTATGACATTATAGATAGATCAAAAATTGATACAATACATAAACTCAGGCACCTACACGTCGTGCGCGGTAGGTATCTGACAAAATTCCTGTGGCAGAAAACACAAAAAGAACCTCACAAGAAAATAAAATTGTGGATTTCTAAATACAGGCACACATTGATCGATGATTAACCAGAATCCCCTAAAACACTAACCGCAGCTGTCCGTTGTTCATTTGTAAGGTCTTTCGGAAAGTTAACGAGGAAGGAAACATTCAAGTTGCCTCGGCTTCCCGGTTCTTTCTTGTTGGCCATACCCTGGCCTTTGACGACCCTTTGATAGCCAGGCCGAATGATTTCATCAATTTCCAGATTCATCGTCCCTCCGCCCAGTAAAGGTAGCGGAAAGGAGCAACCTGTGAGAGCCTTCACCAACGGAATTTCAACAGTGAGCTCCAGATCATCGCCGACTCGTCGGAACAAGCTATGGCGTTTCTCGGCAATCACGAAAGTGACGTCGGCAGCGTAGGCTCCTGGGCTTTCGTTTCCCATTCCTTCGAATGTTACCTTTGTCCCTTTCTTCCATCCTGGATTCACTTTTACTGATAATATCTCGTCTTCTTGTATTATTTGCCTGCCCATTTTATTCACAATATTGCTTCAGATTTTAATAGTGTTAATTCATAATAAATGGATTTTGGGTAAAAAAATAAAAACCTTAGTATTTTAATAGGTAGCATGAATCGGGTTGGATTTTAATCCATTGAATCTAGATTATTTAATTTAGGGTTTAAATCTTGAGGATAATTTTTATTGAAGTTAAATTTTGAATTTGGATTAATTCCCATTTTAATTATTTTAAATTTAAGTTTTTTTAAAGTTGAATTACTATAAATTTAAATTATAACCATTTAAGCTTTGGATTAGTTTGAGTTATTATCTAATTAATTTGAGATTTAATTTTCAAGTTCATTTCATATGACAATGCGAAATCACAGAGAATATGTAAAGCTGAAAAAAATGATAAATACAAAATTACGAACCCGGATAGCGTAAGAACGTTTCTCGTGATCATCACCCTCTTCATACATCCATAGCACAACTCTTCAAGCGTGCACTCCAGATTTCTCTCGATCGTTGGAGATTTCACCATCCCGCTTAACTTAGAATACCTGATCGGGTCACTCTTCCACTTGCTCGATGAGTTTCTCGACAGATTCTCGGGGAATCCGTTTCTATGACCCACGCTTCTCAGACTTGCTCCATTATGAATGCTGTTTACGAGGGAAGGTCTCGGCAGGGGGCTCCTCTTGCTCGGGGTTCTCGGAGGGGTTGAAGCAAAGAAAGCGTCCATGTTTCGATGCCTGAAACAATGCCTCCTCCGGGATTGGAATCCATGTCGGCCATTGTATCCGTAGCCGCGAATCGGAGGACACTGCATGTTTGCTTGATCTTTTACCTAGATATAAAAATTCTCTCACGTTTGCGAACCGAATCTGGATTTCTTACAATGACGCCAGAGAAAATCTGTAAAGCTTGGTTTAGAAATGGAGGCAGATTCAAATGATTGAACTATATAAAGAGTGTTAGCAAAGAGCCAAAGGGGGGACATAGATTTTTACCATATCCAACAGTAAAATATAATATAAAAAATGCATGGTTAATCTATTAACTAATTACCCAAATATTTACTGTTTGCCAATAAAAACATAATTAGCCAAATATTGGCTTTCATTACCACATTTCTATTAGCAAGAGATAGTAACCTAAATTTTCTTTAACTATTTTTTCTCTATTTTCTAAGGTTATTATCTTGCCATTCATATATATATATATATATATATGCATTTGAGATATTAATCATTTTACTTTAATTTATCATAATTCAATTTTTGTACTTTATGAAAATCAAAAAATTAGTCCAATTGAACAACACAGTTAGACATTATCGTTAAATCATTACCTTAAAATTTATAGTTTAGCAATTTACAAGCAAGAAATTAGCAAAAATTAATATTTCACTAATTTATATGGCAAAAAATTAACAAAAAGCACAAGTCAAATTTATATATTTACCAATAAATGTACTAACCTCTCTATTTTCATAAAATAGAATTTCATGGTGTTGTTTTTATGTATATTAGCATTTAAATAATTTTGCATCCATGCTATTATCAATTTCACTTATTTTTTAACCAATATCAAACAGAATTAAATTAAATCATTTACTTCTATATTACAGGCATTAAATTTCAGACCAAATGGGAAAGATTTCGTCATTTCTTTTAATGATTATGAGTTAATTTTCAAATATATATTTAGCCAACTTTTTTTTGGGTCCCTCAAACATCTATCAGCAGGACAAAATGGCGATAATGAGGATCAGCAATAGAGTTGACTGATGCCTGCAGCTCTACATATGGTGATGGGCTTTTCCGAAGTCCAGAACCATTTCATTTTCTCAGCAGTCACTTAATTATAATACACATTAACTAATTTGATACATAAAATCAAAATTCAAGTACAATAAATAAAATCATTTTTATATACAATATATAAACATAAAATAATAATATATCAATAATTGTATTTTTAAAATTGAATCAAATTAAAATTTCGTATATAAAATTATACAAAATCAAAATTCAAATATAATATTCATAACTATTCATATGCAAAAAAAACATAAAATAAACATTTTTTTTCTACATAAAGCAATTATATTAAAGATTTTCAACAAACATGTGCAGACAATTTTGATATTTTAGAAAAGAATTACCCTACAACTGAACTTCATATTATGATACTATGGTAATTGGAATGTCTCCAAATGTGTGACCCAAATCAAGAGTACAAAAACATCATAGCTACTATCATATACAGTACAGATAATACATGTGTTTACTTGGTCGTAGAGATACATAAGAAATTTAGAAATCGAATTATTTTCTTTATTTGCAACCTACTGGGTACAAATTGGGTATTATCCCAAAATACAACAGCTAATAGCACACTAATATTTACTGCAGAAGGAATTAGAAAATAAGTAAAATAACCCCTCCCCCAACCAAAAAGAAAAAAGAAAAGGGAAAAGCTTTCAACATTTTCTGGCAATTCTGATGTAAGTTAGCCAGGGAAAGATGCATCTGCAATGGTAGTCAATACACCAAAAGGATTTCGATCGAAAGGACAGTTCAGTTAATATTTCCAATATGTACAGAATACATTACACCTGTCCATAGCATTCAACAAGATGAGCAACCATGTGATCCACCAGATTTGATGCAAAATGATTTACCAGGATAAATAGAGATACATTTGTTGGAGAACTTCATATGATCCCTATTAAAATAACTAACCCCCAATCATGAGTAGTTTCTGGGTTTTAAAGATAGATTTATACCGTTTCTGGGTTTTAAAGATAGATTTATACTGATCTCCTTGATCGACGCACACAAAAGGAAGTACATATTCCTGGAGCCTAGAGGTGGGACCTTGACAAAATAAAAAAATAATAATAACGGAGACAGGAAGGCTTATCTACTCAATCTGGTAACCACAACACGTTTAGAAAATTAAAGAGAGAGGATATATTTTATTTGACTTGAGATTTTTCATGATTTAAGGGCTCAATTTAGTTTTAGTTCAGCTAGGCAGTTTGTACATAATATTGGCTCCTTCCTTTCCTCTTTTATGATGCATGAAGTGGTCAACGAAGTTCAATTAAATTTGCAGAATAAAGAAAAGAAAATGGAAATATACTCACCGCGATGGTCAGATAAATGCATGGTTAAATTCTGCATACCCTACAACATAAAATTTGCACACTGCAAAAGTAAAAGAATCAAAATTACTAAAAGAAAAGAAATACCATAGAACTTATTTGATGCATTGAAATTAGTTATGATACAGAATACTGCTAAGTTTTACATCCTCATTTCAGCTCCTAAATGCTTTGCTTGTTGGTAATACTAAACCTAACATTCAAAATGCCACTGGATGAAATATGAATGATAATAACAGTTCAGCTATATGTTGCTGTAAATGAGAAAAGATGGCAATTTATTGTAACATAGCAATATTTTTTAAAAAAAGCATAAAAAATGATATAACCTTTGCATGACAAATTTTCGTTATAGCCTCAACATGAAAATTCTTCAGTTCTTCAAGAGATGTAACATCTAAACCACTGATATCTTCACCCTACAGAAAATAGTTTATTAGTTCAGATTCATAACTTTTCTAAGTTGCAACTGGATGGAATTAAATGTCTACGGATATATTTACATATACACATCATAACCAACTTAAATATAATCAAATGCAACTGCATAGCAGACACTTTAGAACAGGTATAAGGTATAGCGTAAAGTACACAAACAAAGATGCATCTCAAAAGTCTTCCAACTAACAGGTCTCATATACCTATTAATTCAGAAAAATGAAAAGTTGGTCCTGAGATGTAGATCATCACATGAAATCTGAAAACTGGCATTTGCTGGAGGATTAGTTTGTAGACCAAAAGCAGGCTTACAGCTGAAAATAGGCTAGAAGGCCAACAATTTAATACAATTGATAATTCAACGTTCTACCAAGTGATACCATTCTATTCTTGGTCATTAAGTTTGAGGTACGTTGATGCTTAATATAATGCCAAAAGCTAATTGTTTGCTTTAATCAACAGTACTGGACTCATATACAAGTGTTAAGTGATGTCATCCACAGCAATTAAGTTTGAGGTTTGCAGTGGCCTTATATTGAGGCTGTCGACTTGATACTGAACATTCATCCTATTCCAGGATCAATTTCCATTAGAACTGTGCCTATATCCCTTATAGATTCCTCACTGGTTTGGACAAGTCTTACATCCCAATGATAAATCAAACACTAATTTTATACTCATACTAGAGCTGGAAAATGAAACCTTAAAAGAAGGCAACCAAAAAGATAGATCCATAGTTGAAGAAAGAAAACAACCACAATAAACTGGTACGAGAAAAACATACAAGTTCCCATTTCTTCAAAACTAATCTAGAGAAACAGCATACCTTCATTCTGGAAACAAGCCTTTCTAGTTCTTCACATCTTCTCCTTTCTTCTTGATAGCAAGCTCTTAACTCTTCGTATGTTTTCATCCCATGTAAATTTTCACAAGCTTCTTCCGGTTTCAATAATTTAAACGAGTGACCATTGGAAGGCAAAGGTCCATTTCTTTCTCCTGTTTGTGCAATACTTGATGATATGTCCTCCACATTAACACCAAGTTTTCTCATCTTTGCCACAAGCATCCACATGTTTGCCAGCTCATTTTCCAGATGTTCCTCATGCCTTTTTGCTTCATTAATTCTTCTCCGCAAACCACCTTCCATTAGCTCTCTCTCAGATAATGCAGCTTCCAGGGCTGCTTCTCTTTGGTTCCTCATGCTAAGTTCTTTCTGCAACTCCTCTATGAGAAGTTCATCGTCTTGTTTCCTGTGATGTGCCTCGGGCCAGGCACCACTCATGTTGTTTTGTCTAAAATTATGCATAGTCCTCTGACAACAGTTGGATCTACAGCGGGCCTCTTTTGTGGCAGCCAGTTCACCTGTCAGTTTAGCATTTTCATAAGAAAGCCTGGTTACTTCTTCAGCTAAGTTTCGAAGTTCAACTGCAGCTGCTGCCGCCAACTCTTTTGCATATGAAGCTTCCTCTGCCAGCTTATTACTGTGAACTTCAAGCCCATCCTTCTCTTCAGTTAATTTCACCTTCTCTTGCTTCAGGCTCTCTATCTCAGCAGCCTAAGAAAATAAAAACAGGTTAAACACATCAGCAGAAAACTTCATGGAAGAGTAATACACCACCCTTAATCAAATACTGAACAGAAGTAGCATAGTTAGTTCAAATTTTGCTTAAGACGCCAGAATTAATAATGAAAAAGGAATTACCTGAATAAGAACTTGGGAATTCAAAGAGGTACATTTGTCACACTCTTTGGAATCATCCTGAGAAAATACTCTATTCAAGCTCATGACACTAGTTGGTGTATTATCATCACCGTAAGTTTCTTCACATGAACCAATTCCATTCTTCATTTTCTCAAAAAATTCTTTGGAACAAGTTTCTTCTGCCACATTATCTGCACTTACTTGTGGATTCCTGGAGCATTTGTTCTTCAGCTGTTGCCTTAGTAGAAGAATAGTTTCTTGCATCTCAGAATTTTCTGCTATCTACTAGGAGAATCAAATACTATTATTAACAATATAAACTCTGAAATAATAAAGCATGGGGAAGGCAAAGCGGACTTAGAAATTCTACCTTCACTTGAAGTTGCTCTTGAAGTACCCTATTGTCTGCTGATTTAATCTTAAATACAATTCCATCACAATGCACTCAAATTAGTAAAGTATATTTGACATTTAAATACCATTCGCACAACCAAGTAATAGGATAACAAACCTCAAGTTCAAAAGTTTTCTCATTTAGGTTTGTTGCAAGCTTCAAAAGAGCCTACATTAGAGATTAATAGACTGAATCAGCAAGAAAGAGTCAAATGAGTTGTTCTTGCCTACTATACCACCCGCTACCCAATCCCCAACAAAGTATTAAAAAGAAAATAGTAATTTATTTTTCTATTTGGTCACCAAAAGTCAAAGCATGTAATTTATTATTTTTCTCTTTGAACTTCAATATAAATAACTTACAGTAAGACAGAACAAAGTTTTATTGAAACTTTGAAATATAAAATGGGAAAAGTTGAAAGATTGTTTGAAAATATGAAGTGAGAAAGAGCTCTTTCAACAGCGATCTTCAATCTCAAAAGCAGTAGTTATTTGCACCACAGGATGGTTAATATAATATTACACATTTCTTCTACCAACTGATATAAAGGTTGTGGTTTAATTGGAAAAATCCAAGCTGGACAATAGGAAAATTTGTCTTCGCAATTCAGTAGTATCACCCGAAAATTCTGAGATAACCAATTCACTTGAAGCATGCTTACCTGCGACATTTCAGCATTATTTGATGTATGAGGAGCCTTCCCAACTGATTCAATCATTCGTTGTTCTAAAACTCGTATTTGATGCCTCTTCTCATTGATTTCACCCTTCAACTTCTGCATTTGCTCCTGTATTAATCGGTATGAACTTCATAAGTATCGATTATTACCAATCAAATTTAGAATTTTGCAAAAGGTGCAGAGTTTGTTAATGTAGCTCACTCTAAGCTGTGAATTTTCGGGGCTGCTTGCTGCTTTCTCTGACAGCCTTTTTAGAGAACTAATAGACAACGCAACTTCTCCAGCTAGCATTTTCATCTGCTCCTGGAGAAGATCCATTTGATCTGTAATAGTGGTTCCACTCTGGAAAGTGTATTCAGCTCCCAGTTAATATAATGTTTCAATCAATAAGTTATCCTATAGCACTTGTTTATATGTTTTCCACATAACTCCCCAACTTGTTTATATGTTTTCCACATAACTCCCCAACACAAGCAAACAAACTATTATCTTCACTGAGTATGAGAGCAAAAAGAACTTATTAGAACTTAAGCAATAACTTAAAACTATAAGGACCAGAACCAAACTTTGCCAAAAAGAAATATTTCATTAACATTCGAAAATATAAAACATTGGCAAGCTACTTTTAAATACCACAATGTCAGATAGGTCTTTCCCCAGAAAATCTCTAACAATTTTAGATGTACATAATTCTAGCAGTACTATGCATAATCATAGCACAAAATGGTAGAAGGCAGTGAACTCAAGTAAAAGCATGTCTTAGTCAATGCACAAATGCAGAAATTCTAAAAAAACAAATAAAATAGAAACGCAAAGTACCAAATATGATCATACAATCCCAATACTTGGCAAATAAGCAAAACACTAAGTAATATAAGTTCATTAAATTAAAATGTTAAAAAATAAATCTTAAGTTCCAGAAGCTTCTTTCCATGTAGCATACTAGCTATCTTGGAATGCTTACATATAAAACAAAAAGAAAGTGATTGCAGTTCTTACCGGAGGCAAACGACCTCCAACAGTGGCACTAAACAGATCACCGGCTTGAGTTCTTTCTGGAAATGAATCAACAATTGCAGGATCATCTCCTCTCCTGCTAACTGATTTTCTCCGTCCATCTTTCATATCATTCAATGTAACTTTGTCTTGCAAAGATTTTGAACAAGATGCAGGAGACCCACTTGCTGAGCTCCCATTATCAGCACTGGGAGACATTCCAGCCTGATTCTCAGGTTTCTGCAGGGGAAATTTCTCAAACATTGTTTGATCTAGTTTAGTTTGTTGAATAAGTATAAAATCAATGAATGTTGGAAAGTTTGAATAACTGAGTTGATAAGATTGAAGCATTTGAAGTATTTTAATCCTTATCTCTGCTCAAGAAACATAGATAAAACAGAATGAAACAGAATTAGTGCATTTTTCAACTCTGATAACCACCTTAGTCCATAGATAAAACTCTACCTTCAATCCATGCTAAAGAAGAAATAACAGGAAGATATATATCAGAACCTACTCTTAGTTTAAACCAGCCAAGCATTCCGCGCCTCCTGTTCCTTTTATAATCTTTAACAAGCTCATCCAGATTTGCAACATCATCCCTTCCTTCAACGGAGAGCTCAGAAGCACAACTTCCAGCATCATCATCAATCATGTATTCTCTTTTCCTATCTGGCAAATATGCTAGCTGCATCACCAAATACATCTAACATAAATTTCAGAAAATAATACCCAGGAACTCAAATTGTCAAGTGAACCATACCACTGAAATGATCTCCTGCAAAAAGCCTCTACCATGAACACTATATCTAAGATTGCAAAATACTGAGGAACTATGGATCATGTTATTCATGCTCAAAATGAAAGATCACACACCTCATCTTCACCAAAAGAATGCCTCCGTCTATGTCTAGACCTTTCAGGAATGCTTGATGACATGGAATTCTTGGTGGAAACCAATATTAGTTTAGTTAACCGCTGAATTCTTCCCATCAAAGCTGCCTTTGCTTGTTCTTCTTCCTCTAATCGTGACTGCAATTTGACTTGACCAGCTTCCAGCTTTGACACAAGAAACAAATGCGTGTTAGATACAAACAATAAATGACAGGTACCTCAATAAAATTAGCTCTTTTGGTGTTTACAGGGCTAAATTAGACAATTTTTATTTTAATTGGATAACATCATGTTAATAGGAATTAAATACTACCAATAATAAGTACACTCCACAATGAGAATGATTCCGTCAAGGTCTTGGCTAAATATCAGCAATTTTTACATTAGATGAAGCCCATAGTAGAAACATCCAGTACAACTATCAAAATTCATCAAGGAACGGTGACAAACCTGAAGCTTTAAATTAACCAAATCATCTTGTGTAGTCGCAGCCGTGTAAGGTCTTTCCATCATCCCTTGCCTTAGTTGCTCAAGTTCATGCTTTAAAGAGGAAATTTCCTTCTGGTACTTTTTTATAAGCGACTTCTCATCCATAATCTAAAAAGGTAAAGAATATAAATTACATGGCAGCCCAACAAAGCCTCATCCAACACTACAAACATATAAACAATAAGCCTAGCATTTACCTTATTTTGGGATGCTTTGATTTCTACATGCTTACTTCGATGGGCAAACTTCAATGTGTTGTGTGTTTCTTCGCTGTTGCTAGAGGCAGGTGTCACTGTGCAGATAAGCTGCAACAATGTTGAGAATAGAAAGAATATTGATAAATGCTTCAGCAATACAATCATAATGACAATAAAGCAAATAATGGACACCACAGCAACATTATTATCAAAAAAGGGGAAAGTAATAACCGAAGATCTCTCAGAAAATACCGATAATAGCAATACTTAATTCCATGTGATGATAAATTGAACTTACAGAAATCCGTCCACTGCCACTAAGGGATGACTGCAATAAACGGGTAAGCTTGGAATCTCGGTATGGAATATGAGTTGCTTTTCCGTCCGTCAATTTAGAAATTACCTAGAATGAGAGACAATTAATAAGAAAAAAGTCTTGAAACAGATGATCAAATTTGCACCAAGAATATATGCCCAGCTCACAAGTACTAATACAGGCATGGTAAAGGATATGCATGGTTGAACAAAATCTTCAAAATCATGCAATGACGAGTTCAGAAGTCGATCAATTTAGCACGCAGCTATAACTAGCATTAAAGCAAGTGTAAATCAAAATGGAAATGGTCAAAAATAGTTCTTGATAAGATTCATAAGTACAAGTAAACTGCACAATATATAGATATGTAAGATTAGCATCTTACAGCCAGGGGGAGAAAGGGCAGCAATCATGCAACTAAGTAGAATCAGTTATAACCTAGTCATCTACAAGAGAGAGAGAAGAGAAGACCAAAAAGAGAAGTGATTTCATACAGTTCCTAGAGTCAGTAAACTTTTATTTATATATGAGCCTTCTTTTCTCCGCAATCCAGTTGTTTCAGCTTTAGAGCTTTCAGATCCAGCAAGATCAATTAAGTTCTGCAAAAATAAAAATAATCCGGTCATATTTACATATAGATACCAATACCAGAATGTTTGAATTAAAAAAGCATCACAATCAGCTAAGTTCAGTTGATTTCCTAACTTCTATCAATGAAATGATTAAGGTAGTTACCAGTTGGGATAGTGTCACATCTTCATCCCCATTCTTCTCCCCACGTGGACTGCTTTCAATAGTCTGATAGTTAACAGAATATTTCAGTAAAGTGAGACAGAATTAAGAAAAAAGAAAAGAAGATGAACAAACACAAAAACAGCTTGATCAGGAAACAACTATTATAGTTCTTAAAAATTTAGGGGCAGGCTCATCAAAGTGATATGATCATTCATGATGATTGATGGTTTTGAAGAATTGAGAATATCAAATTCAAAAAGATTTATCCAAGAAAAATAAAAATAGAATTCGTCTAGAACAACCACGAAAAAACTTATATAAACCATATATCCTCTTTCCTTTTCAAAATAACCAACAAAACATATTAACCGCCATTCTACCCTGTCACATTTGGAACCACAAAAACCAGCCTAGCTAAATCTCTTTATTTCTATAAAAGATGGCAACAAAAATTTTGCTACTTCTAACTTTATCTAATACAGAATTGTATAATTTAAGACATTCTGCTTAAATAAAAGTTTGAGCTTCTAAGACATGAGAAATTATTATGGTTTTATTTAAATAAAAGATTAAGTACCAGGGTGAATATAGTGTGACTCCGACTGCTAAGAAGGTTGAAATTATTAGAACCAACGTGCCTATGTTCTGTTACATCAGAAAAAGATGTTAATGGATAGAGAGTAGAAATGAAAAAAAGAAAGAGCAAAAATAATCAGGAAACCATAAAAATTGATGATTAAAAGAAAGTTCCTACAAAGAAACATAAAAGGTGGTATACAAATGAAAGCAAAAGAAATGAAAATTTGGCTACAAGAAAATAATTGGCATGTATCAAAGGAGAAATGTTCTGGTATAAAAGTGTACTAGAATACAGAAAGTGAATGTTAGTATACCTTCTCCAGTTGCTATCAAGGAAAGAGCATGAGCAGGAGAAAGAACAACTTCTTCTTTGATTCCCTCAACATAAGTTCCCTGCTCAAGTTACACGCCACAAATTAAAATAAAAAATATTTTAAGTTCAGAGCTGTGATATAGTTTGCATCAATGTATAAGTTGAAAATAAATCTAACACAAAGCAGGGCCTATGCTTGATTAAAGACAGCTACATTAGACAAAGAACAAGAAAATAACAAATTCTACAGAAAATTATGGATGATACAAAAGACATGCACATAAGAAGTAAAAAGTAGAGAAAAGGTAGATCACCTGAGCATCCTCTCTTATCCTTAGGTTCTGACCTATTGGATCAAGTAAATCATTGATAACCTGGTGACCAAATAGAGCAAAAGCAAAAGGTTTTGTTAACAGCAACCACCAAGCAAGAAGTCAGAAGAACATTTACGTAAAATGAGCAGCACAAGACATGATGCTCCAGGGGACCATTGAATACAAAAATCAGAACAATAGGCAGACTAGAATCAATCGATTATGATTACAGCAGAGCTACAGTAAAGATCTTCAGAAAATTATTTACTCTCTTCAATTCACTAATGTGGTCTCTAGTCTAAATGAACTCTTTTATACAGAATAAATAGCATGGTTGATCTAATCATCGATGCCTTACCTGCTTGCACCTTTCCTCCCAAACTAACCTTGTCAAGAAATAAAAGAAACTAAAAAAATAAAAAATGAAAAAGCAAGTAACCATAGTTTAATGCTTACCCTTGGAGTTGCTACATCTAATTTAATAAGCAAAACCTAAAATAAAATAAAATAAAAAATTGAATCCACGTGAAATGATGCTCCAAACTTACTAGATATTATGAAACATATGACAACCTTGACAGCATCCAATTCAATCCAAATATTTACAACACAGATCAAACACTTATAGCCTGTACCCTGGCTTTAGGGCGTTTGGGCATGATATGAATGAATCCTGTTCTGGTTTCACTAAGGGACAAACTAGTGAATAAACGCTTAGGGGAACAACAGTAGTGAGATTTCTTCTTTTTTTAACTTCGAGTGGGTGTCAGAGAAGTCTGTGAAGTAGTAGCTTTTAAGCAACCTTTTTGAACAAGTGAAGAAGAATATTGTCTTTGTTATACCGCTTTAGAGCTAGATGTCCCCAATTGTCTGCAATATGGCCTATATAAGAGAAAGAGTGACATTCTCACCCGCCCAATCACTTTTGACTATCCCAATGTCAAGGGTTCAGCGTCAAGTCATAGTTGATCCGACCTATCTAACCTACTCATTGGGACTTGCTGTGAAATTGAGCAATTAAGCGTTGGCTCTAATACCACTTGGCACAAGCCATTAACCTCTTCCCAAAAGACGTGTCCAATAGAACATAACCTTTCATTTCCTATCCAATTTGGGATTAATATCCCCTGCACTAATAGTATCCAGTACCTATTATCATGCTTAAAGCTTACATAAACTTCCTTTCAAACTTGATAGCATCATGAGGAGACAACAACAACATCCTCTACAACACATATAAAGAAAACTTAATAGCCTTATTAGTTTAAAAGCCAACCAGCATCAACTCTTACTAGTTTAAAGGAAAACATGTTGACCAAGCCAAGCCAAGCATGATAAAATGAGTGGGGAAAACATAAACTTCAAAAAGTGAAAATAAGACCATGACTAACCTCATTGTAAATCTCAAGATATGAAACCCGAAGAAGAAACTCCCGCTCAGGTGTCTAAAATACAAAAGCAAGGTTACTCAATGAAAGGATATTGTCTAAAAACACAATCAATCAAATGGAAGATCAACCAATTACCTCTTGAATGGTGGCAAATACATCCTTAACAGCTAATGGAATGATTCCAGGTGACTTTTGCTCACCCTAAATCAAGAAATAAAGTCAACGTTGCACCATAACACTTCGAGTAGCAAAGATCGGATAACCATGATACATCCAATGGAAGTCCCCCCCCCCCCCCCAAAACCACCAACCTCAACAATTCCCCCTATGCTGATATATAATCCTCAACAGTAAGGGACTTCATTTATTACTAAAATTCTATTCTCTGATAAAAGTTAGAATATTAGAATTCATGCATATTCAAGGCATATACACAAGTTATAGAGCTTCCTTAAATGGTCATAATGTTTGATTTACTTTCCAAGAGATGAAATATTCTCATTCAAGTCATTACGCAAGCATCCAGCATTCACCTCATTAATCAATCACCAAAATGAAGCTCTATACCTAATACAAATCATTGTCATGTTATATATACAACTTATTGGGCACAGATGAAAGGCGAGAAGTGACAAAATCTCTTGTTCAACACTTACATGCATTGTATGAGTCTTTCCACTACTCGTAACACCATATGCAAAAACTGTGCCTGCATGCATGAGATCAGAGAAATAATTATCATCTAACAATTCATCACATAGTGAAAATTAGTGTAAAGACATAGCCTACTCTCATGTAAACTATATCACCATCCAATTTGTACCAAGTTGAGAAACAAAAAAGACTTCATGTTATAACCGAAACCTTCCAAATGAGAGCTAGTGCTATGTTATCGCTTTTTACCACTTCATTGAGAGAGAACTCTTTCTTGTATAATATCAATAAATTCAATTCTTAAAATACCTAAAGCAGTTGAGTTTTGCATATGAAGATTGAACTTTCTTGATTGTACATTATATGGCAAGTTTAACATTGATATCCAGAATTTCAATATTAAAAATTTAACAACAGAGAATGTATTAGGTTAATCTTGCAACATAAAGAAAAAAGCCCTTAAATTAATCCAGAAGACCATTGCTTCACCTTTAACTAACTTAAGTTAATAACAAAGCAATATTCTAGATAAAAGTACGAGAATTTGGGTCCACCATTCTATCCTCCTTTAATTTTCTGAAAATTCAAAGAAAATGAGCAAGTCTTTTTCCTACTATCCTTCTCAAAATTCTTGGCTGTTGGCTTGAAACTCAAACAGATGCAAAACATAGAAGGAAGAATATTACGTTTCATCAATTTGAAATTTTAATGAGATGGATCCTGTTCAGCAAGATTTATTGTGTATTACCTAACTCTGTTTTCGCTTTTCTCACCAACTTTGGAATTAAAATTCATAGAAGTTGATACCATATTACTATAACTTTCATATAATTAATGTTGTAATGGGTCATTCCACATTTAAGATATCCCACCCATATGTTGCAATTGAACAGAAACAGTCATAAAACACTCAACTCATAGAAGACCTTTATCAATATTACTTCGAACTACAGTGAAATTAATAGCTAAAGATAAAGAAAGTCACCATTTATCCCTTGCATGGCACCACTTATAACATGCTGAGCAGCAGCATCATATACATGGCGAGTGGTTGTTGCGGGGCCAAACACTCTGTCTGTAATATACGCATGAAAATCAACTCAGTAAATCAACAACCATGAGAAGTTTCAACAAGAAAAAACAAATGTGGTACATGTTGAAGCTCAAGAATGCTAACCCCATTAAATTTTCAGAAAACGTGAGCCTAATGTATGACATAAACAAAATATAAGGATCTAAGCAGCCAAAAATGCATGAGTTCATTGTTGATTCACTCAGTGCAGCAATTTTAGTAACGGACTACAAAATGAACCCAATAAGAAAATGAATCAAGAACTTTCTACCAAAGTCTTATTGTTACTTCAATAAAAATTATTATCACACTCAGAAAACCCCCAAAAAGAAGAAAGGAAAAACAAAAAGCTTTACTAACCAAAGCCATAAGCAATAGAAGGATTGAACTCGTTCCTTACTGTAAAGTCCCCATCTGCATACCACGCTATCTCGTCTCCTTTATTAATTTCCCTTGGACTGATGGAAAACGGAGAAAGCAAATCAAGTATAACAAGAAAAAGAAAAAAAAGCTTCCCGACTGTCACCAGCAGCTAGATAATGGACAAAATAGAAGGCAGCCACCGAGAGAGAGTACCTGAGAGGACGGAAACGAACGGTGACAGTAACATTTTCTTTAGACTTGGAAGACTCGAGGCGTTCAACGACGACAGTGGACGGACTTGGGCCCGGGTTGGGACTAGAGGAAGTAGCTGGAGACGAGGAGAGCCTAGAAGGAGGACGACACAACGTCGTTGAAGAAGGAGTCGCCGGACGACCGGTAGTTTTCGTGGAAGGCGAGGGAACGGGAGATTTGCGTGAACGGAACGGCGAGATGGAGGAACGATTTGACCTACCAGACATCTTCCAAGAGAACCGGAAACGGAAAAAAGTCAATGGAAAGTCAAAGTTTAGAGAGAGAGTAGAAAACAAAGAAGGGAATGCCGGCGGCGAGAGTGGGAGAAACGATGGTGCCGCCCTTTAGCTGCGATGTTTTTTCTCTCTCTCCCATCTCTCCCTCCAAAACGAAGCTTTAATTTTTAACTTTGTGTTTTTTTATTTGTCTGATTTTTTTTAATTTGAATTGTCAGATATGCCCTTATGTCAGATGTTGTTGGGTTTTGAAATTGAAAACTTTTTTGTCCGCATCTCTTTCAAAAAAAAAAGTCCACCTAAAAGGTAGATTTTATGAATACCAAATGCTGCTTTACGATGAGTTATGCGGTGGGTTTTTTTAAGGAGAGCATCATATGGCTTTTTTTTGTTTATAATGAGAAATTTATGATTAGTTGGGACGGGCGGTGTATTTATATTTGACGAGTGGTTATAAAATTGATTATTGTGATAGTAAGATTGGATATTATTATAGTGAGATTATAAATTGCATTTGAATTTAAACGCAGTTGTAGTAATAAAGTAAGAATATAAAATGACTATTAATGATATTAGATTAAAAATGATAATGTATCTATAATACAATAAATAATTATATTTATATTAAATAATATAACATAAATTAAAGTTATATCTTTTATAAAATGGTAATCAAAATATTAAAATCATATACAATAAAATTTAAATATTTTTAAATATATTCATAATAAAATATCAAAATATTTTACAAATTATATTTAAATCAAATAATAAAATATAAATTATATTATATTTATACTAATTTTATAAATTAAAATTAAAAATCTAAATTTTATTAACAATTAAATTATATTAAACAATGACATATTAAACTTATGTTATGTGTATTAAATAAAATAAATAATAAATGAAGAATTAGAGGGTAAAATAATAATTACCCTTGTTTTTGGACTTCCAAATCATTCCAGTGGAGCTTTTAACTCCAGCAAATATTTTGAGTTACAGTAAGGTGAGAAATGTTCACCGGTGTACTTGCCAATCACCTCAACGGAGCTGAGTCTCAATTCAAATTTTTCTACTCTTTAAATCTCACCACAATGGAGCTTGCTAGTGATCCAAAGGGCCTTAAGCATTCAAAGGTCTTCTTTTTTTTTTTGTCAATTTAGTCTTTTTTAATTAAATTTGGTGATGAATCTTTAAAAAAAGTAAAATTATTTTTAATAAATATCGATTAAAATATTAATTTAGTAATATTAGTGTTGCAAATGATGTCAGAATTTATATATACTTCTTATTAACATAATATTGTTTATCTTATAAGTCACGTCAATAAATAATTTAATATTTATAAAAGTATTTAGAAAATATAAATAATAAAAATTCATTTAAAAATAATATGAAGTATATGTGAACTAAATTGATCAAAAAATGTAAATATTGGAGACTAAATTTGGTATTATACCTTTTTACCAATAGCTTTGTATTTTTTTTATTTTTTATTTTTGCTTTGAAAATAACTAGCATCCATTAATGAAGGGGTTGGCAAAAGTCTGACAACAAAACAGGTCAAAAGCACACGAAAAGACAGCATAAAGCAAAAAAAACCACACAAAATAAGAAACAAAATCACACAGCAAAACCAAAACCATAAATGGAAAAGAACCACAAACTCCAAAACGAAAGTATCGAACGAATACCAGCGAACCTTTCCTCTTCTCGTCAAAACCCATAACAGCCAAAAATGAAGAGGAAAACCCAGCTTTGAAAAAAAACAACATTGGAGATTTAAGGAACCTACTACAAAACTCCAAAGCCCACAAAACTCTCTCAGCACTGACGACTCCAGTTCGACCAGTCCTTAGCCACCAGATTTTCGACAGAAGCTGGTGCCTCTTTAACCTAGAAACAAGGTGAAAGCCGCCTTTGCCCCTCTAATGCCAAAGTATGAGCCGCCCGATTAACACTTCTCAGAGCTAACTGGTAAGTCATTTTGTCCAGAAATTCCTTGAGCCTCCGAATATTCCGAGAAATTGGTCTGAGTATAGATCTGTCTTCCTTAACAGCTGTTAGCTTCTTAATAACCGTAAGGAAGTCCCCCTCCAGGATAATCATCCGAAAACCCATATTAATCGCAAAAAGGAGAGCTCGTTCACATGCCTTGGCTTCCGCGATGAATGCATTTGCAATGCCGGCATAAGGGTAAGTACATGCTCTCGTAATTAAACCCATTTTATTATGGGCTAGAATGGCCACAATAGAGGTATTAGAATCGCCCTGAAAAGAGGCATCAAAATTTAATTTGATAACCCCAGGGCTTGGAGGTTGCCACAACTCAGTCACAGTAGTTGTTGGGTTAACCATTGAAACTTTACTCAAACTTAACTCATGGGCATAACCCTGTACAAAACCCACAAGATCCTGCTGAGAAAATTTCAGACCTTCATGAACCATTTATTTTGTTTAAACCAAAAGGCCCAGAAAGAAATAACTAACAGTTTTCTGGTGTCCTCATCAACTGTTATAAAAGTGTTCACTAACTGATTTTTACCATCCGAGGTACGTATGCTACAATCAAACGAAAGGTGCAGAGAATGGCACAATTGCCGCAATACACCACAAGACCACAATAAATTACTAGAATCCTCCGACGCCTCCTTACAAAGAAGGCAAACATTGACAACTTGCAATATTCGTTTCAGTAAATTGTTGTAATGAGGCGCGTAATCTTTTATTAGTCGCCACATGTAGATTTTTAGTTTAGAAGGAGTCTATAGATCCCAGAGTAATTTGTAGAATTTTTTGTAACTGGCTGTAAGTACTAAATTGTAACCACAGTGTTGTCTGTTTGCTGTAATTAAGACTCGATACCCACTCTTCACAGAGTACTCCCCCGTAGCATCATAGCGCCACACTAACACATCATGTGCTCCAGAGGTTACAAGAGGAATGTTGAAAATGCGAGTAGCCTGCTCATCATCAACAATCCGACAGATTATTTCCTTATTCCAGATAGCCGAGCTAACATCAATTAATTGGTTCACAGTAGTCCAATTAGTATTTATACCCTAAACTAAAACTCTACTATTACCAGGGCCAGACAACCAAGGATCATTCCAGATATTCACAGCTTCGCCATTACCAATACGCCAAAGCAAATTGTTTGAAATCAGCTCCCGAGCGCTGCATAAACTTCTCCAGTTAAAAGAGGGTAAGAACCAATTATAGCTGCCATAATATCCGAAAATAGATAATAACAGACTTTAAAAACTTTTGCAAAAATACAATAGGACTGCGAGAGCAAACGCCAAACTTGCTTAGCTAGCAAAGCTTTGTTAAACAAAAGGAGGTCCCGAAAACCCATCCCACCATCAGTTTTCGAAGTACATAGATTATTTCAAACACTCCAGTGAATACCCCTAGCCGATTTACTATTAGACCACCAAAATTTGTTCAAAAATAATTTCTAACCTTTGACACAAAGTTTTTGGTAGGGCAAAGCATTGCATAACATAAACAGGAATTGCTTGTAAAACCGCCTTAATGAACACCTCCTTACCTCCCATCGAAAGATACCGAAGACTCCAACTTTCAATCCTCCATCTAAATCTATCCACAAAATTTGCAAAGGCCCTTCTCTTATTTCTCCCAACCATCATTGGCAAGCTCAAATATTTTCCCAGGTTTATAACCACCCTAACTCCCAAAATGTTGGTGACCGCATCCCTCTCAGCTTGACCTACACTCGCTCCAAAATAAATAAGCGATTTATCAAATTTAACCTGTTGCCTTGAGATTAATTCATATTCATTGATGATGTTATGAACAACATGGGCCCCATCCACCGAGGCATCACCAAAGAGGATGCAATCGTCGGCAAACAGTATATAATTAATTGCGAATTTTTCCCTTCCAATCGGAGCCCATCGCATCATATTTTTATGTTTAGCCTCATTCAGCAACAAAGAGATACCTTCAGCGCATATTAAGAAAATATAAGGACTGAGAGAGTCACCTTAACTCAACCCCCATGATGAACCATCGCTAATACCATCGTTAATACCCACCGTATATGTGACCGAACAAACACACCGCATAATGAGAACAACCCAATCTGAATGGAAACCCAACTTCAACATCATGCCCGCCAGAAAGTCCTATTCAACTCGATCATACGCTTTACTCATATCGAGTTTCAGCCCAAAACTACCGTGTTTACATTATTTCCTCATCTTAAGTGAGTGTAATACCTTATATGTGATTATGGTATTATCCAAAATGTGTCTCCCTGGAATAAAAGCCCCTTGAGCTTCGTCGATATAGAATCTCAGCGTAAAACTTATCCTATTCACTAGAACTTTCAAAATGATCTTATAAATCACATTACACAAGCTGATAGGTCAAAATTGAGACAGATTATTCAGTTTTTCAACTTTAGGGATTAATACTATGTGTGTTTTATTAATATTACTTATTTCAATCTCCCCATTTAAAACAGACAAACAATAATTAGAGATGTCGCCCCCACAAGGTGCCAATACCTTTGATAAAACATAGTTGGGAAGCCATCAATTCCGGGGCCCTTTAGAGACGCCATAGTCTTCACCACGTGCCCAATTTCATCCTCCATGAAAGGTTTAAGCAGCTCATCATTCATGTTTTCAGTGACCTTTTGCTCAACTAAACCAAGTAGCCTATCATCATCTCCAGCTTCAGAAGCTGTGAAAAGATCACCAAAATGCTTCAAAGCAACCTGCAACATCTCCGCTGTTTTTGAAATCCACGGACCAGTTCCATCTTTCAGCTCGACAATCCTATTATTATAACGGGAAACAGTAATTTGTTGAAAGAAACTAGTATTTCTATCACCATTTTGCGGTCAGTTTACCCGTGCACGTTGTTCCCAAAAAACTTCCTCTTCGTCAGCTTCTAAATTTAGCCCTAACTGTACCTCTATAATTTCTGTCAGAATCGCATCAGTAGGAACCTGATTATAGAGACCAAATAGACGTTTCTCCATAGCTACTCTATGCCTTTTTTGTTTGTGGTTCCTTGAACGGCTCCAGAACTGAAATCATTTTCCCGCTTTAGCTAGCTTATCGAGAACACTAGCAATAGGATCTTCCCAAGCCTGTCTAACAATCGCTTCAAAAGATTGGTCGAAACACCATTTTGCTTCAAAACAAAAAAGCTTGGCCCCAACGACTCACCTTGTCGCATATTTCTGATTGTATTCATGAGGATCGGACAATGGTCTGAAAATGAGTGGCTCAGATGCGTGATTGAATAATTAGGAAAAAGATTTATCCAGCTCAGGCTCGTAACTCCCCTATCAAACATCATTCGGATATTAGTGGACCAGAATATTCCTCTTTCCCACGTGAACCACCGACCAACAAACCCCAAAATCATTGAGACTGCAATCCTCTAAATCGTTTCAGAATTCGGCCATTTGTCGTTCAGACCGAAGTCGACCCCCTTTTTTCTCAAAAGAGCTTGTAATCTCATTAAAATCCCGTATCGCAATCCAATGGGTAGCTTGATCATTATCTAGTTGCCGAATAAGCTCCCAATACCTCCGCTGATACCGTTCATCAGGGTTTCCATAAAAACCCGTAAATCTCTAAGTTTTGCCATTTTCGTTATCATGAATGTCAACATCCACGTGGAACTGAGAGTAGCTTCTAATATATACCAATGAACTACTTGTCCAACCTAAAGAAATTCATTCTTTTGAACCAATAGCACCAATGTCAATACCATTCACAAAACCGTATTTCAACCTGACCATTTCTATTTTCTTTATTGATAATTTTGTTTCCATAAGAAACAAAATTCGGGGATTTATGGCCCTTAATTTATTTCTGAGAATGTTAACTGTCCATGACCTCCCCAAACCATGGACATTCCAACAAAGGATCTTCATTGTGGTCGGCTGCTCTGTTCTGGAGAGCTAGCCGATATATCAATAACTCCCTCAACAGAGCCATTACCCAAAAGTTGAACTGAAGCATTAGCCACACGCTGGCGTTTCTTGCCTTCCAAAGAAACAAGCGGATCATTTTCTTCCTCTGCCTATAATTCCATAGGCCCAATTCCACATTCGGCCCCACCAATTTCTCTAGTCTCCATAATTGGCCATTTATCATTCCCCTTAATTAATGACATAGAACCATATCCAAGGGAAATCAAATTGGGATTAGGATATTCTTTAGCCAATTCACTCCCCCAATTACGCCCAGAATCCCTTTTATCAGCAAGATTGCTCCTCTGAAAATTTCTTTCCTGAATCAATACACTACATTTCGACCCGTCAGTTTCCCGCAACCACTTACTGGTCATAACATTTCGCCGGCGTACCGCTACTCGTAAAGTAATATCCCATCCAAAGACAATCTAATATGAATCAATTACTATGCACAGAAGGCAAAAACTTTCGCCATACCCAAGCTTGCGACAAATAAAGCAAAACAGGCTAAGTTTCTCGTACTGGAATCTGGCATAGATGACTCGATCGTTACCAATAAGATTTTTATCTTTTTTTTATTTTCAACGGTTTTGACACTTCCAAACGAACCCGAATACGCACGAAAGTTTGAAATCCTAATGACGGAAACGACGTATCATAGTCAATAAACTGTCCTAAAAAGTTCCCAAATTGTTTGGCCATAGGAACCATCATCAATCCCGGGGGAAGATCATGAATTTGAACCCAAAATTCTGCCAGGTTTAACGGGACTATCAAAGGATTCTCTCCCACCTGGATCCTGTGAAGCAAGAGTAAATGGTTACTTATGTAAAAAACTTATTATATACTTTTCACAATAGCTAAACATAAAATAAAGAATAATTAGTACAATTTTAAACTTGAAATTATAATATAAGTAAAAACTCTTATAAAAAATAAGATTTCTTCAAAATAAGTGAAAAAAAAAATTCTCTTTGCTAAAAATAAGTTATAGGAATGGCTGAATATTATTAATTGAATTAGTTTGTTACTAACTTTTATATTGAAACATGTACAAAAAATAATATTTTAACTAAACGTAGCATAAGTGTTAAATAGAAAGGTGAGGTGATAATTCAAAAATCAGTGTAATAACAAATTCAACCTTCAACTTTTACCTATGGAGTCGAATTGATATTTTTTAAATTAAACCTAAACATTATTGATTATCTCAAAATTGATCATAGTTCTAAAAATTCATAAAAATATAATATGTTTAAAATATATTATTACGAAAATTTACTTTTTTCTCCTCCTTCACCACCACCATTGTTTCCCCACCCCACCTCCTTCTCCTCCACAATTTCCGCCGCACCCTCTTCCCTTTAATTCAAAAAATTGTGGGAGATCAAAGTTTTAGCTTCGTATGATGATGATGTTTAAGAATATTGTGATGGATAATACAAGTTCACTCCTAAGAAAGTGGGAACCAATATTAGTAAAGACACAGGAGATTAAAAAATTTGCATTATTTTTTACAAAGCTTTTGATGAATAAAATAAAAAAACAAATGGCTATTGTTGAAATTTATTGATGGAGATGCCTTTATCATGGAGTTTTTTTTTTTTTTTTTTTTTTTTTTTTTTATAGTGTGCTAAAGATACATACACATCAACTCTGAAAAATTGCAATATGTGTTATTCTCTCTTGTCGTGGATGTTCAATATTTATGGTCAACGTTATGATAAAGCTGGTAATGTTCGCGAGGAATAGAAAGGATTGAAAACAATATCTCTTGATGATTGTGCTTTTATTGATTCTGTGCATTGTTTTGTTCGTTGACTACGGTTGGCTCTTGTTAATGAATCTTAGGAGGGGCATTATGTTAGTGAGTTTTTCATTAAATTAAGTTATATTATCAAATTTGCTGATGTCTCTTGCAAACAGCATGAAGAGATACAACAAGCAGTTTAAGAAGCTACAACTGCATATGTGTCAACTATTGACGAGTTTAAGATTGGAGAAAGTGTCAATCAAATTGGGACTTTGGAATGAGTTCTCATTTTTATTATATATGCAGATTTGTAACCATGCTTGATGCAACTTGTTTAGTGTCTGGAACAACTAAAAAGCAAGGATTCACATATTCTCAATAATGAGATGTCAATGATACATCCAAGTTGATTCAATTATTTGGATTTATTTTTTCTTGCATTTTTATTATTCGTATATCACCTTAATCTATGCAACAAAAGTCCAAAAACAATGTAAATGCTATGCATTTGATTTTAAGTACAAACATGTTAATTTAGGATTTAAGAAAAAATGGTTGGAACTGAACTTAAGTGATGGAGTTATTATTTTGTGGGGGAAAAAATGATTTTGAGTGTTCTTAGCGTAAATGTGCAACATTTTGACGGTAGATGAAAAAATAATTAATTTGTAAACATGATAAATTAACTTTGCTTAATGTTTATTGTAACAACAATTAAGACGAATAGTAAAAATGAATTAATCACCAAAATATCCCACAATAAAATCAATAAACTTTCTAAAAAATATTTAAAAAAATATCACAAAATAATCAAAATCTTAAATGACCGGTTAAAAAGCTAAAGATAAACATGATAAATTTAAAAAGAAATATTGTGTACATAGATCGAAGCAAAGAAAGTGAAAAGAAATGAATTAAATATATTATTTTAAGAATATTTTATAATTATTAGTGAGAGAAAATTTCGAGATTTTTTAAATACTAAAATTATCCTATCAGTTCAACTAAAATACCAAAATTATCCCTATTGATATTTTTTAAATAATAGTGAATGGTTTTTCCTTTTTTACCTTAAGTAGTCTCCTTATGAGTTGGTTTTATACAATAGATAGACAAGTCATTGATTTTCTTTTATTACAACTTTACCTTTAAATTTGGCATCTCTGTAGTTTTTTTTTTTTTTACGAGCATCTTTCTAGTTTTTACCATTATATATATTAATGCCATATTTCCAATTTTATATAATCACATAAAATAGAAAAATAAAAACATTACAATTCCGGTAAAAAATTCTCAAAAGAAAAAAAGCATTAAATAAAATCTTAATAGATTAGAATATTCCATTTATAACCGCTTCAAATGCCTTATAAATACGTTTGCATTAGAGGTGTTCGTGGACTGGATCGGGTTCAATTAAAATTTTAGGTCTAGATCGAAAATGGTTTATAAATTTGCCCAAGTCTGATCCGAATAAAAATGTTAAAATTTGGGTTTAGCCCAACCCACATTAATTTTTTTATATAATTTTTTTTAAATATAATAGTACTACAAACATTAAAATAAATATTTCCCAATAAATTGAAAATAAATTTTAAAAAATATGTATACTTAAATAACGCTTATAGGTGCAACGTAACAAGCAAGTACATCTAAAATAATAACAAAATTAACAATAAAACAATATTTATACAATAACAACAAAACAGTAACAATATAATAGTGAAATGGTAGTAAAATAGTGAACAAAAGAAAACAAGAAACTAGCTACAAAATTTATAGTTTTTTTACATATTCGGGCCGGGCCCAAGCTGAAAAAGCCTTACTCGTTTTCTAAACGGGCTTTTATTTTTTGCCCAAGCCTATTTTCGGGCCTATATTTTTATCCAACTCTCCCACTTTTTAGGCGGACTCCCGACCCGACCTATGAGCAAGTCTATTATGCATATTCAAAGAGATTAGATTAGAATAAAAAATTTACATAGAATGCTTTTGTAGTAAATTTTCTTTTTTTTTTTTTTGTAATTATTCATTTACATTGTTACTACATATTTATATGAATATCATGTTTTTTTTTATTATAGTTATGTTGTCAATTGAGTTGGTATGGACATTGTTTCTAGTGCAGGACATAAGTTTGTGTGCGTTAAAGCGCATTATCTTTCTGTTTATGAGTTGGAAAAGAATTATGAGTAGTTCTAGACATTTTGTCAAAAAAAAGTAGATATAATCAGAACCAATAATAATATTGTTGGAAAAAAAAACTATAATTACGTGATTATCCTATTTTTTTACATCATTTGTTATTATATGTTCAAAAATTTTGATTTATAATTTATGTTTCAACCATGGAGAGTGATAATTCATTAAAAAAGTTTAGAGTTGAGGGTGAAGAAAAAGTAATCAACTTACACTTTGAAGGTAAAATGTGATTTGAAGCAAGCCTTAGATTTATACTAACGTTAACATTGTATTTTTTATTTTATTTTAGGTAAACTATGAAAATGGTAATTCAATTATGTATTTTATTGTGACTCAACTATTAATTTTCTTTATTTAATCATAAAACTATTTAAAATTAATTATTTTAGTCACTTTCAATTAATGTAGGGCCTTTTTATTGGTCTAATAACAAAATTAGTCCTCTAATATTTACACATTTAATCAATTTATCCTAAATATAAAAAATTTAACAAATTTAGCTCTTAATGTATACAGTTTCGTCATTTTAGTTCGAATTCTAAAAAAAATAAAAATTTAACTATTAACATTTACAAAATTTATTAATTTAGATATCAATATTGATCATTATTGTTACATTCGTTAAAAAAAGTTACAACTAATGAGGAAGTCCCACGTCACCATATAAATAAAATCTAATTAAATAAAAAATTATGTTAATATTAAATAAAATAAAAATATTCCTCTTCCTCCCTCACCCCGTCCCTCTCCGTCTCCCTCTCCTTCTCCCCCTCCCCCTCTCCATCTTCTCCGTTGCAATTCATTTAGCTAGAGGGACAAAGCTCGCTTTAGCACCCGCCGTACTTGCTAGTATTTGTAGAGACTTGTGTTTGTTGAAAGATGCAATTACTGCTTCAACCAAAATGGGGAAAGAGGAGGTGTTTAAGCTTTACCCTTGGGTCACCATTTCATCAATTAGCTCAGGTTTGGGCTTGGGAGAGATTTGCTGGGCTGAGACCAAAACCGAATTGTGAGCCAAGGTTGGTTCAATGGCATGATGTGAAGGAAAACGGTGGGAGAGAGGGAGGGAGGTATTTGTTTTAATTTTTTTAATATTAATGTAATTATTTTTATTTAATACTAATACAAATACTGATATTTTTTTATTTAAATTAGATTTTAATAATATGGTGATGTGGCGCTCCCTGATTGACTTTAAATTTTTTAATAAACTGTAATGATAGGGGTGAATTTTGATTACAGAATAAAGTTTAGGTACTTGGTTCGATCAAAAAAAAGTTTAGACACCTAACTTAAACAAATGACAGTTTAAGGGCTTCCTATTTAACTAAGCCTTTTTAATATTTAGAAGAAAAATAATAGAATGTGTAAATATTAGAAGGTTAATTTTGTTATTAGACCAATAAAAAAAGCTCATATCAACTTAAAGTGACTAAAATATTTAATTTCGAAAAGTTTAGTTATTGAATAAAAGAAATTAATAGTTGGTGATTATTTTTGTAGTGTTCCCATTTTTTCAACTTAGGCTTTGAAACTTTTTTGGGTTGACATTAGTCTTTAAAATTGACAATTTCTTTTTCCTATTTTGATCTATGTAATGATATAGTATTTTGAAATTGTGCCATGTCATTGTCTAAAATTTTCATTAAAAATTATAACTTTTTAGATGATCACGTGACATAATCTCATAATGCTACATCATCACATTGACAAAATGATAAAATCACTAAGTTCTAAGACTAATGTGGATAAAAAAATTTAGGGATTAAATTGAAGAAAATTGTCGAGTTAAAAAAATTACCAGAAAAATTTGATTAAAAAGAAAAAGAAAAAAAAAGAAAAAATAAAATATAACCGGACGAACCGAACCGAACAGTAGAAAAAGGCGCGCTTCAAAAACAGGGTTGGCGCCATCAGACAGTCCTCCTCTTGAAAAATACCACCGCGAGTAAAGTAAAACCCTGATATTCTCATCAGCCGCAGCCAACGGCGAAGATCGAACGGCCACATTCGTAACAATATATATAAAAAGACAGAAAAATACGAAGAAGAAGCAATACGGCGATGGCGGAAGTAGTTTCTCTGATGGACATCGACGAAGACGACAATCACCAGAAACAAAACAACTCTCAAAAGCTTAACAAGGGCAAAGGTCTCGTCACAGCCGCCGATACCAAACCCACTCCCTGGGTCGAGAAGTACCGTCCTCAGACACTCGCCGACGTAGCCGCTCACCGCGACATCGTTGACACCAGTAATTTCATTTTCTCTCTATACCTAGGGTTTTTCTTTTAAATGTATTTCCTGATTTGCTTCCCTCCTCCCACTTTTCTTTAAAGTTTTACTGTGATTATAGGGGTAAAGAAGGATAAATGATGAAGGAACGAAGTTAGCGACTTCGAACTTTTCGTATTCCTCTTTTATAGCTGTAATTTAGTAAAAGATTTTGGGTTAATATAAACAGTCTGCTTCGTTAATTGAAGGGATTCTGATGATATTTATTCGATATCTTGTAACAAATTATTTACTCGGTTTTTGTTGGTGTAAATTAGTTGATAGGCTTACAAGCGAGAACAGATTGCCGCATCTTCTATTGTATGGTCCTCCCGGAACTGGCAAAACATCTACCATTCTGGCTGTTGCACGGAAGCTTTATGGATCACAGTATCGTAATATGATTCTCGAGTTGAATGCTTCAGATGATAGAGGAATTGACGTTGTTAGGCAACAGATTCAAGATTTTGCTAGCACCCAAAGCTTCTCATTTGGGTAAATTCCTTTTGTTGTGTGCAATTGATATGCATTAGATTGACAACAACCACTGGCTATTTATGAGTTTGGAAATACAGAATTTACTTGTAGTTGTTTAAATCCAGCTGTTCTTTTGTGTTGCTGCTGATATTGCTCGGGCATTTGTGACTACCTTTTTCCAGAGCTTGTCATTTGATTATCTTAGGTTTGAATAAATGCTTTGCAAGGGTAACTTATTGATGGTTAATGTTAATATTCTTACAGGGCGAAGTCATCAGTGAAGTTGATTTTACTTGATGAGGCTGATGCTATGACAAAGGATGCCCAATTTGCTTTGCGTAGAGGTATAATGTTTTCTTGACCAGCTTTATCTCGATGACAAATTATTATTTCTTCATGCCTACGTTTGAATGACTGTCTGCAGTTATCGAGAAATATACAAAGAATACGAGATTTGCACTGATCTGTAATCATGTCAACAAGATCATTCCAGCACTACAGTCCAGATGTACCCGGTTCCGATTTGCACCTCTTGATCCTATTCATGTCACTGAGCGACTTAAACATGTTATACAGGCTGAAAGGTAACTATCATGTTTCATTTGTCTTTTATTTGTTTTGTGCTCAACTTTGGGTTGGAGTGAAGTTTTCCTAATTTAAGTGCTTTCTTGTGTGGTAAAGAGTTGCTTTACTGGGTGATAATCAGCTAAAATTATTCAAAGTATATGAGCTTACTAGAGTGCAAGATAAGTCTTGCTTGTAGTTTTTACCTATGCTTCCTTTTTGCCAATACTGTAACTCAATAGAAGTTTTCTTATAATTTATGTTCTCAATGTTTGGCTTGTTAAGGTTTTGCAGCTCACTTCAACTTAATTCAAAGACCCAGTTTGACACTTTGAGCCTTGATCACTTCCCATTTAAAACCTTATCACCCTGTTGATTTGTCAGATTATAATTAACTTTTTCCTGCTTCCTGTTGTTAACAACTGTTCATAATCTAGTGCTCCTAATTATTGTTCTGCTCCAAATTGAGCTAGAACTTTTGATTTTCAAAAGTGCCACTAGTTTAGCTGGAGTTTGCATTTTTCGGGCTTGGTTCAAGCTTGCATAAATATATAACCAGTTGTGAGTTGAAAGTTTTAAAGCGTAGCTTGGCTCAAGTCATTTGCAATTTTTTTTATTAGAGTTGTAAAAGAATGAAAATCCGTGTGTTAACATATTTAAATGGCTTTACCTTTTGTTCTTTGGATCATATCTTTGAATCTTTCACCTGAATACGGTTACCAATTTTCGCTGCATTCGACCAGGCTTGATGTACCTGATAGTGGCTTGGCAGCACTAGTACGGCTTAGCAATGGTGACATGAGAAAGGCTTTGAACATTTTGCAGGTGTTTAAACTACTTATTCCTATACTGTTTCTGTGTAAATTGGTGTACAATAATAGTTACTTGTTTAAGAAGCGTAAGTCAGAGAAACAACAGGTTGGCTTCGATCTGTTATTTGCTTTGTGGCAGAAGTGGTGTTACATTACCACATTATCTCATTGCTCTTCAGAGGGGTGGTGTAGCCTTGTCTAATTTATGTGTTTAGGTGATGTGAACGCTAGTTTTAATTGGATAGGATGGATTTCTTTTTTCCACTTGGGGAAGGGGGATTTAAAGCAGGCTCCTATGGGGATGTCTCTGAACCAAATGCTCAAGTGCATGAATAGACATTATTTTCCTTATTGACGGGGATTTGGGCGAGTAAGATGCCTATTTTTATGAAGTGGTCGGTGTTATTCATGAATGTGCAAGATTGGCATTGTTAATGACTTTTTTGCTGCATGCAGTCAACACACATGGCTTCTCAGAAGATTACAGAAGAAGCCGTGTATCTCTGTACTGGAAATCCGTTGCCAAAAGACATCGAGCAAATATCTTACTGGCTTCTGAATGAATCATTTGCGGAGAGTTTCAAACGTATTTCTCTCAATCTCTCTGTTGTGCAATTAGTAAAATTCTTGTGTGTAGATCTACTTTTTATTCTCTTTAAAACTGTTTCTTTATTCTTTGGTTAACTCTCTGTAGGAGTATCTGAAACAAAGACCAGGAAAGGGTTGGCCCTGATCGATATTGTAAGGGAAGTGACAATGTAAGTGCCATGTCTGTCTTGACTTATAAATGGCTACTCTTTAAAATTTTTTTTGGGTGATTATTCATGCACTACATTTTTTAACAGGTTTGTTTTTAAGATTAAAATGCCCTCAGATGTTCGAGTTCAGTTAATCAATGACTTGGCAGACATAGAGTAAGTACTTATATCTGCTGCTACTGCTCTCTCTCTCTCTCTCAGCTAACACATAAATAATTGATAAATATTTGATGCTCTGAACAATGAATGTATCATAAAACTGGTTATGATTATAAAAGAACCAAAAAGAAAGAGAAGTACGCCCAAGACAATTTGGTAAATAAGCATAATTTATTTAGTATATAGCTTAAGACTTTTATTGCAAGTATTATGAAGTGCTTGATTTGGAGTTTCATTTAGAGCATTCTTAGCCAAATGATGTTTTAGCTCCATTAGTTGATTTTATTTGTTATTGCTAGCCACCACATTTGAGATCTTGTATTTCCTTTACTAAGGCTTTTTGTTAGCTGTTGGAAGTTTTCCTTTTTCCTTTTTGGCCAAGTTTTTTTTTTTTTTTTTGACAAACTTTTTGGCCAAGTTGTTGAATGTTCTAATTGGGGCCTGAATGTGGAACTTTGCTTCATCAACATAAATACGCTTAGATAGGAGATTGAAGAACAATTGACTAGTAGATGGTATGTAAACCTGTAAAAATGCTATTGGCATCGTTTTAGAATCATGAAAGAAGTGACGATTAAATATCTCTTTGTTTTTATATGTTCAAAGAGATGTTAATTTGATAATCATATTTCATTCTGTTCCAGATATTGTATAATAGGTGTTGATTGTGGAAAGTATATCAGATAGTAGTAGCTAATGGCTTCAATTGATATGTCTTACCATTTGCAGGTATCGATTGAGTTTTGGGTGCAATGATAAGTTGCAACTGGGATCTCTCATTGCTATTTTCACAAAAGCTAGATCTGCCCTAGTTGCGGCAGTGAAGTAGCTGTTTCAAGCTTGGCCTTGTTTCTTCTCCCAATCTCATAATGTTCTTTCTGTATGATTTAAGCCTCCGACAAATAGAAAGTGTTTTTGCTTATGTAGTCCATGAGTCGTGAATACCTAAAGAATGTAGTTTTCAGGCCCTAAAGATGTTTTTTTTTTTTTTTTTTTTGCAGTGATTTTTGCTCCTTATGAGCTCTCAGATCCTTCATGTTTTGCTTCTTAAACAATGCTTAGCTTATGATAAAGTGATTTATTTTGAGGGAACAAATGAGGATCAAGTTTTGGAGGCATTGCATCTTCATTGTAGTTCCACATGGTTCTTTTTCAGTGCACCTTTCAGATGTAGTAAGTAGAGGACAAGAGGCCAAGGTTAGGAAGTAAATATAGTTGCCCTGCCCCTAATCAGTCAAAAGCGAGTACGACTTTCTTGTACTTTGCATGTCAGCCATTACTGCAACTACGTTATACATTTTGATTGATTGGTTTTTTTTATTTTTTAAATCTCATCATATCATAGGGATGCAAGTGAATACAATCAACATTTTCTATAACATTATATATTTTTCTAAGGTTTTGATGATTATTATACATCTATGGTGATATTTGAGATTTAGATAATATTTGGTTATTATTTTGAAGTTAATAAAGTATAATATTTATTAATCAGTGAGATTTAAATTATAGGTTCTAAAAAAAAATTACAGGATGCAATTTTCATTTATTAAAAAAATATTTTTACTAATAAACGAGATTAATAATTTTTTAAAATTTAAATATTTATTAAAAATATCTTAATTAAATTTTTTAATAAAATTAATTTTATTAAAATGAGAGAAATTATTATAAAGAATTAATTTAGAAAAAAAAAATTCTACGTGTAGCTTATGGTGGTTAAATAGAAAATTGTTTAAAGAATAAAAATAAAGCATAAGAATTTAATTATCCATGAAATGCTTTTATAAAATGTTATTGTAACTGTTATAGAAAAGATTCAAATGATGGATACTTCGTTATGCTGGCAGATAAAAAATATTAGGGTTGATAATTTCCTCGTTAAAATATGCTATAATTAGTTAATCTTCTAGTATTAAAATTACCATCGGTAATTTTCGTCAAAAATTGTCAAATCTTATGCAATATGATGAGAACAATCTAATCTAATCAGACTTAAAATTTTTAAATCAGAAAAAGTAAGAAAACTTAAATCTTAACATGTTAAATAGACTAATTTCAAATTTTGTAAAAGTACAAAGTACAAGGACCTTCCACATATCAATGGTAAATGCCTTTTCTTACCGGTTCATGTTGTAATACTTTAGTTATATGTACAGCGAATATCGACACCCAAAATATGACGCATATTAAAAAAGAAAGGCACAAAACACAACCATTTCCACCATTAAACAAGGCAGAAATTCGTGTCAAAAAGAACCCATTTTCAATTTCATCACATTTTTTGCAATGCATTCATCCTTTAAACAACACTTAACTCGCTTGTCCCTAAAGACTGATCTGTACAACTTTTAAACATCTTTTATGCTCCCTACACTAAAGGAACCTTCTTTGATTTCCCTTTTTTTCGTCTCAAATTAATAAACATTTTATAATTTACATCCTTGAACCATTTACTACAAAAACTGGACCTTTGACAGACATATATTATACTTGAAAACAAGCAAACCCAAACTCCTATTATATTGTTCCTCACGTGATTTCATTATGATTGCTTGTAAAGAAATGAGTATGTCACGCCTTTCATATGTTTTCATCATTTTCCATCCTGTTGGACCAAATTATCTCGATTTCAAGCGTTCTGGAAGACCCATCTTTGTTGCTATCATGATTCAGGCTGAATAAACCACTGTATACTCCCTCTGTTACGACTTTGTCGATCTGAATAGTCACCCTTCCTAATGTTGTCTGAAAAAAACATCTCTATCAGAAATCAGAAAGCAATACCAAAGATATGAAAATAGAACTATTAGCACTTTTTTATCCCACTACAAAAGGAAAACTTTTCATCTAAGTGCACCAAGTACCATCGACAACTGAATATGATACTACACTCAGCATTAGATCTCGAAATCTATTTACCTTCCCAAAAGTATTTTTACTTTTGCATATGATATGGAGTTTTTGTCCCTTTGGGGGCACATCAAAAGCCCATGTGAATCCTTCTTTCCACTCGGGAGTAGTACTGTGGTTCACGACCTAATCATAGTACAAAACCGCTCATGTTAAAGCATGTGCCATTGATAGCAATGGAATAATACATATTCAGCAATGCAAGGATACGGTTATAGCTTCGTATTTTTCCATCTGATATAAAATGCAGATTGGACAATTTTACAAAAAGACTGAAGATCTAGATGTGCTAATAAAATTTTCATGTGCATCAATGTTGTAGAACATATTTTGATGGATAAATGAAATGATAAGCACTGACTTTCTTGATAAATCTATACTAGAAAATCCCGACAAGGTGATAAATTCATGCATGCTATACAAAGCGGCAAAGTCAGAGGCCAACAAGTAAAATAAGAAGTGATAATATTCCAAAGGCTCTATTTTCTATACCCTGGCCAATGATCATTAATGCAAAAATGCAACCCCATAACAATATTAGAGATGAAAAAGGCCAGGAAATGGAGAACTTTCAAGGATAAGGAACAAACTGTATTCCATTTGGCCCTAGACCAAACTTAGGTACCATATACAGTTTATTCCAATGACTTTCAGATAGAACTCTTACCTTGGTTTGCCGGGGTGGTCCATTACCGATTGTCAATCGGCAAAATGCATTTGTGGCTCCCATGGCTTGCTTTAGGTTGTTACCACGCTTGATGGTAACAGTCAAACAGCCTGGCAAGCAGTGCAATAGGCTATCTGCTCTCTCATGGAAACTTGGAGGACAGGTTTTCATCAGCATTTGCAAGATAGGAATTGCTTCAGCTGCAATCATTGATTGAGATCTTGCAATTTCTATTGGCATGGTTGACCAAGAATGTTTTAACAAGCACATGGTGTCTAATACAGATTCTTGGGCACCCTCACTCCCTGACTTTAGTGCTGCTACGAGATGGGGAATACACAGGGTAGCTGCTTCAGAAATTTGGAGCTTAGGAAAGTTGGCGAATATCACATTTAATGTTCTCAAGACTTCTTCATTAATAGTTGCATTAGACCACAATTCTCTCTCTAAGGCAGCTGCATGACAAAATGACTACACATTTCAATATTATATGCAATGTTGAGAACCAAACGAGAGGGAAAGAAGGAACTAGTACAAAGAGAGAATAAAAACTTATTCTAGATATTGCTTGTTGGCCAGAAGCAAATATGTGGATTTTCAATTAACCAAAAAAAAAAAAAAAATAAAATAAAGAAAAAGATTTAATGACACATCTAAACACTTCAAATTAAAACAAAAAAAGCATATCACCTGTCAAAGATCTGATGAGCTCGTTTGATACGTATTCTTGAAGTGTGTGATTAGAGAATAAGAATTTGATCAGCAGTGCTGCCTGAGAAGCGACTTCTGAATTAGGAGAAAGTAAAAGTTCCTGAATAACTAATATGCCACCTGCTTCAGCAACAGCTCGCCTATTAGTTCTACTCCGCATGACAAAGTTCTGCAATGCACAAATTGCAACCATTTTCATGTCTTCTGTTGGCTGATCTTCAAGCAAGCTTACAAGTGCACGACATGCAGAAACAGAATCACTTGCTCTAGCATGTCCTTCATGCTGGGAGAGGTCTCCAAGAGCTAAAGTTGCAAGGAGCCTGCCAGATTCTGATCTTGTCTGCGGATCTAACAGGTACTGTGCTAAGGGTGCAATGGCGTACTTAGAAACCTTCATCTCTCGTATCCTTACATTGTTAAATAAAGCTTCAAGCAGTCTGCCGGAAGCTTCTTCACACTGGTGAGATCTTAGTAGATTCAACAATGCATCTATAGCTCCAGCTTCAGTCATCTGTTCAACACTTGAAGGATCACTCCTTTCATGGACAATCAAGGCATTGAGAGCCACGGTAATGGTGCTCTCCAGTGTGGAGTGCAACATTTTGACCAGAACTATTATAGGAGCTTTAAAATAGTACTCAGCATTGGAACGCAGAACATTGGAGAGAATCAAAGCAGTTGATTCCCAAAGCGCATGAGGAGGCTGAGGATCATCTTGAATAATGACTTTTGAAAGCTCAAAAACACCTCCAGCATCAGCAACTGCCTTTGGCCAACTAGCAGAGATCTTTTCCAAAGCTTTAATTGCTGTTTGCTGCAGATTCAATATTCCAATTCCAGCAAGCTGTACCAGCGGCACAACTGCATTTTTCGTTGTAATGTCTTGCTGGAAATGTTCCTGTGCAAGAAGATGGGTCAATAATTCTGTTCCAAGCTGCTGAATAGCTTGAGATGGAGATTCCAAAAATGAAATCAGAGGCTCAATGACTTGACTGGGAGTCAATTTCAGAGCTGCAAGGCTTTGTGGCTTCTCCAAGATATTTACAAGTGCTTGCAAGGCACTGTGCTGTCCCCACAAACCAAAATCTGGTCGAAGTAAAACCATGAAAAGAGGCTCTATTATTTTCGCAGCATCTGAACTTCTAGCAATGGCGCTACTATTTGTCAAAATCCGGAACAACTCTGCGATTGAGGATGACAATGAACTGGACGCGAGAGGGAGTACCTCAAGACAGTTATCAATAACTCCAGCTTTGACCATGTCTGATTTGAGTGGCGTGCGGTCTTTTCCCAACTTTATGAGTGCACATATGCTGGCCTCGATAAGCTGATGGTTTCTTCCAGAAATCAAGCCAACAAGGAGATCCACAATGTCATATGCTGCTGCAAGCTCCACCTGTTGCTCATCATCCAACAATCTCTCAAAAGCATGGACTCCAGACTCCACTGCAGTACTAGTATCAGACTGCATAAGAGTAATAAGGGGCTGTATGCATTCGGAGGCTATAGGATCTGCTCTAAATTTAGTATGTCCAAAGAGAACAAAACAAAGTTGTGCAGCATTTGTTTTCAATTCCAATGATGAAGCCGAAGACAAGATTTTGTGTAGACTCTCGAGCGGGTTTCCTTCCACATCAGTCATTAAAGCCGCTTTTGAAGCATTCCCACAAGTTAACTTGATCAAGGCAACAAGAGCAGCCTCTTGCTCACTCTCTGATGCAGCACATAGCATGTCAACCAATGGTTGTACGGCCTGCCTGGCTAACTCGGAATCAATAACATGTTCAGCATAAAAAATTTGATGAAGAGCCCTCGCAGCACTGAACCTAGCATTTTTAGAACCCAGGCGCAGAACAGCTATAAGTTGATTCAAGGAACTAAGTGATGCCTCATATTGAATAAGTTCTTGATTTCTAAATAATATCCTGAGCAATTCGCATATATCAGCCTCTGTTGAGTCTTGAGGACTCAAAGACAGATATTTTGTTAAAGCATCAAGGGCTCCAGCTTCGCCCATGATTAATTTATTTGTATCACTTCCATCTGCAATGCGGGTTAAGAGTTGAACAGCAATTGGAGGAGCTCCAGGCCTATCTGGTATTGGTCTCAGGAGATCCACTAAAAGAGGAATAGATTTCCGTGCGGTAGAGCCAACTCTCACATCTTCAATTTCAAAAAGATGTTCTAAAACAACTTGACCAGGATTTCGTACAAGAGAAAACTCTTCAGACAAGGTAACTAAATTGGGCATATCCGATTCCCCATAGCCAATCAATGTTATCATTCCAGCAACTGCACCAGAATTTGCAATGACAAGACTTATTCCCTTGCTTCCGTTAGAAACTAGACTGGCCATTGCCTGAGCAGCAAAATATCTGTCAATAACTTCTTCAGATCTCAACAGAAGAGCAAGTGACGGTATGATGCGCATGGTTGCTGGAGATAAAACAACATTTTCATCTTGGAACAAAATAGCTAGAAGCAGGGCACTTATCCATATACCTTCTGTATCCTCAAATTCTGCCTGTAAATAAACAGTTTTCAGCTAGGCTACCAAAATTTTTGGCAAGGAATCTTATGTACCAACATACATGATGGAAAATCATATCAATGAAAACAATTTATGCAATGATTTCAGGAATATGGTAATTTATATTTTTATCTATTCAGAACACATTAGGTTTTGTCATATATATAGCAAAGAGGGAGAGAAGGAGAGCCATACCAGAGGATTGGAAGCATAATTTGCAAGCTTGTCAGATAGAACCTCAAGTCCACCAGCTTCCATTATGGTAATTCTGTTTTTTGGAAGACATGAAGACAGTATTAACAATAACCACAAAGCAACGGTTCCACCCAATACAATAGCAGGATCAGGGACATCAAACTCCTCGCCTTCCTGGAATGCGGTCCTTTCAATAAATTCTCTTGGGGCTCTACCTCTGACCTCAATTTCTAAAGAGGTACATCTTGAATTCTTCTTTGCCATATCCACTAAAGCTTCTATGAGAGGTTTTAAATACCCAGACCGATCAAGTACATCCACTGACTGCTGTTTATGTTCTTTTGCAGTACATGTGAGAAGTGCAGCTCCTCCAACTCTAACTTCCAAATTGGCAGAGTTCATTGTTCTGTCGGCTAATGAACATATAGATGTTGATCTCGCAACCAATAGATCACTGAGAACAACTGGTTGATCCCCACAAAGCCTAGACAAAATTTCTATGGACTTATCTTGAAGTGGAGGAGGCCCCTCAGCAAGGCATTGCACAAGAGGCTCTAAACTTGAAGGATCCTCAGCAAGCACAGACCAAGGTGGATAAGTTAAATTCACACCCTTTTTTGTTCTAGACAAGAGTGCAACCACTTCTAAAACATCTGCAGCACCAGTGGTGTCCATATCCATTGCATTTAAGGAATCAACAAGTGCAAGAACAGCAAAACGACACTGAGAATTTCCTAAGAGCACATCACTGACTGGAAAATGCTTTAGTAATTGATGAAGAGCCCTTGATGAATTCTTTTTACCTTCTAAACTTCCATCTCCCAGCACTCTTGTCAAAGCCAAAACAACATCTTCAGCTAGTGCTTCAGCAGCAATATGAGAATCAGAGAGAAGATTGGCCAAGGCAGCAACAGCAGTTTCAGCAGCACCAATGAGAGAAGTATTTGCTAATTTAATTAGAGGTTTGACATCTGCTGCTGCAATATAAGACATCTTATTAGCAGCTTTAGACTTGCTTGGGTGAGAAAGAGCACCCAACACTCGAGCAGACTGAGTTGCAACAACTTGAGCCTTGCTAGTCAAAAGCTTCATGCAAGGTTGTACAATTTCATCAGCTACAAGACTATCGCATATATCTTTTCTTGTACTAAATAGATCAGCTAGGACAGAAGCTGCATATTCTTGAGTTTCTTCATTTGAGGAGTTGAGAACCTGGACAAGAGATTTCAGTCCTTTGTTAGCTGCAGATCCCTTAAACACAAGATCCTGATGTGGTGCCATTGTGAGTACATGGCCCAAAATTCTAATTATATGGGCCTTTGTGATTGGAGTATCTCCCAGGAGCAAAGCTAGCAATTGATTAATAGTGGCAGAATCAGCTGTCCGGACAAGCTTTGTAAGAGCCTTAGCTGATGCTTCCTGTCCTTTTGGTCCACCACTTCTTAAGAGCCATAAGAAAGCTGGTACCGCACCTGCACTTTCAACGCAGGCACGGATATCTTCACTGTGACAGCATAAATTCCATAGAATATGTGCAGCATCCTCCCTTGCCTTCTGAGATCCCATCTCCAGCAACTGCACCAATGGAGGAATCCCACCAGCAGCAGTAATGGCCCACTTGCAGTCATCAACCTGATCAGTCAGGATGGCTAGCAACTGTACTGAATGCTCTTGGTGCTGTTCGCTGGATAAGCCCAACAATGATATGAGCAACTGAATACCTTCTCGGTTGCCAATAGCATCCCAAACACTGACTTTGTCACAGCATAAGCTGGTTAAGGAAAGTATTAGATGCTCCTGGATATCAGCAGCAGCCATTGTTATGAGTCCAATAAGCACCCTTTTTGCTTCTGCATGATTGAGCCATTGTGAGAGGTACGTGTTACCATACAAGCTTGCCATGGCCTCAAGGACGCGATCTTGGACTAGCTTATTATCACGAGGCTTGAGTAACATAACTAATACATCCTCTATCTGTGCTACAGCAAAGGGTTCCTCATCAAGACCAGTAGTCTGCTCAAACACCATTACAGCGTAAGCAAGTGCTCCAATTATGTCAGTAACCGGTGCAGCTAAGCGAGAAGATTTTGATAATTCTCCAAGATAAAGTATCAAAGCAGACATCCCTCCACAGATATTTGCTAAAGCGTGTGTTGCATGGCGCTGCAAAGCTTGGGCATGCTCTCCTTGCATGCACTCTTTAGAAGGAGCAACAACAGCCCCAATAAGAATATGAATACCATTTGCATCTACGACTGCCTTTTTTGTTGCAGTTGACATTGAAGAAAGGGCTTCCAAGGCATCTGCAGCACTTGAACGGACAGAAGTATCATTATTTTGACCTACAAGCCGAAGCAAGGCTTTGACAGCTCCAGAATCTATAACTTTTGGGATGCTATCACTGAATGCCAACATCAATCTGGCCAAAAGGGAAGCTGCATTGGATTGGGCAGCAGAATTATCAGAAGAGAGAAGACCCACAATTACATCTACTCCTCCAGCCTTAAGTGTTGCTCTCCAATAACCATCCTTCTCACTGCAAAGGTTCCTCAAAGCTCCGGTAACAAACCCTTCTACCACTTTGTCCTGCTTGCTTTTTGGACTGAGTTGTTCCCATAAAGTTGGCACAACACCTTCTGTAACAAATATTTTCATACCAACATGATCATCTGAAAGACCACCAGAGGAAACTTCAAATATTGCCTCTGCTGCTGCCTTCCGGGCCTCAGTTGATTCAGACTTCAAAAGCGAGAGTAATGGTGGAATACATCCACCTAGAAGCACCTTCAGCCGTAAGTCCTCATCTTTGCATAACACAGTCAGAGTTGCAGCAACATTGAGTTTTGCTAAAGGGGTGCCGCTCCTGAGAATGGATATAAACAATGGCATTGCTTGGCCATGGGAACCAATAAGTGTTCTTGCCTCCTTTCTTTCTTTGGCAATACTCAGCACACGTGCTGTAATAAGTTCTTTCTCACTTGGTGAGGACGTGTAGGCATGCAGTTGCTCAATAAAACGAGCAACTGCTGCCACTGTATCGTCAGAATCATCCACTCCAGTCGTTCTATTCAAATCCCTGGATATGAACAGTCAATTCATTAGTCCAAAAATGACATTAACAGAACCAACCAAACTACAGATCCAAACCACTTAGAACTGTCAGAATAAATGAAAATGCATCAGATCTTTCAATTAAGACTTCAGGGATGATTTCTACAACTGACTTGTTATATTCATTTCTTTGATTCCATTCTAATAATTTAGTAAACTAACGACTCACATAACTCACCTAAGCTTCGATGAAGATAAGGGTCCCCATTCTCGCGGTTCAGGGGACGGAGACTTTGACATTACCAACAAAGGCCACTTTAGCTTGCTCCTCGGCTTCCTGCAGAACCAGAGAAACAAACATTCAACTAAAAGAACCCTGGATCAACAGATGAAGTCCGGAAAGATCTTATATAGAGAACACAACATGTTCATTGCAGCTTCTTTTTCTCCTATGTTTCTTTTTTCAGAAATAACATTCACCAAATGTTCAATTTCACCACAATTATGAAATACAATATCAATAAAAACTTTCCTTTACCAGATAAAGAAAAAGAAAAGGATAAATTTTAGGCAATTCCCATTTCCCAGATATGAAAACGTAACAGCTTAGACATAATCGCATAGCCAATTATAATCCAATTCCGTATCTTCTGTAAGAAGTAAAAAAAATAAAAAAATAAAGCCAAATTAGCTGTCAAATTGCTATCTTTGAACACGCAATTAAAAAAGTTACCTTTGCTGAAAATGCAAATGCCGAAGAATGCTCTTTCCTTATGACCAATCCCAAACCCTCTGTTTCTCAGCCCAGAAGCAACTTCAGCTCTTTAATCCTTCACCATTTAACCCAGTTTTAGTACAAAATAACTAAAACCCATAAAATGTAGCAATCCTATAAGGCTAACTCAAACTCCTAAAGATAGTGTCTTTTTTTGGTTGACTCTTTGTTTACTAAGTATCGAAATCAAAAACCCAAAATCCAGAAATGAAAATTGAGTTGAAAAGGAAAATCAGATCTCAAATATAAAAAAAATGTAGAATTAAAGGAGATTAATAAGAGTGATATCATTGTTTTTTTATTATTCAATGGAAATGTGATGACCAAATATAAATTGACAAAGAGTACAGAGATCAAATCACAATTAGGATTTAACAGAATCTAGGGCTAGGAAAAACAAGTGTTCTTTCTCAACTGTCATCGATATTTTTAGAAAAAAAAAACCTTTTTTTTATAAAATGAAAAAAAAAAAAAAGAAAGGAAGAAGAAGAAGAAGAAGAAGAAGAAGAAGCTCTATTACCTTAAAAATCAGAGCAAATGAGAGCTCCCCAAGTGTAAACATGCAGTCACAGAGAGATGCATACAGAGGGGTATCAAAAAGGAGTTTAAGAGAAAGAAAGAGAGAGAAAAATAGTACACAAAAGCAAAGAGAGAGAAAGTCTGGGTCATTTCATTTCATTTCATTTCTTTGTCATTTTTCATTTATATTTTTTTTAACAAAATTAAATGTCATTTTGTCTGGTAGAGTAAGTTAGAAACAGTGATGAAATTAACTGTCATTTTTTTGGTACTATTAACAAATTTAAAATATTTGATATTTTTGAAAATAATATTATACTAAACACAAAAAATTAAGTAATATATACATATATAAATTATAGGATGTTTTCTTTTAAATACTTAAATAAAAAATTTGAAAATTATGGTGTTTGAGGTGAAAATACTATCATAGTAATATTTTATATAAAATAGAAAAAAATAAAAATAAAAATAAAAATATACTTATATTAATATTTTTTATTTATAAAAATAAATTTTTTTAGTAATTTTTCAATTGGGATTAATTATCCTTAAATAATAATATAAATTAAAATAATATAAAAAATTATATAAAATAAAAAAATTACAAATATATGATACGAAGGTATAAATTAAAATATTGAAAAATTTCTAATAATTGAATTCAAGTATAATTATGATGTTTGGTAATTATTATAATGAGTGAGTTTCAAGATAAATGTTAGCGAATATATTTCATTTATATTCTTCGAGAGATATTCTTGTTATCCTCTTCAAACCTTATAAGGATTAAGAAATGAAAAAATATAGTATGCTTAATAAATAATTAAAATGAAATGTTTTAATATTTATTGTTTTAATTGTATTTAATATGCATATTAACTTTTTAGTTAATATAAATTTTTTAACAAAAAAAGTGTTGAATATAATAAGTAGATAATACTTATCACTTAATATGAAAAATATTAAATTGATTTTATTTTTCAAATTTTTTTATTTTTGATATAAATTATTTCTTCATTTTATTAAAAATTAAAATAGTCAAAATTTATCATTAGTTTTTATCAAAATAAATACTATCATATTAATAATATTAAAACAGTAATTTTTTTAAAATTAATATTTACTATTACTAAACAAAATAATTATGTTTGATCTTAATTTTACTCATATCTCAAATAGTACTAATAAAATTTAATATTTAATTTTTTTCAATTCATCAAACAAACCAACATAAAATTAATCATAATGATTTTTATATTTTTTATTTTCTTATATATAATTATACTATGCAAAACAATCATGTTTTTAAAATTAAAATTAAAACTCTAATTTCTTTTTAAAGGAAAGAAACTCTAATTTTTTTGGCATAATCTATATAATATTATTGATAAAATTATTGATTGAGTTGATGTTATGGATTATTTAGGTATCAATTTGGATAGAAAATGATTAATATACTCTTTTATTAAATGATTATTACTATTATTTTGATGATTTTTTTTTATCTTTTCATACTTTATATGGTTTTAAAATAAAATAAAAAACTAAAACTAATGTTTGATAAATTTATAAATAATTTTTTTACCATTATACCAATAATAATTCTTACATAAATTTCGAAAAAAAATATATTTTGAACATAAAATGTTTCCCCATCAAATTTGTATATCTATGTTATTAATAAAACTCAGTTGGTGTCACGGGTTAATTAAATACCAGCTTGATTAGAAAATAATTAATATACCCTTTTATTAAATAACTACTATTATTATTTTGATGACCTTTTTATTTTTTCATACTTTTATATGGTTTTAAAATAAAATAACTAAATTAACATGTCTAAGGATTGAACCCATGTTATATTATTAGTTGTAAACCTTATATTTTATTATTTATTGTATGTTATTTTTAAACACACATTTATGTTCTAAATACATGATTTTTACACGTATACACACGTGTGATAGGATTTCTAGTAAAATACATAGTTGTTAACATTTACTCTCTTTTTCCACTTATTTTTTATACTCTTAACCTTCAAATTTCAATCAATTTATTTTTTGTTGGGTAGAAAAATTATTAAACTGATAAAATTTTAACGATGTGACATGATAACTTACATGACAATCTATCTATGTTTCATATAATTAAAAAAAATCAAACTATTCATAAAAATATAAAAGAGTATTCACGTAAAGAATGAAGTATACGCTAATTGTTATGCAAGTTATTATGTTAATGTCATTAAAATTTTAACATTTTGATAAACTTTTTCGTCTAAAAAAATGTAATTTGATTAAAATTTAAAGAATGTTATAAAAAGGGATATAGAGTAAAAATGATGCAAACATTAATACTAAATTTATTATTACAATTTTTGTTTTGTGTTTTTTTGTTTTTTCGCTTTAAGCCTTTCTCTTCTTTTTTTTTTTTTTTTTTGCCTTGTTTTCACTGTAATTGGTTGATGCTCACAATGGTCCTTTTTGGCCCTCTCTGAGTTTTGCTTTAATGATCTTCACAATGATAGATCTTGAAATTAATATTTGGGAGTCTAACTAAAATTTTAAAAAGTTTTGGAGGATTAATGAAAAAGTTTAAAAATTTTGGTAGTTGTAACTAAAACTTTCAAACAAAAAAAAAATAAAAAATTAAAGGCTTAATGAAAGACAAAAGATTTTGGAGGGATTTTATTAAAAATTTTGAAAGATTTAAAGAAAAATTTCAAATTGTTTGGGGCTTAATTATTTTTTTTTTAAATTTAAGGGTTTAAAAAAGAATTAAAAAAATAATTACATTAATTTAAGATACGAGAGATCTCATTTAGGACAGTTTTAAATAATATCAAACCCTCCTCTATATCAAAAGCCATTTTGATAGTGCAATCAACATCTTTATTAACCTATTTAGGAACGTGTTGTAAGAGTCATTGTTCAACTTTTATCAACAGTTATTAAATTTACCTGATCAAAGCATAATTCAAGAATATCGTGAAAGAATTCTAAGTAACCTTCACTACCTCTACACGAACAATCTAGATCAACGCTCTTTCATAAAACGACTCTGCAGAATAATCAAATCATCTGGTGTGCAATCGGTGTCTTTGTCACTTTGGAGGCAAAGGTTTGGACCGAGATTCTGTAGCATCAAGCTTACTCTGCTCGTCTTAATGGCTGATTGCCAACGTTATCGACATTGAGCTCACTTTCAAAATTATTGGGGTTTCACTATTTTTTTTCCCTTTTCAACGGTCAAAGTCGTGAAAAGGAAAAAACCTAAGGAACTGAAAATCAAATCACAAAATTATTTTATTCATGAGAAATGCCTACAAAAATATGCATAATTGTTTTTCCATTAAAAATAAATAAAATACAAGAAATGTTGGACAACACGAGTTTGCAATGCAATTTGTTTTTAATTAGTCTAGAAATCAATGAAAAGAAAAAACAAAACAAAATGTGTTTTGCATGTCTGTCAGCTGTCATGTAATAAAAATTTATATATCTACATCTCTCTCTCTCTCTATAAATATAAAACATAATAACTGAGCATGTTTTGGCATTAAAATCTTTCATATTTTCTGAATCACATATGGTTCATCAGTTCACCATTTTCCCTATATAATATTTATTATCACCTATCTTATCAATGTCCGATTTTATATATGATATTGGTAGATCCAATCTACTAAAGCATCACTATAGATAAGTATTTTTTTTCATTGATATATGCAGAAGATATTTTATAAGATTTTGGATAAACTATAAAATTAATCACTTTTGTTTGTTTTAGATTATATTTTAGTTATTTATGTTTGAAATGTTACATTTTTAGTCACTTATATTATCGTTTTGTTACGAAGTAGTCACTCTGCTATTAAGCTCCGTTACCTCCTTAACGACAATCCTACGTGACAGTCCAAATGAGTTTTAAATGCCAACTTGGATGTCCAATTGGGATGTGAATATTTTCTTTAATTGAGTCAAAATAGAAAAGAAAAGTAAAAGAAAAAAAAGGATGCGAATAGTTTTTCTTTTCCAGTTCAAGGTGTAATTAATTTAAAATTTTCAATTTATTTAATTAAAAATCTATTTTTGTCTTTGGACATCCAAGTTGGTATTTAAAATCCATTTGAACTGCCATGTAGGATTACCGTTAGGGAGGTAAAGGAGCTTAATGATAGAGTGATCACTTCATAATAATACAATAACGTAAGCGACTAAAGCGTAACATTTCAAACGTAAGTGACTATTTTTATAATTTACTCTAAATTTTTTCTCAAATTTATTTTGATAAGTTTAAATATTTTTTAATTCAAATTGATGGGTTTAATTTATTTTTTAATCAAATAAAATTAAATCGGATTTAGATTTATCAAAGTAATATTCTAAAGGGGGTACAAGAATAGATAGTAAAAATAAAAAACCTTTTTTTTTTCTTTTTTTTTTTTTAATCATTGGTCAGTACTGGTTTGACATATTATCAGAAATCTTCATGGGATCTGTATTGTTTGGTAAGAAGCAAAGCACAGCACAGCATGTGCATGGATTGGCATCTGTTATTTTTATAATAATAAACAAATTGCTTTCTAAATTGTACTTATCTGTAAAGATCAATCTCTTACTTCTAAGCAATTTTTTTCCCTTTCTTTTTGGCTGTAAGAATCAATGGCAATAATCTATAAACTTTTCTCTCACAGGGAATTTAAAAAAAAAAAAAAAAAAAGAGGTTGGTATCTCTAGGCTGGATGAAGTAAAATGTTCAAGTTTTGTATATATGTTTAAAAATATTTATTTAAAAAAATTAATTAGGATTATTCATTTATATATGTTGACGGATAGGGTAGAACCGAGAATTTTAATTTTAATTTAGATAAATATATGTAACATTAATACAATATATATATCTAACCCGAATTTGACCCTATAGAGGAAATGTACATGCATTTTTTTTCCATTTTATTTTCAACCAAATGCAGTATTACTGTACAAGATCTAAACAACATTTTAATCTTAGCATTGATGGATGGATGATGAAATTTCAGTGCTGCAAATGGGGCATAGCTTCTTCATTTGAAGCCACTTGCTTATGCAATCCAAGTGATATGGATGTTTACAATTAGGAAGTGCAACTAGTCCTTCTTCGTTTTCTCTGTATTCCACTTGACAAATTACGCACCGATCAATTTCGTTCTCGTGTTCGATAGATGGGAACTTAACCGGCACCAAGCATGAAGAAATTTCCTTCTCGGATAACCCTCTTCTCTCTATTCCTATTAGTTCTCCCAGAGCGATCAATTCTTCATACGAAAAATCGTCAAGATCGATGTCATGTTCTTCAAAATCATCGTTGTCATCATCATCATCATCATCATTATCGTAGTCATCCTCGGAATCGTTGCTATCTTGTCTATTGAGGGACTCTAGGTTACCTCCATCTTCAATATACTCGTAACTGGTGGTGTTGTTTTGATCGCGGAACACATCGCTATCATCATCGACGTCGTTATCGTATCCATCCCTCTCGACGGTTTCGAGCAATGAAAAAACCCTTTCTTGTTCTTGCAATGCCAATGCGACCGCAAGATCCGAATCAATTAGATCAAGTTGGGTGAAGGGCAGCATTTTGGATGATTGTTTTGCTCCTTCGTTTTCCATTGAAATTAAAACGACACTTCTAATAGAAGTTTAAATATGTTTACTTGAAAAATTGCTGTATTATTATTATTATTCTGGATATAAAGATTGCGAATGTGGAAATTTAAATTTCAGATTAAGTTGTATTATTTAGTTAAAACCAAAATTTTTTAGTTAATCCTTCTGCTACTAAAATTTGCTTTTTGATTAATTTGATGTGGTTTGATGAATCCAACAGAATTAACCAAAAAAAAAATATTATTTGTTTTAAAGTTATAGTTTTTCTATTAGGCATTGCTTTTGGTATTTTGGACGAATAAAATCATGTTATACAAGAAGGTTTTAAAGTTAATTATTGTTTGGTTATTTGAAAAAAAAATCAAATTAACAAAAGTTTAATTGATTATGTTAATTCACCCGTGAATCAAAAATTAAAGGCAATGTAAAATGAGTTAATTTGGTTAATAACAAAAACATCTCTTATTTTGAGAGATAGTAACAAGATTGTTAGTTGTTTAGCTAAAGAGGCATGATGTAGGATAAATCAGTTGATTGTTCTTGGTGACCCGCCACAGAATGTGAGACACGTATTGGAAGAAGATATCCAACATGCACTATATTCAGAAGCAGAATATGTTAAACTTGATAGTTTTAGTTAATTGCTTGCTTTATTTTGTCAAAAAAAAAAATCATCCTAAATGAGTTAAACTAACTACTATTTTAGAGGAGTAGTTGTATAACCTCAAACACCAAACCTTTTATTCTACCATTGCCTCGTAAGTTAATAATAATGAAAGATTAATAAATTTATTTAAATGTAATTAAATCTTAATTATAATTATCATAAATTAATATTATTACGTTGGTTTTAAGGTTATTAGTATTTTTTTTATAATAATTATACTTAATTAATTAATTATTTACAAATCTTTCTATTAGCTGTTTGTTTTATTCAATAATGAAATATAATGTTATATTAATCTTTTAGTAATCCAAACTCGAATATGTTTCGAACATAAGAGTAGGTAAAACAAGTGAAGGTATTTTTTTACAATGATCTCCTGCTATGATGAGGCCTTCCCTTATAACTTGAACCTTTATGTGCAAATTTTGATGTATGTGTGACCCTAATGTCATGAACTGTGTTGATATGCTTAATGGGTTTCCTTTTATAAAGAGCATCTCTACTAATCCCTACATTAATCCTATGATTTCTAGGCCTTAAAGACCTTCTTAAGTGAACTCCTTTATAATTTCTTAATCTACCTGATACTGAATGATTGCTTACCTCCATTGGTCTAGAACTGCCATATGAAAAGCTTTCATCGTCTTCGCTTGTATCGGTTACTCTTTTTCTTCGCCTTGGTCGTCGTCTTCGTCGATCGATTCGCTTGATGTTTCGAAGCTTATAGCAGAGGAAAGTGCAACAAAATTCCCAAGATGAGAACCAGCATGAAATGCATCCCCATACCATTCTACACAGACCATGAGCAATGCATTGGCAAATACCCACTTTGTATAGCAGATAAAGGTATAAGAGAACTGCAATTCATTGGAAGGAACAATTGAATTTCTTAAATTAAAAAATGGAAGATGAAATGTTAGATTAGAAATATATACTTTGAAACTTACCGATATAGGATAAAACCAATACCATGATCAGTTTCAATATATTGGCAACACAAAAGTTCTCGATGTAACAGATTAAATCCCATGTTGATCCACAAATTGAACTGAAACATAATCCTCCAAACATGAAAAATAAGAATGCATTGCACAAAGAAAGGGGCAATTTAGTTTCTTAAAACAAAAGATTTGCTTAATCGAAGTTCATAATGACAAGATAAGAAAAACAAAAGAAAATCTATTACTCAAAACAACAATGAATTTTGAAGAGGCTTTGAAACGCGGTGATGAGTGATTCCAGGATTGAAGGAAATTTACCTGCAGGATTTTCCAGCAAGAAAATCGAGTGGGGAGCGAAAAAGTTTGCCAATGGCTTGGATGAAACCTGAAAAAACTGAACTGACCACGTTCTCCATCGTCAAAAATTTTCAGTTGTAATGGCAAAAGCCAAACTGTTTCTTATGGATTCTGATTAACTTTTTCTTTTTGTCGTATGGATTCTCATTAACTGCTCAATTCAGTTGGAGAATTTTAAATAATAAGCTAATTCAATTTTAAATGTATTAAATAAAAAATACATTTGTGACTTTTCTCGATAAAAATAACTATTCACCTTAACAAAAACTACCTTTACTTAATTTAATTATTATCATATAAAAAACATAATTTTTATTTAATAATAATGATATTTTATTCTACCGCTTTTTATCCATATATTGAATTCTTTTATAATTTTTTTTGCTGAAAAAATTTTACAAAATATAATTTTTACCGCAGTCAGGTTTTGTTTATAGATATATATCTCTTAAAGAGTGTTTGAGATTGAACCCATCTGTGATGGTCAAAGTGTTTATCATTTCAAGTGTAGTCTAAACTTAAGTGAATAATTGTTAAAGTTTTGCCCTAAAAAAAAAATTGTTTGAGATTCACGCTACGCAATTTATGTCTAATCTTTGAGTTTTTTACTTTAATTATACTAGCATTCATATCCCGTTATGCTGGAAATTTTATAAACTTCTTTAATAATTTATTTAATTAATAATAAAAAATAACTTTGAATTAAATTATATTAAATATCAATTTTAAATTTATGATAATTGTTAAGGATGGGATATGGTTTTAAATTGATTTGTAATCTATATGCATACCAATAATTTTTTAAATACATTATATATTTATTTTTAAAAGTAAAATAAAATAATCAAGTAATACAGTGTTTTTTTTAATTTTTAAATTGACTCATTTTGAAAAAGTATTTGAATATTTTAAAATAAATTTAAAGTTGAAATCGAATTATTATAACAAAGTGGATGAAATGTTTTTTTCTATACAATGTCTAGAACTATTCATAATTTTTCTCTCAACTCTTAAACAAGAGAATAAATGCCTTTCAACACGCTCGAATATGAAAAAAAAATATAAAATACTCCATATACACATATTTAAATATATAAAATATTCACAGAAATTTTTTATATTCAAAGCCCAACTAAGCATGTCAAAATTGACACCATTATTGGACAACCCCTACCTTCCCTTCTATTCTTACCAAGACACACAAAACCCCCCTGAATAAACAATAAATAAAAATGCTAAATATTAACAAATAAATGTTATATATATATATTTTCAAGTTATTCCACCTGAACCGTAATGAAGCTTTTGAAGAACCAACCTCAGTAAAGTAAATATAAGATGATGGACAATAACACAAATGTATACAATTATCATGACCCAAACAAACACCAGCCAGCTTAATCAAATTCAAAATGTTACATTAGAAAATCTAATGTGATAAAAATACAATAGTTGAACATCCAATCAATTACTATTATATTAAGATCAAGTTGTAGCCATCCGATTCCTAATGTTCGAACAGTTTGCCGTACTGCTTGCCGAAACTATGAAAATTATAGAAAAAAAATATCTGGCAAGTCGGGAGCATGGTTATAACAGCAACTTGTCGAGGCCACCTGGTTTGTCCCCCCTACTGCAGCAAGATGCTTGAGTCCAACCACAGTTGATGTTATCTCCAAATTAATCATCCCAAGAAAAGGAATTTCAGGCAAGCTTCTAGCATTCGGAACCTGAGAGAGATATCATCTTTAGATCTTGCTCTTGGAAAAACAATGAGCCAATGGTAAAGGCTGCTTGATGATAAGGTTCAAATATCTAATCTGAATGGAAAACGTTTAGGTGATTTCAACTGTTACTGTCTTCAATTTTGGCAGATTTTTTCTCTTCAATATCCCAAGACTGGGATGGTAAGAGGGCCTTTTGTGAAGGTAAATCGGCGATAAAAAGGAGCGTCTGAGCCCACCCAGCATACTCCCCATATTTGCTTACAAATGCCTCTGCCACACGGCTGCAAAGCTTAGGTGTCAAACGGGCACCAGCTAGCTCAGGAAGGAGGTACTTTGTAGCAATCTTGCACACAAAACAAGTAGAACATTTCCATGTTAGAAATTCATGGATGCGTAGAATAGAAAAGAAGAAAAAAAAGTACTTTCCTAGTGATCTTATCAATAACAATTTACAAGTATATACAATGATGCTATACCAATCCAATCCATATTCAAGAAGCGAATAGTAGAGAGGAACAACATGATATTAAATCGAGCATTTAATGGAGCAACGGTTGTTGATTCATATTTCGGCAATATAAATGTTCATCAGCTAAACATCGAATGCCCCTCAACTCATACAAGCAAACAGGTTTCCTTCAAATAGTGAAAGGATTTTAGCAAAAGCCCCAACACTCCCATCAACAACAGAAAGCAACATGATTTTGGATAGTTAAATCCACTTCCTAATCAAAGTTGGTATTGATTTAAGCATTAGCAACCTCAGTGAAGTCATTGGTACAGTGCTCACATATGTAACATGTAAAAGACTAGACTAACCACGCTGCACGACTAGCTATATACATAAAGCATACCTGCCACACATGCGTATCAACTGGAATGGCATGGTGCTGATCAAGAGAGAAGAGAGCAATACATGCTGCTACCTTGGGACCGACTCCAGGTAAAGTACATAGAGCATCAATGGCCTCTTGAAGATCCAATTTACGAAGAGAGAGAAGCCATTGAGCACCTCCATCCGGTTTTGATTGCAAAACATCAACCGTGCCAGTAATGTACTTAGCCCTGCTCACCCACATCATGAAATACCCACATAAGCCACGATTCCAATTAAAAAAAAAAAAAAACCACTGAAAACCTCTAATTATCAATGAACCATTTACTAACTGATCATTATCAAGGGACTACACATATATTAAGCACTACATTACTGTTGTTACTCTTCAATGTAATCCATGATTTTAGCAGAAGTGACTAGGTAAATTTCCCACTAATTATCATCCTTTTGCCTGTTGGCATCTCATATAGTTATTATATAAATTTAAAGATGGGAGATACCAATTAACAGTCAAAATCTATGTAATACAAATTGTTAATGTATCGAATTAAGCACGATTACAAAGCCGAAAAATGCATAACAATGACCAAGGAGTATTATATGCAACAAGAAATTAAGGAACTTAAGCTGCTACTAACAAGTATATGTTAGTATTAATGCAGCAAGCAATCAGTTGAAGAATGAAAGTGAAGAAACTAATAGGAAGAACAAACTGATTTACCTGTAACCAAAACCAGCCTGTCTAAGCTCTTGCTCAGAGACAGCAGATAAACGTTCCAATGAAGGGAACTCATGAAAGTCAAACCCACCAACTCTGCCCAAATGAGTACCCAAAGAGGAAATGAAATCCACCATTTTAGTAATCCTCCCGATATTATTATTAGAAGAACAAAGGAACTGAACCAAGCAGTCAACCGGGTCCTGCCTCAAAACCCGAGCACCCTTCAAATACTTGGCTAGCTCGGCAAACCTGGAGTCATTCTCGGAGAAAACCTCCCAGAGCTTGGCCAAGGAAATACCCACGTTGAGGAAATCCAGGAGGGCCAGCTTGGCAGCCGATTCGGAAGGGGTGAAGTGGATGAAGTAAGAAACGTCGCCGTTTTGGAGGTGTTTGAGGGATAGCAAATGGGGCCCGATGGTGCCGGTGTACTGAAGCGGGCCTGTTTGTTTCCAACGGAAGGTTTGGCCGGTGGGGAAAGTGAGGGGAAGGGAGAGTTCGGTCTGGGAGAGGTTGAGTGGCACCCATTTGGGGTGGGATTTAGGCTTCTTGGAGGAGATTGGTGGGGTATTGGGGTGAAGAGATTTAAGTGGCGGCGGCGGCGGAGATGTCTGTTTGGTGGAGGCGGGGGAAAGCGGTGGTGGCGAAGGCGGTCTTGGTCTTTTCATTGCTAGGGGAGGTTTCAGTGAGTGCATTTGCTTCCTTCCCCTTTCCCAGTTATTCCCTCTCGGCTCAACGATCAAAAACAGGAAAATCAACCCTTTAATGGGATTAAATTTCAGGGTTTTTTTTCTTTCTTTCTAATTTAATCTATTTAAAACAAAAGGTCAAATACATCTATTAGTCCCTCTATTCTGCATAAGTTACCGGTTTAGTTTTTATATTTTAATTTGATTTATTTTTTGAATTCATCATACTTTTCGAATTTAAATGCATGGTAATTGTCCATCATAGTTTAAATGAAACTTGGTGAATAATGAGATTCAGCTCTAATCACTCGTCGTCATCATCCTCGGATTTGAGCAAAAAGCACAAAAAATAGTCTGTATTTTAGTGGCACTTGGTTCCTTAAGTTCCGGCGAAACGGGTGGAATTCGCCGACATATAGCAAAAATGATCTGTATTGAACAAAATTTGAAGCGGAATGAAATTTATAGGTGCCTGTCTAGGTTTCTTATCAGAACAGATTACTCTAATCGGTACAGATGATACTGGTACGAAACTGACTCGTGCTTTCAAGTGTTTAGTGGTTTTTTTTAAGATTTTATTCAAGTTATAAAATGGTAAAAACGACTTCATTCACCGTGAGCATAGATTAAGCCCAATGTTCCAGTCAATTCCAAATTACTTAAAAATATCATGTCATAATTTAAAATAATTTTATATTATTTAATCAAGGTGACGTGGGTTCAAGGTGTTTTAGTGTATTTTTTCTCCAGTTTAAAGATGGAAAGAGGTTGGATAGCATTAGTCATTGTATCAAAAAAAATTAAGTTTAATTTATAGAATTAAAGGTAAATTATAAATTTAGTCACTTATGATTACGTTTTTTTCTACCTTATATAAAATATTATTATTTATTTAGTAAGATTCTTCCTGCAAAATGTGTTTAAAGACAGATAATATGCAACTTCAAGTTATCAATTACATATTTTTATGAAAATGGCAAATCAATTCGAAATGTTTTTAACACAAATATTCAACTAAGACTAAAGCAACAAAAATTTTTCCGCCAAAGAGGTTTGTGCTTCAACAAAAATAAATTATTTGATTCGAGTTTTCCTGAAAATCAACTTGATGAAATCTCATGCTCTTCATATTGGAAAAGAAATAATCTATCAAGCCTAGATTGATTTTCCATAATAAGTTAGATTGTGGGATCGATTGCCTGTCTCGAAGAAATTTGACGGTGTGAGCTTTAGAAATTTGCACTGTTTTAACTTAGCAACGCTTGGCTAGCAGGTTGCTAGGTTCGTTTCAAACTCCGATTATCTTTCATGTCGAGATTTCAAAGCTAGATACTTTCCCTAGGGTGGGTTTATTGATGCAAGCGAAGATAGTAACCCTTCTTTTGTTTGGAGGAATTTTTATGCAGCTGAGCAGCTTTTTGGGAATGGTTTTTGGTGGTGTGCGGGGGATGGAGCTTCCGTACAGGTCTTCAATGATCCTTGGTTGAATGATGAAGCTACATTTGATGTTGAAACGGTGTCGATTGAGGGGCTTGAAGAGCTGTACGTAAGGATGCTTATGACTGAGGATGGGACGGGTTGGGATCGAAGCTTTGTTGGGGGGGTGTTGTCTCCGCAAGATGTGGCTCATGTTTATAGTATTTCGATTGGTCGACATCAGCAACCCGGTCAGCTTATTTGGCATTTTAACTCGAATGGATTTTAGTGTTAAGTCGGGGTACATATTGGTGCTCTCGTGGTCACAAAATCTTTCGTTTCTGTACGTCACAGGGCCATGGGATCAATTGTGGGCTGCTTCTTTACCGCCAAAGATTAAAGATTTTTGCTTGCGTTGCCTTAGAAACTTTTTACCGACAAAGAAGAGTCTAATCGAGAGTGGGATCAACATGTCTGCTGCATGTGCTCGCTGTGGGGAGGAGGAATCACTTGATCATGTGCTTCTAGGTTCTTTTTCGAAATCGGTTTGGCAGCAAGTTAGGTATCAGCTTGCTCATTTGCATGTTGTCCACTTTATTGCTGATGTGTTGAGATAGCCATAGGCGAGATCAGGTTCGGTCTATTATGTGGAGTCTGTGGTACCACCGCAACTTACTGTGCTGGAAAGGAACCTTTTCAACCCCTTGTTATGTTGAAAACAATGCCACTTCTTTTCTACAGAATTTGTGTGATGCAATGAGAGTGTATAATTCTGTTAATAGTGAAAGTAGCGTGGAGCAGCTTAGGCGTCAGCATCGATGGGAGAAGCCTGTATGGGTAAGTATAAATGTAATATTTAACATTGTATTCAATACCGTTTCGATAGTAAATCAAAACAATAAACTTTAGGTCCCGTTTTTGTGAAAATTTTAGTTGGTATAGACTATACTGGTTGATTCCATCCTTATCGGCCGATACCACAGAATTTAAAAATTTTAAAATATATTTAAATTTTAAAATTTAAAATTTAAATCAAATTTTATTATTTGTTTGTAATTTTCTAAAAATATTTTTTAATTTTAAATTACTATTATTATTTATTTTAAATTTGTTGAATTATGAATTGTTATAGGCTTGGTATGGGATGATCTTACAGTTTAATTTATGAAATAAGTTTTTTACTTGTTTATTTTGAATTTGTTTAATAATGGATTGCATTTGTGAAACTTATTAAAGAATATTTTATATAATCAATAAATTTTATTCAATCATAAAATTTACATATGATGAGATTTAAAAATATGCCACCAATATTTTTAAAATCTTTTCTTTACCACTTTAATCAAAATTTTATTTTTTATGAATATTTTATATGAGCGTTACTTAATCTCATTATTTGGTATTTATAAATATTTTTTATATATATATATACCAAATATTTTTAAAAATAATAATAAATTTAAAACGGTACACTGAAATAGATCGATACATATCAATACCAATAAAAAAAAAAAAGATAAATCCACGGGTATGGTATTGACTCTCTGATATTAATGCTGTTTGTTTTAATCAGGAAAATGCTACTTATTTTGCGGCTATTGTCAAGGACTGGGAGGGTAAGTTTGTGAAAGCTATGTTGGGACATATTGACTTTTCTTTGGCTCCTCGGCTAACTGAGGTCGTTGCTATCAGAGAAGCCCTCTCTTGGCTTCATAGATTAAATCTTGGCCGCGTTGTCATGGAATCGGATTAAGTAAAAGTGGTTAACGCCCTTTCTTGTTCAACTTCGAATATCTTAAAGTTTGATATATTGATTGGGAATTATTTGTTGCTTGCATCCTACTTTAGTGATTTATTTTTCTTTTATGTGGGCGAAGTTGTCAATCAAGTGACACATAATTTAGCAAGAGCAGCCTTATTTTATGCTACTTTTGTTGAGTGAAATACAAGGGTGAAGTCATAAAATTTTTTTTAGGAGTTGAAATTAAATTATAATTTTTATAATAGCAAAAATGTAATTTCACCATTTTATTAGCCTATATCTTTATAATTTTTAAAAGATTAAATCAAAATTTTATCATTTTTAGGGGGACAAAGTACAATTTTACTTTTACTAATTTAAAATTTTAAAAGATTTAAAGGATCTAAATAGAAATTTTTTCATTTTAGGGGGATCGACGTCCCTGCTAGCCCTCCTAACTACGCCCCTGGTGAAATTCTATCCTCAAGTGTTTTCATTCCGCACTTAAATTTGATGCTCGTAGTATCTCTACTTGATGTAAGGGAACTTAGGTTTAAGTGTATGAGATAAACCTCTTGGGTTTGAGAATCAAATTAATACAATATGTAAGTACTGAGAACTAAATGTATTATTATACCAGTTAAAAATGGCAGATAACCAAAATAGAATGAATTTAAATATTAATACCTAAATTAAAAATTTTAAAAAATTAAGTGAAAAAAACAGAAACCCATTCATAATTGAATAACCAAATGCATAATTCACTATCCATACATATAGTTTACACTAAAAATATTTATCTATCTCACTATAAAACCATTTTTACATTTTCCGACAACAGACATAGGTTAAAACTACTGGTGACATCGAAACCTGCAAAAAGAAAAAAAAAGAAGCTTCTAAACATCTTCATCATCTCTATCTTGATACTTTCTAATACAGCTTAAGTAATCAAAGCTGATTTCAGAGATCAAAAAGTAGCTACTCCGGAAATGGGATGTCAGCCAAATCCTGTCTGTAAGGAGCAACGTCAACTTGGAAGGAGATGTCGGGTTTGGCAAGCCCACTTTCCATCCGGCTTTGCGCTGCTGGGTCGACATTCTTTTCGGGTTCGATATATGTCACGACTGTATCTTTTCGGAAGGTTAGATAGATGACTGCCAAAACGTAGATCGCCATTAGAGGAAACACTATGATTCCTATGAACACATTCCCCACTTTCGGCAATTCATTGTGAATCAACCAATCTACGAAGGCCGTCGTCAGGTAATAGACGTTGATGCCTATGAGTCCAATTCCTAAAATCCATGAAATCACAATGATCTGCAAGCACCCAGCAAAATATAAAACAGCGTTTTAGACCCTGGAACTTCAAGTTCATCCCACATGGTCTAATGCGCCACGTCAATATATTATGTAATAGTATTAGTTCATTAAAAACACTGGTTGAGCTGACTACATACGATTATGGAGTTCTTATATGGTCCCATCTTGGTTGAGCTGCTACTGAATTTAAGTAGTGGGATCAAAGCAAATGGTAGCTCAAATGAAAGGATCATCTGCAAAATCAATCATCGAAACTACAATCACTTTACCTCAAATAAATCACAGAATCGTGATGGTGTTTTTATAAAGATCAAAATCATAAAAGAATTATTGTAATATCAATAAATCAATGTTGGATATTCTCTTACGGATGCAATGATGATTAGTCTACCGGCCCCTTGAGATCCACCGATGATGGACACAATAAGACTAGGTGTAATGGCAATACACCTAGTCATCAAATTCCTCACCCATTTCTTCATTTTAAGATTCAAAAAACCCTGACATAAATAAAAATCAATATATTAACGAAGACTAGTTAATAACTACTAATTAAGGTGATCATAAATATAATTTTTTTTTTTGCTTGAGCAAAACCTGCATGATAAATTGTCCTGCATAAGTGCCTGTAATGGTAGAGCTTTGCCCCGAGGCAAGAAGTGCAATGGCATAAAGGGTTGAGCTTGATTTTCCCAACACATTCTGCAATAGCCAAAAATCATAGATTTTGGGATTGTTAATTGGGAATATTATTAGCCTTCGAACTTCATACTTTTTTTGGTTTATGGTAATGAGAATATTAATGAGGTAGTAAATTGGGACCTGAAGAAGAAAAGAAGCAGAGTTGAGGTTGAGATCGTTGCAACGATGGTGGTCATCGCTGGAGAGATTATCGGCGGAGCAAACGGCGCCCGAAACTGAGACAACCGCTACGTTGATCAAAAACGCCACCAACAAGGCAAAGCCGCTCTCTATCAAGAAATATCTACAGGCATCCTGATGATCACAATGTAAACAACGTACGCCAAATGCTTAGTGGTTAGCACATTAAGGGAAAGAAAACGAATAGAACATAACTAAATTGAGCATTGCAATTACTAGATTGTTGATTAATTTGCGTATTTGGACTTACGTTGACGCCGCGAACGGAGTTGGGTACTTTTCTGGAGAGCACCAGAGCTGAATGGAGAAACAAATTGTGCCTGTTCACATTATTTTGCAGTTAAAACTTAGTGTTTTTTTTATCAATCTTATTATAGTAGATTTTCTCATCATATATATTCTTTTTGACATAATGCCTAAAACTACCAATAGCTCCTGCCCAACCAATAAATAGGAGGATAATACATTTCAGTGCACTCAAACCTATGTCCTACATTGGTAACAATGTCCATGTCAATCGAGCTAAGACTCAATCGACAATATTAATTTGTTTTTGGTGAATTACAAGAGCAGGGCAAAATCCTATTCTTTTGAAAAGTTTAGTTTAAAAATTAAGTGTTTAATATTGCTGTCAAAAAATATTTTTCAGAAATAAAATGTTTATTTTAGACATAGTATTATAAAGTAACAAATAAATATTTAAATAATATTCAAATTAGTTAATATTATGATATTTTAGTAAGAATATAGAAAATAACTTATTATAATTTGTTGTTAATATTTTAATATATGAAAAATAAATTTTAAACATTTTTAAGCAATTAACAAGAGAATAGAAAATATCATATGTTGGAGGATGAAAACATAATTAAACGGTCAAAAGTGCTTTCGGGAGAAAAAAGTTAAAATTTTTAACTTCATTTGAGAAAAAGTTCTTTTGAAAAGTCAAATTTTCATGTCAAAATTGCTTCTAAAAAATATTATTAAACACAACTTTAACAACTCAAATTTAGGCTACCTTAATCATCAGTCCAACATATAGTTGAATATAGAATTATTATTTGAATTTAATTATTGGATAATTATTGGTTACCCAATATCTTAATCCAAAATTTAGGAAGTTATTTAGCAATTAACTACTCTCTTATTATCATGTGACAACATTTATAATTTCCTATAAAAAAAATAGATTACAAAATCATTTTATTAACCTTGACCTCAAAGTGTTACTGTGTGGGTGTTTAAAGTAAGGCGATGTTTAAGGCGATGTTTAGAGAAACAAATATAAAAATAATAATTGCTTACGGCATAACGAGGGCACCCAAGAGGGCAATGGCATCAGCAGTGGCACCTTGGCCGGCAAGCTTAGGCACAAACATGCCCTTAATGACACCAGACGCTGGGGGCTTTACGTAACTTATTTCCCCAAAGAAACATCCAGCCATTACAAACACCATCACTGCTATCAGCATTTCCAGCTTCCTCACCTTTTTTCATTAACACAAAATAGATATAACGACAGCATTTTCATTTGAAAATAACTTAATAATCACAGCAACGTATGGGCAACTGCAAGTTGTATGAAAATGTGAAATTAAAAATTCAAAAACATAATAAAATATCTGCAGTAAGGCTTATCAAGATAATCTAAAGTAATCATATGCTTATCCATTTTGATCATATAGTCATCAAGGTATAAAATATACATATCAATATACTTGGTTTATTTCAATGAAACAAAAAATGTAATTTGACTTTATATTATAGTGAGAATAGCTTAAAATAATAAAATACCCCATATCTTTGCAGGCCCAGGAGGAGGAGAGTGCTTAAACCAGTGCAAAGAACTCCAACCCACACTGGGATGTTAAACAGTATATTTAGTGCAAAGGCTGTCCCAATAACTGCAACAAATATATACAACTAAATGCATGAAAACACACCTTGAACATTCATTATGATTTATGCATAAATTTTGTTTATTTATTTATTTCTTCATGTATATTTATATTGGTCTTGAATTATATTTGCATATAGCTGAAGTTAAATTAGTCATCAATTTTATAACTGATATAATTATTATAGAAAAAGAAAAACCTTCAGGTATATCAGCAGCAATGACAGCAATTTCTGCAAGTAACCATAGGCAATACTTGATCAACTTTGGGTACTCAGCCTTACACAGTTCTGATAAGTGCTTGCCTGAAACAAACAAGCAAACGTAATTTAATTAAGTTAATTATATCAAAATGAAAGAAGTTATAATAAGACTATAATATCATTATTTACCAGTGCTGACTCCAAGGTTAGCAGCAAGAGATTGGATTATGAGAGCAAAGACTAAGCCGATTAACACCACCCAAAGCAGCTGAAAAAAAATTATGTACTGCTAACATTAAGAAGATATAAACAAGGCTTTGTCTTTTTTTGGTTTCCCTATTTAATTTACCTCATATCCATGGTTAGCTCCAGCTTGAAGATCAGTTTCCACTGTGACATGAAAGTGACACCATACCAGATGATGATCATAAGTTGCAGAAAAAGAAATAAAGATTGGTGGAGAGGTACGTAAGGGGGGTGACTTACGGTTGCCAGGATCGAGGTAAGCTAGTGAGACCAGGAAACCAGGGCCTACAAATGATAGAAACTTTTTCCATCCAGGTTTCTATACATCACAACACCATATGAATAATCCATGAGATATATATATGTAAAATTCAGAAAAGAAATGGGAAGGAACCTCGTGATTATTTGGGTGATCAATATCATGATGATGATGAAGACTGGGGTAGGAGAGTGGGGTGGTTCCTTGGACATTGATAGCAGTTATGCAGTTATTTCTTCCTACATCCCATGATTCAGGAACTGCAACTTCAGTCTCTTGCTGTTGCTGCTGCAAATTTCTCATCTCTGTCTCTCAGTCTTTAATATTTAATTTAGTCTGTATTATATGGATGGACACAGGGATTGAAGAAACCGAAAGAGTATTTATACAGAAGAATGTGTGGAATCCATCGAACAAAAAGACGCCATAGCAGCTCATGTTTTATTCAAATTTTTGTATCTTCTGTCCCATACGGTGTTGACACGGTGCTGCCTGACCAGTCACTGTCTTTCACCGTTTTTAAATCCCGACTTCATTTTTTAATTATTTGCTTCATCTAATTCTTTTTTCAAATGATTCGACTTCATTTCTTTGATCATATGCCTAAACTATACATATACGTATGTGTATATATATATAAACTCTTATCCGTATCATTGAAGAGCAGGAAAAACAAACTAAATTAAAACGTATAACTTGTCTACGAAAATGCCGAATGATAGAATATATATTACAGTATTATTTCCTTTTCACCTATTAACAGATATATAAAATGCATACACACAACTCAACTAATGCCGATTTAGTCTTAATTCGATTAGCATAAGTATTATTGTTAATACAGGAGAATATGGGTTTGACTGCGCTGAAACGTATTATTCTCCTATTTATATGTTCAGGAAGGGTTATGGGTAGTTCTAGTCATTGTGTCAAACAAAATTTTACTTAATAATTTTTGAAGATTTTATTTGTCTGTTTTAATTTTTTATCACTATATTAAAATTTAATAATTTTAATATAAAATTATTTAATATAATTTTTATTAATAAATATAATCAATTCGTGCATAACACATAGTATATATAATTAAATTTATAATAATGTAAATGTAATCAATAATTATAAACATTGAATTGAGTAATTAATAATTAATAAACAAAAAAAATGGGAGAAAACGAAAGGAAAGAATAAAGAAAAGAGTAAATCTCATTGACCTCTCAAACAAAATATTGTGACACTTCAAGTTTGAAGCCATCTGTTTGGAAGCTTATAACAGGGCCGCATATTAAAGAATAAATTTGTTTAATTCCTAATTATTTATATATTTATATTCATTTATATTACTGTGCGATGCGTGAATTAATTAATTTTATTTAAATTATTTAATGATTCATTTGTAAAAGTAATGTACTTAAAAATCAATTTTAAAATATTTAATTTTATTTAATCATAAACATATTTAATATTAAAACAATACAAATATTCATTATTGTTTAAATATTAATATTAATTTATTATATTTTAAATAATATTATTAATAATTTTTATAGGTTCTGTATTATATATATTGTTAAATTGATTTATTTTATTGTCAAAATTGTTAATATTTGATTTTTTATAATGTTATATTTATGTTTGCTTTATCTTAATCAATTAATGTAATCACTTTTATTATATTTGAAAATATATAAATTTAATTTAACAAATATTATTACTACATGTCTTTTTAAAACCTATAATTTAAGTTTAACAAGTTAATATTAAGTCATTGTAATATTCTAACATAAAATCGGAAAAAATGATAATTTAGTTACAATTAACTTCATATTAAACATATAAAAAATCTAAAGTAAATAAATTTAAACAAAAGGTATAAAATAATTAAAAAAAAAGAGAAAAAGAGAAATTTATCCAAAATGAAAATAAGATACTCTCTCAAAAAATTCCAAACCTTCTAAAAAAAACCTTCAATACTCTTTCAAATTCCAAACTTCGCTGCCATCGTGATCACCCTTCGGGCAAAATTACCACCAACAAGCTACTTCTCTCCCTCTAATCTATCAATCTACTGGTTTAGATTTCTCTGAAAAATAAACAATATGTTCAAAAATCCATGTAAAGCTTTGAAACCAAAAGCTCCATTTCATTGCCATCTTTCATCGGATTATCTCCTTTTTAGAGTATGAGCTTTTCATCAATGATGGCTATCTCCCTTATCATTTTGTTTACCAAATAGAAACTCGAAGCCCCAAACGTTCAGTGGACTCGTGATGAGTTTCTTCTCCCTTTTTGCTTCTTTGTTTCTCTATTTTCCTTTTTGTCCTTTTTTTTTTAAAAAGAAATTTGCTCATTGATTTGTCACTAGAAATTGGTTGGTTCGATTTTGTAGTTACTTGTAGGTTTTGAGTACAGAGCATGCATAGTCTAAAATCGGATCGGGATTTATGATTTTAGTGTTGGGGTGCTTTTAAAATGAATTTTTTTTAATCTTTTATAATTTATAAAATTTTAAATTAGTAATAATAAATTTGTACTTTAGTCTCTTAAATTGATAAAAAATTGATTTAATCCTCTAAAATTTATAAATATATAAATTATTAAAATGGTGAAATTATATTTTTACTAACATAAAAATATTAATTTAATTTCGCACTCCCAATAAATATTTTTTCACTTTGCCCCTGCCTCCCTAAGTCGTTGTATTTCTAGATCCATCATGGATATATCAAATGATTAAAATAAATGTTGCTAAAAAAAAATTACACAAATAATTTTGTATTAAAGTGAAATTTTATGCAATAAACTAAATGGAGTGCTTTTTAAAAAAAGAAATAATACAACTTTAATGAGATATTGCATTGGTCAAATTCATTGGAAGTGTATCCATCTTTTTTATCATATTTGTATAAGAAATAAAGATAATGAAGCAATGGTTCCCAACTTGTAACTTCCAATTCTAAAATAATCAACTCGATGAGTCACATACTTCACAGTAAATGATAGATTAAACCCAACTTGTGATAGCTAATTCTCAATTGCTAAGTGATATAAAAATTTAATTTACACACTGTATTTTTTTAAAAATTTTAAAATTTAAATCCAATAATCAACGGTTTAAATTTATTATTATAACAATCTGAAATAATAATAATAATAAATATTTATTTGGTATCCATGTAAAAGAAAAAAAATTGGACTTATAATAAAGTTTAAAAAAATTACAAAGTAAAAATGATATTTTATCATAAAATTAAATAAACAAACCACTACGACTTCATAATAACGTGACCCATGCCATTCTTCTAAAAATGCAATAATTAAGGAAGAACAAAGAGATTCATGCCACTCAATGAATCATGCCTATTTTTTGTCATTTACTTAACTCTTTTTGGTCTCCAAAGTGTGAACCGAAACTTAAGTGGGCCACATTTTAATCTTGATTAATATCTTTTAATTTTAATTTAAGAAAAAAAAAGTACTTAAAAATGGAGGCCGGTTTTTAACTCAATTAATCGAGTCTCCGAATTTCACATCATTTATAAACAACATCTCAACCTTATACAGAGCAAGCATCACCACCGCTGCCACTGCAAAATCTGCCATTGCCACCGCCAGTTCCACAAGCACAACCAGCCGACATGCCACTGCTAACACCAACTGTGATAACGGTCAAAGAGCATACAAAATGGTCGGTTTCTAAAAAGGTACTTAAAAGAGTAATTGACATTAATTCTGGTGAACCCAATCAAGAATTGATCAAATTATGATAAAAAGAGTCATTCTGAATGGGATGTTTTACTTTCCGGTTAACTTTTTGTTCAAATTACGGTTATACAAAATAGTCCTCTTTATGGTATTTTTTTAAAGTTTTATTTATAAAATTATTATTTTAATAAATAAATTTAATGTTAGAAAAAAATATTTATTTATAATTTTTTAATTTTTGAGTTTTTAAAAATAATTACTAAATTGACAGAATATTGTGCAAAGTTGACAGTTAAATTTGTTGAATTTTTCAAAATTGAGACCAAATTGATATAATTTATAAACATTGGATAGTTAAATTTTATTATTATGTCAATAGAAAAATATAAGTCAAAATCCTCTTAGTATTTTGAAAAAAGATTAGTATGTAGATATGGAAAGTTTAACTAAATACAAATTTCGTTTCAATGGAAAACGGAATGAAAGATGTGAACTTGTAAAAGTAGAAAGTAAGAGGAAGAAGACATAACAAAACCAAGCTTTGTTAACGTAATTTAGACACAATGGCCCTCGTTTGCAAAGTCTCCCTTAAGATATACTCTTATTCAATTAACCAAAATAATATTATGTCTCTATCACCTAAAGCCAATATCCTTTTTACAAGCTAAGTTCGTGCAACTCTAATAGAGAGCAACACCACAATCAACATACACTCAAGATAACTCTCAACTCCACTCAAGAGATTTTATAAACAAACAAACAAACAAGACTATAAAATGCTCTACAATCTCATAAAATGCTAAAGTTTCCTCAAATTCATCAATATAACTAATTGAAGAGCAAAAGAGTTTCAGGCGAATGTTCACTCTCGTTTTTGTCAAATAATCCGTTACACATTTGTAGCCCGAAGCCCAAGAAAAAAATGCTTCTGTTCAAACAAAACTTGAAATAGGCAAAATCAAATCTCTAATAAATTTAATCAAGGAGTGACTAAAATACTAAATTTCGATAACATTAATGATTAAAGTAAAAAACTTACAACTATGCAATCATAAACATAAACATTAAAAGTTGAATGCTTATTTATCTGTTAAATTTCACTCATTTTGACTTTGATCAAACTTTCTTAATCTTATTATTTAAAATTTATTTATTGATAAAAAAATTTAAAAATATATTATAAAACTTTCAATGAAATATTTTTATAAAAATTAATTAATCAAAATACTTAAAATATTTGAGATGAAACTAAAATTATCATTTCATCTAATTTAAACTCATCAATTTTAGTAGCCTGACTTTGATGATTATGTAAATATTTCTTTTTAGATTTATTAAAATATTATAATTTTAAAATAAATGCTAGATACAATAATAAAATATATTATATTTTCAAAAATAGAATTTAAATTTGAATTTTGAAAATAAAATTAATGTTAATAAAAAACACTTAGGAACAGTAAAAGGGAGATATAAAAAAAAAAGTTTCAGTCTTGAATTTACGGCAAAACCTTGGGATTACATTCCAATTTTAGTGGGCGCAATATCATTTGTGCCTGCGATAGGGATAAATGGAAGTAACAAATTACCCCACGTCACATATACAACTATCAAATTACCAAATTTCACATACCTTTATATAATAGGCATGATTTGATTACTTTCTCACTAAACAAACTATACAAGCTAATTTTTTTTCTCTCAAAAAAATCCAAACCCGGCCCATTCAACATCAGCCACAGGTCGGGGCGATGACCTGAATGATGAAAAGGACGAAGCAGGCGAGCTGTAGAATGGTGAAACCGACCTTCGGCTCGACACCGACCATCTAGACCGTGCCTCAAGGTCCGAAACATAATCAGGTTCAGGTTCGAGTTTTTGTGTCCTCCTCTTGCTTCCTTTTCGCCTAAGCAAGGGCGACGGGAAGCACCCACTTTGAACACATTCGGGCCGGAGTCGGGCAGGCTGGTCGAAGCGGAAACTGCCGGATCGGGTACGTGGGGTAGACCTAAAAGAGTGACTCCGGGGCTCAGGAGATAAGATGTAGTAGGATCCAGCTGGTGGGGGTTTAAGCTTTTGTACTTTAGGCTGTATTCCGGGTGGAGGAGTTGGGAACGAACGTTGGTTTATAAAAGGCGACGCTGGTGGTGGCAACGGCGGCGGTGGCTGCCTCTGTTTCTGTTGTTTCTCTTTGTGTGACGATAGTTCACGTTGTTGGAGCTTGGGAACACCGGGTCGGATCTCCCACTTAAAAGGAACAGCTCCAGGTTTTTTGAAGGAATCATCGACCGCCATTTTTTTACTGAAAACAAATACCAAAGTAAGTTTAAAAAAACAAAAACAACTGATCGTAGTGGAACTGAGCTTGATTATGTGAAGTGAGTGAAGGTCTCTATATATATTTATGATATGAGGATCATTAGGAAAGCTGAGTCTCGGCGGGATTAAAGGCATGAAGGTGGGGCTGGTGGGTCCTTTGACGTATTGAAGTTTTGACTTGTTGTTCAGTATTCAGAATATGACAAAGGCATAGTTTCGTTTAGACGTAATCACTTATGATGCCTTTCAATTATGATTATATAAGGAAAAAAAGTAAAAACAGGAGAAAAGTGAATGAGGAAGAAGATTCAAACATGTGGTCAGTTCTTGAGCTAGACTTTTGGGCATGGTATTCGAAATCAGAGGAGGGATTTTCCTTTGATTTGGGATTTTTTTATTTGTCATACATAATGAATTTATTATTTTTATAACCATGTTTGAAGTATGAAAATTTCAAAAATTTTACCAAACACAATCATTGATTGTGATGATAGGCTATGATATATTGCAAGCAACGGCAGGATAGGGTATTATTATTCCCTTGTTTTTGCCTTCATTAAAAGTTGAAGCAATGGACAACAATCTCATTACTTGCACTCTCAACATTATTATGATGGAAAAAAAGAGATCATTTGGTCCCTTTAATGATTTTTTTTTTCACTATATAAAATAAGCATTGCTGTAGCAGCCAGCATGCAAAAGAAAAACAAGAACTCGAAAGCTTAGTCCAAACTGATATTCAGTAAGGTTTTCTTTTTGCTATTGCCTTTTGGCATTAGATTATGAATGAGTTAAAAAGAGAGATGAAGGTTAAGATTAGGAAAGCACATGTTAAAGTGAGGAGAGATTCAAAAAGGATGGGGCCCTTTTTCGGTGAATAGCAGATAAACAAAGTTTGAAAAGCCATTTTGTTGGGATTATGTACTGAATCTTTTCAATTGAAATCCCTCTCCTTTTGTCTTCAAAAGTCGCTGCATCCCACTCTAGGTTGTCCCGCTAACTGTGAAAAGAGAGAACAACACTTGTGACATGGCAAGCATAATGTGTTGCCAGCAGTAGGGGTGAGCGTTCGATCGAATCGAATTGAATCAAATGAAAAAATTTCGAGGTAATCGAGTTAACGAATCATATTTTATCATCCTAATTTGATTTGAAATTTTCTCGAATCGAGTCGAGTGAGATGGAATTCGAAACGAATCGAATCGAATATATTTGTTCGAGTTAAATTTTAAAATATAATTTTGAGTCCTTGTAACCATTGTCACCTATCGTAATAAAATTTGTCCACCTTAACCAAATTTTTTTATTAACTTTCACACCAAATAATTTATTTATTAATCTTTTATATACGGGTTAGCTTCTTTGCTTGTTTAGTTCTTTCAATTATCTTCATATTCTTGTCACTATGTATTTTGGAATTAAAAAATATATTAAATGTAAAAATGTGATTTTTTAATAAAAATTATTTTAAAGATAAAATGTGAAATTGATACCAATATAAAATTTTAACACGAATATTTTATGGCATAATTAATAATTCAATTTTAATATAAATATTCAATATGATTAAACAATTCAATAATATAAATAATATAAAATGTGAAATTTAATTTAATAATATAAATAGTAGATATAAATAAAATTATTACTATTTATGTTTAGTGATTTTTTTTGGATAATTTTGATTTTTTATTTAAGAGTAAAGGGTGAGAAGTAAAAGTTTAGGGGGAAAATAAAAAGTTTTGGGCAATAAAAGTTTGAGGTAAAATAAAAAAGGGGTAAAATTTTGAAGGGAAAATATTAAAAAAAAAAATTGGAGGGGGGGATGGGTTTGGGGTAGATGGGAGGTGAGATGGGAAGGGAGTAAAAGTTTTAGGGGAAAAGTGGGAGGGAGTAAAAATTTTGGAGGAAAATAAAAAGTTTTGAGGGTTTTTGGGAGTAAAATTTTGAGAAAAAGTAAATAGGAGAGTAAAATTTTGGTGGGAAATGGATTTTGGGTAGATTGGGGGGTTGGGATAAGAGGGGAGTAAAAGTTTTGGGGGAAAAGTGAGAAGGAGTAAAAGTTTTGAGGGAAAAGTAAAAAGGTTTGGGAGTTTGGGTTAAAAATGTAAAATATTATAGTTTAATATTCGAATTATTCAAATTATTCGAGTTATTCGAATTCGAAAACTCAACTCTATTCGAACTCGAAATTCGAAAAAAAAATTAAGTTGACTCGAATAACTCGATTCGTTTAACACGAAATTCGAATTTTTTTCGATTTTTTTGAGTCGAATCGAGTTTTGCTCACCCCTAGCCGGCGACATACCGCAGCAATACGGTTCAGGCCGTTGAGCAAAGAATAATAGCCAGCAATATAATTGGCTACTGAAAATGGTGTCTCGGGTGCTAACTTGTTTATTCTTCAGTCACCTAAAGTTCAAAAAATTCGTAAGTTTATATTTTAATTACTCAATTTTAAAATGTTATAAAATGATCATTGAATTATTCAAAAGTTTTAAACTGTTAAAATCGTTATTCTATGGCTTTTCCGTTCGCATCCCCTGCACCAATCAAAGGTTTTTCTTCTCCTCTCTTCTACCGTTCATTTTTTTAAATGAAACATATTTGAACATCACAAATCTGTGAACCAAAATCCAAAAAATTTTCTTTTCCGATTGTCGAAACCATTTTTGTTTGAAAACGGGCCGACTTTAAAATATGAAAATGGAGTCGCCACCAATCTTTTTTGAAGTGTGATTGGTCCACCTTATAAAACATTTTGGTCTACGAATTTTAAAAAAACAGGTTCGGGAGTCGGTTACGCACGAGGAAGGATTAGCACCCTCGCAACGCCCAAATTGGTACCTTATTGATTGATTAATGTCCTAATATCGAAAATTTGAAAGATTTTAAAATACGATTCTTTCTATTTTAAATGAAAAAAAACTTGAATAAAATATGAGCAATCAAACCCTCTTATCTCGAGGAGGTAAAATGTCACGCCCAGTGAGTTAGGGTACGACATTTCAAATCCCCAAAATTGAGCTTGTCATTTGACTTTCAAAATTGATGTGTTTAAATCTAAGAAGGATACTCGGTTATTTGGGGTCTCACGAAAAATCAGAACCCAGTAAGTTAGGGCTCGATTTCCCAAAATACCAAACACGGAATATTGCCTTTATTTTTTTGAAATCCTTATCTCGAGATAACAAAACGTCTCATCCAGTAAGTTAGGACACGACGATCTTGAATTCTCAAGAATAAGTTTTTATTCAACTTTTAAAAAGAAAGTAATGGGTTCTTCAGACTCGAAAAGAGAAATCGAAACCCAGTAAGTTAGGGTACGACTCCTTTCGAACCTTAGACCACGGAGAGTTTGCTTATTTTGAAACGAAAACTATAATGTATAGAATAAAATATGATATGATTGAAAATAAAATGTAAAACGAGTTGCTATGCTAGTTTATATAACAACATTACGGTGATCAAATATGAATAACAATAATAAAGGTAGAAATAAAATACGATAAAAAAGTAAAGTAAACAAACAAAATGAAATAAAAGAAAACAGTAACGTAAAGTCAATGATAATAATAATTATGAAATATACTAATAAACAAATAATAAAAGAATAATAAGAAAAGTAATAATAGGTTAAAGAAAATATATTAATAATTAAAATAATAATAATGGTATGTAATAAAATATAAAGTAATAAAAGTCATAAATAAGAAATTAGTAATAAAATAGTATAACAATAAATATAAAAATAAGTATAGTATAGTAAGAATAATAATAATAAATATAATTATAGATAATAATATATAAAATAGGGATAATAAAAAAATATATATGTAAAATAATAGTAAGGGAAAAAAATGAAATATTAATAATAATATTAGATTTAATAATAATAGCAGAAGGAATATGACTATAATAATGATAGTATACATAAAAAGGTAATAAAATATTAAAAATAATTAATTTGATGGTAAAATAACCAAAATAAACGAAAAGGGACTAAATCGGATAAAAAATAGAAGCGTAGGGCCAAATTTAAAACAAAAAAGATAAAAGAGCTAAATTGCAATGCGCTAAAAACAACAGGGGCGAAGAGGGAAATATCCCTAACCTGTTATGTGCAGCATTTTACCCCAGGGACTAAATTGAAAAATAGGCAGAATTACCGTGGCAAATCTCAAAATTTAAAAACGAAATTAAAAACGGAAGAAATGCGTAAGGGCCAGGGCAGCAATTAGCCCAATTGACAAAAACGCGCAGATCCTCCTATCGGGTCGGGTCGCGCACACGGGTAGAGATGGAAACGGCGCCGTTTGGATGATTTTAGGCCTGGTGCAAAATGGCACCGTTTTGTGGCCTTATTTAAACCATTTTTCACAAAAAAAAAATTCCTCATTTCTTTCCATTTTCCCCAAAAACACCGAAAAACTTTTAAACATTCTCCCTCTACTCTCTCTCTCGTCCACAGCCCGGTGTAGCCCCCCCGACCGATCGCCACGTTTCGCCATCGCCGGCCACCGCGACAGGTAAAAGTTCCTCTTTTTTTTAAAAAAAAAACACCTTAATATATATGTTGCAATTTTAAAAATCGAAAAAAGAAAAAAAAGAAAACAAAAGTACTCAAATTCGAAAAAGGAAAAATAGGAAAAAGGAAAAGAAACAGTAAATAAACCTCTGACGATTTGTATTCTGTATTCTCGTATGGATTTTGTGTTGTATGTGTAAAATCTGTAGTGTTTTGCTATATTTCTCGAAAAGAATCTTTGTATTCTCTCTGTAACTCATCAAAAAAAAAAACCACCCCCCGTTTACAACGATTTTCGTGGCTTTTATAGCCTTTGAGTTTTACAACTGAATCTCTTGTTTGCTGCTGTTTTGTCCTCCTCTTTCGCAGGTGAGGTGCCGTGGAGGCGCACAACATGGAGAGGAGCCGTGCAGCGTGGGGCATGGCTGAGAGACGTGCGGCGCAAGGTCTTCTGGTGCCTCTAGGGTTGGCTGAAAAGTTTGGGCCATTTGGGCCTGCAATATGTTGGATTGGTTTATTAAATTTTGGGCCTTTTATTATTTTTTTGGTTTGGGCCCCGAGCTCTAAAAATTGGGCCTTACACCGATCTTTGACACTAACGATTAAATTAGCTTGAATTTAAGGTAAGTTCTTCTACTCATCGATGAATATTGATCCATCGTATTGTTAAATCATCACTTGGAGTCGAACTTAAAAAAAAAAAAAAAACTTAACAACCCAGTAGAGGTGTACATGGGTCGGGCCGGGCCCAACTAAAAATTTAGACCCGTTCATTGGGCTCGGGCCGGGCTGGGCCCAAAAAATGGGCCTAAAATTTTGCCCAAGCCCGACCCATATAAAAATGCTAAAACCCGAGCCCGGCACGTATTAATTTTTTATATTATTTTATATAATTTTTAAATATATATAATACATCAAAAATACTAAAAAAATCAAAATAAATATTTTTTAACAAATTGAAAATAAATTTTAAAAAATATGTAAGACTTAAATAACGCTAAAATAGATGCAACTTAACAAGCAAATGCCTCTAAAATAATAACAAAATTAACAAATATCTTTAAAATAATAACAAAATTAACAATAAAATAAGTTTTATATAATATCTAAACAATAACAACAAAATAATAGAAACATAATAGTAAAATGGTAGCAAAATAAGGAGAAAAACAATAAGAAAATAATATTAAAAAACAATTTTTTTTTCCTTTAGTGAATTCGGGCCGGGCCCGGGCCAAAAATGCCTTACCCGAGCCTGACCCATTTTTTAAACGGGCTTTATTTTTTGTCCAAGCCCATTTTTCGAGCCTATATTTTTGCCCAAATCCTCTCACATTTCGGGCGGGCCTTCGGGCCGGGCCGGGCCCCCCGGCCCATGTACACCTCTACAACCCAGTGACGTAAATGAAAATATTTGAATAGTTTAATAATCATTTTGTAATTTTTTGAAGTTGATTGACTAAAATGTAAACTTACAAACATAAATATAATATATTGTATAATATAAATATAGATGGAATAGTTATAAGACAAAAAATATTATTAATTATGTTATTATATATATAAGATTTAATTTTATATAAAAATTCAATAAGTATGTAAAAATTTTATTATGATAAGTATAATTTTAATATTTGATACGGTTTTAATCCTCTTTAATTATTATTGAAAAAAATTAATTTATACTTTATTATTCAACATAAATATATTTTTAAGTATTTATTGTATTATAAATATATTTTAAATTAATAATTTTAACTCTCATTTAAAATTAATATATATTTATTTTTTATTTTTATTTAATATACATATGGTTTTAATTTTTTTAAAATTTTATTATATATAAACTTATTTTAATTTAGTGTCCTTTATGGTCATTTTATATTTTCATCTCACTATTACCCTTGCTATTGATTCCAAACACATATCTCACCACTATTTTTAATTTCACTGTTACAGTAACTAATTTCGTTGTTATCGTTGTTTTTAACCTTATTGGACTCAATCTCATCGTCCGTCCAAAGGAAGCAAATGAAAAAAAAAACGTAGTTTGGTGACCAAAATAAAATGAACCAAATAGTTGTGTGACCATTCTTATACCTTACTTCTTCTTTTTTGTCCAAACTCATTTTTAAAACTTAAGGTAGTGTTTGAAAAGTCACCTAGTAATTGGATTTGAGTGTAATTGCTTTACACAAGAGTAACATATTTTAATAACTATAGTAATTGGTGAGTCTCACTGAATTGGTTGTAATTAAAACACTCCAATTACACTTTTCAATTCTTAGGGGAGGGTGAGAATTGAAGTAATTATGCGGGTAACTGCACCAAAATTCAGTTATCTTATGACTTTCCAAACACTTATAAATGATTTAACTTTAAGAAAATTACTTGTTTATACAATTTTATGTTATGAAAACTTTATTATAAGCATGAACTTGTATGAGTGCTTATGATGATTATGTCAAAAAAATTCTAAAGTTATGTTATAAATCCTAAAAAACATATATTACAAAAAATAATTTATGTGTATTTTATAAAATTATAACAAAATTTTATATTTTTTAAATAAAAAAATATAAAGCTATATTATAAAAATAGTTTAAATGTTATAAAAAGTATTATAATATACTCATTTATTAAAAATTGTGGCAAAAAGATATGAACATGACTTATTTACGTGTTCATACTATATATTATAAAAAAAATATTTATTTAAAAAAATTGTTATAAAATTTCGCCATAACTTATTTATTAAAAATAAATTTCTAAAGTTATGACAAAAACTATATTATTTATAAGGAGTGTAATAAAAATTATTGGACACTTTATAAAATCGCCATAACTTATTTATTAAAAATAAATTTCTAAAGTTATGGCAAAAACTATATTATTTATAAGGAGTGTAATAAAAATTATTGGACACTTTATAAAATCTTTTTTATAAAGGTTATATATTATAAAATTTATATTATTTTAAACCTAACATATATTTATTATAAAAAGGTTAGAACTTAGCATAAGTATTTTTTTTTAATTTGAGTTTATATAAATTTTTATAGTTAAATCTACAGACTCTTTACACAATGAAACCAAATATGATGTGGTAGATACTAGTTATTAAGGCATATTATAAGGCATGATACCATTTAAGAGAATGAAGCCAAACACAAGTCTTAGAGTAGTTTGTGAACTCTTTATTTTGAGACATTTAAAGCTTTGAGATGTGGTTAAGAGGACATTTGTTGTTCTAAAAAGGATTTCTCATACTAACAACATCATTACAACATAGCATAAAAAAATCAAAGTTGAATCGTACTAACATGTTGCATGCTTCATAATGTCATTCATAGGTGGAATTGGATGATTCATACTTTGAACAGTACATGGAAGAAAGAGATCTTAATAATCTTAATGAAACAAATTCAGATGATAAACTCGATCAAAGATCAATAAATGATAACAAAGAGTATATGTTAAAATTTTAAAGAAGGAATAGCCTAATAAATATGTGAAATACTAGAGTAATTAGATAAAATTGAATATGATGTAATCATATTATCGGCTACTTTAATTTTTTAGACTATTATATTGCATATGATGATTTGATTTTAATTTTTGTTGCTCGTTTATAAATTTTTATAATAATTAATATATTTTTTAAAATTATAAAGAATGTAACTGTGTAATTACAATTTTTACTATTAAACATGACATAGGAAATTACGATTTAATTACATTCTATCAACCAAGCACGTTTAGGGTTTACAATTTTTTGTCATTATAAGAGAATGTGACTACTACCCTATTAATCATATTTTCATCAAATTACTCTATGTTGTTCAAACAAACCTAATAATTTTGTTAAAAGTTCTCCCAAATACCTAGGAAAATCTTTGGGTTTAGACAAATAAATTTACACTTAGACATGTGTAATTTATTGTAACACCCCTAAATTTGGTATATTTTAAAAACAATAATAAATCGAGATTGTGTACAATTGATTTATTGATAAAGTAAAATAAAGAAATGAAAGTGATAAAAGAGAAGATTGAGGAGTATAAAAAAAAAGTTGAATTGAGAAGTATGTTGTGGTATACTAATAAGGACTAAATTGTAAAGATGTAACAAGTTTTGAGGTTCAAGTATAACTATTCAAAATTTGAGGGGTTGAAGCATAAAAATGAGAAAATTTAAGGACCAAAAGTGAAAATAACCCAATTTCTTATGACATGAAATTGGTGTGCAAGAACCAAATTGAATAAGTGGAGAAACACGATGGACTAAATAACATTTTTACCAAAAGTGAGCAGTTATTCAAGGATGGATTTTTGAAGAAACGTGAAGGGTAAAATGGTCATTACCCAAAATAGATAATTATATGGTGTAATAATTAAGGAAGAAAAGTGTTGAAACATGATTGGTTGAATATTTTAGTATTATTTTATTATAAGATATTTATTAATATTTTATTTAATTAAAGATTAGTATAAAATGAAACAAAGATGGAGAAAATTCTTCATACCCCCAACGTCCATGAAAGAGAGAAGAAAGAAAGTTTCTCTTTCTTTACAATTTGGTTCTTTAATTAAAAAAATCTACCATTTTCACATTGAAATCAAAGGAATTTCCATAACCATCAAGAGAGAAAAATGATAAAGAGAAGAATATCAAATTAGATTCAAGAAAACAGAACTTGGAGAGAGAGAAAATTAAGCTAAAGCTTGATTCCAAGAGAACAATGTATGAATTTTAAGGTTTAATATTGTTAGAAAAATATGGAAATGATATTAAAAGAAAGTTTACTTATATAAAGTTTTATGTTTTTGCCATGTTGATGAAGAAAGAGATTGAGAAAATGAATTAAGTGATGAGGAAAAAGGAAGAGCAAGTGATTTGAAGTTGGAAAAGGTAAGTATCTATCAATTCTCTTGTTATTTAAGAACTAAAATAAAGTGTGAAACAATTTAATATGTGAATAAGGAAAATATGATAAAAGTTTAATGAATGTGTTATGAGATGATGAAATAAAGTATTGTAAAATGTGAAATTGTAGAAAAATGTGGAATTTTTATGATGACAAGTACTAACTTGTCAAATTGAGAAAATATGTGGATGAAATAGTAGAAGTGAAATATATAGAAATTGATTTGTGAAACAATATATTAATATAAAATATGTGATTAAAGTGTAACAAGAAAGAAAAATGTGAAATTGTAGAAAAATATGGAATTTTTATGATGACAAGGACTAAATTGTCAAACTTGAGAAAATATGTGGATGAAATAATAGAAGTGAAATATATAGAAATTGATATGTGAAACAATATATTAATATAAAATATGTGATTAAAGTGTAACAAGAAAGAAAAATGATTTAATATGATTAATTCGTGAATATTGAATTTTTTATGGCAAAAAGAGACTAAATTGAAAAGTTATGAAAGTTTACAAGAATATATTTGATAAGTGAAGAATGTTGTTGAAAATGAAAAAATACATGATTATTGTAATTTAAATTACAACTGTTCTTTAAGTTGTGGAAAGATAAGGATTAAATTAAAAAAAAAAGGATAAAATTTTTGTTAAATTGTGAAATATTATATTGATAAATAGAATGTGTAAGAAAGTGTGATGAAATAGTACATGTATGAAAAGTGAAAGTGAGATTGAATTATAAAGAATAGTGAATGATAAAAATAATTATTAAATTATATTTATTATGTGAAGTAGTTTAGTGGAACGAAGGAATTATCAAAAAGAAAAAGGACTAATTGCGAACTATGCAAAAGTGGAATGTGAGAAGCTATGTAAATTTTATTAGTGAATATGAAATTTTTATTAAGTAGTGAGATATGTTATAAAGAAAGTTGAAAATTCTATCTTTGAATTGTTATAATGTGGACTAAATTGAAATAAGTGCAAAGTATTTAAATTATGTTCTGAAATAAGGAAATGAAATTGATTCTGATATAATTGCCCAAGTAGACGAGATGAGAACTAGTGGAATATAGATGGCATGTCATTAAGGAAAATTTAATGTGCTATCTGTTTTGAATACGCACTTCGATGCTATCATGTTCTGTTATTGCACTTCGGTGCATTACTATACTATTTTTGTATATCCTCTGCATTTTGTTAAGTCTACGTTGGGCCTCTGTTAAATAACATAAGATAATGATAAAATAAAAAGTTATGGTAAGCAAATTCTGATTAAAAGTTCCTGTTATACATTGAGATGTCAAGTAAAAGATTCTGATAACAATTCCTGTTAAACTATAAAGTGATAATATAGTAAATTAGAGTGATAAAAGTTTTGTTCCTATCCATCCATAAAAACATAAAAGTAGTGAATTATGATAATAATGAATCCCATAAATATGGGATGGTATGTTGACTATTAATATCAAGAATTGTAATAGTAATAATGTTTTTAATATATAAAAATCAATGTAAAAATGAGATTTGGATTTCTAAGTACTTACTAAACTTTCACGAGATTAACGTGTGTTTTAAACGCGTAGGTGGAAGATCAAATTGAAGCTCTAGATCCAGATTGAGATTTCAATGCATCTCATCACATCACATCACCAAGGCTTGAATAGGGTACAAATTTGATATTTTAGTTATAGAATATGACATGTACATAAGGTATTGTAAATGTTTTGATATAATTTGAGTTTTATAATGATTAATTGATGTGAAATTGTAGAAGTTTGTAACATCCCAATGCTTTGACCCGATGATTAGATCGAGTATGAGATATTACATTTATACCTATCAAATTATAATCACAACCCAAAATGACAGTTACAAGATATTATTTAAAACAAATTTATAATTTATGTTATAAACATTATAATTAGATTTTTAAAACTATATTAATTTATATTTGTATAATTTTGATTATTTATTTATTTATTTTGAATTCAAATTATTTTGGGTTCAAATAATTTCATACAAAATTATTATTTTTTTACAATTTGAACCCGTGTCAAATAAATATCTAACAATAATTTTCACTCCATAAAAATCAAAACATATCGAATTATTCTCTAATCAATTTCCTATAATTAATTCGAATAAAACAAATTTAATATTGAATTATTCAAAAACAAATTTCAAAATTCAATTTATGGAGTTGTTTTATAATCGAAGTTATAGTTTTTGTAACACATTTTTCGTCTCAAATTTGAATTTGAATTTAATGTCGAAAGGAGAATATAGTATTAATTAATTAATCAACGGAACACCAATAAATTAAAAAAGGCTCCATATTTGCCTTATCCTCAAAAAAAGAGCTCCCAATTTAGTAACATTTTTGAATTACTTAATTGTAGACAAAAAAAAAAGGAAAGAGAAAGAAATTTTTTTTTTAAGTTTATATAAAAAATTTATTATATATTTACCAAAAAATAATATTTATTGTACTATTTCCATATTCATTAAAGAATTTTTTTAAAGTTTTTTTTACCTAAATTTCGCTATCTCAAACTATTTTTCTTGTTTTCCATTAATTTTTTTATTTATATATTTTCAGATTTTGTATCTACTTTCTATGTAAAAGACCTGCAAAAGTTCAATTATTCAAAAAAAATTGTTTTATGTGTTTTTTTATTGTATTTATATTAGGTGGTTACCCTAGAATAGAGTAAAAGCAAAGTGACCGTTTGAAATTCGAATTCAAAAAAACCAACTGAATTTAAACACACCCAGCTGTGACTTTTGCGCCCAATCACCCCACCAATCAAATCGATTCACTCCGTTGAAAGCCCAATACCTCGAAGTGAAACTTCAACGTGTCATTAAATCATTGGTTGCTGTGACCAATAAACAACCGTGGGTGATAAAACTCCAAAACAGGGCAAGTGGTCCCCACATCACGCTCCTAACGATTGTCGAGTGGAATCAACGGCTAAGATCTTTCGCCAATTCAAACGTCCAAATTTCCTTTGCAACGTTATGAAAATATAAAATTTAAGTGAAGGGAAACATTTTCGAATAAAAACCTCGACCAAATTTCTTCGCAACAGTCTCTCTTTCGGATAAAAGAAAGCTGAGTAAAATGTCGACGCAAAAGGGTAATCGGCGATCATCCTTTTCTTCGTCGACGACGTCGTCTTTAGCCAAACGACATGCATCGTCATCGGAGAATGTGGGAAAAGTCATGGCTTCTTTGGCTAAAAAGAGAGTCCCTCTTACTAACATTACTAACCAAAAGCAGAGCTCAAGCTCAAAAAGCTCGGCTTTGGCCTCCTCTCTGGTGGGTCTTAATTCCTTCTTTAATATATTTGGTTTTTTTTAATAAATTTTTTCTTTCTCAGTGTTCTTGGATTCTTATTTTCTGAGACAATGTGTGGAAAAAGAACTGTTCAAAATTTTAGATTTTTTGAATTTGATGGGGAATTCAATTTTTTTCCCTGAACTTCTTTTTACTATTAAAGGAATTATGAGCAGAACAAATTTGGGTTATCATTAATTTTTCATTTTTTACTCCTGTTTTGAAGGTTTTAGAACAAAAAAATGAAAAAAAAAAACTATGAAAAAAAAAAACTATGCTTAGCAGCTGGTTCTGCTTACATTTAAGTAGAAAGCTACAGTTTTGATTGATTATGGCGGTTCTGTTTATTTTGTGTATTTGATTTTTTGTATTCATGGGTGATCCAGCTTTTGATTTTTTATTTTGAATTTCATACTTAAAAGGTACCAAGTTCAAACAAAATCCAAAAGGCAAGGAAGACACAGTCTGTTACAAATGTAGGTCTTTCAGGACATGTTCTGCCTCCTACAGATGAAAGACGCAGTTCAGTTTTGCCTCCCAAGGTTTTTCCATCTCTGCCAACAGGAAATGAAGTGGGGTTGCCTCCTCCACCAGTACAGTGTAGCATGGAGTTTTCTCCTAGTAAATCTGATGGACTATCATCAGTTTCCTTGGATGAGACAATGTCCACTTGTGATTCTTTCAAAAGCCCTGAAGTTGAATATATCGACAACCATGATGTTTCAGCTATCGGTTCCATTGAGCGAAAAACATTTAGCAATCTCTGTATTTCGGACCATGATGTAGTAGCAACAGGTGCAGTATCATGTTCTGAACAAATTTATTTGGTACTTCAAATTTTTATTTCTTGGTTTGCTCAATTGGTTTATTTGAAAACTGATTTTGCTTGCAGGAAGTATTTGCAATCGAGATGCTGTGGCAGAGAAGGAAGCTGATGAGATGGTAATTGATGTTGATGACAATTTCATGGATCCCCAGCTTTGTGCAACATTTGCTTGTGATATTTACAAGCACCTACGGGCATCCGAGGTATACATTTGAAATTTTGGTTAAATATATAAGATATACATAGGATTTGTTCCTGAACTTTCCTATTTCTTTTGGTTTAAAGGTGAAGAAAAGGCCTTCGACCGACTTCATGGAGACGATTCAGAAAGACATAAATTCCAGCATGCGTGCAATACTAATTGATTGGCTTGTAGAAGTAATTTTCTGTCTGTCAACAAAACTTGTATAGTTATTTACAGTCCAATACACAAAAGGCTAAACACATTGTCTTCTGTTGGAATAATCTCTGCTTAACATTTCTAAGATTCAATGTCAACTGCAGGTGGCTGAAGAGTATAGGCTTGTGCCGGATACACTATACTTGACGGTGAGCTACATAGACCGGTACCTCTCGGGGAATACCATGAACAGGCAGCGGCTACAGTTACTTGGTGTTGCCTGCATGATGATTGCTTCGTAAGATAGAATCATACCCCTTTGTTTTGTTTCTTTCTATAGTATCACATTCTATGTTACCTGTACATATCCGCATCAAACACATAACAAAAGATCGTATCTAATTTTTCAGCAAATATGAGGAGATTTGTGCCCCTCAGGTGGAGGAATTCTGCTACATAACTGATAATACATATTTCAAGGATGAGGTTTGGCCTCTGTTTTTTGGACTATAACAGGTTCCTCTTTTTTTTTTTTTATTATCAAATTTGAGTAAACCATTAAGCTTTCCAAATTGTATAACAGGTTCTGGAAATGGAATCATCTGTTTTGAATTACTTGAAGTTTGAAATGACTGCCCCAACAGCTAAATGTTTCTTAAGGTAAATATTTTACCCCGTTATTATTGAATAATATACTTCCTGTTATTTTTTCTTCATGTTTATGATTCTTGTTTCAACTTTGTGATCATTGTATGACAATTCAGACGGTTTGTTCGTGCTGCTCAAGGGATCAATGAGGTATCACACAAATCTTGTAAAGCTTTAATATCTCTACAAAAAAGTAACATAGTTGCACTATTTGAGACCATGCTTAAAATTATATTGGGTATCAATTGAAATCAATATTGTAAATACTTCTGTCCATCGTATATCCAGACATGGCTTTGGAGAATTATGGATAAACTTGGAAAAAAATTGAACATACCCATGCTAGAGAAACTTTTATTCATCACCGAAACCCAAGTCTGAGTAACACCAGTTATTTCCTTTAGTTTTTCTACACCTAACTCCTTGATTTTCCTTTGTTGTTGGTGTGTTTTTCTGATTAGGTTCCATCAATGCAATTAGAGTGCATGGCCAACTACATTGCTGAACTGTCTCTCCTTGAGTACAGTATGCTTTGCTACCCTCCATCACTCATTGCTGCATGCGCAATTTTCCTGGCCAAATTTATACTTCTTCCATCAAAGAAACCTTGGGTATGTTCGTGTCTGCTCGGACACAAGCAGCTTCTTCTTGCTGTTTTTCTTATTTGAATAGACTCTTTTTGTTGACATCACTTAGACTGATCTCCATTTGTTATGGTGCAGAATTCTACCTTGCAGCATTACACACTGTATAAGCCCTCTGATCTATTTGAGTGTGTTAAGGACCTTCATAGACTATGCTGTAACAACAACAATTCTACTTTGCCTGCAATCAGGGAGAAATACAGTCAGCATAAGGTAAACAAAGATTGGGTGCACCAAATGTTAATATTAGACTCGGTAATTTTAGATATGATACAAAAACACAACACAAACACCATGTTTGATAAATGCGACAATATTGTAATAAACATAACTCAGTTTAAACACGACAAACAGTATAAGGCACTGGACAGCTTTTAGGAGCTGTAAAATGTTATTTGCTGGTTTGCATAGCTGAAATGTCTTAATTTTTTTTTTTGGCACAGTATAAATGTGTTGCAAAGAAGTATTGCCCTCCTTCAATACCTTCAGATTTCTTCCACAACTGAAGAAGGCATTGGACACCATCAGCAACAGCACAACTGTTCCAATTCTTTGTTGGATAAACTTTTAACGGTATTTGAGACCACCAAATATAAATTCCTATATTCTAACTTAATTAAATAGTAGTATAAAGTAGTAAGTCGATCCCACAAGTATTAGGATTTCCAATTTTCCTGTTTTTGTAATCAAATTTTTGAAAAATAAATAAAAAGGAGGGGTTTTAGTTGATAAGGATAATAATATAAAAACAAATATAAAATAAACTAAAAACATAATTGTGATTGCAAAATAAATTAAGTGGAATAAAATAAACTAAAAATCAGATTCATTCATAGAATTTTGACAATTCTAAAATAAAAATCTGATTTTAATCGGTCAACTATTAATTCTTCAATTTTTCAACTTGACTCTCCTCTTTACTTTTCCTTCTAATTTAGTTAATTTTGTTTTATTTTGAATTTTGGTATTTCAATTTCATCTCTTTTAAGAAAGACACAAGTTTAGTAGCATTTTATTAGAAAATTAGTTAAAAATAAATACATTAAAAAATTAAGTCTCTTTTCCGAAATCATGATCAATGCAAACAATTTAGGTGAAAAATGAATAAGAATTCAAATACTCAGTTTAATCAACAAGTGTCCATAAAGTTTAAACATTATGCAGCAAATTGAAATTGAACCAAGCTTTGCAAGGTATCTATGTAGCAAATTTGGGACATAGTCAAACTTTTTTGCGCAAAATGAGATGACAACCAAAGCATCTCATCCCGGTTACTCAATTTGACACGTCTCCAAATGAGCTATTTTTCCTTACTAATGGTAGCTCGGTTAGCGGAGTGTTTGCAAGTTTCCGATTCATCACTCAACCTTTTTATGAGAAATGAGATGACAACCCAAACACTTCATCCCGATTATTAAATTTGGTCACATTCCGATATCTTCACTCATAACTCAAGCTATCAGCGGAGTATATTTTTTTTAAATATTAACAAATAAATTTAAAATAAAAAAACTACCAAGTAAATTTATAAAAATCAATTTTCTTGAAACAATCTAATTATAATATTTCAACATTATAACACACATCGATTAAACTAGATAATGAACACTTTAATTCAAGAACCACCCAACTATCTAAATTAATTAAGCATAGGAATTAGAGGCTCAATGTCAAACAACTCAACAAAAAATCACAGCATAAGAATTAACACATGCGAAAGAGAAACAATCTTGCATACTTACTAATCCAATACCACCTAGTTAGCCTACGTTGGGAAAGAGAAGGGTCAAGTGTACTCCCCGTGTATGTTTAATTTGGCAGAAGGTGGTGGAAATGATGGCTTTGCAATATAATGAGGATATTTGATATTCAAGTCTCTATCATTATTCCCAGAAAGCAACACATTAAAATAGATTAAACAATAATCTTATGTTTTTTTTCAACATAAACTAAATCGAATTCAAAATTAAATAAATTGAAATAAATATTTACGAGTTGCCTCCCAAAAAGCGCTTTTGTTTAACGTTGTTAGCTTGACGACCTGAGTGTTGTTCGTTTGGTTCTTTGAGAATTAATTCTTCGACCATGTATAGTTGGAAGTTTTTGTAAAAAGGTTTCAACCTTTGCCCATTGACCTTAAAGCACTTTCTGAATTCCTGTATCATCGATGGATTGAGGCATATTTGAGCTTTTCCATTAGTGTTTACCTTTCCCTCTATCAGAATCTTTAAATGTTTCGGTAACAGTTTGAGTTCCAATTCCGAGGCCTGCAAAATGGAAGACAAAAGTTTAGTTTGCAAAAGAGATAATTCAAAGGTTTTACCTGAATTTCTATGAAATTGTGATGCCTCTATATGAGCAACCGTTTCGCGAATTAACTCTTCGATCATCATCCATTCCTCTAGTTCTTTTATAGTATCAAAATCTAAACTTCTAGAAAGAATCGTTTGTAACTTATCTTCTTCATGATATTCAAAATGCAGCTTAGTTAAAGGCTCAATTATATCAACATTAGAAATATTCGTAATCGTGCTGGAACGACCTATGACCTCATAAACATTAAATTTCACCACTTCTACATCGAACTCCATGTGAGTGTTCCTGTAACACCCAAACTTGGCCTAGACGCTATGGCTGGATCTCGCCATGTTACATGATAGGGTGTTTGAAAACCGTGCCGTCGCGATAAAACCATTTCCTTTGAATTACTTATCTTAATATCTTATTAGTTCCAAAATAGTGTTACTCATTTAGTCAATAGTTTCAAAATGTTATTCGATGCAGAAGCTTTTTAAACAGTTAAAACAATCGTGCGTTTTCGAAAATCATTTGTTTGTTTTGAAAATTGAGTTTTCTTACTACTAGTAGTTGCAATTTATAAAGTAAATATATTTAAAACCCAAAACCAAACCAAAGTCCGAAAGTCCAATTACAACCCAAAATTTTAACCAGTAAAAATAGAATAAAAATAAAACCAATAATCATAAATTAAAACCATGACAGTCCAGAACCTTGGTCACCATCGAGTCCTCCGTCGCACCGATCCATCTAGGTCTGACGATTACCTGTGCACATTAAACAAAGAGGGGTAAGTTTTTATAAACTCAGTGTGAAATTTCACAGAGCGAAACAAGCAACAATCGCAGTGCACATTCAACAGCAGTCTTAGGCCTAAGCCCATCAGAAACAGTAACAGATATACAGTCTCAGTAGCAAAATCCTACCCAACCAGCCTCTACACACCGTTTTTGTCCAATTCTACACTCAATGTGGGGATTTAATCAACCCATTCATCCCTACACTCCATGTAGTACCGAATATGATACAAAATAGTAATTTGCAACTTAGCTGCCAGTATATTAGGCTTAAAAGCCTTTCAGTACACTTCCTCCAAATAATATCAACCCTAACCCAATGCAATGCAACACACAGTAATATGTCATGCTATAACGAGTCTATCAGATACACATACAGTTCAGTATACATGCCAGTATATAACATTCTCAGTACGTAATTTACATAATCAATAACATACAGTTAAGGGTCTAAGAAGTGCTTACCGACCCTATGGAAGGTTCACAGTCGACTTGGGCGACTCATGTAACTTTAGCAAACATTTCAGTAAAAATGGGCTCACATGCCCATGTGGCCCATACAGCACAAATTGGCCTTGGCCGTGTGATCCACACGGCCTGGCCCAAACTCTCACACGCCCGTGTGGCTTACACAGCCCAATTCAGTCCAGCCCGTATGTCGCACACGGCCTGCCTCATCGATCACACAGCTGTGTAGGGCACACGGCCTATCACACGTCTGTGTGGCGTCGACAGTGGAGTCTTGGCTTTTGCCAAAACCCCGTTTTCTACATTTTCGAGTACACACTTGTATCATTTTTTATGCCTACACGCTTCCGAGCACTCCAGTACATATAATTAACCAATATTTCACTCAATTAATCGCTTAACCAACTAAACTAAACTAATCCCGAAACGAGATAAACATCTTTCAAACAACGAAACTATTACCTTCTATTGAATAACATGAATTTCACGCCCTTAGAACGTCGATGAACGATAATCAACCCTTCGGTAAGCCCCTAATCACCAAACGAATCCTTATTAACACTTGTCCAAATCACAACTAAAGTTTAATAAAAAACTAGACTTACCGAAAGAGTAACGAGGACGTTGCGTAGAAAGGAAGTAAAAGAGAGGTCAAAACAAGAAAAATTGCAGCAAGGGAAAGGAAGAAAAAGGTAGCTCAGCAAACTGAAAGGCAAAAATCGGTAGCAAAGGGGAAAAGGAGAAGAAAACGGCAGAGAGTTTTTGAGAAAGAAGAAGAACCGAATTTTTGGAAAAAAGAAAAACTACCAGATATTCCCTAATCCCCTTAATCACTCTACTACTTCCCACTACATCCAACTACTCAGCTTTTTAATCCAACACAAACTCTTCTAGACGAGCAAGCAAAAATAATGCTCTTGCCCAGACTTGAACACAAGACTTCCTTCACACCAACACTCCACTCAACCACCAGACCAGTAGGCCCATTCTATTAATTATTTACCAACTTTTACTTAAAAGAATTCTAACCCAAGATGGGGCTTTATTTAAAAAAAAAAAAACAAAATTTGCCTAAGTAATGGCTCGAACTTGGGACCTCCCACACACACCCAGAGCACTTAACGATTGAAGCAGACAAGTATTTATGTCACACAAAAAAAAATAAAAATAGATATTTTTGGGGTGTTACAGTTCCACTCTACAAATTAGTCTTTGTTTATGCAGTACTCAAAAATGGTCTCCCTAGTAGAATATCGAAAGAATTTTTTGAGTTATCATTTTTCATGTCGATGATGTAAAAATTTGCAGGAAAAATTAGTTCATTTATCTTGACGAGGACATCTTCCAACACCCCTTCCGAATAAACACATTACCTATTTGCCTATTGAATAATCATCCATATTTCTTTCAAATGACCTCTATTTCTTTCAAATGACCCGTGTTTAGCAATTTAAAAATAGATATAGGCATAACGTTAATAGATGCTCCTAAATCACAGGAGTTTCTTTATGCCAACATTATCAATTTTGCAATATATAGAAAACATACATTAGTCCTTACACTTAGGTGGGATTTTATTTTGTAAAACAGCGAATACGCTTTCTCCTACATTTACCCTTTCGTTTCCTTGGAGTTTTTTTTTTTTTGCCAATGCGTAATTCTTTCAAGAATTCTGTATAGTGCAGAACTTGTTTCGTTGCATCGAGTAAGGGAATGTTAATTTCTACATTTTGGAACGTCTCTAGGATTTCTCTTTCTTCTCACTCCTTCTTACATTGGGTGAGCCTTCTAGGAAATGGGGGTGGTACCACGAACGATTTCTGTGGTGCTGACTTCGTTGGAGCCTCTTTGTGAAGTTTGTTTTCTTTTCATCCAGTGTTGTGGGCTTGATTCGTGCCATGTTCTGGCTCTAAAACCATTCCATCTCTTATGATCATAGCACTTGTATTTTGTTATGGATTCAGCTCAGTTTGATATGGCAATTTCCCTTGGGTCTCCAAACGCCTAAACGTAAGCACAAGCTTACTTATTTGCTAATATATTTCTTGGAAGTGCACTTCAGCCTTTTGTTGAAACTTTTTGGTGCTAACAACTAACCTCTCTAGTATGGTTTCAAGAGATGACTTTGGAACTTAATACTGTTGAGGCGGATGTGGCATTGGTTGATACGGTTGATTATATTAAGGGTTTGATCCATAACTTAGATTTGGGTGGTCTGTACACCTTGCATTATAAGTATTTGAAGGTGGATCATAACGCCTTTGAAGTGGGCCTGGAAAGTTCCCAATGGCATCTACTTGTGCTATTGTGTCATCGTGTAAAATCATACACAAGTCAATTGGATGATCAGGCATGGCACAAATCCCGTACAACTAAGCTGGGTTCGATTTTCCTGCAAGCAAATTTTGAACAACATTAGTGGGCTTTTCAATTTTTTCTTCTAATGATGGAGTACTTAGCTCATGGATCCTTCTTGTGGGTTCTGTAGTTGGTAGAAATTTTTGGGAATTTTCAGCCATTGTCGAAATTAACCCTCTTACTCTTTAAGGCGTCATATTTACAAATGCCCTTCCATTAGCAGCATTTATCATCTTCTTTTCCATTGGAAGTAACCTCTCATAGAAATACTGCAAAAACGATTGTTCAGCCTGACCATGTTGTGGACAACTTGCACACAAGGTTTTGCACTGCTCCCAGTAATCATAGATCGATTCAATCTCATTTTGCTGAATTTCTACAATGTATCTTCTTAATTCGGCTGCCGGAGCTGTTGCAAAAAATCTATTAAGAAATAAACTAGACATACCAGGTCATGTATTAACTAAACTAGGAGGTAAATAAAAGAGCCATTCTCTAGTAGAGTCGGCTAATGAAAAAAGAGAAGCTCTATGTTTAATTTGATCCTCGGTTACTCTCTATGGTTTTATACTTAAGCAAATCATGTGGAATTTCTTAAGATGAATGTGGGGGGTTCTTGTTTTTCAAACCACGAAAAGTGGACAATAAATGAATTAAGCTCGACTTTAATTCAAATGGTGTTGCTCCCATCGGATAAGTTATGCACAACGACTGTTGCTCATCTGATGTCCTAGCGAGTTGTTGAATGGTTTGATTCATCATTTCTTCAGGTTCACTAAGTGTTTCATCTATTGCTTCTGTGTAAGATAATGTTTCGTATTCGTCCTCTCTCACTTGCGGTTGTTTTCCACATTGAATAACTTCTTTTCATAATGTTCGAGCTAATTTCTTGATTTCCAATTCAAACTCTAAGGTTCCTAGTTCTGACCCAATTATAAGTAAATTAAATATAAATTAGAGTAATATCCAGTCCCCAGCAACGATGCCAAAACTTGATGGGTGTTGAAACCACCAAATATAAATTCCTACGCTCTAAGTTAATTAAATAGTAGTATAGAGTAGTAGGGTCGATCCCACAAGGATTGAGATTCCTAATTTTCTTGTTTTTGTGACCAGATTTTTGAGTCTAGACAACTGTCATACCCTTGACTTAAATGTGCAAAGCTGAAAAATAAATAAAAATGAAGGGGTTTTAGTTGATAAAGATAATAATATAGAAATAAATATAAAGTAAAGTAAAAATAGACTTGTGATTGCAAATAAATTAAGTGGAATAGAATAAATTAGTGAATCAAATATAGTAAAGCTTAACCTCAGCCTTGGTACACTACGAACTTAAATCGATCCTTGAAAAATGGTTTTTCCCTTCTAAGCGATAAGTTGGTTATAGCAATTGAAGACACCTCAACCACCAGCTTTTCCTTGTGTAGTCGGTTCTGATAGACCTACAAACCAATCCTTGTCGAATTTCTAGCCACGAAGCTCATGCCCGTAATTTAAGATTTCAACAGTCTTGCGATCTAGAAAGCCCAACTTGAATTAACAGCCTCAACCATGCAGATCGTTTAAATTCAATGATTATCATCGTTTAAATTCAATGATTATCTCCCTTGACGGAGGTCCAACTAGCCCTTACCTACTTGAACACACCAATTTGTTCGTGAGGACTTGAACTCTGCAAACGACCAACTCATTTTCCCAACTGTACGCCAAACAACTCCAACCTAACGCACGCTTTTTGAATTGAAATTAAATTAACTTTAAGGGACGAACTTATACTTTCCCATATACCAGAGAGATTGCGAATACCGTATTGAAAAAATTTTTAGTGCAAGTTCATATCTTATGATTTTTTTTTGTTTGAGTGATAATCGAGTTAAAGCAAAAAGGGACTTACTAAAGCATGAGATTAATCATGCTAGTTGGTGTATGGAAATGGTTTTAAATGAAAATGGTGGAAGGTGGAAAGAGAAAGGGACTTAAGAATCAATTTAGCCAAAATAAAGAAATGGAAAAAGAATGGCAGAATGTCTGCAGTATGCACTTAGCTCTGTAGTGTGAAAGAAAAGAAAGGAATAAAGTTCATTCAATTTGCAAGTGTGTTTTCAAAGGCCACTAACACTAAATATTTATACACATTCCTCATGCTAAATTTAGTAAGATTTTTTTACTAAAAATATCAACTAAAAATCATATTCAAACTATTCATAGAATTTTGATAATCTTGAAATAAAAATTTGATTTTAACCAGTCAACCATTAATTCATCAATTCTTCAACTTGGCCCTCCTCATTGCTTTTCGTTCCAATTTAACGCATTTTGTTTAATTTTGAATTTTGATATTCCAATTTTATCATTGATAAGAAAGACACAAGTTTAGTAGTATTTTATTCAAAAATTAGCTAAAAATAAATACATTAAAAGCACAAAATTAACTTGCTATCAATTGTTCCACCCAGTTCTAAGATGAGTTCACTCATAGTACTAATTAGCCGTGTAGATTTCGTCGAGGATGGTGATCTGCCATCACAAGCCTTATGCACAACAATTGTGGTAAATTTAAGTTGGATTATTTTTCAAGAAATGTCACAAATGCTACCTGATGGATAAAAGACACAATTGTAACTTTTATTACATCGCAACTGTTACTTTGTGTGGCTTTTAGATATATGAGTACATCTTGTAAATTGTTTATCAAAATTTTCCTATTTAACTAAGTCTTCATATCTAAACATTATCTTATTTTTAGTAAGGTTTAATTATTATTACAAAATTTCTTCTTTTTTTGGCACAGTATCAATGTGTTGTAAAGAAGTATTGCCCTCCTTCAATACCTTAAGATTTCTTCCATGACTAAAGAAGGCACCGGACACCATCAACAACAACACAACTGTTCCAATTCTTTGTTGTATAAATTGTTCCACTCAGTTCTGAATAAATTCACTCGTAGTTCTAAATAGTCATGCAGATTTCGTGAAGGATGGTGAACTGCCATCATAAGGATTATGCGCAGCGGTTGTGGCAAATTTAAGTTGGGCCATGTTTCAAGAAATGTCACAAATGTTACCTAATGGATAAAAGATACATTTGTAACTTTTATTACATCGCAACTGTTACTTTGTGTGACTTTTAGAACTATGAGTTCATGCTATAAATTATTTATCAAAATGTTCCTATTTAACTATAACTTCATATCTAAACAATTTATTGCTCTTAGTAAGGTTTAATTATGATTATATAGTGTATAAAAATATTAAAATTTAAGTTTAATGTATGAGTTCAGTTGTTGGGTTCAAATGCTGACAACCCCTTCCACAACTGAAGAAGGCATTGGATATCATCAGCAACAGCACAACTGTTCCAATTCTTTGTTGGATAAACTGTTCCACTCAGTTCTGAGATGAGTTCACTCGTAATTCTAGATAGCAGTGTAGATTTCGTTGAGGATTGTGAACAACCATCATAAGCATTATACGCAATAGTTGTGGCAGATTTAAGTTGGGCTATGTTTCAAGAAATGTCACAAATGTTATCTAATGGATAAAAGACATAATTGTAACTTTTATTACATTGTAGCTATTATTTTGTGTGACTTTTAGAACTATGAGTTTATTCTATAAATTATTTATTAAAATTTTCCTATTTAAGTATGACTTCATATCTAATCAATTTCTCGTTTGTAGAAAGGTTTAATTATTATTAAGAAGGTTTAATTATTATATAGTGTATAAAAATATTAAAATATAAGTTTAATGCATGAGTTGAGTTGTTGGGTTCAAATGCTGACAACCCCTTCGCTCATCTATAAAAAAAAATTATGAGCTCATAAAATCGAAGTTACAATTTTTATTAGAATATTTAAATTTTTGCCACAACGGTTTAAATGGGCTTGAGTAAAGCTGGGTCAACGTCTCATACTGTAATAGCCCATTTTCGCCTGGGCCTAATACACTCAAATCAAACAAAAAAAATAAAATCAAAACATAAAAAATATATCAAAAGTCCATTACAAATTATCAGCCCAAATTACAAGTGCCCAAATAACTTAAACCCTAGTAGCCCAATACAACCCAAAACAAAAGTAAACAAAAGAGAAAGAAAAACCCTAAGTGCGCCGCACCTAGGTTTGTCTACCGCCGGAAAAACCCTAGGTGCGCCGCACCTAGGTTTGTCTACTGCCGCTGCTGTCCCTCCTCCACGCGCATCTGACACTACACTGTCACCTGCAACACGCCAAGCAAGAAGACAACAAAGAAAAGGATAAAAGAAATGGAAACAAAGAGTTTTGTAATCGTCTATAAAAACAACAACAGTTATTTTGTATTTCTCTCCTGCTCCAAACAAGATTAATAATAAAAAAAAAAGGAACAAACTTTCTAAAGGCGATCCTTTTTTACTTCTATTTATTTTCATTTTTAAGTTCTTGCTTTTTTTTCTTTTTACATACAAAAATCTAAAAAAGGAATGGCCTTTACCTTTGTTCTAGTTGTTCATCATTCCGTTCTGAAAGGCCAACGGACCCTTGGGGGTTCGACGAATGGCTACAATTGGAATTGGTGAAAGAAAAATGAAAGGTTTTTCTCGCTTTTTTTTGTTTTGTTTTTTAGGGTCTTTTGGCCATTTAAACCCTAAATATGGGTTTTACTTGAAAAAAAAGACAAAAAGTAGGTTCGGGGGATTTTTCGGCCACCGTTGATGGCGGCGCCGTCGTCGGTGACTGACGGATGTACGGCGTTCCGACAACTTGAGCTTGGCCGGGCTTAAGAGCTACAGAGAGAAAAAAGAGGGCTTTTGAAGTTTTTTTTTTTTTAAAGATGTGGTAGAAATGAAATTTAAAAAAAAAAAAATTGGGGTTTAAATAAGGCACCAAAGCGACACCGTTTTGGGATAGCCTGAAACCCCCCCAAAACGATGTCGTTTAGGGCCAACCCGCGCGCGACCCGACCCGCTCCAGGGAGATCCACGCGTTTTCGACTTTGGGCCATATTTATGCCCGTGGTCCTTTTGCTTTTTCGCCCTTTCTCGATTTGGTCCTATCCCTTCTTTTGTTTTTTTAATTTTGCCCTGTGGTTTCTGCATTTGTTTCGTTTTAGTCCCTACTGGAACTATGCGTTTTAGGGGCAGGGTGTAATTGCCCAGTTAGTCCTTCCTTCGTAGCGCGCGTTACATTTTGGTGCTCCGTTCAGCCCTTTTCTTTTATTTATTTATAATTTGTCCTTTTGACTTTATTTTAATTTCGATTTCATCCTTTATTTAGTTAATTTCAATCCTTTTATATAATGTGTTTATATTTTCATTTATTTTTGTTTATTTATCCATTTGTTTTACTATTTATTTATCTTTTTGTTATATTTGAATTTTTATTTTCACCTAATATTTTATTTATCTATTATTTATATTTATTATATCCGTTTAGTTATTTGTTCATTCACCTTTTAATTATGTAAATTTAATGTAATGTATATTTGTTTTATTTATTCATTCATTTTTCCCCCTTTTAAATATTTAATTTTAATATTCCCTACTTGTTTAACTTTTTTTTACTTAAATTTAATGTTATTTGTTTCGTCTGTTTATTTATTATTTTACTTTCTAGATATTTAATTAGATATTATTTATATTTCCCTTTCTTTTTTTATTTTATTTTAAGTTATTTTTATTTATTCTGTCCTTAATGCTATGAATTAATGTTTTTATTTGCATTGTTATAATCCTTCATTATTACTAAATATGTCATGACTATTACCATTTTCATAATCAAATTTATGTTAAATTTTTACGTGATACTTATAAAAGGAAATTTTCAAAGTTTAGATAATTTGTTTTTCGTATTTGGAAATTTGAAAGCTCGTTCCCTAATTTACGGGGTTTTGATTTTTTGATAAATCCAAATAATCGAACATGAGGTCTTAATTAAAATGTTTTGGGAATTAAGAAGAATCGTGTTCTAACTTACGAAATATAATTTCTTTCTAGAAAACCGAGATAATTGAATCCTTTTTAAAACAAAAACGAATATTTTAGTAATATTTCTTGTTTCGGAAATTTAAGGCATTATGTCCTAATTTACGGGACGTGATATATTTCTCTTGATTAATTTAAAAATAAATTCATTTTCGTGTTAATAATGCTTTAATAAAATGACCGTTTTTTTTAAATTTCTTCGAATTTTAAAATTTCGACATTAAAACATTAATTAATTAATTAGGTACTGATTTTGAGCGTTACGAAAGTGCTAATCCTTTCTCGTACTTAACCGACTCTCGAACCCGTTTTTCTAAAATTTGTAGACCAAATCATTGTTTTAGTAAATTAAAATTTTTGGTAATCCAATCACGGCTTATAGTAATTAGTGGCGACTATATTTTCGTTTTTAAATAAAATTCGACCCTTAGTTTCGACACATACCATTACAATTCAACTCAGTGTCTGTCGATAATGAATCTTCCTCTCCAAGGCAAAATCTAGTCAAAGGAACCTCTTTTACAACCCCCCCCCCCTCCCTCTTTTCCACTCTCTTTCCATGTAAACTTTTAAGTGCTGAGCTTCAACCTTTTTTTTTCTTTTTTGTTTTCTATCGTTTGCATTTTGGGGACGATGAGTTTTCTGAGATCATGTGCTTTGTACAAGTTATTTATAACTTTCCCTTCGCGACGATGGATGCCTTGCCAGAGTTGGGGCTTCCTTAGATGGCCTGGTTTCGATGGCTTCTTTAGGTTCTTAGTCATAGCTCTTTTATGGTCCACCTTTTCTGAGATTCGTTTCATTCCTTCTTCTTCTATGTACCCTACTCTTCGCGTTGGTGATCGAATCATTGTCGAAAAGGTAAATAATAAAAATAAAAATATTCTCTTGATGGTTTTGTTCTTTTAATGGTGGGTAATACTACGATCTTTGCAGTTCAACTCAGTTTAGGGGTTTGTAGCTTTAGAAATCATGATCATATGTAGCTGTCTTATCCCATTTCTTCTGATTTAATTCTGTGGATGATCTCAAATTTTGGTTCATCATGCAATCATTTCGTGTTTTTTGAATTTCTAGGAAGTAATTTTTCTGAATTTGCAGAGTACATTGAATGGCTACTTGAACTAGAACGTGATTTAAAGTTATTTCATTCACTATTCAATGGCATTCTTATCAGGGATGTTTCACTAATGTTTTGTCCAAAGATGGATTTGCTTACCCTACACTTTTCTCAGGAATCAATTGACCTTAAGGGGAAAATTAAATGAAATGGTAACGTCCATTCCTAATTTGCAAACAAACCCTGTTTTTCCCTTAATCTTCTTCACATTAATGCAAATTTAAAGAGCTCTGTCATTATGCCATTCTTGCATAGTAATAGTATGCATCATGATTGACTTAAGAGTAATGATTCTGATTTGCTTATATGCACCATAATGTTGCTTATTCTCATTTTAGTTATTCACTTTACAACTTGTGCAGGCCTTGTACTTTTTTAGAAGTCCTGCAATAAATGATATCGTCACATTCCGACCCCCAGAGCAGGTTTGTTGGTTTCGTATGGCTGTATTACTATGTGTTTAACCCAGGTATGTTCAATTTGTTTCTAAGATTTTCCATATACTTGGAGAGTTCTCGATGGGTTATACTTATACCCCATACCTATGTTGTTCATATATGCATTGAACATAAATACTTCAAGAAGAACAAAGAGTCGTAGCAACATAGTAGTATAGAACTGCCTAATTGTTGGCACCTGATAGAAAACTTCAACTAAGTATTCTTATCTTCATGTTGTGGCTATAGGAGACTGGGTTTGGGAAGGATGCCGTTCTTATTAAGAGAATTGTGGCAAAAGGTGGAGATTTGGTTCAGGTATTCCTGATTCTGTAACCAGTTTTCTCCATTTATACATTTTTTGTCTCTTTAGGGAAAGCTTTTTAAGCTCCTTTATTCATTTAGACATTTACTCGTATAGATCCTAATATCTACAGCACAGTGTCTCAATCCAAACTGCTAAAAAGAAACCTACTTGTGGCAACATAATGCTGAAGGCTCTTCTTCTTCTGAATTATTTTCCTTTGATACTATGCAGGTTCATCATGGGTCACTCTATGTCAATGGTGTTGCTCAAAATGAAGATTTCATAGCTGAACGACCATCATACACATTAGAGTTACAGGTGAGTCCCCCTTTTTTGTCTCTCCATGTAATCATCTAGTCTTCCGGTATTATAAGCTCGACATTATGGGGTATGAACCACCATGGTAAATTAATCACCAATTACCTAGAAAATCTCCTTTACTGTTTTGCATTAAATGTGAGCATGAAAAATCCCGGTGGACTCCATGATGTAGGCATCCGAGCCTCCATCATTCAGATCATTTTAGTTTTGGGTTTATCATATGGCTTTGGGTGGTACACTATTTGCAATTGTTGTTTAATGCCGACTACATCATTTTTCTTGCATCTGCAGTATGTTCCTAGTGGTCATGTTTATGTGTTGGGAGACAACCGAAATAACAGCTACGACTCACATGACTGGTATATCCACTCTTTTTTCCTGTTCTTTTGTATTCAGTTCTATTTTCTTTTGTTCTTTATGATTCTTGATAACATAGATATGGTTTAAAACATACTTCACCCTTGCAAAGGCTCCTTAAGAGCTTAATGTTCCATGAGAGTATCTTGAATGTTTTGATTTGGCTATATATATAGATAGATATATAATACTGTGTTCCTCTTATTGTACTTCATCATTTGAAATGTGATTCATGATGTGATATGTCATCAATGTTGATTGATAACCAGGGGCCCTCTGCCTGCGGAAAACATTGTTGGAAGATATGTGATGTGCTGTTATAGACCATCCAACCATTGAGACCTGCTGCAAATTCAGGGATGTAGTTTAGCTGAAGTGTAGATACATGGAGTTGTACTCGTGTCGCCAATTTTTTTCTATGGATTTACTTCCGGATGCTATCAAAGTAAGCTTGTTTATATGGCTGTAAATTGAATCCTAGACAGTAGTAGTTTCATGATTGTGGATGGTTAAGAGAAACACTAGTGTTTGTTTCATACTTCCTTCTTAGATGGATCAGTAAATAAATTAGAATTTATTTTTAATTACGCTTAGTGCATCAAATATTATTCCCATCAAATTATAAACATTTTAACGATGAACCGGTGCTTGGACTCGGTACCATTCTTCACTTTGGAGTTATGATTGTTAATTCAAAGCCATCAAACAGTTGACATGCGCATAAAAATTATAGTAGATGAGTGAAATTTGGGTGTGAAAGTCCTTGATAAAGTCCTTTCCTTCCAAATCTAATAATACTGTCATTGCCTTGCGAATCTCTATACAGAACAAAGCCTAAGAATCCCTCCCCACATCACCTTTGAATAAGAAGATTCCAAAAATAGGTGTTTCCAAGTCTCCAAGTCAGAGTAACAAAGACTTCAACATCCATCAGCTTACAAGCCTCGAGCCAACAACCTGTTGGTTGACAACCTAAATTGCCATCCAAGCAATGACTGAATGCTCAGGAGTATGAAAAAAGAAACTACAGCAGTGATCTTCGCATTCCTTTCTCAAATACCATTCCAAACTAAACTCACTGGATACTTGTAACTAGAACCAATAAGCTCCCCTAATTGGAGATAAATAATGCGGTCAATTTTACACCTCAACTTAAGAAGTTTCCTCCGACTCCAATTGCAACCTTGAGGAGGAGAAATCTGGAATAGACTCCTAGCTTTTACAACATAAGCTTTAACCCACTCCACCCATGTACAAAGAAAAAGAAAATGTACAAACATGTAACTTGATTTTGTACAAAGAAAAAGAAAATCATTTTGGCATACTTTCTAAATGTACCATCAAACCCTAAAATTAATTTTTAAAATTTAAGATTTAAAATTGTTGATAAAATTTCGGAATTGGAGGTTGAGGAAGGTTTGCATGACACTGGAGAAAGGTTTCTTAACAAATTCAGTATCGTTCGTGATCAAGGTTTTATCTCTTAACTTTATCGAGAGTTTAAAAATTTGAACAAACGAATGGTCTATGTGAATTTTTAATGTATATTATGGATCCAATTAAGTCTAAAATAAAGTAACAAAATATAAAGTGATTAAAATTATTTACTTTAGACTAACAAGTGTTGGGTACAATGGTAAGACACATTATAGGGAGATATAGGTTCAAACATTGGAGACGACGTTATTGAAAGAGATAATAGTCACGAACCTCAAATATGGACTGTAAAACAAAAATAAAGAATACAAAAAAACTTATTTACTTTAATAAGAATTAAATCCTATCTATCCATTCGATTATTTGGTGGACTTACTGAATTGAAGTTAAACATATATAAATGGATACTCCCTCTAGCTATTAGGCTTATACACAAAACCTCAAAAAATATATATAGTCTTCATTGTTGGTTTAGATCGTATTTTATGTTAATGATTAGCGTTTACTGACCATCCAACCATTGACCACCTACAAATTCAGGATTAGCTAGAGATGCCAAACTTTCTCCCAACTATTGGCTATGGCAGGTCTCATTAGAAAAGTGGTTTAGTCAAATTTTTTATCTGATCGAATATATATATATTTATATATGTAATCTTTTTTAATCAGAATTTGATACTTGTTGGTACCATTCTTCATTTTGGAGTAATGATGACATGCATGTAAAAATCATGATACATGAGTAAAATTTGGGTGCGAAAGATCTTAATAAATGATAAGTAGATTAATGGTTATTGATCAAAGAAGATAACAGATGGATTTGGTGCGTTTTATAAAAGTTTTAAAAGACAGAAGGGGAAGACAGCTGGCGGCGGCGGCCGCAACAGCAGCGGGCAGTGGTGGATGTGAATAATATGGGTTTGGTGTGGTGATTAACTGATTATATATTTTACCAACTTGAATGGTATATGTTTTATCCAATTGGATGCTTTGATATGAAGATAACCAGTTGGGTACTTTTAGCGATTCAAAATTGAAGGTCAATTATACGAATATTCTTTATCCGTAGCTTTTTTTGTTTGTTTGCCCATGCTTCTTTTATCAAATGCTCGTCGTTTGTCTCGTCTCAATCAGCACAAAGTCCTGCAATAAGCGTTAGATATTACTGAATGCCGAGAAAATCTTTTAGTTTGTCTTTGATTTTCCTCTAATAATATTCCACCATCTCCTTTCCTTGTTTATCAGCCTACAATTCTGAATTGCTCAGACATGTAAAGTAGGATGAGACGAACTTGTAAGATCTTGCTTCTGGCGTAGATCCAACCTGAAGTCTTCTATAAATCATGGCCCTATCATCTCTTCAGTCCCTTTCAATAGTCGCTCCCATGAAGCATTTTTCTTCTTCTTTCTTTTTCTAGATTGATTATCGTTAAGTAGGCATGTTCATGAGTTAGGTATCCGTCTAAGCCTGAAGGTCTGTTTGGAATTTGGAAAGATTTAGTTTTTTTTTTTTTTTTGTGTAATATTTATATTAAATAATTTATAACTCACATAAAAATTAAATCTATAGTAATTATAATGTAAACATTAAAAAAATAAAATGATTATATATAAAATTTTAATAAATAAAAAATATTGAATTAAAAATAATATTAAAATATTTTTAAAATTAAGAAAGTAATATGAGCGGGCCTAAAATGAGTAAATTTGGACAAAATTTTAGTCCATATTTCATGCCAGATCAAGCTTGAATAAGTATAAAATATGTTAATATTATACTTAAGCTTGACTCAGCACATGAACACCTCTATCAACAGGGATAAGGTCCATTTGACCTTAACAACACTTCCTTTCAACATCATATTCTCTATGCATAAAAATATATCAATCACGCTCATTTAATTTGCGAGCCTCAACTCTTGTCCTTCCAAAAAACTTCCTTCCATGATAGAAGTGTACAAGTTCCTTATCATACCTAAAGTTCTTAATGGATTGTGTTTTGATATTTAGAAGATCACCTTGTTCCTCATTTTTCAAATTTCCCCCAAAGTAACAGTAAAGATAATGTATAAAAGTTCTAGCCTCCTCCATTTTTAAGTCATCTCGTCCCAGCCCTCGAAAAATATATTTTTATATTGAGTTTATGTTAAAGTTCTACATTCACAAAGAGAGTTTTTCTTTTAGATGAATTTGAACTCATAGTTTTAATTGATTATCGGTTTGAGATTAGTATCCGAAATGAGCATTTGTTCAATACAAGTATACTAATTTTTTTTTTTTAAATTCTTTCATATATTATTAGATTATACCTGTATACCCATATTTAAATATATATCAAATTGCGAATAAAGTTTTAGTTTAATGATAAGAGAAAGTTTGAAAAATTTAATATCTCAAATTTAAGTTTATTTTATGTAAATGAATGATTTCTCGAATATCATGTTAGAGAAAAAAAAATGTATGAGAAGATAAGGGTGAACATCATGTTGGATGGCAGTGAGTAGGAAAATCCAACCATATCTTCCATCATCTATGCTTTTCTTCTCTACTTTAAATTTGGCATCTTCCCATTTTATTTTGTCCATTGAGTTTAGATTTGATGTATTTAGACAAAAGCATATAAAAAAAAATATCCAGAGAGGGTAGGTAAGGCCTCAACTCCCCTTGGTATTGAATTTAAATCTTTTAAATTTTTTTATATTTAAAAGTAGAAAAAAAATATTTAGGGAGAGATTCACTTATACAGATGTAAAATTAAAGTAGTTTTATATTTTTTTTGTACCTTTTTGTATGATTAAAATTTTAGTAATCTAATTATTGAATTTATCGATATAACTGTACTTGTCATGGATGTAAATTTTTAAATCAATCTGATATAGCCATTATATCAAGCTAAAAGATTATATACATTAATATTTATTAAACGGTTGAAAGTCTTTTACCCAAAAAAATAGTTATAATTTTAAATCTACGTCAACTTTGACATGCATGATCTATATGAATAAAACAATAAATTCAATGATTGGATCATTAAAATATTAATCGTACAAAGAGATATGAAAGGGTGTAACACAAGCGTAAATGGATCCCTCCCAAATTTATTTTGTCTCTAAAAAAATTATAATTTAATATTTTAATTTCAACTTCTCTTATATAAAATATCTAGTTTTGGCCTTGTTATTTTGATATTCTTCATATTCGTTTTTACTGTCTTTTTTGGGTTAATGATTATCCCTTTCAATAATGTCGTCTTTAAAAATTTAAACTTACATCTCTTTTTAAGAACACAATGTATTTTACCATTGCATTCAATACTTGTTGATTCATCGGTTTCTCCCTTGTAATAACATTCATATTCCCTTTTAAAATTAATTAAAAAAAAAAGCAAGATTTTAAAACAAATTAGAATTGATCTCGAAATCTAAAAAGGAAGGAAAAGGAATATGTTTAGAAATCAACCGAATTATCTTGGGCCATTAAAATATTGCAGAAATTTGGCTCCAATGCACGTGAGTTACAACACATAAATGGCCCATAACTTGCTCTTTATTCCTTTGCTTGCCTTTTGCGGCTGCTGCTTCACCTCCATATTGATATCTCAATAGATATCACCATTTAGTGGATTGAAAGAAAAAAAGAATACATCATTGGCATTTTCTTATTTAAATTTTCTTTTTGTCATATACCCCACCTTTGTGCTTATTATTTCGTTATCATTATTTTAAATCTCCTTTTAATCATGTACAAATAAGCAGACCCATAATTAATATTTTGAATTTCGATTTTTTTTTAAAGAAAGTCTAATTATTTAAAGTTATCGATATTTAAATTTAAATTTTTTATTTTAATCAAAGTCAGGGGAGAAAGTTATTCAAGTTTGAACTTAAGATTTGATAATTTAACTTTAAACTTAAACGCAAATTATTAATTATTTTTGTTTTTTTTATTTTTCACGCGGGCTTCTGATTATGTCTTCTTTTGAAATCACAAATGTGTTTTATCATTACACCTCACTTATTGACTAAATATTAAATTATATTCAATTTTGAAAAAACATGCCAATGATATATTATTATTAAATTAATTATTATTAATATTTGTCGAACTTGCTCTTTATTCCTTTGCTTGCCCTTTTGTGGCTGCTGGCTACTTCACTTTCACGTTGATAACTCTTGAGATATCACCATCTAGTGGATTTTTTTTTAAAAAAAAAAATACATCATTGGCATTTTCTTTTCTTTTTTTTTTTTGGTTATATACCCATCTTTGGGTTTATTATTTTAAAAAAATTAATTACGACAATAATAAAAAAATTATAATTAATATATTCATATAATTAAAATTTAAAATTAATCATACACAAACACACAAATTAATAATCAAAGAACATTTAGTTTTGATTGCTTCTAAAATGAATTTTGTTGAGTAAATTTATCTCGTGTCCCATTAAATGGAACATTTGAGTATTTATATATATTATCACTGTTTATGATTTAATTCTACTGTTCATGGACTTGACCCTCTGAGCATACTTCGAGCATGCCAGACACGTGTATCGTTTTGGGTCGCCTGCTAGACCTCGCGGTGCCTCACATGCGAGCTCCTTAGGTATGGCGAACTGAGACTGCGAACTCTCCTCGACTCGTGCAAGCTGATATTGCGAGCTACCCTTGCTGTCCTCTCGCTGTATGCCTCACACATGTCCATCTAGTGAGGCTAAAATCCTAAACCCTAAATAGTAGAGTCAAATCATGAACAATGATAATATGTATAAATACTCAAATGTTCCCTTTAAAGGGACACGGGATAAAATTACTCAACATATCTAATTATTCTAATTTTTTTTATTTTTAGAATTGAATTTTTGTTTTTAATCAAGATGAAAGGGAAAAAGTTATGCAAATTTGAATTTAGAGACTTCATATTAACAATGACTTAAACAATGCAAATAATTTATTATTAAATGTTAATTTATATAACATGTCAGTGGTATATTAATATTTAATTAATGATTAATAATATTTGTCATACTTGCTCTTTATTCCTTTGCTTGCCTTTTTTGGCTGCTGCTTCCCCTCATGCTGATACCTATTAGATACCACCATCTAGTGGATTTAGGAAGAATAAGAACATATTGGAGATTTCTTATTAATCTCTTCTATTTTTATTTTTTTAAAGAAATTATTATTTTTACTATATATCCATTTTGGGTTTATTATTTTATTCTAATTTTTTTTAATTATAATTACAATCAAGAATTATGATCAATATATTCATATAACTACAATGAAAATTAATATTATGATGAACAGACATATTGATAATAAAAATATATTTTTACCTTGAATTTTTGAATTTAAAATTTAATGTAAACAAAGATTTAAATAACGAAAATTATTTATCATTACATCGATGATTAATTTGATTCTAAAGTTAAATATTAATTTATATTGATCTCAATGACATATGAATATAATTTTTTTTTTGTTCAAATATGAATATTAAATTAATGAAAAATAATATTTGTCAAACTATAGTCACGATGAGTCAACATGTACGGTCATTTGAACCTTCACCACACCACTCACACAAATTGACTCATGAGAAACACAAACCACGTGAACATGGCTCCTCCATTGTCAAATTCTCAAGCGACTGAACCCCAGCCCAACATCCACCCATGGGCCATGACCCACACTTCCACACACTACTCTCAACAACTCAAAATCATAGAAAATATCGTCATTTATCATTCTTGTTTACATACTGGTACTTAATGATATTAGGATGTTATGATAAGTGGTGTTGGAATGGTTAATTGAATCGAACTAGTATTAACTGAATTATTTAAAATTGTTAATTTTTTAACCGTTAATCGAACTGAAATTTTTCAAGAAAAACAAACCAAACCGAAATCTTTCGATTAATTCGATCGGTTAACCGTATTAACCAAAATTTATTTGTTTTTTTTTTGGTTAAAGCAAGTATAAAACATATAAAAAAATTGATGATGTTCATTTGATTGAATTATCAGAATTAAAACCACATATAATTTGTATTATTAATTATTAAGTTCGATTATTCGATTTTTCGAATCGAATTAACCAATAACCGAACTTCTAAAAAATCATTAATCGATTATCGGCCGAATTAAATCGATTAACCAAATTAAACCAATTCGGTCGATTAATTTGATTTTAACCGAAATTTGAACACTCCTAATTATGATAAATCTTTTCGAATTAATCAATAATTTTTTAAATATTCTCACACAAAATTTATTTTCATAATTTTTAATAGAATATAATATATTATATAAACAAAGAATACTACGATTACGATTTATGATTTTATTCTGTTTTACTACAAATATTTAATGTTAATATTCTCCCTAATACATACACTAAGGCCGCCAGCCAAAATGAATCATTTATGTAACCAAGAAAGGCATGTAAACCAGCAAGGGTTGACAGCAGTTGCGGTCGATAAATAGTCAACGACACAGACAGCGCCATCTTTATTGAACATGTTCGTGTGCTTTGGAGGAAAGTGGTTTGTTAGGTCGTCAGTTTTGTACTCGTTTTTCAAAACGCACCTTACTTTCACGAAACAGAACAGCCATTGGTAGTGGGAAAAACAGAACAGGCAAAAACACGAGTTCATTACTGCCAAAGTTGACTGGAGTAGCAATCGATCATTGCCTTTTTTCTTTTTTTTTTCCTGATGTTCTTAGAATTGGGGGCCTACATTTGCAAGTTGCAACATGCTTGCTCTCTTAATTACCATACATGGAGGGAGCCATTTTGCATTGCGCAATGCCCAGGTCTCGGCAGTTGCTACTCATCACACAGCATTGGCTATCAGACAAAAAATATATATTATAAAAAAAAAAATTGTATGTGTACAATATATTATATTTTAGGTTAACGGTAAATTTAAATTTTAGTTTTATTTTATTTTTATTTTTCTTAATTTTGTTACTTTTCAAATTTTTAAAAAAATATATTTAATTGTTAATACTGTTAAAATTTTTCATTAAATTCAAGTTAATATCATATTTTTGTTACGTAGTTACCAAATGAATATATATTAACTTACAAAATTTTGTACTAGTCAATTTAACAAGAAAAATTTAATAGCATTAACAATTGAACTTGAATTTTTAGATTCAAAACAATAAAGAGAGAAAAATCTTGAATTAAAAGCAAATGGAATAAACTCTAAATGCACAAATGATATAAAAACTTAAAGTATATTTTAACATGTTTTTTCCTGCCAAAAAAATAATAGCTGATTCTTACTATTATTCAAATGTGAAATTACTAAAAAAAAATCATTTTTATTTAACAATCACATTATAGGTTCTTATCATATCTGTTCCTTTTGACACATTACTTAAAATTCCTTCCCAACCCATAAATAGGAGTACAATGCGTTTCAACACACTCGAACTCACATTCTCCTGCATTGATAACAATATCCATACCAATCGAACTAAAACTCAATCGAATTTTTTATTTTTTTATTAAATCAATAAAACCCACCTTTAATTATAATCAAACTTAATTCGGTAATATTTAAATTTTCAATTTTACCAATTAGATTGCATGTGTTTTCATAAATTTTTAATATATATGAAGGTAATGAATTCAAGAAGGAATTATATTCAAATTTAAATTTAATAATAGAAACAGAAACGTACAAGTAAGAGGTTGTATACATCAAATTTGTTATAATCATTTATTTAACCCTCTTAATTTTTTAATTTTTGTTAGCCTTTAAATTCATTTTTTTTATTAAGTCATTCCAAAATAGATGAAAAAGTTAAATAATTTTTAACTTTCCTAACATGAGATCATATAGATGACACGTCAGCATTTAATTAATTTTTTAAAATTTTAAAATTCAAAAATCATTAAAATTATTAAAAAGGTATAAAAATATAAAAATTTTAACTTTTCCATTCGTTTGGAGTGGTTTTACAAAAAAATATAAATTTAAAGGCTAAAACGACGGTTTTTTTAATAAAATTAAAGGGTAAAAAAATTATTATTCCAAACCAAAATAATTTAATTACATATATTATTGTACAATACAAGCAACAAAATTAATGTTTCTATGCTCATTTATTTAATTTGTTTTGTGCATTTGAATGAACCTTGAGTTTGCATTCGCGAAAAGATGATATTTAACAATTAATTAATATTTTATTTAAGAAATGAAAATAAATAATTAATAAGTTAATATAATTGGAGTTGTTCAACTGTCACATACAATAAACGTAAACGTACAAGAATCAATTTTCAAAATCCTATGATTTTGTCATCCCAAAGACTTTCAAAAGAAGACTATTTTTTACAATTTACACTTTGAATTTAATTTCATAGGCATGTGAAGTTTTCAATGTTGAATTTGAAATTTAGACTTGCATGTCGCCGCGTCTAATTAGCGTCTCCTCCTTCCATTTTTCAAACCCTATACCAAATACAATTATTCTTATTATTTCTCTTAACAAATGAGGTTTAAGAGATAGGAATATATATATATATATATAGTGAAATTTAAATTTTATATTCAGGGATGACATAAGGGGGCAGACAGGGTCTTGGCTCTTTTAAAATTTCTTTTTAATCCCTTAATATAATAGTTTAATTGCACTTTTGATCCCTAATATGGTAAAAAAATTTACAAAATAATGTATTGAAAATATGAATTATGAAAACATGCTATGGTTAGCTAAACAGCTCATTTCCAACATGGGTGATCGTCAATGTGTAATGTAATTTTTAGATCCCACCCAAGTTAGACCCTAAGACCTAAAACCAATACTTGATTTCATGATAATATATATATATATATATATATACACACTTGCTTGAGTGGTTTCATGGTATTTCTTCTATTTTAATATATTTATTTACAATGAGAATAATAACTCCATGATTATATGGAGAAACAATAATTAATGGTAGCTTGTTATTACATTTAAATTTATGTGTACTATAGCTGAGAATAAAATCTGCTTTCACTTAAAATATGTTATCTTTAGGGAAAACATGTTGTAGAGTTTTTATAAGTGAATTTAGAGGATGACAAATGTTTTAAGAGTATGGTAAAAAAAAAAATTTAAAATTTTATATATAAAAATAAAAATAAATGAAACCGAAAATAATTATTAATCTAGCTTATGAAATTAAAAAAATTCAACCTAACAAATAATAATTTTTATTATTTTTTAACATAAAAAAAAGACGAGTCGATTAAATCTAAAAATAAATAAATCAACATATATATATAATAATCTTAACTCTGACAATCTACTTAATAATAACCCATATAATACAAGTTTATAAAATTATTGAATGGTGTGAAATGTGAATCAAATGAAATAACATTATACAATAATAGAGTAAAAATGGAGTTTTGTTAAAGGACAATTGGTAGATGCCATTATTGCATTTTTTTGTCCTTTTTCTTATTCTTCTCCTTCTTTAATCCAATCTTGAAATTACTAGTAAATGAGGAATTATTTCAGAAATTATTGTACTAAAAACAATATAATAATTAATGGATTTGGCAAAATGTGGTAGTGTTTTTCTTATGATGTTGATTTAGTATTTTATTTCTTTAATATATAAAATCATTCATTAAGTAAAGAAAAGAAAATAATTGATAGAAATAGGTAGGAAATCCTTATCCAATATTGTTGAAAAAGTAGCTTAGTCAATTTCAAAATAAACCGAATAATTTAATTCTTATATTATTAAAAAAAATAAGCAGATAACAGCTATTGATGACAATGTTAACTATTTGCATTTTATAAACCGTAGGAGAAAAAAAGTAATTTAGGGTGTGTAAAATTTTCAATTTTAATGAAATGAAAATTTTTAATATTTAATATTTAATTTTTCAATAAGTGACAGAATTCGGACTAGACAATCTCTAACAATATAAAAACGTCAAAGTGGTTCCTCTTGTACCCTGTTTAGTATTGTTGAAATAAAATGTTAAATCTTTCCACTTTTAAAAAAAAATTAAAATTATTTAGCCAATTAGTGTTGGAGTTTTCTGGGAATGTTTGAAATAAAATCTTGAAGCATCATTGAAATCTTTCATGGAGAGGATTATACTCAAAACAAAATATTGAAATCCTTTTTTATTGCATTCAAAATAATTAATTCATGGGTACTTAACTGAATTTAAACACACATATACACATTCTACTCCAATAAATAAATACGTTTTTCATTTATTAAATAAGTTATAAAATGTTTGTTAAGCCTTTTTCTTAAATTTCAAAAACAAGAATGATGTGATGGTTGTATAGATAAATATTGAAATAATTTAGATTTGAATTTTCTCATGTTATGTGCCTCGGTTTTAAGTTTATATTTTATTACGTATGAGTTCAGGGGGGAAGCTAGGGGGCTGGCATGGGCTTCGGCCCCCCTAAAATATAAAATTATTATTTTAGCCCTTAGAATTTTTAAAAATTTTAAATTAGTAAAGATAAAATTGCACTTTAGCCCGCCCTAAAATTACAAAAATTTGATTTAATCCTTTACAAATTATAAAGATATAAACTATAAAAAATTAAAATTTTATCCGACCCCCCTAAAAAATTGTTCTGACTTTGCCCTGTATGAGTTGTATTTAAATTTATTTTGGTGTAAATCTAAATAGATTTCAATTTTTAATCAATTATATTTTATATTGAGTTCCAACATGTTTACTTTTATTTGCAAAGTTTTTAAATGAGTGTTATTAAAATAAATAAACCTTAAAAATGAGAGAATCTTTTTCACTTAAATTCTATATTTTAAAATATGTAGCACTATTTAGTTGTTAGAGAATGTTTGAAAAGTTGTTCCTTTCACACTTTGCATTAATTAATATACAAAATGTGTTGGCCAAAAATTACATACAAAAAATTGTTGTTAATTTTTTAAATAAATAAACAAACAATACACACTTGTAACACCCTTAACCAATATCCGTCGCCGGAATAGAGTTACGGTGTATTACCGGAATTTACAAATCAAGTAAACAGATATTTCACATCATTTAGTATTCATATCAGAAATCAATCATAAAGTCCCTTATATGAGCCCTCGAGGCCCAAAATACACGTTAGAAATAAGTTGGGACTAAACCGGGTACTCAAAAAATTTTTCAGAAAATGTTACAATTTTTCAAAGGTGCAGGGGACACACGCCCGTGTGGTCAGGCCGTGTGTCTCAAACGGTCAAGAGACACGCCTGTGTGGCTAGGTCATGTAGGCATTCAAATTAAGGACACACGGCCGTGTCCCATCCTGTTTCCAAACTTGGGAGCTCTCTGAATTGTGCCACACGGCCAAGTCACACGCCCATGTGCTAAGCCGTGTGAGCATACTGACTTGTATTAATAAGGTGCAGGGGTCACACAGCCAGCCAAGCCACACGCCCATGTGCTAGGCCGTGTGAATATTTTGGGTATTCCTTTTGCAATTTAAAAGATGCAGGGGACACACGGCCAAACCACACGCCCGTGTGCTAGGCCGTGTGAACAAATTTAAGTATACTGACTTGTGCAAAATTTAAAATACAGGGGACACATAGCCGTGCTACCTCGCCGTGTGTCACACACGGCTGAGGCACAAGCCCGTGTCTCTGCCCGTGTGGACGAAATATGCCATTTTTCTAGCCACATTTCTCACCCAATTTGTCTTCCACCTACATTAACACTTTAACACATCAACAAACCACAACAAAGCATTCAAATCAAGCCAAACCAAGTCTTATGCATGACATATCATCATATATGACCAAGTATCCATGCTTATCAAATTGATCAATTACATATATAAACATATTTGTACCAAATATACCAAATCAAACCAGGCCTCAATATGCCTATTAGTTAACCATCATTCAATCATACCAAAACACACATCACCCATGATAAGGTCATATACTTATATATCAAAATATATCAAGCATAAGCCATTCAAATGGCTAACCACAACATGACATTTACATGCCAACATTTGGCCAAATTAAACTATACATGTCATTATATCCAAAATAATTTACTATATATATACCAAAATAGGATGATGGATAGTGTGATGTGGCTCCGACCAGCTTCCAACCTTAGAGAGCTTCCAAGTTACTATAAAACAAGGAAAATAAAACAGAGTAAGCATTTAATGCTTAGTAAGTTCGTATAACATGGAATTTAACTTACCATTTAATCATATTAAAGGTAAGCATTCTACGCATTTTCAAATCAAATTGGCCAAAAGCCCTAACACATATCCTCATCAACCATGTTAGTCATATATTTCATATGAATATCAAGAAACATATATGAGATCAACAATAATCAAATTTCCATGAGATCAACAACCATGCTAGTCATACAAGCCATAAATGGGAAGCTCAAGAGAGCCAAATTTGGGAAGCTCATGCGAGCCAATATCGAGAAGCTCCGGATAGCCATTAATCAGGAAGCTCATAAGAGCCAATTATTAAGAAGCTCAATAGAGCCATATAACGAGAAACTCATAAGAGCTAAATAATGGGAAGCTAATGAGAGCCTATTATCGAGACGCTCATAAGAGCTGTGGTGTGTCCGCAACACATGCAGGACCACATCCAATCGGGAACCCTTAATGACAATGTCATTTGTATCTATCGAATTTCTTAGGTTCAAACAGGACTTGATACTTGTCAGATATTTTCAGATATGTGATCAATAATATATGATCGTTGTAAATCAGAGTTTTAAAATTTATAAAAGAATGATCAAACCTGGAAACTAACTCTGACAACGATTAAAGGCAAGTGTACCTATCGAATAGTAGTATAGCTTAGGCAAGACCACATATCGAACCCAAAGGAACTAAGAGTACTAATACTAACTTTCTTTTTATTATTTAGCCCTAAAAATAGAGTGAGGTTGCTTTAAACTATATTGACGAAGACTAAACTAAGTACACAAAGACAAAAAGGACGAATAGGAAAATAACTTTGAAGGAAAATTCAGTTGATTACGACGATACCCTCACGAAGAATCCACCTAGACTTCACTTATTATTTAACCCTAAATTATATGATTTCTTTTACTTAGCTTGATCCGTAAGACTCCCTAACCTATATTAGACCCTCTCTCGAGGCGAATAACGTCTAATCCTAGGTTAATTAGTGGAACTCTTGCTCGCTTATAATAACCCCCTAGGATAGCAGTAAATCGATCAATGGACTCCCATATTAGGTTTCTCCCTAATCCGGTAAAATCTCGTAACCCTATCTCTAGGCGCTCGATCAACTCCGCTTAATTATGTTAGATCTACTCTTAGGCAGGGTCTATTCCTCCTCCACCTAACCACATTAGATTTGGATTAAGCAACATAATTAAGAACAAACTAAGCAATTATTATATAACTTAAAAATCAAATAAAAAGATTCATCTAAGTTTCATCCCCTTCAGGTATCTGAAGGGTTTAGTTCATAATGAATAAAAAGAACATCGCAAGAGAAAAGATAAAACAAAACATAAGAAAATCCTAAAACTCCCTAAAGGAATTGAAGGAGAATTCCGCCGTCTTGAGTATAATTCCGGCTTCTTGGGATAGATCAACTGGCTATCTTCGCATTATTCCCTAATTCTGACCTTCTCGGCTTGGCTCCTTGGCCTAGCTTTGACACTGGTTTCGGCTTCTGCCGAACTCCCCTTTCAAGTTGCCCCTTGGGTGTTTATATAGACTTTGTGATGCTTTACTTGGCCCCTAAGTTTCCTAATTTAAGTAGAATTCCTGCTAGGGTGTTTGAATAGGCTTTGGAATGTGTTTCTTTGCCTCCAACTATCCTTTCCCGAATGAAATTTCTCTTTCCAGCGACAGGGACACGACAATGGCACACGCCCGTGTGAAGCGTGGCCAGGCCGTGTTTGGACTTTTAATGAGGCACGGCCATGTTTATCAGGGTCCAGGCCGTGTTCTAGTGATTTTAATGAGGCACGACCGTGTGGCTTGAAGTCCAGGCCGTGTTGATTTCGTGAATTGGCCTATTTGGCCCGTTTTATACCCGTTTTATGTTCTTTTCATTCGTGGGTGCTGTCCTGAGTATAAGACATGAAAAGAAAGGATTAAAAGCGCCTTTTTATAAAAATCAAGGAATAAATCATCAAAAAGCATATTAAATGTGGGATTAAAATATGTTACTTTTACGGTTTATCAATATACATGGCATTTTATGCAAATCATACACACAATAATATTCAATTTAAATCATACAAATATACAATTTAGTTACACGAACTTACCTCGACAAGTGTTTGTAAATTCGTAGGCTATTAATCCGATACTTTCTCTTTTCCTCGATCTAACTCCGTATTGTGTCTATCGGGATCTATACGAATGAATTTAGCTCAATTTTATACAATTCACATTCAATTCAGTCCAATACACATCTTTTGCAAAATTACTATTTTGCTCCTATACTTTTAATTAATTACGATTTGTCCCTAGGCTCGGAATATGAAATTCATACAATTTAATCCTTATTCCAAGCCTAGCTGATTTTCATATATAACAATAGAAGCCCATGTATTTCATAAAATTCTGAATTTTTCCATAAATTTTCCAACTTTTTAATTTAGTCCCTAAATCATAATTTCATCAAAATTCTCTTTACAAAAGTTGTTTATCTATCAACAACCTTTCATTTTCTACCATAAAACTTCATAATTCAACTATACTCATCCATGGAAAAACCCTAACACTTTAATAGTTTTGCAAATTAATCCTCGAGATAGTTAGATTAAGCTATTACGATCTCAGAAGTATAAAAATTATTAAAAACGGGACAAGAATACATATCTAATTAAGCCAAATAAGTTTGCTAGAACTCAACTTCCATGGCTAGGGTTTCCATGTTTTAATTTTAGGAAAGATGATGAAAATGATAATATTTTATCATTTAATTCATTTATCATCTTTTATTTAATCATCTTTCCAAAAATACCCTTAATAATTTACTAATTTCCAATGATGAATAATCATTTTTATCTACTAACTCCACTGAATGGTCTTTTTGTCATATAAGGACCTCCAGTTTTGAATTCCATAGCTATTTGATACCTTTGGCCACTAGAATTCAACTTTTGCACTTTATGGAATTTGGTCCTTTTCATCAAATTAAACGTGTAACCGATAAAATTTCTTAACAAAAATTTCATATGATATTTTTGTCATATTGTAGATATAAAATAATATTGAAATAAATTTTCTTCAGGCCTCGAATTTGTGGTCCCGAAACCACTGTTCCGATTTCACTGAAAACGGGCTGTTACAACACTATTTTTTAGTGATACACTTAACAAATAGATTTATTTAAGAGTCAATTGGTATAACTTGTTCATTAGCTATTTGGTTATTGTTCTTGTTTTGAGATAAAATTGACTCTTAAATTTTTTTAAATAGTCAAATTTAATCATCAATTTTTTTAAAAATTTTGAAATGTTGTTTTGTAACTAAAATGCTAAACTTTTAAATAAGACAGTCCACAGAATAATTCATATGTACTTCATTATTTTTTTTATTTTGAAATTTTATGATTTTTTTTATATTTTTTTCTTGATGTGATATATAAGATATGTCATGTCAACATGAAGTACATGTGACCTGCAACGTGGTTACCTCACCAACACCGTTAAAAAGATTAATGTTTAAATAAATATTTTTATTAGAAAAAACGATTCGACTCGTTTTGAAAGATTAATTATCAAATTTAGTTAAAAAATAAAACTCAAATAGAATAAAAATTATAAACCTTGAAGATTAAATTTATCATTATGTCTAAATAATTTGATGAGACTGAAGACTCTACATAACTTTGCTTAAAATATTAAATTTAAATATTTATATAATTTTTATTTAAAATTTAATTTAAAGATAGGCATTGTTAGTATTTTTTTTATCAAATTTTATTTTTAATATATTGATGTAATTTAACCAACTTTTAAAAAATAAAATATTATGAATTTAGTAAACACACCAAATAATAAACAAACATTAACAACTTCAATAATTATAATAAAAAAATTAATTTTTAAATTGAAAAATATGAAAACTTATTTTTGAACTTTTTTAGTAGGATTGAAATTTAAACATCATGGAAGTGTAAGGCTGGGGACATATTTTAACTATTAAATTAACACCTTTTGGCTGCATGATAGTTGATGAGGATGCTCTCGATATTATATATATAGTGGAACTAAAATCAACCGAGATTGATTATATTGCTTATCAAGGGCTTTAAAAAGTGTGAAACAACCACTTAATTATTCTATTTGTTCTTTTCGATCGGTATGATAGATAACACATTCTCTTCACTTTTTGAAATTAAAAAATTGAAAAAAAAATCTCAATTATTCAACAATTTCAGCTCTACCTAGAATTCTTTGACCAGGAAATTTAGGGTTTTTTTTTTTTTAATTTTTACTTGTGTTTGAAAAGATAATAATTGAATTTGAATGTAATTATTTGAATTATATATGTATGATATGTTTGATTAATTATTGAATCAAGTGTAATTGAAGCACAATAATTATATAATTTAATTTTAAATGAGATACTAGAAATAGAATAATTATACAATATAACTAACCATGATGACTTTTCTGAACTTTTTTTTTAAATTATTTGTAATTTCTTTATGGAATCCAATCGGGCTTATTTAATTAATTCGTTTTTCTTATAAACACTTATAGGATTTTTTTTATGCAAAGCTTACTTTTATTCATAACTCCTTTCTATCATTAAATCGGAGGAAGAGAAGCGTTTAAACGCATTCAGATTCATATCCTCTCTATTAATAAATTGAGTTAAAGATGGATCGGTATTAATAAAATATGGTTAATTATTAAGTTAAGAAGGAAAATGTTAATAAGTGTGTAATAGCAACGATGAAGGTGATGTATATAGAAAGAAATATTAAAAATAATAATGCATTAAATATAAAAATAATATTAAATTAATTAAATTTAAGTCATCTTCAGTGACAATTATTGAAAGTAATTCAAAGGAGTCGCTTTCTTTCCTTAGTATTATTCCATACATAATTTTATCAGCATAATTATTATTAATCATCTTTTAAAAGAATATGATGTCCCATTAGAAGTCTAGCTTCTTCAAGTGATCGATGATGAATAATTCTTAAAAAGCTTTAACTTATATTAGAATTATATAGGTCAAACGAATTTTTTTTTAAATATATATATATTTATGGTTTTATTTTTAATATTAAAAGGATTATATTGTCTTTACTTAATATTTTTAAGTAAATTATTTTAAAAGTTTTATACAAATTATTAAAGAATAAAATACACTTATAATAATATTTATTGTTTGTTTATATATAAAATTTCTTTTTATCCAGAAATAAGTTAGAAGACTAAATATTACTGTAATAAATTTCACTTAATTTAATCAATGTGAAAATTATGTAATCTAAAATCGTAATTTGTATTACAAATTATATAAAGTGATGAGATTAATTTGGGTGAGGTTAAAACTACAATGCTATAAGATTAATTATTGTAGAGTTGTGTGACTTGAATCCCGTCAGTTTTTAAAAATACAAGTGCTATAAGATTATACATTAGTTATAACAGGGCTGGTTAACCCTTAAACTATGTGCAGTTGAACTCCTATTGAGTTATTGTTTTTCAACATTAATGAATTTCTCTTCCTTTACTTGTGAATTTTCTCGAAAAGGGTTTTCTACATAAAATCTATCTGTTCTTATATTTATTACTTTGTGATCATTCCTACTGCCATTATCGATGAAAGTATAACAATTATTGTAGCAGTGAAATTAAAATCAATTGCAAGATGTGTGTTTGAATTAAAACACAATTGTAATTGTGAGGTGAGGATGAAAATGACTATTAAAAGCATTAGAAGTTTTGAATTATTTTATTTGTATGAAATTATTAAAAATATGTAAAACTTTAACTTTATTTATAAACTAATAATAGTTACATGATATTTTTTTAAATGTTTTAATTAATTATTTTAAATTATTTATGTTGTAGCCCAATTTTGCCCAGGGCAAATAAACCCAAATAACCCAAGCCCAAATAAAACCCAAATCTAAACCCCAAACCCGGTTACAAAACCAAACCCAAACCCGGTTACAAAACCAAAAACCCAAAATTAAAACCCTAGCCCAACAAGCCCAATCGAGAAAATGGAAAAAGAAACCCTAAAAGTTCGCTTAACCCTCGCGCGCGCCGACCCCTGTCACGGTCTTGTCCACCGCCCACGCCCCTGGTCTCCACCTCCAGCAACTTGCGCACCGAGCACCTGCAAAACATTAAACAAGAAAGGACAAGACAGAGACCAGTTGTAAAATAGAAGGCTATAAAAGCCGATTCTAACAGTTGTAAACGGGTTCTTCTGCTTCTTTTTTTTTTCGATCAATAGAATACCAGATAGGAACAAAGCTTTCACAGTAGATTTTCAAGCACAGTATAGGTATAGATTAAACACAAACAGAACCAGAGAGAAATAGACGCAAAAGGCAAAGATTCGACACAAAAAAAGCAAACAGAAGTCGAAAAGGTGATTTTTTTTTAGAAAGCCTCACAAATGATTTTTTTCAAAGACGGCCGACAACGACGAAGGCCTGACGTGGACCGCCGGAGTTCACCCCACCTGCAGAGAAAAAAAGAAAAGAAAGATCAGTTTTTTTTTTTAGAAAGCCTCACAAATGATTTTTTTTTCAGAATTTTGGGCCTTTTATAGCCCCTTGAAACGATGCCGTTTTGGAGGCTGGCCTTTAACCCCAAAACGACGTCGTTTAGCCCCTATAACCCGCGCGTCGACTCGACCCGTTCGGAGGGTCCGCGCGTTTTTGAAGGGAAGGGCTAATTGCACTATTAGCCCTTCCGCATTTTTAGTGTTTCAAATCGAGTTTTTTCATTATTGCACATCGGCCCGAAATTTTCGCATACGATCTTGCGATTTGGTCATTCCCCAAAACGCTGCGTTCGGTTTTCGGGGAAAATTATTCCTCCGGTCCCCCAGCTTTCACGCGCGCTCCTTTTTGACCCCCGAACCCCTGTTTTATTCGCCAATCGACCCGAAACTTTCATTTTTAGTACAATTTAACCCATTTTTGGCTATTTTGCACTTTTACCCTCTTTTGCTATTTTTTTTTATTTTTATTATTACTATATTATTACTACATTATTATTATTATTACTATTATATTATTTCTTACTATTATTATTATTAGTATTGTTATCATTTTACTACCATTATTATTATTATTATTATTATTATTATTATTATACTCATTACTATTATTATATTATTATCTTTATATGTATATATTTTCATTTATTTTATATATATTATTTAATTTATTAATTGCCATCATTACTACCATTTTTATATCATCATTATTATTACTATATTATTATTATATCATTATTAATAGTATTTAGCATTTATTATTATTATTATCCCAATCTATTATTATTACTATTACTAATATTATTATCTTATTTATTAAAATTCTTATTCATTGTTTCCACTATTATCATTATTATCTATTTTTATTATATTACCATCATTATTACTATATTATTATTATATATATACGGTTTTACTTATTTATTTTTACTATTTCATTCATAGATTACCCTTATCTTTGTATATCTTCATTATTATCGTTATTTTCTATTACTGTTACTATACGTAGTACTTCCAATGCATTATATACTATCTTCACTTGCACGTATACGTGTACTTTTTATTATTCTTTTTACACATAACATCGTGTTTTCACATTTTTACGTTAATTTTGCTCAAAACCTCAACTTTTATAGCAACCAATACTCCGTGTTAGCGATTCGAAAGAATCGAGCCCTAACTTACTGGGTTCTGATTTTTCTCGTTTAAGCTAAACAACGGAAGATCTCTTTTGAAATCATAAATCCCAGTTTTAAATCGACATTCCGTATTAGCAATTCGAGTGAATCGAGCCCTAACTTACTGGGTTCCGGTCTCTTCACGATTAAAGCTAAACAACGGGATATCCCTTTTGAAATCATAATTTAAACATTAAACAAAACGCTTAATCTCGGATATTCGAAATGTCGCGCCCTAACTTACTGGACTCGACATCTAGACACTGCGAGATAAGTTTCTTTTCTTTCTTCTAAAATAGAGGCAATATTCCTAATTTGGACCTTCGAAAAAACGAGCCCTAACTTACTGGGTTCTGATTTCTCGTTTGACAAATGACGGAAGATCCTCTTCAAATATATAACTAAGTTTCAAAAGGCGAGCTTAGTTTCGGGAGTCTAAAGTATCATGCCCTAACTTACTGGACATGATGCTTTATCTCTTCGAAAATAAGAGAGCCTTAAACGTCCCTTCCAATTCTTCCAAATTTTAGAAATAAAAAGTATCTGTTTCCAAACCATTTCAAAGTTTTCAACATTAGGACATCGATCAATCAGTTTGGTACCGATTTCGGGTGTTTAGGTGTTAATTCTTCCTCGCACGTAACCGACTCCCGAGCCCATTCTTTTTAAATTCGTAGACCAAAAATATTGTTCTAATAAATCAAAATGTTTATTAAAACAAAGGTGATCCGATCTCACCCAAATAAAGATCGGTGGCGACTCCCTTCCTTTTCATTTTTTTAAAACCACGAGTCGACCGCGTCGTTTACTGTTTCCGTCAAAAATGGTTACGACAGCTTGGCGACTCCACTGGGGACTAATTCTTCATTGAGAGTCAAGCCATAGATTGATTGATCCTTGTCCTTTTGGTTAAAATTAGAAAATGGTTTCGGAATTCATGTTTCTTTAAATGCACTTTCGATGTTATATTGGATCTCTTGAATACTTTGGCATTGCATTGCATGACCATTATGGTCACACCTTTAAGTGGGAGCGAGAAGCTATGCTTTCGTGAGGTTTTCACCTCCGCATGGGCTAGTGGACTGCTTTCGGGATACATCTGTACCTATGTCTTCGTGAAGTTTTCACTTCCGCATGGCCATAGGGAAATGTATTCCCCTAAACCGAACTCGATCCGTATGAGCCTATAATGGGTGAGGATCGAGGAATCTGCTGGTTTGGGTACCTTGAACTTTAGAGCTCAACCACACGTAAAGAGCCTAAGAACCCACCTCGGGCTGAACTATACCAAACCTTAGTAGTTACCCAGATAGGTGTTTGTTTATTTCACTTGCTTTATTTTCTATTGTGCTAACTTTTTGTGTTATTCTTTTGTGCATATCATTTCATATTTTAAGAGGCATTTATTCACGGTCAGTTTCTGAGTTAGAAAGCTGGTTATGGAAAGCGAATTCCTTGATAAAGTGGAAGACAATGCGGCCGTCCGCACATGGTCAGAGCAAAGCCAATTAGAAAAAGGGGATAGCTTAGTGAGGATATGTGTCGAACTACGTGATTTCACCAACATCGCGTCACCACACAGAATGAACTCCAGGAGTTGAAAGAAATATAGACCCAGTGGGATGACGAGACAAAGCAGTTGTTCTATAGTACCTACGGCGATCTACCATACCTGCTTGATGTCAAAATAGATAAGCATCTATTTCGAGCAATGACTCAGTTTTGGAATGCCGCTTATAGCTGTTTCTCTTTCAGGAAAGTAGATTTGGTCCCCACGATAGAGGAGTACACGATCTTGCTACGTTGTCCGAGAATTCAAGTTAATAAAGCTTATTCCAAAGCAGTTAATGGCCCAACTTTTACAAAGAAGTTGATGAGTATCACGGGAACGAGTGAACAATGGGTCTCAGCTAGAATACGAGAAAAAAGGCGAGGTAAATGCGTGCCTTGGACATGTTTGAGGACTGATCCTAACGCATCCCGATGCAACGAAAAAGATTGACGTATTGGCCTTGTGTATTTACGGTTTGGTGATCTTCCCGAAAGCTCTAAGACACATTGATGAAGCAGTTATTGATCTATTCGGCAGATTAGACAAAGGGGTCACGCCTGTTCCCGCCATCTTGGCCGAAACATTCAGATCCTTGACTGTATGTCGGAGAATGGGTGAGGGCAGGTTTATTGGATGTGCGCAGTTGTTATTGGCTTGGTTCCATAGTCATTTCTGGAAAGTGGAGAAATCGTCTTGTCGATTTTTATCAGAGAATTACTCCCCATTGGACGAGATAGTTGCTACGCCAAGGAAAGAAGACGTGTCCGAAGAAAACTGGATAACACTCCTCCAAAATCTTCAAGAAGACGACATTAAGTGGATGGCTCCTTGGATGATTTCTGACAAGATCCTTTATCGTTGTGGAAGCTTCGATTTGGGTTCTCTCGGGAATTTAAAAGCTTGCATATGCCGCTGCGAGTCCTAAGACAGTATAATTCAAGACAGTTCGTACCAACGACCTACGAGCTGGCTCAGTGCAAGTTCTCATACGAAGGGAAAAGCTATAAGAAAAGGATTAAGGAGGTCTCTAGTGCCTAGAATCAGATTCATAGAATGAAAAGATTATCTGTAGGCCCGATGACGACCCCGAAGTACAGAGAATAGAGGACTAGGAGGATCAATGATAACATCCTCGAGCCACATCCAAAAGGCGCCCAGTCAAGAGAGGAATATTTGCGAGTGGTCCCATCAGAACTGGAGATCGTGAAACGAGATTTTGAAAGGATGAGTTCGGAACTCGAAAGAAAGATAGAAAGGCTGGAAGAAGAGAAGATGCTCCTCAAGTTAGACGTAGATGGGCAAAAGTCAGAAGCTGAAAAGCTAAGAAAAGAGAAAAGAAAAGTAGAGGAAGACAGAGATGATCTGAAGATGGAATATAAGAAGATGCGTTTGACAATAAAAAATACCGGATTAAGAAAAACCCCGGAGCAATGGCGACGCGAGATCCGAGAAGAGAGAGCCAAAGCTAGCAGTTGGGAGAAAAAGTTCCAAGAAATGCAAGCATAAAATGAGGTTCTAAGAAAAGACATAGCAGAGAACAAAAAAGAGAAGAAAGGGCTAAAAGCTAGGGTGGCTGAGCTCGTACGGTCCCTGCATCTCTACCAAAGTCGAAACTCAGAAAGTGAATTAAAATTAAGTCTAAACAAAATCGAGGAAATAAAAGGCAAGATTGGAGAGTTAGAGTCAGCATTACATAGTTGCGAGCTCCGAGTTGAGCTTTTGGAAGCAAGAGAAGGACATTAGGAAGAGGAGCTTTACCGTTCCCGTAGTCAAGTTAGAGATCGAGACTACTTCATGAGTGAAGCGATAGTTCAGATTCGGGAAGTGGCTGATCACCTGCAGGTCCTGGCGTCTCAAGCTGAGATCTTAAGCATGACATACGAGCTACAGGCAGATCGTAGCCAAGAGCTGACCTCTTTACTTAGAAAAATCAAAACTCTGGGCTTAAGGGCGAAAGCATACTTGTAATCTGTTTTATGTAAAGGGTTTTGCCTTCTAATAAAGTCTTCTAAAATGAAGTTGATCAGAATCGATGTCTTCTTCTTGCATTCATGCATTTGCATTGTATCACATTACGTGCATTTAAGTTCATAACAAGAGCCTAATTAGTTAGAATTATCAGAGAGAAAGAGGGGATAAACAAGTGAAAAGAGAAAATGCAGGCGGAACATCACTACGAACACGCGCTAAAAACGAGAAAAATGGATCAAAGATTCGAGCAATTCCGAGAAAGAAATGCAGGAACAAATGCAAGAACAAATGTTAAAACTCCAGCAGGAAATGAGGGACCAAATGTTAGAGGCCCAGAGGAATATGATGGCCCAGATGGCCCAAATAATGAACGGGGCCGTGGATAAGGGGAAAGGTCCCATGCCGCCAGTCGAAGAGGATAGTGATGGCATCCTTCCGGGCTTTACCCCGCCACACGCGAGAACACAGCCTGAGGAATGTCTCCAAAGGCCACGGTTACAATCAGACCCAGCAAGCAAGGCGAATGACATTAGACCTCCCACGAGCTATCACGTAGGCTCAGGATCTCAGCCTGGCGATAGCCCTGCTAACCCTGTTGTGCCCGATCTAGATGCAATAGAGAAAATGGGGTCGAGAATAGAATCCTCGAGACAACTAGAGGATCGTTGCAAATGGCTAGAGGAAAATTTCAAAGCGCTAGAAAGTATCGATCATCATCAGGGGATCGACGCAAAAGATTTAAGCCTAGTTCCCGATTTGGTATTGCCCCATAAGTTTAAAATACCTGAATTCGAAAAATATAGTGGGACTAGCTGCCCAGAAGCCCACATCACCATGTTCTGCAGGCGAATGGCCGGCTACATAAGCAATGATCAGCTCTTAATCCACTGTTTCCAAGAAAGTTTGGTGGGTGCAGCAGCTAGGTGGTATAACCAGCTTAGCCGGGCTAACATTAGTTCCTGGAGAGACTTGGCTCAAGCATTTCTGAAGCATTACAGCCACGTCACAGACATGGCACCGGACAGAACTACTTTGCAAGGCATGGAGAAAAGACAAAATGAAAGTTTCAGACAGTATGCACAAAGGTGGAGAGAGGTCGCCATGCAGGTCCAACCACCCCTCTTAGAAAAAGAAACTACCATGCTCTTCATTAACACCCTGAAGGCCCTTTTCATAACCCATATGATAGGGAGTACAACTAAGAGCTTTGCCGATATAGTGATGGCAGGGGAGATGATTGAACATGCAATACGAGGTGGCAAGATCGAGGCAGGAGAAAACACTAGGAGGGTCGCTCCTAAGAAGAAAGACGGTGAAGTAAATAACGTGAGTACATACAATAAGGGGTACTCGAAGGCGATCATAGTTAATCAGCCAAAGACAATTACGACTGGACAACAAGGACCGACAAGACAGGAATCGGAAACCAGACCGAATACTGAAAAGATTCAATTCACGCCAATTCCGATAACGTACAAAGAGCTATACCAGATTCTATTCAATGAGCACATCGTGTCCCCGTTCTATTTGCAACCATTGCAGCCCCCATACCCTAAGTGGTACGACTCTAACGCTCACTGCGATTACTATGCAGGGATAGAGGGGCATTCGATAGAGAATTGCCTCGCCTTTAAAAAGGTAGTCGAGAGGCTAATAAAGATGGAAGTTATAACACTCGACGACATGGTAAAAAAGGGGAACCCATTGCCCAACCATGAAGATAGAGGGGTAAACGTGATTGGTGAGGAAGGGGTGAGGAAGATCAAGATGGATGTCACAGAAGTGAAGACCCCGTTGCGAATAGTCTGGAAGGAAATGGCAAAAAAGGGATTGATAGATTCAGATCTCGCGGAGAACGGGAGGCATGTAAGGAACTACTGCGAACTCCATAAGACAAAGGAACATGAGATTCAAGAATGCGCCGAATTTAGAATTTTGGTGTAAGGCCTTATGGACAATAAAGAACTGGAATTTTATGAAGAAGGAGTAGAGGAAGAGGAAATATGCGCGACCGAGGAAGAATTGACAAAGCCTGGAGTTAACTACCCGAGAATCATCATTTTGCGTAACACGGAAGGCGGAGTACAGGGAAGGCCGAAAATTATAATTCAGAAGCCTGCTTCGTTTCCCTACAAAGATAGTAAAAAGGTACCTTGGAACTATAATTGTAATGTGACGATGCCGGGGGCAGAAAGCTCCACTAACAATCTTGAGGAGGGCAAGGATGTGGGGTTCTATACGCGTAGTGAGAAGCGTTATGATCCTGGAAATAGAGGAGAAGAACCAATGAAACCGAAGACTGTACTGATCGGGCGAAAAAAGGAACCCAAAGCCCCTATCAACGAACCCGTAAAGGAGAAAGAGGCCAAAGAATTCTTGAAATTCTTGAAACACAGCGAATACAGCGTGGTGGAAGAACTGCACAGACAACCAGCCCGTATCTTCGTGTTAGCCCTACTCCTAAGCTCAGAGGCGCACCGCGAAGCATTGATGAAAGTACTAAATGAGACCTATGTTACTAAGGATATATCCGTCAACAAGTTAGACCGTCTGGTTAGTAACATAAGTGCTGACAATTTCATCTACTTTAGCGATGACGAAATCCCACCCGGAGGCATGGGATCAACGAAGGCCTTGCACATAACTACCCGCTGTAAGGGATACACTCTACCAAGCGTGCTAATAGATAATGGGTCAGCGCTGAATGTCTTACCATTGGCTACACTCAAAAGGTTGCCAATAGATAGTTCTCACATGAAAGCATGCCAGAAAATAGTGAGAGCATTTGACGGCACTGAAAGAAGGGTGATGGGGAGAATAGACGTATCTTTATTGATAGGGCCTAACACTTACGAGGTAGACTTCCTGGTCATGGATATCAAACCCTCGTACAACTGCCTTTTGGGGAGGCCATTGATTCACTCAGCGGGGGCCGTACCCTCATCGCTGCACCAGAAATTGAAATTGGTAACAGAAAATCGGCTTGTAACTATAAAAGCTGAAGAAGATATCGTAGCAACTGTTACCAGCGAAGCGCCGTATTTAGAAACAAATGAGGAGGCTATCGAATGTTCTTTCCGATCCCTAGAGTTCGTAAACGCGACATTCATCGCGGAGGGAAGTGAAGTTCCGGTGCCCAAGCTATCTAAGACCACCAGGATGGGATTACGAATGACGATGGAAAAAGGAGCGCTACCTGAAAGAGGATTGGGCAAATATCTCCAAGGGAAAGTCCAGACCCCGATGCTGAAGGAGAAAAGAGACCGCTTTGGTTTAGGTTTCAAACTAGATGCTCAACAAATGAAGAAAGAAATGGAAAAGAAGCAAGAAAGAAGAAGGGCCCGGCTGAACAGAGAGGACGTTAAGTGGGAACCGATGACGTTCCCCCACATATCTCATACCTTCATATCAGGAGGAATAATTTACCTGGGAGAAGGATCTCCTAGAGATGAATATCCTCACATCAATGCTATACACGATGAGGTGACTAATCAAGGAAATCTGTCGGGCATTCGCCCATATGAACCTGGAAGCACTCTAGACAATTGGACTGAAAAGGAGTTTCCTGTAGTTTTTAGAGATGATACAGAGTAATACTCAAAACACTCTTATTGTTTTTAAGCCTAGAAACAATGAGATTTCTTTTGTGAAATAGGCTCATGTTCGGACATTTTGTTTTAATGAAATACATCTTCAATTCTACTAAATGTTCTCCCATTTTACATTTTTTACCATTTATTCCTTATTCTCATTCATATCATGTGAATAGTTGTCCTCGAATTCATTTGTTCTTTGTACACCCTTTGACACTCGTTACAGGTTTTTACACATCAACGATATGAGTAACGATACTACAAATTCAGAAGTCTGCTTTGAGCAAGACATGTGTTCAGGGGAATCTCAGGATTTTGAAAATGACACAGAATGCGATTTGCCTCCAGATTTGTTGAGGATGGTAGAGCAAGAAGAAAAACAGATCCTACCCCATAAAGAGTCGGTAGAAATGGTGAACCTAGGAGAGGGGCAAGAAGTGAAGATCGGAGCCTGTATTACTGCGGAAACCAGGCGAAACCTCATCGAATTACTCCACGAATTCAAGGACGTGTTCGCATGGTCCTACCAAGATATGCCCGGACTAAGTACTGATATCACAGTACACCGATTGCCCATAAGAGAAGAATGCAAGCCAATCCAACAGAAGCTCCGAAGAATGCGACCAGACGTCTTGTTAAAAATAAAAGAAGAAGTCGAGAAGCAATTTAACGCCGGGTTCTTGCAAGTGGTTAAGTACTCGGATTGGGTAGCTAATATTGTCCCGGTCCCCAAGAAAGACGGGAAAGTACAGATGTGCGTGGACTACAGAGACCTGAACAAGGCCCGCCCGAAAGACAATTTTTCGTTGCCTCACATCGACACCTTGGTAGACAATACAGCGGGCTATTCGTTGTTCTCCTTCATGGATGGTTTCTCGGGATACAACCAAATAAAGATGCATCCTAAGGACATGGACAAGACAACATTTATAACCATGTGGGGAACATTTTGCTACAAGGTAATGCCATTTGGGCTAAAAAATGCGGGGGCGACATATCAGAGAGCCATGGTAACCTTATTCCACGACATGATGCACAAGGAAATTAAGGTTTACGTCGACGATATGATCGCCAAATCCCGAACTGAAGAAGAACATGTGTAGGTCTTGAGAAAATTGTTCTTGAGGCTGAGAAAATTCCAGTTAAAGCTTAACCCGTCAAAGTGTACCTTCGTAGCTCGGTCCGGGAAGTTGCTCGGATTCATAGTCAGGAAAAAGGGATTGAGGTTGACCCAGATAAAGTCAAAGCCATACAGGAATTACCTCCACCACGTACTCAAAAAGAAGTTAGAGGTTTCTTAGGAAGCCTAAATTACATTGCCCGGTTCATTTCACAACTGACTGAGAGGTGTGACCCCATATTCCGTCTCCTCAAGAAACACAATCCAGGCACGTGGGATGAAGAATGCTAGAAGACCTTCGAAAAGGTGAAACAATACCTGTCCCATGCCCCGGTACTAACGCCAACTCAACCAGACAAGCCACTAATCCTTTATCTAACGGTACTTGATAATTCGATGGGATGTGTGCTGGGTCAGCATGATGAGTTGGGGAAGAAAGAAAAAGCAATATATTACTTTAGTAAAAAATTCACCGAATGTGAAACGAGGTACCCTCCAATCGAGAAATTATGTTGTGCCTTGATCTGGACAACTCGAAGATTGAGGCAATACATGCTGTATCACACGACATGGCTTATCTCGAAGCTAGATCCTCTTAAATATATGATGGAATCTACCGCCTTGAATGGAAGAATAGCTAGACGGCAGATTCTACTGTCTGAATTTGACATCGTTTATATAAACCAAAAGGCGGTGAAAGGGAGTGCGATAGCGGACTTTCTAGCCAGTAGAGCCCTTGAAGACTATGAGCCCTTGGATTTCGATTTCCCTAATGAGGATTTGATGTACGTGGCAGACACTGAAGAAGGCGCCTCCGAAGACCATCCTTGGAAACTAAATTTCGACGGGGCATTAAATGCCGTGGGCAATGGAATTGGGGCAGTCCTGATGTCCCCAAAAGGAGACCATTATCCATTCACTTGTAAACTGGATTTCGATTGCACTAATAATATGGCTGAATATGAAGCTTGCATCATGGGTCTCCGCACCGCTATCGAATACAAAATCAGGGTATTAGAAGTTTATGGAGATTCTGCTCTGGTAATCTATCAACTCAAAGGAGAATGGGAAACCAGAGATCCAAAGCTGGCTATCTACAAAAGATTGGCCCAAGAATTGATTAGAGAGTTCGATGACATCACTTTCAACTACCTGCCCAGGGACGAGAATTAGATGGCTGATGCTTTGGCCACCTTGGCTTCCATGGTTCGAGTAAACAAAAATGAAGATATGAAGCTAATACAAATAAGCATTCATCAAGACCCAACCCATTGCTACAATGTCGAGGAAGAAGGGAAAACTGGCCCATCATGGTACCACGATATATTGCGGTATGTGAGAAATCGTGAGTACCCAGACCAGGCGACTGAGAATGATAGAAAGACGCTAAGAAGGCTAGCCTGTGATTACGTCTTGGATGGAGAAGTCTTATACAAGAAAAGGAAAGATCAAGTGCTGCTAAGATGTGTGGACGCCGCCGAAGCTAAGTTAATCTTGGAAGAAGTCCATGAAGGTGTCTGTGGAACTCACGCTAATGGTTTCACAATGGCCAGACAAATAATGAGGTTTGGATATTATTGGTCCACCATGGAGGGAGACTGTATCAACTACGCCAAGAAATGTCATAAATGCCAGATTTATGGAGACAAGATTCACGTGCCCCCATCACCTTTACATGTTATGACTTCTCCATGGCCATTTTCCATGTGGGGCATGGATGTCATTGGGCCGATATCTCCGAAGGCTTCGAATGGACATCGGTTCATCTTTGTAGTCATTGACTACTTCACAAAATGGGTAGAAGTGGCTTCATATGCTAACGTCACCAAATCAGCGGTTAGTCGATTTTTGAAAAAGGAAATTATTTGTCGATATGGAATGCCTGAGAGGATCATATCGGACAATGCACTGAACTTAAACAATAGCACGATAGCAGGTGTGTATAGCCAATTCAACATCAAACACCACAATTCGTCACCGTATCGTCCAAAGATGAATGGGGCAGTGGAAGCAGCCAACAAAAACATCAAAAAGATAGTGGGAAAGATGACTGAGACTTATAGAGACTGGCATGAGAAGTTGTCGTTTGCACTCTATGCTTATCGAACATCCATCAGAACCTCTACTGGGGCAACACCCTTCTCATTGGTCTATGGGATGGAAGCGGTTCTACCTATTGAAGTGGAAATACCTTCTCTTCGAGTGTTGTCAGAAGTAAAACTGGATGAAGCCGAATGGATCCAAGCTCGATATGATCAGTTGAATTTAATTGAAGAAAAGAGATTGAGGGCTATACGTCACGGTCAGATGTACCAAAGACGAATGATGCGGGCCTATGACAAAAAAGTACGGCCAAGAGAATTCCATGAAGGGGACCTCGTGCTGAAAAAGATCCTTCCCATACAAAAGGATCACAGAGGAAAATGGATGCCGAACTGGGAAGGGCCGTATGTGGTAAAGAAAGCTTTCTTGGGAGGTGCACTGATTCTGACTGAGATGGACGAGAAATGCTTGTCCAATCCCGTGAACTCAGATTCGGTTAAAAAATACTTTGCTTGAAATGAGAAGAGGCCAAGGCGAAAACCCGCAGCGGCGCTTTGAGACTTCAAAAAAAAGGAGAGGCAAGGCAAAAAACCCGCAAAAGGCGCGTTGAGACCAAAAAGGGCTTTTGAGTTGAAAACCGAAAAGAGGCGGCTCAAATTTTGATTGGACACATGGCGATCTTGCGGCGCGTAATCAACGTAAGAGGAAGCACGTTGCATATTGGGGCATCAACAAAGTACTTTGAGTCTTCTAAACACATGTAAAAGCTCAAAGCATCCTTCATGAAACTTGTATAAAAGCCCAATCGGCGGTGTCTAGGGCATTTGACTTATGTCTTACTCATTTTCACTATTGTTGTATTCCTTTTTTGCAAAAATGATGGGTTCCTAATCATCTCCTCGTATCGTTGATAATTCATTTTAACTCTCCTTGAAGTCAATCCATTGTTACTCGTCATTTATAAACATGTTGCATTGAAATAATAATTGATGAACTGATAATTTCACAAAAGAAGTTCTACGTATTACTTTGGAAATCTCTAGATAACACAAGAAACTGAAACAGGACAATTGTTTAGAATTTCCATGTACATAGATTAAAGACATTGAGGAAAGAAGGGTCTCAAGGGGAACCGTTTTCTTCAAGTTCCTCGCCCAATTCATTAATGGAGATAAACAATGTTACCTAGTCACCCAGAAAAAGGTATGACAGGCCAATTTTCGACAAGGAAAGATTCGAAAACCTTAAATCGCTGTGGAACAAATCCAAAAGCAAACCAAGTCAGGTATTCTTCAAATAAGAGTTGTGACTCCTAGAAAAGACAGTTAGAAGCCAATACAGACCCGTGTCCTGAAGCCCGAAAGAAAAGGGGCCTTGAAATTCCCACAAGCGCAAGTCATTCATACAAAAACAGTTACTGCAAGGGAAACAAAGACGAAACCTTGACAGATACATAGATAGGAAATCACACTCATAACATCCTAACTCATCACGCTCATGGCATCCTAATCATTAGGCATAAGCATGCACTCATTTTACAGATTACGTCCTCAAGAGGACAATGCGGTTGAACAGATCCTGTCTCCCTGAGTTTGCAGTGGAGCGGATGAAGAAAGCAAATTTGACCTTCCTGAAATTAAAGATAGCAGATTTGACATTCCTGAAGTTGCAGGAAGCAGATCGAATACATCATTCTGGTGATTCCTGAGTTTGCAGGGATCAGATTGATGAAAGCAGATTTGACATTTCTGAAGTTGCAGGAAGCAGATCGAATACATCATTCTGGTGATTCCTGAGTTTGCAGGGATCAGATTGAAGAAAGCAGATTTGACATTCCTGAAGTTGCAGGAAGTAGATCGAATACATCATTCTGGTGATTCCTGAGTTTGCAGGGATCAGATTGAAGAAAGCAGATTTGACATTCCTGAAGTTGCAGGAAGCAGATCGAACACATCATTCTGGTGATCCCTGAGTTTACGGGGATCAGATTGAAGAAAGCAGATTTGACATTCCTGAAGTTGCAGGAAGCAGATCGAAGACATCAGTCTGATGATCCTTGAGTTTGCAGAGATCAGATTAAAATAACCAAGTCGAAGACTCTTGATGATTGCAAGAGCAGATCGAAGATACAAGTCTTATCTCCATAAAAACACAACAGAATAAATTGGAGCTACAAGCTCTATCTCTCTGAAAGGACGGTGGAAAGGATCGAAACGGCAAGATGCGGTGGACTGAACGAGACTACCGGAAGAATAAAAGCACTGAAGAATCAAAACTCAGCAAGACAGGGAAAAATTGGTCCTTTGAAAGTCTTTGCTCCATTCTCGTTACACGACAATGAGCAAAGAGGGGCAGCTGTTGTAGCCCAATTTTGCCCAGGGCAAATAAACCCAAATAACCCAAGCCCAAATAAAACCCAAATATAAACCGCAAACCCGGTTACAAAACCAAACCCAAACCCGGTTACAAAACCAAACCCAAACCCGGTTACAAAACCAAAAACCCAAAATTAAAACCCTAGCCCAACAAGCCCAATCAGAAAATGGAAAAAGAAACCCTAAAAGTCTGCCTAACCCCTGCGCCGCTTCTGACCCCTGTCACCAGTCTTGTCCACCGCCCACGCCCCTGGTCTCCACCGCCAGCAACTTGCGCACCGAGCACCTGCAAAACATTGAACAAGAAAGGACAAGACAGAGACCTGTTGTAAAATAGAAGGCTATAAAAAGCGATTCTACTTGATTTTGTAAAAGGTTCTTCTCGCTTTTTTTTTTTTCGATCAATAGAATACCAGATAGAAACAAAGCTTTCATAGTAGATTTTCAAGCACAGTATAGGTATAGATTAAACACAAACAGAACCAGAGAGAAATAGACGCAAAAGGCAAAGATTCGACACAAAAAAAGCAAACAGAAGTCGAAAAGGTGATTTTTTTTTTAATCATTTTCGTACTTTTTGTTTTCACCCTTTCCTGTTTTAACATACATATATATACATATTTAAAAAGGGAAAAAAATAAAATTATTACCTTTTTTTCACCACGCGTGCATGTGGGTCGAGCGACAACAGCGGACAACGACGAAGGCCTGACGTGGACCGCCGGAGTTCACCCCACCTGCAGAGAAAAAAAAGAAAAGAAAGATCAGTTTTTTTTTTAGAAAGCCTCACAAATGATTTTTTTTTCAGAATTTTGGGCCCTTTATAGCCCCTTGAAACGACGCCGTTTTGGGGGCTGGCCTTTAACCCCAAAACGACGTCGTTTAGCCCCTATAACCCGCGCGTCGACCCGACACGATCGGAGGGTCCGCGCGTTTTTGAAGGGAAGGGCTAATTGCACTATTAGCCCTTCCGCATTTTTAGTGTTTCAAATCGAGTTTTTTCATTATTGAACATCGGCCCCGAAATTTCGCATAGTCTTGCGATTTGGTCCTTGCCCAAAACGCTGCGTTCGGTTTGCGGGGAAAATTATTCCTCCGGTCCCCCAGCTTTCACGCGCGCTCCTTTTTGACCCCCGAACCCCTGTTTTATTCGCCAATCGACCCGAAACTTTCATTTTTAGTACAATTTAACCCATTTTTGGTTATTTTGCACTTTTACCCTCTTTTGCTATTTTTTTTATTTTTATTATTACTATATTATTACTACATTATTATTATTACTATTATATTATTTCTTACTATTATTATTATTAGTATTGTTATCATTTTACTACCATTATTATTATTATTATTATTATTATACTCATTACTATTATTATATTATTATTTTTATATGTATATATTTTCATTTATTTTATATATATTATTTAATTTATTAATTTCCATCATTACTACCATTTTTATATCATCATTATTACTATATTATTATATCATTATTAATATTATTTAGCATTTATTATTATTATTATTATCATATCTATTATTATTATTATTATTTGTTATTTGTTATTCATTATTTTCATTTTTACTATTATTTGCTTGGCTATACTATTATTTATATTTACGATTGCACGTGTTATTTTATTTTCTACTGCTATTATGTTTATTACTATTATTTTCAATATTATTATATGTCATTATTTACCATTTTATTTTAATAATATTATTACATTATTATCTTTTAAAATCATTATCATCCTTTATCAATTTATTATTATTATTATTACTATTACTAATATTATTATCTTATTTATTAAAATTCTTATTCGTTGTTTCCACTATTATCATTATTATCTATTTTTATTATATTACCATCATTATTACTATATTATTATTATATATATACGGTTTTACTTATTTATTTTTACTTTTTCATTCATAGATTACCCTTATCTTTGTATATCTTCATTATTATCGTTATTTTCTATTACTGTTACTATACGTGGTACTTCCAATGCATTATATACTATCTTCACTTGCACGTATACGTGTACTTTTTATTATTCTTTTTACACATAACATCGTGTTTTCACATTTTTACGTTAATTTTGCTCAAAACCTCAACTTTTATAGCAACCAATACTCAGTGTTAGCGATTCGAGAGAATCGAGCCCTAACTTCATCGGGTTCGATTTTTCTCGTTTAAGCTAAACAACGGAAGATCTCTTTGAAATCACAAATCCCGATTTTAAATCGACATTCCGTATTAGCAATTCGAGTGAATCGAGCCCTAACTTCATCGGGTTAGGTCTCTTCACGATTAAAGCTAAACAACGGGATATCCCTTTTGAAATCATAATTTAAACATTAAACAAAACGCTTAATCTCGGATATTCGAAATGTCGCGCCCTAACTTACTGGACTCGACATCTAGACACTGCGAGATAAGTTTCTTTTCTTTCTTCTAAAATAGAGGCAATATTCCTAATTTGGACCTTCGAAAAAACGAGCCCTAACTTACTGGGTTCTGATTTCTCGTTTGACAAATGACGGAAGATCCTCTTCAAATATATAACTAAGTTTCAAAAGGCGAGCTTAGTTTCGGGAGTCTAAAGTATCATGCCCTAACTTACTGGACATGATGCTTTATCTCTTCGAAAATAAGAGAGCCTTAAACGTCCCTTCCAATTCTTCCAAATTTTAGAAATAAAAAGTATCTGTTTCCAAACCATTTCAAAGTTTTCAACATTAGGACATCGATCAATCAGTTTGGTACCGATTTCGGGCGTGACGAGGGTGCTAATTCTTCCTCGCACGTAACCGACTCCCGAGCCCATTCTTTTTAAATTCGTAGACCAAAAATATTGTTCTAATAAATCAAAATGTTTATTAAAACAAAGGTGATCCGATCTCACCCAAATAAAAGATCGGTGGCGACTCCCTTCCTTTTCATTTTTTTAAAACCACGAGTCGACCGCGTCGTTTACTGTTTCCGTCAAAAATGGTTACGACAATTTATTTATGAAAGGAATAATATTTTATACGTTGTTAGTGAAATTTTTAAACTCCATAAGTATGATTAAGGGATTGACAAGTGTGTAGTATAATATTAAAAATAAATATTTTAAAAAAAGAAACGCGTAAAACTTTTTAAAGTTTATTGTGGAATAAAAAAATATATTAAATGACAAGTTATATTTAAATTACTTTCTAAAGTTAATACATTCCTTTAGAGATAAATGTTGTGTTAGATATTTACTATTTAAAGCTGTGTTAGATTTTTTTTTTTTTAAATTTTGAAGCAGAGATAAAGTTAAAAAGAAATTTGGGCGCGAAATTAAATTATATATTTTTTATGATAATAAAAATATAATTTTATAATTTTTAAAAAATAAATAAAATTTTTATTATTTTTAAGAGGTTAAAATATAATTATACTATTATTAATTAACCAACCAGAGACAAAAGCTTCAATTGAAAAATACAGGTCTAGTTGCTGAAACGCAACACACTGATGTTTACTTAAATGCCTAATTGCTTCACGATCATTGAAAGGAAGACCGAGTCAAAGTATTGAGTAAAGTATAGTAGAATGACGAACCAAGTGACATCTCTAAATAATATTCCACTTTTAGCATGCTTTTGGTTCCATTTTTAAAATCTTATATTAATTTTCAGTAATTTAAAAATATAGTAATATATTTATTTCTATATTAAGAAATTAAAATAACTAATTGAAAATCATATTACTTTTATGTTGGAATAAAACCCATTTTGTCTCAATTTTTTTTCAACCCTTGCTAATAACAATATTCCTTCTTAAAAAACAACAACAATAACAATATTCTGTGCGAAATTATTTTTCCTGACCAAAACTGCTAAACTCACTTATAAATTTGAAGTATCCAAGACTGTTTTTATAAAGCATATTATCTCGAAAAATAAAATCAAGATTCTTGAGATAAGGAAAAAAGGTCTAAAAATGTCGAAACTTGAAAATGATCCTAAAAAGGAACTGCTGTAACTACATCCAGTTGTTGTCTTAATTCAACATATTTGTAAAGAATTCCAACTTACTTAGTAGTGGGATGGTCAAAACTGGCAACCTTTGCTTACCACCGAAACATCATTTTCTCATATGCTTCTTTTGCTCAACATGAAAACAAGCCAAGTTTTATTTTAGAAGTGATTAAACAAAAAAAAATTAAATCCAATCGGAGATTAAATCAATTATATTTTCGGATTTATTTTAAATGAAAAATTAATATTTAAATTTATTTTCATGTTAAATAAATATTAAATATAATTAATAATTAATTAAAAAAAAGATGTATTTTGTTGGATGATAACGTATTTAATATAAATTTTAAAAAGTTAAGGGATTCGATTCTCGTTAATTTAAAAATAAAAAAATAAGCATGTGAGTTAGGTGAGATGGCAAGAGTCTCTCCTACTTTAACCAGTTGTCAAGGGTTCGATCCTCGTCTTGGGTATGGAGTAGCTTTAAAACTTGTAGCCAGCATCTACCCCTTAATGGGCCTATAGAATGCGAAGGATTAATTTATGGGCTAGTTTTGACAGATACCTTGAGAAATAAAAAAAAAACAATGAACTTTATATTAATTACACAATAATCTCATACATAATAATTAAAAACAATTAGTCTTGATAATGAATTCCTTGAGTTTAAATTAGGGGTGTAAATGAGATATTATTACTCGCAAGCTACTTGAGTTTGACTCGAAAAAAATTCAAATTCTATTTAAGTAATTATCGAGCCAAGCTCAAGCTATCGGTCGAGCTTAATAATACTTGACTCGAACAGCTTGTTAGTTATATCAAGCTTTTCATTTTTTTATATTATTAAACCTAGGCTTAATTATTGAGTTGATCTTGAGCTCAAGTATAAAATTGGTAAACGAGATTAATTGAGCTCAAATAGCTCAATTATATCTTAAGCCGATCTTAAACTTAAAAATAGATGTTCGATCGAGCTCGAGCCAAGTATCAAGCTCCGAATGTTGAGTAGAGCTCGAGCTTGACAGTATTTGAATTCAACTCGGTTCGATTACAACCCTAGTTCAAGCAATAGATTATCACGTGAGTATATGACATCTATTGGCTGGATTTTCTTTTGTTAAATTATGTTATTAATATCTATATTATGTGTAAGTTATGGATTCAGTCATTATATGCTAATTCAATAATTCTTAGTCCTTGTACTTTTTCAAAAACTAAAGTGTTAGTCTTGATCAATGGTAGCAATTAAATTCGTTAATTTGAATTTGTTAATTCCAAACTCTTATACAAAAAACATATATCAATGCCATGTTAGCTTTTTTATTTCCATATAATACTCACAAAAAACCCCGATGGATATATTTAAAGAAAAATTCTCAAATTCAAGTTTTCTATCTTATATAAATTACGTGTAAGTGTTTAGTTTCATTTTTATTATAGTTTAAACCATACTAGTGCGAGCTATATTTGGATATATTTTGGCTTTAGGTCAATTTATTTTTATAATGGTTGATTCTAGCCATAGCTATGTACAGGGGCAGCGGTAGGAGGTTGATAGGTGGCCGGTCTCCTAAAATTGGAAATTTAAAATTTGATCCCTTAAAATTTATGAAGTTTAAAATTAATATATGGTAAAATTACATTTTGACCCTTCAAATGATAAATTTTTGATTTAATTATTTTAAATAATTATAAAAATGAAATTACATTTTAACTTTTATACAGTTTAATTCAAACCCAAAATTTTCTGAATTAAAGCTATTTGGATATATATTATTTATAATTACATTTGTTTATACTTATAATTTAAAAAAAAAATATCTTTTCTTGAAACATAAAACAAAGCATATTACATAAATTCAAACAAAATTATATCACATCATCGTTTAATTAAAATTATATTATTCTTTAACCAATAAAATTTATATTATTAATGTTAAATTACATAATCATTCTTCAATAAATATTATAAAAAAAGAAGCTAAAAATAAAATGTGCATCCAATAATATAAAACTTAACATATCTAATAAGGATTAGAAGTATACTTTATCAAAAAAGCATACTTTTTTTTATATATATTTCGGATACTTTAGCTAATTCCTATTCTCAATCCAAATTAACCAAGAGTCAATTTTTTATTTAAAAAATATTAATTAAAATTAAAACCAAATTATGCTATCCTAAATAATTTCTTTAGCAAATCCAAGGTCAATGAAAAATAAAAATGTCGGTCCAAGAGCATCTAATTATATAAAATTGACTACCATTTCCCCAAAGAGGAAGGAGATAGTGTTCTATTTTTCTCAAGAAAATGAAGGGTGTTCAAATCACTTGGAAATTTATGCTTTCATTAGGAAATGTGAACCAAAGATAGGAATTAGGTGCTATAATTGCCCTGTCCACCCACAAATGGCAATGCTTTTTAAAATCTTACAAATAAAAAAAAAAAAAAACCTAGTTAGAAGAAATTTAATTATACTTGTGGATGATGAAATTGAAATTTTAAAATTTTAAAATATCATGGTTTTGCAAATCAAATTAATTAAGTTGGAATTCACACTAAATTTTATCAAAATTATATAAATACACATGTGCTCATACATATTGTATTTTACTCAAACAAGTTTGATTTCCCTTTTGTAATAAAGGACTGAAATGGTGGAGCCTTGTTTATTGTTTAGGGTTATGATCATTTAATTAACAAAGTATTTGACTGTCATTAATTAATTATAAATGTTAAAATTCTGGGGTTCATGCAAATAAAGAAGAAGGAACCTTATTCCCCTTCAATAAGGGATGGAGGAGAGGCAATGACCAAGAGAATTTGAATCAAAGGTGGTCCTTTAAAGACAATAACTTAAAATTTTAATTATTCTTGCAAAAAGCTCTTCCCTTCTACTATATAAGCAACCCAAATTTCATCACCTAGACTCATAAACAAAAATATATTAAAATTTATTTCTTGTTAGCATCTATCCTTGTAGGGAGGTGAGGGTACCTAAGGCACAATAATGAAGGTATGAATATTTTAAGCTCGTTTTTGTTTTGTAGGGTATAGCATTTACTTGGTTTTCAAGGAAGTAATGGTTAATTAAGCTAATTGTTATTTATAATAAAAATATATAAAAGCTGCAAGTTAACCATATATTAAGGTATTTACTATGTTTGAAATTCAGAGATAACCTTCTTTAAACTATCATAAGAACACTTGGGGAACCAAAACAGTGAATCAGGGAGCGTTTGTAATGGATTAAAGACTGTTGCAACTTGCAAGCAACTAGGAAAGTGGAGTGATATGCATGCCTAGTTTGTGGGGTAACCCTAAGATTGTTAGGAAAGATTTTGTGATATAGGTTAAACACGGAAAGAGAGGCTGATAGGCTATGCCTAGTAGTTTTAACCGAGTGAGTGGTCTCTGGGGCCATTTTAATAATATATGGTCTGTCATTTAGAACACGTGCTAGTCTTTGTAACCTTTGTTTTTCAACCCACAGCAGCTATATAAACTCCAACCCCCAAATTCAATTCCCCATATCTCTATCCCATCTCCTGGAAGAGGGACTTCATTGCTCTGAATCATTGGGTTTGGAGTATTTGGAAGTGTGTAAATCTCAGTGTCAGTGAAAACAACTGTCACTGCCATAACTGGACGTTGATACCTCAACTCAAAGACTCATCACCTTTGATCTATTTATAGAGGAAGCTTACAAGGCTATAGTTGAAGGGGTTCTTTTCACCATTTCGTTTATCAGACAAGAAGACGCAGGCTTAATTTTTGTTGGGTGTTTTCTTTTCTTTTCTTTAACAAAAGATGGGAGAGGATGGAGCTGCAAGAAATCACCTTCACAACAACCAAGTGTTCGACCTCTCCATTGATGTGCTTCCACAAGGTGGGACCAAGTGCTATGATGACGATGGCCGCCTCAAGCGATCTGGTAAGTTCCACCAAGTTGTAATGATATCATTGATATGTATCTTTTTGGCTTTTTGTTTGCCTTTTTAATTTTTTGTACTTGGAAGGTAAGAAGGGTCACTTACACGTCCTATCGATGGGTATCACCCACCGAAGTTCGAAGATGATTCTGAAATTTAAAAGCGCTTGGATAAAAACATTGCTTGAGTTCTTATAAAAAGATTGGGTGCATTTAAAGTATAGTTTGGGTTAAGGTTTAAATTGAGATATTTTTTAAATTTATAATATTTTATATTATGTTATTTTTATATATTATAATAATTTATTATTTATAAAATTAAATATATACTAATATATAATATAATATTATATATTAACAAATATTAAGATAATTATATATAAAATTTTACTAAATTAAAAATATATAAAATCATTATACATTAAATTAAAAATAATATAAATAATATGGACGAGCTTAAAATGAATTTTAGTTAACTATTTATAAATATAGTTAAGTTTAAATAAAATTTTAGGTTCATATTTTAGATCAGTTTAGGCTTGAGAGGCATATATAGTATTAGTATCATGGTTAAAACCGATCCTAATTCAACTTAGCCGATAAACACTTACTTGGAACTATAGGTGCTCATGGGTTGAGGTGGGTTGGGTTCAAGTCAAAGCTTATGAAAGGTAGCTAGACCATTTTTTCAAGCCTAGGCCCATCTCGACCTGAAAAATAGGCTTATATTTTTGTCTAAGCCTAACCCAATTTAAGAAAGGTGAATTCAGACCCAACCTAGGCTGCCCATATTTAATTGTTTTAGATTAATTTTTATTTAAAAATATTTTTTTAAAAAATATAATACATTAAATGCACTAAAAATGATAAAGTAAAAATATTTTAACACATTAAAAATATTTATATTAAAAAAACAATACCATAAATATAATAAATGTCTTATTATATTAAGAAACAATACCATAAATATAGTAAATGTTTTATTGTATTAAATATAATTTTTAACTTTATATTTTGGGTTAGGTTATTTAGTTGATTTAAGGGTTTTTTTTTTTTTGAAGTTTTGAGTAATGTATTTAATTGTTATTAGATTAATAATTTAATATAAATATATATATAAATAATTAATATTTTACTTATATAATTAATATAATTATTTTTATAACATAATATATTCAAACAGAGTTAAATTGAATTTAGACAAAAAAAATTTACTCGAAATCTAACCTAAGTAAAAAATAAATAAATATTAAAATTTATCCAATTTTTTTTTTAATAAACCTTCATACTTGAACGGGTGACTTCATCCATCCATCAGCAAGTCTGCATTCACAATTTTTTTTTCTGACCTTAACATCGCTGTTTTTCCTTTTTGGCAGGAACCGTGTGGACCGCTAGTGCACATATTATTACAGCAGTCATTGGTTCAGGGGTCCTGTCACTGGCTTGGGCCACGGCTCAGCTGGGATGGATCGCTGGTCCAGTAGTGATGATTTTGTTTTCTTTTGTAACTTACTACACCTCCACTCTTCTTGCTGCTTGTTACCGCTCTGGTGACCCTGTTAACGGCAAGCGAAACTATACTTACATGGATGCTGTCCGATCAAACCTTGGTATCTATCTATACAAATCAAACTTTCACTTCCATTAGCAAATCGGATTTTCTTTTCTAAATGTTTTTAAGCTTAACATCTTATATTTCTGCTTTTTCAGGTGGGTTTAAAGTTAAGATTTGTGGGTGGGTTCAATACTTGAACCTTTTTGGAGTTGCCATTGGGTATACCATTGCATCATCAATTAGCATGATGTGAGTTTCCAACTTCAAATTTGTAGATTTAATGAAATAATATATGGTTTTTGTTTTTGTTTTTTTGCATTTGTTGGGGGGCTAAAATAGTTGGATGTTTTGATATAACAGGGCTATCAAAAGGTCGAATTGCTTCCATGCTAGTGGTGGCAAAAATCCATGCCATATGAATAGCAACCCTTATATGATTGCTTTTGGTATTGTTGAAATCATTTTCTCTCAAATTCCTGACTTTGATCAACTATGGTGGCTTTCCATTGTTGCTGCTGTCATGTCTTTCACCTACTCTACAATTGGACTTGGCCTTGGTATTGCTAAAGTAGCAGGTATTAACAGCTCCGTTGCTACGACTCTTCGTTTTTCTTTACGTATTCAGTGTCCGACACTTTTATCTAATAACATTTTTTTTAATTTACCAGAAACTGGGAAAATTAGAGGAAGCCTGACTGGAATCAGTGTTGGAACTGTGACTCAAACCCAAAAAATATGGAGGAGTTTCCAGGCACTTGGAGACATTGCTTTTGCCTATTCATACTCCCTTATACTCATTGAAATTCAGGTATATATAATTTATCCAAACTATAATAATATTAATTCTTAAAGCCATTAGAACTTGTTCAACTTAAACAATATGGTGATTTTTTTCATAGGACACCCTTAAGGCTCCACCAGCAGAATCAAAGACAATGAAGAAAGCAACCTTGATAAGTGTTGGAGTGACAACCTTGTTTTACATGTTGTGTGGTTGCATGGGCTATGCTGCTTTTGGAGACTTGTCACCTGGAAACCTTTTAACTGGTTTTGGATTTTATAACCCATTTTGGCTCCTTGATATTGCCAATGCTGCCATTGTGATTCACCTTGTTGGTGCATATCAAGTTTACTGTCAACCTCTTTTCGCCTTCATTGAGAAAAGCGCGACGGAGAGGTTTCCGGACAGTGAATTCATTACCAAAGATATCAAGATCCCGATCCCGGGTTTTCGCCCTTACAATCTCAACTTGTTCCGATTGGTTTGGAGGACAATTTTTGTGATCATTACAACATTGATCTCCATGCTTCTTCCTTTCTTTAATGACATTGTTGGACTCCTTGGGGCACTTGGATTTTGGCCATTAACAGTTTATTTCCCAGTTGAGATGTACATTTCACTAAAGAAGATACCTAAGTGGAGCACAAGATGGGTTTGCCTTCAAATCCTTAGCATTGCTTGTCTCTTTATCACCATTGCCGCAGCTGCCGGTTCGATTGCCGGGGTTGTTCTCGATCTCAAGTCGTTCAAGCCCTTTGCGACAGCATACTAGTTCGGTAGAATTGACCCGGTATGATTCGCAACATTCACGGATAGTAAAAGGCGAAGAAAAACTGATCTTTTAGGAACAAATGAAGGTTGTCGTTCCTGTTCATATGAAGCCAGAATTTGCAGTTTTTAATTACCTTATAAATTCAACAAAAAATGGAGGCCATTTGGGTCACCATTTCCACTTGTAAGTTGTAACTTTCAATGTCACTCAATCCAAATGGAAAAAGAATTGAACTCAAGTTGAAGTTTTTATCATACAATTAAAGCTAGAAATTTAAAAACTTTACTGCATGGTTCATGCCAAAAACTGCTTAATATCTAGTGGGGAAATCCTTATTTTATATAATATGACAACTCCATTAAAAGCAATATAGCATTGAAAGTGTCAAAGTGCACATGTCTATTCAACAGTGGCACCAGCTTATCTGCAAACAGAGACAAAATTTATCCATAGAATTTCAGTATCTATTACCTTTATTGAATTTATTCTTTTTAAACAATGGTGATTTTTACTAATCCATAGGCCATAGGAACAGATTCTGATTGTCACTGTCCATCAATTAAACAAGGTGATGGAAAGAAGCTCACTTCCAGTGGCTCTCAATAGATTTGACCTTTTAACACTTGAACCCCTGGGTTTTGGTGTTATTAAAAACTAAAAAGCTGAAGAAAGTAGGAACCTTTTATCATGTTATGCTACGATTAGCCCAAACTTTTACAAGCATTTACTTTGTTGACTTATCAGTGATCAGTTTAACTTCAATTTCAAGGCAAAATAATTCACACCATTAGAATCTTGTTTGAGACTTAAAAAGAGTCTATCTACTCCACTACTTGTGCTCCCACTTATTTCTAAAATTCCACTACCATGCACCACTAATAATATAATAATAATGCCGCATCCTAAATGAGCCATTTTTTTTTGGTCTTCAGTATAATTGAGAAACGTGCAAGTTTAAACCTTAAATAAGGCATAAGTGATACGATGGACAATTCATCATGTGTTGCACATGTAAAAGCTCCAGTTGGTGGTGAATGGATGCCAAAAGTTAAGCGGCGGTAGTGACATGGTGAGGGGCTGTGGAAGGGCGTAGGTAGACAGCCGGCAGCCGCCAAGGAGAGGCTGAAAGTGGTAGGCCCTGGATAGATGGATTATTAGTGGGTTGATAGTAGTCATCAATGGGTCCATTTTGCCTAGTACTACTAAACTTTTTGAGTCTTTTTTCCCTATTTATTGGTAATGATTGTTTCCAGGTTATTATGGAGTTTTAGAGAATAATCTACAAGAGATTCTTTATTTTACTATTTCTTTTTTTTTTAATTTTCAAATGAATTAATTATTTTATATAAAATACGAAATGAAGTATGGTTTTATTATAAATTATGAGTAGAAGTTTTTAATTTATGAGTGGATTGTATTTAGATTTCTTTACTAAAAAAAGAATAAATTATTTTTATATATTTTGAAATGTGTGAATTAATCCTTCGATTAAATTTTTTCCATTAAATGATGATGTGAAACGTTAGCCATTCTGAAAATTATTTTTTTATGGGTGAACTATAAAAATGGCCACTCAATTATGCCTTTTGTTTTATTTTGGTAATTCAAGTATCATTTTTTTCAATTTAGTCACTAAACTTTTGGAAATTAAATATTTTAGTCCGCTAATATGGGCTTTTTTATTGGTCTAGTAACAAAATTAGCCCTTTAATGTTTGCACATTCTATCAAACTGGTCCTAAATATAAAAAATTCAACAAATTTAGTCATCGGTGTTTATAAAATTTGTCATTTTCATTTTAATTCTAAAAAATCAAATAAATTTGGCTCTCAATATTTACAAAATATATCAATTTAGTCCTAACTCTAAAAATTTAAAAATATTTAAAAAATCATTTTTAGCCCTTTATAACCCATCAGCTCATTCATATGAGATATTAAAATAAGAAAAGAGTATATTCTTTCAAGTCACTTGCTACAATTTCTTTTACTATAATTTAAGCTTCACAGTGGAGCAAACCAATTGATTTGGAACCTATCTGGAATAATTGACTGTATTACTACCCGAACAGATAACATTTTTAATGTCTTTATTTTCTTTTGGATTTTTTTGTGTTTTATCCCAACTTTTTAGAGTTCTTTTGAAAGTGACTTGGGGTACTCTTTTTTTTTTTTAATATCTCATATGAATTAGCCGATGAGTTATAAATGGCTAAAAATAATTTTTTAAATATTTAGAGTTAGGATTAAATTGTCAAATTTTGTAAATATTGAGGGTCAATTTTTTTAGAATTAAAACTAAAATGAAAAATTTTGTAAACATTGAGAATTAAATTTGTCAATTTTTTATATATTTAGGATCAAATTGATAGAATACGTAAACATTCAAAGGCTAATTTTGTTACTAGACCAATAAAAAAAACTCAGATCAACTCAGAGTGACTAAAATATTTAATTTCGAAAAGTTTAGTGACTAAATTAAAAAAAATTAATAGTTGAGTGACCAAAATAAAACAAAACGCATAGTTGGGTGACCATTTTCATAGTTCACACATAAAAGAAAAAATTTTGAATATGGATTTAATGTTTCACGTCATTATTTAACAAATAAAGTTTAATGAATGAGTTAAACTTGCACGTTTCGAAATGTATAATGATTAATCAACTCATTTTTTTAATAGAGAATCGAAATGTAATTCACCAAATAAGTATACAGGCTTTTCATATTTTTACCAAAATCATCACATGATTTGCAAGTAAATTTTGTGAGGAAAAAAAAAAGAAAGTGAAAGAAAATAGTTTATGTGTATTTTATTTGAATAGTTAAAGTTAATAAAAAATGAAAAAAAAATTATTGACAATTTTTACTTCTTAAACCGTGAAAAGGAAAGAAAATCGTTGATTACAATATTGTTGTACTATACTCATAAGCATGACGGAAGACCTAGCAATGCTGATGGCAAAAGTTGACAAAGGATTGAGCCGCCAAGGCTAACAGCAAGAAGACAAAGGATCGACACTGTCAGTTCATTATACAGAGCAAGCACATAAGGCAGAAAGGAGGAGTCAATCCCATCACACCTTGGACTTTAAGACTAACAAAACTATCACCTGAAAGATAAGAGCAAGGTAAGTATTAAAATACCCAGATAGATATTTCGTTTCATCATGATCATCTCATTCACTAAACTCGTCTCTGAAAATTCCTTTAGCATCAAAAAGCAACTCCAACGCCCTTTAACTCATCCTTTGGTTTTGCAGATCGTATCGAATCTCTTGAATAATCTTCACCAGCCCAAATCCATACTAGCTCAAACAAAACTCTGACAGATACATTATATATCAAGCTACATACTTACGTGAATAGCTCTATTTAATGATGCATGGATATTCTAGAGTAAACATGATTATAAATTAATTTATATTAACATATATCTTCAAACAAAGGTTTTTATTTTAAATTAGTCCTCAAACTTCAAAATATTCCAATTACATCTCTAAACTATTGATGTTATACTAATCGTGTTATTTCATTATTGAAACTGAATTTAACCATTAAATGACACGTAAAATATTATGTGACATAATTTGAAATAAAATCTTGATGTTGTCATAACTTCTAAATATCATATTCTACTTAATTTAAAATTTAATAATAATCGTCTTCCGTATACGACCTGATAGAATATCGTAGCCTGCATTGTTTGGGTTTGTGTGCAGGGAAATTTGGCAGCAACGCAATTCGTTTATCTTTCAACAAGCGGACTGTAGCACGGACAGGTTGATATCTCTTTGTTGGAATTGGACTTGTGGGGTTGAAAAAGCTGCGGATCGAATAAGTGGACATTACCTGACCAAGGATGGGTAGAAAAACAATATTGATAGATGCCGGGACGAATCACGCTAAGGATTGGAGTGTTATACGAGATTCACAAAGCGTATGGATTTCGGGATTTAGTAGGAACATTGGGATTGCATTGGTTCTTCATTTGGAATTATAGGCTATCCGAGATGGGTTGGAGGTGGCTCGAGACTTCCGAAAAATTATGCTGAAAAATGTTTGTGCTGAGGTTGTGCAATTGATAACATATTGAAATATGGCTGTTAACTTTTGTTCACTAGGGAGACATACAAGGAGTCTACTTCTTCGATAGTGGGAAGTAATAGTTGGGCATATTTTGCGGGAGTGCAACCGAGTAATTGATGCGACGGCGGAACAGAGAGATATATGCTACAATTATATGATACACCAAAGTCTACTTTATGAGGGTTGCATTGTCACATGCCACATATCTAAGTCGGTGAGGAATGCGTACAAAATGTTTTATGGTGGTCAATTAATTAAATGTGATTCATTTGACTCACATAAATTGATTCGATTCGTAAAACACATGAAAAACTCATTTAACCCACTCTTGGCAGGGGATCCGATCTCCCTAAAATAAAAAATATTTCATTTAGGCCCTTTAAAATTTTTAAAATTTTAAATTAGTAAATGTAATATTACATTTTAACCCTCTAAATTTAATTTAATCCTTTAAAAATTATAAATATATAGGCTATTAAAATGGTGAGATTGTATTTTTACTATCGTGTAATTTTGACCTCCCAAAAAAAATTTCTAGCTTCTCTTGTAACACCCCAAACCCGGGCCAAACGCTACGACCGGATCTGGTATGTCACTTAAGGGAGTTCACAAAACATGTCGCATTTTGGAAAACAATTACTAGGTTTAAACCTTTATTTCGAAAGCTTAAGAATTCATTAAAGTATAAAATATTAAGTTATAAATTATCTTGAAGGATTTTTAAATAAAAACTGAAATTTCATACATGTCTTAACTTAATTGAAAACATAAAACTTAAAAACCCAACATAACCCAATCAAAAATAATAGTCTAGCGGCTCGTGGCCTTATTACAACCATACTTAAAATCTGCGAAATATAAAATAACAGACTAAAGCCTTTTAGCTGAATCCAATTGCTCTCTTTTGCATGGCCACCTTGCGTTCCTCTCCAGCCCGGTCCGAAGCACTAGGTATCACCTGAAAGGTTAATTAATAGGGTGAGTCGCGAGACTCAGTGTGTAACCCTCATGCACCACTGGATTTTGGCCTTGGGCCCATAAAACAGATTAATAATTTCACTTATAAAAAAATAACAAATAATATACAAGGCCCAACCCGTTTGCCTAGGTTTCCATCCGGTACACACCCCCGTACCAACCGTACACACCATTGGGGATTTCTACAATCGACCCATACCGCTACACACCATGATGGCAGTCATGCTGCTCATCCACATATGATTGCCGAAGCCCTTATAACATATAATGGCCAAAGCCCGTATAACAATTCACGGCATTAGTCGCTACATCAGATCACAGTAAAACTGCTACACATATAACGCATAACTTCCTCCTTTCATCATCCCAACCCATGCAATCACATACAAGCATTTTACTTATAACATATAAACAGATTATTTACTAACCTGGTGAACCGCTTTACCCTCATTGGGCTTTCATCAATAAATCGAGATGTCGACAATTATCAAAACATATAAATCTTATGATCATGCATTTTATGATTAGATCTAGATGGTGGGGAAGCATTACACACCTGATATCGCGAAATCCAATATTCTTAGTTGATGTCCTTGCTATCCGGATCTATTATCCTCAATGTAAAACCCTGCTCAAAAGCGGAACAATTGCGAAAATAGGCCTCTCCTATATTCGGCCATGGTTAGTATTCTACCCGATTTTATATATATAAATAAACAAATCCTCTTACCTTGAAATCCCGAAAGTAACACGATTCTATAACTTAAAGATCTATGCGATTGGCCTCCTTCTTCAAATCCTGGAATGCCGAAAAGAAGTGTGAAATAAAAGATTAGTTTCTAATAGCCATTCGGCTAAGGACTTTTGAAAATTCGAAAGAACAATGAAATCCCGAAATCAATACTTACCTATTGTTTCCTTGATTTCGGCACAAGCAGACTCCATTAAAGAAGATTCAAGAAACTTCGGGAGGTGAAATCCTAGGGATTTCGGCTTTTGGAAGAACAAAGGATTTTAAAAGATAAGCAAAAGATGGATAGAAAGATTCGGCCAAAGAGAAGAGAAAAAGAATGGTGGTTTTCGGCTTTTGAGAGAACGAAGATGAGAAAAAAATAAAAAGAGGCTTCAAAATTTTCTAACACACCTCCTCTTTATATAAAAATCGATTCTTCCCTTTAGCAGAGATTGATTTTCGGCCAACACTGCCACACATGATAGCTCTTATCCCTTTTCCCTTATCTTAATCTGTTATCTCCTCAAAAATAGCCTTTATCTGCTTATTATCCTTAAAGACTAAATCCCTAAATAATAGCCTTTATCTGCTTATTATTCACATAAAATAAATATAATAAAATTCCCCAAAAAAATAGCCTTGTGACGTCCCCCCTTACCCATTTAAGTGTCGAATTTTAGCGCTAAAAACTTGGGCTTCAAGCTGCCAAAATTTGGGCGTTCATCATGCACTAGTGACGCCACTTATAGCTCACCTTACTGTGCCCCTAGTTGCTGGGCCACGAGCCCAATATGTCAATTAAACTACTACAACTTCAATTTAAGCCCTTAGAGTGTCTAAACAAAATATTTAAAACAAGGCTCAAATTCATTTGAGCCCCAATTGTACCTCAAATTCTCAAATTAATATTTTAAGCATTCAAACACATAAAATGCACAGACCCAATTATTCAGGATGTTACAGTTCTACCCCCTTAAAGAAATTTCGTCCTCGAAATTTCCAACTAACTAGTAATCGTACTACCTAAGTCTCACTACCATGCTTTTGCTGCGCACTCCAATTCTAAACCCAAATTAAACACTTAGTACGCTATGGTAGAGTACCCACCGGTATTCACATCTAGAGCGTCCTCGTCCCCTTGTACTCATGCTATCGGTTCGCGTTTATCTGATTAAAAATTTTATGAATTATTGGTTTTCTTCCACTGATTATCCACGAACAGTCTTATGATTAGTAGTTTTAAGAATAGTTCTTTCGAATTCGCATTCACAATACAGTCTCAAGTTCATTCATTCAATCATCAACATTCATGAACTCGCGTTTATTAAAGAAAAGTGTTGTTGTTGTTGCTGTTGTTGTTTCTACTACCCAGGGGTATTTTCATAATTTTTTTCCTACAGGGGTATTTTCGTAATTTTCCAAATAAGGTCATTGGTGATTTTGTGAAGTGAGGGTATTTTGGTAATTTTGCAATCCCGGAGGTATTTCAGAAATTTTGAAATTTGGGGGTATTTCGGTAATTTAGAAATCCGGGAGTATTTCGGTAATTTAGAAATCTGGGGGTATTTCGGTAATTTTGAAATCCAGGGGGTATTTCGGTAATTTTAAGATCAGGGGTACTTTGGCCATTTTGTAAAAATAGTGTGGCTGGTCCCTTTCGGGTTTTAATTATAGATTTTGGCCCGTCAACAATCCTCGTGGCTAGGGTGAACAGTCACTACGCACCAGGTAGGATTCTAGGAAGAGGAGGTGAGTCACTCAGGATCGCTTAAGTACTGTGCTCTTCCGGGATCCAATCCTAGACATGCGTATGCTGTTGCCACACCCTAGTCTTGCGACTGCTCATGAGTTTGTTTAGTAAAATTAAGTCTTATGAGATTTAAGGAGTTATTTCAAACTAAGCCTAGAGTCCATCAAGTTCTAATCTAACTAATCTACGTCCCATTAAGCCCATCAAGCCCACATACATATATATATCACACAATGGTTCGTAACACTGCACAGCGGACTTGGGTAGGAGACGAAAGTGCCAAGGCCGAGCTAACAAACCTGTAATCCTTTAAAAACATATATGTTTCAAAAGCCCATTTTCAGAAAACGTTTTGAGCCTAAAAACTCCAGAGCCGAGTTTTGAATCGGGCTCTGATACCAATTTGTAACACCTCAAACCCGGCCCAAACGCTACAACCGGATCTGGTATGTCACTTAAGGGAGTTCACAAAACATGTCGCATTTTGGAAAACAATTAGTAGGTTTAAACCTTTATTTCGAAAGTTTAAGAATTCATTAAAGTATAAAATATTAAGTTATAAATTATCTTGAAGGATTTTTAAATAAAAACTGAAATTTCATACATATCTTAACTTAATTGAAAACATAAAACTTAAAAACCCAACATAACCCAATCAAAAATAATAGTCTAGCGGCTCGTGGCCTTATTACAACCATACTTAAAATCTGCGAAATATAAAATAACAGACTAAAGCCTTTTAAATGAATCCAATTGCTCTCTTTTGCATGGCCACCTTGCGTTCCTCTCACCGGTCCAAGCACTAGGTATCACCGAAAGGTTAATTAATAGGGTGAGTCGCGAGACTCGGTGTGTAACCTCATGCACCATCGGATTTTGGCCTTGGGCCCATAAGCAGATTAATAATTTCACTATATAAAAATAACAAATAATATACAAGGCCCAACCCGCTTGCCTAGGTTTCCATCCAGACACACCCCGTACCAACCGTACACACCATTGGGGATTTCTACAATCGACCCACACCGCGCGACACCATGATGGCGATCATCATGCTGCTCATCCACATATGATTGCCGAAGCCCTTATAACATATAATGGCCAAAGCCCGTATAACAATTCACGGCATTAGTCGCTACATCAGATCACAGTAAAACCGCTACACATATAACACATAACTTCCTCCTTTCATCATCCCAACCCATGCAATCACATACAAGCATTTTACTTATAACATATAAATAGATTATTTACTAACCTAGTGAACCGCTTTACCCTCATTGGGCTTTCATCAATAAATCGAGATGTCGGCAATTATCAAAACATATAAATCTTATGATCATGCATTTTATGATTAGATCTAGATGGTGGAGAAGTATTACACACCTGATATCGCGAAATCCAATATTCTTAGTCGATGTCCTTGCTATCCGGATCTATTATCCTCAATGTAAAACCTTGCTCAAAAGCGGAACAATTGCGAAAATAGGCCTCTCCTATATTCGGCCATGGTTAGTATTCTACCCGATTTTATATATATAAATAAACAAATCCTCTTACCTTGAAATCCCGAAAGTAACACGATTCTATAACTTAGAGATCTATGCGATTGGCCTCCTTCTTCAAATCCCGGAATACCGAAAAGAAGTGTGAAATAAAAGATTAGTTTCTAATAGCCATTCGGCTAAGGACTTTTGAAAAGCCGAAAGAACAATGAAATCCCGAAATCAATACTTACCTATTGTTTCCTTCAGATTTCGGCACAAGCAGACTCCATTAAAGAAGATTCGGCAACTTCAAGAGGTGAAATCCTAGGGATTTCAGCTTTTGGAAGAACAAAGGATTTTAAAAGATAAGCAAAAGATGGATAGAAAGATTCGGCCAAAGAGAAGAGAAAAAGAATGGTGGTTTTCGGCTTTTGAGAGAAAGAAGATGAGAAAAGAAAATAAAAGAGAGGCTTAAAAATTTCGGCACACCTCCTCTTTATATAAAAAATCGATTCTTCCCTTTAGCAGAGATTGATTTTCGGCCAACACTGCCACACATGATAGCTTCTATCCCTTTTCCCTTATCTTAATCTGTTATCTCCTCAAAAATAGCCTTTATCTGCTTATTATCCTTAAAGACTAAATCCCTAAATAATAGCCTTTATCTGCTTATTATCCACATAAAATAAATATAATAAAATTCCCCCAAAAAAATAGTCTTGTGCCATCCCCCCTTACCCATTTAAGTGTCGAATTTTAGCCCTAAAAACTTGGGCTTCAAGCTGCCAAAATTTGGGCCTTCCTCATGCACTAGTGACGCCACTTATAGCTCACCTTACTGTGCCCCTAGTTGCTGGGCCACGAGCCCAATATGTCAATTAAATTACTACAACTTCAATTTAAGCCCTTAGAATGTCTAAACAAAATATTTAAAACAAGGCCTCAGCCCAATTTGAGCCCCAATTGTACCTCAAATTCTCAAATTAATATTTTAAGCATTTAAACATATAAAATGCACAGACCCAATTATTCAGGATGTTACATCTCTCCTAACTATTGGATTTGTTGGGCTCAAGTATAAATAGAGGACTTCTCCATCATTTGTAATTATTTAGTTATAGTCTTCAAATTAATAGAATACTTTTGAGTGCATTTGCTCAAACACTTAGTATGATATTACTCTTTTAGCTTTTCTATTTAATACAAGTTCTTTTGTCTTTTCGAGTTTTGTTTTCGGTACCTTAAAATATTTTTACGATAATTCTTTTTTTTTTGAGAGTAAGATTGACTTAAGTGGATTTAAACCCAAAAAATTACTTAAGACTGCACGGCTTTGCCAAACTAAAGTTCTAACCTCGTGACAATTGTAGAAGAATGTTTACACTACTGAAAGGTTCTATTTTCTATATGGATAAGGAGATAAGGCCCATAAGCCAAACTTCCATCCAAAAAATTGTAATGATAATTTCAAAATACAAGATAACTGTTTTTTTTTTTATTGTAAAGCATTTTAATTATATTTTTTAGATTTTCTTTTTTAATTAAATAAAATTGTGTAAACATATATTAAACAAATAAAACTAACACATGCATGGTGTGAATAATAAACTAGTGTGTATATGTGTTGAAAGTTAGTATAACATATTTTCTTTCAATTATATCTTTTTTTATAAGACAATGTTTAAAAAATTTCATTTTTATCAAATAATTAATCTAGAAAATTAATAAAATAAGATGATATTTCACATTCTTTTATCTTCCCTTGCTTATATAAAAGACTTACCCAAAAAAATTGTACTTAACCTTTGCTTTCTCTTACTTTCTTTTTCCTTGTTTCAATTCAATCCAAACACAAGTTTAACTTAAAGCGTATTTTAAGTACAAACAGTGAAAAAAGAAGAGAGTGAAAGATGAAACCAAAGTAAATTTTGAATATGAATGGTATGAAAGAAAAATGAGATTTATTGTAAAAAGAATTATTCTGTATATAATTATATTATTCTAAATTGAAATTCTACATTATTTACTTCAAAATTGTACATTTTTCAAAAATTTTCATTTTCTTTTCACTTATTCTTTCAATTCTATCAAGCATTGAATGAAAGAAAATTACTTTTTTTTTTTCTATTTTTCCTACCAAAAACAAACACATTAATGGAAAGAAATTATATTTTCATTATATTTTTCTACTCATTCAATCTTCCATTTTTCCAATTTTATTTTCTAATTCATCACACTTCGTCATGGCAGGGATGAAGTCATTTGCTTGCATACAAACTGGAATCCACTGATACATTGTTGTCATATGAAAACCAAAGCAAAATGAAGAGGAAAACAATAACGATTCTCAAAATTCTTCATTCAAAAGAAATAAAGGGTGAGGAAGCAGAGTGGGGTGAAGATCTATCTGCCATCCACACATGTACAAGTCCTTGGAGCCAATAAGTAGTGAAAAGCAGTAACGTCTAAAGGAAATTTTCTAAATTAACACCACTGATAACTTTTGATTACATCTTAATCCCCTAATAGCACAAACATGCAACCTTCTAATCAAATACCTTTTATACTGAAAAGGAATTATTAGCTCAGTGCCTCTTTGCTTTCAATTCAATTTTAGAAATAGTCGCTGCTGAAATCTTGTTGACCTCATAAAGTAACCCGGCCGAGAACAAGAAACTGCATTGAACATGAAGGTAGTCATTGGTAAGAATTTTTGTAAAAAGCAAAATGCTGATTCGCCATTAGTTGTACTAACAGTCCATATTATTCAGAAAGTTTCTCGTACCAAGCAAGTTTTTGTGCTTTTATACTCAGATTGGCACTCATTTCCATAGCATGGAACAAACTTACTAGGAAGCATACTTTTCCTCATTTTAACATTCATGTTTAGTCATAAGCCTAAAACTTGTCACAAGGAAGTCTAAGGTTCAAATCCATCACCCTGGCTTCACCATGACTCTATTCCATAGCAACTACTGGTTTCACTTTCACATCGGTTGATTCTCAATTATATGAGGACTTTGCTTAAGCATATGCTTCTTTCCACATAAATTAAACTCATAAAACCATGATGTTCATGGATTAAAAAGTTTTTCATCAAGAAAACATGGTAGGAACATTAAGTATAATGCAGGTAATGAGTCAATTATTAACATTACCATGTTGTGATACACACTCGGTGGACAGTGCTAGCAGCAATCAGTGCTACAGCTTCTGCTAATATGACTGCCAAAGGAAAAAAATAATAGCAAATTCAAGTTAGTCTTTTTAACAAATGATAACTTCTGTAGCAAAGAACCCAGTGCGTTGTAAAATATGCAAGAAGAACATGCAACCTACTAAGATGGATTCTTAAATTCCATTTTAAATGAAAAACTATGCCTGGTTGATAAAAAATAAATAATGTTTTCTTCCACATAAAGAAAAAAGTCAATGTCGGGTTTCAATGAACTTAAGTAGCTGCTACTGAAACAAGGAAATTACGACACTTAAATATTAACCTCTAAGTTTCTTACTGCTGTTTTTCAGTAATGAAACTCATGAGCCATGAGTGGCCCATGGATGCTATATTCTCACCAAGGAAAGTTACAATAAAATGTTACAAAGGTTTTTTGCTCTCTGACCTTTGTCACCATAACTAATGAAGAAGAAAAGAAAAACAGACAAATTAACTTTCAAAAAAAGGTATTTATATGCTTACCAGCACCCCAGCCGGTCTTCACTCCACTTGCTTCCTGGAAATTCCCAATGAACTGAAAGAACAGAAGTCAGGAAAAATACGGATTATATCGCCAAATCAAGTAATGCAAGTCACACAAAAACAATAACTAGTTCATCAGCTAGTAAATTCACTAACAAGAGGATTCCCACTTGTAAAATCCAAAGAACATGACAGCTATAGGAATTAGGATCAACTTACTTTACTAAAATAACAAGAACAACAATTCATCAGCTAATGTATTCAAGGAAATTTGAAATTCATATCATAAATCAGAGGATTATGAATCTGGGTGATTAACAAATGAGAAAAGGGTAGATTCAGGGCCTCTAGAGACTCACTGTTAGTAACACAAGAAACAAGAGGGAGCTGATGAATCCTCCAAGTATTGTAAAAAGCTCCGACGATGCTAACTTCCCTCGATACATTTCTTGGAGTGAAAGAATGACAGTAAATAAAAGAAATGAATACAGCATCGAACTTCCTGATCCAGCCATGACTAACGATCTACAAACATGTGAAAATTTAGATAAACCCTATTTGAATCATGATCTTATAATCTATGTAAAATTTTGGATCTTCATCAAATAAAATTGGAATTCAACTTCGCAATCCAATAAAACCAGATAAAATTTCGGATCTCCTCAAATAAAATTGGAATTCAGTTTCGCAATGCGATAAAATAAGATCAAGATTTGGAATAAATGAATGCTAATAACATAATTTTTTTAAAAAAATTCTAAAACTTCCGTACCTTTTAAACCCTAGCAATGCCCTGATCCTCTCTGTCGCTCTGCCGATGCGTAAAAATCTCAGCATAAGGGAAGTAAAAATTTACTTATATTATAGGTATAATATTTCCAGTTTCATGGGTAATAATAATTAGGGGTAGTTTAGGGTTTTCAAAAGTTATTGTAATTAATTTCTTTCATATGGCTTATTAATAATAAATAAATCTTAAAATTATTCATGAATTTTAATTAAATGTTTAAGGTTAGCGATGATCTTTTTTTATTTTATACATCACATTTTTATTTAATTTAATTTTTAATTTTTTAAAGAAAAAATTCAATTTTTAGTTTTCACAAATTTCTAATACCATTTTTTTTTTGAATTAACAATATTATTCATATAATATTATTTTATGCTTACATGCATAAATGATTGTGCTTATCTAATATAAAATAAATTAATGTATTTATTTCTTTAAATATATACAATTGAATCAAAAATAAAAGTTTTATACTTACATTTGATCCATAATCAGTTACATGCGTAATTGTGTATGATTGTACAAAACCTAAGTTCATACATCAAATTATACATTAAATCAAAATTCGCATCCAGTTTTTTTATGCCCAAAAGTAGAGAAAGATTTTTGGCTCTTGAACTGTCACTTTTCTTATGTTGGTATTTAAAGTTTTTTTAAAGTAATGTTTGAAAAGTCACTTAGTAATTCGGTTATAATACAATTGTTTGTAATTACACAAGCACGACACGTTTGGATAACCATTATAATTAGTAGGTCTCACTAAATTGAGTGTAATTAGAACGCCCAATTACACTTTCCAATTCCAAGGGGAATGTGATAATTAGAGTAATTATGCATGTAATTACACACAAAAAAATATTTTTTATACAAGTTATAAAATTTATATTATAAGTATAGACATATATGAGTGTTTGGGATGGTTATAGTAAAAATTTTATTATATTATAAATTTTAAAAATATATATTATGAAAATAATTTGTATATTTTATAAAGTTATAATAAAAAATTATATTATTTAAATATTAAAAAATTTCAAAAGTTATGGTAAAAAATTTTGTTATAAAAAATAATTTATCTATTATAAAAGGTGTTATAATATATTTATTTATAAAAATTTATGATTAAGAAGTATGGACATAACTTATTTATGTGGTCATACTATACAAAAAAATAAAACTTCAGTTGAACTCTACTAAAGAAAAAACCACTTATTAGAATATCGAGCTTCATATAATGTATTTATTACGATTAAATTCACAATAAGGGATGAAAACTTAAACATGTATAAACTCGACACTTATGGATTCGAGTTTTGTATAATGCATTTATTATGGTTAGATTTAAAATAAATGATGAAGGCTTAAGTATATCTAAACTGTACACATATAGATGTTGAACTCTATATAATGCATTTATTATGATTAGGTTGAACGTAAATGATAAAATTTAAACAACACTGAGCTTGATGCGTGTCGAATTATGCTGTGAGAATCAATTTCAATATTCGAATGTTTTACTCACAAAGTAAGTGTACATAAAGACTAACATATATGGTTAAATTATGCTGTTACTCTCCGTACTTTGCATAAGTTGAATATTTAATCCTTGATCAATTTTAATTTTTATATTTTTAATTTGATCAATTTTAATCATTGTATTTTTCAAATTTTAAAATTTTAATTTTAACTCGAACACTAACAATTAAATTCATTTTATTTAATTCAACCATTAATTTTGTTCTATGGTAAATCTGTAAATTTAATTCATGTTCTCCAGTTAAATTATTTTAGTCTATATACTTTTCGAATTTTTAAATTTCTATCTTAACGCAAATAATAACCGATAAATCCATTAACTGATTTTTTTTTAGTAATATGTGAAGATAACAAACTGATACGACATTACCCATGTGATAGTATGTTTGTTGTATCATGTTTTGGAAATAACATACCTTAACAAATTTAACAGTTATTTTTAATCATGACTGAGATTTCTAAATTCAAAAAATACAAAGACTAAAAATGATCAAATTAAAGTGCAAAAAACTAAATTCGCAACTTAAATATAGTAAAGAAAACTAATAGCAGAATTTAAACTATATTGTATGACGTCCAATAAGGACATCTGAACATGCCACATGTCTTGTTATTATTAGTTGATATCTTGTTTCGAGATAAAATGAAGCAAATTGATCATTTAAACACCAATTTTATTAAAAAATTTAGTACCTAAGTGTTTGGAGACCTGTTTAAGCCTATAAATATCAACTTTGAATACTAAGCCATATGGGGCCTATAAAATGTAAACCTAAGGCTGGATTCTTTCAATAAAGCAAAAATCCTTTTGAACATGATTTCTGTCTTTGTAACTAATGAAGAGCCATACAAATGAAATCCCATAATAATAAATTCGTAAATTCTTTTGGAGGGGAAAAAGAAAGTCTCAAGTATTGATTTTACCAAGAATCATTCAAAGGCAAAAGTCCTTATACTAAAGTAAAAAATTTAAGCAATTTTTTTTTACCCAAAATCATTCAAAGCAAAGGCCCTTAAATCATAGCAAAAATTTTACCCAAAATTTTCCTGTTCGTCAAAAGCTTTCCCCTTTCCTATTCTTAGGCTGTCAAGCATGGAATTACAAACAAAGAAATAAGAGAGAGCTGCTAAAAGATGGAGTTGAAGAAAGCATTAGATTTATTTTGTATTGAGTTGAGGTTGCTTGGTAATAGCAAAGTCTAGAGCTGAGGAGGAGAAGCAACCGATTGAAGGAGCAATGGGTGTCCTAAAAAGGAGAGTTGGATGATCGATTTACATGCCAAATTCAAGTATTAAAATCTACATTAACCCTATATAGCCAATATGAGATTCTGCATGGGCAAATTGAAATATCAATGTCATACACATACCCGTGTCCCAAACTCTTACCTAAGTTGGAGTAACAAAGTTTTGTACCATTCCTTCATTTAGTTGCAAAAATACACAATAGAAGAACTACAAGGAAAAAAAATGCATGTAACTAACCGAAACAAAACACACAATGATTAGATCCTTCAACAAAAAATAAATATTAGATCTTTTTATTTACTTTAAAGCTGTATCATGACTAAAATGTCACTCTTTGTCAATTGACAAACTTTACTTTCATGGTGAAGCCTATCGTGGTAATGAATAAAATGTCACTCTTTGTCTGTTAAACTTACTACTCTTTCCAATTTAAATCTGTACAGCAATTTACATTAACCTTTATCGTATGTTAGAGGACAAAGAAACTTACTTTCCCATGTCTGAGGACCTTACAGGGCTTTTTGATCCATTCGCTCATTCCAGTTGAGGCAACGAATCAAACTGTGGAACCAATCACCAGTTTGATCGCATTTATTGACAGTTGGAAGGGGGTGCTGGCTCATGGATATTCTGACAGAATGTCCTCGTGAGAGTTGCTGCCTTCTTTTCCCATCAAAAGAAACCCAAGCATTACTCCTAGCGTCATCAGGTATCTGTGAAACCACAAACAAAATTGTGTCTCAGTGCTTTATATAATGCACATAACTTGGCTAAGAAATTTCCTTCAAATGCAGAAATTGTGATGTTATTGTTAAAGAAATCTGAGACGAGAAGTGGCAAATTCATACATTTTTTATGCCTTGTTTAGCAACAAGTGCTCTAAGCTCGTGCAAAAGAAATGATCTTATTCTCATATGCCAATGAAAACTAACAAGTTTAACCAGGGATTAGGAATAGGAATAGAGGAATCCTTAAATAATATAGCAAAGACTGGATAACGTCAAATTCTTGAAAACAAAACAAACCTTTCACATGAAGTTTAGAAGTGTGGACTCCAATGCCAATGGACATACATTATCATACCCACACCTATATAATGTAGGTAATATGCTGACAAACTAAGAGGATCAACAGACCGAACTTAAAATCGTTCTTCCCATGTTAACATCTTTTGACAAGCATTGGGCCATCATGCACAACAAAAAGAAGTAATGAATCTTTTCTAATATGCAACATGATAAACAACATTCAATTGAAAAAAATAGAATGTTAACCTAGTTTGACCGCTTAAAGCAAAAAATGTACAGTAGTTTAAACCAAAGCATAAAAGAATTCTACTTTGTTCTCATTTTGGGGAAAAAATTATACAATAAACTATAAGCGCATTTACCTTCAACTCAAGCCTTGCAGAATCTGGAAGTATAACAGGTCTAAATGAGAGGGAATGTGGGCAGATAGGTGTGAAAAGCATGCAAGGAACATTTGGATGAACCTGCATCAACAACAGTATCTTGTTCCTTACAGGATAACCAGTGATACCAAAAATGGTGTTAAATAAAATAAACCTCACGTGTATCTCTGAAACTTGAAAGGACAACCTACCATGGAACCTCCGGCAGCTGTAGAATAAGCAGTACTCCCTGTAGGAGTAGCTACTATGACTCCATCACCTTGCACCTAGAGGCATATCAATGACATTATATTAGAATGAAGCTTTTGTATATTTTAAGACCTAAATTAGGGCCACAAATGGCTGCCATTTTGCATCCAACTAATCCCTCTTTTGAACAGAAAGGGGGGGGGGGATTGAATTAGTGAAAACAGTTGTCACAAAATCAGTAAAATAAATCATATTAAAACAGTTTTATATTATTTTACAGCCTCAATTAAGCGTAATTGGCCGCCAGCCATCTTCAAATGTTATCTAAAAAAGAGAAAAGAAATCAGTATAAAAAATACAAAATTACCAAAAATATATATATATAAAGAACAAAATATTATTAAAATCCAATTAAAAAGTAAACTATCAACACTAAGAAAAATATGGGGAAAAACATTTTATTAAATAAAATTAGAATAAAAGCATTGCATTCAAATACGCACATAACAAAATACAATAAATATCAATCAACTATTAATTTTGTGATGAAAAAGAATAAAATATATATTAGTTAAAAAGCATAAATTAAAATTTGCTCCGCAGCTCAGCGCAGGCAAATTTCTGATTTTTAGTTAAATGAGAGCGTCAGAAGGTCATAAAAGATTGGCCACCTCAAAACTTATTTAAGATCGTATATTTTAACAACTAAGCAGCAAAAAAAAAAAAAAAAAAAAAAAAAAAAAAAAAAAAAAACTATAATTGAGGCTAAAATTTTCTTTCTTTATCTTTTCATGGAAAATAATTAACTAACCTTCGTTATTAGTCGGTCATGTTCATAACATTCAATCTTAGAAAGGTATGGATTAGAACCCCGATCAACAACAACCTCATTTAGGACATCAAATATTTTCCCTGGAACTGCTTTACCATTTCGAAAAATCTCACACCGTAGGCGCATTCTAAGAGTTATGTAAACACCTTCTGCTGTGTTATTACCATGGATAACCTGTTTCAAATCTTGCCTGTAGTCTTCAAACTATAGTAATAAATAGTTAGAAAGTATTGAACATATAAAAAATCATGAGGAAACTCAATATCCAGTAACAAAGATCACATAACTGGGCAACTTACAGTGTGGGAAGTGAGGAATCCAAGAGATCCAAGATTAAATGATACAACAGGTGGTACAGCACCTCTAAATAAATTTGATGCATGCAATATAACCCCATCGCCACCCAAGCATGCCACAAAATCAACCCTCTCATGGAGATCACTGTCATGAGAGCATACAATAAGTAAGATTCTAACTCAAGTTTGAGGAATACTAGATTATCAACTCTATTGCACATTAAATCATAGTGGTACCTGGTATCTTGAGTATAAAAGGTTTGAACAAATCCAAACCCAGGGATTCTAGCAAATATGTCATGGACCTCAGGTTCAACAAGGACATTCATTTTCTCTTGATAATACAAGAAAGAAGCAACCTGAGCATCAAACACAAAAATGCAGTTACAACTGCTACATACCAAATGAACGACAGTATCAACTGCAGAAAAAATGGGATACATTTGCAACTGCCAGTTCAAGAAACTATCATTGCTCAAGTTAGATTTTGAAGATGTTACTTATTATGCCTTACATTGACTTCCTAACAACATGATCCTTTGTCAACCACCTGTTATTATCCACATCTTACCCTCAACATGTCACAAGTTTAACATACCAATTCCCCACTCTACCTCCATCTATGTCTTCTCAAAAATTCCAATGAAAATACTGAAACCATTTAAATAATATGATTGAATACTTGTATAAGAAACAAAAAAAACAATACTAAGAGGATTGAAAACTGAAACCAATTCTAATAGTACCCTAATAGTCGGAACAATTCAAGCATGCAAAACATCAAGGTCACAAGTGTCTACATTCAGCCCCATCAACATCCACGGAATCTATAAGTCTGATCCCAGTGTCATTCCGGTTTCAGATTATGCATGCACAAACCAATACAAATTAGAACTGACTAACATAGAAATACTCTAATAGTTACTTTTCAAAGTGCAAGGAAGTACTTATTCGCATTAACAAACAAATTCTTCATATGGTACCTCTTTAGCTTCTTTCATCAATTCGGGTCCCAGCTTCTTTAACAGTAATACAGTCTTTGGTGTAGACTTCCACATGAGCATCTGTTGTTGGGTGCTAGGATGAGTGAAGGCCAAGGAAGATTCAGTCACCTTTTCCCTCGCACAAGAGAACCCATCTGTCCGCACTAAAAACATCTCTGCTTTCTTTCTTGACTGCACTCTAACAACACCAGTTGCAGAAGCACACATATTTCCCTCAATTGACACCAATTCATCATCGCTTGAATAGGAGGCATTTCCATTGCTCTTCTGGATCTTGCTAAAAGAGTTAGATGTAACATGCCCATCGGAACTCCCGTCTAAAGTTGCGACCTTGGTTTCAGTCATGGAATATCTCTCACCATCAACAAATCCATTCACATTTAGGCTACTGGAAGCATAACTAGTTCCATTCATGCGTTTCTCATTGGCAGCAGCAAGGTTCTTATTCTCTTGAGCTTGATTTTTAGCACTAAATACTCCATTTGAACTTTCAGTCTCTACAAGCCCTGATTTAGTATTAGCATGAACCAACTCACTTCCCCATGTTCCTCCAATAGAAATCTCTCCTGAAACAGGCTGGATCTCCAATCTTTTGAGCTGACGATTAAAATGCATTGGAGGAGAGATCTTTTTACTCCTTAGAAACTTGGACATTTCTTTTCTAGAGAAAACATTGCAAGGAGGAAACTGAGCCTGTAGAGGATTGGCATTCTCATAGATATTAATCTTTGCTCCATTCTCATTATCAACTGCTTCCCCAGATGTCATAACTTGGCTGGGAACAGGGTCATTGTTGGCCTCACAAATTCTGTGATCTTCTTTATCACTGTCTGAGAAGGCTCCTTTTAGATGTTCCCCATTAGAACTACAAATCAAAATTGAACTTTCTTGCAATAGCTTATTTGTCTCTTGTAACTTGAACTTTTCTTCTTTACTAGAAGATGGCCGAAGTGTTCCTGATCCATTTGCATCCAGTGACAATGCATCACTTGGACTTGCTGAGTGATTTGAAACAGATGCAAAGCGAGTCATGTACTGCTGCCATCTGGAGACCATTGCAGAAGTTCTCCATACTCCTTCCTTACTATGGAGATAGACTGGCTTTTTGTTGCAATCTGAAACCAAAGATGCAAACTTCTCAACCTGCTCCATGGAAGGTGCCGTTCCAATCTCCACCGGAATTTTTACAAATTCAACTTTCCCAGATAAAATAGCATCATCCAAGGCTGATTGATAAAAGTTGTCCTTTACAGTCTCAGCTCTTAGATCAACAATGGTTTTAAATCCTCTGTCAATCAACCACTTCAGACCTTCCTCTGTCACTTGACCACCCCTCCAAAATTCTATTTCACAATCTTTTGACTCTACCTCTTCTTTAGAGGTGGACCAACAAACAGATTGCCAGTTGGCGAACAATGTATGGCATGGATGGTTATCCTTGCGTGGAAAACCCAAATCGTAACAAGCATTCTTCAACCTTTGCAACTTCCTCCAAACATGCAGACTTCGATAATCATCAGGTGTCAAATAGTTCTCAAGAGCGACATGTAAGCTCTCACAACACCTCTTCATCTCACTCCTGAAAAGAGCAAGTGGTGGAAGCTTATCCTCCATAACACGCATATCTGCCATGCGAAAAGTATTCATAACTGAAACTCTTCCAGAAAGAACATCTTCTCTTCCTTTGTTCAAAAGAGATAGCATGCAACCAAGCACAGACACAATCTTATCCTCTGCCACTGGTTTTTCCTCTGGTGTGAAATCATATGAAGCACTACATTCGCCTGTTAGTGGATTGCATAGAGTCTCCATCAAAGCGGTATGGAGCCTTTCAGCTGCTCTAAATATTCTACAATAAGCCTCAACTTCTGCAATATCCCCAGGAACTGGACCAATCCACTGCAATTGTGATACATCATGAGCCTGGGCAGTCTTCTAATCCAAATAAAGCAGTGTCAGATGATGCAAGAAAAGAGAATCCAATTTCTTCTCTATGGAAAATAGACATTAAACAAAGCTAACAAAAATAGTCTACAATTTTTGTTGGGGGGGGGGGGAGAGCAGCAATGTAACTCAAATGTATTGATACAAATTATCGGCATCAAAAGACAGAAACAAGGCACCAACAAGCGTTGGATGCAATGGTAAGGCACATTGCACTCTCAAGGACCTGGGAGATGACATTGTTGGGAGGGGCAGCCATGAACCCCAAACATCGACTGTTAAATGGACATCGAGGATAAACAAAAAAAGATAGAGACAGGCATTAAAAAAGCTTAGAGAAGGGTAATATTGACCAATTATTGTTGCTGTTTCATTGTGCTCCGCAGATATGCATAAAGAATGTGGTTAATTCACTGGAGGGCATGGACTGGATGTCACAACAGAATATCAATAATCACTGTATTTAATCCAGCATGAGTTTAGTAAAATGCTTGAGAGAATCAAGAGACCTTTCTTCCTTTTTTAAAGCTACTTCCAGCTCTTTTGTTCATACCAAATAGACCTTAATGGCATATTCAGGAACAAATTTATCAGTGCGTATTTTAACAGAAACAATGACAAGGATCATAATCAGCCAATTCAGTGAAAGTAAAAAAATCACACCATGTTAGCAGCAATAGGAATGACTAGGCTTTTCTTCCTTTGAAGAGGTATGAACTATTATACACGTTCTAAAATTGAGATATTGCACAAACAATACTTCATACGACAAAACAGGAACCCACATTCAGCTCATTCAGATATTGCCAAGCTTCTTACATAAAGGAGGGAGGGAACTATCCTACATCAACTAGCTAAGGATTAGACTAAGGCTACAAAAAGCAAATAACCACCTTCCCCTCATGAGACACTTTTTCTCAAATGGCAAAACCGTGAGGACAGTCTTCTCCAAAGCAGACAATACTTAAATGCAGACGCAGTCCATTGCATCAACTAGTTGCCATAGAAATAGCCAGGCTTTCCTACTTTAAGCAGGTATGAAGCATGAACTATCATAAAAATCTTAAATTTGAGAAATTGCATAAACAAATAATCTATAGAACAAAACTGGAACCAGGAATCGAAGCTCATATAGAACATATAGAAATCATAGATCAGTATTGCCCTTAAGGTTCTTAAACTAAAAGCAGGGAGCAATTGCAATGTCTATACAAATCAAAATCAAAGTATTTCCAACAAATTAGATAACACCAGCCCTAAGACTATGCCAGTCATTTCAACCGAGTAATATTTGTTTCAATAACAAAATACACTTGAAACTAACATAAAATCAAGGCGAAAAAAAAAAAAACAAAGTGAGAGGAAAGTGAAAAAGAATTAAGTGAGAGAAAATAAGAAGAAAAAACCTGGGAATCCAAACCGAGATTGACAGAGAAAGACTTGGATAACTCCGCCTTCACTTTAAGCTTCGGCCATTTCCTTATCGCCAATTTCCGCTTCAACCCGAATCCGAACCCAAACCCGAAGACTTTGCTCTTTCTATGGAAGTTGAAGGACGATGAAAGTCCGGTCACCGGAGATAACCTTTCAATGTCGAAGACAACCATGTGGCACACGTAAGACATTCCACCATAGGGAAAAATTATAATTAAAGTCGGCAATGGTATATCTGTTTATCAAAGAAATTTTTTGTGGACAACAAGGGAATATATCAAGTATTGTTGGATAATACCCAAAGTGGAAAACGTTAAGAGATCTTTTTGTCTTTTTAGATTTTTTGAAGTGATATTATTGGCTTTTTGTTCTGGTTCAAGAGCTGATTTTCATTTTAGATGCCAACTCAAACATTCCTTCTATGCTTTGCCCAACAGATCTTAGTTCTTCATCCCGTCAGCTCACAATTTCTATGGGCTCCAATTCAATTTATAGGAAAACAAATTGCATTTTGGATTTTGGTATTAAAAAAGTTACTACTTTTACACCACCATCAATGCAATAAAAGTATTATATTAATATAAATTCTGATCATATTAATTTTTTGTTTGGGTTAATAAAAGAGTTTAGATAAGCTCATATAACACCCAAATATGATGGTTAACATAATTTGAATGATATGTGAATGTATGTATATTACAAAATTAAATGTAGCATTCAGTAATTCGGACTCGACAATCGAGTCGGAAAAAAGTGTTATACTTATGTTAAAAAATATACATACATTTAATTATGCGTAAAATATAGAAATTTTAGTTTACGTATAAAATATTTATGCCAAAACCAAAACAGATCAACAAATCTATACTTCTTGAAACCAATAATAGCAGAACTTTAGAAAAAAGAACGAAATCATCAACAACAAAACCCAAGATCTATTGAATTATGGGAAACCATATACTTATGTAAAGCAGCTTAGGTTATGTAGGAAAAAAAACTACCTTAATGAGTAGTGTTTTTTTAATCCGGACAGGTGGTTAAATCGATCATACCATCTATTTATTGGTTTAATAAAAATAATATTAAAATTCAAAAAATAAAATTCGATTCAATTATTGGTTTAACCAATTTTTTAATTGATTCATATTGATTCTCAATTTAATCGATTTAAAGCCACTTTTTGAACCGATCTTCGACCAGTACAACTGGTCTGATCTGTCGATCCATTTCGATTCAAATAACCTTAGTGCTTGGCAATGAAAAATGGCAGAGACAATATGGGATGACATGAAGGAATTGTACCTAGAGAGATTGAGGCTGGGGTTTTTGATTATTGCAACAACAGAAAAAATTAAGAGAACGAAACAAAGGTAAGTTATTGGAGGAATTATGGATGATTATCAATTTTGTTATTTGAAATCATAAAACACAATGATATTAATCAATAAATTGAGTTTATTTCATATCCTTCTATAATCTTTTGGAAAGAAAAAAAAAAATAATTTGTTCAAAATGAAATATATATGGACTATTTATGCAAATTAACCTAAAATTTTTATTTAAAATAGTGATTTAATGTGTCACGTCATTGTCGTTACACTTAAGAAATAATAACAGTTCGGTGAATCGATAACATTAGTGACTATTTTGTAACAAATTAAAGTTAAGTGAGCAAAACATAATTTAAACCGTACACAAGTGACCATTTCTGTAGTTTACCTTATTAATTTTTATTTTTTAAATGTATAAATATTTTTATTAAATATTTAATAATTATATGTTTTTTCTTTTATTAAGTCTTTCATGTGTATTGTCATGTCATCTTTCTGATCCTATACATTACAAACAAAAAAGATGCTAATTTATCATTTTTGTCAATATAGAAAATTTGAAATTCAAAAGTACAAGAACTATGAACATGATCAATTTGGAGAATATTTAAGTCTACAACTTTACGCATAATGCAATATTAATAGTAGAATTTAACTAACCAAATTTAATTGCTACAATTTAAGTTAGGATTGAAATTTTAGATTTTGAATGGACTAAAATTAATCAAATTAAAATATAGAGATTCAATCTATAATTTACACGATACGATGACAAATAGCAAATTTTTACCTAAATTTTATTGCACGCGTATGCAAAAAAACTTATTTGATCAAGTGTATTAAATAAACTAGATTATGTCACACTTACAATGCGAGTAAAATAAAACATCTTATGCAATAGATATTTTCTTTTAAAATTTATTCAATAATGATCATTAGTGGAGTTGTAAAGAACTTGCATATAAATCTTATTAAACACGTGTTTGATTTTTCAATATATAAATTTTAATTGCTTATTTAAAGATTGTATAAAAATACGAAAAGACAAAAAAATTATTATAATAATATTAATTATCATTTAAAAGAAGTGATATATTAGTTTTTTTAACCGAGTTAATAATTGGTTAACCTATAACACAAAATCGATAAGAAATTTCATAATAAACATAGATAATAATTTTAAGAAATTTTAACATATTTTTATTTTTTATTTAATAAATTATTCTAATTAGATTCACATAAACATTAAATACAAATTGATTTTGAAGAATGAAAATATTTTTTATTTTAATTAAAATTAAGGCTTTTATGATAAAATAATAAATTAGGGTTTATTTATAATCTGTAATTTTATAATATATAAAAAAGTACGAGTTTGAAAAAAAATTTTAACTTACGAAAATATTTTTTATTTTCCATCATATTATTAGATTTACATTTAAAAATAAAAAATTGTAGTAAAATAGAAGTTGTGATCATAATATACTTAAAATAATTACAATTTAATAGAAGTTGTTATAAGAATACATTTAGAACAATTATAATTCCATTGACAATTATTAGTTATAAAGTTTGTGCTAATTTAAAATTAGAGTTAATATTTAAATGAAACTTTAAGCCTAAAGTATAGGAAAATTTTATGATAATTATAATTATAAGTATAAAATTTAAATTACAATTATTAGTTAAAAGATTTTGATGTAAAAAAGTTGTGCTAATTTTAAAAATTTAAAAATATGTGTTTATTTTATTGATGTAAAATGTAGTTATTACATGAATAGAGTTTATTATGTTATTATTTTGAATAATGTTATTTTGCATTAATTCCATAAAGTAAAATTAGTTGTGGGTTGAATAGGTTAAAAAATGCATTTGAAAATTTTCCTATTATAATATTTAAATTGATAAGTTAATATATTTTAATTATATAATTCAAACAATAAATATTGTTTTACATCGATTATTGCAATTAAAAATATAATATTAAAAATTTAATTAAATATTAAATAAATAAAATCACATATTAATTTAATTAAATTAAAAAATATAAAATATTGTATAATAGTTCAGGTGTCTTTTAATAGGTTAAATGATAAATTTGGCCAGTTTACATGTTTTGTCAAAATTGTTTTAATTGTATTTTTGAGCATTTTTTGGCCATCAACTTTTTTTCTTTTTTTCAATCTGTTTTTTCTAATAAATTGAATGAAAATACAATTAAAAAGTTAATAGGGATGATGTGAAATTTCATATGTAGAATATTTTTAATGAGATATAATTTATTATTTAGATAATCTAATAAGATAACACATGAAAAATAACAAAATAAATAAATAATACATTAAATTAAAAAACTCTTAATTTAAAGAAAATAAACGTAATTATCTAAAAAATTAATTCAGTAGAAAAAATTTCAATAAACAAACCTATAAAAGATTAAAACATGAAAAAAAATAAAGGTTAATGGCTAAAAAAGTTCAAAAATACAATTAAGGCTATTATGACAAAACATGTAAACGATAGTGAGTAAATTTATTATTAGACCTTTTTAATATATTAGCCATTATTTATCTATTAAAAAACTGCTATAAAATAACTTCCGTTTTGATTCATAGTATTTTTCTTTACAATTTATTTTTTGGTACAAATGGAAAAAGGAAGACAATAATCACAAAATTCAAACCCTAATTTTTAAAACACAAATCACTTCTAATTACGTTGTTTGTTGGCTTTATGGTTTATTTTCTAGAACATATTTATTATCCAAAAGCCCAAAAAAGGAATATAAATTAGCACTTCGCGGCGCCACCGAATTCCCTCTCATTCTCTCTAAAAAGAATGCGAGATTTTCTTCTTCAACGGCCTGCTTCGTCTCTTCTTCCCTCTACTATAATAGGTTTTCTTTTTTTTGCCTTTCCTTAATTTTATTTTTCTTCAACGGTTAACTATTACATTGTATTCTCAGTTTTCCCCCCTTTTCACTTATGTCTTTCTGTCTGCATTACTGTTTATATTCTGATTCTGAGATTAAGGGTTTTTGCATTACGCAGAGAAAGGGATTCTAGGGTGTTTCGGGTTTCTCCTAAGAGAAAGCGCGCTTCGAGAAGGTTATATTTAAAAACCTTTTATAAAGTTCTTACTGGGAATGTTTTGGTAAGGAGAAAATAGGCAGGGATTCTTTGGCGGTGAACTTGGGGGGGGGGGGGTGCATTGTTTTGGTGAGGGGATATACTTGATTTTATTATTGGAGTTATTTTTTTTTTTTTATTATTTAGGTTGAAGCAACGATTTGCTGCTTTGTTGATATTTTGTTTGGGAAGAACTGAGATGTGTTTGTGCGAGAGTACGGCATTGGTTAACGAACCTTTGAGTGTACTTGCTTCTGCAGAGCAACATTCATGCTCCGAGTCAATGGAAAACCTTGCTCCTGAGCCACGGGATTGCATTATCAGTGATTCTAGTGGGGATTCTACTGGAAATAGGTATGATGATACTGTGATTTATTTGGAAGAAAACCGGGGTGAAAGTGATGGTGACAGTGCAGGCTATTCATATGAAAATCATTGTGAAAATGTAGATTGTTCTGGTTTAAAGGAATTGTTGGGTGCTAGGATTGACGATCACGTGGCTTGTTTGAATGTAAGTCAAGGTACGATTGATGTTCATAATTCAGAAAATGATCAGTTGTGCTTGGAAAACAGATTATTTTCAGGTAAATATGTTCCAACTGCCATTAATGGATCCTTAGGCTTGTGTCAGGATGAATATTCTGCTTGTTTGAGCAGTGGTACAGAGGTTGAGACTGAAACTTGCAACAGAATTCAATCTGTTAAGGATAGTAACTTGACTTTAGAATCAATAGCCATTGCTGGTTGCAGGAGTGGCTGTGCCCAACAAAATGGCCAGAATGATAACAACATTGTCAGAGGTCCTCTTCTTGATGGGAAAAATTGTGCTTCATCCATGATAAAATCTGTTACGAGCAGTGAGATATCAGCTATATGTTGTGCCCAGACACTTTCCAGTTTACAAGGGTCAGGTGATTCAGTAAGTAGTTGTGACTGGCTGAACCAGAAAGATGATATGAGTAGCAGAGATCTCTCATTGGAAAGTTTTAATAAAGCGGTAGAAACTAAAAGTATTGGTGATACATATAGTGAGTTATTGGCTTCAAAGGGTTGTGTAAGTTCATTTGAGACATTATATAGGGCTGAATCATTGTGCACAAAGCAGAATGCACAAACTGACAATAAGAATTTTAACGTTCTATCAGGAGATAGTGTTGCAAAGGTTTCTGAGGAGAGGACTGACATCGCTGCAGGTGCAAAAGTTGAGACTTCAAGTGAAATAATGAATGCAGGGGATTCTTTTGAGCTCAGTGAAAACTCTCTTTGTGATAAGCTAGTTCCTTTGTCTTGTCATCCATTTGATATTGTTGAAAATGGTTTGTCTGGAAGGTTGGATCCACCTGATTGTCTGACAAAGGGTGCTTATGCTGCACTTAATTCTAGCAGTTCAATTGACTTTTGTGGACAAAGGCAAAATGAAGGGAAGGTTGTTGTCAAGGCTGATTGTGTTTCAGAAATTAAGCATCATCCTACAGAATCTTCCTCTTCTAGAAGGGGCGGCCGAAAAGGTAAGTCTAGTCAAAAGACTAATGCAAAAACTAGGAACTGCAGGAACAAGCTGCAACAGCCACCTGAAAGTATTGAACTTCATTTTAGAGCTTCAAGAAGGAAGAGAAGCTGTTCATCCAGACCTGGTCATTCTTCCATCCAGGGATTGGTCAGTAATATTACACAATTTCTTGGGCCATGTGATGACCCTGAGTTTAATGAAGTGCAGAATCAAAAACCATCCAATGCTAGGGATGGCCAAGGAAGCAGGAAAAGTTGCAAAGATCAGTCTGGTCAAAGCATAAAAGAGTCAGGTGGGCTAAGTAAATCTTCAACCAGTTGCTTGCGCTTTAGGATTAAAGTGGGTAAGGGAGTTGGACCAAGTAATCTGAATAGTGTGGTTGCAGAAGTTGTTAATCTGCCGGTTTCTGTTGACACTTCTTTTAGTATTTATGGAAAGGGAACAGGTCTACAATTTCCAAAATTAGGCAATGTTGCTGAAGATGAAGTAGGGGAACTGGGTATTGAAAGGCAGTTTCTGAACAAGGAGGACCAAGAAAAGGTGAAAACATGCTTAGATGCTTCTTTTATGGATTTAAAACTAACAAACAATGTTCCAGGAAGTGCTGAATATCTTAAAAAGTCGGCTGAAGATGCTTTAGGTGATTACCTTGTCAGTAAGCCAAATGCAGTGGCTGAATCATCTGGAAGAGCAATAGATAACAAGTATTCAGGTTCTGGAACTTCACCAGATTCCGTAGTAATCAATTCAATTCCTGACGCCCAAGTTAGCTTAATACATCAAGAAGAGTTGCATGACCCTGTTCTGAATAATTCTGGTTTTCTTGCTTCTCCTGGAGGTGTTAAGAGTAGTAAGGTTGGCAAGAAGGGAAAGAAGGATAATCATAGATCTCCTCGTACAGTCTGCTTAATGAAACCTAAGTCATCCAACAATTGCAGAGGTAGAACAAAAACAAGAGATAATGAATTTATCTCTAACAAGGCTATTAGTTCTTCCGCTGGTGCAAATTCTTCTAGAGGAAATGGGCTCGGAGTTTCTGAAGAGGCCATGAAAATGGATATTAATATGGATGCTAAAGCATGTTGTAGTCATCATGTTCCTGAAACAAAGAAATTTAAGAATTTGTCTTCCTCTAAATGCACACTGAATCAACTTTCCAAAAGTTCAAAATCTCAGGGAGTGAGAAAGGGAAGGTCCAAAGTTTCTGATTCAGCAGGTAGCAGGAAAGGAAATGCTTGTAAGCAGTGGGGAGAGGAGTTGAAGTCAGTCAGTAAGATCAAAGTAAAGGAGAAAGGCTCTAATCAAGAGATTGTAAGCAGAGGAGGAAAGCATCCACTAACAGGTACTGGAACTATAAGGATGTATACTGTTTCTTCCCTTCTATGTTGTTGTTGTTACCATTATCTCTTTAATCTTTTCAGATATTAGTTGTCATTTTCTTATATCTTGCCGATGGGATAAAGTTGTAATAGAAGAAATTGGTGTTTGTTTTAATTGATTTTATGATTGATGCTGCAGGAAATCACATTTCAGATGATTTTGAGAACTCAGATACTGTCAACAGCAGTGCATCTGCTTACATGATTAATACTGACTCGGTATCAGATGTCATCAAGCAACACACACAGCCTGATAATGCTTGGGTGTGTTGTGATGATTGTCATAAATGGCGGAGAATACCAGTTACACTTCTAAATTCAATCGATGAGGCATGCCGTTGGTATATTATCCATGCATAGAACTCTTTATTATCTTAGAATGCAATTTGTATGAAAATTGTTATTCAGTAAGTGATTTCCATGTTTGTTCTGTTGGCTCTTAAATGATTGACTAGTCAATCACTTGGTGACAACACATATCAGGTGTAGTATGCATCACCTGTTTACTTTTTTATCCACAGATTTTATGAACTGCAATGATCAAATTGGTTATTTATCTATGGATCTTGCACATTTTAATCACTCAATTTATACTTTTCTCAACCTATTTCTGATATCTATGAAATTAAAACTGGATCTTGCTTCCTTAGTTTAGTGAATTTATGGAAAATGCTTGGTAAATATATATACATTTTTCTGAGGTGTAATACATAATCTTTTAGATTCTTGCCACCATATGTTTCACACTCAAAATTCTGTCTGTTGCATGTTACTGCTTAAATGTAAGATAAATGCAAGAACTTTAAGCCATGAGTTACTCATTTTAAAGTCAGGATGCTTTTAACATATGATGAATGCATTCTTCTTCCCTTTTTCTTTTGAAAAGAAATGTGGAAGTTGTTTGGAATAATATGCTTTATTTATCCATCACTGTTTGTAGAGGTCTGCTTTGCAGTCAGATTTTACCTTTGGGCCATTTTGATGGAATGGATGTAATGTAATTGATCCTTTCTTAGGATTTTCCACTACCTCTTATAGTTTTAAGGATGGAAGTTGTATTGGAACATGCACTTAATCCTATCCGTTTTAATTCAACTGTTCATCATATATATTTTTCTTTATGCTCTTAGGATTCCTGGGCCCTTCAGAATGTTTATATAGAAGATCTGATTGAGATGTAGAGCTTGTGGTTTGTCGCATTTCACCTAGGCCAAAAGCATACTCAACCAACTTGTAGTAACACAATGGGGTGTTCTTTTGATGTATTAGTCTTCTTAAAATGTGACATATTAAACTAATGTTTTCACTTCCAGATGAGCTATGTTGTATGATATGTTTTCCATTTCAAGTTTGTTTTCATTTCATATTTTTCAAATCTGTTCGCATGTTTCTGTCACAGCCATTTAGATACATAAAAGTTATCGTTTTTCCTATAAATTTTTTATTCTGTTTGTGACCTATTTTTCTGAGAAAATCTGTCTTAATTAAAATTTTCTTTGTTGTTTACTTGGAAGGATCTGTGGGGAGAACGCGGATAAAACATTTGCTGATTGCTCAATCCCTCAAGAGAAATCTAATGCAGATATTAATGCGGAGTTGGGTGTATCAGATGCTGAGGAAGATGGTTGTGATGGTTTAAACTATAAAGAATTCGAGAAGGGATTCAATAATAAACGTGTGACAGGTATATTTGTTGCTTTTGATAGCTAAATTGCATGAATTAACTGTAGATAGAAATGTTATTCCAGTTAATGATATCATTTGTCATGCTCCTTCCTTCTTGATATTCAGTTCTTACTCATTTTCCTATTTATTGCAGTGCCACCACCATCACATTTTTGGCGTATTGATAGTAACAAATTTTTGCACCGTGGCTGTAAAACTCAAACCATTGATGAGGTCTGAACCTAACTTGATTTCATTCAATGCTTGTATGCTTTTTAATTTGTAGCTAGATTCTTCATTCCTGCTAGTATAATCATCTCTTATCATTGTAATGCTAATAACGACCAGTGACTTCCTCTGGTAACTCGATAAAAGTAGTTAGAAGTGTAAGACGGAACATTTTGGTTCTACTAATGGCAGGTGCTTCTAAAGATTAAGTATCGGCAGTTTGAAGATTTGTTTGTCACAATTCAAATAAAATGCGTCATCTACCTTGGTTGTGAGGGCAGTACGATTTTATCTGTTAGCATATTAATTGTTTCAGCTCTTTTATTTTGTAAATCGTGGTTATTTTCATCTTTGTTATTAAGTGACTAAAGTTTTTCCTATATTTTATTTTGGTCACTCAACTATGAAAAGACAGTTTGGTTGCTAATGTTCCAAAATTTTTAACTTTTTGGTCAATCATTAAGAAGCTAATGGCTGGGCAGCTGGCATGTCAGATGACTGGCAATCTATGTCAACCTACGGGTAGCTTCTAATGGTAATTTATGAAACCTTAGTGATCAAATCATAACTTTTCATGTTTGGTGACCAAATTTTTTATTTATTTAAAAAAAGCAAAATATTTGTTATTAAATATGCAGTTTACCCAAGTTTTGATGCTAAGTGAACTTGTCATGATTTCTAATGTAGTTTTTTTATTATTGAAGTGGTGTTCAATCCAGATTGATGGGCTCCTCTGTTTCTTATTCTTCCTTCTTTAGGGGGGTTGTCTTGGGGAGTATTTTCTGTATTTGAACAACTTTGATACCTTCTTCACCTGTTCTATTTTAGTGTCTGGCCTACACAAATAAGGTTAGACTTTGTACATTATATAATCTGCCCTTCCCCGTCTTTGGTGAAGCTAGAATTTGATTCCAGGTCCTGGATAAACAATCTTTATCTGTTAAGCTTTTTGACACCTTTCTTTGCTTCCTTGAGTCATCTTTCAAACTGTAAGAAATATTGGTATACAGGCTGTCATAGAAGCGGGGAAAAAAAGAACTTAAATTGACTTTTTTATCTGATTGTATTCTCTCATTATTAGGTTGATAACTTTTGTGGTTATATCATCTGGGCTTGTGTTTCTGTAACCAACATTTCAGTTAAATTTTATGCAGATAATGATTTGCCATTGCAAACGACCTCCTGATGGTAACCTTGGTTGTGGGGATGAATGTCTAAATCGAATGCTGAACATTGAATGTGTTCAGGACACCTGTCCCTGCGGGGAGCTTTGCTCAAATCAACAGGTTCTTCCATTGTTTTTAGTAAATGAATTGTAGTACTCATTTTTTATGGTGGCTGTGTTACTAAGAGGATTTATTTTTTTCTTTTTAGCTTTTGAAGAGAATGATATTTTATTCCAAACATCTATTTTACAGTTCCAGAAGCGAAAATATGCAAAGATGATGTGGGACAGATTTGGTAGGAAAGGTTTTGGTCTGAGGATGCTTGAGAATATTTCTGCTGGCCAGTTTCTTATTGAATACGTTGGAGAGGTATCTAGATTTGTTTTATATTATTTTAATGTTTGTTGATCAGGAAGTAGCTGCCTTTTTGAAATTGTTGTCAAATTCAAGTCTTGGCCATTTAAAATTATATTTTTGTATTTGTTAAAGCAAATGGTACATTTAATTTTGAGAAAACCCAGTCATAATAAAGATTTTTGTTGAGGCTTCCACATCTTATGATGTGGTGCAGGCCAAATCACCAAATATACTGTTAAATGGGGCATGTTTAAAGCAATGTTCTGCTGTGTCATGGCTAGTGAGTTGAGCATCATTATTTAGTTGATATGGTATATGCAGTGTTTTAAGCAGTCTACGTCTTTGTCATGTAAACATTCTTAACGGTGGGGATTAAGTATTCATGTTTTGGAGGAAGGATAATTGGTCCATCGAGTCAGTATTGCGTTGATTATTTAAAGTTGTATCTTATCATATGGTCTGTTTTTTTTTTTTATATGCTAGTCATTTCCCAAATTTAAAGACCAAGCAAGTTAATCATTCCTCTTGTAGTCAACTGAAAGCTTCTTGTGCTTCATGCATGTGAAAGTCACATTTGCCGAAGGTCACTTTTGTCTAGGCCATGTTAACCTTTTTGTTATAGTTGGCTTATTCCCTGTTGTTCGAGTATTTGGAGTATATGAAGTTTAATATGCATATGGCATTACCCCTAAGTTCTAGAAACTTTTTATTATATATATATTTACCAATGCTGTTTCAATTATCTGGTTTATCAGGTGCTTGATATGCAAGCTTATGAGGCTCGACAAAAGGAGTATGCTTCTAGGGGTCAGAGGCACTTCTATTTCATGACATTGAATGGCAGTGAGGTTTACAATTTACCTTTCTCTAAATTTTATTTTTTAAATATTGTTGATACAAAATGTGGAGTCTGGTAGTTGGCTGGTTCATACAGTGCATGTACAGAGAGCTGCTGATAGCTGCCTTTAGGAGTAAGAGAGAGGTTCAGGTTGTTCGTTTTGTGGAAAAGAAAATTCCTCCATCTAACTTCTATACCTTTTGGAACAAGTGTCCATTATAGAAAGCTTACGGGCCGAGTCAGTGTGGGCCTCCTGCACTTATGTTTGGACGTGATCGGGTGGACAGGTGTCTCCCTCAAGTGTCTTTTAGTCTTGTCCACTAGACAAATGGTGAGGTGGGGATGAAGAGTTGACTTTCTAGCAAAGTCACTCTGGCAAGGTGGTCACAACTGCCAATGGATTTGACCGAGTGAGGTTCCTCTGACTGCGCAGGGTTAGAATCTCCAGCTATAACCCTGCTCAGTCTGATCGTTTGGTCAAACCTGTTAGCCATCATGACACCTCACTAGAAAAACCCAGCTGCGACCAACTTGCGAGAGAGACCCCGGTAGAAAGCATAGAAGCTAATTCCGTACCGGCCGGAATATTCTGTTCCGGTAAGAAACCGGGACGCATCCAAAAGTTTTGTTTGCTTCAGAATTCATTTGGTACCAGTTGTTTCACTTTGTTCAGGCCAATTTCGTCCATTCCGCTGGAATTTAAGGTACTGGGCGGTACCAAAATAGAAACTGTTTTTCTTTATGTTTTGTCAGATTTGGAGATGACGAAGTTGGCTTTCGTTACTCACCATATTTCATTTAAACTGTGATGAAAAATGACCATGCATCACCAATCTTACCTGCCATAGATATAAGAGGAATGAAAACAAAATATAAGAGAAGACAGGAGCTATGGCAAAAGTACGAAACCACACAATCAAATTAAGACAACCCTAAAAAAATATAGAAAGAATTGGGCTGGGCTTTAAAAAGTAAGTGCCGAAATATTAGGCTAAAAATCCATATACATAAAATTAATTTTAGCAAATAAAATAGTTCCAAATAAAATTTTTTTTGTAAGATATAAGGAGAATCTTATTTATATAAAATACAAATGTATTATGTTATCGATAAGTCCGAAACGGTACACTAAAATATATTGGTACTGGTACATATATCAGTACTAGTCGAAAAACGGTACGTCCACCTGTACGGGATTGACTACCTTGTTAGAAAGACAATTCTTCATCTTTGTCTCGGCATTTATCAAGCGGACAAGACTACACCATGCGTAATAAAAGACATTTGAGGGAAAGACATATCTTCCTATGATGGACACCTGTTCCAAGAGGTATATAGACCTTTCTTGCAGTTAGATGGAGGAAGGACTTTCCTTTCCCGCAAAGAGAACCACCCTTAACTACCAGACCCCACATTTGGTACTAACAAATATAATTTGCTATTGGATAGCATGTTATTGCACAAAAGGCCATTGCAAATGAATAAAATTTCAACTCTATCTCGCCTATTTGTTTTTGTTAATCATTTAACGCTCAGTACAGGTTTGTTCACATATCAAGAAAAATTATTTTGTTGGTTATTATTATTTACGTAGTAGATTGTTTTCATGGTTCTTGTAACTGGGCATACTTTGGAGAAGATAAGGTCGTTACTTGCTTTTTTAGATTTGGCTTCCAATTTACCCTTTATTTGCCCTTCAGCCCTGTGTTTGCTGCAGACTTGTAATTATCCATTCATCTTGAATGTGTTTTCGTAATTTTCTTTTTTTTTTCTGTATAACTTTATAATCCATTCTGTTGTATGATTTTTCTGTTAATTATGCTTCTATGTTTCACTTTCGAGGAATTTTTTTTCCATTTCTTCCAGGTAATAGATGCATATGTCAAAGGGAATTTGGGGCGCTTCATTAACCACAGTTGTGATCCAAATTGCCGTACTGAAAAGGTAAATGGGATCCTTAAAATGTGACCATGGGCCTTTTGTTATCATATCAGTTAATAAGAAGATGAGATTTTTTGGTGAAGTGTCTGCTTTAATACCTTTGTAATCCAAGCATACCTCCACTATATGGAACCCTTTTTCTAACTAAAATTTTGGTGGACAAGTTTATGTTAGAGGTCACTCTTTGTAACTTTCTTCTGGACTTGATTAGCCAAATCAACTAGGTGTCCTAATCAACTTTTTTCTTTATTCTTTTTTGGTGAGTTTGGGCTTCAAAAATCCTGATATTACTAATATATTAATTATTAATGTGAAATATTGATTTTAAGCTTGCAATAAAGTTAGCTGCTTTGATTTGCCTTTTCATCCACTGACTTATGCACCTTTGATATTGCCAACTATTTTGCAATTTATTTTGACTTTTTTGACATCTATGTTCCATGAATATGAACATGGTTGTCTTGTTTTACTGAAATTTGCTTCTTAAATTATGCTTCTTTAACATGTTCATTTCATTTCAAGAAGGTTAACCTTTGTATCCGTTATTTTTGTCTTTTCCCTGAGCAGTGGATGGTTAATGGAGAAATTTGTATTGGACTATTTGCATTGAGAGATATAAAGAAGGTACGCTTGCATAATATGTTGTTCTGTTACATCGAATCTCATAATTAACTTCTGGTTTGGTTCATACATGTTACTAAAAACAATAGTGTATTTTTTTTTATATATAAAAAACAACCGTGTTTGGTGCTTACTATATTCAATTTCTTCAAAATGATATATTTTAGATTTTGAAAATCATTTAGGGAGCTTACAATTTTATAATCCTTATTTGGTGAATTTTTGGAAAGTAAACCATGGAAATTGAACAGCATAAAGGAGGTTGAAAATTTAGGTAGATTGAAGGTGGAAAAATAGCAAGTACCTTTATATTGAGGAATAAACTGCTGAGAGAGAAAGAGAGTGTGTGTGAGGGTGATAAGATGCTAATATTGTCAAAGCAGGAGCAAGAAGAGGGACCTAACTTTTGATTGAACTCCATCTGGTTACATTCTGGGTGAAGAAAATTAGGAAAAAAAAATTGATGCTAAACTGCTCTATTCCAGAGGACAATGCATGCTTAATGCATACGATCATTGAGCCTTTTTTTTTCTGGATAATAAAGAAAGATAAAAAGGGGAAAACCAAAAATAAAAAATACATAAAAGGGGGAAAATGAAGAATTGGTGGAGAGACCGATTTCAATTGGTACTCTAAGGCACCAAGAAATCAAAGTTTTGATTCAACAACCATCAAGTTGATCAGTATATGCTGCAGATTTCCAATGCTTCCTTTCACGGATTCTCAAATGTCAGAAAATTTAATTGCAGGTAGCAGCATCCTTTGTGTTAGATATTTAGTTAGGAAACCCAAAAAAAGGGAGGGTCAAGAGTCAAGAGAGTAATCTTAAGGCAAAACTCGAGCGAGCAGAATCTGATGTTTATGCGGCGAGTTTCTGTAGAGTAGGGCACATGTAGTGAATCTGAAGAAATTGTATTTTGTCATGTCATACCTACATAAATTCTCTTTATGCTTCTCCTGTCTCCCTGTTACATGCATGGAAATCATCTTTTTATATGTTACAAGCTTGTTGTATTTGTCAGGGTGAAGAGATTACATTTGACTACAATTATGTGAGGGTAGTTGGAGCTGCTGCCAAAAAATGTCATTGTGGTTCATCTCATTGTCGGGGTTATATAGGTGGTGATTCACTTAGTGAGGGAGTAATTGTTTATGATGATTCTGATGAAGAATCTCCTGAACCTATGATGCTTGAAGATGGTGAAACCTGGAATGGTTATGCTAATGTTATTTCTAGATACAGTCCCTTCGTTGGTGCAGAAATGCAACCTGTGGAGAGAGTAATAACTGATGGTGTGAGAAAATTGGAGAAAATGCCAGAAGCTGAGGGCTCGGTTTACCGTTCTGCTTCTGCTTCTTCTAAAGTAGACATTTCAGCTGAAATAGAAGATTTGCCGGGAAATTTTCAGTTACCCATTCAACCTGAAGAAGTTTCCCCTTTGACAGCTCCTTGTGAAGCTGTTCAGCAAGATGATACCATTGAACAGAAGGCTATGAAGAAAACCTCACGTTTGATTCATATATTAGATACCTCTCTAAATATGTCAGACAACAAATTACCTTCTGTTATTATTGATGTTAATAAGGAGTCAAAGTTTAACACAGCTGAAGACAAACAGGTTCCTCCAAAATCGCACCCCCTGATGAAGACATCATGTTTATCTAGCTCCCATAAGAAGGGGAAACTTAGTAGTAATTCTCTGATTGGAACTAAGGTTCGGATGGTATCTGACAAGTCTCAAGTGCCTTCTTTCAAGCTCAAAAAATTCTCGGAAACTTTTAGTTCTTGCCGTTTTGAAGCAGGTTAAGAATCCTTTTATGTTAGAATGAGATGGCTGTGCAGTGTTATATTGTACTGATACATGCATTTGGATGCTTGCAGTGGAGGAGAAACTTAATGAATTGCTGGATTCTGAGGGGGGAATAACAAAACGAAAGGTTAGTGCTTTGACATCTTCTAAAAGTCATAGTGAGATGCTATTTATTTGATGAGGAGTTAGGTTGACTTTCTTGAAATGCAACTTGCTTCTTATTCCACCCCCTGCCCTCCCTTTTTATTATTATTTTTTTTTTATACTTGATTACGTTTCTCAGGCATTTTGATTTTCATCAGGATGCTTCTAAAGGTTACTTGAAGCTTCTGCTTCTCACAGCAACTTCTGGCGATAGCTGCAATGGTGAAGCAATTCAGAGGTCAATTTAGTTTCTCTTTGTTTGGATGCCTTGAAGACACCATATTTTGTGTTAATGCTTCAATTTTCCAATATTTGATTCTTGTTTTCTTGTAGTGCAGCACTCGTGAGCTTTCAATGATTCTTGATGCCCTTTTAAAAACCAAATCACGGTTGGTGCTGACCGATATAATTGACAAGAATGGTAGTGTTTCCTAGCTGTTGCTATTGTCGCATCTTTATTGACATGCAAATAAATGGCTGTTGCTCTGCTTTTCAGGTTTGCAGATGCTGCACAACATAATGAAGAAATACCGAAGGGACTTTAATAAGATTCCGGTTCTTCGGAAGCTTTTGAAGGTGCGATGCTGGACATGATATTATAATTTGTTGTGATTAATAGCCATACTTGTTAATTTGCATGTCATTTCAATTATTAATAGCCATACTTGTGGAAAGTTATATTTTTCAACTCTATCCAAGCGGTGGATGAACAAAAGTACTTTTCTTTCCATTTTTCCATCTTTCCAACCAGGCCTATGGAATGAGAATTTTTTTATTTATTTATCTTTTCACTATTCTCTACTGCCAATGTTTTATCTTTTCATTTTTCTGTGCACTCAACCAAGCATGGCCTAAGTCTCATAAGATTCATTGAACATGTAGCATTCATTTATTTTTATAGATAACATGTTTTGCTTTACATAGTGTTTTATTCTAACTTCCATCATCAGTATGATTCTTTTTTTCTCTTTTTGGTATGTGCAACAATTATATCTTGAATAACTAAAGTCGTCGATTTGAGACTGTTACTGCATTTGATCGCATGAGTTGTAAGTGTAACTAGGATATTTATATATCTAACTAGCTTTGTGAAATCAATCAACTAACTTTGTGGTTTCAGTTAATTTTAAGCATAGTTCTATCTGAATATTTCATTTTCTTTGGACAATAAAAAGTTGTTTTTTTTTATGCCGGTATTTGGAGCCTTTAAATTATGATGATCAAGTACCACTTATGAGAGCTTGAAAATAAATTACAAAACCCTACGTAAGATATGGCAAGACTACAGCTTGCAACTTCTTTTACAGGTTTTAGAATACTTAGCAAGGAGGAAGATACTTACGGTAGAACGTATTAATGGAGGTCCTCCCTGTGCTGGAAGGGAGAGGTTAGAGGATACGCCTGAGTTTGTTTTATTGAACATATTTTCAGTACTTTTTATTCCCCTTTTCTGAAAAGTGTACTTTCTCATGCAGCTTTTTAGAGTCAATACTGTCATTCACAGAGCACAATGACAAAACGGTATAATATTTCCATTATTGTCTTTTTATTCATGGGCTATACCTCTTTTCTTGAATAGCATTCTCTTGTGTGAATGTCTTATATAATTAGTCAAACGTGCTTTACAGGTCCATGAAATAGCTCGAAATTTCCGAGATACATGGATTCCAAAACCCTTGAGAAAACATAGCTACAGGGACAAGGTTGAGAGAAGGATGGAGCTTCGCAGGTACTTGGACTGTAACAGGGTTTCAGCCTCACACAATCATTTGCGGGACCAGGCCATAAGATCTACTGAAGCAATTACCGTTGTTGAAACAACTACACTGGATACTTCCCATGAGATTTTTTCCTCATCTCCCACGGGCGTTTGCCAAACCAATGGCACCAAAATTCGCAAGCGTAAAAGCCGCTGGGATCAGCCTGCAGAAACAGAGAAAATTGATTCACGGTCACCAAAGAAACATGAATATAGCCAATTAACCATTTTGGGTAAACCGACATCAAATCACATGAACAAGATGAGTAGATGGGATAAAGAATGTCATGACATCCTATGCAAAGGTGAAGCCGTTAATGTAGTCAATGGAAAGCACAGGTTTCAGGGGGATGCTCCACCAGGGTTCTCATCTCCTTGCAGTGCATCTTTGGTTTCATCGACTGCTGCATTAACTGCCACTAGTTTTACTCAACCAAAAACTTGTCAGTTTAAGTGTCCGGAAATGACCATCGCTCATCCACAGATGAGATTAATTTCCTGCTTGCCGGTCTCATATGGAATTCCATTACCCATTGTGCAGCAGTTCGGAGCACCAAAGGATGAAAGTGTAGAGAGTTGGGTAATTGCCCCCGGCATGCCATTCCACCCTTACCCACCTTTACCTCCATCTCCATGTCCCCATGGTAAGAAAGACATTCCACCTGTTTGTGATGCTAACTCCATTGGAAATAATGAAGATGCAAAAGATGAGCAGCAGGACTGCTGTCGGCCTGCCACAAGTTATCCTGACAATAGCATTTGTAGCACTGCCCATTGCAACGAACCAAATTCTGACATTCCATGTGCAAACATCCAACGTACATCGAAAAGAACTAGGGAATCTTCCAATGATTTAGGTAAGTACTTCAGACAGCAGAAACGAAAAGGGCCTCTGTGGCATAAATCCGAGTATACTGGAAGCAAGCATAATAATATTGGTGGGACTAGCTTTCTAGATGTAGGGAATGTAAAAAATGATGTGAGAAATTCTTGATATTCAGATTATATAAACCTGTAGAGTTGAAGAAGGCAGCCATGATTTTTGTCAGCAGCCATAGTACCCATTCAACATTGATTAATGGTATATATATACGGCATTTGTTGCTCGGGTTAATGCCCGCACTGGAAATTTGTAATTTTATTCAATTTTCAGCTTGAAGTAATTAATCTTAGGTTCTGTTTGATTATGGTGTCTGCCTTCTTACAAATAGTAACTTTGAAAGTAGCACTTGTCTTCACTTTTCCCTGGAAGACGATTATCGGACTAAACTTGGATCAAGTGTTTGTTAGGGAGTTCAGGAATATTCGAATTTGAGTTCGCATTTCGTCAAAGTACAATATGAGTGCCTTTTGTTACGTTTGGTGATGTGGGAAAAATCCTGTTTTACACATCTTAATCCACCTTTCAAATTTATGCCTAAAACAAACCAAAAAATGGCCTTTTCTTTTTCCAGGCAAAACCAATTTTTATTGGTGGGATGGTTTCAGAATTAATAGATTCATTGTGTGGTGGCTATGGTTTGTACTTAGAGGTGCCACTCGTGGTGGGTTAGAGACCTTTACATGAGTGGTAAGTACGTCCTATTTGATCCTTAGTAATTAGACTTGGTGCCTTTTCTGGTAACCCAAGTCATTGTGGCGGGAGGGACAAGCAAGATAATCGGTGTCTCTTATTAAATTTTGCTTTGATTTTATACCAAATTTCATTTCAATAAAATATTTTCTTCGAACTCCATTCCTCATAAATGTGGTGAAAACTAGTGTTACTTAACGAGAAAGATAATTTAAATTTACTCTGAGTTGAATAATATGAAATGAAATTATTTATGGAACTTTTCTATATGATTGATTTTAATAAAATATGATTGATGTGAATTTTATTACTAACAAATTTATTTTACAACAATTTTATTTACGTTAAAAAGTATGGATTAAAATCTTAGAAAAGTTAATATATTTGGTAACATTTTCTTGAAAATGTAGTGTTACTTTATCAAATTACTCTTACTAAATAAAAGATAATATTTATATATTTTAATTTTTTTATTATGAACAAATATTTAAATTAAATATTTAATAATAATAATTTTCAATAATCTTTATCATTAACAAAATGTTTGAATTGATCCACAAGGTATGATTTCTGATGTTTTGATCAAATTTAATACATGGATACATTCGAAAAATATTTTGCATATTAACTCAAGATTTTGAATACGCGCAATTTGTAATTGTTTTTTCATTAATTATATTCATTTATCATATTTATTGCTTGAAATTGACTTAATACTCAAGCGTCTAAAAATTTTTTATAACAAATAAAAATCTAGATATTTACTTTGTGGTGGCACACGTATATGACATATTACAAAAAAAAAAAAAAAAAAAAAAAGGAAAAAGAAGCGAATATACATAACACAATTTCCAGGTTGAGAATAAAATTAAAAAAAAAATTGGAACAACAAATAGCAACCTAGTTTTTCTTTTTGCTATGAATAAGTTAATACTACAAACCATAGAAGTTAATTCCGTACCGGTACTGTTCTTACCGACTAGAATATTCCGTTCTAGTAAGAAATTGGGACACTCATCCAGATATTTCTTTTCGCTTCAAATTTTATTTGGTATTGGTTGTTTCGCTTCCGGCCAATCTTGCCCGTTTTGTCGTAATTTAAGGTACCTAGTGGTACTAAGATAAAATTGTTTTGTTTGTGTGTTTGTTTTTTCTTGCCTAAGGAGAAGAGATTGTATGAAACTGTAATTCCACGTTGAAATCTGATTTGTCATTCTCTTATTAGAAATAGATAATGATAATGTTTCATACAATCTTTTCTCAGATCTGGAGACAACGATAACGATTGATCGGAGTTGACTCTCATTGCTCACCATGTTTCATTTAAACCATGATGAAAAATGACCATGCATCAACAATCTTACCTGCCGCAGATATAAGAGGAAGAAAAACAAAATATAAGAGAAGAAGACGGAAGCTATGGCAAAGGTAATAAACGATACAACCAATATATATATAAAGAATTGTGCTGGGATTTAAAAAGTAAGTGCCAAAAATATAAGGCTAAAAATCCATCTACGTAATTTACTTCATAGTCCAAAACAATTTTTCAATGAGTTCAAAATATTTTTTTAATTTATTTTAATATATTAAATTTAATAATAATTAAAAATAATTCCAGCAATTAAAATAGTTACAAATAAATTTTATTTTTTTATAAAATATGAGAATCTTATTTATATGAAATACAACTGTATTATTTATATTAAAAAAATATTGATCAGTCCAAAACAGTATACCAAAATATATTAAGATGAGGTAAAAAATAATACTTACTAATACGATACTGATTATCTTATTCCAAATACAATAACCATAAAAGGTGTTTTGATATCACAATACTAAAAGTATTGGTGTTGGACATTAAATAATAAAATAATCAAATCACAAAAAGGTAAAAAAAATAAAAAATCTCCATCTATCAATATAACATAATCTATCCATAATTGGATCCATTGTATTGATTAGAAATTAAGATATACATAACATAAAATTTAGTCTCAACATTCAATTTTCCCCTCTTTTACCTAAATTTGGTATATTATTTTAATACATGTCAAAATTATAAATAAATTTTGTCGAAATTTTTTTTTTAGGAAACGGGCCAGATTTAAAAAGGAAAATAGAGTCGCCACCAATATTTATTGAAGTGCGATTGAGTCACCTTATAAAACATTTTGGTCTACGAATCTTAAGAAAACAGGTCCGAGAGTCGGTTACGCACAAGGAAAGATTAGCACCCTCGCAACGCCCAAAATTGGTGCCTTATTGATTGATTAATGTCCTAATATTGAAAATTGGAAGAGATTTTAAAATACGAATCCTTTAAAGATTTTTTGGATAATTCGAATTGGATATTGAAATTCTCTTGTTCCGAAAGAATGAAATATCACATCCAGCACGTTAGAATACGATGTTTCAAACCTTTGACACCAAGATCATTTCATGAGTTCCAAAATTCATGCATTGCAATTTTAAAAGGGTATTCCGTTATTTGGCCAAACGAAAAAACCGAAACCCAGCACGTTAGGGCACGATTCCTTGAATTTCCAAACATGAAATATTGCCTTATTTTTGAAGTTGAGAAAACACGGTCTTAATCTTAAAAGGATATTTAGCTATTTGGACGAACGAAAAATCGAAACCCAGCACATTAGGGCAAAATTTTTCGAACTTCCAAACACGAAACATTGCATTGTTTTCAAAAGCTCTCAAATAAGCGATTATGAAATTGACCGAGAATGCATTTGTTCAATTTGTTTGGGATGAAAGTGAAATGACCAATATCAGTCAAAACATTGGAGTTTAAACTATAATGTAATAATAAGAACCACACAAGCATAATATCGAGCGCGAAATAAAAATACATGGTACTAACACTGCACTAAGAAATAATACTTATCAATCCAAACAAACAACGTACATGAAATGCAAAAAAAAAAAACTTATTATAAATATATATAATAATAGGGGTAATTGTAAAAAATATAACGTCGGTAATGACAAATATTTCTCAAAGAAAAGAGAAAAAAATAAAATAAAGAACACACAGATTTTACGTGGAAACCCTTTCGGGAAAAAACCACGGGCAGAGGAGAAGAAAATTCACTATGTCGAATTCGAAACAATTACAAGAGTAATAGACTATGTCTATTTATAAGCTTGTAAAACCATATTCTAATAGGAGTGTAGTAAGATTGAAACTCGTTATTCTAATCAATATCAAATAGATGGAGTTTAATAAGGTTTAAAAAACCTTATTTAAAATAAAATAAAAGAAGTGTAGTTCTATAATGATTCTTCTTTTATTTTATTTTACCATTGTATTTTATTTAAATAAGGATTCGGGTCACTTAATTCTAACAATCTCCACCTTAATACGAATTCTCAATAAACAAGTTCTTCATCGCGAACTCTCAACGAACAAGTTCTCCACCTCTTCCATAAAACCCCTTAAAGGTTTAACTTCAACAATGAACACCAACCAAGTCTAAGCAATGCTCAAACTTGGTTATAGGAAGTGACTTAGTCATCATATCTGCAGGATTTTCATGAGTACTAATTTTGCTCATAACAATATCACCACGAGCAATAATATCACGAACAAAATGATACCGAACATCAATGTGTTTTGTTCTCTCATGAAACATTTGATCTTTTGTAAGGAAGATGGCACTCTGACTGTCATAAAATAATGTGCTGATTTGAAGGTCTTCATTGAGCTCACTAAAGAGTCCCTTCAACCAAATAGCTTCTTTACAAGCCTCAGTAATCGCCATGTACTCAGCTTCAGTGGTAGACAAAGCGACTGTAGTTTGCAAAGTAGCTTTCCAACTGATTGCACAACCTCTGATTATAAAGATATAACCAGTGAGAGATCTTCTTCTATCAAGGTCTCCAGCAAAATCAGCATAAACGTACCCAATGACTCCATATCTAGTTATTCCAAACTGTAAGCAAACATCAGTAGTACCTCGTAAGTATCTTAAAATCCACTGAACTGCTTTCCAATGTTCTTTACCGAGATTCGTCATGTATCTGCTAATCTGACCGATCGTGATCCGATAAATCTGGACGTGAACAAACCATAGCATACATGAGAGATCCCACTGCACTAGAGTATGGAACATGTGATATGTACTCAATCTCATCATCTGATTGTAGAGACAAAACCGATGAAAGTCTGAAATGGGCTGCTAAAGGAGTACTAACAGGCTTAGCACTCTGCATATTGAACCTATAAAGAACTTTCTTAATGTACCTCTTCTGACTTAGGTACAATTTACTTGCTTTTCTATCTCTGAGAATCTCCATACCAAGTATCTTCTTTGCTGGCCCCAAATCTTTCATCTCAAATTCTTCACTTAGTTGGGCTTTGACCTTTCTTATCTCTCCTTTATCTTTTGCTGCTATCAACATGTCATTAACATAAAGAAGTAGATACACAAAAGAACCATCACTGTTTTTCTTAAAGTAAACACAGTTGTCAAAACTACTTCTTTTAAAATCATGAGAAGTTATAAAAGAATCAAACGTCTTGTACCACTGTCTTTGTGATTGTTTCAAACCGTAAAGGGACTTTTTTCAGCAAGCAAACATAGTCCTCTTTTTCTGAGACTGTAAAACCCTCTGGTTATTGCATGTAAATATCTTCCTCAAGTTCTTCATGTAAAAAAGTAATTTTTACATCTAACTGCTCAAGCTCCAAATCATGCATGGCCACAATACCAAGCAAAGCTCGAATCGAACTATGCTTTACAACTGGGGAGAACACATCTGTGAAGTCCACTTCTGAAATTTGACTGTAACCTTTTGCAACAAGCCTTGTTTTATATCTGGGTTCTTCAATTCCTGGAGTCCCTTCTTTCTTTTTAAACACCCATTTACAACGAACAACCTTTTTACCTTTAGGAAGTTTCACAAGATCCCATGTTCTGTTTTTATGGAGTGATTCCATCTCTTCTTGCATAGCAAACATCCACTTTTCCGAGTCTTCACAGCTAACCGCCTCAGAATAATTAGACGGCTCTTGGTTTGCATCTATATCTTCAGTCACATTTAAAGCATAAGCAACTAGATCAGTCTTGGCATATTTTTTTGGAGGTTTGATTTCTCTTCTAGTTCTGTTTTTGGCGATTGAGTATTGTAGTGAAGAAGTAACTCTATTTTCAATTTTTGTACTAGCTTGAGGAGTCGACTCTGTATTAATCTGATGCTCCACCTACTTTTGATTTTCTTCATTGGAAGAGCCTTTAAGAGGTAAGTTAGGTATCATCGCAGTTTCATCAAAAACAACATCTCTGGTAATCACAACTTTTCTATTTTCAAGACACCATAACTTATACCCTTTTACACCAGCTTTATAACCAAGAAAAACACATTTAATGGATTTCGATTCCAATTTTCCATTATCAACATGAGCATATGTAGGACATCCAAAGATCTTTAAATCAGAATAATTAGCAGGATTACCAGACCATACCTCTTGTGGAGTCTTTTTCTCAATGGCAATGGATGAAGATCGGTTGATAAAAAACATGCAGTAGAGGCTGTTTCGGCCCAAAACGACTTTGGTAAGTTGGCATTTGACAACATACATCGAACCTTCTCCATGATCGCATTCTGTTCATTCGCTCGCAACGCTGCTTTCTTCGTGGAGTATGACGAATTGTCAAGTGTCTCACGATCCCTTCTGACTTGCACAGTTTATTGAACTCATCAGAACAAAACTCTAAGCCATTGTCTGTGCGAAGGTATTTTATTTATTTTCCCGTCTGTTTTTCAATCATAGTTTTCCAAGACTTAAATGCGGAAAACACATCGCTTTTCTACTTCAGGAAGAATGCCCAAACTTTTCTAGAAAAATCATCAATAAAAGTTAGCATATAATTAGCTCCACCTCTCGAAGGCACTCTTGATGGCCCCTACAGATCGGAATGAATATACTCCAACGTTTCTTTCATGTTATGGATTCCTCTGGTGAATCGAACTCTCTTTTGCTTCCCAAAAACACAGTGCTCACAGAACTTCGGTTTGCAAATTCCTTGCCCATCAAGAAGTCCTCTTTTGCTCAATTCTGCCATGTCATTCTCACTCATATACCCTAAGCGCATATGCCAAAGTTTAGTAACATCATCATCTGACAAAGAATAGGAAGCGACAACTATATCACCAATGACAGTAGAACCCTGCAAAACATATAACTTGGCACTCTTTCTCTGCCCTTTCATCACAACGAGGGAACCTTTGAAAATCTTCAAAATCCCACTTTCAGCTGTGTATTTGTACCCTTTTGAATCAAGAGTACTTAACGAAATAAAATTTCTCTTCAATTCTGGAACATATCGTACGTCACTAAATATTCTGACAACTCCATTAAACATCTTAACTTTAATTGTTCCAACACCTGTGATTTTACACGAAGCATTATTTCCCATCAAAACAACACATTCAGACACTGTTTCGTAATTTGTAAATCAACACCTTCAGACACTGTTTCGTAATTTGTAAAACAACATCACTCCTCGATCACTTTAGAATTGTTAACCGAAGCGACTAGAAGTTCACTATCGCTGTAGTCTTCTACAACATTAGCTTCACCGGAATTTTCTGGTTGTTTTCCCTTTTGATTCGCAGCCTCCCTTTTAATCTTGTTCTGTAGCTTATATCACTCAGATTTAATGTGCCCTTTCTTCTTGCAGAAGTTACAAGTTTTACCTCTGTTTGAAGACTTTGATCTACCCTTAGATTTACTGTTAGAATTCTGATCCTGTGTCCTTCCACGATCATCATCAGCATTTCGATCTTGTCTCTCACGAACAATGAGACCCTCTCTCTGAGAGTCAGTTTTAACCACAAGATACTTCATCTTATCATACGAGGTCAAAGAATTATAAACCTCATCAATAATAATAATAATAATAATAATAATAATAATAATGATGATGATGAAAATAACAATAATAATGGTGATACTAAAAATAATAATAACAACAACAATAATAATATTAATAATAGTAAGGATTAAAAAATAAAATTAATGATGACATAATAAAAGACAAAAGAAATAAAAAAAAGGATGAAATTTGAACCAAAAATATAAGTTTGGGGCGAATTTCAAAGAAAGTAAATGAGAAAGGGACCTATTTGAATGCGCGAATGACATGGAGGGACTAAAGGGGAAAATTCTCCCACCCTTCAAAACGTTGTGCTTCAAAAGGGACCCAATTGAAATCGAAAATAACATATAGGGTCAAATTGTAAATAAAAAAACTTGATTATAAATCAATAAAAAAGCGGAAGGGCTAATTTTAGCCCTTCCGTAGAAAACACGCGGATCCTGAGGCAGGTCGGGTCGGCTAAGTATGAAATGGCGTCGTTTTGGGGTTTTAAAGACCCTAGCCAAAACGACGTCGTTTTAAGTGGCTATATAAGCCAAATTTTTGAAAAACAAAAATCACTTTTCTCCTTTTCTTCTCAAAAAAAAAAAACCAAAGTTTCTCTCCCTCCCCTCTTTGCTTGGGCGATTTTCGGCCACGAGACCGATCGCCGGTCGCCGCCGTGGACCGCCGCCGTTGGCCACCGTACACGGTGGCCTGAACTCTAGTAAGTTTTTAATATATATACACGTGTAGTTTAAGAAAAAATAAAAATAAAAAACCTTATAAAAAATTGTCGAAAAAGAAAAGAAAAAAAGATGCAAAACCTTTGTTGCGTTTGTATTATGATTTTTCGTATGGATTTTGTGTGTTTTTGCAGTGTGTATTGCTCGTATATCTGTAAAAAAATCGTCCTTTACAATGTTTTTGTTTCGACTTTTTATAGCCTTTTTCACAACCGACTTTCTCCTATTTTGTAGGTTCACACGTCGTGGAGGCGCACGATGCGGAGGTAAGGGAAATGGCGAGTCTTGTGCGCGAAATTTGGCAATCTACGCGTTGTGGCTGGGTGGGGTTCTTTGGACGTGCGGCGCAAAACAGTGGCTAGGGTTTGTTTCTGATTTGTTTTCCATTTAGTCGGCCTTAGGATAGTTGGGCCTGTGTTTGGGTTTGATGTAAATGGACATTAGATTTATTTATTGGGCTCCGAGTTAAAAAATTGGGCCTTAAAAATTTAATTTACTATATTATATAAAAATTTGATTTGATTATATATAATTTATTTTATTTTAATTAAATTATACATATATAATTTTTATTATTTTTATACATTTAAAAATTTAATTTTTATTATTTTTATTTAAATAAATATAATTATTTGTGTTTATAATAAATATCACATAAATAACAATGTTTGTGATATATAATGATTAAATCAAATATATATAATTTCATCAAGTCAAACTTCTAATAGGATAATAAATTTTGAATGGAAGTTTATATGTATCATAGAGATTTATTTTTTTTAAGAGAAGTTGTCTTAGAGTTTAATTATCTTCTAATTTGTAAAAAAACTAAACTTAAATTAACTCTTATCTACTTATTATTATTAAAACAATCTAGTTATATATATTTCAAAATTACATTTATTAAATATGTGTATGTGTATAGAAATTACGTATTCATAACATAAATACGTGTTTAAAAATAACATACAATAAATAATAAAATGTATATTTTGTAATTAATTAGTAATTGGCATAATAACTTTTTTGGCCCCCTAATTTTACAAAAAAAAAAAAATCATTTTAGCTATCTATTTGATTTTTTGTCTCTTTTAACCCTTAAACTTGCAATTTTTTGTCAAATCACCTAATGGAGGGAAAAATTAATGTTTGTTAACTTTGCTAACATGGCATATATGTGGATTGCCACGTAGATGACATGTCAATATTTAATTAATTTTTATAATTTTAAAGATTTATATATATATTTTTTATTTTTGAAATTTAAAATTTTAATTAAATGAAGACGAGTCATCCATGTGACAACCTACGTGTATGCAATGTTAGTAAAGTAAAAAAAATGTTGATTTTTCATTTATTTTAAGGTGATTTGATAAAAAATGCAAGTTTAAGGGTTAAAAAAGACGAAAAATTAAATAGATGAGTAAAATGAAATTTTTATAAAATTAAAGAGCCAAATAAGTCATTATGGCTCAATAATCTATACTATTCATTAAGGATTTTATTTAATTGGAGTCACCCATCAAATAAATCCTAACTCAATTAGGAAATTACTAAAATGTCATTTTATTTTCCAAGTATGTTATTTATTATCACAATGCCATTTTATTTTCCATGTGAATTATATGATTTGTTGTTTTTGTCTTTTTATATTTTTAAAACTTGAAAAGTAAAATGACTTTTTGTAATTCTCCAATTGAGTTAAGACTCGGTTGATGGGTGAAATTAACTCCATAACAGTTATATAAGAAATATATTTATTAAAATTTCATTTAATTCTAAATGAAAAAATGGCTCAAATCTTACATAATTATATAACTTATTTGAAAAATAAAATGAGTTTTTGACAATATTTTAATCGTGTTGGGATTTAATTAACGGGTGACATTAATTCAATAAAAGATTTAATAAATAATATAAATATAATTTTTTAATATATATTTGTTGTCATTTAAATTTTATTATGTTTGAGTATATTCAAAGATAGGAATATTTTTATATTATAAATCAAATTATATTTTGTAATTATAAAAAGTGTGGTGCCAGAAAGAAAATAATACCGAATACTTAATAGCTAAGTCAGAAATATCAGAAGGCTAAAGTCCAATCCAGCCGACAATGGATCCTCCCACCTACATCCACCACCACCACCACAACCACAACCACCACGCCAACCACCCCAGGTACGTCCCTTTCTCTCCAACTCCTCCTCTTCACCCTCATCGCCCTCCCCCTCAGCCTCTACCTCCCTATCAACAGAGTCCTACCAACCTCCACCCTTCCCGCCACCACCTTCCTCCACAAATTCGGCCGCCGCCTCCTCCTCCTCTACCCCAACAAAATCAACAGCAAACTTACCAACCTCTTCCTGCCCCACCCCCTCCTCTTCCGCGACAGCAGTATTCCAATCATCCGCCTTACAACCCTCATCATCCTCAATACTCTTCCAGTTCCAATTTCAATTCTAACCCTAAGCCTACCCATGTTTCCCACCAATTCCACGATGTCCCTCAACGGCGTCTACCCGAATTCGATACCCGCCCTGATTACTGGCCTGAAAATCGGGTACCGAGGCCCCATCCCGTTTCCAATTTGGATCGGGAGGCCCTTTATCATCAGTTTGATCGGAGACCCGCGTCTCCTGTTATTGATAGGTTTATGCATGATTTAGAGGGAACTTCTAGGTTTAGAGATCTAGAGCTGAATCAGAGAGAAAGAGAGGGTAGGGTTCACAATGATCGGTGGATTTCTGATAGATCTTCTAGGGATTTTGGGATTGTTTCAATTGGATTTGAATCCAATTCGAATAATTCAAGATTTGATCACGAGGCTGCTGAAAATATTAGATGGGGATCGCGTTTGCGTGAGCCGTTGATTGAAAGTGGAAATGATGAGATAAATGAAAGAGATGAGATGAGAGTTTTTTCGAGAAAAAATGATTATTGTGATCCAGAAGCAGATAGGTTTAGTGATAAGGGAAGTGGTAGAGAGGGTAACCATGAATTTAATCGTACTCCACGGAAGCAAATACAGAAGAAGAGTGCTTTACTTAGGATTCAGAAGGTGAAACCGAGTCATAGGAGTAGGGAAGATGAGAGATCACATTACTTGGGTTATCATAATGAGGGGAAAACTGGTACTTTTAGAGGAAAAGATTCGGTCTTACAGTCAGATCATGGGATGGATGAAAAAAAGAGAGAAGGTACCCCTGTAGAGCTTGATGTGTCTTTCAAATCAAATTCTTTGGTGGCAAAGGCAATTGTGACTTCTAGTCCTGCTCCAAATTTTGATTCGAATTTGATGCCTAGGAACACCAAAATTAGGAAACTTACAACATTTGATATGGTTAGTTTGAGTGCTCAACCTAATAAGGGCAGTGAGAGTACTGCAAAATTAGGTGGTTCCACTTCTGCTGTAAAGAATGGTTCTGGGTCTGAGGACTCTAAGCAGTCTGAGGGAAAAATCAAATCTTCTGATACTGGTAAAGCTCAGGATGGCATTAGGAAGCCTTGCTCAAAAGGAACCAAGGTTTTCCTTAGAAAGGGCAAGGTCAAAAAGTCTCCTAAGGTTACAGTAACTGAAGATGCTCCCAATTCTGACAAGAAACTGAGACCATTAGAGGGGAAAGGTACTATTTCTTGTATTGGTAGTAAGGGAGATGGTGGTGTGGAAACTAGTTCTAACAGTGTCAACATTTTGGTTGGAGAGAATAAAGTGGGAGGGACTGTTAAGAGCACTGTTTCAGATAAAACCACTGCTACTGTTGGTAAATCATCCTCCCTCAAGGCTAACAAGAAGAAAATAATTGTGAGGAAAGTGGTGAAAAAGGTTGTTAGTTCTCCGTCGAATCTGGGAAATTCTGAATTAGCAAAGAAGGGTGATCAACTTGTTAAGACAGATATCTCTATTCGACGTGCATCTGCTACCCCTGTCGCTGAAAAATGTGTTTTGCCTCTTAAAATGAAAGTTGCTTCTGCCTCTGGGGATTCAGTGCAGGGTGCTGATTCAGTGTGTTCTCCTGAAGAATCAGCTCTGATTCTTGAAGATGACAAAGTGAATGAAGCGTCAAAAGGCACAGGCTCAAAGAAGGTTTCCACTGATGTTGATCCTGGTAGTTCAGTTTCACCTAAGATTAAGAGAAAGAGAAACAGCTCAACTGTTGCTTTGAATTCTTCAAGTCAGGGAGAGACCAATGTTGATCAGGGTTCTACTAATGCTGGTAATTCTGTCCCTGGCCTGCATAACATTTCAAATATCAAGGATGATCATACTGAAAAACCAAATGAGACTATTACATCTGGCAGTTTTGGTGTTGAGGATCTAAACACACGGTTTTACCATAATGAAAATAACATTAATTATGGTTTGTCAAGATCAGAGGACATCAAAGCTCATGGGGGTATTGTAGATATAGGTAGTTCTTCTGTTGCAATGCCTATCTCCACAGGTTTGGACTGTGGTTCATCTAGCTCTCTGGAGAAAAATATTGTTTGTGACATTGGCGATGCCAATTCCGGTAGCAGGCATGTTTGTACAACTCCTTCCAGTCCAGTAGTTGAGGATCGTGCTAATGGGGGATTACCTGATGCTAATTGTTCGGTAGGAAGTGATAAAATGCCCCTTCTGCCATGTAAGGAGGAAACTTATGTTAGCAGTGGTTCCATTTATGGAGATTGCTCCAACCATGACAAAAGTACAACCAGCACTCCTGATATTGTTTATGTTAATACAGGGGAGAGGAATCATGAGATAGGCCATGATTTAGTGCTATCTCTCGGGTTTTCTGGCACAGGAATCCCAAATGCTGTGGAATCAGTAGAATGCAGAGATAAATATGCAGCTAACATCCATAAACGAAAAGTTGGCATTAATGAACTAGATTTGTCAAGCTCAGCACTTGCAAGCATTTCTGTAGGATCTGCAGATGTGCTTACCTCTGCAAATTGTGTGGACAGTACCATATGTGCATCTGAAATAGATTTGAATCCTGTTGAACCTATGGTTGGTGCTGTTGGGTTGCTTGATGTTGGTTTACAGCATTCTAGAGATAAAGATAGTATTTTGCACTGGAGCAGTTCAAATAATACCTTTCCAGAGATTGGTGGTAGTGCAGATGGAAAGTCTCCTGAGAAGAAAAAGAGAAAAATCTCTACCTCCAGTTCTAGTTTGACATCACCTGTAATCAGCCAGAGTGTTGTAGTTTCTGATATCTTTAAATCTGCTTCACAAATACCTTCTAACTTTACTGATGATCTACCGCAATTGGAACCAGAAGTTAACGTATCTAGTACAGACGATCTTCATGCAGAGGGGATTGATTTGTTGCATGTAAACAGTTCAGCGGCTGGACCTTCTGAGGATGTTGGATCTTTTAGTGATGCCTGCAGGGGCAATCCCCCAAAGATTGATCCTTCAGCTTTTGCTGAGTCAGTTGTTCCAAGTTCCCCATGCCTTCATCCATTAGAGTTGGGAGGTGAGCAGTTTTCAACTGGAACACCAGTTTCTGCTATAAGTAACCATCAAAGTGATGCTATGGATATTGAAGGTGATGACAGGGGGAAAGTGCTTGTTGATACTTCAGAAGAGCAAAATATCATTTCTAGTGAAGTAACCCAATGCAGAATTATTCCAGAACATGTGTCTTTCGGCTTGGATAAAAGGTTAACTGGAATAGATGCAGATGATGACAATCATCTTCCTCTGAAGGATGATTTACCTTCCACCTCAAACTGTTTGATTTCTGGTGTTGATGCTAATGAAGTTTCTGCAACCAACTCCAATGATGAAGCTATGCCTGCACCTGATATACTTTGTGATGTCGGTTCTCTCAGTAACCTAGTTTTAAGCACATCAACTTGCAAAGGACATCTTTTTAATTCAGAAGAGAAGACTTACGACAATGAAAAACTTTCATATGATAAGCCTGTAATTGAAGGTTCTTGCAACTCATCTGCCCATGTGTCAGATCCACAGCATAGCAAAACTATTTTGAAGTCAAATGATGTAATTCAAACCAATCAATCAAGTGCTGGGAAGGCAGGTTTGTTGCCATCGTATGATTCTGAAAGTACTATTTCCCTCAACTTCCTTAGTGGAGAAACACAGGGGAGGAAACCACAGCTTAGTCATGTTGGTCCCAAGAGTTATCCTACTCGTTCTTCATTTGTTTCTTCTGCTTCCAAGAATGCTACATCTTCTACCAAAATCACAAAGCGCCGGACATGGCATCGAACTGATAATTCTTCTGCCTATTCTTTATCAGGAAACAAACCTTCCTTAAGTGCCAATCCTATGCAAAGGCAGATGCCGACTTACATTCGTAAAGGTAACAGTCTTGTTAGAAAATCTACACCAGTCCCTGCTCCTCCCCAGGGTTCTCATTCTTCGAGTTCATCGGTTTACTGGCTTAAGTCTGGGATAGTGGATGAAGTGAAGAAGGCTACAGGACCAAACAATAGAGCTGATGCTGTTGACTTGAGAACAGCAGGTGCAAATACCATTTTTGAGAGGCCCACAACACCCCCATTATCGAGTGTCACCAAAGTACCAAAGCATATTTCTAATTCATCAGGAGAGTGTACATCTTCCCCTTTAGCAGAGCCTTCTGCTAGTGATTTCAATGAAACTACAACAAATCATCCAAGTTCTATGGAAATATATGATGAGCTCAAATCCCCAGAGGATGGACCGAAGACTTTAGAAACACTAAACAGAAATGGTTCAGCTAACAATTTGGAAGTCTTGAATGAGCAAAATGAAAGTGGCTTGGTTCCTTCAAATGAAAAGAGGGTGACATATGTAAAGCCTAAATCAAATCAATTGGTTGCAACTTCAGATTCTGATCATACCTCTATTGTTGATGTTGATAAGAACCAATCCCTTTCTGCTTCCTCTGATGGCTATTACAAGAAAAGAAAAAATCAGCTAATTAGGACTGCCCTAGAGAGTCATATGAAGCAGGCAGTTACCTCGTCTGATGACATCTCCAACTCAGTGAGAGAAATAGCTGCTAAGGTTATTTCCAGTAGAACTTTTGGTAAGAGAAGATCCAATAAAGGTATGCATTTATGAGCATTCTGTTATCAGAGCATTGACACCTGGCAAAATACTACATTGAACTTTTGGCTTTTAGACATTGCTTGGCCCTTTATGACTTATTTTGCTTAATTTTATCTGCTAAGCATTAAAACATGTCTTCTTTCATCATTATTCTCCTCTTCGTATCTGTTGGCTGTAATGTTTATGCTTATTTTCTGTATCACTTGCAATTCTAGGTTGTTTTTCATTTTTCCAATGCTATGGAGTCATACCAGACTGATGCTAGTATCTATTTGGACAAATATACTTGTGTCGGAACTTTTTGCACTAACAGTTGTGAGAGATGGCTATCTGAAGACTGCCTAAACAGATTTATATACTAAATTTGAATAATATATTCTTTCACCTAATTAACTATCCTTTCGCCAATTCTTGTTGCCTATATTTGTCGTTATCGAACTTTATATTTTAGTTACCCCATCTGCTTCCCTTTCAAGTCCCGAGTGACAAAAATGGTGTGAACTTGTCAATAGTCAAGGACTTATATTGCCTCTGCCAACTTGTCGAGTCTCAATACATACTTCTATCTTTTATAAGCTATCTTTTTAAGTAATTTGTATTGCATTGTGGTTATCATTGCTAGTTATTTATTTTGGGCCATCTCTAAATGTTTATTGTGTCCATCAACCTCTACATATTAAAGTTATAACTTGGTCAAATAGATGATTCTGGAAATTGTTTGCAGTAAGTTCCATTACTTGTTTTGGCATGACCATTAGTTAGTGGATGGCTTAAATGGCTAGTCCTTTTGCAGTTGTAGCAAAGACCCATAAACCTTCCAAATTCTCTCTGGTCTGGACTCCACATAGTGCAAGGGTATCAAATAATGATGGGAGTTCACTATGTTACCCGAAGGTCCGCCCGCAACTGTTTCCCTGGAAAAGAATGGCACACAAGAGAAGCTTTAAGTTGAACTCAGTTTCTTCCTACAGTAGTTCTTTATCTACAATTGGGTATAACTCTTGTTTTAGACTTTTAGTAGCTTCTTGTTTTTATCCTGTTGTCCAAGAAAATAAAAGAATACGTTTCTTTTGCAGAAGGAAAATGCTGCTATTGAGAAAGAGAAATACTGTTTATACACGGTCAATTAATGGATTTTCAATTCACAAATCAAAGGTGTTAAGCGTAGGTGGTTCTAGTTTGAAATGGTCAAAATCTATTGAAAGGCATTCAAGGAAAGCTAATGAGGTAAGGTGCATCATGTACTGGTGGACCGAGTTCTTACATCTATCGTTTACACTTCAAAACTGAAGTGATTGACTTCTGAATTAAAATGGCTTTTTTTGTTTGTAAAATTTTATGGTACTGTTTAATAGGAAGCTACTCTGGCAGTTGCTGAAGCTGAAAGAAAGAAAAGAGAACAAAATGGCACTGTTTCTAGGACAGGCAAAAAAGGTCTCTCATGCCACAAGGTTCATGGTACAGAAGTTCGGCGAGGTAGGCAAATTAACAGTACTTAGCGAATTAATGGCACTTTATCTAATGTGCATGATGTACGATTTTGAAAAGAATGCTTCAATGGTATGTTTCATGTGAATATTTGATACTTTAGGTGAACGAATATTCCGCATTGGTTCAGTGCGCTACAAAATGGATTCTTCTAGGCGTTCCCTTCAGAGGATATCAGGTTTCTCTTAATTTATCATATAGTGGATTTAAGGTCCTTTTTGTTTTCTTTTTCTTTTAAAAACTCCCAACATTTGTGTGCCGAATCAAACCTAATTGAGATTGAAGTTCTTATCGGAAAACGTTTACTTCCCTTTAAATGCTGCTTTCTGTTTCTTATGGTGTGATGACATATTTGTGCGTTGGAAACATTCTTACGAACCACTTTTGGGTATTGAAGGACCTTTGTTTTGCTGGCATACCTGTTGGTGCTTGCTTCATCTCATGAGGCCTGTGACATTTTGTGTTTTTTTTTTTTTTTTTTTTTTTTTTTAAAGAAAATTGGTTACAGTAACAAAAAAATCTGTACTAAATAACTTGCTTCTTTCAGTTTCTGATCAGCACCTACTGTCTGCACTGAAGCGGATGTCCATTTTCCCTTTTGATAAGTTTTTGTGCTGCTCTCTTAACTCTACCTACTTTCTGTTTAGATGATGCGTCGTCATGCTCTGCTAGTCAGCAATCAGAAAACAGTACCAAAAAGTCTTATGTCCCAAGGAGACTAGTCATCGGGAATGATGAGTATGTTAAGATTACCATATAAAACATAAACTTGACGGAATTACCTACAATATATAAAATTTAAATGAGCTCTGACATCTGCAGGTATGTTCGAATTGGCAATGGCAACCAGCTTGTTAGAGATCCAAAGAAGCGTACTCGTGTTTTGGCAAGTGAGAAAGTTCGTTGGAGTTTGCACACTGCAAGGTTACGGTTGGTTAAAAAGCGCAAATACTGTCAATTTTTCACAAGGTTTGGGAAATGCAACAAAGATGATGGAAAGTGTCCCTATATTCACGATCCCTCCAAAATTTCTGTATGCACAAAATTTCTCAAGGGTCTATGTTCAAATTCCAACTGCAAATTGACTCATAAGGTCCATCACTTGTCTGGTCAATTTGACATTCTGCTGGAGGTTGGCTCCTTGGTTAACATCTGACCTTTGATTGAATATGTTACAGGTGATTCCAGAACGAATGCCTGATTGTTCATACTTCCTGCAAGGTGTTTCCTTTCTCAATTATGCTTTTCTTTTTCTAATTTTAGATATGCAGATTCTGACAAAATTACTGGCAGGTTTGTGCACAAACGAAAATTGTCCTTATAGACACGTGCATGTGAATCCAAATGCCTCCACTTGCGAAGGATTTCTTAGGGGCTATTGTGCTGACGGTAATGAGGTAGTGCCTTATCATCTTGGAAATGCTATTTTGGTAATTATTTTGCATTTTATGCCACATCCTGTTTCATATCATGTTATGGAGATATATCTTTATATTCAATTTGTTTGGTTGGCTCATACTGGTCTTAATAATTAATTAATATTAGAATGGTTAAATCTGAGTTTTGTAAAATTAAGGTAACATTTTGTTCTAAACTTTTGAAAGAAAAAGAAGAGAATGTTTCACAACTTGTAGCCTCTGATATGCCTTCTCAATGTGTGCAAACCTTTGTAACCTGATTGTCTACCGTTGCACTGATATTTATTTTATTTTGATTCGCATGAATGTTTCCCACGAAATGACAACATTACTAGAATAGTCTCATGGTGTGTATGTGTGTCTCTATGTATATTCGTTTATATGGATTCACTTGAAATTCTTCAAAATGACTTGAATAGGCAGTTTTAATGATGATTATTATAAATTCTAACAAGTCTAGACTGTTTAACGTTTTATTTCTAGACCTAACTATAGTCGTTTGACCAAAGGAAAACCTTATTTATATTCTTCGCCACCAGTGCCTCTTCTTAGGAGGAAGTCCGATAAACTGATGATGATCCATCATTTTTGATATTTTCTTAGCTACCCCTCTTCTCTAATGCACACACAAACCACAACATTGAATAAGTGAAACGGAATGTATCTCTGCTCTCAGTGTCGGAAGAAGCACAGCTATGTCTGTCCGAATTTTGAAGCAACAGGGTCCTGCCCCCTAGGATCTACATGCAAGCTTCACCACCCCAAAAACCGAAGTAAGGCAAAGAAAAGCAAAAGGCCAATGGAACACAATACTGCTCGTGGGCGTTATTTTGGTATCGACATTTCAGAACCGAAAAGAATGGTGTCGAAAAGACAACAGGAGGTACTAGAGGAAGACAACATTTGCTTTGATGGGAAATTCTCTGATTACATTAGCCTTGGTGTTAGCGAAGATGAAGTGGGGGGACTTCATCAAGCGAATTGTGACGAAACAAGCTTTGGTGACAATGATTCGACAGATTTACAATCTGAAGATTTGGATGAGTTAATCAAACCCATTCGTATAATGAGTGAGTGTAAAATAACAGAATCATTTCTGGTTGCTGAATCTTCAAGTGGTAAGCATTTGGCCATCCAATAGAGGAATTGAAAATGTTGTATAGAGAGAGTGAGCAACCTTTTTATGTATTTTTAGCTTTCTGAGAAATATTTAGCATCCATCCATAGGCTTTCTTTTTTCTCTTTTGTTTAAAATTTGCATTTTTACAGCATAGTATATGTTGTCTTGTGTACCTTGTAACAAAACAGAAATGTAGAAATAAAAAATGACGAATTGGAGTTGAGCAATATATTTGACCATTGTCAGCAATTTTCTTTTCCAGAATCTTATGTTTTGGAAAATTTTAAATATTACTTATAAAATTTGCTGATGTCTCGAGCAATCCATGGGACTTTTAAATTGAAATGTATTATTAAATTTAAATAAAAAGTTCACCTTTAAATAACAATTCAAGAAGATGGGATCAACAATTTTCTCAAACTGAACTTACGGGAAATGGAAAATCAGTTGGACAGTGGAGGGATGCGACGTAGACCCATATGAAACTAACGGTATGCTAACTGGTAATCGGTCACCATTATTGGATGCGATGCGAATACAACATTCTCACTGATCTGCTTTCATCTCCTTTCTATCTAATTCACTTTTCATATTTGGCTAAGGCTCTATCAGTGCCTACCAAAGGAAGATGTTCCTGGCAAGGAACCTTCCCAATGTGTTTCTTCAACTGTGAAACATTGAATGTAGGATGGATGCGAGACCCTGGTGGAAGCTTCAAATGATAAGGCACCTGCCCCACTTTAGCTTCAACTGCAAAAGATCCAAAAACTTTGGGAGCCAACTTCTGATTCAGGATCCTTCTGACTGTAACCTGCCTGTAAGGTTGGAGCTTCAAATAGACATAGTCTCCCACTTGGAAGGACCTATCACTCCTCTTCTTGTCTGCACACTGCTTCATTCGATCTTGTGCTCTACTTAAGTGAAATTGAAGAAGCTTCCTTGCAACCTCACTTTGCTGTAAGCTTCTATCAACCTTATCCACAGTTGACAAACCAACTATATAAGGCAAGTGGTGGGGTGGACTTTGGCCATCTGGATGGCTGAATGGAAAGTGGTGTTGTACCACCATTCAACCAAGGGCAACCACAAGGCCCAATCCCTTAGGCTTTCACCACACATACACAACAAGTATCCCGCCAAACAACGGTTGATGACCTCTGTCTGACCATCATACTTTGGATGATAAGCTGTAGAGAGGTGTAGCTTAGTCCCAAGCCTTTTGAATAACTCTTGCCAGAATTGGTTGACAAAATTGTCTCGATTTGAAACAATGGTTTCTGGGGCTCCATGTAGTCTGTAGATGCCATTCAAATACTCCTAGTCCATTGACATGGCTGTAAAAGGATGTGATGGGGCAGCAAAATGACCATATTTGGTCAATCTAGCAATGATAACCAAAATGGTGTCCTTACCTCTTGAGCTGGGAAGACCCTCGATGAAATCCGTGCTCATTACTGTCCATGCTCGTTGGGAAATGGGCAAGGGCTAGAGTAAACCAGGAGAGGCAGAATAGTCATACTTGTACCTTCGACATGTGTCACATTCCCTTACCCACTACTTGACATCTTTAGATAAGTCTTTCTAATACACTAGGCTAGCCAACCTGTGCCTTATAGCATGCACGTCTGAGTGGCCCCTTACTGCACCAGTACGAAAATAATGGAACAATTCCTTCCTCAGGTCACCAAGAGCCCCAATCACCAACTTCCCTTTTCTTTTGAGAACCCTGTCATCCCATGAGTACTTGGGATGCAAAGAGGCCTGTTGCTGGATATCTGGGTAGATCTTTTGAAGCTTAGGATCCATTAGCCAAGTCTTGTGCCCTGCTCCAAAGGTCAGAAATGACTGTACTACCAGTGAGTTGTAACAACTGAGTTGCCTATTCTAGAGGCCTTCTTGAAAGAGCATCTGCCACTACATTCAGTGCTTCTTTCCTGTATGTGACCACAAAATCATACCCCAACATCTTAGCTACCCACCTTTGCTGGTAAAGGGTAATGGCCTATTTCTCATTCAAAAACTTGAGACTTTGGTGGTCAGTCTGGATCTGAAAACGCCTCCCAAGCAAGTATGGGTGCCACTTCACTGCCAAGAGGACTGCCAACATTTCTTTGTCATAACTGGAAAGGGCCTGATGTTTAAGTCCTAGGGCCTTGTTGAAAAAGGCTAAGGGCCTCCCTTTTTGGTGCAATACAACCCCTACACCATGAGCAAAGGCATCAGCATCAATGCAAAACTCAGCTAAGAAATCAAACAGAGCCAAAACTGGTGCTTGACAAATGGCCTGTTTAAGCTTCTAAAAGGCTTCACTAGCCAGATCAGTCCACTCCCAGGTCACATGCTTCTTCCACAACTAAGTTAAGGGTGTGGCAACAGTGTCATAATGTTGAATAAACCAACGGTAATAGCCAAAGAGACCCAAGAAACTCCTCAATTCTTTGGCACAAGTTGGAGTGGGCCACTTGAGAACACAATCAACCTGAGAAGTATCCATTGCCACTGACCCTTTAGTGATAACATGTCTAAGGTACTCGATTTCGGAAGCACCAAATCTACACTTGTTTTGCTTAGCATACAGTTTGTGTTCTCTTAACAACTGCAACACTACCCTCAAGTGTGATAAGTGATTTGACCATGTGACAGAATAAAGCAATATGTCATAAAAAAATACTAGCATTGACTTCCTGACCAATGGCTTGAAAATTGCATTCATCAGGGCCTGAAAGATCGAGGGAGCATTAGTCAACCCAAAAGACATGACTAAGAATTCATAGTGTCCTTCATGAGTTCAAAAATTTGTCTTGTGAATATATGGCTCCCACATACTGATTTGATGATACTCTGATCTTAAATCTAGCTTGGAGAAAAAGTGAGCTTGACCAAGCTCATCAAGCAGTTCCTCTATCACTGGAATAGGGAACTTGTCTTTGACAGTTAGCTCATTGAGCTGCCTGTAATCGACACATAGCCTCCGGCTCCCATCTTTCTTCTAAACCATTATAATGGGAGAGGCAAAAGAGCTGTTGTTGTCTTGGATAATGCCAGCCTGAAGCATTTTTTGGATTAGTTTCTCTATCTCAGTCTTCTACACAGTTGGATAATGATAGGGCCGGATTTTTGCCACTTTGGTTTCATCTTTTAAAGGGACTCTGTGATCCTACAGCCTACGGGGCGGAAAACATTGAAGGACTTGGGAAATATCAGCATAATCTTCCAAGAGTAGTTGCAACTCCCCATTAGGAACATTGGTAGGCAGTGTCAAAGTTGTCTGCTCATTGGTAGCAATAAGCAAGGTACAGGGACCTTAGGCATTTAGAGAGAAATACATAGGTGACTGAGAAGCTGAAAGAATGTGGATGGATCCGGGTTGGATCCCATGTAAGATGCAAGGGTTGCTCTGATGGTGGAAATGCATGGTCAGAGATGCAAAGTTCTAGACAATTGATCCCAATGAAAAATACCGTTAGATGCCTAAAACAAGGTCACAACCTCTCAAAGGTAGGATCATAAAGTCAGTGGTAAATTGATTACCCTGAGCACTCCAGGATACCCCTCTACAATGTCCGTTTGTCAATAAACACCCACCATTAGCCACAATCACCTTGAGTTTGTCAGTAGGATCCACAGACAAGTTTAGTCTCCTCACCAGTTCAACATTCATAAAGTTGTGGGTACTATTAGAATCAACCAATATTATAGCTCAGGTGTCACCAAGTTGAGTTGCTAGTCTCATGGTGTTATGACCTTAAGACCCTTGTATAACATGTGGTGACAACACAGGTGTAGTAGGAGGGTCTCTTTCTGGCTCTGTATGCTCGAGAGATTCCTGGCAGTCTTGGAATTCCTCACCATCCCCTTCAATCTGAGGCTCCAGCAACAACTGGTACAGTTGAGGCTTCATACACTTATGGCCAGGACTATACTTAGCTCTACACCAAAAACAAAGTCCTTTCCTCTTTTCTTCCATTTCAACTTGAGAAAGGGTCTTGGTTGGCGGTTTCTGTCCACTTGAGCCTGGATTTTGGTGAGTACTCAAATTGGGAGAGAGAGTTGATTGAGTCTTGGCAGGAAACAAGGGTGGTGGATGAGGTTGTACTCCACTTCCCACTGGGCCCAACCGTTTACCAGTATTGACCAAGATTGACTCAACTTGCCTAGCTATCATACATCGTTCTACTAGATCCTTAGGCTTAAACAAATTCAAGTACTGACCAATTTCAAGCTTAAGATTGCTAATAAAGATGCTCAATGCATAATTTTCAGGTAAATTGAGGTGGTTCAACAAACTTACAAACTCATCATGGTATTGATCAACAGAGTTCACCTGCTTCAAAGAGACTAGATCTGCCATAGGGTCTCTGAAGGAGTTAGATGCAAACCAGTCCTTCAAGCTACGAGAGTAACTATCCCATGTCAGCAAATGAAAACCCCCTTGCCTCTGAGTGTAAAAGTGGTGCCAGTCGAAATCCTTCCCCTTCAAATGAAGCATTTAGTGCGAACCTTAACAATGTCAACTACTCCCTCAGCCTCGAAATACCGGTCGAGTTTTGAACACCAACCTCGATAGTCTGTACCATCAAAATTGGGACAGTCTAGTTTATGAGAACGAACTTGACTCTCCAAGTATCCACCACGGATAGGAGTTCCTAAACTTCCCAGTTCCACCATTGGTTAAACCATCATAGTATCTCTTGGTGGGAACCCAGAAGGAGGGCTTTCCAAGATACCCTTGCCTTATCCTGAGATGATCCCACAATAGTTGTAAAAGACAGGTGCCCCAAGTACTGCTCAAATAAGCTCTGCAACTCAGACTTAATCTCGTCTTGTACACCATCACGGAGCTCATTCATTCGACTGTCAAACTTGGTATCATCTGTGTCAGCTCCACCTGAAGCTGAGCTATCTCTTGCTGTAAGTGCCCAACCTCCCTTTGAAGCCTAGTGGAGATCCCATTGTCGGCCATAGAGAATTACCTGGCTCTGATACTCTTATTACGAGCAATCAAGAAGAAGAAGATAACAAAAAAGAGAGGAAAGAAACGAGAGAAATGGGAAAGAAACAAAATTTGATTAACAACCTGAAAATTAGCATGCTTTTCGTCCTCCTCCATTCAACTTAAAAATGAAATAACTAACAGCTTTCATGACTGTTACAGCAGCTGGCAAAACAGTTGTGGCAGTGCCAAAAAACTAAAACTTACCATTTTAACCATTTAAATCCCCATAAACGCAGCGTATTAAACAGTAAGACAACGGTAATAACAACAAACTACAAAATTATAAAAGCTTCCATATCAAGAATCTCCACCTCCTTCATCCAGATCAGGTTTTGCATGTCCTAAATTCCGTTCATCCTTTGTAAAAGAAATTACTCGTTCATCCGGATCACGTATGAGTATACTCTGTTTGTTGTTTTGGAAGATAGAGTTGGCGAAGATGTTGTTAGTTTTGGCGGAGAGCCATTTTTTTCAGCATTGGCCGGAGCCTGTGGCCGATGACGAATGAAAGAAAGCCTTTTTGGTTCAGGTCTCTATTATTATTTTAAAACTGTGAAACTCTACAGTATCCCAATGTGATCTTTAGAAAAATCTTTTAATTATCGAAATGAGAGATCTATTTATCTTTTGCTAAATTCAGTTAAACCATGGATGAAAAGAAAACTAATTAAGAGCATGAAAGGAGTGTTTTCGTTCCCTCTGCTGTTTTCGATATGATTGAATTGTGTTTCAGTGATCTTAATATTATATATCTTAGAGCTTAGTCTTGAACTTTTTCTTTTCAAGGTTGCTAAGCTCAATTCAAGCTATCCTACGTTGGAAAAGAAATTCAAGAAAACTTTTCAACATTTTGGACTTATGGTGAAAATACCCCCGAAGCTTTTACTGGTAAAAAAATGATGGTTGATGTTAAAACATTTCATCTTTTTTCAACTGTCCAACTCGACTAAAAATAATGGAAAATCAATCCAATAAACACTGAGACAAGATGATAGATAAAAACGACAAACTCCCTTACAATTGTCACAACAATAGCTAAGTAAGCAGTGCCACACCCCAACACGTGTTTTCCTCTTCCTCAACCTCACTGCATGTAACGGCACCGCATATGTTTAGCTTCCTTCATCTTATCACTCATTATTTCCTTCCTCTCTCTTTCAGGAATTTTAACAATCATTTCTTCTTCACCTACAGAAATCATACGACATTGATGATGGACTTAGTGACTTCGTTTCTGAACTTAGTGGTGCCCCCTGCCACCATGATGATGCTGGCCTTTTCATGGCCAGCCTTGTGCTTTATCAATGCATGTGAATGGGTTTACAACACCTTATATACTATTGAGGATATGGAGGGCAAAGTTGTCATAATCACCGGTGCTTCTTCTGGTATTGGAGAGGTAAACATATTTATGTTGCTCTGAATTTTTTTTTTATCTTTAAATATCCTTTTCCGTACATATTTAGACTTATAAACATGAGGTTAGCTTTTTATTTATTTATTTATCTTTAAATATTCCATTCCAAGTACCTTTCAAAGGTGTTGGGATATCCTTCAAGTGCATAAAATTTTTTAAAAAATTATATAAAAAATTTGACCATACTTGGATCTTGTAGACTTGTACATATTTAGATCATATCTAACAGGATACCTTCAAAGTTATGGAGATACTCTCCAAATACGTAAAAAAGAACACCTAGAAAAGTTATACCCAATTGTTGGTGATTTGAACACAATTTTAATGGTTGATCGGGAGATTTTAAGTGAAAGAAGAGAAAGGGAGCTTTTAGAGAGAAAATAATTGAACACTTGATGTATATATTGAATACGTACAGCACTTATATAGTAGTCTTCACAACAAAAAAATCAAAAATAAGCCTAAAAATCAGCAAATAAAATGGAAACTAAACTCCTAAAATAAAGAAGACTTATTCAAATTCAATAACAGCACTAAGTGGCAGCAATCTAAGCATGTAATCTCAACACTCCTCCTTGTTTAGATGCTGCAAACTCCAAGCTTTTTCCTGAAATTTTCAAACTTGCTAAGTGGCAGAGGTTTGGTAAAGATTTTTGATCTTCAGATTTACAATAACAAAGAGACATATCGCCATTCTTTTGAACTTCTCGAACAAAGTATAACTTGATGTTGAAATGCTTTTACTTAAAAAACCTTCAGGTTGCTCGATAAAAATTTCTTCTTGCAAGACTCCATTCAAGAATGCAGATTTAACATCTAATTGGAATACTTTCCAATTTTTTTTTTTTTTGAGCAGCAAGAGCAAGCAACAATCTTACAGTGTCAAGCCTGGCAATAGGTGCAAATGTTTCTGAATAGTCAACTCCAAAGACTTGTGCATATCCCTTCACAACAAGTCTTGCTTTGAATTTGTTGACTGAACCATCAGGATTTGGTTCTAAACACCCATCTTACTCCAATTACCTTCCTGTCTAGGGGTCGATCAACCAGCTCCCATGTTTTGTTTTTCTCTATCATCGAAAGCTCCTCCTGCATTGCAACCATCCAATGTTGACTGCTTTTTGCATCATCGAACCCTGCAGGCTCACAAATAGCTACATTACAGCTTTGATAAATATCAGATAGCAGCCTTGTGCCTCTGACAGGTGTATCATCAGTCAAAACATCTTGGTCTTCGTCTTCAGGTTCTTCTGACATGCTGCCAATGATAAAATTATTTGGTGCACTAGAAATCTGGTCCACCTTGGTCGAATCTTCCCAGTTCCATTGCTCATTTTCAACAAAATGAACATCACGACTCACAATAACACTTCCAGTGTGTGGTTGAAAGACCCTATAAGCTTTAGATATAGTGCTATACCCAACAAATATGCCAACTTCTGCCTTTTTGTCAAGCTTGTCACCATCAATGTCTGTGAGTCCTTCAACCAGCTTCTTCAACTGCATCTGAAGCAATCCTCGATGATGAAAGTGCCCTAGTCTTTTGTGCCAAGTCTCAGTGGCACTGGCTCTGCAATTAAAGGCCGCTTGCTCCTTCTCCTTTGGATCAAGAGCAAAGCTTTTTCCCTTCATTTTGACATTGAACAAGTCTTTGCCACTAACATCTCTGATCAAGTACTGCTTATTCTCAAATAGCACTTTATAGCCTTTATCCAGTAACTGACCAACACTTAAGAGACTTTGATCAATTTAGGTACAAACAAAACATCTGAAATGAACTTTGTACCTTTATAGCTTGTTATAGCTACTGTGCCTTTTCCCTTAACCTCCAGGTGTTCTCCATTTCCGACCCTCACTCTCTTGATTTCAGTGTTTCTTATCTCCTCGAAGAGCTCTTTGTTATATGTCATGTGATTTGTGCACCCACTATCAATCAACCAGCTCTTACTTGATTCTCTGCCTGAGAAACAAGTGGCCACGAACAATAGATCTTCTTCTTCTTGATCAGCCACCTGTGCATCTACTTCTTGCACTTGACCTTTGACTTTGCAAATCACAGCTTCATGTCCAAGTTGATTGCATTTGGAGCATTTGGCATCCGGTCTTCTCCAACACTTGAATGGTGGATGACCTTTCTTCTCACAATAGTGACAAGGTGGGTAGGATTTCTTGGCACCTTCACCTTTGCTCTTCTGATAATTGCCTGATGATCCTCCACTTGTCGACTGGTTTTTGAAAGTTTTCTTCTTTTTATACCTGCCGTTGTCTTGATGCTTGGCAGGTAAGGCACCTTCAATCACCCCTTCTTGCCTTATAGACCTTCTTTGCTCTTGTGCTTGTAAAGCATTCAAGAGCTCTGCAAGAGAAATTTTTGACAGATCCTTGGTGTTTTCCAGAGTAGTAATGGTGGCTTCAAACTTCTCTAGAACAGTGACCAGCAGCTTTTCCACGATTCTAGAGTCGCTTAACTCAGAACCAAGCAATCTCACCTTGTTGGCAATGCTGAGGAGTTTATCAAAATATTCTTTCACTGACTCAGACTCCTTCATCTTCTGCAACTCAAAATCCCTGATCAGATTCAGGACTTTCATTCCACGAATCCTCTCATCTCCTGCATACTCAGCCTTGAGGTAATCCTGCATTTCCTTTTGATTTCAGGGGACATTATTCGATGTGAAGATCATTTGAGATACTGTTTGCAAATAGGCAAGCTTTTGCCTTTGATTTTCTTGTCTTCTTCTCCTTCGTGCTTTAATCGTGCCCACAGAGGATTTCTTTGGAAGTGGAGGACCGGATAATCCTCTCTACACTTCCCAAAGACCCAAAACCTCCAGGTAAGTCTCCATACGAACTGCCCACATCTGATAATTGTCTCCATCGAAGACTGGTGGTGCAGCAACTGAAAAACTTGATTCTCCTTCCATTTTAAACAAATAACCTCACAGATCCCTTAAGAAGATAGCTCTGATTACCAAATTGTTGGTGATTTGAACACAACTTTAATGGTTGATCGGGAGATTTTAAGTGAAAGAAGAGAAAGGGAGCTTTTAGAGAGAAAATAATTGAAGACTTGATGTATATATTGAATACGTACAGCACTTATATAGTAGTCTTCACAACCAAAAAATCAAAAATAAGCCTAAAAATCAGCAAATAAAATGGAAACTAAAGACTTATTCAAATTCAATAACAGTAAAACTAAGTGGCAGCAATCTAAGCATGTAATCTCAACACCCATATCATGTTAACACAAAATCACATCATATACGATATATGTGTCTACTTCATCATTGCCATATTAACCTTTTGAGTCCAATACCATGAAGTATTGTGTTGCTACAAATGGTTTATAAATATTGCAGCAAATTGCATATGAATATGCAAAGCGGAGGGCTAATCTTGTGTTGGTTGCGCGGAGAGAACAACGGCTTCGAGCAATTAGTGAGAAAGCCAGATATCTTGGCGCAAACAGTGCCATTGTAATTGCTGCAGATGTTGTTAAGGAAGAAGATTGTAGGAGATTTGTTAATGAAACTGTAAACTTCTATGGGCGTGGTAAGTCCCATTCTTCTCTCTCTTTTTTATTTTTTATTACAGTCTACGATATGGTTGTTTAGCATTTAACTCCGATAATCATTGATGTTCTGATCATGTCTCAAAGTCCTTTGCATAAAACGCAATTATTTGCAAAAATATGTGTGGTAAAAAGCAACTAGCAATTATGTTTCTCAAACTCGGGTGTGGGTTAATATTGGAAATGGTATGTTTATTTCTTGTTTTTCAAAATTGCACGTATTTGGAGTCTTTTAAAGGATTATATCTTTATATTTTTTACGTCTATAAGTAATATCAACTGTTAAGAACCATTTTGGTATTACCACGTACATTTCCTTAACTACATCAAGCTCGAACCATTTTGGTAGTCATTCTGTTGTTGCTTCTGACACTTTACTCAATCTGCAGTGGATCATCTGGTGAATGCGGCGAGTTTGGGACATACCTTCTACTTCGATGAAGTTACAGACTCCTCAGTGTTTCCTATTTTGTTGGTAAGGCTTATAGCTGCCCTAGTATGATCTTGAGGAGGTTTTTTTGTTCCCTAATTATTTTTTCTTTCTGAACTAGTATTAAGGTATTATCGGTTTTGTTAATTTTCAGGACATAAACTTTTGGGGAAATGTTTATCCTACGTTTGTCGCTCTTCCATACCTACATCAGAGTAATGGCCGAGTCATTGTGAATGCATCGGTGGAGAACTGGTTACCGTTACCAAGAATGAGTTTGTATGCTGTGAGTATTCATATAAATTTACTACTGCATCATCATCATATTCAAATATCAAGATTATGGTCATTTTGGTGGCTTAATAGGTAGAATTGTCAATTCTAATCTGAATCTACTTGAACCCGAACCTGACCCAAAAGCCAACTCGACATGTCTGATTGACAGGCCATGTACCATATAAGCAATCCATATTCAATACTGATGTGGACCGACATAGCTGTTTGTTCTAAAGAATGACTCTTCAATTTTTTTGTTGTAATGAATTACTTTTTCAATTTTTGTGAACTATTAAGTTTTATTTATGCAGAAAGATATATACAATCATTGACGCATTGGTTTGAACTTTTAACTCTTCCTTTTTATGAGTATGACCCTGACCCTTTTTCGTATTTGTGGTAGGCTGCAAAAGCTGCTCTTGTGAATTTCTATGAGACCCTCAGACTTGAAGTAAATAATGATGTTGGGATAACGATTGCTACACATGGATGGATAGGAGGCGAAATGACAAGAGGAAAGTTTATGCTTGAAGAGGGAGCCGAGATGCAATGGAAGGAAGAACGAGAAGTAAGTACTAAGTAATTAGCTGCAATATATCTTGGAAGTTCACATGATATCGAGGTCTTCTATAATGTAATTCAGGTAAAAACCGAATTAATTGACTAAACCGAATTAGTTTAGTTAATTGGTTGGTGATCAAATAATTCCACTTTAAATTAAGGCAGTGAGAAGTGTAACATTCCTCAGCTTGAAAAGGATAGGGAAAAACGAAAAGTGGGCATGTAATACTGCTGCGGATCCATTTCCGCTGACCGGTCTCACATCACATTTATTGCAATTTTGATTGTAGCCGTAGAGGAATATCATATTGGAATAGTGGCAACCTAGATAATGCATTGACTTGCATGTACTAATTTGTTGCAGGTACAAGCAAGTGGTGGACCTGTGGAAGAATTTGCGAGGCTGATCGTTTCAGGGGCATGCCGGGGCGATGCTTATGTCAAGTACCCGAGTTGGCACGACACATTCCTCCTCTTTAGGGTATTCGCACCCAATGTACTTAACTGGAGTTTCCGACTCCTGCTGTCGACTCATGGTACAAGAAGAACATCAATGGTGGGTGTTGGGAAACCGATAACCGAAGGTGGCACAGGCAGGTATATAATGGAGACCACTTCTCCTAGGAAGCTTCCTGCTGGTCCGATAACCTTTTCGAAGACGGAGTAGTGGCATCCATGGCTGCTATGTCTTTGAATTGCACTTTGCTGGCTTTTTATTTAGTTTGTAGCTACTGTTAATTTGGCACATACTTTGGTACAATAATAAGTGTTCGATCAGATCAGGAAAACTTGGCCACCGGTTAGTAGAATAAGCCTTGAGCATATATATGCTTCTAGTGTATGTATGTATGTACGTATAGAAATACTTGATATTGTTTCTTAATTGCTTTTTCAGTTGTTGCCCTGAAATTGGACGATTTTTTTCGACATGGTCATTTTTAAAAAAATAAATATAAAGTACATAAGTTTTGAAGTAGAGTCGTTAATTGAGCTAGTTTCTACTAAAGGGAATCTAAGGTGTTCTAGCAATCATGCATTACGAAATATTGACCTCAAAGCACCTTTTCTGCTTTATGTCTTGTATAAATTATGCCACTCAACTTTTAAAACTATGCAAGTTTTTTTTTTTTTTGAAAGGGTTGTCCTTATTTTTTAACTTTAGTTTGAGACAGGGGAAACATTTTTTTTTATATTCAATATTTTTATGAATTTTTATAATTTTAGAGATTAAAGTATAATTTTTTTATTAATTTAAATTTTTTAAAATAGCTAAATAGTAATTTTTTAAAATATAATTTTATTTTTATTAATTTAAATTTTTTTAAAAGATCTAAATAGTAATTTTTCATTTAAGTGCTACTCCTCTGGATTAAAATAAATAAATAATAAAAAGGAGTTTTTCTATACATAACTAAAAAAAAAGGTGAAAAGAACATTTTTTCGATTAAATTAAATTTTTTTTTTAAAATGGGAGCAAGTGATGAATTCAGAATAAATAAAGGGTAAGGAAATAATTCTTAGAACTTTAATTACCCTAAAAACCCGAGTGAAGTGCAGCACCTCTTACTCAGATTGATGACAATTTCAAATATATCACGTGTAGATGTCTAGGGACATCATTTTATGTACAGTCACTTAATAACATGTTTAATCAACTGATTATCACATTTAAAACTACCCAAAACATCAAACACAAAAATTAAGCACTTTTGAGTCCATTTGCAGCACTTTGACCCTAAATAAAACAGAGATATGAATACCAAAGTGCTGAGTATCAATAGCTAAATGTGGGATCTACAATCGAGCCTAAAAATAATACATATATTCGCCCCAAACATTTTCATATCAAATCAGTACATACCCAATTCTTCAAAATCAATATAACGATACATGGTGATTTTCGAGACTGATAATGCCAGTCTGATCAACCGCTTTAATAAAAGAAACATTGATTTGACAACTACGAGCCATTATATGCGGCATTTGTCTGAGCAGACTAACTCTTTTATTTTTTTCATGTTTAAATTGGTCCCTAAAACGATACATTTAATCTTTAATTTATCATACGCTCAAATCCAAAATAAAAAATATATATCAAGTTTCATACCCATTTTCATCCAAAGTATTCCAAAACATTATATAGTCTCTATCATTCATATCAAATTAAGCTCATCCTATGAACATAACATCTAAAATTCATAGATACATAGTCAATAGATTCTTAGAAAGATAATGTGATCCAACAAAAAAATGTCAAAATAATACTGATATTTAATCAACTCCTCTAAAATTAATAATTTATTCTTATCCAGTTTCTCACAAAATCTATTCCGTACTTTCTTGGAGTAATGTCATTTTCATCATTGATAATTTTTAGCATGCTACACAAAGGCTCTACTTCAAGCAGCAATACATTCTCTGTGTGGAAATTTAATTTAGCATCCAGAAATCTAGGAACCAGAATTTTCAGACTATTTAAGTAAATTGGCTATACAGCACCAAGTTCTCAATGAATTATATTTATATTGACAATCATTTGTGAATGTTGATTCAAAATGACATTAATTGCAAAAAAATACTAAAAATTCTCTAAATAAACAAATGAAGAAATATCGATTTATTTTCTTCAATATGAGAATATTTTCTTCTTCAAATATATCCTTACAAAAGTAAACACCATTTGGTCATGAGTTAAGAATCCAGACCAGCTACTTAGTTGAAAATGTAAATTGATTTTTTTTTAAAAGCTTTAAAAAAAAATTCAAATTATTATATTTAACTTTTAGTTGCCTCCCCAAATTCTATATTATAAATAAAATATAACTCTATTTTCTAATTACTATTAAAATTTAAAATATATCAAAAACTTATTTTCATCTTAATAAAATATTAGCATGTTACGTCCCTTTTGGACATTTTTTACGTAAAATTCTTCTCTCCTTTTCTTTTTCTTCATATTTTATTCGAAAACTACAATTCCGGCTACAATGGCTTCCGCGACGGCCGATTCTTCGGCGAAGATTCTCTCCGACCTCAACATCAACGCCGGAGATTGGCCTCCTAATCTCGTCAAGAATCTTCACCTCCTTCATCCGGATCAGGTTTTGCATTACCTAAATTCCGGTTTATTTTTATTTTTTTGTAAAAAATTATTAGTATGTATATATATATATACGCACTAGTGTAAGTATACTCTGTTTTTTTTTTTTTTTTTTTTTGGCAGATAGAGTTGGCGAAGATGTTGTTAGATTTGAGGCAGAGCCATTTGTTTCAGCATTGGCCGGAGCCTGGCGTCGAGGATGAAGGAAAGAAAGCCTTTTTCGCTCAGGTCTCTGTTATTATTATTTTAAAACCATGGAACTCTACAGTGTTCTAATGTGATCAATTTTTTTAAAAAAGAAAATAGGGAAGTTGGAGATTTATTTATCTTTGCTAAATTCAGTTAACTTATGGATGAAAAGAAAGCTTAAGGGCATGAAAGGAGTGTTTTTTAAAGAAAAAAATCCATGTCCTCTGTTGTTTTTGATATGATATGATTGATTGTGTTTCAGTGATTTTAATACTATATATCATAGAGCTTAGTATTGAACCTTTTTGCATTTAGGTTGCTAAGCTCAATTCAAGCTATCCTGGGGGTTTGGCATCCTATGTTAAAAATGCTAAGGAGCTCTTAGCGGACTCAAAAGAAGGGAAGAACCCATATGATGGCTTTACACCTTCGGTAAGGAATTTAGTCTTTCACTTTGTAACTTGTATTTATTATTCACATTTTTAAATTGTTGTACTAAGTTACATGATTCATATTAATGTAAATTGAATTGGAATTAAGTTTTCTGTACCCTGAGTCACATTCTTTCCAGTTTTCTCTGCAACTTTGTCTTAAATACAGTGAATTTATTTTGCAGGTTCCAACCGGAGAAGTTCTTTCTCTTGGTGATGATAATTTCATCAGATTTGAGGAGGCTGGTATCAAAGAAGCCCAAGATGCAGCATTTGTTCTTGTTGCAGGTGGCCTTGGTGAACGTCTTGGATATAATGGAATTAAGGTAGATAACCTATAAACTTGCAGTTAATATTTTTATCCTGTTAATTTCAATTATTTGGTTTCATAAGAGCTACACAAGTCTAAAAAGTTTAAATATGTTTGATAGATACTTTTGTGTTTAAGTGTTGGTTCCCATGGCTCATGCTTTTCTGCGTTAGAGAGATATTGGATTGATGCTTCTTTCCTTTTTTTAAGGATGGTTATCATATTTTATGTTGGACTTGTTAAACCCGTTCAAACGTCGAGGAGCTAAATATTTGACTAGATACCTTGTATACCTTGTAGGTAGCACTTCCAGCAGAGACCACAACAGAAACATGTTTCTTACAACTCTACATTGAGTCTATTCTGGCTCTTCAGGAAGCTAGCAGTAGGCTTTCGCAAGGTTTGTGTGGCTTCTCATTATTTTAGGAGGCATTACACTTTCAATATCCATTTTATAAAATTTGCTCCTCCACGTGATGAAGAAGGATCAAGAGGTATTGTTCTTCTGTATTATGAATGGAAGAAGCCGATGGGAGATTACTGAGCGTTAAATAGGCCATTTTTTACATGGGAAATGTTTAATAGAATGAACAAGTCGAAAAGAGCTCCGAAAGTACACTATAATGAGGTTCCATAGAATCGACCTCTTACAATAGTTCCTAGGGATAAGAAAGGCACAACAGATATCTGTTTAAAGTTATAGTTTATGTAATGAGCTCGGTGCAATTGCCTAAGTCACCTGAGCCTAATAAATACTTTGTAAACAACCTCTCTGGTCTAGAAAGTAGTGTTGCGTCATAGACATCACATTTTCCTACGAAAAAAAATAGTCCAACCTCCAACCATTTAGAAAAATATTCCACTGTTTATTGCATCGTACAACTTGTTAGTTCTCTTTATCTCTTAAGTTTGTTTCTCTTTCCCTCTTCTCTCAATTTTTAGGCGCATGTCAAAAGGAGATTCCTTTTGTTATCATGACTTCGGATGACACACACGGCCGTACTATGGACCTTTTAGAATCAAATTCTTATTTTGGGATGAAACCTACTCAAGTTAAACTTCTTAAGCAAGTATGTAATCACTTCTTATGTGTTCTTTTTGAGAGCTTTTGTTTAGTTCTTTTACATGAAGTGTCATATCATCAGGAGAAAGTTGCTTGCTTAGATGATAATGATGCTAGGCTTGCTTTGGACCCTCATGACAAATACAAAATTCAGGTAATCATCATAATGCAGTATACAAAAGCAACATAAAACTGAGAGGTCCTTTTCCTTAAGTTTTTTCTGGTTTTGTCTTGTCAGACAAAACCTGATGGCCATGGTGATGTGCACTCACTTCTATATTCAAGCGGCCTTCTGAAAATCTGGTACGTCTCATATGCTTTTATTGCTTCTAAAATCTGGATTCCAGATTTTTTATGTTTATATATTACCAGCTGCCATTATTTTATATCTTTGTGGCATGGGAACTCCTTATATGATGATATTTGTGTCTGTCCTTGCCCTTGCCTCTCTTTAACAGGTGCTAATAAAAATTTGTTTTCTAGTCCCTTAATAACAATGGAAGAAGCTGACAATATCCATGCAAATATGATAGTAATTTAGCTGCCATACACTTATATCTATTTTCTAACTCTCCTTGATCTTAATTGTCTTGACATTTATCTGCTCTGCATCAGTCACATTGCATAAAATGTCAACTGGCCCTTTTTGGAAATTGATTTAATGCATAATTTCTTATATTTAGTGTCAATACTTTTTTCTAGGCATGATGCTGGTTTGAGGTGGGTTCTCTTTTTCCAAGACACAAATGGACTTCTATTCAAGGTTAACCGCTAGAATTTCCATCATTTCATGGTTATTTTTTTTTGTTGTGAATAAAATTTTTACCATTTCAATGTAGGCCATTCCAGCTGCACTCGGAGTCAGTGCTACTAAACAATACCATGTCAATTCTCTTGCTGTTCAACGAAAAGCAAAAGAAGCCATTGGAGGAATTACCAGACTCACTCACAGTGATGGTATTTATATATGAAACTCCTCTAATTATTGGAAACTAGAACTGCCAATGGCGTGTCAACATTTGCTTGTGGACCTATTGTAGACCAGAAAAGTTCGTTCTCTTGCTAAACATACAAGATCTTCGTATTTTCCTCCTCCATACAAGCCTTCTCACCCTTTTGCTTTGATCCATAGTGATATTTGGGGCCCTTCTCAGGTGAAGAATGCTGATCATAGTAAGTGGTTTATCACTTTCATTGACGATCACAGTCGGATAACTTGGACTTATTTGCTAAAAGACAAATCTGAAACTGCTAATATTTTTGCCCAATTTTATAACATGGTTCTCACTCAGTTTGAGGCTAAAATCCAGCTCTTTAAATCTGATAATGGCAGTGAATTTTTTGCTAGGTCTTTGGGTAATTTTTTCAGGGACAAGGGCATAGTTCAGCTTAGTTCTTGTGTTGGAACCCCACAACAGAACGGCATTGCCGAAAGGAAAAATAGGCATCTCCTAGAAGTTACTCGTTCCCTTCTATTTACTACCAATGTTCCTAAATATCTGTGGGGGGAAGCCTTATTAACGACTACCTATTTAATCAACCGAATGCCTAGTAAGGTTTTAAAATTTCAAACACCTCAATCTATATTTTTGCAGCACTTTTCTCATTTTAAGCCTATCTCCTCAATTTTGCCTCTTAAAATCTTTGGCTGCATAGTTTTTATCCAAAATATTGCTCCTCATAAGTCCAAGCTAGACCCTAAGTCCTTAAAATGTGTACTGGTTGGATATTCTTCACTTAAGAAGGGATACAAATGCTTTCATCCTCCTTCTAAACGATTTTTTACCACTATGGTTATCATTTTTTATGAACAGGATCCCTATTTCAAACAGGCTGAAATTTAGGGGGAGACATGGAGTGATTTTCAGCCCAATCAGGTATCTTCTAATTTCCATTCTCAACCTTCAAAATTGCCACCAATTTTACCTTTACCTATAGATTTGTCACCTATAACTATTCCGATTAATTCTCCTGTTATACCTATCACTACCTCATCCACACCTACTTTAAACACCCCTCCTGAAAATACACCTACTCCTATTGAAAATCTTCAAACAAACACCACCACCCAAATAGCTTCGTGTCTACACAAGAAAAAGAAAAATATCCCCGAGACTGCTTTTGCAATCGATTCTTGCCGAGAATTGGATTTGGGTCCACTACGGAATGGAAGAAGAAATCACTAAGTCCCCTACTCTAGATGACTTACCTATTGCTATTAGAAAAGGGGTTAGACAATGCACCAAGCATCCTATTGAAAAATTTCTTTGGCTATAATTCTTTGATGCCTTCTTTTCAAGCATTTACAGCAACCTTGGATAAAGAACAGATTCCCACAAGCATAGTTGAAGCTCTAAAGGATCCTAAATGGAGAAGGGTGTTGAAGAGGAAATTGGTGCACTAGAGAAAAATGCTACTTGGGCGATTCTGCAGACCTTCCTCAAGGAAAAAGGGTTGTTGGTCAGTAAATGGATCTTTCTTTGTAAAGTACAACTCCAATGGAAGCATTCCAATGATACAAAGCTAGACTGGTGGCTAGAGGCTTTACGCAAACGTATGGGATAGATTTCACGAAACATTTGCACCCGTGGCAAAGCTTAACACTTTTCGAGTACTCTAAGTTTGGTCTGTAAATTGCGATTGGCAATTACATCAACTTGATGTAAAAATGCATTTCTTAATGGCATGCTAGAGGAAGAAGTTTACATGAAATTGCCACACGCTTAAAGTCCATTGAAGGAACCAACAAGGCGTGCAAGCTCAACAGTCTCTATATGGGCTAAAACAATCACTCGAGCTTGGTTCGAGAGGTTCACTAAAGTCATTAAAAAAACGGCTACAAGCAAGTCCCTTGCCGATCATACACTTTTCATCAAGGTAACTTCTACTGAGATAAGAAAGCTATCCTAATTGTGTATGTTGATGACATAATTTTTACTGGAGATGATGAGGAAGAAATTAGCAATTTGAAGAAGTCATTAAGCAGGAATTCGAAATCAAGGACTTGGGAAAGTTAAGATATTTCCTATGAATGGAGGTGGCAAGATCAAAAAAAGGACTTGTGATCAATCAAAGAAAGTATGTACTTGATTTACTCAAAGAAACTGGTTTTCTTGGTTGTAAGCCGGTGATACACCAATGGAGGCAAATTTAAGATTCAACAAAGAAGATGGGTCTTTAGTAGACAGAGAGAAATTTCAGAGATTAGTTGGGAAACTTATTTACTTATCCTCGATGAGGTCGGATATAGCCTTTCTGGAAATGTGATAAGTCAACACATGACTAATCCTAATGAAGAGCATATATAAAGAAAGAAAAATGAATTCTCAAGTACTTGAAGAAAACTGCAGACACGGCTTAATGTTCAAGAAAACACAAGACAGAATCTGTTAAAATTTTTTACAAACTCTAGTTGGGCGGGAGACCTCACTGAAAGAAGATCCACTAGTGGCTCTTTGTACTTTTGTTTGGGGTAACCTTACAACTTGGAGAAGTAAAAACAATCTGTTGTTTGTTTCAAAGTAGTAGTGCTTGAAGTGAATTTAGAGTACTAGCTTTGGGAATATGCGAAGGAATTTGGCTACTTAAATTACTAAAAGAACTTGGCACTAATCGGGAGGATCACTTTGAAGTCTTGTGTGATAATCAATCTGCTATTCAGATTGCCAAGAATCCAAATCCAACATGACCGAACAAAGCATGTGGAGATTGATGAGGCATTTTATTGCTGGCCAAGTCAACAAAAAGGACAGCCACTCTTTCCTACATTCCTTGAAAAGGACAAATTGCAGACATTCTTACTAAGGCTTTGCCAAAGCTTTGCATTTCGATAAATTCTATTCAAGTCGGGATTATACAATGTATATTCTCAAACTTGAGAGGGTGTAGGAATTATAGAAATATATTAAATGTTTTCTACTGAGATAGATAAATCTTATTTAGGTAGATAAATCTTAGAATAAATCATTTGAGATATTCTAGGATTATTTTATCTTATCTTTTAGTAGTTTATTAGAATAAGGGAATTATTTTCCCAATTAGGTTATGACTCTTTTCTCTATTTAAATTCAGTTCTTTAGTTAATAAAATACAGAAAAATACAGAGAATTACTCTATTTTCTACACCTATTTCTCTAGAGATGTTCATAGTTGACTAAAAGAAGGTCTATACATCACTAATTTCTGATTTCTTGAGTTTTTCTTTTGTTTTGTGCTTGTTCATGCTAAATTTTTTTTTGAGATGATAGGATGGTTCATAATTGCCTCTTTCTTCTCCACCCCCTCTGTCCATTTCTGTTGTTGGTTTATACGCATGTATGATGCATCTATGCTATAAAAGGTGTTTTAGGCATCAAATTCCTATGCTTCACCAGTACCAGTAACAGGACATGAAATTGACGTCAGGGAGATTGATGGTGATCAATGTGGAATACAATCAACTTGATCCTCTGCTTAGAGCCAGTGGACATCCTGATGGAGATGTTAATTGTGAGACTGGTTATTCTCCTTTCCCTGGAAATATAGACCAAGTTATTTTTCTAGCTCAAAATCATCATTTAGAAATTTAATTCTTGATGATAATGTGATGAATAAAGTACTTGAGCCTTTAGAAATTCAATCAAAATTTTCACGTTTGGACTATAATGTGGGTTATTTACTTATGTAAGCACCAGTCAGAGTATTAAAAGCTATAAAGTTCTTTACATGATGAACTGTCCTTGTCATCATTATGACATTTATAAAATTTGATCTGATTCTTTTCTAGTGCAAATATCATCCTCATATTTTAACTTTTCCATATTTTATCTACTTGCTCTCCCTGTCCTCTTATATATTTGTTCTATGTAACAGCCGATTTTGGAGCTTGGTCCGTACATTGAGGAGCTGAAAAAACAGGAGGTGCTATTAAGGAATTTGTTAACCCCAAGTAATTATTCTTTTATTTTTCACTAATTATCATTGGAATTTTTCAGTGTTCTGCTTTGTGGATGATTTTATTGTTTTTTTTCTGCATATAACAATATTTTGGAATAAAAAATTGTACTTCATTCTTTATTCTCAAGTCTTTTCTAGACCTTGAAGCATATATGCCTTTAATTGACATGAGGGTTGGAATTAAACTGAATTTCCAGGAAAGATGTAGCGTAACAGAATTTTATGTAAATGGTAATCTTACCAGCATCATCTTTTATTCAAACTTGGGTGTGAGTGTCGGACGCTAGGTATGCGTCTGATACGGATATGTTAAATTTTTTCCAAGATTTTCATATATTTAGAGAATCTTTGCAGGATCATAACCCCATGCCTATGTCTACATATGTGTTAGACACATGTGTCGAACATGGGTACTTAAAGAAAAATTTAAATTTAAAGTCAGGCAACGTAGGTGTCAAGTCCAGTTATAGCAAACATTTAAGAAATGTAATTTGTTCCTAGAGTTTTCCTGCTGTAGGAAATGCCTTCTTGTCCTTGAAGTTGTTATGATAGCCAAACATCAGGTCCTAGCAAGTAAAAGTCACATTCGTGATTCCAGATCATGGTGGAGAATTTCTACTGCTTGATCTGATTTTACTGGAATGTTGATGTCCCAAGATCTTTTATTATTAACTTTGTATACTCGGTTCCTTGTAAAATAAGAAAGTTAATCTTGACCATTTCATCTGTTTTGTTACCGCAGGTATAAAGATGCTAGCAAAACATCATTTAAGTCCTCAACTCGGCTTGAGTGTATGATGCAAGACTATCCTAAAACATTGCCTCCATCAGCAAAAGTTGGATTTACGGTAATTGGTGGTTTCAATCATTTACCGTTATTGCAGTTAAGCTTTTGGTCATGTTAGACCTTATGTAATATTAGCCGTCGGATAGTACCTTCTTCTCACTGTGGTTCTATGATCAGTATTCCTGATTTAATGCAATTGTGTAGGTGATGGATACATGGCTTGCTTATGCACCGGTGAAGAACAACCCTGAGGATGCTGCTAAGGTGAAATTATATTTTAATAAGTTCTGAAGTCCACCTCTTTCTGTTTATCTGGCCCTTTTGCAATTATAACAATCTGGCACGTCAATGGATAGCACATCCAGGATTTCTGGTGTTGGTTGGTATATACAAAATGACATGACAGTGTAATTAGGTACTTCTGTTAAGATCTAAATATAGAAAAGCTGGGATATCTGGATTATGTTGTTTAATTCTTTTAGGACTATTTCAGAGGCTGAACAACTCTTGAAAATTAATTGTCTTTTGTTCCCTTACATCATACTTGTTTAAATATGCTAATCATCCTGTTAGTATTCTGCTGCTGCTTCAAGGTGAATTTTGTCAAGTAAATTAGTTCCTTTTACGTTCATTACCTATCTTAAAAACAATGTTCACACTTGACTGCTGTAGAGTTGTTTATAGTGAAATTCTACAGTTCATTTAGATGGTGCTCATCATCTTAAATATAGTGCTCACACCTGACCAATGTAGAGTTGTTTATAGTGATACTCTATAGTTCATTTAGATGGTGCTCGTCATTCAATCATGCTAAGCATCTGCCTCTTCACTTTTTGTCTCCCTTAAACTTCTTGGTTAATCTTTGTGCAAGTGGCCAGTGGGCAATGTATTGTCTCTCTACCTCTGTACCAAGGCTTCTGTTTGGATATCTATAGTATCGTTGTTTGTTGCCCTTGCTGATTCAGGGTATGTTCTCGGTATCTTTTTCAGTTTGATTTGATTTATTAACGTTAAATCAACCTTTAATTAAAGGTATCAAAAGGGAATCCTTACCACAGTGCAACTTCTGGAGAAATGGCTATATATCGTGCGAACAGTCGCATCCTTCAAAAGGTGCTCATGTTATACTTTGTTAAATTCAATTGCTAGATCTCTATCTCATTCTGTATCATCTTTATTATTTTAATCTCTTTATAACCCTCATTTTATTGACAAATCCTTTGGGTTCCAATTTTAATCTGTTTTCCAGGCTGGTGTCAAACTGGAGGATCCAGTTCCACAGGTATTCAATGGACAAGAGGTGGAAGTGTGGCCACGTGTTACATGGAAACCTATATGGGGGCTGACGTTTTCTGAGATCAAAAGCAAAGTTAGGGGAAGTTGCTCCATTTCTCAAAGGTCTACCATGGCTCTTAAGGGTTGCAATATATTTCTAGAAGATCTATCCTTCGATGGAGCTCTTGCCATCAACTCCATTGATGGTGCCAAGGTATGCCACAATAAACTGATGGTAGATTCATTACATTCTCTAAATCAGTTATTCCCTTTTAATTGGTTTTCTTCCTTGCGGTCTTTGGAACAAATTGAATTGATTTGTTTTAAAATTTGATATATTAAGCATCGCCTATAAATGCCAAATTGTTGATACATTTCTTAGTCTAGTGCCATATTTTGAAATATCATCACTCATAAGAGATGATCTGTTGGCTTCACCCGTTACCATCATATTAGCAGATGTTCAATAACTTTTCGAATATGTGACCTATCTGTGCCTGTAAATCTGGAAGTTGATTTTTCGAATATTTGAAGTAATTTTAGTCTGGGTTTTGAGCTTAATTCAGTTGAAGTAATTGGTAATAACATGGTTTTGGAAATAGGTAAAAGCGGGAGGATTGATACAGAACAAGGGCTGGAGTCTTGAGAGCATAGACTACAAAGATAATGGTATCCCAGAGGAACTGAGGACCAGAGGGTTCAGAATTAACAAAATAGAGCAGTTGGAGAAAACTTATAGTGAAGCTGGCGAGTTCAACTTATAGCCATGAAATTTGAACATAATATTCAGAGATAACATCAAGTCGTTTCTTCTTTAAGGTTAAAGATAAAAGTCAATAACGGAGGAATTTGATCTCTTTCCTTCAGTAGCTTGTATTTCTATCGAAGGTTTAGCAATAATGAGGTTAGAGGAGTGCTGAAATTTTGTATAATGACCCCAAACCTTCCTCTTTCTCCTACTAGACTCTTCCATCTTTTAATTCTCTCACTGCTGGGGTTCAAACAAAAATTATGTTGATGCTACCCAGTCTGATCATGATGCGATTCGCTTTGACTTATGGGGACGTAAGCCCAAAGATTACCCTAATGACCATAGACTGTGTTTCAAATACGATTTGTGTTGGGCTGAAGATAGGGAAGCAAAAAATATTATTGGCAGTGCGTGGAAAAGGGCTGGTGCAAATTATGGGGACAAGCTCGAAAGGGTGAGGTTGGCTCTTGGCCCTTGGCAACGTAAAAAATATGGAATTATGAAGAGTGAGATGCGAAGACTGGAGAAAAATATTGATCAAATCATTGACTCGACCAATGGAGGGGACAGTGTGAAGTACTTAAAGGAAACTCGAAAGAGGCTTGATTTTCTCTATGCTAGGGAAGAAAGCTACTGGGCTCAAAGGTCTCGATCAAAATGGCTTAGGGAGGGGGATCGGAATACTAGGTATTTCCATGCTAGAGCTACTGGACGTTTAAAGAAGAATAACATAGAGAAGCTTAAAGATACGGATGGAAATTGGGTGACTAATAGCAAGGAAATAAGTCAGGTGGCAAAAAACTATTTTTGGAGATTGTTCAGGTCAAATGGTCAAAGGGCTGATATACAAGAAATGGGGTACATTCAAGAGTGTGTGTCTAGGGAGATAAATGAATGGCTTACTAGGGACTATACGGAGAACGAGATCCTTCAGGCCATTAAGCAGAGATAGTGGGACGTGATACAATTAACTTCTGCCTGGATGTTCTTAATGGGAACAAAAATATCTCTAACCTTAATGAAACTATGATCATATTAATTCCTAAAATAAGAGATCCATGTGACTTGTCTAACTTCCATTCTATCAGTTTATGCAGGTTTGTCTACAAGATCATAGCAAAAGTTTATGCCAACCGGTAAAAAGTTGCTCTTCCTAGTTGTATTAGCCAAAATCAAAGCGCTTTCGTGCCCGGAAGGATGATACATGATAATATTTTGATTGCACACGAGCTCCTGCACTACCTTCAGAGCTCTAAAAACGGACCTAATAAAGGGTTCGTTGTCAAACTCGATATGAGAAAAGCTTACGATCGCGTGGAGTGGGACTTCATTGAAACTACTATGACGAAGATGGGCTTGATGTGAAGTGGATCGAAAAAATTATGGATTGTGTTCGTTCGGTTAAATATAGGGTTAAATGCAATAATTTTCTATCTGATATTTTTATCCCCGAGAGGGGTCTCCGTCAAGGGGATCCTTTCTCCCCTTATTTGTTCTTGTTTTACATGGAAGCGTTTTCGAGAATGCTTATCCAAGCCCAGGATAATAACACCTTAAGAGGAATCCAGGCTAGTAGAAATGGCCCTAGGATAAATCATTTATTCTTTGCCGATGACGCGCTTCTATTCGTGAGAAATAAAAGAAGTGACATTGATTTACTGATTAATATTCTAAATACGTTCTCTAATATTTCAGGACAAGAGATAAATTTTGAAAAGTCGATGATTCTCTTCAGCCCCAACACTCTTAGAGCTCAAAGAAACAACTTTCGCAAACTGCTAGGCATGACAGTGGTGGAGAGCTTGAACAACTATCTTGGCCTTCCCGTCCCTATAGGTAAGAAAAAAATAATGGCTTTTAAAGATATTAACAACAGAATGTCTTGCAGGATCAATAGCTGAACCAAGAGGCTGCTTTTTTTCGGTGGTAAAGAAGTCTTTATCAAAGCCGTCCTTCAATCCATACCAACGTATGCGTTGTCGGTGTTCTTAGCCCCCAAAGGAGTGATCGAGGATATCGAAGCTAAACTATGTAGGATGCGGTGGACGGGAAAAGATAAAGGCAGATTCTGGACAATGCTCCCTTGAAAGACTCTGCGCAAACCGAAGGGCATGGAAAGTCTGGGAATAAGGGATGTTCGACTGTTCAACTTGGCTCTACTGGGGAGCCAAGTATGGAGGCTCGTTAGCAACAAAGATTCGCTATGTTTTAAAGTATTGTCTTCGAAGTACTTTCCTGATGGCAACATCTTTAAAGCCAAAAAAGTGGACAAAGCATCTTTCACCTGGTCAAGCATTGCGGCAACAGCTAAAGCTCTTAAAGACGGCTTTGGATGACAGGTTGGGAATGGCGACTTGATAAACATCTGGGTTGATAACTGGAGAATGGAGGGGCTCAACGGGGATGCCATTAGAGGTGAGTGTCTCAACCCAACTGAAACAAGTGTGAAGGATCTCTGGCTTGCTGATAGGATAAGTTGGAATGGTAACAAAGTCAAAGATGTGTTCGGGCATGATTGGGGTGAAAAGATTTGCAACCTGTCTATCGGAGACGTGGGACAGGAAGATAAAATAATATGGTTTCATAACCCTCATGGATGCTTTACCACAAAGTCTGCTTACTCGTGGCTGCTTTTGAAAGAGATGAGGTATGGTCCTCACAGAATATACTGGAAAGCGATTTGGAAACTTAATACCTTACCTAAAATTCGAGTGTTCTCCTGGCGGGTGGGGCACGAAATTCTCCCGATGATGGCAAAAATTGCATCTATAAGTGATGGGGTAGATAAAAGATGCCAAAGGTGCGGAGCTGAAGCCGAAACTTTGCTACATGCGCTTAAAGACTGCCCAACATCACGTGAGGTTCTCTCTATGGGAGGGTGGTCCGAGAGCATGCTTTCGAAGAATTATGACTATTGTAATCAGTTTCGAAAATGACGTCTCCTTTAATATTCAGCTGGAACGCCAGCTGTATACTCTTTCCAAGCGCCAGACATTCAGCCTCATGCACCGACATACTGGTTTCACTAAATCCGCCCCCACCGCCCAAAACGAAGCCATTATCATCCCTTATAATCACCCCAAATCTCGTTCTATTTGTCTCCATAGCAGCGTCGAAGTTGATCTTGACAAATCCCTTTGGAGGTTTCTTCCATTTGTTAGCCTCAATATTAGAAGATGACAATGGTTCCTTTAACAGGTTGCATATGCCGAAATCGTTGTCCAGAGCTTTAGCCCTCTTCCAAATGACCCTTGCCCTCTCTTCTTTTCCCCTAAAGATGAAGTTATTTCTGTTGTTCCAACATTTCCATAACAAAACCATAAGGTCAGCCATGGCTTTCTTGTCAATGACCCGCATCATGTCCTCAAGCCATTCAATACGATAGTCATAATTCTTTGAAAGCATGCTCTCGGACCACCCTTCCATAGAGAGAACCTCACGTGATATTGGGCAGTCTTTAAGCGCATGTAGCAGAGTTTCGGCTTCAGCTCCGCACCTTTGGCATCTTTTATCTACCCCATGACTTATAGATGCAATTTTTGCCATCGTCGGGAGAATTTCGTGCCTCACCCGCCAGGAGAACACTCGGATTTTAGGTAAGGTATTAAGTTTTCAAATCGCTTTCCAGTGTATTCTGTGAGGACCATACCCCATCTCTTTCAAAAGCAGTCACGAGTAAGCAGACTTTGTGGTAAAGCACCCATGAGGGTTATGAAACCATATTATTTTATCTTCTTGTCCCATGTCTCCGATAGGCAGGTTGCAAATCTTTTTACCCCAATCATGCCCGAACACATCTTTGACTTTATTACCATTCCAACTTCTCCTATCCGCAAGCCAGAGATCCTTCACACTCGTTTCAGTTGGGTTGAGACACTCACCTCTAATGGCATTCTCGTTGAGCCCTTCCATTCCCCAGTTATCAACCTGGATGTTTATCAAGTCGCCGTTCCCAACCTGCCATCCAAAACCGTCTTTAAGAGCTTTAGCTGCTGCCGCAATGCTTGACCAGGTGAAAGATGCTTTGTCCACTTTTTGGGCTTTAAAGATGTTGCCATCAGGAAAGTACTTCGAAGACAGCACTTTAAAACATAGCGAATGTTTGTTGCTAACGAGCCTCCATACTTGGCGCCCCAGTAGAGCCAAGTTGAACAGTCAAACATCCCTTATTCCCAGACTTCCCATGCCCTTCGGTTTGCGCAGAGTCGTCTAGGGGAACATTATCTAGAATCTGCCTTTATATCCTCGATCACTCCTTTGGGAGCTAAGAACACCGACAGCGCATACATTGGTATGGATTGAAGGACGGCTTTGATAAAGACTTCTTTCCCACCGAAAGAAAGCAGCCTCTTGGTCCAGCTATTGATCCTGCAAGATATTCTGTTGTTAATATCTTTAAAAGCTATTATTTTTTTATTACCTATCGGGATAGGAATGCCAATATAGTTGTTCAAGCTCTCCACCACCATCATGCCTAGCAGTTTACGAAAGTTGTTTCTTTGAGCTCTAAGAGTGTTGGGGCTGAAGAGAATCATCAACTTTTCAAAATTTATCTCTTGTCCTGAAATATTAGAGAACGTATTTAGAATATTGACCAGTAAATCAACGTCGCTCCTTTTATTTCTCACGAATAGAAGCGCGTCGTCGGTAAAGAATAAATGATTTATCCCAGGACCATTTCTACTAGCCCGAATTCCTTTTAAGGTGTTATTATCCTGGGCTTGGATAAGCATTCTCGAGAACGCTTTCATGCAAAACAAGAACAAATAAGGGGAGAGAGGATCCCCTTGACAGAGACCCCTCTCAGGGGTAAGAATATCAGATAGAAAATAATTGCATTTAACCCTATATTTAACCGAACGAACACAATCCATAATTTTGTCGATCCACTTCACATCAAAGCCCATCTTCGTCATAGTAGTTTCAGTGAAGTCCCACTCCACGCGATTGTAAGCTTTGCTCATATCGAGCTTGACAACAAATCCTTTATTAGGTCCATTTTTAGAGCTTTGAAGGTAGTGTAGGAGCTCGTATGCAATCAAAATATTATAATGTATCATCCTCCCGGGCACGAAAGCGCTTTGGTTTTGGCTAATACAACTAGAAAGAGCAACTTTTAACCGGTTGGCATAAACTTTTGCTATGATCTTGTAGACAAACCTGCATAAACTGATAGGATGGAAGTTAGACAACTTACATGGATATTTTATTTTAGGAATTAAGATGATCATAGTTTCATTAAGGTTAGAGATATTTTTGTTCCCATTAAGGACATCTAAGCAGAAGTTAATAGTGTCACGTCCCACTATCTCCCAGTTATGTTTGAAAAAATTTCCCGAGAGGCCGTCAATGCCAGGAGCTTTAATCGGATCCATCTGCTTAACGGCCTGAAGGATCTCGTTCTCCGTATAGTCCCTAGTAAGCCATTCATTTATCTCCCTGGACACACACTCTTGAATGTACCCCATTTCTTGTATATCAGCCCTTTGACCATTTGACCTGAACAATCTCCAAAAATAGTTTTTTGCCACCTGACTTATTTCCTTGCTATTAATCACCCAATTTCCATCCATATCTTTAAGCTTCTCTATGTTATTCTTCTTTAAACGTCCAATAGCTCTAGCATGGAAATACCTAGTATTCTGATCCCCCTCCCTAAGCCATTTTGATTTAGACCTTTGAGCCCAGTAGCTTTCTTCCCTAGCATAGAGAAAATCAAGCCTCTTTTGAGTTTCCTTTAAGTACTTCACACTGTCCCCTCCATCGGTCGAGTCAATGATTTGATCAATATTTTTCTCCAGTCTTCGCATCTCACTCTTCATAATTCCATATTTTTTTACGTTGCCAAGGGCCAAGAGCCAACTTTCGAACTTGTCCCCATAATTTGCACCAGCCCTTTTCCACGCACTGCTAATAATATTTTTTGCTTCCCTATCTCCAGCCCAACACAAATCGTATTTGAAACACAGTCTATGGTTATTAGGATAATCTTTGTGTTTACGTCCCCATAAGTCAAATAGAATCGCATCATGATCGGACTGGGTTTGCCTCAACAAAATTTTTGTTTGAACCCCAGCAGTGAGAGAATTAAAAGATTACACATAAAATCACTCAAAAGTTTATCTTAGCAATTAGACTATCCATTTAAGCATCAAAGTTAGTTAAGGACATTGAAATTTTTGATAACTTGGTTGTTAGTTGCTGGTAATTGGAAGAAATGATAATGCAGCAACTTTTATCAAATATTAGATGACTCTGTCATAATATTTAACATGCCACGTGATAATATACACATAATGTTATGAATTTTGAATTACACTTTTGATCACTTTTTTTTTTAATATTCATATATCAGGGTAATTAATTTAAGCATAAAAAATTTGATCACTATGATTGGATGACATGACAATACAACATCTATTAAATGTTCATCGGAATTACTACAATATTTAACATGACATTATGAATTTTTTAAATGATCTAAAAAATAAATTGCACATGGTCCAGCTCACGATTCGATTTTAAAAAACTTTTCAAACTCTAGCTTAGTTTTGGGCCAATTCACCACACATCAAGCTTAGCCCTGGCGAGTTGTTTGGGGGTGCAGTCGCCTAGGCTCAAGGTTGAAAATGGTCCAAAAATATTATTTTTTTAGCTTTTAATGTGAGAAAAAAAAATCATCAATTTTTTAAATCTTTTGATCTACGCTTTATTACAGGCAGGAAAAGAAAAGAAAAGGGGTTTTCAATTTTTCGCCATAGATGCTTCATCTCCAACTCTTTGACTTCTCCAAACCTCCTTTAGTTCTCAAATTTCAACTCCTACCAATAAAGTTAATGGAGAATTTCAATTTTCTACAAAAAAAAAAAAAATCAACGGTTACTAGCATTACCATGGCAACGGGAGAAAGTTTCTACAAGTTAAACAATGTCAAATTTCATTTGAGTAATACACTATTCACCAATCATCAGCATCAATCAATTGAAGTTATTAATTTTTACTTTATATCTGAGAGATTGATAGCCTCCCATCTGCGGTCTGCCGAATCTACCATTGTTGCAGGTATAATTCTCACTCCTTGCTCTTCTTTTTTGTAATATTTTCATTCTTAATTTGATGACATCTTTGGGTTTTAACTAATAAAGCCATTAAGTCAGCCTTATATTTAGCTTCTCTCCCTAATTCCTTTTTTGATGAACCATAGTACAATATACTACTACATACACTTTCTTTATGACTTGATGCGATTGAAATTTTAATTGTTTTTGTTACTCATTTAATTTTTTAGTTGCATTTCCCTCACAAATAATTGGATATTGTTAATTACAGTGTCTATTTGTAATTGATTATTATAATTATATTTATAGAAATTCAGTGACTCGATTTGACTTTTGAAATTAGCAAATGTAAAAGTAAATATCCAATTTGAAATTCTTCTATCAGGTGCTATTGTTTTATTTTCTTGTGTTGATTATTTGATTTATCTTTTATATATAGTGATGCCTAAAAAGCATTTATCTAAAATTAAAAAATAAAAAAGAAAAAGTGAAATCGTGCTGAAGAGTTAAAAAATTCACAACAAGGTTCTATCGATAAATTTATTTTTTAAAAAAAGATTTTTTAATGAAAATTTGGTTAAATCAAATGAAAGTTTGCATAATTATGAGAATGATGAAATTAATGATCCAAATAAGCCTAATAATGTGCCAAATGTATCCATTATCGAAAATCTTGGTCTTAATGAAGAACAAACAACTCCTAATATTGGCATTGATGAAGAACAAGCAATTCCTTCTTTGGATATTTATGATCCTAGAAATTGAGCTAATATTGATAACAAAACAACATACATTTTAGTTGAAAAGGGGTCTATAAGAAAATGAATCTTGATTTTCTTCTCTATAATAATAATAGACATTTTTCATATGCTCAGGTTTCTAGGAAGTTGAGTAATAGTGAGATTAGCGATAGAAAATGGTTGGTTTATTCCAAACATGTTGACAAAGTGTTTTATTTTTGTTGTAAGTTGTTCAAATCTATTAGTAACAAAAGTTTGTTAGCAAATAAGGGTTTAAGTGATTGAAGGCACATTAGTGAGAGGTTCAAACAATAAGAAAATAATACTGAGCATATGACTAATATGAATACTTGGAATGAAATGAGAGTAAGATTTGGATAAAAATGAAACAATTGATAAAAACTTACAAGAACATATTATGAAAGAGAAAGAGTTATGGAGACAAGTTTTACCTAGAATATTTTCAACTGTGAAATGTCTTGCTACTCATAATTTGGCTTTTCGAGGATCCAATGAAAAACTCTATCAGAATAGCATGGTAATTTCCTGGGATGACTGGAATGATTGCGGAATTCGATGTGATAATACAAGATCATGTTAGACGCATTCAAAACCGTGAAATTCATTATCATTATCTTAGACATAAAATTCAAAATGAGTTAATTTCTCTTTTGGCTGGTAGTGTTAAAAGTTCTATAATTAATACCATCAAAGAGGCGAAATATTATTCTATAATTATTGACTGTACCCCTAATATTGGTCATCAAAAACAAATTATTCTAATAGTACGATATGTGAATATTTCAACTAATAAAATAACAATTGATGAGTACTTTTTAGAGTTTTTGAAGGTGGATGACATATCTAGATGGAAACATCTTAATGAATTACAAGATGTTTTGAAGTCTCTTGATGTTAATGTTGATGGTGTAAGGGGTCAAGGTTATGATAATGGTTCCAATATGAAAGGGAAGCACCAAAGTATTCAAAAGCAGTTTCTTGAAAGAAACCCTAGAGCAGTATATATGCCTTGTGCTTGTCATAGTCTAAATCTTACTCTTAGTGATATGACACATCCTTGCATTAGAGTTTTTTTATTTTTTGGAATTGTTCAACGCATATATTCATTATTTTCGGGTTCTACAAAAAAGATGGAAAATATTGCTTGACAATGTCCCTGAATTAACTGTGAAATTTTTATCTAATACTCGTTGGGAGAGTCGAATTAAAAGTGTTAAAGCTATTAGATTTCAAACTTACCAAATAAGATTAGTTTTGTCGGAATTATATAAATCTTGTGATGATGCAAAGTCAAATAGTGAAGAGGAGAGTTTGGTCAACGCACTTTGGAGTTTTAAGTTTTTGTTTGGTACGGTAATTTGGTATAAAATTTTATTTGCTATAAATATGGTCAACAAGAAATTACAATCTAAGTCTATGTGCATTAAACACCATCATAAAACAATTAAAAGGTGGATTGTCATATTTTGAAAAGTATAGAGATGAATGTTTTACTTCTAACATGAATATTGCTAAAAGTATTGCACTTGATATGAATATAGAGCTTACCCTTCCAACAAAGTGTTGTTTTATTAGGGAAAAAAAATTTGATGAGAATAATCAAAATGATGAAAAAAATTTAGTCGACTGATGAATTATTTAGACTTGATTATATTTTAGTTATTGTAAATATGACAATTACTTCTTTGAAGAACAGATTTGATAAACTAAAAACATTTGAAAGTATTTTTGGGTTTTTGCTTGATTCAAACAAGTTGAAGTAATTGGATGAAAATGAATTGAGAGAATGTTGTGCTACTTTTCACTCTACATTTTCTCATGGTGGTTCATTAGATGTTGATTTAAATGATTTTTTCTCTGAATTGAAAGTATTGCAATTTGCTTTACGGAATTAATTAATGTCAGTCACTAAAAATTCTTGAATTTGCCAAATTTGCAGATTGCTATCCGAATATTTCAATCGCTTATAGAATTTTTCTAACAATCCTTGTGACCGTGGCATCAGCCGAATGAAGTTTTTCAAAGCTGAAGTTAATCAAAACCTAATTGAGGTTGTTGTCAATGTCACAACAATGGTTGACTGGTCTAGCAATTTTATCAATCGAGAAGGATTTTTTTGGAAAGCATTGATATTAATGTTATCATTAATGATTTTGCATCTTAGAATGCTCGTAGAACCTATTTTTTTTTTATGATTTTTTGTGTTTTTATAGTTGACATAGGAGTAGATTGAATGAATTTTTTTAGAAAATATCTTATTCGCTTAGTATCATAAAATGTATTATTTTAATGAAATTACTAGTATATGTTTTTATTTTATTGTATTACATTTTATAATTTTTTAAAAGGCACCCAATTTATTGTTTCGCCTAGAACCCCAAAAATATATTCAAATTATTAGGTTTATGTTTTATCTAAAACTATTCAAAATAATATAAAATATTACATTTATAATATTAAAATTACAAAATAAATAATTTAGAGAGCAGTATCGCAAATGTCAACATCTGGTTGTGATATTCCATGGCACTTATGCTTGTTCATGTTTTTGCCATTGTATTAAAAAAAAATTGAAAGGTTATTTATTAATTATATAAAATTAAAATGCTTACTAACCTAGAATGTGTACGAAGGAATATAGAACAAGATTTGTCATGCCCAATTTATCATCATGAAAAAGAAGATATTTTGCTTATTTTTAGAGATTGCCCAGCCGCTAGAGAAATTTGGAATACTTGATACTAAAAGTCCATCGGACACAGTTCTTCTCAAGAAATCTTTCGGAATGGATCAAGGCAAACATTGAGAGCTCCGGCCGGAGTTTGAGGAATGAGGTCTCATGGTCAACCCTCTTCGAGTTGCTAGTACGGCGTATGTGGAAGAATATGAATCTCTTTAGAATATTTTGGAAACTATTAAGATTTCATTATGTTGGGCAACAGAGTATAACTTACCAAAAAGTTGGGATCAAAGTAACGAGAATAACTTAGAGGATGAAAGTATTTTAGGGAATTATAGGATTATTAGGAATGATGAGTGATTATTTTAGGAAATTAGTCTAGTCAGGTTTTTTTTACGCCAAAAAAAAATTTAAAATGCTTGCTTTAAGTGTTATCTCAATATATTTTAATATAAATAATAAAATCAGATAGTTTATACTAAATTTTGATATAGATAATAGTTATGGAGAACAAATGTTAATATAAACATAAAAATTAGTATCCAAATACAGAAATAAAACTTTTTGAAAATTTAAGTGGTAAAAGGTATAATTGATATTCTTTTAATTTCAAATTTGTAATAGTACGTGAGCAATTTTATTTTTTTTTATGTTCATGTAAGCAAGTCTATGTTATATGTTACAAATATGTATTATTTAATATGTGTCATTACATCGTCATGTCATTTAATCATTATCTTTTAATGGTTAGATAGTAAAAATAAAAATAAAAAAATTATGATTTTCTTCGTAATTTTTTCATATCATATGATAAATTTCATACTTAAAAAATAAATAATTATAAAATAATAATATTATATGATAAACAACATAATAAAATAAATTATTGATAATTAGCAGTGAATGATTAATAGTAACTATAAAATTATTGTAAATATCATATCATGGTACATTATTGATAGCATAAGAATTATTCATTATGTACCATAAATTTTATAATACAAAATGTAATTATACTTTAAGCTTTATAATATAATTAATAGATTAATTCATCGAGTGACATGTTTGTAGATTAAAATTTTTATTAATACATTAGTTCGTATCTAAATTTCAACTTATTGGCTTCTAAATGTTGAAATTTTTATTAAAAAATAACTGGTAAAAATGTTCGAATTTTTTGCCACAAAAAATATTTTGTATTCAATAATTGATTGATAACATATTAGTAAATTTTATAATTTTAAAAATAAACAAGTATAAATTAATAGTAAATGATGCATAAGTAAATAAAAATATTTTGTAGTGAATTATATATAGAAGTAATTGTAGTAATAAATAGTTTACAATATACAAGTAAAAAGATTATGAATAAAATAATAGTAAAATAATAAATAACATAAAAGTAAATAATTGATGGTAAAAGGTAATAATAAATCTTGTAATTGCAATCGTAAAAAGCTATATAATCTATTTATTAATTAAAAAGGTAAATTTTTATAATTATCAGTATCTTTATAATAACTAATTGAAAATATATATTCATATTAGAATTTATAATTTTAAGAAATTTACTTGCAATTAAGTTATCAATTATATGTTTTTAAAATTATTATATCAAATTAATAATTAAATTTTATTATAAAACATTATATTATTCATATTTTAGATAATTTATGTGTAGATACAAATTAAAAAAAATTAAAATAGAGCAATATTATATATGTATTTATTTTGTTGATATTAAGCTTTAATTTTTTTTGTAATTATTTTTTGTTTTGAATTTAAAATTAAAATTTTATAGTAATGCTAAAGAATATTTTAAATAAAAGTTATTAAATTAACTTATCATGCTATATGGTTAGATAATATCATATGCATAGTCAAGCTTAAAACTACCCGTATCCCTTCCCAATTTTTAAATAAGAGGATGAACTTATTTCAGCGCACTTGAATCTATGTCCTTTTGCACTAATAATATGTTGATGCCAATCAAACTAAGATTTAATCACAGGGGCGAATCTAAGGGGCTGGCAGGGGGCCGACAGAAAATTTTCTGTTTTGGCTAATTTTAAATTAATAAATGTAAAATTACACTTTGACCCCCTAAAAATGATAAAATTTTGATTTAGTCTTTTAAAAATTGTATTTTTTACTATTGTAAAAATTACGATTTAATTTCGGTCCCCCCTAAAAGAAATTTCTAGCTTCGGCCCATGCTCAATCGGCTTTTATATCAAATTTTTAAATATATTTATTACATAATTATTTTTATCACCATCATCATAGATAGATTTGATCATGGGCCAAGCCACCTGTCCTAACACCCTTTTTCTGAGGGGGCCGGGCCTCAATTAGAATTTTTTTGGTCTGGTCCAACCCAGATCAGCCTATACTTGATTATAGCTACTCTTTTTAACACAATTTTTAAAATTATCCATAGCCCCTCCTCAACCAACCCATAAATAAGAGAATAATGTGTTTTAACTCATTCGAACCCATGTCTTCCTGCATTGACAACAATGCCCATGCTAGTCAAGCTAAAACTCAATAGACAACTATTTTAGTGTTATTTAAGTATAATTTTTTTATGGATTTTTAATTTGTTGGGAAATATGTATTTTAATATTTTTAATGTATTTGATGTATTATATTTTTTGAATTTATTTTTATATAAAAATAATAATATAAAAAATTAATACGGGTGGGCCAAGTCGAGCTCGAATTTAGCATTTTTAATTTGGACTGAGCTTAGGTAAAATTTTAAGTTTATTTTTTAAGCCGAACCTAAAAAACGTACGAAACTAAAATTTTACATCAACCCAACCCAATCTATAATTAAGTCTAATCATAAATAAACTTAATTTAATATATACAAATTTTCGTACAAGTTCCTATACCCCTAATCCAATATTCTCACTGAAATCCAATTTGGAAGAATTGCCGTTGCTGCAAGAGGTCATACGACCGCAACTACCACTGCAGTTGGTACTCGTCCTATGATAGAATAATTAGTTGATGGTAACTTTCATTAATTCTAAAAGCGAGAATAAATACTGGTTATGTATTTTTAATTGATGTTTTAAAAATGAACTAAATAAAACATACAATTTAAAATTTTAAAAACTCTTTTGTCAATTTATCAAATAATATTTATATAGAGAAAGCTAATAATGTTATTAGACACAACATATGTCGGTTAGAGGCCCCAGTTGATGTGGAAGGGTCCCCGACTGCACTTGTGGTCTGTGACTGTACGTACCAAGATGGATCTTTTAGATATAAGCTTCAACAACAAGTCTGGGAAGGAAAAGATACAATAACAACTTTATATGGCTGATGATTATTGTTTATAAGTTGTTGAAACGCTGAAACTACCGGCCACTCCATTATTGGCTTCCTTGAACGTTAGGGCTATATATAATTTGTGTGCAGCAATGAATACGTACGCAACCTGCAATCAAATCAAAATATTGTCATTTTGGACGCTTCAATACGACCCAATAACCTTGATAGCAACATAATATGAAAATTAAGGTAATAAACATATCAAGATATTTTTTTTCGATTGCCCCAACACTAGTTTGGGTACAGAATAAAATTATTCTATGATAAATTTTCTTTTCTTTGGAAAAAGACAAAAGGGTTGGGATTTGAATATCAAATAATAATTGTCTGATTTTTTTTATATTAAAATTTGTTTATTTTACATTTCTTCCATGTAATTCCTATTTTTGTGTTTGGCGGTTGGCGGTTGGCCCTTCCAAATAGAAAAGGGTGGTTTAAAGTGGCTTTACGAAGACTTCAACTTCTACACTTGAAACTTTCTCAAAAGGTACTAACAAACGTGGTCATTTCTTATGGTTTGGTTTCGGATTACAATCTACTTAATCAAGTAAAATTTTATATATATTTAATTTGTGTTATAAAATAAAGAGAGATAGGAAGAATAAAGAACAAAGAAAATACGAAAGGAATAGAGAATGTACTTTATTGATTAAAAGGGATGACTATAATGCTTTATCAGAGTCTCTCTTTATAGGCATAAGAAGTATAAAAGAATAAAAAATCTAATTCTAATAACTATTAGAATTTAAAGTATATTAAAACTTTATCTTGATCATGATGTACACTTACTTAATAAAATATTCATAACAATTTCTAATTTAAGATATCGGATACAAGCAATTTTTCTTGGAAAGTGGATAGTTTTTTATCGACTTCTTAATTTGATTCTATTTTGAAACTATTTCATGAGTCGGTTTGGACTCATGTCATCTTTAAGTTTTAAATTTTATTTTTTTTGTTTTCCATTGTTTAATAGGTATTCATTTTGTCTACTCTTGTAGCATGTTTCTTAGTATTACTAATGCATGTAATCTTGCTTTTGCAAGTGATTTTAGGATAGTTTTGTCGTCATCCTCTTCAGTTTGGTAGATGGTCATGCTTGAGTTATGACAAATCTAATTGTCAACGTGCTATAATGCTCTATTGACGCTGAGGATGAAACATTTATTGTGCTGATGAAGTTTGTTTTTCACCGTTTACGATTGATGTTTACTACTTTTTTTTTCTCTTAAATTGTATGGTGGTATTCAATTTAGCATTATCATTTGATACACGTTATATTCATATTCTTTTCTTTTCTTTTCTAGGCAAGAATAATGAATTTACGGTCTTAACAAAATAAAAGGACAATATATAGTTTTGTAGGTTTTAAAATAGGTTTAATATATATTTGTTTGGGGAGAAACCACTTACAATGTAAAATTAAATAGATAGTATATTTAAATATAAGAGAGATTTTTTTTTTTGAGTAAAAATTATTACAAAAAATTACTTAGTTATACATCCATGTCTTCAAGGAGGCGTTTCAAAAAATTGGATACAACCATTATTACTATCATTTTGGTTAGACTATCAACCTCTTTATTATAATCTTGGAAACGTGATGAATTGACCAAAAATTCATTTTAGCCAAAAGTAAGATGATTCTTCTAACCAATGCGGAATTCGACATCTTGGTAACACTTCCTTGAGTCGCTTGTATCGCCTCTTGATTGTCTGATGTTATAAGAATTTTGTCAATTATTAATAGCAATCGCCCCACTTTCAAAAATGCCCCACAAATCAGCATCAAGAATTGAACATGTGCCTACCAACCAGTTACACCCAATAATCTTGTCGAAACCATTTTTTTGTAAAAGGGGTCGACTTTGTATTTTAGAAACGAAAATGAAAAAACAGGAGCCGTCACCAATCCTTTTTGATGAGGTGTGATCGGATCACCTCGTAATTTGGTCATTTTAATAAAAATTTTAATTTACTAAAACGACGATTTTTGGTCTACGAAATCCAGAAAACGGGTTCGGGAGTCGGTTAGCACCCTTGATACGCCCAAAATTGGTACCTAGTTGATTAATTTATGTCTTTAGTGTTGAAAACCAAAAGCTCAAAAAGAAATTTAAAATATGATCCCTCTTTATACTATGTCATTTCTACGTAAAGTCGTTTGTATGAATCAAAATGTATGTTAAAAGCCCTTTATCTCGAGGTAGCAAAAGAAGTCGTATCCCGTAAGTTAGGACACGGCGTTTTAACTTCTCGAAAATAAGGCGACCCTTTATTTTATTATTTCATCGAATTTTGAATTTCAAAAGGATGTCCGGTTATTTTGGATTCAACGAGAAAATCGAAACCCCGTAAGTTAGGGTACGACTTCTCGAGTTTCAAAATACAAAACATTGCTTATTTAAAAAGTTTGAATGAATGCAAGAGTAACATTCAAAATGATGTATACTTATTTTGTTTGGGATATAGCATAAAAACCGATTGTATCTAAACTTAATATTAAAACGACTATACATGATATAATGATGGTACAAAATGACTATACAGGAAAATATTAAAAAGATAATTGTTATGATTAATAGAATTCTTGATTCACAATTTTAATAATAAAACAAATAAGGTAATACAAAAATGAAAGGAATGAAAATAGTGTCCAATATTTTGAAAATGAAAGAATGATAAATAAATAAACGAAATAAATAACGAGTAACATCAAACATTAAAAAATAAAAAGAATAAATAAATAGGTGAAACAAATACATAATTTAAATATTTAAATAATAATAGGTAAGTAACATAAATATATTTAATATTAAATGTAACACCACTTACCAGTGTCCGACGCCGGGACCGGATACGAGGAATTACCATGCTTAATCTTGCTTGAACATGTAATAACGGGCTATAAAATTTCATTTTGATTTAAAAACTTTTATTTCTTTGTCATAACATACATCTCATGGGCCTACGAGGCCTTAAACATACATCCAGAAGGTTTCGAGGTTCAACCGAAAACTTTTACATTCTTTGAAATTTTTTTTGCCTAAACAGGTGTCACACGCCCGTGTGACTTGGGACATGCCCGTGTGGGAAGGTCGTGTGGTCTCACACACCCATGTCCCTAGCCCATGTACAATTTATTTTTATTTCGAACCTACAGGGGTTTTCACACGGCCGGAGACATGTCCGTGTCGATGGCTCGTGTTCTCACCCGTGTGAAAAACTAGGGGTATTCTGTTTATGACGTCAGCAACCCCTTAAGAAGCACACGACCTAAGCACACGCCCGTGTGTTAGCTTGTGTGACGAATCAAATTCTCGTAACTAGATGCAGGGGACGCATGGCCTACCAACTCACCCATGGGGTTGACCGTGTGTCCCACACGGCCTAGACACACGCCCGTGTGTCTACCTGTGTGGACACTTAAAGGCTATTTTCCAAGCCAATTGCCACCCTGAGACATAAATTCAATCTTACCAACTCAACCAATACATATCATGAACTTTATGCACAATGAATAACCCTTAAAACTCACTTGTAGAACTCACATAACTCATCATCAATAAGATATACGAATTAACAACATTGGACAATATCTTTGGTCATATACAAAAAGAGTAATAACCTTAATAGCCAACACTTTGGCTCCCAACATGCTATAGTTCAAAATGACATAATTCTTATATATGCCATACTTAAAATAAATAACTTGGCTATACCCAAAATAATGATTGATAGTGTGATCCGAGCTCCGACGTCTATGATCCCCGAACTCGCTTGGCGAAACTACAAAGAAGATAGAAATGAAAGAAGTAAGCATATAGCTTAGTAAGTTTGTATGAAATTCATATAGCAATTATATTTGCTTAATATAACTCATTCTTCATGAAACAAAAACAACGTAAGTCTCAAGTGCTTTGGCTTACTTACTCATACTTATCCTTACTCATCACATGTTACATAATAATTTCATACTTGCATTATAATCATGGTACCTGTATTACTTGATCACATAGATTAGTACATTTTTGCTGATGCAAAAGTAAACTTAATCTTCATCTTCCTTAACTTGAATAACTTAGCTTATTACTATATTTACTTGCTTAGCTTTCTTGTTACCTCTTTCATACTTGGCTCTTTTGCCCGATGAATTACTCGGGATAACTGAGGTTACTCAATCTCATCAAACATGTATCTCAATGCCATGTCCCATACATGGTCTTACATGGGATCGCCTCATGATGCCAATGCCATATCCCAGATATGGTCTTACATGGGATATCTTAATTCTGTGTCGATGTCATATCCCAAACATGGTCTTACATGAGACCTTCCTTATATGTTTCCTTTGGAAACTTACCATTGCCATGTCTTGACATGGTCTTACGTGGTATCTTTGCCTTATGAATCTTATCAATGCCATGTCTTGACATGGTCTTACATGACATCTTTGCCTTATGAATTCACCAATGCCAAGCATTGGCTTGGACTTACATGGGACCTTTGCCTCATGGTAACTTTTCATTGCCATGACTTGTCATGGACTTATATGATATCCTTGCCTTAATGTCAATGCCATGTCTTGACATGGTCTTACACGGACTTTCCTTATCTCATGTTGTGATATTATTATTCCTCATTATTCCGAGTCTTCAACCGAGGCTTCCTCTTACATGTTCTCAATCATTTTCTCATCAAGATATCATTAACTTAACTTCATAAAAATAGTATACATTATACATCATAACAAATGATTTAATAAAAAAAATACATGAGAAGTCTTAAATTCATACAAACTTACCTATGTATTAAAAATGAGCTAACTCGTCGGTTTAGTCTGAGACTTTGTTCTTCCCCCGATTGAGGCGAATTCTCGGTTCTTTTTGCTCTATCATAGCAATTCAGCTCATTTTAATCACCACATTAATAAAAGCATTTTATTAATCATGCTTTGGAAAAATTACTATTTTGCCCCTAGACTTTGGCAAAATGACCATTTTGCCCCTAGGCTTGGAAATTAATTCTATTCATATTTCTATCTTCAACAAGCCTAGGTGAACATTTAATACTCTTATAGCTATCATCAAAACTCAACATTTCACATAATTACTACAAATTTGTAACCTTTTCATCAAGATCCAATTAGGTGTTTTCAAGACAACACCTTTCACAAAAGTTGTTTATCTAACAACTGAGACTCAATTTCTTCCATAAAGATGCAGCAAATAACAATGAAAGCTCTCATGGCAAATCTCTAAACTTTTCACCATAATGCACAATAGTCCCCTCATTTGAAAGCTTAAGTTCTAAGGGTTCTAAGAGTACAATTATCACTAAAAAAAATCATCAAAATCACTTACTAGAATGGAAGAGAGCTTGCTGAAAGTTTGAGCTTTCAAAACCCCTATTTTGCTTACAAATTTCGGTGGAAGAGTGAAGGAGAAAAGATGATATCTTTTCTTTTCTTATTTTATTAATACTAGTCAAATTAGTCACCAACTATCAACTACTTTGACCAATTTTTGTCCATCTTTGTCTCCTATGTAGTCTATGGCCGGCCAAGCAAATATTGGGGGTCTAATTTCCTTTAAAAGACCTCCAATTATCAATCTATGGCTATTTGGTACCTTTTTCACGATTAAACATGAAATCGCTAGAATTAAAGTATCAAAATTCTCATGTACTTATACAATCATATACTAATTCATAAAATCACATGAAAATAAATTTCTCAAATCTCGGATTAGTGATCCCAAGATCACTGTTTCGACTAGCCCCTAAATCGGGCTGTTACATTAAATTTAAATAATTAAAGGTAAATGAATAAATAAACAAACAAATATAATAAATATAAATAATATATAAATAAAACATTATGTAACACCCTTAACCTGTATCCGTCGCCGAATTAGGGTTAAGAGACATTACCGGACAAATAGAATCTCTTACGGATATTTCATAATACAATTCATGGAACGCAATTAAAGTATCCCTTTTTATAGGTCAATAAGACCTTAATCATGCTTTAGAATAGAGTCGGGACTAAACCAAACATATAAGGAATTTCTCAGAAATTTAAAACTTTTTTAAAGTTACAGAGGTCACACGCCCGTGTGGGCAGGCCGTGCGCCTCCCACGGTCTTCAACCACGCACGTGTCTAAGCCGTGTCAAAACAGGGTTGACACAGCATACATACTGACTTGTCCACACGGCCGTGGACATGCCCTTGTGCCTCACCCGTGATCACTACTAACTTCACCACACTGCCAGTCATACGCCCGTGTGTCTAGCCCGTGGTCGATCCTGACTAGTTTTGAATTTCAACCATGAGGGACACGGTCGAGCCACATGCCCGTGTGCTCAACCGCGTGGGCAAATATAGGCCATTTTCAAGGCCAAACTGCCACCTTCACATTGGGATATCCCTACAAGCAATAAACCAATTCATTTCTTACACAATTGGCAACCAAAATCATGTCAAATAATCAACAAATCTTCACATTCAATCTCATTTCTAAATATGCCAATTTGCACAATCAATTCACATATAAATCCAAGCATAATTCATCCACTACCTTACTAAATCACTATGGCATCAATCCATCAATAAGCTTACCATACATAAGGCCATTTCATTGCCATCAAGCCATATCAAAACATGCATCATATACCATATTCACTCATGCATATAACCAACATTTAACTAGCCAAATCACATGGCTATTTACATCTCAAACATATACCAAAATATCTAATCTATACATGCCATATTTAATTATATACACATTTTCAGAGTACCAAAATGAGTTTAGGTAGTGTGATGATGATCCTTGACGGTCCCCGAGCCTCACGTAGCTTTAATGATCTATAAAACAGAACAAACACACACAGAGTAAGCTTTTCAAAGCTTAGTAAGCCATATACAAATAAATTTAACATAGATTATTCATAAGCATAGTTATTTGAATTCATTAAGATATCTTCAATTCAAGCATATTGATAAACTCTTTGGCTCACTTGATTTGCAATTGCTTACCAATTCATCATATCTCAAATATCTCATTTGCTCATATCTCAACATACATATATCTCAAATGTTCATTTGCATTAGTGCACATATATACTCACCTTTCATGCTTATACAAACCATATATATATCAACGTACCTGAAACGGATGTACAATTTACATATTCATTCATATATCGAACTTGCCCGATGAACTGTTCAGAACTAAATAGAATACTCAGAATGCTTGGAATAGTCGTACAATACCAACGTCCCAGACGTGGTCTTACATGTAACCAGATATCGATGCCACTGTCCCACACAGGGTCTTACACAAATCAATGCGATGCCAATGTCCCAGACATGGTCTTACATGTAAATCTCATATCGATGCCAATGTCCTAGATGTGGTTTTACACTTAACTCTTATATTGATGCCAACGTTCCAGACGTGGTCTTACACGAAATCTCGAATCAATGCCAACGTCCCAGACGCGGTCTTACATGATATCACATAACGGACACCTATGTCATGACATATGAAATCCTATCTGTTCCTAGGCTCATACGGGACTTCTCGGACTTAACAACTTGTCGACTTATTCGTAAACTCGGATTTCACATACATTCCATCTCAATGGATATTCATAACAATTAAAATTTTCATATATACACAGATAGTTCAATTCAAATACATTTATTTGAATATTGACTTACCTCGGATTTGATTAACAGAAACGGATACGGCTACTCGATAACTTTCGATTTTCTGCGATCTAAGTCTATTCTCTTCGGTTCTTGATCTATACATATTCAAATTTAATCAATTTATTCACTAATTCATTCAATTCAATCCAAGAACACATATTTTGGACAATTTACAAATTAGCCCTCACATTTTCACATTTTGACATTTTAGTCCGTATTTCACAAAATCACAAAATTCACCAAAGTTGCTTACACCCATGCTTGGCCGAATACTCACTATGATCATTTTAATCCATACATTTCATTTATTTCACAATTTAGTCCTTCAAAATTTCATTTTCTTAATTACAACCAAATTACTCAAATTCAACAAAACTCCAAAGACAAATTATGATAATCAAACATACACCTTTCATAATTCACCATCAAACATCATAAAACACATGAGTTCATCAAAGGCTCATCTCAAAAACATCATAATTCTCAACTTTGAAGCATGGGTTTTGCAGTATACAAAGCAACGATTACAAAAACGTAGAAATTATCAAAAACCGATCAAAAACACATACCCGATTATGCTTAGACTATGGCCGAATGCTTCAAAGGTTTTGTCCCTATTCTTTCTTTCTAATTTCGGTGAAACAAAGAAGAAGATGATGACCATTTCATGCTCTTAGTTTTATTAATTAAGCATAATTATCAATGTACAAAATTAACCTTTAATACTAAATGTATAGAACATGTAATTCAAGGTCATTCTTGACCATAGCTGTCCACTCACTCTATTAATGGATAAATTGCCTTTTAAAGGCTCCATATTTAAAAGCCACAACAATATGGCCTTTAATCAAATAGAATGCTACTATTACGCTTTACGCGATTTAGTCCTTTACTCAAATTAAGCATACCAACAGACAAATTATTTCACAGATGTAAAACCCAAAATTTGCCCGGGCCCATTAACTAAATTGAAAAACCAAAAAATAATAATATAAAAATCCATTTTTTTAAAGTCTATTACACAAAAAGTTTACAGCTAGTCCAATCAAGAAGCCCAACACTACCCTAAGCCCAAACGGCCCAAAACATAAAGCAAATCAGAAGCTAAAAAAAAACCCCTTGCCTTGTGCCCCATGCTTTCAACCGCCGTACACCCACGCATGAGCCACCACCACCTCCACGCCACATCAGCCCCTCCGTACGGCTTCCATACAACGCCACGCACGCCCGTACCTGCACAAGAAAACAAATAGCAGCAAAGAAAACAAAAAGAAAGGAGTTGTATTTTTTTCATTTTATTTCTGATTTTGGCTTTAAAAGGACCGAAACAAACCATTGCATGATACTGACGCTTTTTTAAAAAGACAGAATCAAATCCAAGAGAAGGAAGAGGTTCATTATAATTTTCCTTTCTTTCGATTCTATTGGAATCAATTTATATGCCTATAAGTCTTTTCTTTCTTTTTTAAAACTAGCGAGATATATTAAATACAGTTTAAAAAAAAGCGCATCAAAAATACATTAAGGTCGCGTCACCGGAGGCCCTACACCGTTGCGAAATCGAACTTAAAAAGGGGTCAAATACCTTCTTCTCTCAGCTTTCTAGGCTAGGGAGGTTTGGCTTTCAAATCAGCCTTAAAACGGGGGATAAAGGGCTCCTTTTTACGCAACACCGGCCACCATCCACGGTGGTGGCACGGCGGACAGACGACGAAGCACTAAGGCGGGCCAAGGGAGGGGATTTTAAATTAGAGAGATTCTTCTCTATTTTTTTCTAAGGAGTTTAAAAATAAATAAAAAAAGCAAAATTTTTTAATTTAAATAACGGTACCAAAATGGTACCGTTTTAGCTCTGAATATTCGCACACAAAACGGAATCGTTTAGGGTGAAGCGGGCTGACCCGACCCGCACTGGCTAGGGTCCTTGTGTTTTATACCTTTAGATCTATTTGCACGTCAGGTCCTTCCGCGTTTTCAGTTGTTTTAATTCAGTTTTTTTATATTTGTCGAATTCGCCCCTATGATTTCGCTTTTGTTCCACTTTAGTCCCGTGTTAAATGGCGTCGTTTCGGGGAGAGGGGATAATTTCCCCAATGATCCCTCTTGCCTTAAGCGCATTATTTTCTAGTCTTGTTTTGATATTATCTTTTAATTTATTGTGATTTTAGCCCCCTTAATTTTATTTTGACTTCAATATGGTCCTATATTTAATTTATTTTATTATTTGCATAATAATTTCTCTAATCATTTTCCTTTTTTTTGAATTAATATTAGATATTGTTTATTTTAGCTTGTTTAGATGTTATTTATCTCGAATTATTTCATATATTATTTTGAATGGCTTCATGTATTACATTATTTTAAATTGTTATTGGTATTTGATCGCTGTAAAATCAGAGTTTTAAATATTTATAAAAGAATGATTAAACCTGGAGACTAACTCTAACAACGATATTAAGGCAAGTGTACCTATCGAACAGTAGTATAGCTTAGGCAAGACCGAAAATCGAACCCAAAGGAACTAAAAGTATTAATACTCACTTTCTTTTTATTATTTAACCTAAATAATATGAAGGTTGCTTTTAAACTAAATTGGCGACAACTAAACTAAGGAAACAAAGACAAAAAGATAAATTTGATGATAACTTGAAAAAGACTCAGTTTATTTTTATGATACCTTCAGGAATAATTCACCTAGACTTCTCTTATTATCTAACCTTAAATTATATGATTTCTTTTACTTAGCTTGATCCGTGAGACTCCCTAACCTATGCAACCCTCTCTCGAGGTGAATAACGTCTAATCCTAGGTTAATTAGTGGAACTCTCGTTCGCTTATAATAACCCCCTAGGAAAGCAGTAAATCGATCAATGGATTCTCATATTAGGTTTCACCCTAATCCGGCAAAATCTCGTAACCCTATCTCTAGGTGCCCGATCAACTCCGCTTAATTATGTTAGATCTACTCTTAGGCAAGGTCTATTCCTCCTTCATCTAAGTACATTAGAGTTGGATTAAGCAACATAATTAAGAACAAACTAAGTAATTTATCATATAACTTAAAAATCAAATAATAAAATCTGTCTAGGTTTCATTCCCCTTCAGGTATCTGAAGGATTTAGTTCATATGTAAAAAGGAAACATCACAAGGGAAAAGCTAAAACAAAACATAAGAAAAATCCTAAAACTCCCTGATGGGATTGAAGGAGAATTCCGCCGTCTTGAGTATAATTCCGGCTTCTTGGGATGAATCAACTGGCTATCCTCGCGTTACTCCCTAACTCTGAACTTCTCGGCTTGGCTCCTTGGCCTAGCTTTCACTCTCTTTCAAAGGCGGTACTTGGGGTATATTTATAGGCTCTTGGAATGCGATTCTTTCTCCCGAAGTATCCTTTTTCGACTGAAATTGCTCTTTCCAGTGACAGAGGCACGGCCTTGTCACACGCCCGTGCAAATCGAGACCTGACCATGCTCGGATTTCTACTTTGGGACGGCCGTGTACGGTGGTGATGAGGCCGTGCTCCAGGTGTTCATCGAGATATGGCCGTGTGGTCCTTGGCCCAGGCTGTGTCGATTTCGTGGAAAGGCCCATTTACTTTGTTTTAGGCCCATTTTGTGTTCTTTTCATCCTCGGGTGCTTTCCTGGGTATAAGACATGAAAAGAAAGGATTAAGAGTACCTTTTTACACAAATCAAGGGATAAATCATCCAAAAGCATATTAAATGTGGGCTTAAAATATGTTACTTTTACGGTTTATCAAATACCCCCACAATTAAGCTTTTGCTTGTCCTCAAGCAAAATTCTCAACTTACAATTAAAACGAACTTTCCATGATTCATTATTCCTATCAATAATACCTTATCCTAATTCATAGATAATTTATACATGGATAATTCAACTCAAAGATTCCTAAAAATTCAAACAAGATAAGTCATAAATTTGTAGCACGAAAAACATAGGTGTTTCCTTTCATCTAAATAATTACCTTTAACTCAAAATCGACAAGGATTGATATCCTCACAAAAGATTCACTCAAATCACTCAAAAAGTGTTTAAGGGTCAAAATTAAGCACTCATAAGTCGAACATGAAAAGTTAATCCCATAGGCTTGCCTGAAAATCAAATCTCCACCACTGTAAAATGATATGATCAACAGATCAAAAGGTCTTTGTTAGGGTTGTAACGGGACTAGGGTTAAAGGTGTAGATAAAGGCTAAAATTAGAAGGTTAGAATCGAGATTGAATTGATAAGTTACCTACCTAAAAATTTCTAAGATAATAATTACATCAACTGAAAACAATAAAAAATCCTACTAATACGAGCTTTTCCTTTTGGGAAATAGTCTTTGATTGTATAAGCTCACTTTCCATATTACTAATATTGAAAACTTTGAATTTTTTTAATTTTTTTTAAGAACAAACTAAATACAAGATAAATTTAACTACCAGAATAATAAACTCAGATAATTGGCTCAAATCAAATCTCGATTAAGGGGTAGTCAAAATAAAGGGTGATAACAAATACAAAGGGTTTTGGATTAAAATTAGCGGGTAAGTCAATAAAAAGGGTTGTTACGCTCAACGGGGTTCACTAAGGATTAATTATAAGGGTAGGCTATTTAGTAGAGTAAGTGGGTTAAAACCTAAGTGCCTTTATCATCTCAGTACATCAAATCATAACTGTGGTCTTGAAATATATAATCAAGGCAAGTTCTAGAATAATAGTTCATAGTTGACATACTCATAATCAAGAAATGAGCATAAAAAAGAATGTATACTCTATAAGGCTCAAAATCTCACAAAAATTATGGGTGTTTTTTGACATCAATCTTGTAAATCTCAAATTTCAGGATAATATTCAAATTCCGGTTGACAACCTAAAATTTTAATTTTTAGAAAGTTAGACTTATCATGCTTGATTCCCTAGTATTCTTCAAATTTAATCATCAATGCACAATTAACTATGACTTATTCCAAAACATATCAATAAAAATCAGAAATCATTAGAAATTTCATCTTAATTAGTAATATGAGAAAGTTACTCTAGGGATTTGAGAACAATGCAGATAGTTAGGCATTTTTATCCTCAGGGTTTGATAATAATGAAAAATTAGGCATTTTCTCAGAATAACTATTCACCCTCCCACACTTAAGATGTACATTGCCCTCAATGTACAAAGATAGATAATGACATTTTAAAGATAAATCAAAAGAGAAGGGGGAAGAATTACTCCATGGTTTGCGGATGTTTTCGCGAATGAGTGTCTTTGGTGGCGGTGATGGTCAGTCGGGATAACGTTCCTGTGCTAGATGAAGAAATTGGGTAGCGCTTTGAGAAGTAGCCAGGCTTTATTAAGACCTAATAAAAATAAACTAAATATATAAATAAAGACAAGAAAGAGAAAGAGACTAAGAAGGAAAATAGACTAAGGCTAGGAGATAAAGGGGCTTGAGAATTCTTATTGGTAGGTGGTTTGCAAGGTGGGTGTGACTTCTAAGGCGACGGAGGTGTTGGCGGTGGCGGAAGTGGCGTAATTCCCAAGCAGCCTTTAGAACCTGTCACTAAGAAAATAAAATAAATTAAGCATAAGATAGTCAAAAAGAAGAAAAATAAGGAAAAGATAAATGTGAAACGAAAGATAAATGGTCTCATAGGTCCTTGGCTTGGTGTTGAGACGAACCTGCCAGCATGAACTCATGTTCTTTATTAAGGGTCCTCTGCCTAGCTTTCTCCGTTTCTTTGGCATGGTGTTGGCTTGCTCAAGGATCTAGAGCCTTAATAAGTGGAGAATCTGAGATAAAGAAGAGTGAAAAACAAAGAAAATAGGGATGAAATCAGATGGGGAAAAGAGAAAGGGGTGATGGGTTTAAATAGATTCTCAAATGTTCTGCTCTCCCACAGTCGTGGTCCAAGGGTGTGTCGACTTACACAGCCTCCTCACACGGCCGTGTTATAGAGGGTGTTGTCACCCTATGCCTGTGCTTGATCTTTCTACGCCCGTGCTCTTGATGTTTTTTTTTTGTTGGCACAGTCGTCTGCACAGGCGTGTCTTACCCGTGCTTGAAAATCAATAGCCTCAGTAATTTCACACGGTTCGTGGCATGGGCATGTTCTGTCCTTAGTATGGAAGTCGATAGCCTCACACGGTTGGTGTCACGGCCGTGCCATGTCTGTCAGTGCCCGTGTTGAGAGTGGTTGGATCTGTGACATTGGGGTGGTGGTTGGGCTGACTGCACGGCCTCTGCCCTGTCAGGGTGGCAATTTTAGTGGTCCACACGGCCACAGACATGGCCGTGTGTAAGGCCGTGTGATCTGGGATTCTACACTTTTGGGTTAGTTGAAAAAGGAAAAGAAAGAGAGAAAATAAAATAAAATTGCAAAAAGAAGTAGTGTTAGTACTCGGGTTACCTCCCGAGAGGCGCTCGTTTATAGTCTTAAGATAGACTTTCCTCATATTTGAAAATAACATCCTTCCTCATGTCTATATTTTAGTTTTATGACAAAATTGAAGTCGAGAAGCGTTTACCTTAAAAGTGCCAAATGTTGGATTGCTTACCTCGACTATCCCTTGTGGGAAGATATCGTGTAGCTCAAGAAGGAGTTCTCTCTTTTCCTTCGGGTTTATTGTGGTGATGTGAGGCTCGGCTTTATCTAACAGGCCCTGGTCTCTTATTTTATAGTGATTTGATGTCCCCACAAGTTCTTGTGGTGGTTCCTCTGGTTCTACATTGTGTGGAGCCGGCTCTTCATTAACTTGTGTTTCCTGTTCTTCCTTGTGTAACCCTAGTTTTTCCTTGAAGTATGTTTTCCACTCATCTAGGTCATCGATTTGGGTCATTTGTTCTTCGTAAGTTATTTCTTTGTTGGCACTGAACTGAGGATCTGGTTCAACCGTTCTCTTTTCTGGAGGTTCCTGAAAAGAAGGTGAAATTAAATGATTATCGAAAGAATTTTCTTGCTCACCTTGATTCCTTGACGACCTAGCTGAATCAAGGGCTTGAAGACTAATTGAGTCGTCACCTACACAAAGTATGAGCTCACCTGTGGCAACGTCAATTTTAGTCTTGGCAGTTGCTAGAAAAGGTCTTCCTAAAATTAAAGGGATTGAATTATCCTCATCCATGTCTAAAACAACAAAATCTACTGGGAAAACAAATTTATCAATTTTTACGAGAACATCTTTAATAATTCCCCTAGGGATTCTAACAGTTTTATCCTCTAATTGAATACTCATCTTAGTTTGTTTTGGTTTCCCCAGACCTAGTTGCTTAAACAATGTATAAGGCATAACATTTATGCTTGCCCCTAAATTAGCTAACGCATTATCAATATTTAAACTACCAATTAAACATGGAATTGTAAAACTCCTTGGATCTTTTTGCTTCTGTGGTAGTCTATTTTGTAACATTGCTGAGCATGTTGCGTTAAGTTCCACGTGGTGCTCTTCATCTATTTTGCGTTTGTTGGTCAAGAGCTGCCTTAAAAATTTCCTTGAGTCTGGCATCTGAAAAAGAGCTTCAAGAAGAGGTAAGTTAATATGTAATTTCTTTAAAAGTTTAAGAAACTTACCGAACTGCTCCTCTGAATCGTCTTTTTGTAATGCTGCGGGATAAGGTATGCGAGGTTTGTACTCCTTGACTACTGGTTTTGGCTTTTCTTGTACTACCTCTGTTGTACCTTCGTCTACCTTACTTTCTGGAGTTGGTTGGGTGTATCTATCTCCTTGCTATCCTGAAGTGTGATAGCTTGAATTTACTCCTTAGGATTAATTTCAGTGTTACTAGGTAGGCGTCTTTGCGGTCGTTCTGACATTGACTTTACAAGTTGTTCAACGGCTTTGCTTACTTCCTTGATTGACTTAGCAAGTTCTTCCATTCGGTTTTCATTGCTTTTGATTGTTCTGTCAGCTTCTTGGATACGTTCCTTGATGGTTAGCTTCTTGTCTTGTGGATAAGGCTGATTTCGAAAGTTTTGGGAGGGTTGTTGCCTTTTATTTCCTTGATTGCCTTGTCCTCCCCACGAAAAATTTGGGTGATTCCTCCAACCTGGATTGTAAGTGTTACTATAAGGATTATTATTAGATCAGAAATTGTTGCCAGTATAGTTCATCTGTTCCTTTTCTATTCCTGTTGATAGGGTGGGTACTCAGGATTCGCCACAGGTCCACTAGCGTCGCACTGCATGACTGGATGTATCTGTGAAGAACACAAACTATCAAGCTTTTTATTCATCATCTCTAGTTGCGTTGATAGCATGGTCATGGTGTCGACGTTGAAAACTCTTGCCGATTTTGTTGGTTTAGTTCTCGAAGCTTGCCACTGATAATTGTTTATCGACATCTCCTCAATGAACTCGTAGGCTGCTTCAGGAGTTTTATTGTTCAGCATTCCACCGGCGGCTGAGTCTATCAGCTGCCTTGTTGAGGGGTTTACTCCGTTGTAGAAGGTTTGGACTTGTAGCCACAGGGGTAAACCATGGTGTGGGCACCTCCTCAAGAGATCTTTGAACCTCTCCCATGTATCGTATAGTGTCTCTAAATCCATCTGCACAAAGGAAGAGATATCATTATGTAATTTGGCCGTTTTGGCCGGTGGAAAATATTTCATCAAAAACTTTTCAGTCATTTGATCCCATGTAGTGATTGACCCTCGTTGTAACGAGTTTAACCACTGTTTGGCTTTATTCCTCAACGAAAAAGGGAATAACCGAAGACGAATGGCATCATCAGAAACACCATTTATTTTGAAGGTATCACAGAACTCCAAAAAAATTAGCTATTTGCATGTTTGGATCTTCGTCCTGCAAACCATCAAATTGAACAAACTGTTGAATCATTTGTATTGTGTTAGGCTTTAATTCAAAATTGTTAGCAGTTATAGTAGGCCTAACAATACTAGATTCTGCTCCTGTTAAATGCTGTTTCGCATAATCAAACATTGTACGTAGAGCATTGTGATCTCCCACATCGCGTAGTGGTGGGTTGTTTTCCTCCATCCCTTCAGTAGGATTGGATCTGTTTTCTTCCTCTCTTTTCTGTGTGTAGTCTAGGGCTCTTTGGTTTCCTGCGATTCCTACGAGCGGTTGCTTCGATATCACTATCGTATACCAAAGGTCCTCTCGGATTCTTTCTAGTAATAAACTAGAGGTACCTAGAAAAGAGAAAGAAATAAAAAACATAAAAATTAAAATTTAGCCTAAGAAAACAAAAGAAATAAATTGCGAATAAAATAATGGCTAAAGTAATAAAAATAGAGCTTTCTTAATATTTTTGTTCCTCGGCAACGGCACCAAAAACTTGATCACTGTAAAATCAGAGTTTTAAATATTTATAAAAGAATGATCAAACCTAGAGACTAACTCTGACAACGATATTAAGGCAAGTGTACCTATCGAACAGTAGTATAGCTTAGGCAAGACCGGATATCGAACCCAAAGGAACTAAAAGTATTAATACTCACTTTCTTTTTATTGTTTAACCTAAATAATATGAAGGTTGCTTTTAAACTAAATTGAAGACAACTAAACTAAGGAAACAAAGACAAAAAGATGAATTTGAGGATAACTTGAAAAAGATTCAGTTTATTTTTATGATACCTTCAGGAAGAATTCACCTAGACTTCTCTTATTATCTAACCTTAAATTATATGATTTCTTTTACTTAGCTTGATCCGTGAGACTCCCTAACCTATGCTAAACCCTCTCTCGAAGTGAATAACGTCTAATCCTAGGTTAATTAGTGGAACTCTCGTTTGCTTATAATAACCCCTTAGGAAAATAGTAAATCGATCAATGGATTCCCATATTAGGTTTCACTCTAATCCGACAAAATCTCGTAACCCTATCTCTAGGCGCCCGATCAACTCCGCTTAATTATGTTAGATCTACTCTTAGGCAGGGTCTATTCCTCCTCCACCTAAGCACATTAGATTTGGATTAAGCAACATAATTAAGAACAAACTAAGTAATTTATCATATAACTTAAAAATCAAATAATAAAATCTGTCTAGGTTTTATCCCCCTTCAGGTATCTGAAGGATTTAGTTCATAATGTAAAAAGGAAACATCACAAGAGAAAAGATAAAACAAAACATAAGAAAAATCCTAAAACTCCCTGATGGGATTGAAGGAGAATTCCGCCGTCTTGAGTATAATTCCGACTTCTTGGGATGAATCAACTGGCTATCCTCGCGTTACTCCCAATCTGATCTTCTCGGCTTGGCTCCTTGGCCTAGCTTTCGCTCCCTTTCAAAGGTGGTACTTGGGTATATTTATAGGCTCTTGGAATGCGATTCTTTCTCCCGAAGTATCTTTTTCGACTGAAATTGCTCTTTCCAGCGACAGAGGCACGGCCATGTCACACGCCCGTGCAAATCGAGACCTGACCGTGTTCGAATTTCTGCTTTGCACAGCCATGTGCGGTGGTGACGAGGCCGTGCTCTAGGTGTTCGTCGAGACACGGCCGTGTAGTCCTTGGCCCAGGCCGTGTCGATTTCGTGAAAAGGCCCATTTACTTCGTTTTAGGCCCGTTTTGTGTTCTTTTCATCCTCGGATGCTTTCCTGGGTATAAGACATGAAAAGAAAGGATTAAGAGCACCTTTTTACACAAATCAAGGGATAAATCATCCAAAAGCATATCAAATGTGGGCTTAAAATATGTTACTTTTACGGTTTATCAGTATTGTTTATTTTGAATTGTTTTTTTTATATATTCTTCACTTTTAAATTGCTTTGTATGTTATTCGATTTAAATTTCTTTTTATTTGTATATTATTTATTTTAAAATATTTTATGTATTATTTATCTAAAATTGTCTTGTTATTTATTTATGAATTGTTTTATTATTTTAAATGTTTTATATATATGTTGTTTGTTATCTAAAAAAAAAAAACTCTTTTTATATGCATTATTTATTTTAAAATCTATACCTATTATTTATCTCTTTTAAGCTCTTGAACGTATTATCTATTTTAAATATTCATTTTAAATTTTTATTATATCCATTTCAAATTCTTTTATTATTTTATTTCGATCCCTTTTTTATATAAGTCGCTTGTCTTAAAACATTATTTACTTCAAAATATTTCTTATATTATTTATTTATTTCATTTTTCTTTAATTATTAATGTTAGTATTTAAATGATATATGTCTTGTAATTTTCTCGAAATATTCCTTTTAGTATTCGTATCTTGTATTTTGTTGATATAATGGTTTTATTAATAGATCATCGTCTTAAATAAAAACGTATTTTGTTTAATTACTCCATTCTATTCAAAATTTTTCCAAATAAGGCTATATTTTGTGTTTAGAAATTCGAGAAATCATGCCCTAACGTGCTGGGTTTCGATTTTCCGTTTGACCAAATAACCAAATATCCTTTTAAAATTTTGTCCACGCTTTCCTTTTAGAAAAACAAGGCAATATTCCGTGTTTGGAAACCTGAGAAATCGTACCCTACCGTGCTGGGTTTCAGTTTTTTTCGTTTGTCCAAATAATTGAATATCCTTATAAAAACTTCAAATGCATGAACTTTAGAAATCATGAGATGATCTTGGCATCGAGGGTTTGAAATGGCGTATCCTAACGTGCTGGATGTGATATTTTATTCCCTTGGAACAAGAGAATCTCAATATCCAATTCAAGTTATTTAAAATTTTTTAAAATGGAATTGTATTCTAAAATCTTTTCAAATGTTCGATATAAGGACACTAATTAATCAATTAAGTACCAATTTTAGGCATTGCGAGGGTGTTAATCCTTCCTCGTACGTAACCGACTTCTGAACCCATTTTCTTGAATTTCGTAGGCCAAAATCAATATTTTAATAAAATAAAATGTTTTATAGCTGATCCGATCACACCTAAGCAAAAATGATTGGTGGCGACTCCATGTTTCCTTTTAAAGTCAATCCTCGTTTTTCCAAACCTAAAGAAAATGGTTTTGACAACAGAAATTTCACACATGCTAACTCACATATCATAGACACAGAAAATAATATTAAATTATTTTACTGACTCGGATTTGTGGTCCCGAAACCACTGTTCCGACTAGGGTCTAAACCGGACTGTTACACATTAGGTGAAGATAAAAATTCAAATATAACAAAAAGATAAAAGAATAATAAAACAAATGGATAAATAAAAAAATAAATGGAAATATAAACACATTATATAAAAGTATTGAAATTGACTAAATAAAGGATGAAATCGAAATTAAGAATAAAGTCAAAAGGACAAATTATAAATAAATAAAAGAAAAGGGCTAAACGGAGGACCAAAATAAAACGCGCGTGAAACTGCAAGGACTAGATGAGAAATTATACCCAAGCCTTATGCACAGCGTTTCAATATGGGCCAAATTGAAACAATGCAAAATTATGTGGCAAGATTTAAAAAATTAAATTAAATAAAATAAAATAAAAAAACCAAATAGGGGCAGAATTGCAATGCGTCACAAAAGTGGGGGGACCGTGAGCGCAAATAGCCCTTTTCCAAAAAAACACGCGGATTCTTAGCCTGCGGGTCGGGTCGGTCCGGGTCGCGTCACAAAACGACGCTGTTTTGGCGTCCGGACCTAAGGCACAAAACGGTGTCGTTTTACTCCCCTATATATATCTAATTTTTTTGTTTTAAAACTCATTTTTAGCCTCTCTTAAAAAAAAACACAAGAAACCTCTCCACTCTTTCAACCTAGCCCGAACTTCGGCCACAACTCCGGCTAAGATTCCGGCGCCGGACCACCGCCTATGGCCGCCGTGCGCGGTGGCTAGAAAGACGAAAAGACACCCTTTTGAACCCCGCTAGACGTAGGGCACCGATCAAAGGCCGAAATCTCGAGAACCCGACCTAGCCCGGCGGAGGAACCAAAAGGCGCTTCGTCTTCCTCCTTTTCAGTCGTGGTTTTCACCGGCGAGAAGATCAACCGACTTCAGTAAATGTCTCCCCTTTTTTATATATTTTATACTTAAAAAAGCAAAAACAAGATAAAAATAAATCGATCGGAAGGTTCACCTTTGGTTTCGAAAGTTTTTCAGGTTGTATTTTTTTCTAACTGTTCTTTTTTTTTATTTCAAAATCGGTCCATAATAGATTGTTTTCTCAAGGCTTTTATAGCCGAAAAGATAAAAAATACAAAATATGTTGTTGCTTTTGGGTTCCTCTGCCATTTTTGCATTTTTGTTCTTTCTTTTCCTGTTGCAGGCGTTGCCGGAGGCGAAACATCCGACTTTTTGCTGTTTCGGTGCAACGACGCCAGCGGAGGGCGCGCTAGGGGAGCCTCGGGACGAGGTGCGGGCACGACGATCGAGGGGGCGCGGTGCCTAGGGTTTCAAAAACCCTAGTGTTATCTGAAAAGTTTTTAATTTTGTTGGGCTACGGGCTGTTAGTTTTTTTTTTTGTTAGTTTGGGCCTGTTTATTTTGTAATTTGGACTTTATTTGGTTTTTTATTTTTTGTATTTTTTGTTTCTGGGCCCCGAGCAAAAATTGGCCATTACAACTTTTGTATTTATCACGAAAAATTCCTCCAATCGTAGCAATCCCAGTACTCTCTTTTACAACTCCATTAGAATTTCACTGGATCCAATTGCTAATCTTAGGCGGAGCTGATAATGGGGTTTGGCAATTGGAACCATTTACCTTAAGATGTTTATTGTTTGGCCCAGGTGAAAGAGTCTTTGATCATGTCCATATAAGAGTGAATATTTGGTAAACTAGTAATGTATTTGTTTTATTCTATAAATAAACTTAAAAGATTGACGTATGTTCCTCTTTTTTAAAATATTTATTTTTTTAATACTTGTCAACTTCTTAACTTTACTTGTAAAGTTTAAAAACTTAAATGATTTTACCAAATATTTTCCCTAAATAAAATCCTTAAACAATAGATAATTTTAGAAGATTCAAATTTTTGGTTCTAGAATCTTCACTTACACAATCAAACTTCCGAATTATAATTTTTTTTATTCTAGAATATTCACTTACACAGTCAAACCTCCAAATTATAAAAAAAAAAAAAGAAGATAGAAATTAAATTCTACATCTCTTAGTTAAAACTCAAGGAATAATTATACATATTTTCCATCAATAAATATAAATTATATAGGAAACTTCTTGCAAGCTTCCTTTCTCCAAAAAATTAAAATGATTTCTCATAAACTACCAATATCTTCCGCCATTAGCATATATATATAGGAAGAATCTTTGATTATGCAGTATCATACGTTCCAAACCAGAAACACTAAATTACAAAAGCTAGCAGTTGAAGAAGTTAATGGTCGGTAGAAACATGTCAGGTACAGCCCTTAGCAAGAAGGACCTACAACGGATATTCGAGAAGCTGGACAAGAATGGGGATGGCTTGGTTAGCCTGGAAGAACTCAATTGCCTACTGGACGGAATCGGGGTCCAGTTTAGCCTCCAGGAGCTGGAGCCCTTAGTGGGAAAGCCATGTCTGAACATGCATGAATTCTTGTCCTTCTGCGATTCCATTTCCAACCACAGCGTTAATGGCGATATAATTGAAGAAGAAGAAGAAGATGATGATGATGAAGATGACCTGGCCAAGGCTTTCGAGGTGTTCGACTTGAACGGGGATGGGTTCATTTCATGCGAAGAGCTGGAAAGCGTGTTGGGAAGGCTTGGGCTGTGGGATGCAAACAGTGGCAAAGATTGCAGGAGCATGATTTGCTTCTACGACACCAACTTTGACGGCATGGTTGATTTTCAAGAGTTCAAAACCATGATGTTGCACAACATATCTTCCTAGTTTGGTTTTCAATATTGTGTGTGAAAACTACCACTGATATCGATTTCCATCTTGAGCTTATGCAGGTCAGACCAATTATTATATTTGGTTTTTGTAACCAAAATCTCATGTATTCTATTATTGTTTTTTGTTCATGGTTGTAATATTAATCTATTCCAATTTTCCCTCCACCATTTAATGTTTGGGTCTACTTAATTATAGGACACGAGCAGTACGAAGGGTAGGTACGTGCTGGAAACGTATACAATGTTGTACCTTAAACTAATTCCGGCCACTTCAACATTAACTCAAATGACGTCAATGTTCAATCATTTTTGAGAAATTACCAATTTGACTATATTTTTGCCTTTGGAATGAGTTTGTAACGGATAAAAATGGATTAAGAATTTCAAAACATAATTCACGATTTAATGTCAATTTCCATTTTCTATACCGTGTTTAATATTCCTACTTTAAAATGAATAAAGAAATAAAATTTACGCCCCAATCAAAGTCAAGGGAAAAGGAGAGGAAAAAGATTTTAGTTAAAACTTCATCCAAGATTATTAAGTTATTAATAAATTTATATTTTGATAATTTAACTTCAAAAATTTACAAAATGGTTATTGAATTATTTGAAAGATTTCATTTAAGTGACTAAGTTATTAAAATTGTTTTCGTATGACCTTCTCTATTGGCACCACCTGTATCAATTGAAAGCTCTCTTTCTCATTCTCTTTTATAATTCAATGTTTTTTTATGAAACAATTTTGAACTTCATAAATCAATGAACCAAAATCTAAATAACTTTATTCTTCAATCTCCAACATTGACCGTCAGATTAACTTAGATCTACGATATGTTGTTCTACTCGTCGATGGGTACTGATCCATAGTATCGATTGTCGAATCGTCGCTTGGTGATCGCTAGTTGAACTTAAAAAAAAACTTAATAGTCTACTATCGGTTCTTTGACTTAAATGAAAATTTTTAAATAGTTCTATGACTATTTTATAACTTTTAGAAATTTAGTAACCAAAACATAAATTTACTAATAATTTAGTAATTATACATTTTTAGAGCAAAAGACTAATTTATAATTTTTCAGAAAACTTTTGTCATTTTTGGCTAGGATATTGTTACATTGCAATCTAGATAGAATTAAGTGTTTGTTTTTGGCAAGTTTAGAGTAAAATCATGAGAGACTTTTAGGGGTAGATGAGTGAAGCGATTGAATTCGAGTTAGACATTGGTGTTAATTAATATCACAAATATTTGTTCAATTTAATCCAATTTTACATATAAATTTAAATTTTATCGATAAAGATTTCATTTCAACGAAGTCTCTCCAATCCTATAAAATTAATAATTGCAGACGCGATAATGAAATGATTAAAATATGAAACGTACAAAAGTAAAACATTATAATAATTGCAAACATCTATCATTAAAAAAAATATAATTATCCTTTTCATGTCAGCTAGTTATAATTATCCTTCCAAACCAATATTGACTTGGCAATGTAATCTTTTACTGTTGAATAGTTTTACTCAGAAATTGGGTGTCTTTAGTTTCCTGCCCATTGCAATGAAAATTATCTATGGATTTTTAGTATATTTGGGTCTAGTTTTCCACCTGCATGCTTCAGACTTTGATTATTATAATTCCAAAATGGAAAATTAAATTAACAGTCCTCTAACGACTATTAATTATGTTGAAAAGGAATAAAGATTTGTAGCAGTAATATGTGTAGCTTTCGTATCATCTTCCACTTTCTATCAACATCCAAAAACTTCATTATTTTGTATTATCAAACTACAATTTATATATTTATTTATAACACACCATATAACGCATTTTTTTAACTAACTCCCATTTCTTTTATATCATTTAGCATTATTTTTAAAATGGTTAATGTAATATTTGATACCTCAACTTTCACCATTAGAAGCGGATACAAGGGGGCTGACAGTTGCCTTGTCCCCCCTAAAATAGAAAATTTATATTTAGGTCCTTGAATTTTTTTAAATTTTAAATTAGTAAAGGTAAAATTATATTTTGATCCCCTAAAATTATAGAAATTCGATTTAAATTTTTAAAAATTATAAAGATATAGATTATAAAAAATTAAATTTTCATTCGGGCCCCCTAAAAATTTGTTCTGGCTTCGCCCCTGACCTAATGTATGTATATTTGTTAAGTTTGGTATTTAATACTAAATATTATTCTATCTTTCAATGTACCCAAAACCTTATCACAATTAGTTTATTTGCTAACTTGGTAACAACGAATAAATCAATATCAAATATTTCCTCTATAATAAAATCTTTAATTAAGTTGTGTTACTTATCAACCAATTCCAACTCAATTGAGAATTTATTAAAAAATGTTTTTATAAAATTAAATTATTATAAAGGTAATTTTTGTTTTTTGTTTTATAGTTTATTACATAATAAAATTTATTCATTATGACATTTGAACTCCAATAACACTATACATACGAAAGCTTTAACTTATTATTTGGTTTTTTTTTTATAGGAATACCAAGTATACTTTTTTTTGCTTACATGATTACATTTACTGATGAATTAAATGAGTTTACGTTTTATTTTTTGTAATAACCTATTTTCCAGTGGTGTCAGAATTGGTGGTTTTGGGACCACAATTTCGACCAGTGAGTCAGTAAATATTATTTATTTAATATTTATGAGTCTATTAGAGTGTCGTATTAAAGTTTGGTTCTGTGATTTTGATGTTTGGTTGGTTAATTAGGTAAAAAGGACTAAATTATAAAATCTAAAAAAGTAATTTGTCATTCTTTAAAGGTGCTAAATGACTATAGCAACATGATTGAATCACTTTAAATAGCAATTAGCCATATTTTGAAGTGTGTGGACAGTTCATGCATGTTTTTGGTTAAATTTTAATTAAATTACAAGGGTAAAATGGTAATTAAGTAAATAAAATTATAAACAATAGAAAACAAAGCTATCATCTTCTCCATTTGAACTTTCCCAACTGAAAACACCATTAGAAGACCTTAAGAGATTCAACCAAGCATTCGTCTTACATGTAAGTGAATTTTGCTTCCGTTTTTAGTGAATTTTTTGTTTTTGAGATCGTTGTAGCTTAATCTAGCTAACCCAAGGACTATTTTGTAAAATTTTTAAAGGTTTTGAAACTTGTCATTAATGGCTTTTAGATGTTCATGAGGTTAAATGATAGATTTATGAGTTTGATCGTTAAATAGGGCTATTTTGTAAAATGATTTTAGTTAATTTTAAGTTTAGGGACTAAAATGATAAAATATTGAATTTGAATTTTTGTAAAATTTAGTTACTTAGGAGCTGTTAAGGGGTTATATTGATTTTGACACTAAGGTTTTAGGTTGAATTGTGAAAAATATGTAAATTTCAATTTGAGTGACTAAATTGAATAAAAGGTAAAAGTTAAGAGAAATAATGTAAATTGTTAATAAATGGTCATGTGCATGCATTTAAACATATTTAAGTATTTAGAATGGTTGGCTGAATTAAATTATTATATAGATTAAGAAACAGATCAATCTGTAAATAAACGCGAAAAGGAGAAATTGCTGAGTAGTCCTTGGTGACGTGTTTGTTACTATTTTGATTTAGGTAAGTTCATATAATAATTAAACTAATTTATATTTACCTTTTTGGTTTGATGTGTATACTTATATATGCCTTACAATTAAATACTTATGGCACATCAATGTTTATTGTTAGACGGACTAAATTGTGAAGGTTGGTATAATTGATGTTTGAAATTGAAAATGGAATGTATATAGTTGAATTCTTGTGTAAATGATAATGTTCAAAGGTCTGATTGATATGGATGTAAACTGAGGCCCGTATGAACTTAGTGAACGACTAGGATACAAATGACATGTTATTAAGGTTATTACCGTTTCGGGTGTTGGTCTTGGATGTCTTACCGATGGCTAAGATCCTACATTTGTTGTAAGTTATTCACAACTCGTGTGAGCAGCATCGTGTAACGTTATTATCCCAACCTACAGCTTGTGTGGGCAGGCCCATTTTCACAACTCGTGTGAGTAGCATCGTGTAACATTATTATCCCAACCTACAACTTGTGTGAGCAGGCCCATTTTCACAACTTGTGTGAGCATTTACATTCACAGCTTGTGTGAGCATTGTTATCCCACGTATCCAATGTTATTTCGCTATAGTTAATCGAGTGGAAATTGGATAAGTGTGAAATGAAAATGACCTTTAATTTAAGTACCAGATAATGGAAATGAAATATGATCGCATTTGGATTATTTGGTTTAAAAGTATGAATTATGATTTATGTTATGGTTGTAAGTATGCTAACCTTATTGGGTTGTGATGCACATAGGACAAAGAATGCCATGTTTCCAATTTGTATATAGAAATGTGATCAATGCTTAGGTTATACTAAAATCAGTAAGTTATGTTTAAATTTCGTACAAACTTACTAAGCACTATGTTGTTTACGTTTTCTTTGTTTGAATTCTTGTAGATTATTGGAAATTTTACAGTCAGTTGGAATTCAAATTAGAGCTTACACTATTTATCACACCCCAAATCAGGTTGATCTAAATTGAAGGCGGATAGACGCGAAGTTGTTTGTTCTGACGCACTTTAGTGGTTAGTTCGCCAAATTGTAAGCTTCTGGCAAATTAATGTTTTTGGCGAAACGAGTATCTGCCTACAGAAGTATATCAGGATTTAATATTGGACGTGTTCTTTAATGAAAGAAAGAATTGGATAAAAGAAATGTAAGATTTGTGTAGGTTACTGCCAAAAGCATAGTTCTCCTAGTTTGTTTTAAGCACTGTGAAGAACAAGTTTTGGTAACTAGATCTTGTAATAAACTAACTGAACTCACTGGTCGAATAGCATATGAACAAGACTCTCATTTATGTTTCTTCCGAATTTTGTAGGCTATTAAGAAGGGCAATTTTTGAAATATCATGACACTTGTCAAATTCCACTAAATGATATGGGGTGATATATATATGTTTGTGTGTAAGAAGGTTCAGAGAAAGGTGTGCCTTTCTACAATATTACTCTTTGATTCTTTATTTTTAAATCTAATTGTATTATTCTCTATTAAGCTGAAAGATAAAATTCTTGGATAAATCAGTGGTTGTTCTATCTCCGATTGTTGTTGCTGGTTCGAAAAGAATATCTAAGTCTAGAGCTTTGAGCTGCAGTAGGTGAGTCTCAGATGAGTCATTGATATCGACTCTTACAAGTCTTTCTAGATCAGTTTTTTGTGATCGATGTTCCAGAAATGGTGAACAAGTACCTGAATGATTACTGAAAATATGTATTCTTGATATAAGTCCTTGTGAGTTTAGAATATAATGAACTGTGTGTATGGGTGTATGTGATTCTGTGAAGTAATTATGTATGTGTCTGAAATGTATACTATGAGATGTGATTATGTTGATGTGTATGAAACATGTATTGATGTATGATTTGATTAGAAAATTGAGTCAGCCTACCCAAGGGTGTGTTTATTGTGTGATTTGTGATTTGAAATGTTTGAGAATGGGGTGTTTCTGAGTGTAGAAAGGTTGTGATGTGAGTTTGGTCACTGCGGTGGTATTCGATGAAGTTCGTCGGAACAGTAAAAATAAATTATGATATGACAATTCTGAAGACAAGTCCATGGCCATGGCATACTCTGGGAAAGGCGGATGATCTGCATTTATTGACTAGGTTTCTCTGCGTGTCCCAGAGCGATGATGGGCAAACCTCACGTGAAGTGCGTTTAGGTAAATCCATATCGTAAATACAACAGTCCTTGAAATGCCTGAGTGGCATTCTGCTAGCCTTTGTGGCATTCTGGTAGCCTTTATGGCGTATTTTGAATTGGCCTTTGTGACATTCTGTTAGCCTTTGTGGCGTATTCTAATTTGCATTTGTGGCGTACTCTGATAAGTTACGATAAGGATATGGAATGTCTCTAGTTTTGCTTTGAATGATTTCATGTTATAATCGAATAAATTTAGACGTTCAAAGAAGTTATCCACTGTAGTCATCTATTGGTATGAAATGTGGGCATATTCTCGTAAGAAGAGTTATACAAGTATTCATTGGTTTAATTTCATCTATGTAAAGTTGGAATAACTACGTAGTTGGTATTTAACTAAAACAATTAAGTTTTAAAAATCCAAGAATCAAATATGCATTCAATAATATTTAAATACAAGTTTATTGCCACTCTATCTATATTCATTTTAAATAAAAATATTTTCTTTTACTTACATTTTGAGTGTGATAAAATCTAATATTTATAAAACTATTAACCAAATTGATATCACAAGTTAAAAATGATTATTTATATTAATTAAAATAAAATAAAATATAAATAATTAAATTAAAATAATTAAACTCGTAAATATAAGTGCGTGAATTAAGAAACTAATGAAAATTTTAAAATAATTATTTACTTTCATTGAGTAAAATAAATATATAATTATTAAATTAAAATAAATATAAACGATAATATAAGTGCGCACGTGATTTAAGAAATTAATAATTTTTAAAAAATAATTATTTACATTAATTGAGTAAAATAAATATATAGTTATTAAATTACAATAAATAAACACATCAATATACGTGCGCACGTGATTTGAGAAACTAATAATTTTTTAAAATAATTTTTTAAATTAATTAAGTAAAATAAATATATAATTAATTAAAATAAAATAAATAAACGCATCAATGGACATGGGCACGTGATTTAAGAAATCAACAAAATTTTAAACATTTAAAAATTAATATTATATCATTTTAAAGATTTTTAAATATTATATCATATCGTATCTGTACTTGTTATAAAGCTTATGAATATGTTTTTTTTTCATGCTTCTATATAATTTTTATATTAAAGAACATAAAATTATATATCTATTTTTTTTTTCCGAAGTTCATTATACACTTACCTTTTTTAATAATATTATTTATAAAAATTGAATTTACGTTTTTAAAAAAAAACTTATTGATAATAATATATCTAATAATTGAATCGATGTTAATAAGATTTAAACGCAAATAAATTTAAAACATATTATATATAAAAAATATTTTTTTTTCATTCACAACACCCCTTAACATAATCTAATATATTTTAAATAATTTTTTGTTGGGATAAATTTCAAAATTATATATGAACTTTAATTTAATATGTAATTTATACATAAACCTTGATTGAATGTAATTATATACGTGAAACTCTAATTGTGATTTAAATATATACTTGAAACTTTAATTTTGATTTAATCATACACATTTAAAGAATTAAATAGATCAATTTATTTTTATACGGGATAAATATAATTATTTATGTATGTAATATATAAACAAAAAATAATGTTATATCAATAATTATGTTAATAATTCATGTATAAATTTGATATTTATCTCTTAATTTTTTAATACCAAACTAATTTAACTTATAATTGTTATTTTTAAATATGTTAAACTAATAATCAAACTGAAAAATGTTCTTTTTGGTGAAACAAAATCAATTTGATTTCAGGAGGTTAATTTGGTTAAAACAGAATTAACTGTCAGCAAATTTTTTTCTGGAACTCAAAATCTGTCGGTTTTTTTTTTTCCTCGCAGGTTTTCCATCAATTTCCAAGGAGAAATCATAAAAACTCCAAAAGTTTTTTACAAATACAAACAAAATGACGCCGACTGCGCCAATAACCAGTTCTACAACAACAACCGTGGCATCATCGATGGCGACAATAACTGATGTCTTTAACACTCCGAAGTTCGTTAAATTTTCGGCCATGGCTCTCCTCTCTTTTTCCTTCGTTTTCCTTGACACTTACTTCTCCTCCTCCTCCTCTCCTTTCTCCTTCAGTTACTACTCACTACCTCGGCAAATGTCGCCTCCGCCTTCACCACCTTCACCGCCGCCGCGTCTTCCGGCAGTGAGAAGGACGGGGATAATCGACGAAACGGGAGCAATGTCGGACGAATTCTTTATCGGAGAGTGGGATTCAATCTCCATAAGTGCTCTTACCGAGCTCAGCGACGGCAACGAGGTAGGAGGAGAGGAAGAAAAGGAAAAGAAGAATAAGAGTAGTGGTGAAGTTAAGGTGAGGTTTGAGAAATATAAGGTATGCGAGAGGAGTAAAGTAGATTATATACCGTGTTTGGATAACGAGGAAGCTATTAAGCTGTTTAATAACAGTGAAAAAGGGGAGAAATACGAAAGGCATTGTCCTGGAAATGATAAATCGTTGGACTGTGTAGTTCCGAGGCCGGAAGGTTACCGGATTCCTATACCGTGGCCTCAGAGCCGTGATGAGGTTAGTTTTCGCCTGAAAATTCTTTTTCATTTACATTTTTTTTTTAAATTAATTAGATTTTGTAGTAAGAAATTTTTTTGATGATTTTAATAAACTGTAGCTTTAGATGGGAGATTAATACAGGTAATTTTTCTCGAGCAACTGCGTTTTTGGGATTTATTTGTTTTATCGTTGATTGGTTATAATTAGATGTCAAATCTAGCACCTCTGTTCCTTTCATTCCGGCAGACATTTCCGTGTCCCTTACGTGAGATAATTTAAATGAAGCAAATATATGCTATTCATGTAACCAGAAACCAAATAGAAAATGACTTCTATCTCCCTATATATATTTTTTATAATTAAAGCTAAAATAATTATAATTTTTATTTAAATGTAATTATAAAAATTTATTACTATTAATAATAAATCAATTTTTATTATTTTTATATTTTAAATAATAAAACAAAATTTAGACTTCTAGCCCAACCGGAGTCCCACCCCCTAAAATGAAAAATTTTTTATTTAGACTATTTAAAATTTTTAAAAATTCAAATGAATAAAAATAAAATTGTACTTCAATTTCCTAAAAATAATAAAAAAATTGATTTAATCTTTTAAAAATTATATTTGCATAAAAAAAAGTTCTAACTCCAATCGGTCTCAAGTCCCAACCCATAAAAAGATTTAATATTTAGTTGTCTAAATGTGTGAAATACATTCCCTTTGTCATTTGCCATTTTTAGTAAAGTTGATGAGTTATTTGGTATTAATCCTTGTGTCTAAATATGGTGGTTGTTTTTATTGAAATACTTCAAATTTAACTGAATTTTTTATATAGACCTTTTTTACATATGTGCTTTTTTTTTTCTTGTTAAGTTAAAGAAATTTATTCAATAAGCAAGAGGTTACGTAATTTAACTGAATCATTACTTCTATTATGAATAAATTGGCTATTAAAATCTCCTTTTGGTGCTATACCTCAAAGTAACTATTTTACTTTGTCAAACATTTCATCAAAGGTTCTTTTTGGCTAATTGTGAGTTATAATTGCAGGTTTGGTTCAGCAATGTACCGCATGCTGGTTTGGTTGAAGATAGAGGTGGGAAAAATTGGATATCAATAAAAGAAGATAAGTTCATTTTCCCAGGAGGTGGAACACAATTTATTCATGGTGCAGATCGATATTTGAATCAGATTTCACAGGTTTTATGATTTCACAATCTTTGCTTGGTTTTAACACTAATCTCTTGCATGGCATTCATAACGATCTCTTTGCATTCAGATGGTTTCCGAGATTTCGTTTGGCCACCATATTCGTGTTGCATTAGATATTGGCGGGGGAGTCGCTAGTTTTGGTGCCTTTCTCCTGCAACGCAATGTTACCACCTTATCAATAGCACCTAAAGATGTTCATGGAAGCCAAATTCAATTTGCACTGGAGCGTGGAGTGCCTGCCATGGTTGCGGTATTTGCTACACGTCGCCTGTTGTATCCAAGTCAGGCTTTTGACCTGATACATTGTTCAAATTGTGGCATTAATTGGACTCGTGATGGTACGCTCTCTTTTCTTTAACATATCTCGTATTGAACAGCTATTACAACTTGAAATATTTGAGAACTTCTGTTTGCATTAATTCAAGAAGCTTCTTTTTTTTATGCGATTACTGCAACCTGGTTAGGATTGCATGTATGCAGATGTGTACTTGTATGTGTCCGTGTTTCACATGTATGTGTTTGCATGCTCAGTAAGTTTAATTAATTGATTTTGTCTGTCAGTTCATGTATGGTTTATACTGACCTTGGATCTTTGATGTTGACACTTCTTTGTATTTTTGCCTGTGATGAAGATGGAATTTTGCTTCTCGAGGCAAATAGGATGCTTAGGGCTGGAGGATATTTTATCTGGGCTGCAAAGCCTGTAGATAAACATGAAGATAACCTACAAGAGCAATGGAAAGGTAGCTCCCCATTTCAAGTTTTTTGCTGCCGTCTCTCTCTTTTTCATAGCTTTTGTACAATATGCTTGATATCCTGAGACAGTTTTAGATGCTTCAAATATTTTGAATTGGTTATTCTCTTTCTCTCTCTATTACTCGGGTTTTTTACAGTTCTTGACATCCTGATTCCGTTTTAAATGCTTCAAATATTTTGAACTGGTTATTCTGTTTGAACCTCCCCCCCCCCCCCTTTCAAATGCATGTAGTATATACTTTGATCAACCATGCCCTTCATTCCACCATTACCATCGTTTTAGTATTCAATAATACTGCAGCTTTAAAAAAACATGATTGATACCTAGCAATCACTTATCATTTTTAGCTTATCTTCTACAGAAATGGGGGATCTTACCACTCGCATTTGCTGGGAACTAGTAAAGAAGGAGGGATATATTGCCATATGGAGGAAGCCTTTAAACAATAGTTGCTATCTTAATCGTGATGCAAAAGTGCTACCTCCCCTTTGTGATCCTGATGATAATTCAGACAATGTTTGGTATGCTTTTCTTCAATACACATACATTCACCAAATATAATGACACTAGAAAAAAATACAAGAATGAATGTATTTGGCAGTGGATTAATCTCTTTGACTAATTATCCCGCACTATTATGTTAAAATTTCTCTTCTGATCATGGCTCTGGTAGTGAAGCATCAATAGCTTTAGGTTTAAACTTCTGAAACCACCCATATGTTCAAAATATTTGGGTGTGTTTTAGTTCTACTTTGTGCACCAAACCAAGTACTCTTAATGTTCTTAACGAATTGTTATCAAACACAGATAACTTCAGTTAGTTAGTGATTAAAAGATAGAAATTATTTTTCTGTAACCATATACATATAGACATGAACTCTAATGGTTAATCCAAGTGGTTAGACCAATCTCTTTCGTTTCTACATAAATAGTTAACAAATAAAGTTACAAAGTGGCATAGAAGAAGAGTTTAGAAATCCTTGTTTAAGACTTGGCATTTAAAAATTAGAGAGAGTAGGGAGTTGGGACGCTTAGGAGAGTTCACACCGCTTAGGACAAACTTGAATAATATTCTCTTACGGAGTAGCTGGGTGCTTCCTTGTTAGTAGTGTTTTTTTTTTTCAATAAAATGGCACTTAACTAGTGAAAGTTGAACTGCTCTTAAGAAGTTACAAATATGACTATTGCAGGTACACTAATTTGAGGACCTGCATCACTCCATTGCCAGGGAATGGTTATGGCTCAAATGTTAGTGCATGGCCTGAACGTCTTCACTATCCACCTGAAAGACTTCAAACAATAGACATGGATGCCCACATATCCAGAAAGGAAATCTTTAGAGCAGAGTCAAAATACTTGAACGAAATAATAGAGAACTATGTACGTGCATATCACTGGAAAGATATGAAACTACGTAATGTGATGGACATGAGAGCTGGACTTGGAGGGTAACATCTTATACATCATTCCACTGCATACACTTTTTTTAAAAAATGCATTGTTATTATTTTGTAATTTTTGTTTATCTCGACTCTGACAGGTTTGCAGCAGCATTACATGATCTCCAGGTTGATTGTTGGGTTATGAATGTTGTTCCTGTTAGTGGGTTCAACACCTTGCCTGTAATTTATGATCGTGGCCTTATAGGAGTTATGCATGACTGGTATAGACTCAACTCTTATATTCAAATACTTTATTTTATTTTCCTATTGCTTTCATAATCATGATTCTCAATTTTTTACACAGGTGTGAGCCATTTGATACTTATCCAAGAACATATGACCTATTGCATGCAGCAGGTCTTTTCTCCGTTGAGAAGAATAGGTAATTTATTCATCCTTCTTTTTCCTGCTTGTGCCCTTTGTTAATTCACATTCTTCATGTAAAGTTTCTTGTGCCCATATCTTGTTTGTTGCAGGTGTAATATCTCAACCATCATGCTTGAGATGGACCGGATATTAAGACCCGGTGGACGTGTATATATACAGGACTCGGTAACCATAATGGGTGAACTTGAAGAAATCGCAAAAGAAATGGGTTGGGTGCCTGCACTACATGAAACAGGTGAAGGTCCACATGCAAGCTGGAAAGTTTTGATCTCTGAGAAACGCATGTGATGTCCTAATTGGATAAGAACATCAATGAGACCATGTTTTAGCAGTATGTCCAGTGCGAAGCCAGAATAAATTTTTAGGGGTCGAATGAAATTTTAATTTTTTATAGGCTATATCTTTATAATTTTTAAAGGATTAAATTGAATTTTTATATTTTTAGGAGGGTTAAAGTGTAAATTTACCTATATTAATTTAAAATTTTAAAAAAAATTTAAGAGCTTAAATAGTAATTTTACATTTTAGGGGCTGGCCCCTGCCCCCTAAATTTGTCTCTGTGTATGCCTTTCCCAGCCTTTTGGTATATGAACTGAAAGCTCACATAGAAAGAAACTGCAACTCATTGCATGTAAAATCATGCATTTCCACGTCTACCTTCAGCCCTCAAGCCCTTAACTAAGATATTCATCCGAAGAGGACATTACACGGCTTTGCAACATTATCAGTGTATATTGTTTTTTGATGAACCCAAAAGGAGAAATGTGTATAATTTTTAGGATGACATATTGTTTTAGCTTATTGCCTAGCCCTAGTGCATTAATAGCATAGGTTTATACTATAGCAGAGTTCTTTCCATTGTAATTTGTACATTTACGAAAGTTGCTATTTAGTAAGGATACAAAATAACTTTTGACAAATAATTTATATATACACATAAAATAATCCCGAAATCTCCAACCAAAAGATCATCAAAATTTTCAATCTTTAACTACTTTCCTCAGCAAGTTCTTTTAATAAGCTTCTCCGTATTATTAAACCCAAAAAAGCTCCATCAAGCAGGAGTTTGGCGCTTTGCTGTTCCACTATCTTTATGAAAACTTGTGGTGACGGATTGATTCACTGATTTCACATCAAAATGTGCCTTTTTATTAACCATATATATATATATATATATATATTAGTTTGAAAAATTATTTAACAAATTAGTGAGGTTAATGAATTATTTATTGAAATAGTTAGAAATCGGGAATTGGAAGAGTGGACTTTGGAATACAAGACTAGGGAAGACGGCACCTCCACATGCCGACTTCCCCGTTCCAATAACTTTCATTTTCCTTTCAGTTTTCATGCCTGCTTATCTTATTAAAAGCTGGGTATTATCATAAATAATCCTTGAAAGATCGTCAAAATTTCAATGTAGTCCATTCATTTTGCAGGTTTAAGAGTAAATCATAATATTCATCTTAAAAATTGTACCTCCTTAACAAGTAAATCTCAACTTTTCATATTTTAGTAATAATTTTATTTCAATACTTTAATTTTTAATTTAAATAAAAAAATACTTTATTATTTTTAATTAAGAAATAACAATTTTTAAATATAATTTTAAATTGAAGGGAACATATAAAAATTTATAAATTTTAGGGACAACATTGAAAAATTTAAGATGAAACTAATAAATTTTAAATATAACTTTGAAGTGGATGGACTAAATTGAAATGTTAATGAATTGTCAGGGATCATGTATGATATTATTCCCTTTTTTAATTAAGATAAAAAATGGAAGTCTGATATTGGAGGACCCGACCCGACCTCCCCTCCATAGTCTAAAAATTGAATAATATCATAAATGATCATTAAAAATTTATTAAAATTTCAATTTAGTCCATACACTTCAAAATTATATTTAAAAGTTTATTAGTTACATCTTAAAATTTTCAATATATTCCTTAAAATTGATCAAATTTTTTACATGCTACTTTCAGTTTAAAATTATATTTCAATTTTTTTTTGAATTAAAAATACTAAACTATATTTTTTATTTAAATTAAATTTATTATAACACTTAAAAAATTAAAGCACTGAAATACAATTATTAATAAAAATGAAAATTTAAAATTTACATGTTAAAGAAATACAATTTTTAAGATGAATATTATGATTTACTTTTATGAACTACATTAAAATTTTGATGAGCTTTCAAGGATTATTTCTGATAATATCCCATTTTTTATAAGATGCTGAAAACTAAAGCCACCCTTTATTTCTTCCATTTACTTATTTTTTAAAAAAGAGAAGGAAATTTTTTTATTAAAATAGAATCAAGTGATGATAATATAAAATAATTTTGAACTTTGATGAAATATTAAAATAAATAGACTAAAGTTAGAGTAATCTAGAAAAAAATTGGTTCATATCTGAAAAAAAAAAGAAGAAATATTAAATATATATGTTTTTCCTTACTGGCAACGTGACATCCGAAAATTTTAAATATCTCATATTTAAATTTAATGAAATTTTATTAATAGTGTTATCAGATAATTAAATAAATTAAAAACTTTAAATCAAAATAGAAAGATTAAATTTTAAAAATACAGAGCATAAGGACTATAGACACAATTAAACCCAATACAAAATGTACAAAGAAAAAGGCCAAAACAAAAGTAAACTCAAACTCTGTAGTAGTCACCTATTTTCTTTTCTTTTTTTTTTCTCGAGAAAAAAAAAATGGATAAGACGGGGAAGCTGCAGTACAAAGGCTAAGTTTCTAACGGAAAATAATAGTGAAACAATTTCCCAATTTTTTAGGGTTTCAATTTCAGGTCTCAAATTTTCAACTCAGGTTAACCTTCCTTCTTCTTCTTCTTCTTCTTTATTTTTATATTCTCTTTAAATTTCTTCTTGGTATTCGGTGTTCGGTACTCGAGAAAATGCAGGGAGGGAAAAAAGACAGAGAATAACGGTGTTGTTTATTAATTTGATTTATTGTTTTTAATCTTCAAATTATTCTTAATTTAGTAAATAGTGAAGTTCATTTTAATTACTTAGCTTAGTTTGGTTTCTTTTATCGTTTTTTTGGTGAAGCTAACGCAGGGGATGATTTATTTAGATTTCAATTTTCTTTTTGGATATTTCCTTTGTTTTCTGTCTGCCTAAAGTTTTTTTTTTTTTTTTTTTACTGAATTTGCTTGGTTTTTTCGTCTAATCTAATGATTTTTGAAAATGTGAATTTGAAAGGCAATGTCGGTTTATTACAGAGATATCCTAATTGTGTGGTGAAATGCTTGCAAAACTAGGGTTTTGTTCTGTTTTGTGAAGGTGGAGATGGGTGTTGAGGAGGGGACAAGAAACGGTGAAGGAGCAGAGATTGGGGAGGAGATTAAGTGCTTCAAGAGTGAACCAGTGAATAACGGGTTTGGGTCTTTATTTGTAAACGATTCTGGTGATTGGAGCTCAGGAGCAAGTGAGAGTTTGCGAACATATAAGAGACGGAGACGGTTAAGGTCAACTTCAAATATCGAAGTGCAAGATGGTGGGAGAGTTTCTACAGACCAGGTAGATTTTGATTAATGTTTTTCAATATGTATGCTTGAAGTGATAGATGCTAAGTATCTTTCTTTATTGTACTATTCAAATGTTGAGATGGGGCTTATTCTGATTATGTTCACCAATTCATGTTACAAGATTTGTTTTTCCTTTAGTTAAAGAGCTTTCTTATTGTAGATTTGGATTATGGATTGAAAAATATTAACTTGTTTTCAATCAGATGGAAAGCTCTGCCTGGAGACTATCCTATGAGTATGAGCAGAAGGTGTGACTGGGTCGTTGGGTACATAAAATACAATTTCAAGCTACTGTGTTAAGTCTAAAACTGGTGTGCATAATATGAGATAAATATGTGATTTTTTGATCCCTAGAAATATAATGAATAGTTGTTATGTAATGATGGTATTTGGAAAGTCAAATGATTTTCAGGATGGCTTTGTTGGTTGAATGGTCATTTTTTCGACCTTTTTATTTTGCCCTTCGAGCAATGAGAGTGTTAGAAAATGTTTGCAAGAGATATTGATTCTACAAATCCTCTGAAAGCCTCATGTATAGTTCTGTAATGCTTCATCAATATGTGTATCTTAATCTAGCTTGAACCTGTGAAAGTTTCAGCATCAGACACGAATATGTTTAATTCTTCTCATATGGACACATATTTGTCAGCTGAAGAGGAGAGATGTATTTCACAAATTTTAGTCCTGTATCACAAGGAAAGTAATACTCCTTTTGTCAAGTTTCCTGTTTTTGTTGCTATGTAATCCCATATGTTTTATGAAAAAAATATAATTCCAGCATCAGAAATAAGTCACACAGCATGATTTAATTCCTGCATTATGACTTCAAGCCACCTTCAGGTAACTAATAGATAATGAAGCAGAAGCTTTTGAATTTAGAGAAGCAAGATATGGTCCCATATGCCACCCTGTCGTGGAACACATGGATGATGAAACTGGAAAAGTTTCTCAATATCTAAAGCAAGATTTCATGTTTTCTTTTGCAACCACAATATGGTACACAAATATGCAGATTTGCATATATTCTTTAGCAACACAATTGATACCATACAATGAATTCTTTTATTTAAATTTGATGTAATTTTATTAATTTTTGGTTGGTACATGGCATTTGAGTAATTAACAATGATTAAACTTTTATCAGATTGGCAGCTGAAACTTTTTCTTCTCTAATGTGGCTTTTGACTGACTCACTCTAGAAAAATCCTTTTATGTAAGGCTTCTAGATCTTGTGACTTTGAAGCTGGGATTTCCTTCTTTAAGGTCAGTCAGAGGTTTAGTAATGGAAGTCTTAATTGTAAGGAAAAGACAGGGCAGATGTTTGAATTTAAGATTTTATTTTTTGTTACCTTTTATGGATTAATTTTTTCATCTCGTGCTTTTGTACATCCAATGTTGAGGGGCCTGGTATGGTTAATTGATTTGTATTTCAGTTATCCTATAGATTTAGTTCTACGATTCTTCTGGTTCAGTAATGAAAGGTATACTTATTCTTTCTCCTTGTGGGAAATTTGTAGTTATATGATTTGTTTAATTGCATTAGTCATACATGCGATATTGCCTTTTTTTTTTTTTAAATATGAGTACAGTATTCTATTTGGGCTGACATGTTGTGGTCTTTGTTATTCTTTTGTCCTAAGAACAGTTGGTTTGTTTGATTTGTTTAACATGCTAAGGGATTCTAATTTTTGTGAGCAGGTCACTCTTCCATTTACAGATCGTTGTGCTTCTTTAAATGATTCCAATTATCGTCTACAAAGGAAGTGGAGAAATGTTGTATTGGAGAACATGCATCAGTTTTTAAGTGGTGATGAAGGTGGTATACGACGTTGCATTCAAGATGCACTTTTATTTCATCAAGAAAATGATTGTAATGTGACAGTTAAGGTTTGTGCTGTTATCTGAACTCCATATGGTCTATGACTTATTCCAGTGGTATTTTTCTTGTTGGTTTTCTTTATAATATATTTGAAAAGTTGTTTTATGATTCTTTCACAGGATTCTGATACTTGTCATGAAGATAAACGGAACTGCTCTCCACAAGCCGGGCTGATTCCTAATGGAACTCAGCATACTGCTGAGAAGCTGGAGGGTGTTATATCTAATAGGTCTTATAAGGAATTAAATCCTCAAACTACCAGTGAGAGGTGTCAACGTGTTTTCTTTGATGTTATAATTTCAGAAAAGTTCACATCTTTGTGTAAGCTTCTCTTAGAGAATTTCCAAGGGATTAAGCTTGACAATCTTTTTCACTTGAGTCTAATAAACTCAAGGATGAAAGAGGGGGAGTACGAGAGATCACCTATGCTATTTGCATCAGATATTCAGGAGGTAATTTATTTAACCATTTTTATTTGTATGCATTGCTTGAATGGAGTTGCTTAGTTAAAAGGTACTAATGTTTGGCTTCTTCATTACCCCTGAAAACCAAGATGTTGATAAGTGAAACAGCTTCATGCTCTGTGTGTGTGTGTGTGTGTTGGTGTTCTTTAAAACAATTGAAGAGTTCGGAATTTAGTTTATTTTCAATGGCTATGATTGTTAAAAGTTTACAAAAATGAACAAAGGAGAGCTTATAAATAGGGGAGTTACTCTTTGTCAACAGCTTGAATTTAGAGAAGTTCCCATCTAACTCATAGTTAATTATGTGTTGTGAGAATTAGGGTCATTGTGAAACTTCTGATAAATTCTTTGCCATATTCGATGAATAGAGGTTTGTTGTGAGACTTCAGATTAATTCTTCTCTTCGTCTTTGGCATATTTGTAATGATTCAAGAATCTGCTGTTTACTGATATAGGCTTTTACTAATTCTGTCCAGATTGAAGTCTCAATGTAAGGGACCTTTTAATTTCTTGAAGGTACTCTGTTTATAATTGTAAGTGCATTGATAATTAGCCTTTCCTTTTTTACTTCAGGCAAAATTAGAGTGATCGGAAGCATTTTGACACTGTTTTCCATAGAGTTTACCTACAAGCTATTTCATTTTTACAGAGAAGGCCAATGTTCCACCTTAAAAGGGATACTTTCTTTTGTCTAAAGCAGCTACTAAACTAATCTAGTATAATATAAACCCAGTATGTCTACTAGTAAAATGACACTTCAGCTCCTTAGGACTTTGGTGTATTTGATCTCTTCTTGCCTGTTTACGACTTCAGTGTTTAGGAGTTCTGTTTGAAGATTAATAATAGGGAAGAGTGACTGTTGAATTGGGGTGCCTTGCTTATGACTAGAACAGGGCTTAATGGCCAATTGAATCGCTAAATGCTCCACAAAGCTTTTGAATCTGATTCATTCCTACGACTTGAATCAATTGCTCTTGTGCAGTTAAATTCCTGCCTTTAGTTTCATTCATCTAACTGTGCTAAATGATGGTCACAAGAGGTTGGCTGGAGGATTAAACCCTATGTATTGTAAGTCTTGTTGACTGCTTAGAGTTAGAGAAGGAGGTCATAATAAGAAGAATGCTTAAAATTGTTTATTATCTTTCTAAAAGAAAGTAAACTGTTCTTAATTCTAGTTCTATGCATAAAGAGTAATTATTTATATTTGATTATCGGCCTTCTTTTAAATCTTCTTTCTAGTTGATTATTGCACTTTCTCTCCGGTTTTTTTTTTTTTTTTTTTTTTTTTTTTGGGGTGGGGGGTGGGGTGGTATAGAGTACTTGGTTTTCCCTAATTTTTTGTTGCACGCAATAAACCTGTGCAAATGCATTATTCCTTTTCTGTTAGGTTTAGGGCAATACAATTTGAGGTGATAATGTTTTTATTTGTCCCTTGTGGTACCCTTTCTTTACATTACTACAGATTTCAAATTATTTTTCTTTTCTTCTTCTTCACTAGACCGAAGTTACACATCTCCAAGGAACCTAATTAATAACATCTCTTTTGATACCGTTACTGTTCATTCTTTCTTTCTTCCCATGCCAAATTTTTCTTTAAATTGAACATCTCCAAACAATCTTTGTGGTTCTTAAGCTGTTATCAGACCATCTTAGTTGATTCGTTTAGTTACATTAATGAGTTTGTATGTTGTTAGAAGGAAACAAAAAATTTTGGGGTTAAAAAAATTTGGGGTTTAACATGTTTTAATATACACACGCAACTCTAATCTAAAGTTTGATGCATTTTCTAAAGAAAAATGAAATTCTTATAAAGTAATCAGAAGAAATCAAAATGGCTGCTCCCTGTAGTAGATTCAGTTCTTTTTGTTATCATTCTATATATATGTTTCTGTTAACCTAAATACCTCCTGTGCAGGTATGGAGAAAACTTCAAGTACTAGGATCGGAAATTATATCCCTTGCGAAGAGCCTTTCAAACATCACAAGCACTTCCTGTCGTGAACAAGTAAGTTGATGAACATACACTGTGCTACTCTTGTTATTTTAATTTTAGTAATTTGCTTAAAAAAAAAACTATTGCATTGATAATGAATTATGATTTTATTGTAATGCTTTTTCTTCAATCTTTCAGGTTGGATGTTCTGGTGGCAGTGCTGAAAAGGAGGAACATGAGGTAAGCATTCATGAATTCGCTTATAGTGTGCATTGGCTAGTTGGTTTGCTTCTATCCTGCTTGTTTTTATGATAGGAGGCATGTTTCCTGCTGGCATCTTGTAGTCATATTCTGTTCTGCATTGCTGTCTGAATTTAGCATTTGTAGAGCATTTTGAGGGATATTTGAATTCAGCATTTGTATAGAATCTTGATTTTAACACGTTAGGACTCTGACCTGAATTGTTCTCTAGCTTTTAATTGCATTACATGCATGTAGTCTGTATTACATGTTAAGAATCTGATTTAAAGGTTGGGTTCATCCCTGAGAAATATTCTGAATTTTGTTCTATGAAACAGTTCTGTACTCGGGAATCAGAAATTCTTGCTAAACGGGAGCAAATTGAAGCTTGTGGTGTCTTTAAAGTTTGCACTTGCAGGTTTTGTGGGGAGAAAGCAGATGGGAAGGATTGTTTAGTATGTGATTCATGTGAGGAAATGTACCATGTTGCCTGTATTGAGCCTGCTGTGAAAGTGATTCCTCCAAAAAGTTGGTATTGTGCCAGCTGCACCAGTAATGGAATGGGATCTCCACATGAGAACTGTGTGATATGTGACAGACTGAATGCCCCACAGACACTCAACAGCAATGTTGCTGATGAAAATTATAATGAACATTTTGAAACATTTACTGAATTGGAAGAAAATTCAAACTGTAGTGTTGGTAACGGGCTTCAGTTATCACCGGGGAGCAAAACCCGGCGTGTTTGCAAAATTTGTGGAGGTAATTTTGTCAAAGGTGAGAAGTTAAGGAGTTGCGAGCATCCTTACTGCCCCAATAAATATTACCATGTTAGGTGCCTGACAATGAAGCAGTTAAAAACATATTGTTCTCGCTGGTACTGCCCTTCTTGTCTGTGTAGAGCTTGCCTTGCTGACAAAGATGATGATAAGATTGTTTTATGTGATGGCTGTGATGCTGCATACCACATTTATTGCATGAAACCACCACAAACTTCAATCCCAAGCGGAAAATGGTTTTGTAGAAAATGTGATGCTGGGATCCAGCGAATACAGAGAGCTAAAAGAGCATATGAAAGTAAGCTGAAAATGAAGGGCGTAGGAGGTAAAATGGCATATGGTAATCTGGAATTGAGCCCAAATCAGAGAGAGAAAGAGGAATCTGATAGAAGTAGAGGTGGAATGGACATGCTTCTATCTGCTGCCAGTACTCTACACTTTGTGGAGAAGTTGAATGCCAATCGCAAGAAGAGTTAGAAAGACCTTGCACTTGTAGGACATAACATGATATGATTTGTTTTTCACGGTATAATGCCTTTACCCTTTCTATTATGGATAGCTCAGATTGACAACTTATTTTCACTTCATTTTTTGGGCTGGGAAGCACATTGGTGTAGGTGTAGGTTATTAACTTCATTAGATTTTACTAGCATTTGGATGAATAGCTAAGATCAAAAAACGAATTAAAAAATTAATAGCATTTGTATGATCTCTGCTTGATCAATGGGATTGCCAAACTGTAAGATCCTGTTGGTACAGAAAATCATCCACTAACAGGTATGATTGAACTAATGTTAGTTTGTAGTTTGAGAATAGATAGTTTTAGTGTCAAAAGTGAATGTTTCCCAACAATGTTGTATAATTGTGGAGAAAGCTCTAACCAAACAGCCTGTTGTAAGCTATGAAAAGTTTAGTCTAACTGGATGATTACCTTTTGTTATGCTTTTGGATATAATTTTTGCTTCACTAGATGAGTTGGCTCTATGCTTTATCCTTGTTATTTCATTAATCTTTGTCCTTGTTTTTCCTAATCTCTCTTCTTCATTAAATTTAAGTAGGGAAAGAAAAAAAAATCAATTGAAGCAGATTCTGAATTTGTAAGTTGTAATGTATACTCTCTCTCTCTATTGTTGTTTGCTTATATATTTTTTAATTTAGCTTTTGATATAGAAAAGGAAAGACTACATATACACTATTTTGACCATAAGAAAAAAAAAAAAGATTGCAATGTTGAAGCTTGTAGATTCATTAAAAAATAATGCCGTTGTTGTTTAGAATCCTGTATGTATTAGGTATATGAATGTGTTACATTTTCATCTTTTTATGACTATATTTCATGTGACTGGCGCTTCTTTGGAAGTTATTTTATACCCATGTTTGAATATGTATTTTTTTTGTTGGAAAAAAACATTTCGACATAGATGCATTAAGTGAAGAATGCTATTGGTGGATAGACTCTGTTAACTTGGAAGCATTATGTTGTTGCCACATTTTGAACAAACTAATGTATTAGTATTTTAGTACTTTTTTTTGCCTATAGGGAATTAAAGAAAACAATGTTAAATAACCGAAAATGATTTTGATTTTGATTTTGATTTTGACAACAGAAAAGATGAGAGAACATTTTAGCTATGTCAATTTAAGTAATTAATTTGTATTTTTCAAATCATAACAGAAATATTATCTTTATTATACTGTTTTTTTTTTTTTTTGGGGTTTTCAGTCCATCTATTATAAAATGGAACATGGATGGTATTGTGTGGGTTCAATCCTGGATGGGTACTTTGAGGGTGCTTCTTTTATTAAATTTTTGGTTTCAAGTAAAATAATCGGTCTTGAGATATTTGCTAAATGCTGTTTTTTTTTTTTTTTCAATTCTAATGGCAAATGCTGCATTTTAACCCTAAAAGAGTGTTCTTTTCCAAGTTTTATAATTATTCTTTTATATATTTTAATTGAGAATTTTTATTTTTGACAATTTTAAAACTTGTATTTTTTTAACCTTAGGAAAAAATTAATAAAAAAACCTTTTTTTGATACATCTATTATTGATTTATACAGGCTTGGGTATGTGTATATATAAATAATATCGTCGCAGAAAGAAAATTATATTGGATGGTGATTCTCTGTGATCTTTATGTAGAAAACAAAATAAATAGTATATATACATAATAATTACTACTCCATTTGTTGTCCGACCCACAAGTTGACTTCATCGGATTTTTTCTTTCCTTTTGGGTTTGTTGACCTCTTTTCGGGTTTTCAGCCATTTGAGCAACCGACACCTGTCAGTTTTTTCTTACTGGCAACCTGAGCTATCCAGTTCCAGATCCGACCCAATCTAAGCAAAGATCTAATTTTGTCCCAGTCCCTGTACTCTCTGAACTCCTGAAATTTAATCTGTTTACTTTTTCTTTAAAAGAATGCTTATGCTTGTAATTCTTAGAATTTAGTTTCTCGATTTAAAAATTAAAGTCTAGTTAATACATTTATCAATTAAATTTGGTTAACTTTGAATATATATTCAATTGAATTTTAATTTTTAAATCAAGCATTTGAATATTAAAGTATCACATGTTCAAATTTAATAAAATTTTGTTAATAGTGATATCAATTGATTTAAACTTTAATTTTTTAAATAAGATACGTGTATAGATTAAATTTTTGGAATTAAAAATTGAAAGATTAAATTTTAAAAATACAGAGAGTACAAGGACTTTAGATAGAATTAAACCCTAAAAAGAAGTCCAAAGGAAAATGCCAAAACAAAAGTAAACTCAAAACACTGCTGTAGTTACTATTTTCATTTCTTTTTTCATGAGAAAAAAAATAATACACGGATAAGACGGGGAAGCTGCACAGCAAAGCCGAAGTTTCTCACGGAAAATAATAGTAAAACAATTTTCCAATTTTTTAGGGTTTCAATTTCAGGTCTCATATTTTCAACTCAGGTAAACCTTCCTCCTCCTTTACTATTTTTTTCTTGTTATTTGGTGTTTGGTACTCAAGGAAATGCAGGGAGGGAAAAAAGATAGAGAATAATGAAGTTGTTTATTAATTTGATTTATTGTTTTTAATCTTCAAATGATTCTTAGTGAAGTTCATTTGAATTACTTAGCTTAGTTTGGATGATTTCTTTTATCGTTTTTTGGTGAAGCTAGGGGATGATATATTTTGACTTCAATTTTCTTTTTGGATATTCTCTTTGTTTTCTGTATGCCTAAAGTTTTTTTTAATTACTGAATTTGCTTTTTTTTTCCGTCTAATCTGATGACTTTTGAAGTGCTTATGTTATAATTTAATGTGATTTTGAAGGATAATGTTGGTTTATTACAGAGATATCCTAACTCTGTGGTGATATGCTTGGAAAACTAGGGTTTTGTTCTGTTTTGTGAAGGTGGAGATGGGTGTTGAAGAGGGGACAATCAACAGTGAAGGAGCAGAGATTGGGGAGGGGATTAAGTGCTTCAAGATTGAACCAGTGAATAATGGGTTTGGATCTGAATTTGCAAATGATTCTGGTGATGGGAGTTCTGGGGCAAGTGAGAGTTTACGAACATATAAGAGGCGGAGACAGTTAAGGTCAAGTTCAAATATTGAAGTGCAAGATGGTGGGAGAGCTTCTATGGACCAGGTAGATTTCAATTAATGTGTTTCCATATGTATGTTAGAAGTTACAGACGCTAAGTATCTTTCTTTCTTGTACTACTTAAATGTTGAGATAGGCTTATTCTGATTATGTTCTCCAATTCTTGTTACAACATTTGTTTTTCCTTTAGTTAAAGAGCTTTCTTATTTTAGATTTGGATTATGGATTGAAAAATATTAACTTGTTTGCAATTAGATGGAAAGCTCTGCCTGGAGACTATCCTATGAGTATGAGCAGAAGGTGTGACTGGGTCGTTGGGTACATAAAATACAATTTCAAGCTACTGTGTTAAGTCCAAAACTGGTGTGCATAATATGGGATAAATATGTGAGTTTTTGATGTCTAGAAATATAATTAATAGCTGTTAGTTACTCTTTCTCTTTGTGGGAAATTTTTTGTTATATCATTTATTTGATTGCATTAGTGAAACATGCAATATTGTCTTTTTGATTGCATTAGTGAAACATGCAATATTGTCTTTCTTTCTTTCGTTCCTTTTTTTAATATGAGTAACTGAGTATTCTATTTGGGCTGACATACTGTGGTCTTTATTATTCTTTTGTCCTAAGAACAATTGGTTTGCTTCAATTTGTTTAACAAGCTAAGGGATTCTAATGTTGTGAGCAGGTCACTCTTCCTTTTCCAGATCATTGTGCTTCTTTAAATGATTCCAATTATCGTCTACAAAGGAAGTGGAGAAATGTTGTATTGGAGCACATGCATCAGTTTTTAAGTGGTGATGAAGGTGGTATACAACGTTGCATTCAGGATGCACTTGTATTTCATCAAGAAAATGCTTGTAATGTAACAGTTAAGGTTTGTGCTGTTATCCGAACTCCATATGGTCTATGAAGTCTTTCAGTGGCATTTTTCTTGTTGGTTTCCTTTATGATATATTCAAAATTTTGTTTTATGATTCTTCCACAGGATTCTGATACTTGTCATGAAGATAAACAGAACTGCTCTCCACAAGTTGGGCAGATTCCTAATGGAACTCAGCATACTGCTGAGAAGCTGGAGGGTGTTATATCTAATGGGTCTTATAATGAATTAAATCCTCAAACTACCACTGAGAGGTGTCAACGTGTTTTCTTTGATGTTATAATTTCAGAAAAGTTCACATCTTTGTGTGAGCTTCTCTTAGAGAATTTCCAAGGGATTAAGCTTGACAACCTTTTTCACTTAAGTCTAATAAACTCAAGGATGAAAGAGGGAGAGTATGAGCAATCACCAATGCTTTTCACATCAGATATTCAGGAGGTAATTTATTTAGCCATTTTTATTTGTATGCATTGCTTGAATGGAGTTGCTTAGTTAAAAGGTAATAATGTTTGGCTTTTTCTTTACCCCTAAAAACCAAGATGTTGATAAGTGAAACAGCTTCATGCTATATGTGTGTGTGTGTGTCTGCGTTCTTTAAAACAATTGAAGAGTTCAGAATTTAGTTTATTTTCAATGGCCGTGATTGTTAAAAGTTCACAAAAATGAACAAAGGAACACTTATAAATGGGGGAGTTACTCTTTGTCAACAGCTTGAATTTAAAGAAGTTCCCATCTAACTCATAGTTAATTATGTGTTGTGAGAATTAGGGTCATTGTGAGACTTCAGATAAATTCTTTGCCAATATTCGATGAAGAGAGGTTTGATATGAAACTTCAAATCAATTTTTCTCTTCATCTTTGGCATATTTGCAATGATTCAAGAATCTGTTGTTTACTGATATAGGCTTTTACTAATTCTGTCCAGATTGAAGTCTCAATGTAAGGGACCTTTTTATTTCTTGAAGGTACTCTGTTTATAATTGTAAGTGCATTGATAATTAGCCTTTCCATTTTACTTCAGGCAAAGTTAGAGTGATCGGAAGCATTTTAACGCTGTTTTCCATTGAGTTTACCTACAAGCTATTTCCTTTTCACAGAGAAGGCCACTGTTCCACCTTAAAAGGGCTAGTTTTCTTTTGTCTAAAGCAGCTACTAAACTAATCTAGTATAACATAAACCCAGTATGCCTACTAGTAAAACGACACTTCAGCTGCTTAGGACTTTGGTGTATTTGATTTCTTCTTGCCAGTATACGACTTAAGTGTTTAGGAGGTCTGTTTGATGATTAATGATAGGGAAGAGTTACTGTTGAGTTGGGTGCCTTGCTTATCACTAGAACATGGCTTAATGACCGGTTCAATCGCTAATTACTCTACAAAGTGTTCGAATCTGATTTGTTCCTACAGCATGAATCAATTGCTCTTGTGCAGTTAAATTCCTGCCTTTAGTTTCATTCATCTAACCGTGCTGATTGATGGTCACAAGAACTTGTCTGAAGGATTAAACCCTCTGTATTGCAAGTCATGTCGACTTCTTAGAGTTAGAAAAGGAGGTAGTAATAAACAGAAGGCTTAAAATTGTTTATTATTTTCCTAAAAGAAAGTCGATTGTTCTTAATTCTAGTTCTCTGCATAAAGAGTAATTATTTATCTTTGACTATCAGCCTTTTTTTAATCTTGTTTCTCGTTGATTAGGTTTGTGCATACATGGTGTTATTCCTTTTCTGCTAGTTTAGGGCAATATTATTTGAGACGATAATGTCCTTATTTGTCTCCTGTGGTACCCTTTCATTTGATTACTACAGATTTCAACTTATTTTTCTTTTCTGCTTCACTAGACTGAAGTTACACATTTCCAAAGAAGCTAATTAATAACATCTCTTTTGATACCCTTACTGTTCATTCATTCTTTCTTCCCATGTCAATTTTTTCTTTAAATTGCACATCTCCAAACAATTTTTGTGGTTCATTAGCTGTTATCAGATCATCTTTGTTGATTCGTTTAGTTCCATTAATAAGTTTGTATGTTGTTGGAAGGAAACAAAAAGCCTTGGAGTTTAATATGTTTTAATATACACACAACTTTAATCTAAAGTTTGATGCATTTTCTAAAGAAAAATGAAATGCTTATAAAGTAACCAGAAGAAATCAAAATGGCTGCTCCCTGTAGTGTGTATATATATATATTACTCTTAACCTAAATACCTCCGGTGCAGGTATGGAGAAAACTTCAGGGACTTGGATCAGAAATTATATCCCTTGCGAAGAGCCTTTCAAACATTACAAGTGCTTCCTGTAGTGAACAAGTGAGTTAATGAACATACAGTGTGCTACTCTTGTTATTTGAATTTTAGTAATTTGCTTAAAAAAACTATTACTTTGATAGTGAGTTATGTGATGCTTTTTCTTCAATCTTTCAGGTTGGATGTTCTGGTGGCAGTGCTGAAAAGGAGAAACATGAGGTAAGCATTCATTAATTAGCTTATAGTGTGCATTGGCATGCTTGTATCAGCAGAATGCATTACTGTTTTTCAAACTTTAGTTGTAGATATTCTTAACTTTTATGTCAAAAAAGAGCCATATTGGGTAATTTAGGGGTGCATTTGGTGTTTCAGAGCTTGGATAAAAATTGATGTAAGCCTAGACTTCGGAATTTCCACTGCTCTTATGTTTGGACTGATTTCAACGGAAGTGCTGCAGTGGACTGGTGGGTTAGGATTCCATATATAGAATTTCGTCTTTATTTTTGGGCTTCAAAATTGTCAACTAGGCCCTCTGTTATTTTGGTTTCCTTATTTAAACACCCTAATGGTGTGGGAAATTCAAGTAAACCTTTACAGCCTTCAGGCTGGCTAGTTGGTTGCCTTCTATCTATCCTGCTTGTTTGTATGACAGGATCTGGCATGTTTCCTGCTGTCATTTGTAGTCATATTCTGTTTTTCTTTGCTATCTGAATTTAGTATTTGTAGAGCACTTTGAGGGCTATTTGAATTCAGCATTTGTATAGAACATTGATTTCGACACAGTAGGACTCTGTCCTGAATTGTTCTCTAGTTTTAATTGCATTACATGCAAGTAATCTATATTATATGTTAAGATTCTGATTTAAAAGTTGGGTTCATGCCTGAGAAATATTCTGAATTTTGTTTAATGAAAAACAGTTCTGTACTCAGGAATCAGAAACTCTTGCTAAACCGGAGCAAATTGAAGCTTGTGGTGTCTTTAGAGTTTGCACTTGCAGGTATTGTGGGGAGAAAGCAGATGGAAAGGATTGTTTTGTATGTGATTCATGTGAGGAAATGTACCATGTTGCCTGTATTGTGCCTGCTGTGAAAGTGATTCCTCGAAAAAGTTGGTATTGTGCCAGCTGCACCAGTAATGGAATGGGGTCTCCACATGAGAACTGTGTGATATGTAACAGACTGAATGCCCCACGGACTCTCAACAGCAATGTTGCTGGTGAAAATTATAATGAACATTTTGAAACATTTACTGAATTGGAAGAAAATTCAAACTGTAGTGTTGGTAACGGGCTCCAGTTATCACCGGGGAGCAAAACCCGGCGTGTTTGCAAAATTTGTGGAGGTAATTTTGTCAAAGGTGAGAAGTTAAGGAATTGCGAGCATCCTTACTGCCCCAATAAATATTACCATGTTAGGTGCCTGACAATGAAGCAGTTAAAAACATATTGTTCTCGCTGGTACTGCCCTTCTTGTCTGTGTAGAGCTTGCCTTGCTGACAAAGATGATGATAAGATTGTTTTATGTGATGGCTGTGATGCTGCATACCACATTTATTGCATGAAACCACCACGAACTTCAATCCCAAGCGGAAAATGGTTTTGTAGAAAATGTGATGCTGGGATCCAGCGAATACAGAGAGCTAAAAGAGCATATGAAAGTAAGCTAAAAATGAAGGGCGTAGGAGGAAAAATGGCATATGGTAATCTGAAATTGAGCCCGAATCAGAGAGAGAAAGAGGAATCTGATAGAAGTAGAGGTGCAATGGACATGCTTCTATCTGCTGCCAGTACTCTACACTTTGAGGAGAAGTTGAATGCGAATCGCAAGAAGAGTTAGAAAGACCTTGCACTCGGAGGACATAACATGATATGATTTGTTTTCACGGTATAATGCCTTTACCTTTTCTATTATGGATAACTCAGTTTGACAACTTATTTTCACTTCATTTTTTGGGCTGGGAAACAGATTGTTGTAGGTGTAGGTTATTAACTTCATTAGATTTTACTAGCATTTGGGTGAATAGCTATGAGCAAAATAGAAATCCAAAGGCTGTATATTTTCTGCTTGGCACACATTAGGAGTTGTATGATCTCTGCTTGATCAATGGGATCGCCAAACTGTTATATCCTGTTGGTACAGAAAATCATCCACTAACAGGTATTATTGAACTAATGTTAGTTTTTACTTTGAGAATAGATAGTTTTAGTGTCAAAAGTGAATGTTGCCAAGGAATGTTGTATAATTGTGGAGAAAACTCTGACCAAACAGCCGGTTGTCAGCCATGAAATGTCTAGTCTAATTGTTCGATTACCTTTTGTTATGCTTTCGGATATCATTTTTGCTTCACCAGTAGGTCAGTTGGCCCTATGCTTTATCCTTGTTATTTTATTAATCTTCGGCCTTGTTTTTCCTATTCTCTCTTTTCCATTAAATTTAAATAGGGAAAGAAAAAAAATCAATTGAAGCAGATTCTGGATTTGTAAGTTGTAATTTATACTCTCTCTATGTTGTTTGCTTATATATTAATTTAGTTTTGATGTTGGAAAAGGAAAGCCTACATTAAGAGAGTAAGTGAAGAGTGTTAGTGATGGATAGACTCTGTTAACTTGGAAGCACTATGAACAAACTAATGTATTAGTATTTTAGTACCTTTTTTTGTCATATAGGGAATTGAAGAAAACATTGTTAAATAACTGGAAATATGATTTTGATTTTGTCAACAGAAAGAAGAGAGAATGTTTTGGCAATGTCAATTAATTTGGATTTTTTAAAAATTATAACAGAAATATGATTTCTTTATTATACTTATTTGGGTTTTCAATCAATCTATAAAATGGAATGGGGTGGGGTGGTATGTTGTGGGTGCTTTTATTAGAATTTGGCGGTTTTAAGTTAAATAATCGGTCTTCAGATATTTACTAAATGATACCATATAATTTTTTTTGATGTATTTACAATTGATTTAAGAGCAAGTCACTGTTAACTCATGCACCATAAATGATTTAAATTTCAATATTAACATAAAGTAGTGCTTGGATAGCAGAAAGTAGATGATATGGTATGGTAAAAGCCCTGAATATTTGAGTGATGATAAATAAGATCAGAGAGAAGATATAAATAATATTTTTTATAAAATGATAACAACTTTGTTGTAGTCTAGGTGGTTCGGACGGGTTTAAGATCTGGCAACGCTAAGCATTATCCATAATATAATATCGTATTAGCATTCTAATAGGAATATAAATATATGTTGTTCAATGAGATTACGATAAAAGATGGTTTCCTTCCAATAATTATGATATTGTTAGATATGGCTTTAGAACTATATTGGCTTTGCTATATCTTAGATTGAAATTCGATATTTCGTAATTTTCAAACAACCACCTCTTTAAATTGTATAAAACAAGTTGGCATCGAAAACTATCCATGTATTTTTACAAAAATTTAAGATTGTCCTAAGCTAGCTGGGGTCTAGACTCCTAAAGGGACTACCAAGTTCTAACTCATAGTACCTCCATTTTCTAGCTTCCAAAAATATTTTTTTTACGATAAAAAACAAACGAAGTTTACATCAAATTAAATTGATCAAAAGTACCTTTATCTTGATTTAAAACTTCTAAGGCATCACGAGGGACTCATCACTTCATCATAAACTTATAAATTTCTCCTCCATCTTAAATTTAACTTAGTCAAATAGTCAGCAACTCAATTATCTTCTCTAGGAACATGCCGAATCAACCATTGTTTTTCAGTTCTCATGATCCGTTGGACTCTCCTAAGCACTATAATGTCCAATTCCACTAACATATTATCCTGTATGGTTCGAGCTACTTTCAAGTTACTAGTATGAATTATAACTATATTAAATCTTGTACTAAGTATAATAAGCATGCCATTCGAAATACCTCATAGTTCAGCCTCAGAGACCGTGCATTTCCTAAGGTAATGATTGTAATTCAATTTCCAATCTCTATTCTGATCTCGCGACACTTAATCAGCAGAAATAGTTCCAGACCCTCCATCCACCGCACCATTAGTGAATAAATCCACCCAATTACCTGTCAAGAATGTTCGAGTACCAGAGGCATGATTATTTAGTTTAGCTCCATTATGACTTAGCTCATATTATTGTGCCCAACTATAGAAAACTTTAACAATCTCAAGGGCACTCTAAGTTATGCCTTGAAAAATAAAAAGATTCTTATTCTTGCCAGGCAAGTATCCCAAAATGACAGGACCAAGATGTCCCTCCTCTAGACAGCCTCATGGAACAACAAAGATTGAAAGTTAACCAGTTCTGTAAATCCACGAAACAGAACCTGTTCTGTTGATCAGTTGGGACGATTTCCAACCACACCTCTTTTGCTGTCAAACAATCCCGTAACACATGAAGAATACTCTCTGTTCTAGCTTCCGAAGAAAATCTTTATGTTACAAATATTAATTAGCTTTAATTTCGTTCTGTCGTTTCAATAAACAAAATACAGATCAATCCAATTGTAACCTCAAGTAATTTAACTTGATAAATAACAATGCTTAATTACACTAGAACAAAAGGATAAAAGAATCAGAATCAATAGAGCACCAAATTGAACCCCGCTCACAATTGCTTACGAGGATTGCCCTTCCACTGAATCCGTTCACACGAGGTCGCAAATCAACCATCAGTCGTCATCTATGAGAATCACGAGAGGCCACGTGATGTCTGTCGTGGCACCAAATGTCCCTGCCACGTATTGCGGAAATGGTAATGGATGGGGTCGATCCTGGGAGAGAAACTAGTGTGAGCGAAGATGGTTCATCACTTGGAGCAATAGTTTTCAGAGGGCCAGTAGTGGTAGGTTGCCTAAAGGACCCAATACCTACCTCTTAATGCATGCCAGAGGATGTGTGGGGTTTTATACTAGGGATGTTGGTGTTGCATATCCTGATGGGCATTAGAGATGAAGGATCGATTCAAGGATGTGATTAGTAGCGGAGGGTATATAAGCAGCACCGGAATTTAGTCTGTTTTGTACTTGAATCCGTAGGCAGCTTTCGTAAGTTTGAAGGAAGTCGAAAAGACAACAGCGAAAGAGATGATAGAATATTGCCGGGCCAAGCTCCCGCATTATATGGCATCTGAAACAGTGGTGTTCAATTAAGTTTGAGCTGAGGAAAACGGCCAAGGCTTTTAGGCTAGGATTGTTTTAAGAACATAAGCCATAAGTCAAATAAGGGGTAGAATTGCCTTTTGAATAGCCATAATTTAATAGTTTATACCATTTTGTCTAACAATGACTAATATTCATACATGCTCTTGGGAGAATTTATCTATACATGATCTCATGATTTAAATTTAACAAAGGTTTTCCTTCAAGTTCGAAACAGCACACCCCATTTGCATAAGCTTTCAGAACCCATACTACCGTCTGATATTATGCCTACAGAGTTCTTCCTTGATGCCAAATTCTAAGCAAATCCAAAATTTTTCAATTGTATAGCTTCGTTCATGCTCCATGCTAGGTTGAGGAATCCTTGTCCGTGCTATATCTTCATCCACCGACTGAATTCTCAATTACAGAGGGCCGATGACTCTACCATCATTCTTCCTGTCAGTAACAACTGCTCTTCATGTAAAATCAAGAAGACTCAGTACTATCACCTACCATATAACGGTTTTTATCAGTACTCAGGCCTGAAGAATGAAGCTGCTTTCTTTTCTTTATAAGATGCGATGCAGTTTTCCTGTCGTTTTGTGCCTCCACAGAATCAGGCTGCATAAAAATACAGATTTAGTAAACCCGACTACTGCAGTCTACTTTGCCCAAGGATTTCCCTCTTTGCCCAGGACAAGAATACAAGGCTAGAGACCAATTTAACCAAAGACATTAGACTTCAAAGTTATAAGAAGCAGCTTAAAAATCTGATAAAGCACACTTCCTCAAAGTACGAGGCCATGCAAAGTAATACGGAATGAAAAGTACCAAAAATGTACCTTGATAGCTAATGCCCTGCCAAAACTCTCAATGGCACTATCAGGCTCTCCGAAGTTTAATTGTGATCTACCAAGAGTAATCCATGCCTGAAACAAAATACAACCTCATAAACACAAAAGCACTTTGGCATTGAATGTACGCTGCAATAACAATGGTACTTCTGACTAAAAATTCTTTCTAATGGAGTTACTGACAGAAATAACAAATCAAATTGCAATCTCTCAGCATTAGCTAGCAGCCACCATACATGCAGCAGGGACAGGAAATCTAGGGAAACTAGTTGCCCATGTGGAAAGTCAACCACTTCTAAGGATTAGAATACAAACTATTTTCCTCCTCATTAGGTAAATTTGTGCAACATTATGGTAGCCATTAATTTGATGATAAACTTCAAAGTACCAGGGGTAAAACAATGGAATGAGCTCAATTTTTGCATATATATACCAGAGTGCAAGTTAGAAATGTTCCAAATACTTTTGAGAAATATAAGCGTCATGTTTATGGAACATAATTATAAAGGGGTATGATGTTTTTCAAGGTATATAATACAGCTTAACATTTGATATCTCATTCAGGTTATAGGTTTGACATACCTCAGCCCATGATGGTTCCAATTCAGTGGCTCCTGCCAAGTAGAATCCACGGATAAGCAGACAAAAGTTTAAACTTACATATTCGTTATTTCACATTGCAACAACAAAAAAAAAAAAAAAAAAAAAAAGGCAATAAAACCATAGTGCATTACAGATCAGAAGGCATAAACATGCTGAATATACTGTGCATTGCATTCTATAACTAGTCATCTTGTCTGAGGAATTTTAAATAAAATAAGCAGTTAAACAATGTCACCAAAATACAAGTAACTGAAAACTGCATCAGAAACATGAGTGAAAAAGAAAGTGAAACTTACGAGTGGCCGCCTTCAATGCACTCCATGCATCCCCTAGTTCGAGTAGAACTTGTGCCTTCTGTTCAAGCAAAACTGCATTTTCAGGCATCAAATTAAGTGCTGTCTCCCACTTCCCAAGTGCTTCCCGGTATTTCCCATCCTTCAAAAGAAATTATCCATCACAACAAATACATCCTATCAAGTATGACAAAACAAAAAAGTACCACCGTTTCATGCAAATGGAAAGACCCATTTAACAATATCTAAAGCTGAACTCCCCCTTTTCCCCCGTTAGATGGCTAAAATCCTATCGGCTGCTGAAAATGAATCCAACTTGGGTTATTTCATCTCATAGCACTATAATTGAGCCAAATTCAAGGTAATAGAAATACCATAAAGAGAAGGGCCCAAAAACCTCATGATCAACCAACAAAATGATAAAATTCGTCATTATCAACACATTAAGTTACATAAATAAAGACAATATAAGATCTTCACCGTATTCCCAATTTGATAATTCAATCAAGACTGTATCCCTTTCAACACCGAAAATCAATCAATTGGAAACAGGGCAGAAGGAAAAAGAAAAAAAGGAAAACCTCAGCAAGCTTGTTGCCTTGGGCTTGGAAGGATTGGGCAAGTTGTTTAAAGTCAGAATCCAAAGCATCAGCAGAGGGTTTGTCTTGATGTTGAGAATGGGCGTGTTCTTGATTCTGCAACTGCATATCATCATGCGAGGGATCTTGTTGATCAAAGGGAAGATTAGGGTAGCTTGCAATAGCTTCCCTGGAACGCTTCTTGTTGTTGCTCTTGTTCTTGTTCCACGTTAGCTTCATCTCTTCTGCAACTCCTTGTTATTTTCTTTCTTTTTTTTTTTTTTTTTTCACTTGACACTTCGATATCCAGCGTCGTTCATTGTCCAAATAGAGAGATAGGTCGGGTCGGGTCAGCTCATCTTGGTTTCAAATTCTGATCCAGTTTATATTCATGATCCTAATCAAGGCCCAATTGATGACTTTTCTTTTTGTTGTAAATGATTACAATTGATTTTGAGTTTAATTTTTAAATAAAAAAAATGGTTTTAAACTAAACATTTGTATGCTTTCTTTTTTTTATCGGTCAAATGGGATTGATTCAGGATACCTATGAGTTAAAACTAAAAGAAGTTAATTGGGTGTATTGTTAAATTAATGGCAGATAATATTATTAGGAGAAGTAAAACATATATGAAAAATATTAAAATAAATGTGGTACATGCTCATATACATTTCACTTCTAACCCAAATTCATATCTTTCAAGAAAAAAATAGTGATATGGAGTGTGGGGATAAATTAAGTGCAGGTGGGAAAGTTCAGTTTGAGGGTGTGGAGTTGCTGGTGGTTTAACTTTACAAAGCTTTCACATCTAACCTGCTCATAAATGGGCGGTGAGGTTTGGGCCCCAAAATCTGAAACGGGAGAAGCAAGCACTTTCTTGGTATTGAAACCAACACTATTTCTTTTATCAGACTTCCTTTATATACACGCCTTGACTTTCACTCTGCTTCTCAATTGATTCCCAAGCCTTTGTTTTTGCCTTTCTTGATTATGCTGCATTACTCTTCAAATTCCACAGAAGATGGTTGAAGAAGTTGGTGGTGGATTCCAAGTGAAGAAGTGGGGGGTTATTCCCCCTAACAGGAGATCTGTGAAAAGGATGATGTTCCATAAATTTCTCATCTCTGTCTCTTCTCTTTTCCATGCCTGCTGCCACCCTGTTGTACACCCTAAGAATTGTTGTTCCAAGCATACCAGGATTTTCGCAACAAAAATACCGTCACCCCACCAGCCATTATTGACAGCAACCAACTATGTATGCGAAATATATGCTATAGGCCATCATATCATAGACGTAGAGGTGTTTTAATGTTAGTTCCTCTGATCCCCAACACACTTTCACTCTGCTTCTACTATTCAAGAAACGTATATATATATATATATGATAGACTCAAGAATTCCACGATCTCTAGGCTCAACTCCTGGGCATTGAGTTGAAGTACATAAAAGATGATAAGTTGGTTGGTTACAACAGCCACTCGGGAGTGCATACATTACTTCCAGGAAGCTAGTGTATAGAACTTGACTAGCTACCCAAGTCTTAATTAAAAGGGAAATCTTTTTCTTCTAGCTTGGATTGCCTATATCCATTACTACATGGTCTTTTCTTCTTGTTTTGAAGCTTTTGCAATGTAATTTCTACCATAGTTTCCTGCTTTTCATTGAGTACATCAATCAAGTTTCACTTATCGTGAAAGTAGATTAGTTTTAAGTTTCTATTTCACATTTTCTCTTTTACAACCATGATGTTCATTCTAGTAATAGCATCGTCCAAATTACAATATTTTAGATTCTATTCTATTCTTTTATTTTTCATCAAAAAATATCTTATATTTAGATATCGTTTTTAATACATTCATTTTCAAGTGTATATTAAAATACGGATATCAAATACCTACATCTTAGAAAAGTGAAACAAAAAATAGATGACATAGTAAAATAGTTTAAAATGATAATTCAATGATCTTTAAACGCTAATTAACCGAATCCTAATTCTAGGAAAATTTGGACATTGAGAATTACTCAACTATTTAATATGGATTCTTGAGAAGAAAAAAATTGCAAGATTGAACTTGTCTGGTTGAAGGGTTCAGTTGTTATTCCCCCTCCCTCCCCCCAAAAAAAAACTAATGATACATTTTTTCTTCATCCCTAGGATATCTTTAGCAAAAGTTATATTTCAATAATAAATTTATATATATTTTGCTAATTATAGTTGTTCTTTCCATAAATGTAATGTAAACTGGTTGGTGTAGAGGTGTTTATGGCTCGGGCTGGGCTCAACTAAAAATTTAGGCCCATTTGTTAGGCCCGAGCTCGGCCTGAAAAATGAGCCTAAAATTTTGCCCAAGCCTAATCCGGATAAAAATGCTAAAACCCGGGCCTGACATGGCTAACCCATATTAATTTTTTATATTATTTTTATATAATTTTTAAATATATATAATACTTCAAAAATACTAAAAACATCACAACAAATTGAAAATAAATTTTAAAAAATATGTATACTTAAATTACACTAAGATAGCTGCAACTTAACAAGCAAATGACTCTAAAATAATAACAAAATTAACAAATGCCTTTAAAATAATAACAAAAATAACAATAAAATAAGTTTTATACAATATCCAAACAATAACAACAAAATAGTAGTAACATAATATTAAAATGGTAGCAAAATAGGGAAAGAACAACAAGAAAATAACATTAAAAAAAGAAAAGAGTAGATTTTTTTTGTCCTTTAGTGATTTCGGGCCGGGCCGAGCTTGGCCAAAAATGCTTTACATGAGGCCCGGCCCGTTTTTAAACAGACCTTATTTTTTTGTCCAAACCCATTTTTCGAGCTTATATTTTTTTCCAAACCCTCCCACATATCGGGCGAGCCTTCGGGCTGGGCCAGATGGCCCAACCCATGAACACGTCTAGGTTGGTGGGTCTATCGAAAGAGATGCAACATGTATATATATAGGCATATAAAAGAATAATCAGTTCTTTGTTTCTTTGTTTCTAATTTTTGGTCTCTTTCTATTTTTGGTGTTCAATCAATAGGTTTAGCCACCACTTGAAAACCCATTCGAAATGTGAGAATGTTTGAATAAAAATATAGGCTCGAAAATTAGAGTTAGACAAAAAATAAGGTCCGTTTTTTTAAATAAGCTTGGCCTTAGATAAAATTTATTTGGTTTGGGCTTGACTCAGCTCGAATTTGCGTAAAAAAAATTTCACTGTTGTTTGTTACCGTTTTGATATTGTTTTGCTGTTATTTTGCTATTATGTTACTATTATTTTATTGTTATCATTTAGATATTATATAACTCGTTTTTTATTATTCATTTTTCTACCATTTTAAAAGCATTTGTTTGTTCAGTTATAATTATTTTAGTGTATATAAAAAATTTTAATACAAATTTAGCTCAAATTTAGCCTTTTTATTTAAATTGAACTTAAACAAAAATTTAAACTCATTTTTTTTTGTCGTGTGGAGTTGAACTTAAACTTAAAAATAAATCTAAAATTTTATGTTGTCCCAACAGTGAACCTACCTGACCAATCATATAGTCTAGCCAGAATCCATACCTACCTCTGCTCTATTTTCATGCATGTATTTTAGGACCAGGAAGAAGAGAACTTCAACAGCAAAACCTACTCTCCATGGCAACAATCAACTATACTAGACTATACTTTCCAGCTTCTTTATTCAGTAATATATTGGATTTATTACTTGAATTTTTCTGGATTTCAATAGGGAGCATTTTGTCTCTTTTTTTTTATTATTATTGACTTTATTGCAAAGAGATGTCTTTAAAAGGATAAAATACCTTAAATTCCCTTTCTGATTAGTTGGCATAACAAGGACAAAGCCCCCTTTTTTTCTCCCTCAAGAGCATCACAGCTGGAGAAAATCACTTTTGAGTAAAACTTGGATAGAAACTTGATGAAGATGGTCGATGCACCTTAATTATTGACTGCTTTGACTGTGTAGATTATGTCCAAATTTTAATAAGAAAAGGTCGGTTATTTAATGAATAATTTACTACTGAAAAAAAAAAACTATTTACAGTGCATTGTTTTGTTGAAATAAAAAAACTGTAATCATTCCGGTGTAGACTTTGAATGAGTGACGTCATATGATCCTATGTTATTTAGTGATTAGGACAACTTTGCTTTTATTTTGGGTCCCATTGGAAGCTTAGTACAAGTGTTGATCCATATTCCTAGATCATGGTCTAAATATGTGTGATTTTTGTTTTACCATCAAAACTAAAAAGTTGAGCGACATGACCGAGGGTTTGAATGATAGGGGAAAATTGGACCTAATCGATGGCTGCTTTTATTCTGGGTTTAGTCGGCAATGCTTTCTTTCACTCTCAACTATTACTTGTGTTGAATTCCAATTTTTTATATATTTATATTCAAACATAATTATTTGATGAAAAGTTTTAACCCTATAATCAAAATTAAAATTTTATTATATATTTTTAAGTTGTATTTAATAAATTAAAAAATAAATAAGGCCTTAAGCTTTCATCATTTTATTCTCATATATTAAACGTAAATATATTTATAAAAATTGAGAAGCTTGTGTAACATAAAAGCAAAATATAAATACAACAAACCTTTCTAACCGAAGAGATAGGAAATGATTATATGAAACAGCGACGTTATGTTATTTGTATCTTTCTTAATGGTTTAATGGCACATCAATATTTTCATCTTGAATTTTAAAATTTTTATCTTAAAAATAAAATCTAAACAAAAAATTTTAAATTACTAATATAATATTAAATTATTAAAAATGAATAATATTCCTAAATTGTATAATCCTGAAGTGACATAAAGAAAACGTTAATTGAGACTTGAAAGATTCTTGATGATGTATTGACAAAGGTAGAGACCCGACCAGATCAGTACCAAATTCCAAATAATCAAATTCATCATTATCCTAACTGTCCTTGGAACACAACATTAAATTCATCATTATACGATTATATATAAGTCAACAGCAACTTGTTTTCTGCTTTCCAACTAATCCAATGTAGCAACCAAATTTGGGTACTCATTAGCTATTTCGGAATTGAGTTTAAACTCATTTTTTATTTACTTAGTTTGCAAATGTAAATACCAAAAAGGAACACACCGACCTTCTTGTTCAAGATGTGAATTAAGATTGGAAAAAAGAGTATTTATAATTGAATTTGAATGCTTCATTTTGAAAAAAAAAAAAAAAAAAAACTTATTCCCACTCATATTATGAATTTTCTAAGATACGTTAATTTGCGAAAGTGGCAGTCAATTCTACCTTTGTAAAGTTTGATTAAGACCATTCAACCATATGATAATACAAGCATTCTCATTTTTAGTAATTATCTTTGTTGACCATCTCTTTTATATGATCTTTACGTTGAGTCCCTATAAAAGCATTTTCAAAATAACCAAATTGGGCCAAGAATTAACCGCAGAAACTAATATCTAATAAGATAATAAAAATCCATTATCTTCTTCCTTTCATTTCATATAGCTCTTGGCCCTTAACTATTGGGAATATGGTAGGAGACAATATTACTGTAATCTCGTCTTAATGATTTAACCTTGGACCTGACCATCATTTCCTAATTTACTGTTTAAAAAAGAGGAGGAAAAGAATGAACTTGGTCGACTTATAACACACACTGGGTATGCTAAACAAGACTCGTCAAATAAAGAAAATATGAAGAGAGAAAAATGATTTGTTCTTCTCTGAGGACTACCTTGTTTATGTGTTTCCCAAAAGGCTAAACTATTTTTGTAATGATTGATCTTATCATCATGTCTGACACCAAATGAACTTTAGGGTTGCGATATTCAACATGGTGCTTTCAGTGAGAAGATCTCATATTGCTTGAAATATATAATAAAAACAGAAAAAAAAAATGGATTTGGGAGGCTTTTCAATCATGCAATGATGCAAGTGAGATAACAGCATAAAATTCAAGGATGAAATAAGTGGGTTTTTTTTATATATACTATAAAGTATGTAATTTATTAATATAATATATTAAAGTTAAGTTGAAATGGAAAAAATGAAGTCCCAACCTAATGCAAACAAGATTTAAAGCATATATTGTGACTTACACCAGCATACCGCTCAGATTCTGACACGTGGTATCAACATTATATCAGAGAGGAAGGAAGTATAAATCCTCCTCCACCCTTTCTGTCAGAAACGAGAAATTGAGAGAGGAAAAAAAATGGGGGTTGAAATGAAAGTGCACCCTGTTAAAGTTTACAGAGAGGCAGGAACAGGAAGAGCTGAGACAAGGTTCATCAAGGCAACCAATGGAAGTGTTTTTCCAAAGAAGAGGAAGCTGGTGAAGAAGATGATGCTCCACTCCATGCTCAAGTTTTTTATTTCTCTGTTTTCTTCATCCAAACCTTTTCAATCCAACGATAACCACATATAAAATGTTTAAATAGCATCCCCACTCACACCATAGCTTTGTTCCCCATCATTCATCAAATGTTACCTCAAATTACCACAACTTGTTCTGTTCTTGTTTATTATGTTCTGTTCTACTTGCTTTCATTCATTCCTTTGGTTTTGAACAGATAGAACTTGTGACAGAGAATCGTTTTCTTCTGCATCTAGAAATTCAACCGCTGCAAGCTTGTCTTTGAATATATGGTTTCCAACTTTAAAAAATGAATATAGGATACTTTTTATGCTTTAAGCTGGTAATGGAAGGTTCATTCCATGAAGAACCCCAAATAGGGAAATCATTTAATTTCTATGAATGTTTGGTCAAAGGGAAAAGTTTTTCTTGGTGTGTTTGATTATTTCTCCACTAGTTTTAAGGCCAGTTATTTTATTTTGAATCCCATACATACGGAAGGAGACAAACAAATAAAGGAAGACAAAAAGCAGGGCACTATCTTGTTCCTTTTTTCCATGTTCATACTCAGCTAATCTACTAAACCATCTCCAGTTATTATCTCATCTCTTCTAATCATGTTCAGATTTAGTTAAATGTATTATGCTAAATGTTTAGTAACCGTACTTTGGTTTAATAAATTAAGCCTCTATCAGGAGATGAATATATCCAATCATCTATTTTTAGTTAATTCAATTCATTTATCCTTAATTTTTTTAAAAATTTGGATTCATTTATACAGTAAATTAAAAAATAATAATAAAAGAATATTGGTGGCATTTCCAATTTTTTAATCATGACGGCGTAGAATTGATATGTTTAGATGAAGCATGGATTTGGCAGAATTGGGGGTTAGTTGGGTGTGTTTGTTTTTTCAACTACTTATTGTTTAATCATTAAATCAATAAATCAAGATTTGAGGATTTTTAAGACAAAGAGCTCCGCTTTCCTCTTTTGTTTGTAGTAGATGTTGAAAGGAACATGGCAATGTCCTCTTACACCATCTCAGTCTCCAAGTCGAATTTTGTTGCAGGGATCAAAATTAAATTATAATTTATATGATAATAAAAATATAATATTATTATTTTAATAATTTATATCACTATAACTTTTAAAGATATTAAATCAAATTTTTATACATTTTAAGGAATAAAAGTATAATTTTATCTTTAAAAATTTAAAGAGCTTAAATGAAAAGTTTTTTATTTTAAGGAGAGTCGAGACCCCCTGCCAGCCTCCTAGCAACATCCCTAGCTAGCTGAATATCAATTCTATTATTTTCTTAATTCATAAGAAATTTAAAACCGTATAAACAATCACCTCCAAAATTATAATGATTCGTAATATATAATAAAACAAATTTATTAAAGAATCTAGTTTTAGATTGGGTTTCAAAAACATGAGTTTAGGTTGTTATTTTTTTTCTGAGTTGTTGTTGTTATATTTTAATGAATTGAATAGAGTTGTTTAATTAAAGTAAGGTTTCCCTTCTAGGGCCACCCAAGTGGGTACCAGCACCCATCAATTCGATGGGAACAACTCCAGTTTTCCCTTTTCACCAGATTTGGTGCGGATTTGGGCAATTCAGTCAGGATATAATTGGTATCTTGATATGATATAATTATGTTACTGACTTCAATTTATTAGTGATGAATATGATACAAAACTGTTTGGTCAGTTTGATAAGATTACAAAAAGAAATCATTGTATAATTTTTTTTTTTAAAAATCATAATATTTGTAATCTATACTATTAATACTTTTCTTTTTTCTTTTTTAAATATATAAAATCTCATAAATAATAGAAAAAATATGACATTAACTCTTTTATATTTTAGAAAATTATAAATTAACACATGCTCAAATTAAATTTTGCTCCCAAAATAATTTTAAAATTATAAAACTATAAGCTAACATAAATATAAAATCACATTTTAACTCTTATAAAAATACTTTACTCCAAAATTTATTTTTGACCTTGGTAAATGGTGTCAGTGTCTCATTATTTGTATCTTTTGTATAATTAATAATTCAAAATTATTAATTTTAGAAGAAATTGTATGCCAAATATATTAATTTAAATTAAACCATTACTTTGTTAGGGTTATGAAACCTGTCCACAAACAAAGGAGAAAGCTAGCAGTGGCAGTGGCATTGTTACATTATAAACTGAAGAGAACTCCAAGGACAAATTTTGGAGCATCGAAAAAAAAAAAAACAAACACATTACTATAGTTCAGAATTGAAGAATGCCTTTTTATCATTTTGGTGGCTTATCCAAAAGACGTCCTTTTTGCCATAAAGGATGTGCCCAAAGACCCAAATATCTCTCTTTTGGAGACCACATAGTAAAATTTACTATGAAATCCTTTCTCAGTTCATATTAAGACAAATTACTATAGTACAATAGGGTCCTTACAAAATTTCTAAAAGATAAAAAAAATAAAAATTGGTTCAATGATTATGGACACAGTAAATGTTATAATAATTGATGAAGATATAATCTAAAACATACATTGCGTACAATATGATGAGGTGATTAGGGCAAAAACAACATTAATATTGACAACATATGGTCGGCCCAGTCCAAAAATACAGCAACTTAATCATACATCTTTATAATTGTCATGTGTTGTTTCATGTTTACTGTTAGTAAGAGTTGCTATGATTTTAAGTAGCCAATTTAATACCTTGGGTTGATATGATAAATTTTAGAATTTGATTTAATCTATTTCAATTGTACTTACAAAAGTTTTAATTTAGTTGATATCGATATTATTGTCAATATGGATAATTCTAAGCATTGTATATAAAAATTAATTTTAATTTTGAATTTAATTTATACAAATTAGTATTAGCAAATTATAGTGCTCTAGATGTAAGGGGTAGACAAAGGCCTTGGACCTCCAAAGATGAATTTTTATTTTTATAATTGATATAATTAAAAAATTAAAAATATAGTAAAATTGTACTTTAATCTCAAAATATTTTTTTTGTTTAATCCCTTCAAAATGGATGAATTATAAGTTAATACGTTTAACCTTTCAAAATTAAATTGTGACCCTGAAATAATTGTTGGCTTCCCCTAATCAATAGTATGAACAAAGGCAATCTGATCTCATTGCTCTCGTCATTCCAAAGTCGTTATACTATTTGCATGTTCACTGCATCTTATATAGACTTTTGCGCCATTTTATATTCCTCTTATGCTATATGTTCATACTTAATTTTAGTTATATTCAGAGTATATGATATTCATGATCATTCAAATCATAGGGTAATCTTTTATGAGTCAAGAATTTTCATTAATTAATGGAAACATATTTATATTTAATTGTTTAAATTTATAAAATATTTAAAATAATCATGCCAAAATTTAATTTATATTAAAAAGTTCCATATTTAAGCGTAAGCATAATTTGGAAGAAAATCCTTTGATTTATTTGGGAAATCAATGCCCACTGAATTTCTTATGGTAGGTGAGTTCTACAATCACATTTGAGCTTTATAAGAACAAAGATTCTAGAACGATTAAGGGGGGGATTAATACTTAACCATATTGATTTAAACATGAATTGCGCCCATAAGGGGGACCTCATGAATCAAAGTCAGTTTAATTAATGTAAAGACGAAAAGACTTAATCCACTTTCGATGATGTCCTAACTATCCATGTGGCAAATTTAGTAATATATGTCGTGTGTTCCAGAAGCGATTTAAGACCAATCTCAGGTGTAAAAGTAATTTTTAATTAATGAGTAGTGCAATGAAACAGTGAGAGTGGACCTGGTTAAAAGTTATGAAGTCTTAAAAGTTTGAAATTTCTAGGAAATATCATGGTTTAGCAAAGTCCAAAATTGACTTGGGAAGAATGTCTATAGGTTTGGGAGGGTAGCCTAGTGCATACCAACAAGGCTTCCAACGTCAAACATGTCCCAAGGCATTGCATTACAGCTTTCCTTCATTGACAATTCTACTTTAACCAATGACGATAAACTAAGCACACATATTTTACTTCATTTTGGTGGTGGAAATGAAGATTACAAAGCCCATATGAACTGGAAAGAACCCAAACGAAGATTCTGTTTTGCTTCTTAATAACATTAAATTAATTAGGGGAATGAATGGATCACATTCTGGCCCACACTCACATGACTACTGGTTGTCACTGATTCTCTTTCTCTCTCTCTCTTACAGTGCAGTGAGATTATGACAAGTGCCCAAAGCAGCATTTATTTTTGGTGAATTACCAAATCTAAACATCAATTCTTATCTACAAGTTTCCCCACTTTTTGTTCTCTATTTTAAATCCTTTCTCTCAGTTCACTTGACCCCAATCACCCTCACATTCCAACCCAAAGATACTTCACAACAATCATGGAGTCTTGGTTAAACCAAGGTGGAGAAGGCGGCCGGGCAGAAGCAGATCCAGCTAGAAAAGAGGGTGATAAAAAAGGGGCATATCGGTTCCAAGAGAAGAAAGGGAGTGTGTTTCCAGTGAAGAAAAAGCTTGTCAAGACAATGATGGCTGAATGCATTGCTAATTCTTTATCCAGTAAAATGGGTGGATCCTCCAACACGACTGTAACTAACACTACTCCACCAAAGTCCTCCAAAAGCAACAAGATCAGTACTGTGAACATATCCCCAGACCCTTGACTGTTCAATACAACATTCATCACATATATAGTTTATAAGGTAGTCTTGGTTCATAACACCATGGTTATCTTTAAGTCAGTTGGGAAACTTTCCTCTTGTTTTTTATTGTTTGCATAATTTCCTTGTATAGTAGGTATGAATTGAATAATTTGGTTTCTGATTTCATTTGTCTTTATAAGGGAAGTATGTTGTAAGATGTTGCTGTCACTGTCACCTATATGTTCACGTTTTTATTCATATATCAATTCACTTGTATACTTCTAGTTAGTTGGGTGGGAATTCTTGCAGAGTTTGAGTTTGATTTTGAAGCCTATTTAATAAGTAAACAATATGATAAACTTAATAATTAATGCAAAAAGTAAATAAATAAAAAAACATAAAGTATGATAAACTTAGATGGTGTATCCATTTTCGAGAATCTAATATAACAGTAGAAATATGTTGGATTTAATTGAACAAAATAGATTTGGTGTTAGTAGATGGTACATGGATGGAGGACTATTTAAAGCAATGGAATTAAAATAACATGAAAAAGGTGATATAAGGACAATTATAGAAGACTTGAGGAATAATCTTTATAGCCGTATTTTAAAGAAATAAAAAAAGGAGTAATGTTAATTTAGAGTGTTATTTTAAAATATTTGTGTCTTTTTCCCAGAGTTGGAGTTGGAATTTGGAAGATTCTCTTCACTTTTTTCTTTTAAGAAAAGAAGCATAGTAAGTAAATGAAGGAGGGGGAACAACAGGATCTAGCATGATGGAATGTAGCATCTGCGTGTGGAATAAGATAAGGGAGATTTTATGGGCCAAAAAAAAAAGGACCACTGCACTTCACATATATATTAATAAGCCTTCCTACGTATGACAGCTCCGAAGAGATTGATGTTAATCTTGGTATTCGGTCAGAGATTTTGGAGGGATATGCCCACTCTTTCAATCTGCAAATTACTCCTTATTGTCATAAATTGTGTTTCAATCAATTCTATTGAGCTCAGTCACTACTAATCTTTACCTTTTATAAGCTACCTAACATATAAATCAAATCTTTAATTACTGATTAAGATAAAAAATATTCTTACCATTCTCACCTGAATCATGATTAATTTTCTCACTTTTTCATTTTGAGTTTGAGGCGGAAATGGAAGGTTGATTTCATGATGATGTCATTACCAATCCAATAATTAAGAACCCTATTATTTTATGTCTACGAGTTTCTTGTGGAAAGGAAAAGTTTTTCTTAGTTTCTTTGATTACTCTTCAACTACCTAAAGTACAGTTACCTTTTTGTTTTAAAGTTTGAATTCCACGAATATGAAAGGGGAGAGATAAATAAAGCGAGACAAAAGTCAAGGCTGTATTTTTGACCATCTTCACATTCCGCTAATCTACGAAAGCATTTCCAATTATATCTCATCTAATCTAATCAGGTTCCTATTCATCTAATGTAATTAAATTTGATATGGTAAATGTTTAGTAGGAGTACTTTCGTTTTTCATTTTCTTAATAATTCTACCTCTGTGAAATTAAATGCTAATTATATTTTGTCGGACCTAATTTGTAACACCCCTAATTCGTATTCATCGCCGAAATAGGGTTACTGAGCATTACCAAGGTTTACATATCAATATTCATAATAAAACTAATCAAAAATCCTATATACTGTCCCTTAAACGAGCCTTCAAGGCTCGAAATACATATTAGAAACAAGTCGAGACTAAACTGGAAATTCAGAGAATTTTTTCAGAATTGTTTAAAATTTTCAACACTACAGGGGTCACACGGCCGTGTGGCCAGGCCATGTGGGCATTTGAAATAGGGACACACGGCCTTGTCCGTACCCGTGTAACTCTTTGACTTGGGTCACATTACCAAGTTACACGCCCGTGTGTCAGGCCATGTGAGCATACTGACTTGCATTCTTAAAAGATATAGGGGACACACGGCCGTGTCACTTGGCCGTATGTCACACACGGCTAAGACACACGCTCGTATCTCTACTCGTGCGAACGAAAATATGCCATTTTCTATGCCACATTTCTCACCCAAATTGACACCAACCTAGCCTCAACAAATTGCACATCAACAAGCCATAAGAAGGCATTCAACACAGGCTAAAATTATGTCTTAAACATGTATTATCACCACATACAACCAATATGTCATTAAGTACCTTACATGATAACTTTAATAAAAAAAAAGTCCAAACTTACCTAATTATTTACCCAACCAGGTTACCAAAGTTCGCTGCAATTCAATTACATACATACATATAACACTTATACTCATATCACAATATACCTCATTCTCATACCAATATGTAAGTTGGTTATTTAAACAATATATCTATCATAATATTTTCACAAGCCAAGCCTTCTCTAAACTGTACAAAAAGCTATACATGTCATATAAACCATATTGAATGTTTCAAAAATTACCAAAATAAGCTGGATAGTATGTCTTGAGTGTTGATCCGATTGTCCAACCTTCTGAAAATCTATAAGGACATTAAACAACACATATAAGCTTAATGAAGCTTAGTAAGTTCAACGAGTTAAACATAAATCTTACCGAACCTACTATAACAAGTCAAATAAATAAAATCATTCATGTTAACTCCCTATCATTCACAACTTCAATTGATAAATACTTTTGTATTCAAATCAATATAAAAATACATAACACGTCTTTCAAATTCATTAAATAAATCACTTTACCGAAATTTTTCATTCTAAGAACGACTTGCGGATAAGAGTACATTGTCAACAGAAGCTCATAAGAGCTGGGCCTCCCAAATACTCCAATCAGAAGCTCGAAAGCTAAACAGAAGCTCGTAAGAGCTGAACAGAAACTCATAAGAGTTGAACAGAAAGTAAAACACGAGAGTTCACAACAAATGCTGAACCCCAGCTTACTTGGGAAAAATGCCATTGTCTCCTTCCAATACTATCATACACCAAAATACGAATGTACTCAAATCCTGCATTCCATTCAAACCGAAATCCAATTCAATATTATAATTCCAACAATAATTCAATTCCAACAATAGAATAAATAAATAATACCATTCATCAATTTATACAAAATATTAAAATTTTTTAACCGTGCGAACTTACTTGGGCTGAATTGTAGCAATTGCAGAAGTTCAGGGACTATTATGCTATTTTTTGAATGTACACAATTACCCCAACTTTTACAATTTTTGCAGTTTAATCCCTTAATTAGTTAATTTATCAATTTAACTAATTTCTCAATCAATAATGTATCCATATATTCTAGCCTTCATACAGCCCCTAATAAACCCAAAATTCACTATCAATCCCTAATATTTTAACCCTTTCACAATTTAATCTTAAAACCAATGTTTAACAAAATCACTTTATAAAATTATCATACTACATAATCAAATCTCTAAATCCATGTTATTCATCAAAAACATCTAATATTTATCAATGAAAACTTCCAAAAATTTTAATAAATTCAAATACAGAGGTATAGTTTAGTTGGACTTAATTGTAACAATCTCAATAACATAAAAATTATAAGAAACTAATAAGAATTGAACTCAAATGAAACAAAAGTACGAAAAACCAGCTTAACCTCTCTCCTATGACTGTTTTTGGCTGAAAATTGGAAAAGAAATGTCTAGAAAACCTTTAAATTCAAATTGTTTTATTTTTTTTATTTCATCAAAATTACTATTTTGCCATTAAATCATTTTATTTTATTATTTTCCCTTCATATGCCGGCTCACCTTTTAATTTTGGCTTATTTATTTCTTAAGTCCTTTTTTATTTATTAATTAAGCCATTTAATCACTTAAATATTATAATTAGCAAGTTTTGCACCTTTTTCAATTTCGTCTTTTTTAATTAATTAACTATCGAAACATTTAAAATTTTCAAAAAAAAACTTTAATACCACCTTAATAACATTCCGTAAATATTTTTAAAATATCTACGGCTCGGTTTATAGAAACGAGTTTCCGGTACCTCACTTTCTAAAACCACTTGACTTAATAAATCATTATAAAACATAAATTACCAATTCAAAAACCTTTTTAAAACCATATTTGACTAGTAAATATTAAATAATAATATTTACAAACTTACTCATTGAATTTGGTGGCCTCGAACCATTGTTTCCGACACCACTAAAAAATCAGGTTGTTACATAATTATTTTCGGATATGAATGTACATTTAATACAAGTATTTTTTTAAAATTCACATATTTATATGATATTTAGATGTGTTTATGGGCCAATTTGAATTATACGGAAATTTTAGACCCAATTGGTAGATCCAGGCTCGACCTGCAAAAATAAACTTAAAATTTTGTTCAAGCCCAGCCTGGATTATAGATGCTAAACTTGGACCTGGCATGTATTAATTTTTTGTTTTAAAAGACTAAAGAGAATTTCAACTCTCTGTTTTTCGTTTCCAAGAAATATACAAATAATCATACATAAAAAAAATATTTGTAGAGTAAGAGAGATAGACAAATGCTTGAAGAAAAGTTTAGGGGCCGTTGTTTTTTCTCGAGAAACAGTTGGAACGAATGCAGGTTTTGCTTGTTTTGATGGCATTATATATGAATTGTGGAAGTAACATTTAAAAATTTCTTTCCTTTTTCCATAAGAAAAATAAAAGAACAAAATATATGAACTGTAGAAGCAACAACGAAAGCAGTGGAAGTATGGTGCATACATACCGAGCAAACCAGTGGGACAACAATGGTTGAAGGTTGGAGCGGAGAAGGCAATAGAGGAAGCAGCAATGGTGAACGTTGTCTATAGAAGAAGCAACAAGAAGATGGACGACGCAAGTCGCAATACTGATGGGCTGGAGTGGGATGATGCAAAGGTGATGGGCGCCAAAGACAGAGGAAGCAGGAGCTAGACATGCAGTGATGTTGGAGATCACTGGTAGTAGTGACCGACATTTAAGGATTTTGTTTTTGGAACTAATATTGATTAGGGATTGGGACTAAGGAGAATTAAGGATTGACACTTAGCAGTAACTCAGTATAAGTTAAAAATTTTAGTTTAAAAAATTCGGGCCTGGCTGAGCCATGCCTGGACTGAAAAACCTTGCCTAAAGCCTAACCCGTCTTCTAAACGGGCCTTTGTATTAAGTCCAAGCCTTTTTTCGGGTTTATTCTTTTGCTCAAGTTCTCCTACATTTCGGGCGAACCTTCGGGTCAAGCCGAATGACCCGACCCATAAACAGGTCTAATCCTATCAAGTATATTTAATATATTTTAAAAAATTGATTGATTTATACAGTCAAATATTGGTGGCATTTCAATTTTATTGGATTTGCAAGTTCATATGGCGGAAATGTTTTGATGGAAGATGGTTTAAGCAGCATTGGGGGGTTAGTTGAGTCAAGGAATGTGTTAGTTTCTAATCAATAATTCAAGATTTTGACCCATTTGAGGATTTCTAAACAAGGACGTTCCACTTTCCTCGGCGTTTTTATTAAAATAACCCAAAAAATTAATTAATTATCAAAATAACTCACCTTTTTAATTAAATACGAAAATAACCCAAAATCTACAGTAAAAGTTGGTGGAGCCAAATTATAAGGCGCCACCAACTTGCCACGTCAGCAAATGACTCCACCTGTATAAAATACAATGAAAATACTGCAAAATCTAAAAAATTAGGGGGCTTTTAAAACAATTTCCCATTTTTGGTGGAGCCATTTTAAATGGCGCCACCACCTGACACCCTTTGTCCGTTTTAGTTTTTTTTTAACTTTTTTTTAAAAATTTTGTCTTTTTCTTTTTTTGAAGTTTTATATTTTTTTTATTTTATTTTGTTTATTTATTTTATTTATTTTTATTATTAATTTTAAAAAATTTGAAATGTTTATAATATATATTTTTTAAAATTTTAAATATTATTTTTGAATTATTTTTTAAAATTTTGAGATATATATTTGAAATTATTTTTTATAAATTTTAAAAATATATTTTTCAAATTAATTTTTTTAAAATTTTAAATATTATTTTTTAAATATTAACCATATTTTTAATAATATAAAACATTTAAACATTTAAAATTTTTAAATATAATTTTTTAAATACATTTAAAAAATCATAATTTAAAAAATTATGAAAAGATGGGGGGCTTTAAAAATAATTTCCCATTTCTGGTGGAGCCATTTTAAATGGCGTCACCAGACTAACACCATGCATGTTTAATTTTTTTTTAACTTTTTTTAAATTTTTGAAAAGTTTGGGGGCCCTTAAAAATAATTTCTTATTTTCTGGTAGAGCCATTTCAAGTGGCGCCACCAGTGCTGACACATGCAATTTACCTTTTTTTTTTAACGTTTTTCTTAAATTTTATCTTATTCTTTAATTTTTTTTGAAGTTTTATATTATTTTCTTATATTATTTTGTTTATTTAATTTTAAAAAATTTGTAATCTATATTTAAAATGTTTTATAATATATTTTTTAAAATTTTAAATATTATTTTTAAATTATTTTTTAACTTTAGATATATATTTTTAAAATTATTTTTTATACATTTTAAATGTATATATTTCAAATTATTTTTTTAAATTTTAAATATTATTTTTTAAATATTAACCATATTTTTAATAATATAAAACATTTAAATATTTTAAAGATATGATCTTTCAAATTTATTACTTGTTTTTATTTTTTAATAATATAAACATTTAAACATTTAAAATTTTTAAATAAAATTTTTATAAAAAATAAAAAAAGGTTAAATATTTTTAAAAATAAATAATAATAATAAATTTGAAAGCTCATATCTTTAAAATATTTAAATGTTTTATAATATTAAAAAATATGTTTAATATTTAAAAAATAATATTTAAAATTTAAAAGATAATTTTAATATTTATAAAAAATATATATTATAAAACATTTTTAAAAAATACATTTCAAGTTTTTTTAAAATAGATAAAATAAACAAGGACTTAAAAAAGTCAAAAAAAAGTCAAAACCTTTTTTAAAAAAAAGGTTGAAACAAACAACTTGGCTGTCAGACTCGAAAACTGGTGGCGCCAAATTATTTGGCTCCACCAGGAAATGGTAAAATTGCTATAGGGCCCCTTATACTCTAAAAAATAACAGTACTTTGGTGGAGCCATTCTTTATGGCTCCACCTCTTGGTTCTCTTCTATATATAGAGTGGTGTAATTGTTGTGTTCAGTAGGAAAGTTCAAAAAAATATGTTAAAAATGAATAATGAGGTGTGTAACGACCTCAAAAGTATGGATATTGAAAAATGAGTTATCGGGTCTCTATTTTTAGTAAACGGACTCATAAAATATTTATTAAAAATATTTACGAAGTTAGTTGTGTGTTTAATAAGGTTTTATTTAAGTGAATTTGATTTAATTAGAAGTATTTGAGAAAAAGGATTAAATTGAAAAAGGTGCAAAAGTTTGATTATAGATTAAAAGAAAATATAAAGGACTAAAAAGGCAATTATGCCATTTTTTTTAGGCTTGAAAAAAAAAAAAAAAAAATCCTAGATTTTTGGTTAAAAACGTGTATATGGATATAGATGTATATAAAGTATATTATTATATTATTATATTTTATTATTATATATATATAGATTAAAGGAAAGAAAGATATAGAAACAGAGAAGCAAAAAAAAAGAACAGAGAGCAAACGTGAAGTGAAGGAAGAAAAAGAGAAAAGAAAGAAGAAAAAGGAAAAATAGAAAGTTTGAAGCTTGGAGTTTAATAGGTAAGTTAATTTAGCCCTTTTCTTCTAATTTTGATGTTTTATAAGTTTTAGAACAAAGTTTTGTTGAATTAAGTTGAAATTCTGGAAATTCTTAGATTTTTGAACATGAGTTATGTGGATCAAAAGATGAATTAGTGGTTTAATTGAAAGAATTTGAAGTTAGAATTGAGTAAAGGATTTAATTGTAAAATAAGCTATAAGAAAACTGTTTTGGACAGCAGCAGTAGAGTAACTTTGAAAAATCACCAAAAATCGTATAAGTGGAATTAGAAGCTGAATGAGATATGAAATTAAAGCTTATTGAGTCTAGTTTCATATGAAAGAAACAGGGAAAGCAAAGGAATTCTGTAATTTGAGATATTTATATTTTTGTAAGACTGGTTTAAACGGATTTCGGGATCCCCTGTTCTGATTTTGGAAAATCATAAAAATTGAATAAAAATAATTAGGGGCTTAAATTTACATGTTTAGAATTCTAAATGAGTATATTTTCAATAGAAATAAACGAGAACATCATATGAATTTTGTATAAAGAGATAATTAATTTTTAGTGAAGAAGGGTCAGAACTGCCAGACAGCAGAATAGGGGTGACTTTGATGAATAAACTGTACTAATTGGCTAGGCCAAAAATTCTGGAAATTTTATGGTATGAAGACATGTGAGTCTAGTTTCAGGGAAAATTAACGGTTCTTCATTTGGAGTTCTGTAGCTCTGGAAATAAATAATTTAGTGACTATGACACAAAAGGACAGCTTTGAATAAGTTTATGAGTAAATGATTAAATTGAAATGTGAGCAATAGTAAGAAAGCATGAATTTATCATAAAATACATGTTTATTTTGTTAAATAGTACAGGAAATTATTTGATTATTTTTAACATATAAATGTTATATGTTTATATGAAATTGAAGAAAAAGAAAAGGAAGGAGAGGACCGAATTGAAGGAAAAGGAAAAGAGAAGGTTAAGGAGGGAAGGAAGAAGAATTTATATCAGCTCAACCTTTTATTGTAAGTACTACAAGAATTTTAAATTATTGCTATTTATCTTTTTGAAATATTTATGTGAATTATTTAAATACATGAGATTTAGCTTTAATGCCCAAGTAGACGAAATTAGAACTACTGGGATATTAGTGGCATGCCATTAAGGAACTTTAGCGCGCTCTCTGATATTAGCACGTTGGTGCTCTCTGATATTAGCACATTGGTGCTCTCTGATATTAGCACGTTGGTGCTCTCTGATTATTAGCACGTCAGTGCTCTCTGATTATTAGCACATTGGTGCTCTCTGTTCACTTGTGCATCATAATGCACCTCTGTATATGTTCCGTATATCCGATGTGTTCTATAAAGTCTACTTTGGGCTAAGAATTGAAACGAGGACAAAGTGAATTACTGATGTGTTAAGGTAAGATTTATACCTTACAAAAGATAAGTTAAATTTTATTAAAGCAAGGCATACATGAAGAAACTTATATGTGAGAAAATATGCAATAATTGATTGAGTTAAAATATTCTGTTATGATTGCTTATTTAATTATTCTTGTGGTGCTTACTAAGCCTTCACCGCTTAACGCGTTTATTTTAACGCGTAGGTACAATTAGACTAAGAGAAAAGTCCAACTAAAAGATCGCTCATCTCATCACATCCTCAAGGGCTTCAAAGGTAGTTACTATATTTTGTATTAAAATGGCATGTACATATGTAGTTCAAAGGTGTCCCCATGTGATAGGGACTAAATTGTAGATTCTTGAAATTTTATCTATTTTCAGTTATTTGAAGTATTTTAGTATATATGGAATGAATTAATAAACAATAAATATGTTAGTAAAAATGGTTGGTAAGTTCAAATATTATATACAAATGTTTTAATTAAACAGTATCTGGCCATAATTGTTTTGGCACCAAATGTAGTAGTCTTATACCGGGTTTGCATAATTGAACCGGGTATAGGGGTATTACATTTATTGGTATCAGAGCCTAGGTTTTCTGAATCTTGGGTCGAGTATGAGTCTATTTGTACATGCCATTTTAAAAATTGATGTGATGAGATGAGGTTTAGTTATTTAATTATGTAATTTATGAATATTGTAGAATAAAAGATGTCTTATGAAAGAATAAAAGATACTGATTTTGTGATGTATACTAGAATTTATGGATTTAATAAAATAGAGTTGGTTGTCTCTTAGTATAGAAAGAGGAAGTGTTAAAGAAATAAATGTTTTCCAATCGAAATAATTTCGATAATTCTGAAAGTGGTGTTCAAATAATTAAGTAAAATGTTACTTATGATGAAACAGAATTTGAAAAGATGTGGATAAATGTCTTATAGTAAGAAATGATAAATGTTATGTTATATGAGTATATACATGAAGCTAAATTATGAGGCCTTACGATCTCTACCCCCTTATTAGTCTGATTATATTTATGGTGAAATTGATAGGAATTATAATGATTTAGTTCAAAAGTGTGGAATCAAGAATTTAAAGAAAGAAAGATGATGACCAGTGAGGTGAAGAATGGTTAGAGAACATCAAAGAATATTTGAAGAATTGCAGATATATACAAGAGATGAAAAGTTGAAATGTGCGAGATCTTTATTGAAGGGTGAGGCTTATCAATGGTGGAACATTGTCATGAATATCCATTCTGAGAAAAAATTAATTGGAATTCCTTTGTATATCGAATTTAAAAGAAATATGTGAGTCAACCTTATCTTGTGAAGAAGAAAAGAGAATTTCGGATTTGAAGCAGAACTACATGTCTCATTCTTTGAATATGAACGTGAAGTTATCGATTTCTTTTCGAAAATTATGTGGGGATACAGTGCTACTATTGAAGAAAGGAGTCATTTATCGAAATTGATTTATTCGGATATGGTAACTTCTGAGAATGAGTTAAGCGAAAATTTCTTTCGAATAAGCTTTGTGAGTGAAGTGAATGATACGGGATTGTTGATGATTATATATGTTAACGGATTAGTAATGAAATTGAGAAATATTTGAATACAAATTTGCTATAGTTGGGTATTCTACAATGATCTCTTCGGGTATTCTATATGGGTATTCTATATGTTCTTTTATCTTGAGAGGTATATGCAACTGTTCGGATGTGACTTTTATTGTGTAGAAAGTTTGGAATCATAACGTTAAAATGGAAGTTACGTTGATTCTCGATCGGTGATCGCTCTATTTTTCTTTGGATTTTCTAATTTGTCTTGTTAGATAGAAGACTTAATGGTCAAATTCATATGAAGTTATTTTCTATTTCTACAAGGTTATTAAGTGCGTATACATAATTGGCATTATCTTTATCACAATCGTTTCTAGCAAGGATAAATGGTATTCTTCTTACGGTTTTTCTTGGAATATTATCGATTTCTTTATCATTGAATATGGTTTTTATTCTCGGAAATTCAATATAGCTTCACATCCGGGATTTCATTATGCCACATCCGGGATTTCATTATATTGGTTTTCTTATTATTTTATAGTCCGATCTTATCTATCAAATATGATTCATCCGTGAAGGGGTATTCGGTGATAGAAGGTAAATATATATATTATTGTTATAAATCTTGGTTCGATTATGGGAGCTCGGTGATATGGATCTTAGATTATAGAAGTTGTATTATTATATTGGTTATTATTGGGACTACTCTGGATTTCTTCTTCTATTTTAAAGTACTATTGAAGTTGAAGTATTGATCCATTTATATTATTGAAATGTTTGATAGAGATCTACGGTTTACGGTTCACTTTACGATTTCGGGATAACTTATAAGAATGCTATATGAGTGATAGTTGATTAATTTATAAAGTCGAATCGATTGATGGCTTGAGAAAGTTGCGGAGATGTACATTCGAGAAATTGTAAGATTTCATGGTATTACAGTATTGATAATTTACGATCAAGATTGCGATTCACCTTAGGGTTCGAAAACAATTACAGGAAATTATTGTGTACTTAACTCGATTTCAGTATAGCATTTCATTCGCAAATTGATGGATAATTCGAGAGAGAGTTGGTTAGATTTAGAAAGAAGATGTACTGGTGGTCAGGTATGAAACGTGATATTTCTGAGTTTGTATCCGGATGTCCGATATGTCAACAGTCAAAGCAGAACATCAAATACCTTGGGATTACTCGACCAATTACTATACCGGAATGGAAATGGGAAAGAATCACTATGGATTTTGTATCGGGGTTACCATTATCTCTGAAAAAAAAAAAAAAAAAGATGTTATTTGGGTGATTGTTGATCGATTGGTAAAATCAGCGCACTTTATTCAGGTACGTATGGATTATTCTTTAGATAAATTTGGTTAAAGCGTATATATCTGAGATTGTCAGAATACACAGAGTGTCTGTCTCCATTATATTGGATATCCCCGATTTACGTCTCGTTTCTGGGATAAATTACAAGAAGCTTTGGGAATTCAATTGTATTTCAGTATTGCATTTCATCCTTAGACGGATGGCCAATCTGAGCATGTAATTCGGTATTGGAAGATATGCTTGGTGTTGTATACTAGAGTTGAAGGTAATTGGGAGAGGTATCTACCTTTGATTGAATTTGCTTACAATAATGATTATCATCCAAAGATTAAAATGGCTCCGTATGAAGCTTTGTATGGTAGAACATGTAGAACACCGTTATATTGGAATGAGCTCGATGGAAAAAGAAGATACATGGGGTTGATTTGATCCGGGAAGCAGAAGAAAAAACAAAGGTGATTCGGAATAGATTAAAAGCAAAGATTCGACAAATGAGAAATCAATTGTGGATTTAAAATGTCGGGATATTAAATATTACATTGTTGATAAGGTATTTATCAAGGTGTTTATTTGAAAGAAACTATAAGAATTGATGTTTCATCTCTTTTTTTAAGTAAATTTCGAGGACGAAATTTCAAAAGGGGGAGAATTGTAACGACCTCAAAAGTATGGATATTGAAAAATGAGTTATCGGGTCTCTATTTTTAGTAAGCGGACTCATAAAATATTTATTAAAAATATTTCTGAAGTTAGTTGTGTGTTTAATAAGGTTTTATTTAAGTGAATTTGATTTAATTAGAAGTATTTGAGAAAAAGGATTAAATTGAAAAAGGTGCAAAAGTTTGATTATAGATTAAAAGAAAATATAAAGGACTAAAAAGGCAATTATGCCATTTTTAAATGTTGAGGCTAAAAAAAAAAAAAAAAAAAAAAAATCCTAGATTTTTGGTTAAAAACGTGTATATGGATATAGATGTATATAAAGTATATTATTATATTATTATATTTTATTATTATATATATATAGATTAAAGGAAAGAAAGATATAGAAACAGAGAAGCAAAAAAAGAACAGAGAGCAAACGTGAAGTGAAGGAAGAAAAAGAAAAGAAAGAAGAAAAAGGAAAAATAGAAAGTTTGAAGCTTGGAGTTTAATAGGTAAGTTAATTTAGCCCTTTTCTTCTAATTTTGATGTTTTATAAGTTTTAGAACAAAGTTTTGTTGAATTAAGTTGAAATTCTGGAAATTCTTAGATTTTTGAACATGAGTTATGTGGATCAAAAAGATGAATTAGTGGTTTAATTGAAAGAATTTGAAGTTAGAATTGAGTAAAGGATTTAATTGTAAAATAAGCTATAAGAAAACTGTTTTGGACAGCAGCAGTAGAGTAACTTTGAAAAATCACCAAAAATCGTATAAGTGGAATTAGAAGCTGAATGAGATATGAAATTAAAGCTTATTGAGTCTAGTTTCATATGAAAGAAACAGGGAAAGCAAAGGAATTCTGTAATTTGAGATATTTATATTTTTGTAAGACTGGTTTAAACGGATTTCAGGATCCCTGTTCTGATTTTGGAAAATCATAAAAATTGAATAAAAATAATTAGGGGCTTAAATTTACATGTTTAGAATTCTAAATGAGTATATTTTCAATAGAAATAAACGAGAACATCATATGAATTTTGTATAAAGAGATAATTAATTTTTAGTGAAGAAGGGTCAGAACTGCCAGACAGCAGAATAGGGGTGACTTTGATGAATAAACTGTACTAATTGGCTAGGCCAAAAATTCTGGAAATTTTATGGTATGAAGACATGTGAGTCTAGTTTCAGGGAAAATTAACGGTTCTTCATTTGGAGTTCTGTAGCTCTGGAAATAAATAATTTAGTGACTATGACACAAAAGGACAGCTTTGAATAAGTTTATGAGTAAATGATTAAATTGAAATGTGAGCAATAGTAAGAAAGCATGAATTTATCATAAAATACATGTTTATTTTGTTAAATAGTACAGGAAATTATTTGATTATTTTTAACATATAAATGTTATATGTTTATATGAAATTGAAGAAAAGAAAAGGAAGGAGAGGACCGAATTGAAGGAAAAGGAAAAGAGAAGGTTAAGGAGGGAAGGAAGAAGAATTTATATCAGCTCAACCTTTTATTGTAAGTACTACAAGAATTTTAAATTATTGCTATTTATCTTTTTGAAATATTTATGTGAATTATTTAAATACATGAGATTTAGCTTTAATGCCCAAGTAGACGAAATTAGAACCATGGGATATTAGTGGCATGCCATTAAGGAACTTTAGCGCTCTCTCGATATTAGCACGTTGGTGCTCTCGATATTAGCACATTGGTGCTCTCGATATTAGCACGTTGGTGCTCTCGATTATTAGCACGTCGATTGCTCTCGATTATTAGCACATTGGTGCTCTCTGTTCACTTGTGCATCATAATGCACCTCTGTATATGTTAAAGTATATCCGATGTGTTCTATAAAGTCTACTTTGGGCTAAGAATTGAAACGAGGACAAAGTGAATTACTGATGTGTTAAGGTAAGATTTATACCTTACAAAAGATAAGTTAAATTTTATTAAAGCAAGGCATACATGAAGAAACTTATATGTGAGAAAATATGCAATAATTGATTGAGTTAAAATATTCGTTATGATTGCTTATTTAATTATTCTTGTGGTGCTTACTAAGCCTTCACCGGCTTAACGCGTTTATTTTAACGCGTAGGTACAATTAGACTAAGAGAAAAGTCCAACTAAAAGATCGCTCATCTCATCACATCCTCAAGGGCTTCAAAGGTAGTTACTATATTTTGTATTAAAATGGCATGTACATATGTAGTTCAAAGGTGTCCCCATGTGATAGGGACTAAATTGTAGATTCTTGAAATTTTATCTATTTTCAGTTATTTGAAGTATTTTAGTATATATGGAATGAATTAATAAACAATAAATATGTTAGCAAAAATGGTTGGTAAGTTCAAATATTATATACAAATGTTTTAATTAAACAGTATCTGGCCATAATTGTTTTGGCACCAAATGTAGTAGTCTTATACCGGGTTTGCATAATTGAACCGGGTATAGGGGTATTACAAGGTGTTTTTAGTATATGTTATTTTTTATGGTGAAATTGCAGAAGGTGATATTGGCTATGTATTTCAAGGTCGGCGAAGAGTAGATTTGCGATTCAAAAAAAAAAGTGAAGCTAGCCGAAATGAAAAGGAAGATCAGTGCGAAAATAGCTATCCGTTGTGGAAGGGCGATGTCCAAATTATTTTACAAGTTTCCAATCTCTACAGATCCGTTCAAATTTTGTGCGATGCAGCTGTTAGATGATTATGACTTGGGCGCTATGATAGAAATATGGTGGTCGACTGGGAATGAGAACCCCCAACCAGTTGAATTATTTGCAGAGTTAGCAGACTTAGAGCCTGTTGAGAATGTTAGTCCAATAAGTCAACATCACGAATTTGACTTTGATCTTAATGCTGGATGGGCAGACCAATTAGAATGCGGTGGAACATCACATATGCCCAAAATTCCTAATTATGGTGGGAGTTCATACAACAACCCTACCCTCGATCCCCGTCTACAAATACATCCGGAGGTGATAATAAGCACAGAGGAAAATGTCAGAGAAATGACCAATAATGGTGAAGATTCTGATTAAGATGTTGAAGATTTTAGTAACCCCAATGTTGAGAAGGTTCCGAACGAAATCGATAATGAAGGTCCGGAGGAGGTTGAAGATATTCACGGCCCTTCATTTAGTAACCCGAGTCGTGACATTATTTTACGAAATGAACCTTGGGGCGACGTGTTGAACGTAGATCCAGATGCAGCGCATGCATCCGAGTTTCCTGAGTACGCTGATATAGTATCTGCTCATAGATTGGCATCAAATTCATAGTTGGAGAAGTTGTTCGTTGGACAACAGTTCGAGAACAAGATGGATTGTGTGTTTGCCATCAAACAATACAACATGAAGTTGTCGATTGATTACAAGGTTGCCAAATCTACACCGACATTATATGTTGGGGAATGTTAGAGAACTGACGATGGGTGTGGTTGGCGAGTTCGTGCTGCATTTATACAGAGGACTCAACAGGGGCAAATACGAAAATTAGAAGGGCGTCATACATGTATTGTCGCAAGTATGTCTCATTACCACCGAAAATTGGATGTCAAAAGTATTTGCAACTGCATCATGCCACTAGTGAAAGATAGCCCAATCATTCCTGTGTCGACATTGATTGCAGACATGCAAGCTTGATTTTAGTACAGAGTGTCATACAGGAAAGCGTGATAGGCGAAACAAATGGTTATGCAACAATTGTAATGAGTCATACAATGAACTTCAGAGTTGGATTTCAGCAATGGTGGAGTACGTCCCAAGAACTGTCGTGGACTTGCAAACGTTGCCTTATAGAGGCCCTAATGGACAATTGGAATTGGGAAAAAGAGTTTTTTGTCGACTGTTCTGGACTTTCGATCAATGTGTTCGGGCCTTCTCTCACTGCAAACCGCTAGTGCAAGTTGATGGAATATGGCTTTATGGAAAATGCACGCATATACTTCTGATTGCGGTTGTACAAGACGGTAATGGAAATGTACTACCAATTGCTTTTGCCATCGTAGAGTCGGAGAACTCTGAATCATGGGCATATTTCATTCGAAACTTACGAAGACATGTTGTCAGGCAAGACAACATTTGTATTATATCCGACAGATCGAACGGTCTTGTTGCTGTGATTCGGCAATCGGAGGTTCCGTGGAGGTCTGTCTATTGTATTCGTCACATCGCTGTCAACTTCCACAATGAGTATAAGAACAAAGGCTAGCGCAAACGAATTGTGAACATGGGTAAAAATATCGTATTTAAATTCGTATTTGTAATTATTTCGAGTCCATTTCCTAATTTTAACGCATTTTATCGAAATATATACATAGGATACGAGCTGAAAGCACACCGATTCAGACATAAGTTAGCGAGGTTAGAGACTGATATGGCGGGGTCTAAACCTTCTCTTAGACAGTGGTTGGGTAACATGGAGTCGTGGCAATGGGCTCAATGTTTTGACAAGGGGTACCGTTATGGTCATATGACAACTAACCTTGTTGAGGCCGTTAACTTTGTCTTGAGGCATACGTGTCACTTGCCAATTTCAGCGGTTTTTTCAACCACATTTTATAGGTTAGCATCCTTAATACCAAAAATGGGGTTGAAACAAGCAAAATAGTCAGAGGCAAGACACGTGTACGTCAAAAAAATTAGAGATGCCATGAAAGATAACACTCAAAGGGCTAGGTTGATGAATGTAGAACTATATTCTCGAAATTTGGAAACTTTTCAAGTGACAGAGTATATCAGTGGTCGGTGAAGGATCCCGCCATGGTTAATGAAGTTGATACCCGAAACAGACGGTGTGAGTGCGGGATGTTCCAAACACTACGGTACCCGTATGCGCATGTGGTTGCAACTTGTGCTACCTATAGTTTGAATGCCGAACAATATATCGATGATATGTATGTTGCGTATTTGGGGTAACGAGTTCCCCGTATTAAGGGATATACCGACATGGAAAGTGCAATCGCCTGCATTCGATATGTTGCGTATTAAGGGATAGGAGAGTTAAAGGTAGACCGACAACAATTAGGATTCGAAACGACATAAATATAAGAGAACAAGTCGATCCAAAGCGTTGCACCATATATAAAACAATTGGCCACAATTGGAGCAAATGTCCCTATGGAAACGTCTACACTGGCCAATCTTCACGATCTGAAAGAAATTAAATGTTGTACCTGATGTTTGCATTTTATGATCTTTTAGAAATAAAGTTTGTATTATTTAGTGCTAAATTTTTATTTAAAATTAATAGTTGCAACTTTTAATACTTTAAAAGATATAATAAATTATATAAAAAAAGACTAATATATAAGTTGTGAAACCTTAAACTAATACAACAAACATGACATAACACTTGAAATTTACATAACTTAAAATTGGAAAGAACCAGGAGTGGTATCATTGTTCGGGGAATAATAGTTTACGGGCCTTCGTTGACGAGGTGGACGTTAAGGTGTATTATACACATCAGGAGGATTGGCAGCTGGGTCGATCGTGGCCTGAGGCGGGGTGGAGAACATGTTATTACCAAACATATCAAATGATGTCGGTGGTTGTTCTGGGTGAAATGGGCTCGAGCCGCCTATATCCAAGTAATATGAACTCGAACCACCTAAGTGTGGATGATATGAACTCGAACCGCCTATGTCCGGGTGATATAAACTCGAACCACCCATGTTCGAGTGATATGAACTGCTTTGGGACTCATCACAAAAGGCATCAACCCATTGGTCCGATGTGTTGAAAAGTTGGTCCTCTGAGTCGGGCTCCGCCATATGTTGATCCTCTACCTCCCCCATAGGTTGATTTCCACGTCTGTAGCCGTGACCTGGTACTATTATAAGTTGTCCACCATATAAATAAACGCGCAATCGATTCATGTACCACTGCATATATTCAGTCGAGGGACTGAAGTTAAACATGCAGGAGTGCATCTCAGGCCGCTTGTCGTACCGGGTATTTCGTAGTGCTACATAACATTGATGTTCCACGCTCCAATCTAATGTATGTCTCCCCTTCATGGTCTTACAGTGGACATTAGCAAATTATTGTGGCTTGACCGGCACAAATTGTCTACACCCAAATTGACGCATAACTCGATCACTGTTGTACCACTAAACTGTTGAGAAGTTGAACACCGACGTGTTAATGCACCACATATGGGCTTCAGCGTGAACCCTCTGAGGAATAAGGGTTGCAATGTTCAGTGCAGAATACGACATCCACAAGAACTGCACAATATAACATAATGAGTCAATTCACATCACATACTATAAGTGGATAAGTTAAACAAACGTTACTTAAACTACATTAATATATATATTACTTTCTCTCCAGCATACGCCTCTATCATTTGACGGTAAATGATTAATGTTTGGCTCGCACCAATTCTCGGAGACGTCGCCCATCTACAATCGAAACAAACACGTTGGCAGTTAAATTTTGAAAAATATTATCCACACTTATGAGTTGTTAAATGTTAAGTATAATTTTGTTTTTACCTATTTATAAGTGGCCACGAATATGGTTGGTGCCTAACAGCCGCTAGAAATGGCATCTTGTATAAAGCCTAAGACTGCAGTAGACCCAAACAACCAGCCATATTACTAACCCCATGTTTTGTTGCTCGACAAAGCTCATAGTATAATGCGGCCAACACTATCGATCCCCAATTTGTGAACTCTCTGCAAGACGAGAAAAATCCTCCAATAGAGGCAAGTACTTTAAGTGGACTCTATTAGACGTGTTGTTCGAGATAAGTACCCCCCAATCAGCTGCATAATATAGGCTTGAGCAGCACACATCACCTCCTACTAGTGGCAGTGCTCGATAACTGCTTAAAATTTGCTCTCAACCATGCCAATGTCAAGCATGTGAAATTCTGTTCCCTATCACTAAGGGACCGTCCAAGTAGTCTGTGGCATACTACTGAAGGTTCCAACACTTTGCTTCGACCTGTGACCACAGCACCGTCAATTCGTAACCCAAGTTGCATAGCGACGTCTTCTAATGTGATAGTGCACTCCCCGCACGACATAATGAAGTTGTGGGTCTCCGTACACCACCGCTCAACCAAGGCGGATATTAAGTTCGACTTCAGGTCAAACCTCCAGATCAATGCGAAGTCCCTAAATCCCGCCAACTGTAAGTATGGCATGACCCGCTCGTCCGGATCGTACTTGGGAAAATGACACCGCAACCTCAAAACCCGATAACCATCCTGTATGGTAAAATTTTTATAAAAATATGATAAATCAATTATCTATAATTTAAACATAAAAAATATATTGAAGAGTAAAATTGAAAGGTTGAGAAAACAAAAACATCACACTTATACTATACCAACGTAGCCATTCTAAATATTTTTTTTATTTAAGTTAAATTAAATAAGTAATAATATATTAATAATAGAATGAAAATTTGTCATAAAATATTAATAATAACACGTGGAAATCAAATGTGATTATTATGTCCTAATCATAGTTAAGCATTAAAACTAAAGACAACTATATAACTACATTCTCTACCTTCTTATATTAATTTTTATAAGGATATTATAATAACTACATTCTCTGCCTTCTTATATTTATTTTTAATTGGATATTATTAGTAATAATAACATGTCGAAATGAAGTTTAGTTCCAAAAGTTTTAAGTTGTGGAATTTAACAACATTTTTTATCGCATATTTATGCTCTTTGTACTTGGATTGTTATTTGGATTATTATAAATTTAAGTGTATTAAAGTTTTTTTTTCTATTTAAGGTTAAAATTTAAGATGAATTATACATAGTTTTAGATATTGAATATACTAACATTATATTAGATATTGAATATACTAACATTATAACCCTACTACGTCGAGATTTTTAAAATTTTTATTTGATTATGTTAAAATTTTATTTTTAAAATAAATTTTATTAAATTATAATATTCTTTTACTATGAATAATTAAACATATTATAATTATTTCGGAGTTGTGAAGTTGCCCACTCCTTTTTCCTTTTAAAATTTTAAATATATTAAAAAAAATATTTTTTAAAGCAGTTAAAAAGGAATAATAACAACTAAATAGAGATTAATATCATGCAAGAAAATAGTTAAAAATAAATAATAACAACTAAATAGGGATAAGTATTTTAAAGCAGTCAAAACACGTTCAACAGAGTAGCGATTAGCAAGAAAAAACTAGAAACTAAAACGATTTTTTATTTCATTTATAATTAATTTTACTGTTTTGTCGATCATTAATAAAGTGTGACCCGTATTTGCTCCAGAAGACATTTTGATATCTGTATAATATAAAAAAACATAAATACAATACAATTATTTATTATATTACATTAACTATAAAATATAAAAATACAAAATAAAATTTTATAAAACTTACCTTTTTTTCTCCCTCAAAATAACGTTTTTATTTCATTCATCCATCCAAGGGGGACCAAGCCCCACCTATATATATAGCACAATTTTCTTTTTCTTTTTTTTTTATATTTATATTTAAATTTATTAATAGTCACATCACTGACATGATGTGACTAGTTATAATATATATTTATTTTTTAATTCAAACTTTTACGTTTTAATGTATATTTTTAAATAAAATTTTTATATAAAATTTTAAAAAATTAAAATATCTTTAAAAAATTAAAAAAATTAATGTAAAATTAATAAAATATTAAACATACATTTCAAATATTATAAAACTAATAATTTCAAAAATAATTTGAAAAATATACATTTAAAATTTATAAAAAATAATTTCAAAAATATATATCTAAATTTAAAAAATAATTTAAAAATAATATTTAAAAGTTTAAAAATATATATTATAAAACATTTTAAAGATACATTACAAATTTTTTAAAATTAATAATATAAATTAAATAAATTAAACAAACAAAATAAAATAAGAAAATAATATAAAACTTTTAAAAAGGAAAAAATTTAAAGAAAAAGACAAAATTAAAAAAAAAATGGTAAAGGGTGGCAGGTGGTGGTGCCATTTAAAATGGCTCCACCAGAAATGAGAAATTATTTTAAAAGCCCCCACCTTTCCATAATTTTTTAAATTATAATTTTTTAAATGTATTTAAAAAATTTAAATGTTTAAATATTTTATATTATTAAAAATATGGTTAATATTTTAAAAATAATATTTAAAATTTTAAAAAATTAATTTAAAAAATATATTTTTAAAATTTATAAAAAATAATTTCAAATATATATATCTAAAATTTAAAAAAAATTAAAAATAATATTTAAAATTTTAAAAAATATATATTATAAACATTTCATATATACATTTCAAATTTTTTAAAATAAATAAAATAAATAAACAAAATAAAATAAGAAAAAAAATTATAAAACTTCAAAAAAGTAAAAAAAAAACAAAATTTTTAAAAAAAGTTTTAAAAAATGAAACGGGCAGAGGGTATCAGGTGGTGACGCCATTTAAAATGGCTCTACCAAAAATGGAATACATTTTTAAAAGCTCCCAATTTTTCAGATTTTACAGTATTTCTCTTATATTTTATCAGGTGGCGCCATTCAACATGGCTCCACCAAAAATTTATCTTTTTATGCCCCTTGTTGATGTGGCAAGTTGATGGAGCCATATAATTTGGTTCCACTAACTTTTACTGTAGATTTTAAGTTATTTTCGTATTTAATTAAAAAAATGGATCATTTTGATAATTAATTATTTTTTTAGGTTATTTTAACCAAAAAAAAAAGCCCACTTTCCTCTTATAACTCTTTGTTTGTAGTAGGTGTCTTGGGATAAGAAAAGTAAAGGAATTCAGACAAATGCAACTGCAGCCATTCAGCTAGGCTAAGGAGACATTGCCAACTTCCTTGCATATTATGATTCCATGCCTTTTCTTTGTTCATAACAAGTTAAATCATTAGAAAATGTACCTGCAATTCTTTCGTCGGATACTTACGCCACATTTGGTTTGGTGAAATAATTATTTCATTTCATCATTATTTCACGCATTACCATAATTCTCTTATTTAATTCATCATTTGCGTGATTGTGTAAAATAACTTTCCTTCAAGCCCCATAATAAGGACGCAGAGCGCTAAATAGCTATGGAAACCCCTAGTAAATAGAAACAAAAATGTTCTTCCCAAAATCTCCTTAACAAAATTGCATCTTCACAGCCCTTGTTTCTGCCACAAATCATATATCAATTTTGAAAAAATTTAATGGATTTAACCATCAAACTTACTAAACCAAAACCAACTTAATCAACTCGATTTAGTCTAATTTAACCAACTTTTATTCTCCCTCGATTATGAGTTTACTGAAAGTCCCTTATGTTTTTACAATTGGGGAAATTTTATTTTGAGGATTTTTTTTATTTTTATATAAAATCTAAAAAATACATGCACATAATGGACTTTAATCCCAAAATATGATAAACTTTAATTTTTTAAATTTACTATCTCATCTAAAAACATATTTAATATTTATATAATTTTTTTATCAAATTATTAAATAATAGTATGATAATCTAGTATATGTTATGATAAAAACGTTGTCCATAAATATATCATTTAAGAAGTTGTAAGAATAAGTACAATTACAATTACAAATAATATACAACTAAATAACTATAATCATAAATAATCATTTCAAAGCATAATTATATTGAAATCAATATATATTCAAATTTATATTAAAACAAGTGTGGACGGAATTTAACATTGTGTGATTTAAATGAGAATTAAATTGAAAATCCATACATTATATACATAAAAGTGGCCTCAAACTTGAGATTTCAAAATTATCAATAAACCAATACCTCTTTCATATTCGTTGCATAAAAATTAAGGTAAATTACTCAATTTGTCATCCAATTTTTAGTGCACTTTTGTTTTGGTCATTCAAAAAGGGTAAAAATCCAGAAAATACCAAAAAAAACCAAAAATGACCGGAATGTATAGGTTCAGGAAAATTGACCGGAAAGTGCAATTTCCCCCAAAATCGCGTCCCCGTCAGCGCGTTTTTGGGGGAAAACGGCCTAAAGCGCTCCCCCGGGGACGCGCTTTAGGCCGTTCTCCACCACCTGAAGGAAATGGGCCGTTCTCCACCACCTGAAGAAAATGGCACCGAAAGTTGATGTGATGTGAAAATTGGTATGGGGTAATTGCAATATTGGTCCCTATTTGAATAGTTACTTTGTAAGATTGATCCCTAAACCTCAACTATAAATAGGCCTAACCATTTCTCATTTTCTTCATCCCACAATTTGCCATTCTCTACTTAAGGCATTGTTCTCTCTCCCTATTTGTAAATTTTCACTTGTATTTTTGGAGTGAAATATATTTATTAGTGCTCGAAGACGTAGGCAAAATTTGCCGAACCTCGTTAAAATTCTGGTGTTCATTATTATTTATTTTTCATATCTTGTGAGTGTGATCGTAGTTATTTATTGTGCTATTAAATTACGATTGAGGGATATTCTGGCTAGGAAAGATCTGGTACTTAAGTAATCCTTGTGATCCACTCTCTTCTCCGGGAATTGAACTTAGTGTAATTTTTCAAGACAAGAATTATACTCTTTTACACCGTCCACTTGCAATGAGTGAACGTATTAATGCTGTTATTTACTATGATGGTGAAGTGCGTGACACCGAAAATGGTATTGTTTTCTTATCGGAGAACACAGCGCGATTGAGTTTTAATCGGAACGTCGATTTGGTAGAACTTCGCAAAAGAATTAGGCGTAAAATATTCGGAACAACGCTAATGAAAGTTCAGTCTATTAAGTATAGATTTTGCGCTTCGGTTGATCCGGTGAGATATGACTCATTCGACATCAAAGGTCTCGGAGCCTTGAGGCAATGGTGGAGACTCATCTTGCCCGATGGTTCACCCTCATCGAGGTATATGTAGAATTTTCATCTCCAAGTGATCCGCCGCGACCTCAACATCTAGTATCGTTCGGGGAATACACGACCCCAATTCGACACTCTGTAAGTGGGAGCAAAACACAGAAGTGCCCGTGTGCGGTGGTAGTATAGAAAACATAACCCCTGCACGACACTCGGTTGGTGGATGGGACATGCATATTCGTCATTCGACGCCGGATGACGTAAATACGTATTGGGGGCGTCATCAACTTCTAGTGGATGGCAATCCACATACGATTGGGATCATTACGAAAGATGTTTAAGGAGAGATGATGTATTTACCGAGCGACATCCACGGTGAGAGGCCCTCGTTATTACCGACGACATGCACCCGGTGAGGGCCTTCGTTTGTTGCGAGTTATGGAGGATCGGACGATGAATCCGATGTGGATCCACCTCGGGAGCGAGGCCACGATGGTGCGAAGTTGGATTATTTTTCAACCGGAACCCGTTCCAATTGTACCAAGACGTTGAGGGGCGTTCGGCGAAGAAGAAGAAGATCCGCTATTCGGGGCATACTCACCTCCAGCCGCACATGCATAATGTCGATCTATCTCAAGATGATGCATTGGAGTTTCTGAACTACCACACCGGACGCGTGGACCGCACAAATTTTTGTTGGATTCGGATCAATTAGAAGTTGGTAACCAGTTTTCCAACAAGAATACTTTTCTTGCTACATTGAAACAATACAGATCGAGAAGCGAGGTTAACTACACTATGGTTAAATCAAATCTCGATAGGTGCGAGGCAAAGTGTGTGCGTGCAAGACGACACATGTTCATTGAAAATCATGGCGTCGTTGAGGAAAAGGATGGGTCGTGGGAGGTGAAAAAGTACAAAGGTCCGCATACATGTCTTACCTGCAGACAGTACCACTATGTGTTCAATGATTTCGAATAACATTAATATTATGTAATGTTGCATTATTTAACGTACTTCATTGACAGGTGTAACAGAAGATCATCCGAGGATGGATTCAAATATGTTGGCTGATTTAATAATCCCGACGGTGAAGGCCGATCCCGAACTCTGATTGCGCGGCCTTAATTGGCAATATTCATAGCCAAATGGGGTACACGCCCTCTTACAGAAAGGCTTGGATAGCCAAGCAGAAGGCGTTGGAAAAATTGCACGGTCGGTGGGACGTTTCATATAATGAAGTGTGGCAGTGGTGTCAGGTGCTGGAGAGGTATGTCCCAGGCAGCACAACAGACCTTGAAACGGAACCGGCGTACTACAACGATCATCTGCTCCGTGGATGCGCAGTGTTCAAGCGTATGTTCTGGACATTTAAGCAATACCGAGATGCTTTTACGTACTGCAAGCCATTGGTACAAATTGACGGTACCTTCATGTGTGGTAGATATACGCATCGGCTATTGCTAGCCGTGGCACAAGACGGCTGTGGGAGAATCCTTCCGATTGCGTTCGCAATAACACCGGGGGAATCAGCTGATGATTGGGACTTCTTCCTATCTAGGTTAAGGAGGCATGTTTGCCCCCAACCTGACATATGCGTTATATCGGATCGGGGCCCTGGAATACTTGCGACAATAGAACGCTAGGGAAGCATGTGGCATCGCACACACCATCGATATTGCTCGAGGCATGTCGCATCCAACTACTATGGGCAACATCGATCTAAAAGAGAAAGCGGCAAGTGATCGATATGGGTATGAAATATCTATTAATAAAATTTCTTTTGAAAAATTCAATTTATTCGCAATTGAAGAGTGGTATGTAATTTTCGCTATCAACGATATTATCGTGGTATGAGATCAATAAAGACCGTTTTCACGAGATCTTTGGCGATTTTTGCTCGAGATAACGCCGAAGGCGTAAGCTACCGTGCAATATTCCTTTCGAACAAAGTGGACACAAGCATATGACGGCGCGCCTACGATATGGGCATATGACCACAAACCTTGCCGAATGCATAAATCTCGTTTCTAAAAGGAACCCATCATCTACCGACATAAAGAGTTGTGCGAGAGACATATTTCGGTTATAGCAGCACTATTTCCGAAGAGAGCAAAGCGAGTTATAGAGGGCAAATGGAAGGAGGCCATGTATGGAGCCGTAAGGTCTTGCAACAAATTAATCGTGGGAAGGCACGTGCGAACACCATGCACACAAGTATGTCATGATCGCGACGGCCTATGGTTTCGTGTCATGGAGTTTGACAGACCCAACCAAGGTATTGTTGGCGGGCATTATCGTGTACACTTGACAAATAGGACATGCGATCGTGGATATTTGATGCACTTCGTTACCCATGTGCTCATGTACTTGCGGCTTGTCGTAATCTCCGTATTGATCCCATGAGCTATGTCGAAGTGTACAAATTAGAAAACATGTACAACGTGTGGAGACACGTATTCCCACCGTCCCGGATGAACGTAAGTGGCCATCGTATCGCGTGCACCGTATAAGTCGCTGTCGGATAGAGAATTGAGGCGCAAACCAAAAGGTCGACCTCCCTCGACTAGAATACGCAACAATATGGATATCCGAGAACCGGCCAACCAAAGTCGACGGTGCGGATGGTGTAGGAACCCGGGCCATACATCTCGCTCGTGTCCAAATCGGAATAGTTGACCGTGTTATTAGCTTGTTTGTCTCTTGCTGGCTATGTAATTTCTGTCATTTTTGGAGTAAAACGGTTAACTTTTGTACAATAATTCAAATTTATTAACTATAAAATAATTAAACTAAATACTCAAAGAACACTTCTTATTTTAGTGAAGAGGACTAAATTAAAAAAAAATATAAAATAAAAAGTAATTTTTTATTTTATTAAAAAATTCAAATTAAATTACATACACAAATAAAAAAACAACTTTTTTTATTCAAAAAATAAAAAAATTATTATAATTTAAAAAATAAAAAAGCCCATCCTAATCAAATTTAAAAAATAAAAACGGTTAACTTTTGTACAATAATTCAAATTTATTAACTATAAAATAATTAAACCATTTCTATTTTATTAAATATATTAAAACTAAATTCAAAAAAATTAAATGACAAAAGAAATAACATTAAACTCAATTTTATTAAATATAAAAAAATTATATTGCAAAAAACTAAATTCTCAAAGAACACTTCTTATTTTAGTGAAGAGGACTAAATTAAAAAAATATAAAATAAAAAGTAATTTTTTATTTTATTAAAAAATTCAAATTAAATTACATACAAAAAAAATACACAACTTTTGATATTAAAATTAAATTACAAACACAAATAAAACAACAACTTTTTTTATTCAAAAATAAAAAATTTATTACAATTTAAAAATAAAAAGCCCATTCTAATCAATGCGATCTTGCGGTGGGAACCAAAGTGCCATGATCGGGTGGTAGGCGGTTACGTATTTGGATTCCTCCTTCTTCTAGCTTCGTGCTGGGGTCGTGGAACCTCAAAGGGAATCGGGTTCTCCGGCAGTGGGGTCCGGGTTCTAGGTGTTGCGATGATGACCCGCCTTGATAAAATAATAACCCGGAGGTGTTTGCATAAACCACGGCGGGGATGATCGCATCCGTGCACGGTGAAGGAGCTCGGTAGAAACCATCGCTCCCCGACGGCACCTCATGTAATCCCACACCAAGTCGGCCTCACGATCGGCCCGCCGGGAGTTGTCTCGAACGGACTCGAACTCGCCATGCATTCCAACTGGGGTGGGACTAGGAAAAGGAAACATATATGGGTTAGGAGGATACATATAAGGGCGTGGTACGACCGCATAAACCGTGGATGCCGTGTGATGTCGGTGTTTGTCACCGAACGGATGGGCCCGGTGATTGTGTAGGCGCCGTTGATGGGCCCGGGATCGTGTAGGTGCTCCCGCCCGGTTCATCACCCATTCTCCTTGGATGTAAAGGGCCCCGACGCCGCCTTCGCTCGCGATTAGCCGCCGCTCTCTTCATCCGGACAACAGATACGGCTTGCCATGGATTCTAAACCATGGCATGTACTCCGCACGCACGCTAACTCTCAGAACTATGATCGGTTCCCTGCTAGTAAAAAGTCATACCCGGTTCTCCCACGCCTCGATATGTTCGACCAAAATCTTGCCAATCCGCAGCTTGCCGCCGTAAGTCCACTTTGTGCTCATCATCGAGCACCTCGGGTGAGGCACGGAATCGGTTGTGCGGCATCCAAATTGCCGCAGAACCCGATCCGATGGTGCATCTCGACGGTTGAGTAGGTGATTAGCGGGACCTTAACGTGCCAACTGTTCGGATTTTAGAGATACTCCTCCGGAATTACTGCCCGAATTTCGGGATCCTCGTACGGTGTCCATTGAAACTATATTAACATTACCAACTTATTAGTTATATACATAATACTAGACACTACCTACGAAATACTAAATTATAATAACGAAATTCGACACTTACTTGTGATTCGACCGTTGTTCCAATAGGAGCCGTATATCCTCAAGCGAGTTAGGTATTCCAACATGACTGCTCCTCGGATGGTTCCACCTAATTAAATAAACTTTTAGCATGCAATTATACTATAAATATACGACATAATTGTAAAATATAATATTAAATTTACCTCGTTATCAGTGGGAATGAATATGGCTGGTCGAGTCGAGGACGTAAAAATGGAAATCGAAACCATGCCCATGATCGCGAGAGTGATAGGCAACCTCCGATTTTTTGTTTACTCGGCAAATACGCTCGCACATCTCCCCAGTATAACCTCGATAGCAAGACAGCGGACCCCAACTCAATTCACCTGGTTCTCGAAATCAACAAGTTTCAGGAGCCATCTCAGTGGACGAGGTTTCTAGAGAGGTCCGGCATCGGATAGCCTCCAATTATCTCAAGTATGTATGCCCACAAGATACCGTATTCTTTCTTCTTCATCGAACCTTTATTAATTGCGGGAATGCGCCTCGTAACCAAGCCAAATCGATCCGAGCTCCGTGAATTTTATCGGAATGACACCCGTAAGCTCAGAGCATACGACCATCCAATCGAGAGATGTTACGGACCGGTGACTACCGAGGCCGCCCACCGGTAATCCCAATCAGAATCGCACATCTTCCAAGGTGATGGTACACTCTCCGCATGGCAAATGGAAAGTGTGTGCGTCTCGGTCTCCACCTCTCTATCAACGCTACCGATCAAAGGCGGCTCCAACTTGAACCTCTACTATCGTGGCCACGTGCCAAAAACCCGCTTCCCGCAGTAATTCTCGATCAATGGCGATGGGGACTGCATGTTGCGAATATAACATTGCAACACCCGATCTATAGATTGTTTAAAAATTATAATATTATAAAATTCTAAATTAATTAAAATTGCATAATTAAAAAAATTTAATAATATTGAAAAATTAACATTCAAACTTACCATTTTTCAAGGTTTGGACGGCAATGTGGTTCTTGTCTAGGCGACATAATTCCCTACCATTGTACTCAGATAAAGAATTTAAAAATTTTCCAAAAATAGATATATTAAAAAAATTATAAAGGGCTTTTTTATAAATAGTAAAGGACTATTTTGAAATTTGAGCGTAAATTTTAAGGACTTTGAGAGAAACTTGAGAGAAAATTGAGAGCAAATTGAGAGCAAATTGAGAGAAAATTGAGAGAAAAATGAGAAAGGATTGAATTGTGAAAAAATGAAGGGTTGGGGGTATTTATAGGTTTTTTTTCCCGATCATTGTTGGGCCCTAACGGTCAAAAAAATTTGATTGCCATGGCCAAAGCGCGTCCCCGAGGGAGCGCTTTAGGCCGTTTTCCCCCAAAAACGCGCTGACGGGGACGCGATTTTGGGGGAAATTGCACTTTCCGGTCAATTTTCCTGAAACCTATACATTCTGGTCATTTTTGATTTTTTTTTGTATTTTCTGGATTTTTACCCATTCAAAAAAGTAATTATTGCAATTTTAGTTAATTTTAGTTAAAAAATTGAAAAAAAAAATCCTTGCAATTGCTTGTTCTTAGTTTAGGTAAAAAGGTGCTTTGAAAAAAAAAATATGATTTGTTAATTTTTAATGTTTTCTATAGCCATCAAAAATTGTGGTTGAAAGTTAAAAGGTTCTTTTTGGACATGATAGTGGAAGTTAAAAATTAATTAAACTATATGATATTTAAATAATTTAATATATGGTATATGAAGTATAAATTTTAAATACCTTTTTAAGTTATTAATATAAATTATTTGTAAAAATTAATGATACATAAAATACTTTAAAAAATTAAATATAATAAAAATGGTATTTAAATAATTTTATATAATAATAAATTATATTTAAATAATTTAGTATAATAATACATAAAATGTAATTTATTCTATTTTTTAATACACTTTTTAAATAGTTAATATAAAATAAAGGTATTTTGATCATTGTCATCTCCAAAAGCAAAAATCATAAGTTAAAAACACCTAAATCATAGCTTTTACGTTTGGGTGGAAAAATTTCGCCACAATAGTTTTGACCCCAAAAGGCAGGCGTTATTCATTGCTTTTGCAGTACTTTTGGAACTCCAAGCGCAATAAAATTGAAAAGCAATTCTTTTGAGGAATGGAGGAGTATGAATCCTTGTACTACTCGAGAATTTCATAACTAGTAAGAATTGAACCAATGCTAATTAATTTTCAGTTTAACTGGTTGAGTTAACTGTTTAGTTGTAATAAAATAAAAAAAATTGTAAAAAAATTGTAACAAATTTTATTAAAAATAAAACTAAATAATAATAGAAATATAAACATTTATTTTATAAATTATAATAAAAAATATTTAAACTAATTTCAACCAAATTTTAATTTTTTTAACTAATTTCACCGATTTTTATTGATCCACCTATTTTTATTATATGATATAGGTAAAACTAAGGTAATCAGTACTGCACTGGTGGTCTGTATCATTTTTTTTTATCAAAATTGTTACGTGCCGATAATAGTCTATTTCGGTATACTGTTCTGGAATTATTGATATTTATAAAAAAATATATGTATATATGTATATAAAATATTTACAAATATCATATAAATGATACTAAATAAATTTCAACTATAAAATATTTATCAGTTATATAATATACTTATAAATAAACTCCACAAATAAAAATTCATTATTCAATAAATCCAAAATTAACAATAAAAAAGAAGTTGAAGGGAGAGTAGAGATTTTTTATTTGATAAATGGGTGAGCGGATTTTTTTATATTATATTTTAATTTATATATTTTAAATGTGAAAGTATGTCAAAAAAAACTTTAAAATTTAAAATGTTAAACTTTACTTCCTGGTTTAATTATTTTTAATCGATGAGTATATTTCAATTAAGTCTTTTGTATAATAATAAATAATTATAAATTTTTAATTTTTAATATTATTTGTTCACCGACCGATGCACCATGTTCCAATTAGAATGATTGGAATTGACCGAAACAAATTGATAAAACTGATATAAAACCAAAATTTTTATTGGTGCGAAAAAAGGTATTGTTGGTTACGCTTTAACATTAAAAATGTTTGCACCGAAATGGGAACCACCATAGTGTAAAACCATTAAACTTCTAAAATTTTAATCCAATCCACCCATCCAATCAATTTCTCACAATCATGCGAGGTAGAACCCAACTGAACTACTGGGGACAAGAGAGATGTTTTGCTAAAATGGAAAATGTGCAGAGAGACATGGAATGGAAGGCTGTCCTGTTTACTTCATTAGGTAATTACTTATCTCAGACTCAATGAAAGAAGAACATACGGTGGGTCCACACGGTGGTGGCTTCTCCCATTTCACACTGCCAACAATCACATTTAGATATCGAATCCTTCCAAAAGGGAAGGCTTTTTGCCTTTTCTGATATCAGATCAAACGCCTCCCTGGCTAAATTATCACACACTTATTCTTCTCTTTTGCTTAACATATTTTGTCATTATGTTTACAGCCTCTAATTGTCGTGACTTCCCATGTGGATTGACAGCGTAATTCAAATTTAATCGTGATATACCCTTATCAAATCATCCAACAACTATATTTGCAGGAAAAATATGGTGAAGCTCAACCTTGTAACCTCCTGAAAGAATAGCTTTTGCCTTAAAGTCTTATCCCATCATAGCACCATGACATATAAAAAGAGCTTGCCCGACCTCTAAAAGTTATACACGGAAGAGTTATTGTTAGCACCTATTAATCCATCATTAGAAGAATAGAGTATTAATGATGTAGAATCAATTGTACATATTTAAATAAATGAATATATATTTATTTTTATATTAGATTAATATATTATTTGTGTATGCAATATATAAATCTAAAATGATGCTAATTCGATAATGGTCAAGTCAGCATAGTCTTAATTGATGCTTTTGAACATCTAAAGGCTTAATTGGGTACTTTTTGGGGAGAAACTTGATAGATTTTTTCGAGAAAGTACACAAACTTTTTTTAACCTTAAGCCTAATGTTATAATAATTGATCACAATAAAATATCCGTAATAAATATATATACATATATATATACACACACATGTGATAATGCTTTTTAAAAGTTTAGTTTAAAATTTAAGTATTTAATATTGCTGTCAAAATGTACTTTTAAAAAATAAAATATTTATTTTAGACATGATGTAATAAAGTAAAAAACTATTTAAATAATATTTAAATTCATTAATATTATGATATTTCGATAAAAATATAAAAATAATTTATCATTACTCATAGTGAATATTTTGATATATGAAATATAAATTTTGAATATTTTTAAATATTTAATATTAATTATTTATAAAATTCAATTGAGATACATAAACTATATTTTAAATATTAAAATATAACTATTACAAATTTAGATATATAATTTTTACATTTTCATAAATTTTCATAAATTTTTTTTATATCTAATATAAATATTACATAAAATTATAAATAAGGATTAAAAATATCATTTAACTTTAAAAGCATTTTTAACTCAGAAAAATTACTTGGTATTACTTATATTTCAAAAATATTTTAAATAAAAAAATGCATTTTAAAAACAATGCTAAAGCTAAAAGAATTTAGAAATATAAAATTGCCAAATTTAGTGACATAGAATAGAAGATAGACAAGACACAAGGCAAAATGTACATAAATATTCATACTATAGAAAATATCATGGCTGACCCCATCTAACAAGAGAGCCGCGTGGAATTGGAATTAATTGTTGTTGTACGGCGGGTGGAAGATGGTGGGTACTTGAACTCTTAAATGCATTAAAAATGCTTTTAAACTTTTTCAAAAAAATTAATTAAGTTTCAACTTTTTTTTCACTTAAGTGGGTATTTGAATTGTCAAAATATATAAAAAAGTTCTCAAACTTTTTCAAACAAAACAATTAAGTCCCTATTTTTTTTCATTCAACTAGGTACTTGAATTGCCAAAATACATAAAAAAGGCCAAGGGCGGATCTAGGGGGTTGGTAGGGCTCGACCCCCCCTAAAATGAAAAATTCCCATTTAGGCACTTTATAATTTATAAAATTTTAAATTAATAATGGTAAAATTGTACTTTGGTCTTTAAAAATAATAAAAAATGGATTTAACCTTTTAAAAATTATAAAGATATAGACTATTAAAATGGTGAAATTGTATTTTTACTATCATAAAAATATATAATTTAATTTCGCTCCCCAAAATATTTCTGACTTCGCCACTACCCCCCTAAGTTGTTTTTGGATCTGCCACTAAAAAAACCTTTTGACCATTAACCGTTAAAGTTATAAAAAAATTATAAAATGCTTCTTTTGATACGATAATTTTATACCTTTTTTATGAATTTTAAATTTCTTTACATTTTTTATAATTTTCTTACGACTTTATAAAATTTTATAATTTTTTTCTATATTTCTATAAATTTTATACTTTTTTACGATTTTTATAATTTTTTCTTCTAATTTTTAATAAAAATTTAATATTTTTATATTTTTATTAAAATTTAATATAATTTTTATTAATTTTTATTTTTTATCATTTTTTTGCCACATGTCATGCCGTGGTTGACACGTGGTGGCTTTATGACAATACATTCTCAAGTATCTTTTTATCCTAACCAAAGATATTACATTCCATATTCGATGGTAAGACAACCAGTTGGAACTCAATTATCATTTACACCACAACCGGTAAGTCAATTACCCTAGTCTCAGGATCCAAATTCAACATATCATGCTAGTTATGCTGAAATCATAAAAGGAGCAGAAAAGTTTTGTGCATCAGAAAATTTGTTGAAACCACAACAAATTTAGGAAATAAAATATTTTTATAATCTAGGTTTACCATTAGAATTATAAAAAAATCGATATTACTGAGCAATGAGCTAATTTCAGGAAAGCTCTTACTAAGCTTTCACAATTTTTAGTTGAAAAAAAAAAAACTAAAGAACAAGAAGCTCATGATTTATTATTAAAATCCATTTTATATTGAGATTGGGAAGAACTAGGAGTTAGTTACTTAGATATTAAGGAGATAAACAATCTTCTTGATATATTTCAGTATTTTATTAATAAGAGAACAAATAACCCGATTATGAGTAAAATGTTTAGGTTATGTTTATATAATAAGGCTAGGAATATTCTACCTGTAGAAATATTTACAAAAATAAATGGAGCTATTTACAACCAGCAAGCTCAATTTCAAAAAGCTTTTTCAGAATATTTTCTACAAGCTTATGTTTTCATTAACGATTTAAATGAAAAATTCCCTACTATAAAGTTTAGACATGATCATGAACCATTTGATATAAGCAGTATTGAATGGGATTTTGTGAAAGAAATAACAATTCAAAATTTCTCTTTTCATTTATTAAAAGATTTTTTTGCATTTATCAAAACTATGTTATTACGTATGGTTAGAGGTGTTCATGGTCAAAAACCTGACCGTGTGAAGGCCCGACCGAAATTAGGGAGGGTTTGGGCAAAAATATAAGCCCGACAAATGGGCTTGGACAAAAAATAAGGCCCGTTTTGAAAAATGGGTCAGGCCTTGGGTAAGGTATTTTTGGCCCAGGCCGGGCCCGGCCCGAATTCACCAAATGACAAAAAAAATCTGCTTTTTTTATTTTTTATTTTTGAATGTTATTTTCTTGTTGTTTTCTCCCTATTTTGCTACCATATTACTATTATGTTGCTACTATTTTGTTGTTATTGATTGAATATTGTATAAAACTTATTTTATTGTTAATTTTGTTATTATTTTAAAAGCATTTGTTAATTTTATTATTATTTTAGAGGTATTTGCTTGTTAAGTTACATCTATCTTAGTGTTATTTAAGTCTACATATTTTTTTAAAATTTATTTTCAATTTGTTGGGAAATATTTATTTTAATTTTTTTAGTATTTTTGATGTATTATATATATTTAAAAATTATATAAAATAATATAAAAATTTAATACGGGCGGGCTGGGCCGGGCCCGAGTTTTAGCATTTTTATATGGGTCGGGCTTGGAAAAAAATTTAGACCCATTTTTTGGGCCTGGCCCGATCCAAGCCCGATGAATGGGCCTAAAATTTTAGTTGAGCTCGGCCTGAACCCGGCCCTGCCCGGCCCATGAACACCTCTACGTATGGTATACGAAGGTGATTTTTATTATTATTTTCATCTTGAGATCAGCAGTCTTATTGGTATAGCTGAAAAAGAAAAATTTTATCAGCCATATCAAATTTGGATTCTTAAAAAAATGATTGGAGGTCCCAACCTTTCAGCAGCTAAAGAAGAGAAAAGACACTTGACAAAAAATATTGACAAGTGTTATACTAATCCCAATTATTATCAGATCCAAGCAGGAATAGATTTAATGACCAAAACCCAATATTTACTTCAGCAAAAAACTTATAGCTTCTGGATTGATGGAAGAAGAATATTGGCATATGACACTGGAGTCGGATACACTTTGTAACACCCCTAACCCAGCCTAGACGTTATGACCGAATCTGAAGATGTCACAAGATAGGGGTTTTGAAAACAGAATTGTCTCGTCAGAACATTCACATTTTTACTTGAAAACACCGTTTAATTAGTCCATTTGCTAAAACTTATTACAGCGGAAGCTTTAAAATAGTTGTATTTAGAAAATGTCGTCGTGTTTTAGAAAAACCTTTGTTGCGCATAAGTTGTAATTTTTAGAGGAAAACATTTTGTTTAATCATGCAATTTAACAGTATATAAGACCATAATGTCCAGAGAGTCCCAAAATTTTACAAACTCTCAAATATAAACCAAGTTCAAAATAGCCCATAAATAATTAAGTTTTATCAATTTATGCTCGAGTGGTCACTGCTGAGTCTCTATCAATGGACATCCAAGGGGGAGTGTTATGAATATCTTATTAAGTGGATTTCTATCATGATCAAGATAAAGTTTTAATGTAATTTAAATTCTAATAGTTATTAGAATTAGATCTCTACTTCTTTTATACTTTTTATGCCTATAAATAGAGACTTTTATGAAGTATTATAATGACCCCTTTTGATCAATAAAATACCTTCTCTATTACTTTCATATTTTCTTTTTTCTTTATTTTATAATAATTAATTAATAAAACATATTTCAATCTGATTTTAGATTTTATAAATATTTAAAATAATGATCATGTAAAATTTTAATTTATATTAAAACATTCAATATTTAAATGTTAAAGTAAACAAAACTGGAAAGAAATTTTTGGATTTATTCAAGACTTCAATGCCCACAGAATTTCTTGTTAGACTGGATATATTTTCTGTAATAGCCCAAATTTCAGTGGTGTCAGAAATAGTGATTCGAGACCACCAAATCTGACAAAAGAACTCGTAGACCATATTATTTAATATTTACAAGTCAAATGTAGCTTTTAAAATATTTTTAAAATAGTAAATTATGTTTTATAAAGATTTATTTGGTCAAGAAATCGAGAAAAAGAGGTATCGAGATCTCGGTGTTATAAACCGAGTCATAAGTATTTTTATGAATATTTACGGAATGTCAATAAGTTAGTAGTAAAATTTTGTTAGAAAATTTTGACGTTTGGGTGGTTAATTAAATAAAAAAGACTAAATTGAAAAAGGTGTAAAAGTTGCTAGAAGGATTAAATAGATTAATTGTCAAATGAGGAAGGACCTAAAGTGAAAATAAGCCAAAGGAGATAATTTGGGCGGCAATAGCTGAGAAAATAATTTGGGCGGCAATAGCTGAGAAAAATCAGGAAATGGGTGAAATAAGGGCAAAATTGGAAAATTGCCAAAATTAGTTAAATAAAAATGGGACCAAATTGGAATATCTAGAATTCTCTTCATTTTCTCTTCATTTTCTCCAGCTGAAAAACAGCCATGGGAGAGAGTTTCGAGCTGGTTTTCATACTTAAGCTTCATGTAAGTTTAATTCTTGCTTTCTCCTTGAAATTTCTATGTTTTTAGACTTTTACAATTGGGTCCAACTTACTATGTCATTAGTTTTTGATTCTATGGCTAATTTTTAAAGTTGATGTGGATTAGTGCTGGAAGAATATGATGAATAAATATTGAATTGAAGCTTTAACTTTGTTATATGATGATTTTATCAAGTAAAATTGATGGAAATTTGTTTTAGGACCTAATTATGAAAGAGTTGAAATTAAGGCCTATTGTTAAAATTCTGATTTTCAAAGGTTACGAAGTAGTTTAAAATGATAGAGAAAAGTATTAAATGAGAAAATTAGCTCAATTGAGGGGTTAATTGAGCAAGGATTGAATTGTATGAAATGTGAAATTTGAGACAAAATAGAAATCAACATGTTATACTAAAGCAGTTTTGGACAGCAGCAGTTGTCTAACTTTGAAAAATCATAAAAAATGGTATTTAGAAGTTGAGTGAGATATAGAATTAAAGCTTGTTGAGTCTATTTTCATATAAAAGAAACAGAACAAGCAAAGGAAGTCTACATTTTGATATATTTAAATTTTGGTAAGACTAGTTTAGAATAACTTCGTGATCCCCTGTTCTTACTTTAGAAATTCACTAAAAATTGTATAAAAAGAATTATGAGTTATAATTTATGTGTCTGTATTCCTTAGTGAGCCTATTTTCATTAGAAATAATCGGAAACACTATATGAAAATTGTACTATGAGATAATTGATTTTTAGTGAAGAGAGGTCAGAGCAGCAGGGCTGTGTAATAGGGGAGAACTTAACTAATAAACTGTACTAATTGGCCACACCAAAAATTCTGGAAAACTTATGGTAAGAAGATATATCAGTCTAGTTTCAAATAAAATTTACGGATCTTAATTTGGAGTTCTGTAACTCAAGATAAAAATAATTTAGTGACTATGACACAGATGGACAGCTTGAATATTCACATAAGTAAATAGTGAAAATTATAGATAATATTACTTACAAGTGTGTTGTTTATACTAAGGATGTGGATGGAGAGGAGGAGGAGGAAAAATAATAAATGAATGACTTGTGTATAAATTGATCACATGCTCGATTATAATTGATAAACGTTGAGGTAGAAATGATATAATGTTTTATTTCAAATATTTATTATGAAACTAAGATTATCGTTATGGTATAAAAATCGAATTGTAAGTTCATGTAACTTGAATTATATTCTTAACTGCTTGAAATGTATGTTATTGATATGAATATAATTTGAATGTTCATTGTATGAAAGTTGACGAAACATTGATATATTTGATAAAAGCGGGAAGAAATCCGGTTGAATGAAAGGAAAATTCGATGGATCTCTCGAAAAGGAATTGACGGTAAAAGGATTTAGCCCTTGGACGGGTGATCCTATTCGATATAGCCCTCCCGAAGAATATGTGTGAAAAGGATCTAGCCGGACGGGTGATCCCGATATAGCCCTCCAAGAAGAATATGTAGAAAATGGATTTAGCCCTTGGACGGGTAATCCGAATTAGGTCCAATTTAGCCTCGGGTGGTAATTGGATCCAAGCTCATTAGAGTAATTGTCGTTGTAGGATTTAGCCTCGGGTGGTAATCCCGACAATACTCTATGAGTTTATATTACAGGGGATTTAGCCTGGACTGGTAATCCCGCTGTAAGGATGAGGTTCGCGGGAGTGTGCTCTCTTACAGAGGATTTAGCCTGGATTGGTAATCCCGCTGTAAGGATGAGGTTCGTGGGAGTGTGCTCATTGAAATGGAAATGTGCGCACATGAACATGAATTGACGGGTTTGTACACTAAAGTGTACCTCTGAAAATCCATCGAAAATTCCAAGAAATTCAACGGATAAATATGGAAAAATATCAAGGGAATGGAAATCATGGTATATATATTATGTGATATAAGGAAATACGAGTTGATGAGACATGAACGTAGAACTTGGTTGACGAATGAGTTCATTTGTGATTATATACTTGTACATCCTTGAGTCTATTATCTGTATGAATTGGTATTCCAAATGAGTTAATGAGAAGAGTTCTAATATGAAATAATCTTAATTTTAAATGAAATATTATGAAAACGTATTTGAAATACATTGGTATGTCTTGTATATGTTATTTGAGTTCATAATGTGCAAAGTAATGTGTGAGGAAATATGAGATGATGATACCTGTACATGGAATTTATTGGTGGATACGTACATCCAAATTTATATGATAGATTATAGTGAACATTGAAATTGGGCTCAATAAGTGATTTGTCAATTTAAATTGTGATTGGCAGGAAGGGTTAGTAAATTGCATGTTTATGAATTGTTACACGTATTTGTCGAATACGAGGAAATGATGGTAATTGATACATGAAAATATGAGACTATGATATATATAAAAACATGACATATGTTTGATAAATATGTTCATTCATAATTATGGAATGGTGCACCTCAAGTGCACTATATGTGTAAAGAAACTTTATAGTCAATTTCGGTATTTGAGCGATAAATGGCTTAAATTGTCTGTGAGTATTTCGTACTCCTCGGTAATGCCTCATACTTTATTCCAGCAATGGATACGGGTAGGGGGTGTTACATTTTCTTGGTGGGTTCTTCGTATATGTACTTGTAGAAACTATTTTTTTGATAGGTCGACTTTTATTTTAGAAACGAAAATGGGAGTCACCTCTAGTTTTTTCTATGAGGTGTGATTGGGTCACCTCGTAATCTGATTGTTTTAACAAAATATCTGATTTATTAAAGCAATGTTTTTGTTTTTTGGTCTACAAAATCCAGAAAACGGGTTCGGGAGTCAGTTACGTACGAGGCAGGATTAGCACCCTCGTGACGTCTAAAATTTGTACCTAATTGATTAATTCGTGTCTTAGTGTCAAAAGTTGAAAACTTGAAAATAATTTAAAAGTACGACCCTTCTTTGCATTGATGTTAGTTTTACTTACAGATTGCTTGAAACAAACGTTAAAGGCCCTCTCCTCGAGATAACAAAATGTCACATCTCGCAAGTTAGGACACGACATTTTGAACCTTTGAGAATAAGCTTGCCATTATTTTTATTTAAATCTCACATATTTTAATTTTAAAAAAATATTTGGTTATTTAGATTCAACAAGAAAAATCGAGACCCCGTAAGTTAGGGTGCGACTTCTCGAATCTCCAAATACGAAACATTGCCTATTTTTAAAAGTTTCATTTTTATGCATCGAATAAAAATTAATATAACACTTGCGATGGTATCTGTATTTAATTCAGGCGTTGTAAAAAAATGGACAAATGTGTTTGAACATAGTGTATAATATAATGATAACGAAATAATTTAAAATGACTATATAGGTAGAATGATAAATAATAAGTAAATGAAAGAATATAATAATAATCATCATTATAATAATAACATTAATATTAATGATCCTATCATGATAATAATAAATAAATGATGTAATTTAAGGTAAATAAAAAATGGAATATGCGTGATTAAAAGAAAAATAAAAATGACATGAAAATATAAAAAAAATAATAAGAAATAATAAAATAACGAGAATAAAAAATAATAACAATAATACATAACAAAAAATTGCACAAATAAAAGAGTATAAACAATCTAATTTTTTAAGTATATGTAAAAAGAAATAATACATAAATATAAATAGATAATAATAAAATAAAAAATAAAACAAATAAATAAATCCTTGATGAAAAGAAGATAAAAAAATAAAAAAACCACTTTTAAAATAAAAAAAATGAAGGCTTAATAAATAAGCAAATAAGTAAATAAATAAAATAATACATAAAAAATAATATATAGAAAATATATATATAGGGCCAAAATTAAATAAAATAAATGTCTAAAGGACTAAATTGAAAATTAAACAGAATTTTGGGCCAAAATCGAGAATAAAAATAAGGTAGAGGACTAATTTGTAACGTGCGAATGAGTTGGGGGACCAAATGGGAAATTATTTCCTGTTCCCAAAACGACGTCGTTCTCCAAGGGGCTAAAATGAAATAAAAATAAAATTATAGGGTAAAAATTATAAATATATAAAACATAGATAGGGCTAGATTGTAAAATATAAAAAAAGCGAAAGGACTAAGAGCGTAAATAGCCTAAAAATAAAAAACACGCGGATCACCTAGAGCGGGTCGAGTTTTGGGTCGGCCCCTAAATGACACCGTTTTGGCGTTAAAGGGCCTAAATGAAACGACGCCATTTCATAGCTACTATTTAAGGCCGAATTTTTTTAAAAAATTTCATTTCTTCTTCCTGTTTAAAAAAAAAAAAACCCGAGAGAATATTTTTTTTTCTCTCAAAATTCCACCCTCCTTGTTATGCTTTGACCACAACTCCAGCGCCGGACTACCGTGGCAGTCGCCAGTCACCGGCGATGGTGCCACCATCCACGGTGGTCGGAGATAAAAAAATAGCCATTTTTCGGCTTTTCAACTTTCGATCTCAAAATATGCCATTTTTCCTATGAAATGGCAACATTGGCCACCCGCGGCTGTGTAAGCACAATAAAGGTACAATTTTGGCCCCTTCTTTATTTCTTTGTTTATTTTCTTTTAAAAATAATAGCAAAAAATAAGGCGAAAAGAAAAATAAAAATAAAAAAGCCACCTTTTTCTTTTTGGAGAGAATCTGTTTCTCTTTTTTATTTTATTTCTTTTTGGATCTTTTTGTCTCTGTAAAAAAATTACATGGATTGATATGGCTTTTATAGCCATTCACACAGCCTATTTCACTGTTTATACTATTGTTTGTTTTCCTCTCTGCTATTGTTTTTTTTTTTTGTTGTTTTATTCTTTCTGCAGGTTTGCTCGATCAATGAAGGGTAACCTTGCTATTTTGGTGAAACGGCGACAAAGGCACGCCAAAGGGGAAGCCAGGCCTCGGGACGAGGTGCAGGCAGTACGCCCAAGGAGGGAGCAGCAGCGCCAGGGATTAGAAACCCTAGGGTTTCTAACGAAAATGTTTATAAGTTTTTTGGGCCAATGGGCCGTTGTAAATTTTAGGCTAGAGTTTTGTAATTTGGACTCTGGACTGTTTAATTATTTTGGACTTTATTTTTTTTGGGCCAGGATGAATTGGGCCTGTTACAATACTGATTAACTTGTGGGGCACAACCACATTTAAACTGAATAAAAACAAAATAAGATTCTTCTAAATTAGGGAAGGGTTACTATATGTATTTTTGGGTAATAAAAGAAGGGAATTAATTATAAATTAATAGAAGTAACATTTGAAGTTGAAGATAAAAATTTTATATCTAAATGAATATGGTCAGCAACTTTAGTTGGGGGGACTTGAAATACTCGTGGATTATGGGGGAAATCCTTCATTAAGTTTGTCATATGTGTAGTGCAAAATTTTCATTTCTTCGAATCTGTTTGATGACCATACGTCAGTCACGCTTACAGAATTCTTAAATTCTTGAGACCAAATCTCTATTCGTATGTCTCTTAATGCCACCAAGAATATCTTTAACAGCTCTATTACAATCAATCTCTACCATAACATTTTTGCATCTGGCGCTCCATTCAAATTATAACCCATCATAAATAACCCAAAACTCGGCTTGTTCAATATTACATCTATCAATATTCCTCCCAAATCCCCATAACCATTTGGATGAATTGCAAAGTCCATAATTACCTGAAGTGGTTCCTCATGAGTTTGATTTGGTGAAATCAAGTTGATTTAATTAATGTAAAGACCGAAAAGGTATGGTGGATACTTAATCCATTTTTGATGGTGTCCAAATTATCCATGTGGCAAATGTTGTGTCCTATACAAACCATTTAACACCATTAGTAGCACGTAAAAATAATTTTAATTATCAGTTGAGGTGGTATCAACTACGTATCTATAAAGGTGAAAACAAAAGTTTAAATTTCGTAAAATAGGACTTAATTAAAAGATGTAGTTTCGATGACTATACAAAGTCCAAAGTTGAGCCTAGCCTGATGTGTATTAATTAAGCAGACATCCATGTCCCAAGGCATTGTATTTGAACATTCTTTCATTAGTAATCATGTATTTGGTTGTATATATATTTATATATATGTATATGTTAATTATGCATTTTTGACGTGGAATTGGAGATTTAATGTGAAAGCAATAGGAGGTGGAAAGATTCCGAAACAAAGTTTTGTTTTGCTTGCTTCCTAGCAAACATCATCTTTATTATTAGAGAAATATATAGGAAAGTAAGGTCCTCAACTTTTTGGCTTTATTGTGTTAGCAAATTTATCTTACCCAATAAATTTCCCCACTTTTTGCTATCTTCCCTTGCTCATGCTCATGCTCATGCTCATGCTCATGCGTTTAACTTTAAACCCTTTCTCTCAGTTCTCTTCACTCGATTCCAAAGATACTCAAAACTTCACAACAATCATGGAGTTTAGGCAAAACCAAGGTGGAGAAGGCGGCCGGGCAGAAGCAGATCCAGCCATAAAAGAGGGTGTTCAAAAAGGGGCATATCGGTTTCGAGAGAAGAAAGGGAGCGTGTTTCCAGTGAAGAAAAAGCTTGTGAAGACAATTATGGCTGAGTGCATTGCTAATTTTTTATCCAGTAAAATGGGTGGATCCTCCAACACGACTGTTACTATCACTACTCCATCAAAGTCCACCAAAAGCAACAAGATCACTACTTTGAAAATATCCCCAGACCCTTGATTCTTCAATGCAATATTCATCACTAATATATATGGTAGTTTTGGTTCATAAAAGATATGGTTATGTTTAAGTCACTTTCACCTGAATGCCAACTGCAGTGCTGTTGATGTTTTTATTCATATATTACAGTTGAATCCTTAAAAGTATAAAATCTCAATTGTATCCTTCCACTTAGAGGAGAAGAATCGCAGAGTTGAGTTTAATTTTGAAGCTGATTTGATTATTTTGTACGAAACATGAATCCAACTTGTAAGTGTTGTGTTTAATAACTCATATTTATGTAATCCATGTGAAAAAAAAAAAAACAAACCATAAAGTAAGACGTATTTAATAAGATGATGAAAGTATTTTAGATTTAATTGAACAAGAGTGTTAATAGAAGGTGGGGGTTGGAGGAATATTTCAACTTTCAAGCAATGAAATTAAAAGTAATATGAAAAGCTGACCTTGAGGATCTTTGTAAGATATGAGATATAACGACAATTATAGAAGACTTGAGGAATGATGTTGATGTCCCCAATTTAAAGAAATCAAAAAAGGGACTAACTTGAGTTTATAATGTTAATTTAGAGAGTTATTTTAAAATATTTGTGTGTTGGAATTTGGAAGCTTCTCTTCTCTTGCCACCAATTTAATATATAAAATTCCTTTTTTCTCAAAAAAAATTAAAGTAAATGGAGAGGGAACAGGATACGTAGCATCTATTTGAGGAATAAGATAACGAAATCTTTGTGGGGCAGACAGGGCCACAACACTGCACATACAAATTAATAAGCCTTCCTACGTATGACAGCTCCGAAGAAATTGATGTTAAACTTGGGCTTCAGTCAGAGATTGTGGAGAGATATGTGGCTGTGGCTGTGGCTGTTCACAACTCTTTATTTCAATCTGCTCATAATAACTCCTCATTTTTAAACTCCAAAATCAAATAAATAACCAATACTTTTAACAACTCCAGTTTATGGCTTGCCGGATTCTCCTTTCCTCAAACATCAATAATTGCCCTTCACCTCCATGCTTCTGTTCTATCTATGTACAGACAAATATGTACACGTAACAATATGCCTCATAATATTTGGTGGATTCAATAAAATAACAGTTAAAAGTTGAGTCGTTTTAAGAATAATTAGGGAAAATAGTTCACATCCTAAAAAATGGGTTAGTAAAATCGAATTAGTAAATTGAGGGTTAGTAAACCGGAAATTGAAATTAGGTTAGATTGTTAAAATAAATAGGAATAAATAAAATAAAATATTAAAATAATTAGAATTAAAAAATTAGGTTAAGAAAATAAAATTAGTGCCCACGAATTAATTTGCTTAGAACGGACTTTAAAAACGAGATCAAATTTGAAAATAATTTAGAAAATGAGTTTTAATTGAAAACAATGACTAATTTGAAAAGGGAAAAAAATTGGAGGTGGTTAAAAGGGCAATTGCCTAATTTTTAAAAAAGGTTGCCTATTTAACAACCCCATCGTCCCTTCCCTCTCATTTTTATCTCATTCAAAAATTTTCCAAACACCAAATTAGAACTTCTCTCTCAAAATTGATTCATCCTTTTAGAATTTCTAATCTTCCAAACACAAATTCCTCCTTCAATCTTAAAGAAATTCATCTTTTCTCCTTCAATTTCACCATTGCTCTTCAACATGTTTTTTGCTGAATTTGACCCTAAACTTATCAATTACTTTAAATTGAGGTAACATTCTGACTTTTTTATAAGTAAACTAAGTATGTTGTTAATTCAATTCAAGTTTTAATTGATTTAATCAAGATTTCAATAAATCTAATGATTTTAAACCAATCTTTGGCTTGAAAATGATAGATATCGTAATACTAAGCTAAGTAGTTGTTTTAAAGTGGTTTTCAACTTATTTTTATGTAATTAAAAGGTTTTTAAACTTAATTTAACAAATCCTCAAAGAATTTTAAGGAATTGGATGTTTTCCCCTTTTATGTGTTCTTATAAACTTGACTTTTTCGGAAAAGTTAAATTCGTGTAACTAGATAAAATTGATGGTTTAGATCTGTAATTAAATGATATTTAGGATGTTTAGAAACATATTTAAGGTTTAGAAACGAAAATTAAGTGATGAAACCTCTTATTTCGATAAATCTAGTTAGTTTTCGATATTGTGAATGAGAAGCTTAGATTTGTGATTTTACTTCTTATTTTTATGAATTTTTGGTTGTTCATCATATGTTTGCAATTTCTTTAATGTGTATACAGAGTGCCAAATCAATCGGAAGCCTCTACAAGTAAGGATAAGGGCAAACAAAAGCTTATTTGAACTTTGGCTTCGAAGCAAAGTTTGGTTAAGGTGAGTGATCTGGTGTGCTGTAATTAATGCACAAATCCGTGTGTTAAAGGAGAGCCTAGGTAGCCTAAACAACTATCTTAAGTTCCAAGAGTAAGTGTTTTTTCCTTGAGCTATAATATTTTGCAAATGATGATGAATTGTGATAAGATATTTATGTGATATGTTAAAGAAATGGATGTGAATATGTCAGAATATGCCTATTGATCTATTGGTTTAATGCACACATTTGATATAAAAGTGTATGTGGCTCGATGAGCAAAGTGATTGCACTTGAAAGTGCATTACATGAACATGTGATAAGTGTTTTTGATCATGATAAATATGATAAGTGTAAGTATGCATAAACCAGAAAATGAATGTGTAATATGAATATATTGGCCTTGTGATCTCTTGAAATCATTGAATATAGTTGGCATGCCATAGGATTTGAGTACTCATATATGTGCTTTGATATTAAGACATGTTGGAGGGATAAGGGAATGTGATCTAAGCTCCATTCTAAGGGACATGTATGGTGTGTTTGAGAGTGTTAGCTTAATGCTACACTTACTTGGGACATGTTAGACTCTATGAGTCATTGGTGTGATGGAGATCCAATTATCCGATGCGTTGTATTTCTATACATATTTCATAATCACAAGAAGCCAATGTATCAACTTGATTAAATGATTAATGGTGATAAGTGTTATGTGCTTTCTAGTCTTGCTTTTAACCTTCGATATAGTGGTTTATTGTAACATCTTGAGCACTCACTGAACTTGTTTAAGCTCACACTCTCGTGTTTATTTTTGTAGAGAAATTGCTTGTGTGGAGTGGTGAAGTGAGCAAGCTTGTAATCCCAAGGCAAAGCTACTGGATTGTGTATGTGAGATGGTTTCTTGAAAAATAAATGATGGCAATGTGGGATTAAACTTTTATTTTTATTTTGGTTTGTAAATGGACATTCCATGGACTGTTTAAGGACTTTTATAACTGGTTTTTGGATGCTTTTATTGCTTGGTTTTTGCATGAATGATGCTAGATGAATGGTTAGGCTATATGTTTATTTGCATGCATGTCCCTTAGTGATTTGTGGTTATAGATACTTAAATGGCTGGACGAATGCTTGGACAAATGCAAAATGACCAAAAGGCAAGGTATGGACCTATGATGCTCTTAAAATTTCTTTATATGCAAATTTGGTATGTTGAGTAGATTGATTGGGACTTTAGAAATGCATGCTAGTATAAATAATTGGATTGAATGCCAAAGTATGTTAATGTATGATCTTGTGTAATTGACCATGATTTATATGGTCTATGTATGTTATATGATATTTTAGAAGAGGGAAATAGACTTGAAAACACAAAATTATTTTTCTAGTTTGGTGTCAAAGTGTCATATGCAAGTTGATTTGATTTTTTTGCACGTATTACAGTCGATGTCGTGACGAGCCATAAACGATGTTGCGACGAGGGATTGTCATCAAGATGTCGTTTATTGCATCTTCGGGACGAAAGGCCCTTTCCAGTCAACGTCATGATGTGAATAATTGCGTCGTCTCGACGTGCCAGGCTATATGTCTTGGGTATGTTTTGTTATCTTTGCAATTTAGTCCTGATTTTTGTACTATGCAATTGTGTACTTAAACATGTTAAAATGTTTTGAAAAATCGCATGATTAAGTCATATATGGTAAATTTCATAATTTTATTCTTGATTTTACAAAATGTTTTCCCGAATATTTTGCAAATCTTACAATTTAGTCCTTTAAATTTCGTTTTAAAATTAAACGAGTTTTACTCATCATTTTGAACTGAATTTTCAAATATAGTCTTAAATAAGATGTCTTGACTATATGTAGGTTTAATTGGATAAATTATGATTGTTTTGCACGGTAATTGTAAAATAATGTTTTTACCCCTATTCTTATTTTGTTGTAGAAGAAGCATGACTTAGGGTTGTATGTATATTTTTTTAATAGCTAATTGAATATTATGCATGTACTATGTTGTGTGAATGGTGGTTTCTGTGATGCATTTTGGTGGTCGGTAAGGAGAATCATGTAACTGGTTAATGTGACATTCTAGATTCGGGTCGGTCCCTCCCGGCCGGGTTTGGGGTGCCACAATAATGCAATTGATTTTTTTTATTCATGGATATTAAAACCAAGATGGAACATATCTATTTAAAAAAAAAAACATATCTAATATAATATTTTTAATAATCTTATATTCATTCACTCTTTTCTATTATTATCTTTTAACCTACAAAAGAAAGAAAGAAAAAAAACAAAAAACAAATTCATTCCTCCTTTATATATATATTTTTCATCAAACACAGACTATGAAGTGAGATATGTTGGAGTTGCGGTAAGCTGACATGCTTGACCTGGCTTGTCCGGAAATGTTTTGGGTGTCCTCCATGAAACAAAAAGATAGAGCACGTAATTTCATGGATTATCACAAGATAAATGTTTAACATTGACGAAGCTGTATCCATAGATTCTTTTTTATGTGAAATATAAATAAATTTGATGAAAAGAAGCAGTTGAAAGATTAAAAGAAATTAGGTTTCAATTGGAATAATTATTTATTGTGTTTAATGCTTCTTCAGAATTTGATACAATGAGACAGGGAATATTAATAAATTAACTGTATAAGTAGAAGAACAGTCAAAAAAGTTAATGAATGGCTTCTGTTATTATGAAATTTTAAGTTTTAAATTTTTGAAAAAATATGCTTTTCTTTCCAAAACAACTATTTACATATTAACTTTGAGAAGCAGAATTATGGGCATAGTCCTTTTTTTTCTGTCCATGTGTCTCATAGTAATGGTTATGAACTATGGTAGCTGATTATTTCGTTATTATAATATGTATGGTTGATTTGATTTTAATTATGAAAATTTTATTTATTATATTTACTTTTCCATATATAATACCTAGAATTATCTATACTTTCTCCTCAACCCTTAAATAGGAGGATAATGTATTTCAGCACATTCAAATCCACACCTTATTGTACTAACAACAATGTCAATACCAATCGAGCTAAGACTCAGTCAACACTAAAACCACTTTTAATTCTATATAACTCTAAAAAAAATTATATAAATTTTTTATTCATATTATAAACAAATAAAATTAACAAAATGATATTAATAAGTTATATTAAAAAAAGAAGAAATGGAACAGTAAAAACACTACAAGTTGAAGCACTATGGAAGATTCTTGAGTGGTGGAAAAAAAAGCAAACATTCATCATTTTCATTCCCTTTTTATGTGTGACCGTTACCCAACGGGCTTCAATTTCAAACCCGGTAACAAAATTCAAAAAACCCACAGCATAATCTAAAAAAGTGAGCTCAAAAGCAAAAGCAAAAGCTACACACTTTGCCTTTTGTCCAAATCCAACAACCTTCCACTGTATATAAAAACAAGTTATTTGATGTTATCTATGAACTCACAAACCAACAAAACTAAAATGGGTTCTTGCATTAGCAAATGCAAACCCAAGAAATGTTACATTGAAGATTTCGGTCATGTTCAAGACAAGATTGTGATCTCATCATCACAACCTCCCAAAACTCCCATTCCTGCTGTCTCAAACAAAATCTCCCCATTACCTCTTTCCCCCACCATTTCATCTTCTTCTTCAATTTCTTCCTTTACTTGTTCCACCGTCAACACTGCAACTAGTTCGTGTTCTTCAGTTTCAAGCTCGGCTTCGGTGTTGAGCTCCAAGGATCGGTCTTTTTCCAATGAGTTTTTGTGGGCATGTGTTAAGGAAAACCCTCATATTGTTCGTATTAATTCAATCAAGGAAGCTTCTCGTACGTTAGCTGCAACTAGATCTCCTTCTCACATACCCGAGTACTCTCCGGTTAAACCAGCGCCAGGGAAACAGGCGATCCCGGCGAGGGAGAAAGGCTCTACACCGCAGAAAAGAGGACGGTCAAGTTCACCGTCGACGTTAACGAGACAAAAGTGCTTTCGAAAGGACCCTGATCTTAGGCTTAACTCTCCATATAATAATTATTTACCAAGTAGGGGTTTGAGGTCGCCATCACCAAGCAGGAGATTTAACGGAGATAATAATAATAGTAGTAACTATCGAGGATTATTGGCAAGTACGTCCAAGGATATGTGTTCATCAAAGCGAATTGTTGGTCCCAAGGTGAATGCACTCAACTCAGTGTCTCCCTCTCAAAGAAGGGAAAATTTGAGGGTTTCGAGTCCGAAGCTGAACAGCTATGATCGAAATAGTCCATTGAAGTCTTGTTTGAGAAATCGGGAGACTTTTGTTCATCGAATTAGTTCCAAAATTGACGAAACTGCGCTGCGAGCAGCCTTCTCGTCACCGCAGCAAGAAAATGAGTCCATTAGCATGGAGGACATGGACAATCCTCTTATATCCCTGGATTGCTTCATTTTTCTGTAGATAAATAGTTGGCATGCATGCATACAGAACATCTTTCATGTTCATTCATACATTTACTCGTATTCTTTTTTGGTTTTGATGTTGGTTCATTGCTTTTTCGGTTTGTTTCTCCACAAACAAGGATCAACAAGATCATATATCTAGAATTGATATGTTGAAATTTCTTGTTATATAAGATGGAAGCGTGAAGATTGTTTTTTTATCTGCTGGAAATCCAATATCCACAAGGTCTTGTATTAAATTTGAAGTGGCAGAAATTAATATGTTATTGAATTAATAAGCTTTACTGCCACTAATAAGAAATTAGGAAAAGTATTTTTATTTTATTTTATCCATACTAGATAAAATAATAACTTATAATATTTCTTCAAATCTTTGTTAATTAAAATAGTAAAGCTAACTGGTTAAATTCTTTCTCTTTTTTTTTTTTCAATAATCAACAAAAATGGAAGTCTTATAATAAAATTACTACAAATCTTATAATATTAAACTTAGTTTTATTTTTTAAGAAGGCATAGACAGGCAGCGAATGTAGAATAGTATAATGGATACAAGGCAAGAAAGTGGTGACGAAATCAAATTATTGGATTAATATCAACTTTTTTAAAAACATTTAAAATTTCAAATTAAACTTAACATCCTACAATTAGTGAATTATTTAGGAATTTCTCACTTATAAGCAATGCGCTACAAATGTTGATTGATTTATAATGAATCATAATGCAACAGTATAAAAAAAGACCCTACAAATTTACAGCAAAGATGGTACACCTTTTCGAAGGTTGATTTATAGTCTGTTGCCTAAAAATATTGGTCTAATTGGAAGGTTGGTTTATAGTCTGTTGCATAAAAACATTCTTTACCCATTACAATTTATTTCACAAATCAAAAGAATTCATAACCAATTCATTACTTCAAATATGTTATCGCAACCTTGTGCTTATAATTCATATGAAAGATTAAGATAAATTTACCTCTTCATTTTTATTTATTTTGTGATTTTAACTCTTTTTTTTTTCTTCCTCATCTTTAAAATTTAGTTAAATTACTTGTTTTTTTAACGAAAAGATTAACTAAACTGTTAAAATTTTAAGGTTTAATACTCAATTTGGTTCTTGAACTATGTTTGTTTTCTCACATTCGTATCTAAACTATTTTTCCTCCCAAATTGATACTTAAACTATCCTTCTGTTATCCGGTTTAACTTTTTTTGTAACGGTGTTAAAAAAAACCTAATCGCCATATGCCGCCAATTAAAATGTGCCATGTGGCACCTTTCAACCAATTCAAATATGCAACGTGACATTTGGGTTATTTAAAATAAAAATATTAATCCACCATTGATCGACATTGATTACTGTTGACCGGTCATTGACCATCCACGCGGCACTATTAGAATGAGCCACATCTCCCTTCTATTTTTTTAAATATTACACATAATATGTTGTTTAAAAATATAAAAAAAAAATCATATATAATATATAAATAATTCAAAAAGATTTAAAAGATTTTAAAAATATAAAATATAAAATTCTAAAATATATAAATATAAATTTTTAAAAATAAAATTATTATATAAAAATTAAATATTTTTCAAATTTTATTTTTTTAAAATAAATTCTAAATTCTAAAAATTTTAAATATATATATATCTAAATATCTAAAAGTTTATGACAAATTTTCATTTTTTATATAATATTTTGATTTTTTAAAAATTTATATTTATATTTTTTTAATTTTTCAATTTTTATATAATATTTTGATTTTCTTTTTTAAATTTATAATTATATATTTTAAAATTTAATAATTTTTAAACTTTTTTAAAAAAAATTGAAATATTTGTATTGTAACACCCCTTACCTGTATTCGACGCCGGAATAGGGTACAAGGAATTACCGGAACACATACACTTGTAAACGTATTAAACTGAGTCATAAAATTTCATCATCACAAACATACAACTTGAATAATACTAACCAATATCAATGGCCTTATACAAAATGAACTACTAAATATTAAAGGCCAACATTTTAGGCCAAACCAATTATGACACATACAAATGACTATGTAACGTCTCTAACCCGAATCTGTCACCGGAATAGAGTTACGGAACATTACCGAAGTTACAAATTTATTTATTAGACATTTTATATCATCTAGCATTCATATTTGGAACCAATCAAAATCAAACATATTGTCCCTTAAACATATTTATTTTTCTCGACATGTCTTACTTGAATTTATTACTCGTCTCAACATACTTAATTTCCTTGTATCAACGTATCAAAGATAATCACATATTTACATGTCATGATAAATATTATTCTCTTGCCGTTTCTTCATAAACATAAATAAGTTAATTCATTATATCAATATTTCAAGTACCATCAACTCATATTTCCTTATATCACATAATTAGGTTACACGAACTTACCTGGCTAAATTGCAGAAATACCAAGATTTAAGGGTATTTTGATAATTTTCTATTTTCATTGATTTTTCAACCGATCATAATCTAAATTAATAATTTCATTCAATTTATTAATTTAGATAATAAAACAATTCATTTCACTCAATTTGGTCATTTTTGATATTTTTACAAAATTACCCCTAAAGTTTTATTTTTATTCAATTTAGTCCCTGAGTCTAAATCATGCAAATTATCCATTTAACATAAATCAATACTAGCTGATTATTCATATACATATTTTTCCTCCTCCTTCTCTCCATACCACATCCTTAGTATAAATAACACACTTGTATCTATAATTTTCACTATTTACTTATATGGATATTCAAGTTGTCCATCCGTGTCACAGTTGCTAAATTATTTTTATCTTGAGCTACAGAACTCCAAATTAAGATCCACTAATTTTACCTAAAACTAAACTAGCATATCTTCTTAACATAAAATTTTAAAAATTTTTGGTTTAGTCAATAAGTACATTTTATTCTTTTAAGTCACCCCTGTTCTGCTGTCTGACAGTTCCGACCCTTCTTCACTAAAAATTAATTATCTCCTCATACGGGATTCAGATGATGTTCTTGTTTATTTCTATTGAAAATATACTCATTCAGGATTTTAAACATATAAATTTAATCCTCTAATTATTTTTATCCAATTTTTTATGATTTTCCAAAGTCAGAACAGGGGAACCTGAAATCATTCTGACCTTGTCTCACAAAACCTGTTATATTTCATGATTTACAATTCCATTACTTACATCGTTTCTTCTATAAAAAACTAGACTCAATAAGATTTAATACATATTTTATTCATCCTCTAATTCGATTTGTACAATTTTTGGTGATTTTTCAAAGTTAACCTACTGCTGCTGTCCAAAACTGTTTTAGTGCAAAGTATTGATTACCAAGTTTATAACACTCTTATTTCCTTTCTGTACAATATTTCCCATCACTTTCTCTTATTTTCCTTCACTAACATATCAAGAACACAAAACCTTATATGGGAAAACTCTACATTAACATCATTTTCATGCTTTTTCAACAATATCAAACTTAGAAATATATTGAGATCTTAATGTTCTTACCTTGTCTTATTGATTTCAATCTTTGACTTAATTTTCTCTCTCCTCCAACTTCTATTTCTTGATATTCTTGCACCCCATAATCTCCTTGTCATCTTCCTCTTTTGATGGCTATGAAAATTCTTTTGAATTCTAAGTGAAAATGGTGAATTTTTGGTGGAAGGACCTGATTGTAAAGAAAGCAAAACTTTCTTTCTTTCTCTCTTCACAAACGTTAGATGCATGGGAAGGGTGGTAGATGGTGTGTTGTTGTTTTTTTTTCTCCCCCCCCCCCTCCCCAACATATATATACTAAATAAAATAATAAAATAATAATAAATATATTATTAAAATATTAATAAAGTAATATTTATCTAATTAATTAATTTAAAATATCATCAACGTAATCATTACATTCTAGAACTCTCTCTCTTACTAATTGACCATTTTACCCTTCATGATCTTTTAAAATTCCATCATTGGGTCATCACTTAATTTAGAAAAATTTCAATTTAGTCCCTTATAATTCTTCACCTATTCAATTTGGTCCTAATTCGTCCATTTTCCTTAGTTTCTAGATTATTCTACCCCTAAAATATTTACACTATTGGTCCTTTAACTTTTTCATATTTACACTTTAACCCTCAAATTTTAAGTATTTACTCTTGGACAACAAAACTTTTCTCACTTTTACAATTTAGTTCTTTCTTGAATTAATAATGTAATATATCATAATATACTTCCCAATGTTGACATAATCTAAAATTTCACTTTTTGTCACTTTATTTCCTTACTTAACCATATCAAGGATAATATCTTACTTTTTTACTGTAGTAATTTTCGGGGTATTATATGTATATTATATATGATTTTTTAATATTTTAAAACAAGATATTATATATAATATTTTTAAAAAAGAAAGGTCACATGGCACGTTCTAATAGTACCATGTGGATGGTCAATAATGGTCAGCAGTTGATCAACGCCGATCAACAGTCTATCAATAATGGTCAATGTCAATCAACATTTAGTTAATGGTGGGTCAATGTTTTTATTTTAAATAACCCTAAGCGCCAAGTGGCACTTTTTGATTGGTTGAAAGGTCCCACGTGGCTCATTTTGATTGACGTCACGTGGCAACCAGTTTTTTTAACACCATTACAAAAAAAAAAGGCTAAACCGAGTAATGAAATGATAGTTTAAGTACTAATCTGGGACAAAAAAAAATTTAGGTATCAAAGTGGGAAAACAAACATAGTTCAGGGACCAAATTGAGCATTAAGCCAAATTTTAATTGCATTGACATAACAACTCACGTGACATTTTACGTATACTTCACTGCTAACATGGATAAATTTTTAAAATTTTTTATGATTTTTTTAAATTTGTTGATTTTTAAATAATTATTTATTTTTTTAATTTTTATGAATTATATGTAGACTGCCTCACTAGTGATCACATCAATATTGTTAAAATTTTAATAGTTCAATCACTTATTTCATTAAAAAGCGAGCAATTGTTCATAAAAAAAAAATGCAATTTAACAAAATTTTAAAAATTGAGGGTCAAAATGAGTAAATCTTAAGGACTAAATTCATCTTTATGTCGAAAATTAATATGAAGATTTCTTTAAATATTTTTTTTGAGACATATTGATGAATGCTCAATTACTTACATTTTTAATAATTATAATTTTTGAATAAATTTAGATAAATTTTTTATTTATATATTTTTTAAATTTTTAATAATTATTTATATTTTAATAATTTCTTTTAAATTTTGTAATTTTATGATTTTTAGAAATATTTAATATTATTATATAATTTTTAATATTTTTAAATAATTGTTAATAATGTTTTTATATTTTTTTAATTTTGCATTCTTAATGAACTTGGAGAAATGAATATTCAATATAAATGACCACGGACATCCATAGGTCCATAATCATCATGGACGTATATTTTTTTTTTTGTAATTTTTAAAATAAAATATTAGAATATTTTATTAATTTATTAAAATTTTTGTTAATGTGACATAACGTTTGTTAACTTGTAATGACTTCCATATACTAGGTTAACGATTGTTGACTATCAAATCCGTTGAAGGAGCCAATCAATTTTTTTGGATCACTAACCGCTTATTTGGTACACTTTTTTTTTCTTATAAAACCTTAACTAATCTTCTAATTATCATTATTTTTGGCTTTTTAGCTTAAAGAAAACACTAAATGAATTTTGGATAATGTATAATTTTTAATATAAATATTTTAAAGCTGTTGGTTAACAAAAGAATGACGTCCGTATTGTATAAGGTAGTTTCATTCATCACTTTTGATCTTGCTTAACTAACCTTCAATTAAATTGTTAAGAATGCAAAGACCAAGAAGTGTGGCCATATGTTGTCTTTCCCTCCTCTCATTCATCTATCAAATTCTGCTTAACCAAAAGAAGGAATCCTAAACTAGTTGCTACCTCAATTACAACTAGTTCAACATTTGATATGCGACCCAATACTGATAAACCCATACTTATGGCTTGGCCTATATTGACAAATAACCATACCGCTTAGAGAGCCAAATGAAGCTCCCCAGCAAGCAAAGGACTAGCTTTCTCTGTTACAAGTCAGATTTGCTTGCTCAAGATTTTTGAAGCCTTTGCATTTTTAGCAAAAACAGGGGAGAATAAGTCGTGGGAGTTAGGCCTTCGGGGGAGGAGTATGACAGATTTTATTGTTTGAATTTGTTTAGTTGATGATCTGCTGATGATTCTTGTACTTTAGTTTTTGGATTTTATTTTTGGGCGTCTTCTTGTTACTGCTATCATACTATGTGTTTGATTATTAACACTATATGCTTCCTTTTCTTTAATGATTGATTCCATAATTGTACTTCATAATTGTATGATAGATCAATAAGGAGAAGTGTTTTGTTGAAAATCGTACTTATCTTGCTTGAATATGTTATTTTTCCATATATATATACAAATTACCAAAATGAGAGATTGTTAATTACATTGTACAATTACAACTCAGTTTGCATTTGACACATTATACAACTTGCCATATTTAGTTGATATCTTCTTATCGAAAAACTTTGGGCTCTTTATAAGTACATCTTTGAGGTGTTTTCAACACTTTATCAATTTACAACATGAAAAAATCAAGTCATTTTATGGAGACTTTCAATGTGATCAAGTTTCATTATTTGAAGAGATTTGATTTCTAAAGGAGACTACACTAAGAAGATCTTTTCTACTTTTTTTTTTTTCCAAATTGAAGAGTGAATTTTGAAGAGATAGCGATTCAAATTAATTATAATATTTAGACAAGCCAATTCATGCTTATTTAAAAGAAGGCTTACTTATTATTCATGTATGAAATTGAGAGCACTTATATTGTTATTGCGAGGAATTTATTTCAATGCATTATTATTATAAATAAATTGTCCTCATTGTTCAGTTTGTAACTAAGTTTTCAAGTAGAGAGCCTTGGTAGAAAGAGTGATCTAGTTTATATATAAGAATAAGGTTTCAACTTGGTAATATTGAACTTAAATCATATCTTATACAAGTAGACCGATAGTGGATTACTCTTTAAGCAAGATCCTTTAAATGTAAAAAATTTATCGAATTTTGTAACCGAACTTCTGTAATCATCTCCTTTTTCTACTCTATTAATAAAATCAATTGCAACTAAATGTGCAATTGAAAGGTAAAATCAACTAACTCTCAAGTTCTTATATATATATATATATTTGATACTTTAATTTTAAAGATGAATTGATTTTGGTTTTGAGCATGACATATATGTCTTAAAATTTATATATTACTAGTATAGTTTTAGGTTTCTATTTGTTTGTATTAAATCATAAAGTAAAAATTTGAAGGTTAAAATATGTTTTAAGTCCTATACACTTTTTACATTTTGAATTTAGTCCCCCTACTTTATTTTTAAGAATTTAATCTCTCTACTTTTCGGACTTATAATTTTAGTCTAGTTATCATCACTATTAAAATTCTTCTATTAAATTTATTTATGTGACATTTTCAAATTTTTAAAAAAAAATCACTTAGTAATCATGTGACAATAGAAAAACACACATTCTTACTTTTTATGGTAAAATAAATTTTTTTGTTGGAATATTGTTTCTAAGAAAAAGTGATGTCAATATTCTTATTGAAATAATTAACAATTTTAACTATTTAGATCAATTAATAAAATTATAAAAAATAGTGAGACCAAATTATGTAAAAAAATTAAAGTATATAGATGAAATCTCAAGTTTCAGTCTAGTTTAAGGGCTAAATTGAAATTTGACTATTATCTTATAATATATATAATAATAATAATAATAAAAAGCAACGTGGTGCTCTTTAAGACCTTCTAATGTACCATTTTAATTGAAAAATTAATTACATTAACTAGTTGAAGTAATTATAACAGAAACTAATTTATGTAAGAAATTGAAGTTCTCTAACTATTTTTTATAATATATATATATATATAAAAGACGTCTTAATAGAGAAAAGCCCAAAGACCTTTCCGATGGAATCCCTCAAAAGCAATGACGTCCGAAAACAATAGGGAGATTAAAACCAATCGGACAGAACAAGAGTGCAGCCCCTTTCCCAGCACCCAAAACGAGCCTTTAAAAACAAGCCACTCTGAGTCAACCATCAAAACGAAAAAGCAGCCATTTGCGACACCTCAAATTCAATGATTAACAAAAACTCGCATCACATAAAAGAAGAGCATTACCAAAGGCAAACAAACAAGAACCCAGGCCAAAAAATTCGATATTCAGGTCAACGAGAGAAAACCTGGTAACAAGGCCAAAAACCTTGCTTCAATGAATTACTTCATCCTCATTACCAATAATCCGGAGTCCTAACCTCTTTCCAAGCTCCCAAGCCTTCTAATTCTTTTATGATTTTGAAAATCGGAGTCCGATACAGATTCATTTGCTGCTGACTTAGATTTTGGGAATTTGTTTTTATGCTTTCTTCCTCTCCCTTTTTTTCCAATTCCCTAGTGCCCATACTTGCAAGTCAGCTCTCCTCAATCTCGAAGAGAGATTTAACTTTTCTTTCTCTTCTTTTCTTTTTACTCTTCATATTCATACTCATACTCAATTCACCCCCCTCAGATTTGTTATCCCCTGAGTCGGCATCATCATCAAACCCCTGCCCTCGACACTCATCACCCTCTTCCTAACGAACAGATGCAATTTCATCTTCAGAATATGATTCATCCAAAGCCTTGGTATTTGTCTCTAGAATTGGGCTTGAAACAAGTGAACAACAGGGTTGAGGCTCCAAAATTTGACTTATAATAACAGGACTGCTAGGACACCATCAACCTGGACTAAATGGGCCGAGCTATCAATTGCCCCACCCACCTCTTGGGCTAAGCCATCAGTATCGAGATCCATATGTAGGCTCGCCTGAAGCTATTACCTCATCAATGAATCCCTAACATTATGCATATTACCGCCAAAATCTTTCCGATTCTCACCAGATGAATTAGCAGCTTTGAGAACCTGCTTGTCATTATTATCAACAGCCTTGGGCCCTTCAAACACTCAATAAGCGCCGCCATTTTGAGAGAACGCATGAGATTGTTGGGTTTGGAATCCACTTGTTTTTGCTTTTCAACTTCCTTCCATCTTTTATTCACACCATAATCATTTGTATGAGTAGGCAAGTCTGAATTTTCACTATCAATTATATCGACCCAACCCATAGATTCTTTATTATTATCAAAACCACCGGTTTAGTCTCAACAATGCGAATCTCATATGATGAATTACCACAGTTCAAGGTGAAAGAATATGCATATTGCCTCTCACCAAAGTTTGCTGCAATATTCCACAAGTGAATTGGTACTCCATAGCAGGAAATCCAAACAAGTCTATTTTGCTGCATAAGTCATGTCCCTTTATTAATTAACCATTATCTTCAATCTTTATATTCAATTAAAAATAATAAAATATTAATTAGTTATGCAAATATTTTAATTATTATTAAATTAAAATATAATTTGCATTATATCCTAACCATTTGTTTTATTGGAGAAGTTTTTTTTCTTTTTTGAGTTTTGCAAATTTATAGACATGGAATGTCTCCGTTTTAAAATCTGAAAGCTTTGGTTAGGAAGTTTAAAGATCAAATTGATAGAATTTATAAATGTGAAGGGTTGAGTTTGTTAAATTATTTAGACTTAGGATCATATTGATAGAATATGTAAGTATTAAGGACTAAATGTGTGATTATACCAAGTAGAATAAATCCAAATAGTAATGCCTAAATTAAAAAAAAATTCTAAAATTAGGTGAACAAATGTGCATAGTTATCATTTATATAGTTTATACGCTACAAATAACAATTGAGCTGAGCTCAAAGGCTTAAAATGTTCAACCTAGACTTGAATTAAGCTACTTGAAGATGTTTTAATTGGGTTTTTTATTTAATAAGAATTTGAGTTGGTTTTTATATTTGAGTGTTGAAGCTTGAGTTAGAATTGAAGTTTTTTAATATTAAATAAAAATACAAAAATTATATATTAAAAAGAATAAAAGCTCCACTAGGTTTTCAAATTATTCAAACCTTATTTAGTAATAATTTAATTTAATTTTGTTGAATCAAATTTAAAGTGTGTAATTTTATGTAGTGTGATTAAACAAGATGAAGACACATAAAGTTAAATAAATTTATAATAGTGTATCATGAAGTAATTAATTGAGTTAATAATTCAAATATTAACCCAAGTTATAATAACAGATATCTTAATTATTGTAGTTATGTTGTTTTGGACATCTCAAATAAGGTTAAGGTGAAGTAGGTTTGGAATTTGGAAGTATTAGGTAGCAGATTGGTGAGTGGTTGTTTGTTGGGCGAAGCATAGGCAACAAAAAGGGGGGGCCTCCTACGAGGTGATACAGCATTTGAGGAAGTGATTGATGTAATAATTATGATAGAATGGAAAATCTTTCTTTCTTTTTTTTATGATATTCCATTCACTCATCAATACCTCTATCTCTATCCAATAATGTTGATCTATATCTTCCGCAATTTTAAAGTTCCAATTATTACTCAAATGTCGCATGCCCACAAAGAAAAATGTTGCTAATCTTTTTACACCCAGGCAAAAGGAAGAAACCAAAAAAAATCTTGTAATGATGAAAAATATAAAATGATTGAGATGCGTTTGAGGAAGCTTGATTTATGATTTATTGAATCAGATTTTTGGGTTAAGTTAATATTTTGAACTGCATTTAACCCATTAATTAAGACCATATCACTTTGAAAAATATGTTTGAAAGATTGGATCGAACTATATTTATCTAATTTCTTAGATCGAGGAAGTTGGATCGAATTGGAACATTGAAGACTTAGCTGACAAGAGTCCTTGTTTACCTTGTTTGTTATAATTATATTGCATTCAACTAGTTTAGCTGTTGTTGAATAGGGATTAATATAGATCTTCATTATGTTGAGAGATCTGTATAGATTGTTGTACTAATTATTGAGAGCACTTTTAATCTGTTTAAGTAAGAAACATTATTTGTGAGAGCACATTTGATTATATAACTTTTGTGTTGAGTTTTACAAGCTAAGTTCATAGGGGTGAATTTAGTGGTGAGAATACTAATCTTTAAGGATACAAAAGTGAGAAAATTGTTATTGGGGTGTGTTTGATTTAGGTTCATTTATCATAAGCGTTGAGGATAGTAAATATTTTTCAATGAGTTAAGCTCTGCATATGTAGGAAAAGCGAACTACGTAAACAAATTTATCTCCCCTATTTTTGCTCTTTGTTCGCAGTGCTTGGAGAAGTGTCAACTTCCCAAGTCACTTCTCCCAACACTTAGCTTGTTACATAGCAACCGCTTCTAGGCTAACATCATTCATATATATATTAACTTTTGCCTAAATTGGTGTTATGAGTTAACTGGTCATTAATTTAGTTGAGTAACAACTAAAATATCATTCCTTTACATTGTAAATTATAATATTTTGAGGATATTTTATCTTTTTATATCTTTTAATTAAAAAATAGAAAAATACACATATTTAAACCTAAACCACTTTGATTGCTAATCATTATTACTTTACTATTTATTTTTTTATAGATATATTTGTTATATAATTATATTTTTCACCCACATAATTAATATAATATAATCGGTCAAATTCTACTATTAGACTCTATACTTTGCATAAACTGTGGATTTAATACCTGTATTTTAATTTGATCAATTTTAGTCATTGTACCTTTTAAATATTGAAAATTTTGTCTTGACCCAATAGTAAAAGTTAAATATGTTTGGTTAAATTATGCCATTTGCCTTGTATTAAGCCTAAACTTATAGAATAGTCCAATTTGCCAATTGGATCATTCTTAGTAGCTATATTTTTTGAATTTCAAAATTTTAGTCTTAATGCAAACAATAGTCGTTAAATCTATTTATTGATTTTTTGTAAATAATATGTGAAAATAACACATCTGATAATATGTTTGACAAATCAAATTTTAAAAATAACATAACTTATTTAATTTAATAGTTATCATTTGGTTAGGACTAAACTTTTCAAAATTTAAAATTATAGAGACTAAAAATGACCAAGTTAAAGTACATGTACGTAAAATATAAGGTCTAATGGCAGAATTTGATCAATATAATCTAATAATATTTAAACCTATTTACAGTGATTCATTAATTGGACTCATTCGAACTAAGACATCATAATATTTTTGAGTTTGTGTCAACATGAATTTATTATTATTTTATATGGTATCAATATTCGCAGTATATATATTTAAAACACTTTTTTTTCCTTCTAAACTATAAACCATTATTTCTCTTTGAGATCCCCGTTAGAATCAGAATGCACAACCACCAAAGCCACCGAGACCAACCCACCACCACCAGTCATAACCCCTTCTAGCACCTGATTTTTCCCAAATATAAGAAAAATATTATAGTAATAACTATTTGAAACTCACCACCATTTTTTTGGTAGCCTTGGGGTTGGTTGGTGACGCCTTTCACTCTTGTCAATTCAACAACCACAATGGAACAAAAGGCTCAATTTTTTTTGTTATCTTGTCTCGGACATGTTAGCGAGAGAGAGATGACACTAAAAAGCAAAATCTTCCTTGGGAACATTGAAAGGAACATGTGTTTTTCCCATGGTCTCAAAACGATATCATAAAGAGTGAGATAGAGATGGATGAAATAACCATTGGTTGGGTTTTCCATACCCATTATTATCGGTGGGTAAACGAAAGAAATGCGTACTTTTTAATTTGGAAATGAATTTATCTGAAAATTATATATGAATTTTAATTTAATATACAAGTATATATATGTAAAACTTTAATTGTGGTTTAAATATATATTTTAAATTTTAATTTTGATTTAATTATACATATTTAAAAAAATAAATACATCAATTTATTTTTATATTAAATAAATATAATTATTTATGTATGCAATATATAAATATAAAATGATGCTATATTAATAATTGTGTTAATAATTTACAAGAAACGGATCAAATCAAAATTTCATGTATAAAATTACACAAAATAAAAAAATTCATGTATATGTTAAACATAAATCATGTGCCTTTAGAATTTTTGGTTCAATTGTATATATTACATGGAAAAAATTGATATGTATTCATTTAAATGGTGACATGTATTTATTTCTAAAAAAAATAGTTTAATTTATTTATTTGATTGATTAGGTTGATGGAAGATGTGATAGGAAGTATGGTTTTGATTTGATTTATATTTATACATCCTAAGATCCATGTTGCATGATGGTTAGGACGTATAGTGAAATAAAAAACATAAGCACCAAAAATAAGGGAGAAAGAGATGTGGAATTGATGGGCAGTACCATTTTCCTAACTCACGCAGGAAAATATGTGCTACAATATAAGTTATGTGAGATTCTCTATTTTTAATTAGAATTTAGAAGAAAAGGATCATGATTTGACATTCATAGGGAACCTTAGCTTGAATTTATCATTCTTTCAGACTGGTTTACAACATATAATATTTAATTGACATCTGATTTGAAAAGTTAGTTTATATAATTATTCTTAAGGAGTTGATACCTGGACAGAGTATGATCCACTGTTTTATAAAATTATTTGAAATTTGAACTAGTTGCATTTGCAACTTTTTCCATTTAAAAAAATTCCTTGATCTTTGAACCCTGCACATGATACCAAATAATTTGATAATAGCTTGTAATGGGAGTCTATTACCTATATTTAATGCATCTCTCTCACCTTCTTGCCCTACGTCCACATACACTGTCTTCCTAATGGATTCAACGCATCTCCTTTCCTCTCCGCTTGAGATTCAAGATCAAACACTAGTCGACCATCATAATTCTTCTATCGGCTCATCTTTTCTCCAAAACCAAACCAACGTCCCCAAAGAATTTCTTTGGCCCAAAGTTGATTTAGTTAATGCTCATCAAGAGCTGTTGGAGCCACTTGTAGATCTTGAACGCTTCTTTAGAGGTGATGAATTGGCGATTCAACAGGCTGCCAAGGTCATTAGAGCTGCTTGTTTAACCCACGGTTGCTTTCAAGTCATCAATCATGGGGTTGATTCCCACCTCATCAATGCTGCATATTATCACCTCAATCGTTTCTTCCATTTGCCACTTAGCCACAAATTAAGGGCTCGAAGGGCCACTACTGCTGTATTAAACACCTTGAGCTATTCAGGTGCACATTCGGATCGTTTCTCTTCGAATTTGCCATGGAAGGAAACTTTAACTTTCCGGTTCCATGAGAATCCCAAGGAATCCAGTGTCGTAGATTTGTTCAAATCCAGTTTAGGAGATGATTTTGAAGAAATGGGGTTAGTTTCTCTTTTTTTTTTCTTCTTCTTCTTCTTCTGAAGAAATTTCTTGTATAGTTACTCACTCACCCTAACCCTAATTTGTGCTTATTGACATAAAAACCACAAAGTTTTACTCAAAAAAGCTCTCCATTTTGTAGCATAACATATCAAAAGTACTGTGAAGGAATGAAGAGCTTAGCTCTAGCAGTGATGGAAATACTAGCAATCAGCTTGGGAGTTGATCGATTGCACTACAAAAATTATTTTCAGGACGGTGGGTCTATAATGCGATGTAACTATTATCCGCCATGCCCCGAGCCAGGACTTACCTTCGGCACTGGTCCTCATTGTGACGCCACATCTTTAACAATTCTCCACCAAGACGAAGTTGGGGGCTTGGAAATCTTTGCAAACAACAAATGGCAGATTGTTCGACCTCGTCAGGATGCCCTAGTAATCAACATCGGTGAGACCTTCACGGTAGGTTTCCAATCTTTCAATGGAAAATCGTGTAGATTTTCGATTTGTTTTTTTCTTTCCTAGTACGAGACATAATCTTACATTACATGACAAACTTTTATATTCGCGTGGGACTGCCCTAATTTGTCCCATGCTTGTGTCTTTTAAAGGGTTGGCCCATCTCCAAGGGACATTGGGAGATGCATTCTCTCATAGAGTGAAACACAGAAGAAGCTAGCAAAAATACAAGATTTTTGGACATACATATGTATGTATGTATGTATGTATGTATGTATGAGATACATTAGTGATTTTGTCGGCAACTAAGCAACACACAAATAGAAAACCAGGATTTACTTGTTCAAATAATTAAGTTGGAGTTTACAAATAGATTATTATAGCCAAGCAAACAAACATAGGAGTATGTACCGTTTATTAAGTTTGTTTGTGGTGTCTAAAAATAAATAAATTAATATAAGGTGGGTGTGCAGGCATTAACAAATGGGAGATACAAGAGTTGCCTGCATAGGGCAGTAGTAAACAGCGAGAGGGCGAGAAAATCATTGGTATACTTTGTTTGCCCACGAGAAGACAAGGTGGTGAGACCCCCAGAGGATCTTGTACAAGGTGATCAACTCCCAAGAGCTTACCCTGATTTCACATGGTCCGATTTCCTCCATTTCACCCAAAACTACTACAGAGCTGACGCTCATACTCTCCATAGCTTCATCAAATGGCTCTCATCTTCCAGCCCCATTCATCACAACCGTTAAATATATATGTATATTAGTACCTTCTTTTCTATATTATATTATATGTAGCTCTATAATTAATTTATTAATTAGATTTATGTATCGTGTCGATAAATGATTATAAATTTGCAGATGGATTAATTATTTCAGTTCCACGCCAATGGTAATATGTATATATGTATTTTACAATTACATCATGATTTTATGTTCACAGTCTAATAGAGAAATGGGATGTGGGAGCCTATGAATGTGGTCCTTGTGCATTTTTATATAAATTAAGGACATGAATTGCAATATTACTAAGTTTAATCCATCAAATTGAAAGTATATTTACAAAATTTTCATAGAAGTACCATACCTGCCCCTGTACTATACTCCAAATCGCATTTTGGTCCCTCTAATAATAAAAAAAAGAGAAACAGATCCCTATATGTTAGATAATGGGGAAATAGCCCTTTTGTCAAAATTATGTCATTATATACTTATTTTGGCCTTAAATATATATATATGAAATAATAACAAATTTAGTCTTTGATCTTTATAATTCTATTCAATTTGACCCCTACTCTTTTATTTAAAGAAAATTGATCTATGAACCTTTTATTGCTATTAGCTAATGTGACACGGTTTTTGTTTTTGGCTATTTTAGTAAATAATTTAAAAATTATAGAAAATTCAAAATTCAAAAATCACAAATACATATCATTCAAAAATAGGGATGAAGGCAAAGGGACAAGCAATGGCCTCCCCCCAACCAATGATAGATTTACCATTTTACCTCTTAAATTTTTTATGAAATTATATATTAATATAATGATAAAATTGTAATTTTGACCCCTCAAGCAATTTTCTAGCTTTGTCCTTGTTCAAAAATTATAAACAAAAGTTCTTGATTTTTTTTTTAAAAAAGTAAAAAACTCAAAAAATATAGAAGTTTTTCAATTTTTGATTTTTTTTAGAAATACAAAATAATTTTATTTTTAGAAAAAATTAAAATTTATAAATATTATGAGGAATTAAAAAAATAAATTGAAATTAGAAAAAAAAAGCTTTTTTTAATAAATTATAGAGTCAATTACACAAAATATCTCCAAACTTTGGGTTAGATTTTACTAAATATTTTTTATATTTTGAAATAATATCACATTTAATATCTGTACTTTCATAAAGTATCTAATGTGATATTTGAGCTATGCATCTGTGTATGTATTATGATGATACCTGTAGTTAATAGTTTTAGTAAATACTAAAACATGCAAAGAAAAAATGTGGGTTTTTTTTCAAAGCATCAACTCCACGTATATAATATAACATTTTGGGAAAAACTAAATAAAAAAAAAGAAATAAAATGGAATTAAACACAAATAGTTAAGCCTAAGCGTGTATGGTTAATAAAAAATATGTAGAGGAGTTAAAAAATAAAAGGTGAAGAAAAATTTTGAAGGGTTTCGTGAAGTTTATAAAGGAATTATGTAGTTTATTGTGAAATCATTTCTCCTTCTCCAAAAACCAACACCAGTTTCGTGAAACCCTAAATATTTGCCTGATGTTTTCTTAGAGGAAATTTGAAGTGCAAAGTTTAAGAACAGTTTTGTGGTTGCAATTTTTAACACAAAATTTTTTCAATTTTTTAAAACTCTAAAATTTCTCAAAATTTTTACAATCCAAAATTTTCCACAATTTGATTTGGTTTTGGTCTGTAATTTGGTTGAGGCCCTTCCAAGTAAGTGAAGTTTTTGAGAGAAAATTCGACTGAAAAATTACAAAAGTTATAATTTATAATTTTTTAAAAAATTAAGTTTTTAACCATTATTAATCATCTAATATAATTTTTGGTAATATTTATATTAGGTATGTAGTTATTTCTTTTTTGAAATTTATTTCAGAAATCTATATATTTGCTGTGATTTTAATACCAGAAATATGATTTATATATTTAAATTAAAATTTAAAAACAATTTATATTAATTGTTTAAAAATATTTAAAATTTATATTTCGTATAATTTATTTTTAGTTTTCATTATAATTTAAGTTGATATATTTCATACATTATATTATTAACGATTTGAAGATAATTAAAATACATATTTTTTACTTTACAATATCATATCTAACTTGGCATTTTGTTTCTTTAAAAGTACTTATTGGCAATAATGTTAAACAACAAAATTTTAAATCAAACTTTTCAAAACCATTAACCCATATTTTTTAAAGACACTTTTTGAAAATAAGATGAAGATGATACTAACATTCCATTAGAGATTTCAAATTGTGTTTTTTTTTTTTCTCTTTTTGGTCAAAATGAGAGTATTTATAGCTAACAACAATAACTATTTTTCTCATTTTGAATGCTCTTTGAAGAGATAAATGGCTGGTCACAAAATGTGTTCCATTCACATATATGGGGATTAAACCCCACCCACATAATTAAGAGACAAGACGAGCAACCACCATACCACACCTTATGGTTAAATTTTTTGAGCCTTTTCAAATTCCCAAAACACTTTGGGAGCATTTGGTATAATGTAAAGTGATCGTTTTCGCGGGAATTTAATCAGTTGGAAAGTAATTCCAATGTTTGGTATGTCCTTTCCTTTTTTTTTTTTTTTTTTTTTTTTTTTTTTACTTTCCTTAGAATCTAACTTTCCCTTGGGTGTTACTTTCCTATAAACATGGCAATGTGATTTTCATGATAAAAGATGAAAAAGTTACTTTTTTATATAGATTGAAAAGTTAAAAAAATAGTAAGACAAAATTAACCCTATTTTATATTGGTTTAGGGTATTAGTATTAATAAAGGTTAAAAAAACTATTGTCCCATTTCTCCTTCCCAGTTTCTCTATTACTTCAACGGATTCTTTGCAAAAAAGTTCTATTTTTATTTTTATATGCATATTTAATCATCTATATACTATATTGTTTATTGAAGAAATGAGGGGTACTTGCTTTGCAAACAGAAACTATGGCTAAAATAGTGCTGGGAACTATGATTATAGTTTCAACTACGAAATCAAAAGTGCAAAAACGTACAGATGAACACTAAGGTTATTTGCGCAGTTCGGCCTTAGTCTGCGTCTATGAGGCCTTGCCTAGTGCAATGATTTACTATCTTTCTCATAGTACAACAGATGATTTAAGTCTTAACAATTATATAACTCACACCAATTTAGTGACGTCACTATTGTATAAAGGCTAGATCACTCTCCCACTAAGCTTTCCCCTCGAAAACTTAGTTTTGCAATACAAGAGACTCTCTTCGTTGCTTACAAAAATAAGCACACATAAAATGTTCCTAACTTGAATAAATTTTTTGCTCTCTCAATCTCTTAGTTACTCTTCAACCTAGACAAAACTTAAGTTTACATATTACTTAAGTTTTTCTTACATAAGAGTCATAGTCTATTCACTTTTCTATAAAGTAAAGCTAAAAATCAACATATGATAATAATTCCATAAGAGCCTCGGTGTAATCCGAGGTCTTCAAATATAGAAAGTGGCGTTACTTGATCCGCAAGTATTCAATATTTAAGTTTTCAATTTTAACTCAATTGGTCTTCGTGTTTTGGGCTCTAACTCGTCTAAATTTTTTTTTTTTTTAGAAAAAAGATAGCCTAATGCTTTTGTTTAAAAAATTTTTCCAATTCTGAAAATATGCAAGTACGATAATGAAATAATACTTGAAATTGTAGTTGCTGTTTCAGCCACAAAATTTTTCATTACCTTGAAGTGTGTCAACAATTTACATATTATATTTATTTTCTATTATTTCTCTCTCTCTCTCTCTCTCTTTTTGTGCTGTTATCTCCTATATATTGGTAAAATTAACTATCTTTTCTCAATCCCAGATAACAATAAAAAAAAGTATGTGAAGGATTTGCTTAATGGCTTATGTAAAGGACTTTATTTTCAATTATGGGAACTATGGTAGGATGATATACATCCTATTATTTCTATTAAAGACATATTATTATGTAGTTTGGTACATGAAGACATTTGGAAAAATTTGATCATAAATAAAATAAAATTTATAATATTATTTAAAACAAAATCAACAACAAATTTTTTATGAAAATAAAGAATCCAACTCTTGTCTACCTACAAAAATGAAATAAATTGGATGTGTTTTGAGGTGTAATATGCGAATATCAATGTCCTTGTCTATAGGGAAGTTGTTATGTGAGAATATTTAGTTATTGTATGTGAGAAAGAGAATAGGATAACCAACTCTTCTCTACCTATACAAATCTTTAGTTTTTGCCATAAAGAATCTTGTATATTCATTCATCCTATCAAAACCCTTCTTACAAACAAAATCACACCTGTAAAGACAGATCTGTAGACAGGAGCAAAATCTGAAACATTTTACTCTAGATCTAAGAGAGTAAAAACAAATATGAGAAGCCGTCCTTGTCCAAAATCAACACCAAGAAAAGATGGCCCAAATTTGAACGCTACCCAATCAGCACCATGTCTAATCTTGGACAAACCTTAGTTGAAACCTAATATAAATATTTGGATAAAAACAGTTCAAGTCCTAATATGAGAACAATTGCTCAGTTCAAGCCTTAATATGAGAATAATTATCAAATTTAGAGATTAACTTAAAAAATATTCAAACCCCAAACAATAATTTAAACCTTTTTAATATTTACTTTATTATAATACATATTTAATTATCTATGATATGAATTACATAAATATGTGTTGCTCAAAGATAAATTTTGTCGTCCAATCCAAATCTAAATTAGAGTGAGTTTGATAATTTGGATCTAATCAAATTTGGATTACCATATAATAAAAATATGGGTAAATTATATAGATAGTCATTTAATTATATAAAAATTCATTTTAGGCACTCAAAATAAAAAAATTACATTTTAAGTACTTAAGTTACATAATATGATTATTTTGACTTATTTATTTATTTTAGGTACTTAAAATGAAAAATTTTGATAATTGAGTGATTGTATGGTTTACTCTAAAAATATATTATCTAAATATAATTATTAAAATATTTAAAGATTGATAAAAAAAATCTATTTTAAACATGAAGTAAAATCTTACAGGTTCGTTTGATTAATTAAATTAAGTTTTTTGAGTTTAGACTTGTATGGACCGAATTTAAATCGTGCTATGTGAAGGACATTCATTTAGTATGAGTTCAAATCGTGTTACTCATCTCCTACTTAATATTATATAAATTTTTTTTGAAAGTATTAATTGAAATTGTTGAAGTGATGAAAAGGGGATTTATTTGATTGTCTTATTAATTAATTGATTTAACTAGGTTTTAGAAATATAGGTGAATCGAAGTTCTTAGCTCAAGACAAGTTGTGGTTTGAAAGAGTCAATCTTTGGCGGCCAGCATTGAAACTCTTTAATTATAAACACAAAGATGCGATTATTTTCAATCCAACTTCTCTAATTTGGAAAAAGGTTAGCAATTATTTCCAAATTTTATATCACTTTATTTTTATCACGTTTTTATTAATTAAAATAAGTCTTTGATTTATTCTTTTTCAAGGTAAATTGTCTATGATTTATTAATTTTATAAGTGTTGGTCTAAAAATTTTTAAATCTGGTCGAGTTTAAATTATATTAGAATAATTTTAAAATGTTATTTTTTAGGCATGTAATAATATTTCATTTTTTAATAATTTTTAATTAATATTATTCACTTTTTAACTCTACGTCAATTTTCTTTAATAATAATCTAACTCTAATTAGTATTTGATTAATTAAATAAAATTAATATAAAAATTTAACAGATAATAATAGTAAGGGAATGTTTATGGTTTTTTTCAAGATTTATGATTTATGGTATACTAAGATAGGATTTAGGAATTTAACATTTATGATTTTAGAAAAAAATGTTAGATTAAGATTTAGGGTTTAAAAAGGTTTAGAGTTTTAGAATTTTATAAAAAATAATTTATTAATATTAGAATTAAAAATAGTAATATATTATTTATGCACTTTAAAAGAACTTATGATATGGCATATTATTATTGGGTGTGATTTTAGGATGATACTAATGTATGTTGAACTCTTCTTTTGTAAGCTAAACGCATAGACAATGACGTTTTGTTTGCCTCTCAAGGACGGCAATAAATAATCAAAAGCCATATGGTTAATATTATTCAATTTGATTTCTGCAGATTTCAATATTACAAATTTACATAATTTCTAAAATTTAGATGTTAAGATTTGTAACGCTTCAACTTTGGTTTAATATTTAATTTAATATATCTTAAATTCTGATTATGGTTCAATTGTATATATTAATTTATTTTTATATTAGATAACTATAATTATTTAGCCCTCTAAAAATGATAAAAGTTTGATTTAGTCCTTCTAGCAACTTTAAAGATATAAGCTAATACAATGGTGAAATTGCACCTTAGCTTTCATAAAAATATATAACTTAATTTTCCCCTCTAGAAAAAATTTATATCTTTGTCACCCATGTAAAATGATCTTATCAATAATGGTGTTAATGGTTTGTGAAAATTAAATCAAATCAACATCATATGTGTAAAATTGCACAAAATTAAATTTGTTCATAAGATTGTACATTAGACCAAAGTTAATGTGTAGCTTTGAACTTTATCCTGATTTACAATTTGTAAAAAGGCATAATGATAAATTCAGTTCTTAATGTTTACATCTTTTTTCAATTTGGTCATTATTCAATTTCTAGCTAAATTTGACCCATAAACTTTTAATTGTTGTTTTTTTTTTAACGCAAATACTAATTAAGACGTTAAATTTTTAAACATGGTAGCTCACATAGCAATCCATGTGTAATTCAAGCTGCTTCTTCTTCTTCTTTTTTTTTTTTAATTTTTTTGAATTTTTATGAATTTTTTAATTATTATTGATGTGATATATAAAACAAATAGTATCATATTAAAATAAAGTAAATATGGACTACCACGCATGTTATGCCAAGATTATTTAATAAATAATATTTTAGTTAACATTTTCATCAAAAACAATGACTTTACTCTTTTTGAAATATTACCATTTTAGCTAAAAATAATAATGATTAAATTGACAAAAATATAACATATTAAGGGCTAAATTTAACATATATATATATATTTATAGAAATATATATGGGATGTTGAATTCATTATAATTATGTCTTGGATAGTATTTGAGTCTATTATTTTAAATAATGGGTTTGGATATAATATCTTAATTTCATCTCCATACGTAATTCTTATTTTATTTTATATTTTTATCATTAATAAATATTGATTTATCGATTTAATATTCTTACAATAAATCAATCATAGATAAATTCGGTTTATCATGTAATTTTTAAACATTTAAAAAATTCCAAACAGCCCCGGCCGGCCGGCCATTTATATGTGTCTAGATAGGTAGAAGGTCGCTATATGCTGTAGCCGGTCGACAAGACAATTGAAGAGTTGACTAGTCAAGGTTTCACAGCTGATATTCCAAAGGCAATAAATCTAATGAAACTTAAAACTTCATTAATCTATTTTCATTTACTTTTACATATTCAAGCCCTGAAATACAATTTTCATTTTCACACGACCAGAACTTCAGATGTATACTATATTTATTGCAGTCTATGCTGAAACTCGTCAGGAGATGGTTTCATTGAAATCTTGCAACTCATTTCAAATCAACAACTCCAAATAAACGTTTTGACTGAAGAATTAGTCTTTCCAATGTGTTACTATATGTCAGGAATAAATGCCACAGAAATATTCTACGCACGCATTTGCCTCCAAAAACACGCAGAGAAATGAAGGCCTCCATGGGAGATGAAAGACGAGCTTGGCATCTTGCACTTGTTTGCCTGTTACTAGCAGCAGTTGCAGCAGCAGAATCAACTCCAATAGCCAAGCACCTTTGCCAAGACAGATGTGGGAACGTCAGTATCCCATATCCATTTGGTACAACGACGGATTGTTATCTCAATGAAGATTTTTACATAGCTTGTAATTCGACTCACTATGATCCTCCACGAGCATTCTTAACAGGAAGCAATATAGAGGTGACAAACATAACTGTCGAAGGCAAATTGCGGATTATGCAATTTATAGCCCGCGATTGCTACAATAAATCGGGCTTCCCAGTTTCCAGCAATACTCCTTCCATCACGCTGTCCAAATTCAGGGTCTCGGATACTGATAACAAGTTCGTTGCCATTGGCTGCGATACTGAAGCATCCATTCAAGGTGTTCAAGACGCCAAGGGATACACGAGTGGGTGCATAAGCAAGTGTGACAGTATTGACTATGTGGACAATTTTACATGTTCTGGTATAGGCTGTTGCCAGACATCCATTGCTAAAGATGTAGGGTATTTTGACATTTCTGTAAGAAGCTACAATAATCACCAAGGTATCTGGGATTTCAATCCCTGCAGCTATGGCTTTGTTGTTGAAGAAAATAGCTTCAATTTTTCTTCGAACTATCTTCGTGATCTGCAATATGTAACCATGATGCCCATGGTGCTTGATTGGTTTATCGGGAACGAGACTTGTGAAACGATAAAGACCAAGAGTTCAGGTGATGTATGCCAGGGAGATAGCTTTTGTTATAACGTGGATAATGGATCTGGATATCGTTGTAAGTGCTTGGATGGCTATCAAGGAGATCCATACCTAACTAATGGTTGCCAAGGTATTTTATTTCTTTATTTCCACAAATTCAGTTTCCTTTAGATTTTCAACAATCTTAGTTATTTAGAGGTTATACTAGTTGCTCCTTTTGGGGAAATTGTGGTGGGAATGGGATCTATTCTTTTACAGACATAGATGAATGTAAAGACCCAAATCTCAATAAATGTGAAAAGATATGTGAAAATACAAAAGGAAATTACACGTGCTTGTGCCCCAAGGGTTATCATGGAGATGGAAGAACAGATGGTACTGGTTGTGTTGCCAATCAATCTGGAGGATCACTTATAATTGAGCTTACTGTTGGTAAGGAGTTCTATTCGATTTCAGTCTTACAAGTTCTCTGCTATACTATTTAAGCGTCCTTTAATGCTTATCTTCTGAGTCTCAAAATGGATTCTGATGATTGTTTTATGACAACCATGGAATAATAGGGCTTGGCGTAGGCATTACAGTAATGATAGCAGGTAGCACTTGGTCGTACTGGGCATTCAAGAAGTGGAAGCTCATCAAATTTAAACACAAGTTCTTTCGCCAAAATGGAGGCTTGATGTTGCAGCAAGAACTCTCCAGGCTAAACTCTTCCACTGAAACGGCTAAAATTTTCTCAGCTGAGGAGCTGGAGACGGCCACCAACAACTATGATGAAAGTAGGATTATTGGTCGAGGTGGTTATGGCACAGTCTACAAAGGAACTCTATCAGATGGGAGAACCGTAGCAATAAAGAAGTCCCAAGTTGTTGATGAAAGCCAAATCGATCAATTCATCAATGAAGTTGTTGTGCTTTCCCAAATCAATCACAGGAATGTGGTGAAGCTTTTAGGTTGTTGCTTAGAGACGGAAGTTCCATTACTGGTTTATGAATTTATCACCAATGGTACTCTCTTTGAGCATATCCACAACAAAAGCAAGGCTTCTTCCTTCACATTTGAAACCCGGTTACGTATAGCAGCAGAAACTGCAGGTGTGCTCTCATATCTGCATTCCTCAGCTTCCATACCAATCATTCATAGGGATGTCAAGTCTACCAACATACTCTTGGATGATAGTTACACTGCCAAAGTATCCGATTTTGGAGCTTCGAGGTTGGTTCCACTAGATCAAGCCGGGATATCAACGGTGGTTCAAGGGACCCTCGGCTACCTGGACCCTGAATACTTGCAGACAAGTCAGCTGACAGAGAAAAGTGATGTTTATAGCTTTGGGGTAGTCCTTCTAGAGCTACTGACCGGACAAAAAGCACTTAGTTTTGAAAGGTTAGAGGAGGACAGAAATCTTGCAATGTATTTCATTTCAGCTTTGAAAGAAGATCGCTTGGTGCAAATTCTTGAGAAGTGCATAGTGGATGAAGCAAAGATAGAGATGGTTGAGGAAATTGGTAGCCTTGCAAATAGGTGCTTAAGAGTGAAAGGAGAAGAAAGGCCCACAATGAAGGAAGTCGCAATGGAGTTGGAGGGGTTGAGAATGATGCTGGAGCATCATCCATGGGTAAACAACGATGAGTCGAGGTTAGAAGAGACTGAGTATTTGCTCGGTGAACCATCGTTGAAAATTGGTTCTAATGGCGGTATGAATAATGTTACATATGATAGCATCACAGATCATATAATTTTACAAGTTGGTCATGGAAGATAATAGTTTCAATCTTTCACCTCAGGATTTATTTTCTAAACTTACAAATCTTTTTGTATGTATTAAAAAAAAATACTTTGTAAATATTCTATTTTTATATCTTATTTTTTTTTTCCAAAGTCATCCAACGTTATGTCATTGCTATCAAATTATATTACCATTTTAAATATTTTTACAGAAATATAATTAAAACGCCGTTATTAAATTTAAATTCAAAATATAAATAAATGTAATAAAACTTTAAAACATAATATCAATAAAAAATAAATATGCAATCATTCTATATTTTAATTTTTCTATATTTACTTACACTCGAATTGTTTAAAATATGAATATTATGATATTTTACTATAAAATTATTAATTAATTTGATGTAATAATTTTAAAAATATATAATTGTTAATTTAATTGTAAGTTAATTTTTTAAATTATAAATTTTAATATAAATATATAATTTCAATTGGATATTATAAAGATTATGATATTTATATAAATACATATATATATTTACTTTGTTAACAATTAATCAAAAAATTGACAATTGTAATAATAAAATTTACAAATATACTTTATTATCAATTTTTAATACTTTTATGTTTTATCGTTTATTATTTTATGCATAATATTTTTATCTTGTATTATAAATGATTTATTATTACTTTTATGTTTATGCTATTAATTGATTATAAAATATTATTATTTATATAAGTTGAAATTTAATTATAAGTTGATAAAATTTTAATTTAAAACATGCAAATTAATGAATTAATCAATGATTTCACTTTTTTTGGTAGTTCATTAATAAATTAAAAAGCAGCTCTAAACATTAACACTACCAGCCATATCGGCTTTAACAAAACTGGAGCATAAAGCTCGACATAGACAACATAGTCTTTAGAAGAGTCTCTTACAAAGCAAACTAGGAGTGCTGCCCTTTCTAGCCAGTACATCAAGGCAACTATTTCCCTCCCTGAAATTATAAAGCAATCAACTATTCTGGAAGGTCTCCAGTAAAGTCTTGCAAACATTCACCAAGATGTTGCAAAGCAAATCTGAACAAGATTGATTCTTAATAATAACTGTAGTAGCATCAACTTCCACAATAATATCAACAATGTTCAAATTTTTAGCAACAGTGTTTGAAGAATAGTTGAGAAATCTATGACAACCAGACGCCCATCTTCCTTGGAAATCTCGAATTAGAGCTCCAGCTCCAGCTGAACCAGGATTTCCTATCGAAAAACCGTCACAATTAAGTTTGAACCACCCAATCTCTTGTGAAGTCCATTTCACTTTGATGAATCTTGGCATATTTGTATGCTTGATCTTATTGGAGATGGAAAAGATCTCCGTTGCATTAGCAAGAGCAGTTGGGATAATCAAATCAGGATTGTACTGCTTTCCAAAGACTTTAGCATTCCAACCAACTAAATATTTTTCAATATAGATGAAACCCAAGTACTAAGGTTTTCTTTTTTTTGCCTGGTTTAAAAACATTTTGCTAAAGAGTTCACTTCAATCCAGTCTTGAAAAGGAAGGTTGAAGGTAGAAAGAAGTTGGGGTGAAATTCCCAATCTTGACCAGATTTCAAAAACAACTTGAGAGTCTCAAAGGACATGTTAAGTGTGTCTGTACCGGTTGCGTAAAAGGGCCAACAACCTTGCAAGTTTAAGCCATATTTATTAAGGAAAAAAACTATGGGAAGGCTGAGGCGAGCGATCTCCCATAAGAAAAAGGTAATTTGGGGGATAAGATTGATTTTCCATATGGATAACTTGTTTTAGTATAGTTTTTTTTATAGTGTTTTAGGAGGTTATTTTAGCATTTACTTTAGTTTTTAGTGTATTTTATAGTTTTTTTATATTAATTATGTTTTATTTGATTTTTATCATTTTTAGATTTAGTTCTATATTATAGGTTTTGAATGAAGAACAAAATGTTTGGAGTATAGAATAAAAAAGTTGTGAAAAGAAGTCTTCCGCTCCACTGAATATCGATGCGGTGGAGTACAATCTTCACTTCAGAATTTTGAAACATCATGCAGTTTGCTCCACTGCACTTTTGTGTTTGGATGAGCAAAACGATTAAAACCCTAAAAATAAGGGATGACGTGATTTAAAAGAAAAGAGGGGGGAAAAGAGTAAAAGAAATCAACTTGGAGGCTAAGAGGAGAAGAAAAAGAGATCCGGAGCACTAAACATATTTCAATAATTATTTTTCTCTTTAGATTATTTCTTTTCACTTTATCTTAATGCAAGTTTGCTTTGAATTTTTTCTTGTAATGCTTTCTCAAATCAACATGAATTAAATTCTATTTTCTCGAAATAATAATGAATCTAATTTGTAATTAATAAATTTATTCTGTCTTCAATTATTTCGATCCTTGTTAATTATTTATTCAACCTCATGCATTTTTAATCTACTTGTCTGGATACAAAGTTGTATTAATTTGATAATCTTAATTTGTCTTGGAAGAGAAAATTAATGTTTAAGTCTAGATTGAATTAGATTAGGATAAAATGTAGTAGCGTCGACGAACTAATTAATTTGAGGCTAAAATAAGAAAATACCTGATGCTCTGATCAACCCAATATGTTTGATCATAGTGATTTCACCCAACTTGCTTAGCATAGGAATATAGCTAGCAAAGAAGGGGAATTAGCTTAGTTAGATATTGGAAGGGTCCAGTTAATGTCATTGAATCATGTGTTAGTAATTAAATAGATTCAACAATTGACTGAGAGATAATTTATTAATGGAATTAGGTGAATTTAGAGTTCCAAAATCTTAAAATTGATTGAAAAACTTAGTAATTTTCATGGTTTTAGTTTAATGAAAATCTCTTTAATTTGCTTAGTTTAATTTTAGCCGTAATGATAATTTATTTTTCTTGATCCAGATTTAATAAAATTGAATAGTTAGTACTTAACAGTTTAAAATTTAATCTTTATGGGATGGTATATTTTTTATTACTTAATTACTTAATTCGACATGTGCATTTGTGTAACGGATTTTCAGACATTATATATCCAGCTCTAGTCATTTCTAGAATTTTTTGTTGTTGTTGTTTCCTTTATACCAAGGGCCAATAGCTATGCTGATCCCAAAGAGCTAGAAGATCCCGGTAGAAGTCAAATTCCATCCAAGAATATCCTTGCCTCTGCGAAAAGTGGAAGTTGAGATAGCATTTAGAACACTTGGAGAGGTGAGTTTTTCTTCATTGAATTTAAATGGTTAGCAATGAATGATCGAAGGGAATTGAGCCCGACCAATTTTCGTCCCAAAGATTAACAGAGGTACCATCCTTGACGATCCATTTGAAGCCATCCCCAAAGTAACCTTGAATGCTTTTGAGAGCATTCCAAGTGATAGAGGGCTGTGAGGAATGTGAAAGTTCTTGAAGATACTTTAATTTTAGGATTTTAGCCCAAAAAGATTTAGAGTTGTGTAATAATCTCTAGCATAATTTGATAAGTTGGGCTTTGTTTTGAGATCTCATATGTGAAATCTTTAGTTCCTCTAACCTTTTAGGTTTTGTGATAATCAACCGATTGATTTTATATAATTTAAATAAAATTGTTGTTGATTTGATTGATTGAAGAATAGATACTACTAGGAAGCTTTGACCAGTACGAAATATTTTTAAATTTTAAAAAATAAAAATAGAAAAAATAGAAAGTATTTTAATAAATCAAATGGAGCCTAAGTGTTTGATAACATGATTATTTTTCATGATTTCTTGTATTTAATTCGATTTATTTCTGAATTAATCCCTGCTAATTTGTATTTTTATAATTTAATTCTTGTCAGGGATGCAATTGACCGAAACATGCTAAAAAGGGCTAAATTGAAAGAAAATCATAGAAATGGGGCTAAATCAAAAAGATGGAGGAAGCCAAGGACTCATTAAGCAATTTGACTTTGTAAAAAGCCAAATATGGAAAATCCTATTTTTAGTTTATTTTTTTTTATTTTTAATTATTTAAGATTTTATATTAAATTAATTAAGTCTATTTTTAGTAAACCCCATATATATAAATTGGGGTTATTTGTATTTGAAAAATCATTAATCAATTAGCTCTTTCCTATTCCTATTTGGTGTTTAATTTCTCTCTTTTCTTATTTCAATTTAGAATAGGATTTCTTTTGTTTTTTTTCTCCTTCAAGCAACGTCCAACATTCTGCCCATTTCAATTCTTTTTGTTTCTTTTCCCAAAATTGGTTTAATTACCTTCCAAACCCCCTTCCTTTCCAAATTCCATCATCCCTTACCAAAGCCCAAAACACTTTCCACAACCTTCAAGCATGAGTGAAATCATGCCATACTAAACCCCTTTCAGCTTTAAGCCGGTATTAACTCCGTCAAAAACCCGTGAGTTACGAACCCGAACTATTCAACTCCAAATTTCCGATACTTATTATTTCTTCGGATTAAGAGTATGACTTCGTCAGCTCACAAAGTCAAGTCATGCTAAGTCAAAAAAGACGTCGTTTGAGTTACTGCGACTAGACGTACAGTTGGAATCCCGAAAGGATCGATTGTCTAATCGGTTTTCCGTGAACACATTGGCGTGCCAAGTGGAGATTGCTGTTTGGTTCCGTCAAGAGAAGTAGTAACCGGATTTGAATGTCCCAACGTTTGAGGGCATTGGTTCGAGCTAGGCTCTTCTAGAACGCAAAGCTGCTGGAGTTCTAAACCACGAACGTTTCGTAGGTTGTTCGATCGGTAAGGGTTAGTTATAGGACGTTCCATAACTAATTTACACAAGAAAGAGTTGGTGTCCGAGGCGTCCTTGGTAGCTATAACTAGCTTATCGGAAAAGACGAGTTCATCTAATTTCGAGGATCGGGTCAAAGATGGAAAAACCCGCGCTTAAGGCTGAGCTAAGATTAATTGATTTCTTTTCAGATTATTTTAATTTTATTTTCCTATTTAGTTTGTTACTTTTTACGTTTTTATTTTCTGTGTTTATTTCGTGTTTAATATTTTACTTCAAAATGTCATGGCACGACAATTGCCCAGACATTAATCTGGTCAAGAGATAGACAATTTTCTAGTAAAACCAGTCTCTGTGGGATCGACCCTACTCCCTATACTGCTTAAATTTGCAAACTAGGTGTAGGTTTATATTGGTGAAATCGACAGCCATCAGTGTTGAAAATTTAAATGATGAACTTTTAATGTTAAATTAGGGATAAGTCACCAACTAGTGTTAAGTGTGAACTTTCAAGTAGAGAATGCATATTTGAACATTGGAGACAATATTTTAAGGATGGGCAGCCACAAGCTTCGAAAATGAATTATAAAGCGAATATGGAATATACAAAAAAAAAAATAAAAATTGATGTTGTTCTTAGCTTGTAAGTGGATTAGATGTATATGCAAAAAGAGAAAAGGAACCTAATTGTAAGGTGTAGTGTAATAGTTGCTCATCTCATCCCATAATCATGTGATCAGAAATTTGATCCTCACTCGTAAGAGTTTAACTTTTGAAATATCCTCTAGTGCTTAATAAGTGAACGTGAGAAACGGGAAGAAGATATGAATACAAAACAAAAGGTCAACAGACCTAGCTCTATGATTACCATGCATATTTATAGACTTCTTTCTCTCTGCCTTGGGTTGATTGAGCAGGTGCTCAAATCTTCATCTTCAAATTAAACGAGTTAGAAAAACCAAGTTACATAAATTGAAATTTAGGTACTAAATTTTAAAAGTTTGACAGGTATAAGAATTGGAGTATAATTATACGTTATATTTATTGAAGACTATGCTGAAACTTCTGGGGAGGTGGTTGCATGGAAAATTTGCAATCAACAACTCTAATAAACTGTTTGGGTGTTGAATATGGAATTAGTCTATCCAATTGTGTTACCTTATGAATGCCAGAGAAATTTTCCACGCTCTTGCCTTCAAGGGCACACAGAGAAATGAAGGCAGCCACGATTAGTTTTACATTAAATTGTACCCACATAAGGTCAGAGTTGTGCACTCTCTCATGTTCTATTGATCCCTTGTGGGTAAACTTGATTTGGGGAAGATTACTTTTCAAGAACATAATTGAAAGAAATTATAGGATAAACGAGTTTTTTTAGTTTATTAGCTTTTAACTCCATTTTACGAATAATCAACAAAAGAGAAAGGAAAGGGTCTACGCTGCAATGAAGATGATTAATAAGGAAAGAGTCTATGCTGACCTAACTCATAAACATGATTGGTGGTTCCCATTTAAACCAACTTTGAATCTTCAAATAAGCTTTGCTATAAATATGAAACCAATATTTTAATTCAAGCAATAGCCGAGGAAAAAACCACAGGTCATGGGTTTGGATCGTATGTGTAAGGAGTTTGCTCTGCTTTCACTTAAGTTAACAATTATAGCAACCTGGGTAGCAGCGCAACCAAAACCGGAGTGCCAAATCAACTGCGGGGATATCAGCATCCCTTATCCTTTTGGAACAGGCAATGGGTGCAACATCAGCAGCAACTTTTTCATTTTTTCATTCGTTGCGACACCACTTCCAACCCCCCAAAAGCATTCTTAAGTTCCACTGATATTGAAGTTCTCCACATCTCTCTAGATGGTTATTTGCGCATCCAACAATTGGTAGGTTTTGACTGTTATAATTCATTAGGACGCAGTTCATATAGCGAGTCATATTCACTTTCAAACTTCCCCATATCTAATACCAGAAACAAGTTCACAGCCATTGGTTGTGATACCTATGCTCTCATTGAGGGTACCTTGGGACATACGTATTCAACCGGCTGTGTAACATTCTGCAGTGACGTGGAGGATGTGATAAATGGGTCTTGCTCTGGTATTGGCTGCTGCCAGGCAGCTATCCCTAAAGGAGTGAGGAATTATGTCTTAAATTTTGATACCCGTCGGAATCATTCCAATGTATTGGACTTCAATCCTTGTAGTTATGGATTTGTTGTGGAAGATGGAGCCTATAATTTCTCTGTTTCAGATCTTTCCAATGTTAATTTCAACACAACGAAATTCCCAATCATTCTTGATTGGACAATTGGGAACCAAAATTGCTCTGAAGCTAAATTGGATCCAAAAAACTATGCTTGCAAGGAAAATAGTGTTTGCATAGATCCAGAAAATTATAATTGCAAGGAAAATACTAGTTGTATAAACCCTGGATATTTGTGCAAGTGTCTTGATGGCTTTCAGGGTAACCCTTACCTCTCCTATGGCTGCCAAGGTAAAGATATCAACTTCTTTTTCATTCCAGATTCATTTTGATGAATACTTTTAATTTTGTTCCCAATATATTTTTTTTCTGCTTTAAAATGTTTGAAAATATGTAGATATTGATGAATGCCAGACACTGAAGCCTTGCAATGAAACTGCAACATGTGATAACGTAGCTGGAAGTTATTATTGTTCATGTCCTGAGGGATTTGAGGGTGATGGCCAGAAAAATGGGACAGGGTGCAGTCCTAAAGTCAAATCACACCAGAGTTTTCCCACTCTTCTTGTTGCATTAGGTTGGTTCGTATAAACCAAAAGTAGGTATAAGATGTTGATTTCTTTTTATTTGGTAAATACTTTGTGCAAACATATTAATACTGAGATGAAACTAATCCAAATTTAAACCGATTTAATTGGTCTAAATAGTTTTCATATTCTGATTAATACACCATTGTTAATGTTGGATGGAATTAATCCTTTAATTTGTTTTGGATTAAAATCCATCCAAGTTTGTTATTTCTACAACGTCATTATTAATTTCTCATGGAAAAGAACTATATTGTGATGTATGTTTACAAAACATATCAGATCGAGGTTTACAGAGTTTAGGCAAACATTAATGAGATATGGATATTAACAACATAACAAAAGATATTAAAGCTTATCAGTTTTAATCCATACAAAACTATAAAAATGGAGCTTTTTTTTTTTTTTTTTTAAATTACAATTTCTAGTCTCTTATTGTTACAGGTATAGGCATTTTATTTTCGCTGTTATGCTCCTCATGGGTGTATTTGGGGCTGAGGCAGAGAAAGCTCAACAAACTGAAACAAGAATACTTTCAGCAAAATGGTGGGATTTTGTTGCGGGAACACCTTTCACGATATAAAGAATACGGTGACACAGCTAAACTCTTTACAGTCGAAGAACTCAAGAAAGCGACAAACAATTACCATGAAAGTAGAATCCTTGGACGAGGAGGTCAAGGTACTGTTTACAAAGGATTGTTGCCTGATGGTCGCAGTGTTGCCATTGAAAAGTCCATCATTGGAGATCAAAGCCAAGCTCAACAATTCGTTAATGAAGTTATTGTGTTATCCCAAATCAACCACAGAAATGTGGTGAAATTGTTGGGATGTTGTTTGGAGACACAAGTCCCTTTGCTAGTCTATGAACATGTAAGCAATGGAAGCGTCTTCGATCACTTACACAATGCCGATCATGAGTCTTTCATATCATGGGAAGCTCGTTTGAAATAGCCACAGAAGCAGCAGAAGCCCTTTCCTATTTGCACTCTGCTGCATCTCCGCCTATTATTCATCGTGATGTCAAGTTGGCCAACATACTTTTAGATGAGAACTACAATGCTAAAGTATCTGATTTTGGTGCTTCGAGATTGGTCCCTTCAAATAAAGAACAAATCACAACGCTCGTGCAGGGAACTCTGGGCTATTTGGACCCAGAATATTTTCAAACAAGTCAGTTGACTGAAAAGAGTGATATTTATAGTTTTGGAGTTGTTCTCATAGAATTACTAACAGGTTTGAAAGCAATTTCTTTCGAAAGACCCGAACATGAGAGGAATTTGACTCTCTACTTTATTGCTGTTATGAAAGAGGAACGCTTGCTAGATATTACTGATGGAAGAGTGCTGCATGATAACAACATTGAACAACTTAAGGAAGTGGCAACTTTAGCTAGGAGATGTGTGAGAGTGAAGGGAGAGGAAAGGCCAACTATGAAGGAAGTTGCGTCTGAGTTAGGAGCATTGCGAGCATGGAGAAAGCTCAAGGAGGAAGAGGCTGAATACTTGCTCGATGACTTTTATGACACTATTGTATATAATATATAGATACTATGGTGAATGTACCTAAGAATAATAGGGACATAATTAAAAAAATCCCAAATCAATTTAGTACTATATTATAAAAAAATCAAATAAAGTCAAATTGGAATAAAATTAATATTTATCATTTAAAAATATCATTTACTATTTAACAGAGTTAACATTTTTAAAACTTTTATGGTTAGCTAAATAAAATCTTTTGTTTGAAATTAAACTACAATTGAAAAAATAATTTTCAAAATATTTTTTATACAGTACTAAATGTTAACTCTATTACAACTTAAACTTATATTACTCTTTTTTAATAATATATAGACTAAATTGATCTATTTAATAATAGATAAACTAATTTGATTCAATCTCTATAATTTAGAACATCTTACATACTTTAACTTAGATACTATATATTATGTATTATATAAAGTATTTTCAAAATAATATATACTTCTAATATATATATAATTAAACAATCATATGTAAATATATGATATGTATAATATAACGCGTAGGGAAAAAAATGTAATATAAAATTGAAGAGAGGTGTGTACACTTAAATCACACAACTATTCAAAAATTATTCTAAAAGGAAAGGTTGTGTCATTTCAAAGAAGTATATAGATATTTTTCGGTACTCTATATATAGACACTAAAATCAAAATTAAGTTGATTAATTTCGAGTTAATTTTTCTTCGTTTCGTGAATATGTCTATACATTTAGTTTAATTTGTTAAAATAATTTGAGTGTAGACACAGTATTTTAATATGAGATAAAAGTATTGTGTCTTGAAATTAACATTTATTAACTGTTTTACACAATAAAAGAGAAATACATTATCCTTTAAAAATTTATATGAAATACATTTTTTATAATTATAATTTTATAATTTTAGGTAGAACTAATCTTTTATGACTTGACATGAATTAACAACATTAAAAAATTAAATTGTATTTAAAATTAATGGTAAAACATATAGTACTCTTAAAGAAAAATTGAGTTTGAACTTTGAAAATGACATCGTTAAGAGGATAGTCACGAATCTAAAAAATTAATCTTCATGTAATGTAAAACTAAATGTAGAACATAATATTCTACAAAATAATAAAAAGTTGAATATAATTTTTCCTATACAACTTTAGTAACTTATCATTCAAACTAACACTCGTTAAAGACAATTATTTATACAAAGAAAATTAGATAAGAATGTGAATGATTAATTCAAATGAAATCAAATCAAATCAAATGTGAAAGCCTAAAAGTTAGACTTAGATGTTAGTAAAAAGTGTCTCATTTGACTGAAATTAAAATACAACTTAAAATGGTTTTAGATAGTTGAGATGAGAGAGGTAAATTAGAGTTTGCATTCCTCAAAGGAAGAAGATGGAATTGTAGGATATAAGGTTGAAGGATGAAAAGCGGCATAAAGGTGGGATTGATAATAATGTAATACAATGAAGGCGAGATGGAAGTGATTGAAGGGATTAGTTGTTACCTGGTAATGGAAGTGATTGATTCATTTATTGATACTCCAAGTGGAGGTTTTCATTAAAGGGATTAGGTAATGGGCTTAATTGAAAATTAAAAAGATTAGAATGGATGGCAGAGATTACCATCAAATGGTACATGAAGTTTCCATGGAAATTTCCCCTGATTTTTTAATGGATTTATATTTATGTAGAAATAATTTGATTAAATAAACTAATATGTATACTATAATTGTCACTTTGGACATGTGAAGACTTCACTTGGAGTCGAAAAAAACACACTAAAACGACCAAGACTTGGAGTCGACTCCACTACTCATTTTCATCTACCCCTCTTCTTCTTCTTTTATAATAAACAGTATACTATTGAATTTTAAGAAATCTTTTATCTCTTTATTTTTACATTTTAAAAATAAAAATCTAATTAATTTTTTTTGTTAAATTTAATACAAGAATTTTAATGGCGTTAACTATTAGATATGATTTTTTTAAAATTTAAAAAGTAGAAGAATTAAATTCTTAAAAAAAAAAAGTTTGAAACTAAATTTCAAATGTACAAAAAAGTATAAGGTCTTATAGTATATTTTAACCTTTTTAAATATATACTAAATCCTTAACTTTTCTTTTTTGTTTATTTATAAACAATTTTTTTTTTTTTTTTAAATGAAACAAATGACTAAATGCATATAATCATAATAAAATGCAGATACTTATTTAAATTCATTTTTTATTTTATGGATTAATTATAAAATTTATTTTAATTAATTTTTTATTTTTAAAGTTCTTTAAAATAATTATATTCAAAATTATTCATAATGTGATAAAAAATTAAATTTATTTTAAAAAACTATATAATAAGAAAAATAATATAATGTATCATTTTCTTCTCTTTTCTTTTTACCACTTTTTAAATATCATCTTTTCTTACTAGTTGTATAGGAAGATATGAGCTCAAATGTATTAAATTGCATTTATCTTTTTACTTAATGTTTAAAAAAAATTATAAATAATTCTATATATATATATGTAACCTTTCTCCGAAGGTATGATAATGTATAACTTAAAATTTAAACATAACATTGGGTTTTGAGTATTTGAATAGTATTTCTAATTTACTGAATCTTTCAATTTAAAATAATTGAATGATTATATATATATATATTAAAAATTCTATCATACGCAAAAACTATGTATTAGAATATAAATTTGCATTTAAAAATAATATACAATAAATAATTAAAGTATGATTTGAAAATAATTGATAATAACACATGAAATGTAACGACCCAAACCCGGCCCAAACGCTATGGCCGAATCTGGTCCGTTACAGTGAAAACATTTTTGAAGTTCCTTTTTGAAAACCAACTCAAAATTTTGAAAGCCTTCATTTATTTGAAGTTGCTAAAACCATACTTAGTTTTTAATTGAAAATTTAAAACAAGTCAAGTCATTATAAAATTACTAATGTACCTGATGGCCCGTTAAAAACGTTTGCGAGTTTAGTTTAGAAAACCCATTTCATCTCATTTCATAAAGAGATAATTTAAACAAATATTCGAGCGTAAAATAAAAATAAAAATAAAATAAAAATACTAGGAGGCCTTATTACATAAAAGAAAATAAAATTTAAATTCACAATCCCATAGTAAATAAATTGAAATTCAAGGTCCGTTAAAATTTAACTCCAACGGCATGGCCACCTCGAGTCACCCGGCGGCCCACATCCGCGATCTACTCGTTACTGAAAAATGTAAAGGAGAAGGTGAGTCACCAAGACTCGAGATGTAACCCCTTCCCCGGTTTTAAATATGTTCATACACATCATATAATGATTAACATGCAAAACATCATATATCCCAACCTAGCGACCATACACTCTGTCTACCCCGTTGTGGTACCAAACCTTTGGTGGTGCCAAACCACTTTGGTGACATATAGTCACGATGTGCTACCAAAGCACGGTGCCCGTGAGACACAAATCGGGTGATGGGGCCAACCCATCGTGTGATACCAAATCACCGCAGACGATCCCATATCTCAAGTGGGGCCAACCCACGGTGGTATTAACCACGGAGGATAAGTCGCTCATCGAGGTGCCAAACCTGCGGAGGTACCAAACCTCGTGACATATAGTCACGGTGTGTTACCAAAACACTGGTGTGCCGTCTACACGAATACACTTCCCCCTCCACTCATCAATCCTCACGAGATAAACATATATATGTTTCATGCCATCACAATCTTAAATTTCATGTGTCAATACATCATGCTTACCAAAAGCATCAAATAGCAAATTCATAATAACAGTACTTACGAGTCGCCACTTATACCGAGTTGGTATTAATTCCAATGCTACATAAATCAAAATGAGCATTCACAATATTAAGCACGATTAATATATCATATGGTGTGTATGTACACACTGTCACCACGATAGCCTTAGATCCACGAAGTTAATCAATCGGCCACACTCTAAGTCCCTGCCCCTATATTCGGCCAACTATCAAGGTTAGTATTATGGCCTATTCGGCCAAACAAATCTAGAGGGTCGGTTGTGATCCGATTCTTACCTTTGTGTTCGCTACAATCCACGGTACTCGAGATCCGCTTTACCAAATAATGGATCGGGATATTGTCAAGAACTTTTGGCTTTTAATCACTTAAGTAATACCCTATTGAAAATAAAACGAGCCCTCTACCAACACTTACCAAAGCCGAATGCCAGCGATTTCAGACTTAGACAGCTTGCTCACGATATCCCGAAGAACCTTATGAGAATTGATTTCAAAGGAGAACACAAGTTAGTCATACTTTTCATCCAAATGCCGAATTTTGGCTTCCCCTTCTTATCCAGAGTCGACAGAAAAGAAAATACAAGAGGAGGGTTCGGCCATCCCTTACCTTTATGATCGATAGAGAAATCCCGGAGTATCTATGCCACTGCACTATTCGGCCAAGAGGTTAAAAATAGTAAAAAGGAATTCGGCACTTCCAATGGGTATATTCGGCTATTGAAGAAATCAATGGAGGAGAAGGATGTTAAAATTTTCGGCAAAAAGGCGTGGATGCTTGGCTGTTAAAAGAAAAGAGGGATTGAGGGTGGAGGTTCGGCAAGAAGAAATATAGAAGACTAATTCGGCTAACAGGGTTTGAGAGAAAATAAAGAAAATTAGAAGGGAAAAGGGTTAGGTTTTTCGGCTAAGCAGAGATGGGAAAAAGAAAACAATGTGGTGGGTTGGGGTATTTATAAGCATTCGGCACCCCTCCCCCCTTGACTTGCCGTCCACACCACTCCTACCAAGGAGTTCAAATTCGGCCAACACCTAGAAATCCTCTTGACCACTCATTTCAAATAATTTGAATCCTTCCATAATAATCAAAATAATAATCTATTTAATCAACTAATATCCTTAATATTCAAATAATAAAATCCTTGATTATCCTTATAATATAATCCTTTTAAAAGCTCATATTTATCTCTAAATAATAATAAAAGAGTTTAATTTGAGGAAAAACTCCCCCCCTTGTGCCGTCCCATTAATGAGCAAAAAGAGGAAAATCCGCAACTCGAACCAAGGCTCCCCTTCCCCTTGATGTGGCGTCACATGCTAGCTCTTAAGTGGGATTCTTTTTGCCACTTTACCAAGGGCTTTTTAGTGTCAAATTATCCCCATTTATCCTTTTAACACCCTTCTCATAAGGCTCCCTACTTTTAAGTTAAAAACTGAATTTTTCCATTAAATCGAGCCAACTCAAAGCCTTAAATTAAGTTCCATTATTCCATAAATAATACCACAATAGTTCTTACAGGAAAAATAACTAAATTTCAAATAACCCCATTTTTGGGATGTTACAATTCTACCCCCCTTAAAATAAATTTCGTCCCCGAAATTACTTAACTAGAAAAGGTGGGGGTATTGTACGCCTCATTACATCCTCGGGTTCCCACGTAGCTTCCTCTGTACCATGGTTCCGCCATAGTACTTTCACCAAGGGCACTGACTTCTTACGTAGAACCTTCACATCTCGGTCCAAGATCTGAACTGGTTCCTCTTCAAAAGATAAATCTGGATTCACCTCGATCTCTGCCACTGGCACAACGTGCGATGGGTCCGACCGATACAAATCTCAAAGATTGATACGTGAAAGACATCATGGATGCAGTTCGATTCGGCGGTAGCTCGCCGGTAAGCTACCGGTCCTACTCGCTAATCACCGTATATGGCCCGATAAACCTTGGGCTTAGCTTCCTTTCCGTCCAAATCTTAACACCTTTTTCCAAGGCGACACTTTGAGAAAAACCTTGTCTCCCACAAAGATACTCCATCTCCTTGCGTTTTAAATCCGCATAGGATTTTTGCCTATCCGATGCTTCCTTAAGACGAGATCGAATTATTTTGACTTTATCCTCCGTCTCTGTCACCAACAACTGGACCCAAAATCATGCTGCTCACCTAGTTCAGTCCAACATGTCTGAGTACGACACTTCCTTCCATACTGATGCCTCATACGGAGCCATCCGGATACTTGCACAGTAAAGTGTTGTTATAGGCGAACTCGCTAACGGTAGAAATTCCTCCTAACTACCACTGAAATCCAAGACACAACCTCTTAACATATCCTCCAAAACTCAGATCACTCTTTCCGATTGTCCATCGATTGTGGATGGAAAGCGGTACTAAAATCCAATCGCGTGCCCATAGCTTGATGCAAGGCTTTCCAAAACCTTGACGTGAACACCGGGATCCCTATCCGAGATGATTGATGTTGGAACCCCATGCAATCTTACTATCTCTCGAGACGCATACTTTAGCTTAGCTAGCTTCTGAAGAGAGAAATCCATCCTCACCGGTATGAAGTGAGCCGACTTAGTTAACCGGTCTACTATTACCCAAACCGCGTCTTTCTTACTGGGCGTAAGGGGTAGCCCACTAACAAAATCCATAGTGATCCGTTCCCACTTCCATTGAGGAATCTTCACTGTGAAGCAACTCGACGGAGGCGATGTTCGACCTTGACTGGCGACAAGTCGGACACTTATCAACAAACTCTGTCACTTCACGTTTTAACCCGGGCCACCAAAACTGCTCTCTAAGATCCCTATACATCTTGCTTCCTCCCGGATGCATAGCGTAAGGGCTGCTATGTGCATCATGGAGAATCTTTTGCCTCAACTCCACATCCTTTGGCATACAAGCCCGCCCTTGAAAGCATAATACTCCATCCATAGACAGACTGTATCCTTCCAATCCACCATTCTGAACTTGTACCCTCTTAGCATTCAACCCTTCATCCACTAACTGTTTGTCCCTAACCTCCTCGATCCATGTCGGCTTAACTTGAAGTTCCGCTAAGAGACTTCCATCATCATATAGACTTAACCGAGCAAACATTGCTCTTAAGTCCGTCACAACCTTCCGGCTCAACGCGTCCGCTACTACGTTGGCCTTGCCCGGATGATACTCGATGGAACAATCATAGTCCTTCAAAAGTTCGATCCATCGACGCTGTCTCAAGTTTAGATCCTTCTGAGTCAAGAGATATCTCAAACTCTTGTGATCCGTGTAAACTATTGACTTCTCCCCATAAAGGTAGTGTCTCCATATTTTCAGAGCGAAGACAACTGCTGCTAGCTCTAAGTCGTGCGTTGGATAGTTCAGTTCATGTGGCCTTAACTGCCGTGATGCATAGGCTACTACCTTCCTCCTCAGATCAAAGACACATCCCAAACCAAAGTATGGGACGCATCACAATAGACGGTGAACAACTTCCCCGCCTCGTCGTTGCACCAAAATCGAGCTTAGCCAAAATTTTCCTTAGCTTATCGAAGCTTTCCCCGCCGCTTCTCCGACCATACAAATGGGACTCCTTTTCTTAGTAGCTTCGTCAGCGGTCTTTGCGATCGAGAGAAAACCCTTCCACAAACCTCCGATAGTACCCGCTAGACCGTAAAACTTCGGATCTCCGCCACCGACCTAGGCGGTTTCCAATCCAATACCGCTTCAATCTTACGAGGGTCTACTCTAATTCCTTCCGCCGATACTACATGTCCTAAGAAAGCTACTTCCCTTAGCCAAAATTCACACTTACTGAATTTGGCATATAATCGCTTCTCCCTTAGTACTTGCAACACCATTCGTAAATGCTTGTCATGCTCTTTCTCCGTCTTAGAATAGACTAGTATATCGTCTATGAACACTACGACGAATTGGTCTAAGTATTGCTGGAACACCCTATTCATCAAGTCCATAAACGCTGCCGGCGCGTTGGTCAACCCAAATGGCATCACCGTAAACTCGTAATGTCCATACCGAAGTTCGAATGCCGTCTTGTGAACATCAACCTCCTTTACCTTCAATTGATGGTAGCCCGACCTAAGGTCTATCTTTGAAAACACCGCGGCACCCTTCAGTTGGTCAAACAAGTCATCGATCCGAGGCAACGGATACTTGTTTTTGATCGTTAACTTGTTTAATCGACGGTAGTCGATGCACATCCGCATTGAACCGCCCTTCTTCTTGGACGAACAACACAAAGCGCTCCCACGGAGATATGCTTGGTCGAATGAACCCCTATCCAAGAGTTCCGAATTTGGGCCTTTAGCTCCACCAATTCCTTTGGTGCCATTCGGTATGGTGCTATAGACACAGTGTGCCGCTCGGGTAGCAAGTCAATATCGAATTCAACTTCCGATCTGGAGGCGGACACGGAAGTTCTCCGGAATACGTCAAGAAATTCCCAACCGTTCGAACCTCAACTCACGACTCTCCTTAGCTTCCAAAGCACGATCCTAACCAAATATGCCTCGCAACCTTTCTTGACCATCCTTTCGGCCTTCAAGGCCGACACACCACATGGATAGGTAATTCCTTCTATCACCTATCATAACCACTTCATCACCTCGATCGTCTTAAGCACCATGCGCTTTAGCGCGCAATCCAAATTCGCCGATACTTAACTAGCCACTCCATTCCAAGGATCAAATCGAACTCTCCGAAAGGTAGTTCCATCAGATCGGCTACAAATACGACCCCCTGGAGTTCTAGGGTACATCTCTATAAAGTTTGTCTACTACTACAGAGTGTCCTGGGGGCTTAGCACGCTCATCTTCCTAAGAGTAGTCTCGAGTCTCAGGTCCATAGTTCCTACCACACTACTAGCAATATACGAAAGTGCGTCGAACCACATCAATTAATGCAACATAAGGTAAACCAAATATTAGAAACGCACGGTTATGACGTCCGGTGCGTCTCTCCTCCTCGCGACGCCTCGCGCGTGATAGACTAAGCCAGCCGCCTAGCCTCTGTGTTACCCGAACCTCTCGCCTCGAGTTCCACGACCTCGGTTGAAACCATTGTTTCTCTGCCATTACCCGACCCTCTGTGGTGGTCCAACATTTTACGCCCCGAGCGCGATTCTCGACGACTCTTCTAGCCGATCTTAGTTTGCCTTTTGAGGCGGTCCCTTACCCGATGCTCCAAAGACCCACACTCAAAACAACCTTTGTTACTGCACCAACAACCTCCCAATGGGTTTTTCCACAATGCTGTAATCGAGTCGGCCTTTGATTAGTAAAGTGGGCTTTCCTTCCCGATTCGGCCTACCCCGCTGCCCGGCGGCTCGAGCATTAGTGCTACCCGATCCGGTGACCCAAATCCTTTTTTCGGTTATTCTTACTATAGTTTTGCCTACATGACCTCCTTAACCCTTCTTCGGCCACCTTGGCCTTTCTCCACAAGAGATGAGAACTCACGAACTGCTGCATGAGCAATTAGTAATCTCAGATCATCTCGAGCCCGTCCTCAAAGCGGACACGGCGCTCATGTTCGGTGGCTACGATTCCTCCGGCATACCTACTCGGCTTAAAAACTCGCCTCATACTCGGCCACCGACTTAGTTCCTTGCACTAGACCTAGGAAGGCTTTCCTTTGAGCATCCGTGTAACTAGTGCCCACATACTTCTTCTGAAAGGCCGTTTTAAAGTAGTCCCACGAGAGATCATCAGCCGCGGCTCCATCCCGGACTGTCAGCCACCACTGGTACGCTTCATCCTTTAGAAGCGACACCGCCCCTTTCAGCTTCTCCTCCTCGGTCAGTCGAGATCATCCATAACCCTTTCCGTAGATTCCAACCAATATTGCTGGCAAGATCGGGCGCACTCACGAGACACCACGGAATACCTCGGCCCCGTTAGACCGAATTCGCTCGGGAACAGACTTCCGAGCTCCTAAATTCCCACCAGCCCCGGCCACCATCTCCAAAACTGCAAAAAAACCATGCGACACGGCCTCACCTCACGGCCCGGTCCTCGTCTGCTCCTCCGTAAAGCAGGAGGTGGTGGTGGCGGTGGTACCTGTTTTTTCGAACCTTGACTGCCCCTGCCGGGTTCGGACACCATCATCCTACCCCTACTGCGTCCACGATGTCCACGTCCTCTAGAACTCATTCTATCTATCGCGCTTTTAACTGATTAAGAAAATTTTATGTGTTAGCATTTGTTTTCACTTTCTTATTCGCGAAGAAATTTTATGAAAGTAATTTAATTGTGGATTCTTTCGAGCAAACAAGGTTTCAGTCTTCTATCCTAGTTCACACAAAGAGTTCATGCATCCATTCCTTAATGCTTTCCATACCTATTCACTCTTCTGGACATTTACGCCCATTCCCAACCCCAAGGTATTTTTCGTCATTTTCCCTACTGTGGGTATTTTCGTAAATAAAGAAATTTTAAAACTTTAGTAGAGTAGATCATTTTGACATTCCCAAAACTGGAGGATATTTATAAAAATTTGTAAAATCGTAATCGTTTTGAAACCGGGGGTATTTTGGTAATTTTGTCAATCAGGGCAATTTTGTCATTTTGATAAATCGTGATATTTTCGATGGTTGTAAAACTTCGAGGTCCTTTTGAAAGTTTTCCTTTTCAAATAGTGATGTTGGTAAAGTTTTCCAAAGATCGTGGTCGTTTTGGTAATTTTCACAAATTAAAGGCGCGTTTCGTAATTTCCTAAAACCAAAATATTTCAAAGTGTTGATTTTCAAAACTAAGTTGTTGGATGTTTGGAAAGTAGTTGAAATTTTTGAGCAAAACCATTGAACTGATATTTTATGAGTCAGGGGCGTTTTAGTAATTTTACCCCTAAGGGCATTTTTGTAATTTTCCAAAAATTTGAGTTTTTCTAGAAAAACGTTGCAAATATGAGGTTTTTACGATTTGAAAGAGTTGTTGCAAGAGTTTTGAAAACATTTGAGTTGTTGTTGTTTCGTTCGTTTGAAAACATGGCTAATTCCTTTCGGGTTTTAGTCATTAGGTTTAGCCTATGACCGAGCCCTCTTGGTCGGGTGAACCAAAGCTACGCACTGAGCAGGATTCGAGTGAAGAGGAGGTGGGTCACGCGGACCGCTTAAATACCAAGCTCTCACCGAACCTTTCTGACATGCGCACGAGAGGTTGCCACACCACCGAGCCCTCTCGAGTTAGGGTGAGCAGAACCGGCTACGCACTGTAGGATACCGCGAAGAGGAGGTGAGTCACACTGATCGCTTAAATACCGAGGCTCTTAGGATCCAATCCTCGACATGCGTCACGGGGTTACCACACCCTAGCTCACTTGGCTAAGTCATAGATTGGTTTAGTTCTTTAATGTCTTATGTTTGGTTCATGTGTTTGAGTAATCTAATCCTGGGTTCAAGTCCTATAAGTCTATCTACGTTCCATACTTCCTACCCTTCTACTGAATATAATTCACCAAGAGGTTGAAGTACTTACAGGCGGATCGGTGTTGGAGACTCTCGGGCCATCTTTGTTCAAAATCCAAAAATTATTTCATAAGGCCTTTTAAAACATTTTTGGGGCTTGGGGGCCCCACAACCGAGCTTTGAGCTGGCTCGATACCAATTTTGTAACGACCCAAACCCGCCCCAAACGCTATGGCCGAATCTGGTCCGTTCTGGTGAAAATATTTTTGAAGTTCCTTTTGAAAACCAACTCAAAATTTTGAAAGCCTTCATTTATTTGAAGTTGCTAAAACCATACTTAGTTTTTAATTGAAAATTTAAAACAAGTCAAGTCATTATAAAATTACTAATGTACTGATGGCCCGTTAAAAACGCTTTTGCGAGTTTAGTTTAGAAAACCCATTTCATCTCATTTCATAAAGAGATAATTTAAACAAATATTCGAGCGTAAAATAAAAATAAAAATAAAATAAAAATACTAGGAGGCCTTATTACATAAAAGAAAATAAAATTTAAATTCACAATCCCATAGTAAATAAATTGAAATTCAAGGTCCGTTAAAATTTAACTCCAACGGCATGGCCACCTCGAGTCAGCCCGGCTCCACATCCGCGATCTACTCGTTACCTGAAAAATGTAAAGGAGAAGGTGAGTCACCAAGACTCGTGATGTAACCCTTCCCGGTTTTAAATATGTTCATACACATCATATAATGATTAACATGCAAAACATCATATATCCCAACCTAGCTGACCATACACCTCTGTCTACCCGTTGTGGTACCAAACCACCGGTGGTGCCAAACCACTGGTGACATATAGTCACGATGTGCTACCAAAGCACTGGTGCCCGTAGACACAAATCGGGTGATGGGGCCAACCCATCGTGTGATACCAAATCACTGGCAGACGATCCCATATCTCAAGTGGGGCCAACCCACGGTGGTATTAACCACAGGATAAGTCGCCATCGAGGTGCCAAACCCTCGGAGGTACCAAACCCTCGGTGACATATAGTCACGGTGTGTTACCAAAACATTGGTGCCCGTCAAACACGAAATACACTCCCCCTCCACTCATCAATCCATCACGGATAAACATATATATGTTTCATGCCATCACAATCTTAAATTTCATGTGTCAATACATCATGCTTACCAAAAGCATCAAATAGCAAATTCATAATAATGTACTTACTCGAGTCGCCACTTATACCGAAGTTGGTATTAATTCCAATGCTACATAAATCAAAATGAGCATTCACAATATTAAGCACAGTTAATATATCATATGGTGTGTATGTACACACCTGTCACCACGATAGCCTTAGATCCTGAAGTTAATCAATCGGCCACACTCTAAGTCCTTGCCCCTATATTCGGCCAACTATCAAGGTTAGTATTATGGCCTATTCGCCAAACAAATCTAGAGAGGGTCGGTTGTGATCCCGGATTCTTACCTTTGTGTTCGCTACAATCCACGGTACTCAGATCTGCTTTACCAAATAATGGATCAGGGATATTGTCAGTAACTTTTGGCTTTTAATCACTTAAGTAATACCCTATTGAAAATAAAACGAGCCTCTACCAACACTTACCAAAGCCGAATGCCAAATGATTTGGACTTAGACGGCTTGCTCACGATATCCCGAAGAACCTTATGAGAATTGATTTCAAAGGAGAACACAAGTTAGTCATACTTTTCATCCAAATGCCGAATTTTGGCTTCCCCCTTCTTATCCAGAGTCATGTAAAAGAAAATACAAGAGGAGGGTTCGGCCATCCCTTACCTTTATGATCGATAGAGAAATCCCTGAGTATCTATGCCACTCGCACTATTCTGGCCAAGAGGTTAAAAATAGTAAAAAGGAATTCGGCACTTCCAATGGGTATATTCGGCTATTGAAGAAATCAATGGAGGAGAAGGATGTTAAAATTTTTAGGCAAAAAGGCGTGGATGCTTGGTGTTAAAAGAAAAGAGGGATTGAGGGTGGAGGTTCTGGCAAGAAGAAATATAGAAGACTAATTCGGCTAATGAGGTTTGAGAGAAAATAAAGAAAATTAGAAGGGAAAAGGGTTAGTTTTTTTCACTAGCAGAGATGGGAAAAAGAAAACAAGGTGGTGGGTTGGGGTATTTATAAGCATTGGCACCCCTCCCCTTGACTTGCCGTCCACACCACTCCTACCAAGGAGTTCAAATTCGGCCAACACCTAGAAATCCTCTTGACCACTCATTTCAAATAATTTGAATCCTTCCATAATAATCAAAATAATAATCTATTTAATCAACTAATATCCTTAATATTCAAATAATAAAATCCTTGATTATCCTTATAATATAATCCTTTTAAAAGCTCATATTTATCTCTAAATAATAATAAAAGAGTTTAATTTGAGGAAAAACTCCCCCCCTTGTGCCGTCCCATTAATGAGCAAAAAGAGGAAAATCCGCGACTCGAACCAAGGCTCCCCTTCCCCTTGATGTGGCGTCACATGCTAGCTCTTAAGTGGGATTCTTTTTGCCACTTTACCAAGGGCTTTTTAGTGTCAAATTATCCCCATTTATCCTTTTAACACCCTTCTGTTAAGGCTCCCTACTTTTTAAGTTAAAAACTGAATTTTTCCATTAAATCGAGCCAACTCAAAGCCTTAAATTAAGTTCCATTATTCCATAAATAATACCACAATAGTTCTTACAGGAAAAATAACTAAATTTCAAATAACCCCATTTTTGGGATGTTACATGAAATATGTTCAATGTTAAAAAAAAAAAAAAGATTAAATTGTAAGTAAAACGATTTTAAACATATAAATACATCACAGTGTTGTCGTGATATTGTTATCAATTCTAAGTTGATGTCGAGTTAATTTCTAACACCATCTTAACAAAAAATTAAAATTAAAATATATAAAATACATCAAAATAAAATTTTGGTTGAGTAATCAATTTAAGGTTTTACCAATTCAATTAGTATGAGTTCAAATTTCACAATATGCATATTTTTATTTTTATTGATTTTTGTTAAAATAAAAAGGCTAAAGTGTATTTTGATAGTTTCCCTCAACGAATTGGTACCCGGTTGACTCATGACATCTACCCAATTAGGAGCTTAAATAATAGTATAGATATAATGATAATAAATTATATAATTAAAATAAAATTATATAAAACATAATAAAATGATACTTTAGTTCAACGATAAATATATTTTTGTCCAATGCAATTGTAGTGGCGATATACATATTTTTATTTTTATTAGGTTTTTTTTATAGATAATTCTATTAAGGAAGTTTACTTTCTGACAATGGAAAACTACAACAAATTCATTTGGTCTATTGCTAAAAGTTGTTGCCTCAGAAAATAAATAAAAAGGTACGTAGATGTGTTATGTATGTTCTTTCATAGAGGATGTTTTTCATTCTTTTAACAATGGTTGCGGCTGCTTTCACATCATTTCATGTTTAGTTGTTTTCTTGCCTGGCTTTGACTTCCATGGCAAAGGCTGAAGAATTCATTTACAATAGAGGCTTCCTTGATGCTAATATGCAACTTGATGGGAGTGCCAACATCTGCTCCAATGGTCTATTGCATCTCACCAACACTTCAAGACTGATAAACGGTTGTGCTTTCTACCCATCTCCAATAAATTTTAACAATCATTCAAGTTCAGCTGAATCTCTTTCCTTCTCATCGAATTTCGTCATTACCATCGTTCCTAGATTGAAAGGCTTGAATGGCCATGGCATTGCCTTTGTCATCTCACACTCTATAGATTTCAGCCATGCTACCGCAATCCAATATCTAGGACTCGTTAATGAATCAACCAGTGTCCATTCTCCAAATATGTGTTTTGCTGTTGAGTTTGATACTATCTTCAGTCTTGACATAGAAGATATAGATATCAACCATGTAGGAATCGATCTGAACGGTGTGAAATCGAACCAATCCGTTGCCTCGGCTTATTTTTTCAATGAAGAAAGGAAGAATATAAGCTTGGAGCTCAATAGTGGACATTTAATTCATGTTTGGATAGACTACAGTGATGAAGAACAACTACTTACTGTAACCTTGGCACCAGAGGAAAGGTTGAAACCCGACCAGCCTCTCTTGTCAACATCAATCAATCTCTCTTGTATTCTAATGGATACCATGCATATTGGTTTCTCTGTTACAATAGGTTCAATTAGAAGTAGTAGCCATTATATTCTGGGATAGAGCTTCAACACAAGTGGAAAAGCTTAAAGCCTTGTGGTATCTGAGCTTCCACTTCCTTATTCCAATAAACAAATTGTAGTAAAGAAAGTATGCCATGAATCAAATTAAGGGATGAAGGAGTTTGTTTCAGAGATTGTTAGTATGGAAAGGCTAACACATAAGAATTTGGTACGGCTTCGTGGGTACTACATGCGTAAAAAAGAACTCCTTTTGGTCTATGATTATATGGAAAATGGAAGCCCTGATAGATTCCTTTTTGACCATGACAAAACGAGCCTTAATTGGTTTCAAAGGTTTCAAATCATCAAAGGGGTGGCATCTACTCTTTTTTAATCTCCATGAAGAATGGGAACAAGTGGTTCTTCATCAAGACATCAAATGTAACACCCCCAAACCCGGCCCACGAGCCTTGACCGGATCAGGTTATGTCACTGCGGAAAGACGGTTGAAAATCTTTTTGACTGGGAATAATCATGAAAGTTTGTTAACTTTTGAAAACCATGTCCATTTAAAGTAATATGAAAAACCTTAGTGTTATAAAATTGTCTGAATTTAAACTTTATTAAATACTATTTTGAATAAGCAGGTTGCTAAGATAAAATCATCTTCACATAGTGGTTCAGTTTAATCAAGCCATAATTAGAATAATACCAAAATAATAGTAAGGCCCTTATTACAACCCATACTTAATACAAAATACTCAATATTAAAAATGCTTAAAATAATCCAAATATCTTCTTCTGCATGGGCCACCTTGTGTCCTCTCCGAACCCGGTCCATCTTTACGCATCACCTGAAAATGTTAAAGGAAAAAGGTGAGTCACCAAGACTCAGTGTGTAGCCCTTTTTCCCGGTTTAGTAAAACATCATACACCAATCATAAACAGGTTTAACATGCACAAGCTACGATATGCACCCAGCCTAGCCTTCCAAACACCTTTCTCTACCCCGTGTGGTGCCAAACCACTGGTGACTTAAAGTCACAATATCCGTCAATACTTGTGGTGCCAAACCACTGGTGTCCCAAAGACACAAATGTGATACCAAATCACTGGTGACCGAAGTCACGAATCAAGTGATGGGGCCAACCCATCGTGTGATACCAAATCACCGGCGTCAATCCCATAATGTAAAGCGTGGGGCCAACCCCACTGTGGTGGTGCTAAGCCACTGGGACGAGACGCTATGAGGTGCCAAACCTCCGGAGGTGCCAAAACCTCTCCGTGACCGTAGTCACAATGTGGTACCAAACCACCGGTGTCCGTCGACACGAATATCACTTCCCCTCCTCTCATATCACCCATCATCATACCAACTCATGTATAGTATTCAAATCATGCAAACATGTTTAACGTTGCATCTTATAGCACATACATCATAAATCATGACATCATGTATCAATAACAAGACTCATAATGAAACGGACTTACTCGAATCGTGCACATACCCCATAGGGTATCATGTCACTCAACCATACTTGTTTCGGTTTTACCAATCAATCAGTTTATCAAACATATACAAAGCAAGAAGTGTGTTAGTTTACACACGGTTCCTAATCGACTATCAAATCCAGTAGATCAAGATCTAACGCACTAGATCCCCCCTCCTTAACACTTTTCGAGCACTAGCCACAACCCGAGATATGCGAGATCAAGCCTTCCCCACAATCGGCCGAACTAAACAACATAATCATGCTAATCAACCTCACAAGGGTATAACCGTAATTTTACCTACTAAGGGTATTTTCGTAATTTACCCATCAAGGGTATTTTTCGTAAATTCACACTTGTAATGGCCTTCTTGAAGGCCTAATGTCGCCACCAGCTAGCGACTCGGCTACCATTTCCGGTCGTGCCAGGACGATTGGGCCTAAAACTCGATTTCGCCCATCCGCCCCACATGCTCGTGTGGCCCACCTAGCACAAATCTAGCCACGTATATAAGTTCCACCTAGTCTAGTTCAACAAATACTAACCAATCATACAATTTACTCATATGGGCCCATGGGCCCATCGGGCCCACTTCGGCCCATCGAGCCCCAGCACCCAACCCACAATAATACTACCGATGGCCTCAACTATCGCGTCGAAGCGCGCACACGTGCGCTGCATGCTTGTGTGGCTACTAATGCCATGTAAGCGGCATTTCGGCATTTTGTCGCTTCTACAACTAGAGTAGAGAGTTACACACACCGATAGGACTGGGCTAATCAGCGCTCCGACCACTCTTGTGCCCAAACGCCGCCCAAGATGTGTTTACTCTCCTTCTAGGATGCTCCTTATATAGCTAGCTCTTCACCTTCATTCTTTGTGTCTTTCCAGATGTGGGATCCCTTCCTCGAGAGAGTTTAAATTCAACTAAAACTCTTGCCAGTCAATCTGCAAAATAAATACTCCCTTGCTTTTCATGAGATTCGAACCTGTGCTCCCTTTGCAACATAATCCATCTTGCTAGCCACTTTACCACAAGCTCCACTTGTGTCTTAGACCATGCGCAACTAAATATAAACTATGGGCCAAATTCTAAGGTCCAAGCAAAAAGAAACCAAAATGCAAAAGCCAAGACTTGAACCTTGGACCTCCTTCCTTCTTTGTGGCGTCACTCCCTTGTCTCTTATGTGGCGTCACTTTGCCACTACACCACACACTCCACTTGTGTCATTTTCCTCCATATTTTATTCTTAAGGCCTATCTCCGCCAACTTCTAGGGTTTTTTCACCTAAAACCAAAATTTCCCCAAAGCCAATATTTGATCCCGGAACTTCATAGAAGCCCTCTAACCTTCCAAAATCACTTATCCAATAGGTCTAACTTACATTTAAGCCGATCTCTTGTTCTCCAAAAATTTAAACGCTACTATGCCTAAGGCCCATTGGGCTCGATTCTCCTAGGCCCAATTTTGGGATGTTACATCAAAACTAGCAACATTCTTTTAGATTCCAATCTAAATGGACGGCTTGGATATTTTTGTCTTACCAGATTATACAATTGTGACGGTGATCCTCAAATAAATGGCCTCATAGGAACTTTAGGATATTTGGATCCTGAACTTATCCGGACTAGAAGGGCTACTAAAACTGCAGATGTGTTTGTTTTCGGGACTTTTCTGCTAGAGATGGCTTGTGGGAGGAAGCCATTAGGTCCTAATGCACTATCCGAAGAGATTTTTCTAGTTGATTTAGTGAATAGATGCTGGAAAAAAGATGCCGTTGTTAATGCTATGGATCCAAGATTACAGGGGAATTACGTGGTGGAGGAGATAAAGAAAGTTGTGAAACTAAGCCTGCTTTATTCCCACCCCAAACCAGATTTGTGTTAGAGTCAGTTAGTCTGTACTAACTAATTTTGTTATAGCAGTTTCTACTATATTATTATGTATAAATACTCTACCTCTGCACTCATTGAAGCAAACAAATATTAATCAAGATTGTTTTCAGTTTAATTGTATTTCTATAGTTCCTTTCATGGTATCAGTCACATTCCTTGGGTATTTTTCACTGTGATTGATATATATGTCTTCGCCTGCTACATTCGCTAACAATGCAATGATCCCCATGGTCTTTTGCTCATATTCTCAGTCCTAGTGTTGTTGTTCAGATGGGGAGAGGTCTTCTCATGTCGTTCAGACGTTCCCTCGCCATGACACTATCAAGCTCGATAAGGATAACTTTGTTTAATGGCAACATCAATTGAAATTAATCATTGACAATTGTGATCTTACCGATTATGTTAACGGTACTCTACAGATTCTGCCTCGATTTATCCCGGGTCAAGAAGGGAAGTTAATCCCAAACTCTGATTTTGTTATTTTTCATCAATAAGATAAACTTCTTGCATCCTGGATTTTATCCATTGTTAGTGGGTCTCTCTTGTCCTGATTTACAGTTGTAAATACTGCCCGCGAAGTATAGAATACGTCCTTTCGCTTGTTCGCCTCAGCCTTTGGAGCCAAAGTTTCCAGGTTGAAACACGAGCTTCATTCCATCAAGAAAGGTCATTTGAAAATTAAAGAGTATGTCACAAACATCAAGAATACATGTGCTCTTCTTGGTACGTCCAGTCATCCAATCTTCAATGCTGATAGGTCGAAATTGTTCTTGTGGGTCTTTCAACGGATTTCGACTCGGTTCTGACTATGGTTTTATTCTCCATCTGAGTCTTTGTCTTTAGAACGTCTTGTTGATATACTGATGGAATGTGAAAATCGACAACGACATTTTGTATCGAATGTTTCTCCTCAATACCATATGGTTCATCATTCACGAGGTTCTGAGGTAGAGTCAGCTTTTTTGGTGACTTTTGTGTCTAACTCACGGGTAGTAGGTTTTTTTCTTGTGGTGATTACGGGTCATATCATGGCTATGGATGGCACAATCGTGGTTGACCTCAATGTCAGATTTTTGGGAGAATCAACCACATTGATCAGAGATGCTATTATTGTTTTGATCGCTCCGTTGATGGTCCTCCAAGGTCATCGATCGGTCATTTGGTACCGACGCTTGGGTTTTCATCTTCATCCTCTACCTTTCTTTTGTCATCTCAATTTTGGCTTGTTGATAGAGTTTCAATTGAAAAATCTAACTTTGCTTCCTCTTATGGTGGGTCGAACTATTGTGGGCCTTGATTTGCAGTACATCCAACTGTTGCTCACTTGGGTCAGTCTGCTAGTGGGTTACGATTTGTTGGGCATCATCCTATTGGTACTGTTGGTTTTGGGATGTTGCATCTGGGCTTACAAGGGCCTGTTGTTCATCATGTTGCTGGACCTGTTTATTGGGCCACATCTCCTACTGTTGAGTCTGTTTCTGAGACGCATTTTCATAAAGTTTCTAGGCCCGTTTTGCATGCTAAAAATACTGTTGAGCCATATGTTCCAATGCCGGTTAACTCTGTTGACCTACCCGTTTGGTATCCGAATTCGAGCGCTACAAATCATGTGTGCCAAGACGCATCTACGTTACAAAAATCCACTAAATATTCAGGTAGTCTTCCTTTGCTCATGGGGGATGTTACGTGTACTTCTGTTGAACGTTTGTAGAATTGTACTATTTCTTCTACTCATAAATTGTTGCATTTAAATAATGTCTTACATGTCCTTACCATTCGGAAAAACTTACTCTTGGTCTCACAGTTTGCTTGTAATAATAATGTTTATTTCGAATTTCACCCTTTCCACTGTCTTGTTAAGGATGTTCGGACTCAGGAGATCCTGTTACAGGGCCACATGCATGAAGGGTTGTACCGATTTTCTCCCGTTGGTGTCAGTTCTATTCTCGATCATGAGTTGAGCACAAATTCCTCTTTACCTTTTAAAACTGGGTTGTTTGAACTCTGACATCGTAGGATTAGACATCCATCTTCGAAAGTTGTTCATTTCGTTTTAATGACATGTAATATTTCTGTTGATCAAAATAAATTTTTGCGTGTATGTACGGCCTGTCAACAAGGAAAGTCTCGAAAATTGTCTTTTTTAGCTACAACTGCAATATATCATAATCCTTTTGATTTGGTAGTCTCAAATTTATGGGGACCTGCTGCTATTAATTGTGGCACCAGTAGGTATTGTGTTTCGTTTATTGATTTTTTAATAGATTTACCTGGATATTTCTTATTCAATGCAAATCTTAGGCCATTGGCTGTTTTATTTAGTTTTAGAAAATGGTTAAGACACAGTTTTGGAAAGATATCAAATAGTTTCAGAGTGACTGGGTGGAGAGTTTCACTTATTCACATCTTTGTTAGCTCAACATGGTATTTTGCATCGGCTAACATGCCCTCACACCTCCGAACAAAATGGAATTGTAGAACGCAAACATCACCATGTTGTTGAAGTTGGCCTCACTCTGCTTGCTCAAGCCTAATTGCCTATGAAATATTGGGGCTATGCTTTCTCGTGTATGGTTCATTTAATCAATTGATTGCCCACACCTGTTCTTCAACACCAGTCCCCATATTTGGTTCTGTATAGTACTCATCCATTGTATAACCATCTTCGTGTGTTTGGATACTGTTGTTCCCCATATCTTCGTCCTTTCAATTGATACAAGTTGGAATTTCGGTCGCACCTATGTACTTTACTTAGTTACAGCTCATAACATAAAGGTTATCAATGCCTTGCTTCTGATGGATGAATTTTTGTGTCTCAACATGTGATTTTTTATGAGGATCGATTTTTGTTTTCTAAACTGAGTCCATCACTTTTTTCGGCATCCGACCGAGTCACCACTTTTCTTCCTCTTGTGCAGCCAAATTTGCAATCTTCAATGCCATTGAGTCCAACTACGTCAGGTCATACATCCGTTTCTAGTCCTGTTTGAGATTCTGACTCCTACCTTCGCGCTGATGTTGGTTCTTGCCTGAGTCCTGACATTACTCCTTTTCCCACACCGGTTGTTCCTGCTTCTTTCATGGATCCTCCCTCTTAGCCTTGTAATACTCATGTGATGGTCACTCGCTTGAAGGCCAGTATTTTAAGCCGAAAGTGCTCATGGTTGAGGCTTTTAAACGTGAACCACGCACGATTGATGAGGATTTTTCTAGTAAAGAGTGGATGATGGCGACCCAGGATGAGTATAATGCGCTCATTCGAAATCATATTTGGATTTTGGTTCCCATACCTCCGGTTCGAAAGAAAATTGGTTACAAATGGCTATTTAAGGTAAAAAGGAATCCCAATGGTACTGTGCCTCGTCGAAAAGGACAGTTGGTCGCAAAAGAGTGCTCTCAAGTTATAGGATGTGATTTCCGTGAAACGTTTAGTCTTGTTGTTAAACTAGCAACAATTCACACTATTTTGTCGATTGTAATTGATAAATAATGGTCCTTACGTCATGTTGATGTGAATAATGCCTTTCTTAAGAGTGATCTCACTAAAGAATGTGTATATGCAGCAACCTCCCGGGTTTGTTCAAAGTAGTACGGATGGACAACCTCTTGTTTGTCGATTGATCAAAGTTTTGTATGGACTCTGGCAAGCTCCAAAGGCTTGTTTTGATAAACTGAAGATTTTTCTATTGTCTCTTGGTTTTCTTCTTTCTAAATTTGATGCATCTCTCTTCATTCGTATCACTGATGCTTTTCGTATGTATGTTTTAGTATATGTTGATGGCATTATTATTACAGAGGATTCTACTATCGAGATTGATAAGTTTGTTCATCGCCTTCACACTAAATTTTCACTCAAAGGCATTGGGGAGCTTTATTATTTTTTGGGTGTTGAAGTAGCTCACTCGTCTAATGATGCTCTTCATTTATGCCAGCATAAGTACATCCTTGATCTTCTTAATCGATGCCATATGCTTCAGGCTAAATATGTTCCTACACCCATGATCAGTTCACCTCCTTTGTGTAAACATGTGGGAAGTCTGCTTAGTGGTCCTCGAGAGTATTGTAGTATTGTTGGTGCCTTACAATATGTTGTTTTCACTCAACCTGATTGTCGTAACCATTTTTGACAAAACGGGAATCGACTTGGCATTTTGAAAATAAAAAACAGGAGTCGCCACAGATCTTTTATTAGGTGTGATCGGATCACCTTTGTTTTAATAAAACATTTTGATTTGCTAAAACAATGTTTTTGGTCTACGAAAATTTGAGAAAATAGGTTCGGGAGTCGGTTACGTGCGAGGAAGGGTTAGCACCCTCGTCACGCCCACAATTGGTACCAAATTGATTGATTAATGTCCCCATGTCGAAAGTTTGAAAATTTTAAAAGAATTTAAAAAATGGGTCTCTTTTGAAAACATTTGAATTTTCTCGAGTTGAATATTAAGATTTTCTCGCTCCGAAGGAATAAAATACCACATCCAGTACATTAGGACACGATAATTTGAGTCCCCGACTTCAAGATTATCTCATAATTCCCGAGTCTCACGTGTTAAAAAATATCAAAAGGATATTCAAATATTTAGCCAAACGAAAGAACCGAAACCCAACACATAGGGCACGACTTCTCGAGTTTCCAAACTAGAACATTGCCTTATTTTAAAAAAAAATTTGCTTTTGGGTAAAATTGATAAACATATTTGAAAATTATACATGTTTGGTAATTTATATTCTAAAGAAACCTTATTATGCTCGGTGAATAATGGTAATGTAACGCGAGTTTAGTATAATATTTGTAATGCGTGACATTGGTATCGTTGATCTAAAATATTACATGCATAGATAATAATAAAGATGGTGGAACAATAACATAAACAATAATAATGAAAATGATAATGCCAAAGATATGAAAATACGAATAGATAAATCATGGCACATACAATGGTAATGCTCACATCATATACACTACTAAAATATTAACATAAATAATAGAAGAATAATGAAATAAATATCATAAACAACAATCCAAAGTGGATAAATAAAGTAAAATGGTATCAAGTTAATTAAAATGAAACAAATAAAATGCACACAGTTCTGAAGTGGAACAACGAGCATAAAATAAATAAAGTACAAAGAAGTCTCAAAAGTGCGCAAATGATTAAAAGATAGTATATTTATAAAAATAAATAAATAAATTTAAAATAGATAATATATACGTATAGATATTGGTAGAAGATAGATATATACATTGTTAAAAGCCTAAAACGAACAAATATAAAACACTTTGGCACACAAAGGGGTTGAAAATAATAGCATGTACAAAACTAAAACAGTTTAATAAAAGCAATAAAACTTAAGGTAAATAATAGTAATGATACAAATAAAAATAAGTAAATAAATAAATAAATGAATAATCCCCCCCCCAAACAGATAGAGGACCAGTTTTGAAAAACGGACTGTCATTTAAGGAGTAAACCCGAAATAAGGAAAAGCTGGTTTAGGACAAAAATGAAACGCACTGAAACTAACGGGGACCAGATGGAAAAAATTCCCAATACTCGTGCGCAACGCTTCAACTGACATGGGCGCGGACTAAATTAAAGCGTAATAAAAATAACAGGGCGCAATTGCAAAAGAGAAAACATGAAATGGGATTTGATTAAATAACACCGCAGAAAAAAGGACCAATCGCGTAGTTACCACCTTTAAAGGATATGCGCAGAAACCCTATGCATTAAACTACGCCGTTTTGTTCATTATCCCTTACCTAATTAGCCTCAAACTTAAACAGGTTTCCTTTTCTTCCTAAATCGAACCCTAATCCCTCTCTTCTATTTCTTTCTCAGTCGCAACCAGCCCCGATCCCTCAGCCAAATCTAAGAGGAGATCCAGCCACTGAAATGCCATGGTAGGCGGCAAGTGGTGGTGAATGAAGATCCTATCTGTTTAGGGTCTTCGTCTACCCCGATTGCGACGGAGAGAGCGAAGACCCAATCGTCTCGAGGTAATCCTCTTTCTTTTATTCCGTATATATATATACTTAAAGCGACGAAACAGAAGCCTAAATCGGAGAGAAGAAAAGATGAAAATGGCCTTTTAATCCTTTTTGATTTTTTGTTTATACAGATTCGATAATGGCGAGAGTAAGAACAAGTAAAACGACCGAAAACGACAATGGAAAGTGAAATGAAATCAACCTTTAATGCTTTTTTTTTATTGATTTCTGATAATGCGTAAGAGCCGAAGAGTCGATCTTAAATGTTTTTTGATTTCTGATTGTTTTGTTTTTGAAGTGTTTTCCTTTCGATCTCTGACTATGCCGAAAAAACCCCTTGTACAGTGGTTTCATTTCGGTTTTTATAACCGATTTTACAATTTTGATTCCTGTCGTTTTTCTTTTTTATTCTTCTCGTTTTCTCTGTCGTTTGTCGTCTTTCTCTGTCTGCAGGGTATGGGCAAAAGGAGGTAGTGACCAATGCCAAACCAGAGGCGCATGGTGGACGGTGGCCAAGACAGTGGAGTCAGAGGCATGTGAAGGGTCGACGCCTGAGGACTGCTGCTGCTGCTACTGTTTCATCTTCTTTGTGGTGGGCTGACGAGTTGGGTTAGGTTCTTTGGGCTTCAATGGTTTAGCAATTGGGCTCCGGGTTTGGGTTTTAGGGGTTTGTAATTGGGCTTCGTTGGTTATGTATTTGGACTGTAATTGGACTTTTAATGGCTTTTGTTTTAGTTGTATTTTATTTTGTTTTGTTTTTGGGCCTTTTATATTGGTATTGGGCTCGGTTGCTTCTGACGGGTCCGGGCCAAAATTGGTTATTACACTGACATTGCGTATGCTATAAATAATATATGTCAATTTATACATGCTCCGACTGATGTCCATTTAGTAGCCATAAAACATATCTTGCATTACCTTTGTGCCACTATTGATTATAGGTTGCTTATACGACGAGAGGTTGTCTTTAGTTGGATATGTCGATGCAAATTGGGGACTACATTTTGATGATTGCCGTTCCACTACGGGTTACTGTATGTATTTTGGTGACAATCTTGTCTCTTGGTGCTTTAAGAAACAATAAGTTATTTTCTGGTCCACTGTTGAAGCTGAGTACAGGGGAATAGTTGTTGCTGCTGCTGATGTTACGTGGTTGGAGTCTCTATTACGAGAACTTCAGTGTGAGTCTGTTGATCCACCAACCATCTGGTGTGATAATTAGAGTTCCGTTGCGGTTGCATCCAATCCAGTCCTTCATTCCAAATTTAAACATGTTGAGCTCGACTTGTTCTTTGTTCGTGAGAAAGTTGCTGAAGGTTCTCTTATTGTTGGTGAGGTTCCAGCGTGTGATTAGATTTTCGACATTCTCACCAAACCTTTGTCTGCCTCTCACTTTTGTCTTCATCGATAACTTCTTCGAGTCTCACCTTTAGGGTAGTAGGGTGAATACTAGAGTCAGTTAGTTTGTACTAACTAATTTGTTATAGCAGTTTCTACTATATGATTGTGTATAAACATTCTACTTTTATACTTATTGAAGCAAGCAAATATTAATCAAGATTGTTTTCTGTAAAAAATATAACGTCGGTAATGACAATATATAGCAAAGAAAAGAGAAATAAAAATTAAACAACACACATATTTTACGTGGAAACCTTTTCGGGAAAAAACCACGGGCAGAGAAGAAGAAAATTCACTATGTCAAATTCAAATCCATTTACAAGAGGAATAGACTGTTTATTTATAGACTTATAAAGCCATATTCTAATAGGAGTGTAGTAAGATTGAAACTCCTTATTCTAATCAATATCAAATAGATGAAGTTTAAAAGGTTTAAAAAACCTTATTTAAAATAAAATAAAAGAAGTGTAGTTCTATAGGGATTTTTCTTTTATTTCATTTTACCATTGTATTTTATTTAAATAAGGATTTGGGTCACTTAATTCTAACAATCTCCATCTTGGCACGAATTCTCAATGAACAAGTTCTTCATTGCGAACTCTCAACGAACAAGTTCTTCACCTTTTCTATAAAACCCCTTAAGGGTTTAACATCAACAATGAACACCAACCAAATCTAAGCAATGCTCAAACTTGGTTATAGGAAGTGACTTAGTCATCATATCTGCAAGATTTTCGTGAGTACTAATTTTGCTCACAACAATATCACTACGAGCAATAATATTACGAACAAAATGATACCAAACATCAATATGTTTTGTTCTCTCATGAAACATTTGATCTTTTGTAAGGAAGATGACACTCTGACTGTCACAAAATACTGTGTTGATTTGAAGGTCTTCATTGAGCTCACTAAAGAGTCCCTTCAACCAAATAGCTTCTTTACAAGCCTCAATAATCGCCATGTACTTAGCTTCAGTGGTAGACAAAGCGACTGTAGTTTGCAAAGTAGCTTTCCAATTGATTGCACAACCTCCAGTTGTAAAGACATAACCAGTGAGAAATCTTCTTCTATCAAGGTGTCCAGCAAAATCAGCATCAACATACCTAATGACTCCATCTCTAGTTCTTCCAAACTGTAAGCAAACATCAGTAGTACCTCGTAAGTATCTTAAAATCCACTGAACTGCTTTCTAATGTTCTTTATCGGGATTCGCCATGTATCTGCTAACTGCACTGACTGCATATGATAAATCTAGACGTGAACAAACCATAGCATACATGAGAGATCCCACTGCATAAAGTATGGAACATGTGACATTTACTCAATCTCATCATCTGATTGTGGAGACAAAGCCGATGAAAGTCTGAAATGGAATTTGCTAAAGGAGTACTAATGAGCTTAGCACTCTGCATATTGAACCTGCAAAGAACTTTCTCAATGTACCCCTTCTGACTTAGGTACAATTTATTTGGTTTTCTATCTCTGAGAATCTCCATACCAAGTATCTTCTTTGCTGGTCCCAAATTTTTCATATCAAATTCTTCATTTAGTTGGGCTTTGGCCTTTCTTATCTCTCCTTTATCTTTTGCTGCTATCAACATGTCATCAACATAAAGAAGTAAATACATAAAAGAACCATCATTGTTTTTCTTAAAGTAAACACAGCTGTCAAAGCTACTTCTTTTAAAATCATGAGAAGTCATAAAAGAATCAGACCTCTTGTACCCTTTGTCTTGGTATTGTTTCAAACCAGTAAAGGGACTTTTTGACAAGCAAACATAGTCCTCTTTTTACGAGAGATCAAAACCCTCTGGTTGTTACATGTAAATATCTTCCTCAAGTTTTCCATGCAAAAATGCAGTTTTTACATCTAACTGCTCAAGCTCCAAATCATGCATGGCCACAATACTAAGCAAAGCTCGAATCGAACTGTGCTTCACAACTGGGGAGAACACATCTATGAAGTCCACTCCTAGAATTTAACTGTAACCCTTTGCAACTAGCCTTACTTTATATCTGGGTTCTTCAACTCTTAGAGTCCCTTCTTTCTTTTTAAATACTCATTTACAGCGAACAACCTTTTTACCTTTAGGAAGTTTCACAAGATCCCATGTTTTGTTTTTGTGGAGTGATTTCATCTCCTCTTGCATAGCAAACATCCACTTTTCTGAGTCTTCACAGCTAATCGCCTCAGAATAATTAAACAGCTCTTGGTTTGCATCTATATCTTTAACCACATTTAAAGCATAAGCAACTAGATCAGTCTCGGCATACTTCTTTAGAGGTTTAATTTCTCTTCTAGTTCTGTTTTTGGCGATAGAGTATTGTGGTGAAGAAGCAACTTTATTCTTAATTTTTGTATTGGCTTGAGGAGTCGACTCTGTATTAGTCTAATGCTCCACCTGCTTTTGATTTTCTTTATTGGAAGAGCCTTTAAGAGATAAGGTAGGTAGCACAGCAGTTTCATAAAAAACAACATCTCTGCAAATCACAACTTTTCTATTTTCAGGACACCATAACTTATACCCTTTTACACCAGTTTTATAACCAAGAAAAACATATTTAATGGATCTCGGTTCTAATTTTCCATTATCAACATGAGCATATGCAAGACACCCAAAGATCTTTAAATTAGAATAATTAGTAGGATTACCAGACCATACCTCTTATGGAGTCTTTTTCTCAATGGCAATGGATAGAGATCGATTGATCAAAAAACATGCAGTAGAGGCTGCTTCAGCCTAAAACGACTTTGGTAAGTTGGCATTTGACAACATACATCGAACCTTCTCCATGATCGTTTTGTTCATTCGTTCTGCAATACCGTTTTGCTGTGGAGTATGACGAACTGTCAAGTGTCTCACAATCCATTCTGACTTGCACAATTTATTAAACTCACAAGAACAAAACTCTAAGCCATTGTTTGTGCGGAGGTATTTTATTTATTTTCCCGTCTGTTTTTCAATCAGAGTTTTCCAAGATTTAAATACGAAAAACACATTATTTTTCTGCTTCAGGAAGAATGCCCAAACTTTTCTGGAAAAATCATCAATAAAAGTTAGCATATAATTAGCTCCACCTCTTGAAGGCACTCTTGATGGCCCCCATAAATCAGAATGAATATACTCTAACGTTCCTTTCGTGTTATAGGTTCCTCTGGTGAATCAAACTCTCTTTTGCTTCCCAAAAACGCAGTGTTCACAGAACTTTAGTTTGCAAATTCCTTGCCCATCAAGAAGTCCTCTTTTGCTCAATTCTGCCATGCCATTCTCACTCATATGCCCTAGGCGCATATGCTAAAGTTTAGTAATATCATCATCTGACAAGGAAGAGGAAGCGACAGTTGCATCACCAATAACAGTAGAACCCTGCAAAACATATAACTTGGTAGTCTTTCTCTTCCTTTTCATCACAACGAGGGAACCTTTGGAAATCTTCAAAATCCCACTTTCAGCTGTGTATTTGTACCATTTTGAATCAAAAGTACTTAACGAAATTAAATTTCTCTTCAATTCTGGAATATGTCGTACGTCACTAAGTATTCTGACAACTCCATCAAACATCTTAACTTTAATTGTTCCAACACCTGTAATTTTACACGAAGCATTATTTCCCATCAAAATAACACCTTCAGACACTGTTTCGTAATTTGTAAACTAATCCCGATTGGGACACATGTGGAAGGTGTAACCTGAATCAAGTATCCACTCCTCGCTCACTTTAGAATTGTTGACAGAAGCGACTAAAAGTTCACCACCATTTGTAGTCTTCTACAACATCAAACTTCACGGAATTTTCTAGTTGTTTTCCCTTTTGATTCATGACCTCCTTTTAATCTTGTTACGTAAATTATAGCTTTTTCGGATTTAATGTGCCCTTTCTTCTTGCAGAAGTTACAAGTTTTACCTCTGTTTGAAGACTTCAATCTACCTTTAGATTTACCGCGAGGATTCCGTTCCTGTGTCCTTCCACGATCATCATCAGCATTCCGATCTTGTCTCCCACGAACAATGAGACCCTCTCCCTGAGAGTCAGTTTTAACCACAAGATGCTTCATCTTATCATACGAGGTCAAAGAATCATAATCCTCATCAATTGTGAGAAACTCGCGGCTATATAAAATCGTGTCTCTAAAGGTTGAATAAGACGGGGGCAACGAACAAAGTAGAATCAACCCTACATCTTCTTTATCATACTAAACCTCCATGGCCTCCAAGTTCGAGAGAATTTCTTTAAACATTGTTAAGTGTTTGTGCACAGACGTACCTTCCTCTAAATGATGAGCATAAAGACATTGCTTCATATGCAACTTGCTAGTTAGAGTTTTCGACATACATATTTGTTCTAACCTCTTCCATAATGCAGCGGCGGTCTTCTCCTTCATCACATCCTACAAAATTTCATTAGACAAATGCAGATGTAACTGTGTTAATGCCTTTCATCCTTGTGCTTCTTCTCTTCCTCCGCCAATGTCGAAGGCATCTTATCTACCCCTAGCAGGGCTTCCTCTAAATTCATATGTGCAAGAACTGTCTGCATCTTTATCTGCCACAATACGAATCTGGTGTTGCGATCCAACAGCGAAATTTCATACTTCAAAGACGCCCATTACCGTGATCGAGATGAAAAACCCGAAAGCTTGGATACCAATTTATAAAAAATATAATGTCGGTAATGACAATATATCACAAAAAAAGAGAAATAAAAATTAAAGAACACACATATTTTACGTGAAAACCCTTCCGGAAAAAAAAACCACGGCCAGAGGAGAAGAAAATTTACTATGTCGAATTCAAATCTATTTACAAGAGGAATAGACTATGTCTATTTATAGGCTTGTAAAGCTATATTTTAATAGGAGTGTAGTAAGATTGAAACTCCTTATTCTAATTAATATCAAATAGATAAAGTTTAATAAGGTTTAAAAAACCTTATTTAAAATAAAATAAAAGAAGTGTAGTTCTATAGGGATTCTTCTTTTATTTTATTTTACTATTGTATTTTATTTAAATAAGGATTCGGGTCACTTAATTCTAACATCTTCAGTTTAATTGTATTTCTATAGTTCCTTTCAAATTGAGATCTGCCATTAAACAAGTGATGCAATATCTCGAAGGCAATGCTAGTTTGCCTAATATACCACTTGACAGTGCCCCGAATATTATGCCATCTTCTATCCTTGAAACCTTTCAAGTACGTGATTAGACTATTGAAATTAGCTTATCTGTAGCAAATAACTCGGGCTCTGACAATATAATTTCGTTTTCTTCATCAGCTGAGAAAGGTCTTTCTCTGAATTCCTTGTCAAGTGCAGATATAGTTCTTCGTACAGGTCGCTGAGAGTTCTAATGGAAATGTTGTACATCTGTTTCTTCTATTTTTGAAATTTTTTCTTGAATATACCCATAGCTTTTTTCTGAGTGCTCTGCAAGTCAATCGATTTGATCTTTAATGGGTTAGTCATATAACAACAATTTTATTGCTAGCCTATATATGTTTTGAGCTTGCTAGAACAACTAAACCAGGCGTGTATATCAATGGTAAGCACTTGAAATGAAAGTATATAAAGAATAGTTTGTTTGTAATCTAAAAGTTTGAGGCTATATATCCGAACTCCATAACCCTTGAGTTAATTCAACTAAAATGAATCAGTAAAGGTAGTTTATACAAAGGGGAGAGTTGATGGGAAATGGTGCGAAGTTTTTTGGATAGGCAAGTTATGAGTAAATTGGTTAGGAGTGTAGTGAGAGAGTGGAATTGGATTGGTTAGAAGAGAATTTTAGAGACTTTGTGTAAGCATTTCCTGATTGAGTTTGAAAAGAATGAGGGGTGATGGTTGGCCATGGCTGATATAATGCTAGCCCATGATCGGAAGAGTTTAGCCTAAGTTGGGGAAGGTACGTATTTTATCTGTTATGATAGTAATGAAGAAAAGTTTTTCTAGGGAGAAGGAAGGAATGAATCAACAAGGCAATAGTGAATCACGCATGTGCTCCTCGTCTAATTTTTATTTAGAATATAATTAAGTGTTCTGTATATTTACTCTCTCCCATTAATGTAGAGTTAAAAATATTTTTTCCTTACCAAACTCTATGGCAAATTATTAATTTAATATCGAATTAAAATTTAAAAGAACAATGTTACGTTTGATTAGAGTATATGCTTTTCACATGTTTTAATCATGAGTCAATTATAAATTAATCACAATTGGTAATTTTTAGTCGTTTATGTGATTTGTTTGTAGCACTTATTTTTAAGATGTCTTATATTTAAAAAAAATTACTCAATTATTTTAATTGCATGTTTAAAATTATTTTTTATTTTGTGTATATATGAGATGCTATGAGATGATATAATCTAAGAGGATGTTTCCAAGGCTGTGGAATAATGACCGACTAGGTAATAGTAAATGCGAGGATTATCAGTACGATTTAACTCATGTGGCTGTAATAATAATGGAATTGTCTAAAAAGTTGTTTATGTTATATCACCAATGTTTAAAAAGAAAATAAATAAGGTGAAATTATTTGACAAAATTAACATATAAAAGTTGATTTTAATATTGAAAATATAATTATTAGAATTGATCCTATTATAAGAGAGAAACTAAATCCATAAAAATAAAAGAGTACATGGACCTTTTCTGCAATTTGACAGCGATTTCTGTAATGGATTTATATAAAGTAGAAATAATTTGATTAACTATACTATTATATTTATAGCTTAATTTTCACATTCGCAATGTGAAGACTTGGACTTGGCTCGACTAGTAATTTTAATTTTAATTTTTTCAGAATTTTCAAAGTTCAAAAGGGAGTACGAATTGCATGCCGCAGCAGGCAGCTTCGTTAATGACTTGAAAAAAAAATTAAATTTTCTAGAATTTTTATTGAAATTTAAAAAATCCTAAGTTTTAATTTCCTCATTGCAAATTCATTTAGGTTAATTTAATGAAAAATTAATATTTGAAGCATAAATTTCATGTACTATTAATTAATAATAAAGTGATATTTTATCATTGGTGTAAAATAAATAATATTAATTTTATTAAACATAATTAAATATTGATTATAATTATTCTGTTTTTTCTTTCAGATTTTAATTTTTGAGTTTTATATTTTAGATTTTGAATTTTGAATTTAGAGTTTTAAATTTTTTTATATTTAAAAATTATTAATTAATATTTATTTTTTAAAAATAAAGTTATTTATATTTACTTTTTAAAATTCTTCAATTTTTTGTTTTACACAAATGATGATGTGTTATTTTATTATTAATTAATAATGCACTAGGCTTATGCGTTTTCTCCTTTTAATTAATTATATAAGGTATATTAAATCTTTTTAAATGTTGGAAAATTTGCAGCTACTGGTGGAGTTTAAAATATTTCATGCCCGGAGGGGTTTAGGGTTCTTAACTTGTCATCAAATCACATTGGCTTGCTTTCCTAAATTTATCCCACACCATCGAAGTTTCCCCACTCTGGTTGTTGCACTAGGTTAGTAAATTCAATAAACTGCTACTTACTTTCACATCTTTTTTTAAGATCATCCGTGATGGAAACATTCTTATATTTTGATTTTCATCTTATTTATTTTAAGATCTTTTTGTTTTGTTTTTTTTTTTTAATGTTCACGTGATGTCTGATATTAACAATTCTAATTAGTTTGTTTGTCATTCCCATTTTGGATTGAAGAACATATTGGAACTATAGTCTATAGATTTGCTAACAATGGATTATTGTTAAGTTTTATAGATGATTAACTCCTAAATTTTATATCTATCCAAAAGTTTACATCTTAAATTCTAAATTCAAATCTTCAACCTTAAATCCTATTTCTTTAAAATTCATAAATATAATAAATTAAAGTATAAGATTACATAAAATTATAATTTTAATTTAATCATGAACATATGTACAATCATTTTTTTGGTAAGAAATATAATTGTTCGTTCATAAAATAAGCAAACATAAAATGGTGTGCTAGAAATCATGGAAACAAAAATAAAATAAATATTTAACATTTATAATCACACAAAATCAAAATTCATATAACACATTTATTATGATTTATAATCTCATGTTAATGCCTTTAATGGTAGATTCATTTTTATTTCAACTTCACCTCTATTTTGCTTCAAAACTCACATTTTATATCCAAGTTAAACCATATATCCAATTTCATGCCCACCATCTTACCCTACATACAAACAATCTCGACAAAGTCAGATTCTGACAAAGAATTAGATGGAAGAGCTAATGAAATGAGTAACATTATTCATATTCATCACATGCAGGTATTTGCTTAAGTATAGGGCTCTTGTTTCTAATTGTTGGGATTTGGTGGTTTTATAAGAAATTAGAGCCAAGAAATAACATTAAACAGAAGGGAACATTCTTTAAAAAAAAATGGTGGGTTATTGTTTCAGAAAAAGTTGTCTTCAAATGAAGGTGGTTTGGATAAAGCTAAACTCTTCAGTTCCGAAGAATTGGAAACAGCTACCGATCAATATAATAAGAATAGAATCCTAGGCGGAGGAGCCCAAGGCATAGTTTACAAAGTAATGTTGCAGGACGGGAGAATAGTTGCAATAAAGAAGTCCAAGATAGTAAACCAAGGGTATCTTGAACAATTTATCAATGAGATCGTTATTCTTTCTCAGATTGATCTTAGAAATGTTGTCAAACTATTAGGTTGTTGCTTGGAGACTGAAGTGCCCCTCCTTGTCTATGAATTCATCCCTAATGGAGCCCTTTCCCATTTCATCCATGACCAAAATGAAAGAGTACCCAAGATCTTGGGACATGCGATTACGCATTGCAACGAAAGTTGCGAGTGCGGTCTCATACTTACATTCATCTACATCAGTCCCCATTTATCACCGAGACATCAATTCTAGCAACATACTACTAGATGAAAAATTTCAAGCAAAAGTATCAGATTTTGGAACATCTAGATTAGTAGGTATTGATCAAACTCACTTGACTACTCAAGTGCAAGGCACTTTTGGGTACTTTGATCCTGAATACTTCCAGTCAAGTCAATTCACAGAAAAAGGTGATGTTTACGGTTTTGGAGTGGTTTTTGTCAAGCTCTTAACAGCTCAAAAGGCAGTCTCAACATTTGGTTCACAAGAAAATAGGGGCTTAGTCTCCTATTTTATGTTGTCGATGGAAGAAAACCGTTTGCTGGAAATTGTTGATGTTGAAATTTTGAAGGATGGTGAAAGAGATAAACTAGTTGTAGTTGCTCACCTTGCAAAATGATGTTTGAACTTAGATGTGAGGCTCAGACCAACAATGAAAGAAGCGACCATGGAACTTGAGAGAATTAGAACTTCACAAGGTGATTGCATCGCCACTCAACCAAAACAAGTTAAGTTCGTTGCGACAAAATCAACTGAGAAAGGCGATTTTGCTTCATCCTCAACTGGATGTTACATGAATTGTGGCATTACATCGACACCAAAATCAAATGTTCATCCACTTATGTTCCATACAGTTTGACTAAAAGAGTTATTTCTTATTCTACAAGTTTATACTCTATTAATGGCGACGACGATACTTAGTTTTAACTATTAATACATTATCTCTTCTAAAAATAAATAAAACTATGTTTTACAAAATTGTGCTTTTAATGATAATAATAAAGTTAAACTAGATCAAATATCAGTGTTCTTTATTTTATATATCTTTCAAAAGAACAACTGTTGTCTAGAACAGTTGTGTTTGCTTATTTTATGCTTTGTTTAAATTTTTTTTAAAATCTATAAAAAGTTTAAAATTTTGTTTTGTTTTTTTATATATTTTTCTTGTATGGTGCTTGAAATATGTTAGCATTAGAATTATTGGTTATTGATATTAAATGATGTATTGTTGAGTTTTGAGCATGTAAATTTCAATTTATGTTAGATAATTTGGTTGTTTTAAAAGTAAAAGAGTTAGTTCAATAAGTTAAATTGCATAATAAATTAGAAGTTATAATTTGGTTGTTTTAAAAGTAAAAGAGTTAGTTCAATAAGTTAAATTGCATAATAAATTAGAAGTAATTGTTCTTCATGAAAATACATATGATTTGTGCCAAAAGATAAATAGATTGTATAGATACTTGTGGATAAATAATGCTTGAATTAATTTTTATTTATTTGGGTAAATGTAGGCATGATTAAAATTGTATTTTGTGAAATGTTTAGAGATGACCTAAGGCATTATTTGATTAGCCAGCAAGAGCGTAAATGACTAACCTTGATACTATGTAACCCAAGTTTCCATGATTTGAGGCTTAACGACAGAACTTTCAGGTTATGCAATTGAGACAATTATTGCTAATGTTTGTGAGTTTATTTCTTAAACTTTCAATGATTATTATGCTACATTGTCGGTACAAGTAACTATCGCAAAAGTCTATTGTTTATAGTATGGTTTAGCAGAATTAATGGTTCAATGCTTCCAATTAGTAGCTAAACCATATCTTTTGAGAACAAAAAATTTTGTATAAATGTATAAATATATGATATTTTACATAAATTGACACTTGTACGCACCATACCAATAAGTTATGATAAAAACTTCTCGTTAGAATTGACTTTTGGTCAAGAGCTAAATACAATCCATTTTAGAATTTCTGAATGTGCGATATATGATTAAGTTGCTCTACCATAATGCACAAAGTGTTCAAAGAATGTTGAGAATATAATAATTGTGAATCTCCTTGTATTATTAAATTTTTGTAATGAATTGAAGATCTAATTATGATATGGGTTGATTACTATTTTGATTTGATAGTTTTTCCAACATTGGGGGGGGGGGGAGAGAAATAAAAGTTGGGTGAAATAATTACTTGAATAAATTATCATTATCTAGATCCTCATAGAAAGCAATTTGAACTAGAAGTTCAAAAAATAATTCACTTTATTTTAAGTTAATTGTCAGATGTATTTATTGACCTAATAAGAATAACTAGGTCTTATATACTAGTTGTTATGTTGAAGTCCCAATCATATAAATTGTTAGAATAAATAAAAGTAATACATGCATGAAGCATGGTAGAATTGTTTTCAAAGATGAAAATTTTCGTAAAAGAAAAAAATAAATATAGAGGGTTATATAGTGAATATGGGTGCTCTTGAAGAAGCCTAAGACATAACTAATTATTCAAACTCCAGAAGAGATTCAGGTACTTGAAAATAAAATAATGAAAATAAAGAGATCTCGACCAGTTATGTTAATACAAGAAAATATGGCACCGCAAGAATGAAAAGTTGTCGACAACAATTTTGCATGCAATTTTATTATTGAGATAATGAAAGAAAATGAGGATTTTGAATAAATTTGTTGAAAATTATATATACAGAATAGATTGTCCAAAATAAAAAGACGCAATTTAAATAGAATTATATTCGTGAAGTTTCTGAACTAGCAGTCCAAACGTCTAAAGGTATAAAGTTAGTGAGAGTACAAATGTTTAGTTTGTGGAAATGGAATGAGAAATATGAAGTTTTTCGTTGAATCCTAGCATTTATTATGAAAAAAAAAAAATTCTTTTGTGGTGAATGTAATAACCTTTAGATATATTATTAAATTGACAGTTCATGAAAATTTGATACGTGTCTAATCATTATTTCTAGAGACTTTTATATGAATCACTATATAGTAAAGTTTAAAATTCTTGAAAGATTTAAAATGCTAGAAGCATGTAGAAATCCCCAGAAAATTGTTCAATACGTTTGCGTAAATATTTATTAATTTGATTTGAATATGTATATTTTATAGAATGATCATGATCAAAATTTGTTATGATTATTGTTGGAACTCTTTTAGAGATCAAAATATATTTCTCCAAAATTCTTCCTCACTCATGACTTCTAGAAGAATGGTGATATAAACATTTAGAAAATTTGTTTAAGTGATCATTTGAAATTCAAGCATTCAAAGATTGGATAATAGAATATGAGATCTCATGCGACGTTGTCATGAGGGGAGTAAATACATACTATACTTTTTTTTCTTAACTGGGGTTTTGTCTCACTAGATTTTCCTCGTAAGGTTTTTTTAATGAGGTAGCATGTTATGTAAATTGTAGATAAGTGTACTTTTTTTCCACAAAGTTTTTATCTTAGTAAGATTTTAACGAGACACATTTTCTACCAATAGATATTCAAAGGAAGTGTTATAAATATTTTATTATTAAGTGGATGTTTATTACGATCAAGATAAGTTTGATATACCGTAGGACTCTAATGTTTATTAGAAGTAGAGTTTTATATTATTTATATTTCTTATGTTTATAAATATAAAATTTGGAGAAGCATGACAAATATCATTATTGATTAATAAAAATAAACTATTTTTTACTTTTTATTATTTATTTCATAACATATTCATTACAGTATTTTTAAAACAAATTAAAATAATAAAAAAATAAAAGCGACGTTGAAGTCTTTGTTATCCAAGCTTAAGTAATCTAAAACTACATTACTTAAGTTGAAAGAAACACTTGATATTAAACTTGTATTTATAAAAATGTATTCAATAATTGAGTAATGATAGAGAGGTCAGTCATTTATAAATAAATTTTATTTCGCTTGAAGTTTAATATTTAAATATTTTAATTTTAGTTATTTTATTTAACATTTTATATAAAAATAATGAAAAAAATCATATATTAATATTTATTTCTTTATTAAAATATAGTTTTTAAATAAATTTTTTGGCCCAGTTAGCATTAAATTGACTCATAACACAAATTTTAATAAAAAATATTATATATAATATATAAGTGTTAGATGCAATAATAAGACACATTGCATTCTTAAAAGAATATGTAGATTCAAATTCAAATATTGAAAAATAAAAATATGAATCTTAAACATAAATTGTAAAATAAACATGCAAAATTATAAAATAAAAAAACAACAATACATATACTATGAGTAGGGGTGAAACCATAAATTTTTTTTAGGAGGTTGAAATTAAATTGTAACTTTTACGATGAAAAAATTATAATTCCATTATTTTAATAATCTATATCATTATAATATTTAAAAAATTAAACTAAATTTTTATATTTTTAGGCGAATCAAAATATAATTTTATCTTTATTAATTTAACATTTAAAAAATTTAAATGAAAAATTTTCTATTTTAACCATAGGTTAAATAAAATAAAATAAAAGACTAAAACGAGGTTGACTTGGAGTCAATTGTTGTTCTCCAAGGCCGGGTCGTTGCCGTTGGTAGCTCTCATTCAATTACCCCACTTCTAAAATTTGCGGTGTGGAAAAAGTCATTGATAGTTAATGAGTGGACTGGATGGTGGAAAGATAAAACTAATAAGTACAAAAAATTATAATTTAAAATATAACATTGTTTTAACAGGGATATGAATGATCATATCACTTGGCTCATTAATAAATGATCATCCGCACTGAAATAAAAATCATGGATTCAATGTTCTTTCCCTTCCCACCCAAATAAAGTAATAACTAATCAAAATAGCAAGAATAATTTTACAATATATTCTCCCCACAGAAAATCAGAAATGTGTTGCCAGTACTCTTATTCCATCCAGGGTAAATTAAATTTGGGGAAGACATTTATCAAGAAAGAAATTGAGTTATGAATAATTAAAAAAAAAAAAAGGATAAGTACTATAGAATAGGCTACGGTGAAGATGAGTACTAGAGACGTTGGTGGACGACAGCTACGTCAGGGCTACGCTGACCTAACTCATAGATGTGATTCGATGCTTCCCAATTGACACAGCTTTGAATTTAAACAAGCTTTCCTATAAAATTGTAACCAATATTTAGATCTTCCCCATTATCTTATTCTAGTAATAGCCGAGAGAAAAAAAAAGAAGCAAAGGTCATGGGTTTGAGTTTTATATTTAAGAAGCTTGCTCTAGTTGCAGTTACGTTGACACTTACAGCAACTTCAGTGGCAGCTCAAACACAACCAGGTTGTGAAAGCAGCTGCGGAAATATCAGCATTCCTTATCCCTTCGGAACAGGCGATGGTTGCAATATTAGCAGCAACTTTTTCATTACTTGCAACAGCACTTTCAATCCTCCAAAAGCATTCTTAACCACCAGTGATATTGAGATTCTCGACATCTCTCTGGATGGTTATTTGCGCACAAGTGAATCCATAGGTTATGACTGTTACAACGAAAGCGGGAGTACTTCATATTTTGATTTTTGGTTGCAGCTTTCAAAGTTCCCCATATCTCATACCAGAAATAAGTTCACAGCCATTGGTTGTGATACTTATGCTCACGTAAAGGATTTTTTGGGAGATACGTATTCAACCGGATGTTTAACGTTTTGTGATAATATTACCAATGTGGTGAAGGGATCTTGCTCTGGCATCGGCTGCTGCCAGACGGCTATCCCTAAAGGAGTGAGGAGTTATCATATAACGTATGGTAGTTCTAACAACCATTCCAATGTGTTGAGCTTCAATCCTTGCAGCTATGGATTTGTTGTGGAAGATGGAGCCTATAACTTCTCTGTTTCAGATCTTTACGACGAAAATTTCAGCGACAAAGAATTCCCAATGATACTTGATTGGACAATCGGGAATCAAACCTGCGCAGAAGCTAAAATGGATCAAGAAAATTATGCTTGCAAGGAAAATAGCGACTGCATAGATCCGGAAAATGGTCCTGGATATTTGTGCAAGTGTCTTGATGGTTTTCAGGGTAACCCTTATCTCTCCCAAGGCTGCCAAGGTAAAGTTACCATCTTCTCCATTACTAATTCAAGTTTGATGTGTAATAGGCCCAAGTTTGAGAGAGGTGGGGTTGGGTTGTTTTCTTCATTTTAGGGTTTTTCCTTTGATCTAAACTTAGGTTTAAAAAAACAAAAGTAATTTTTTTTAGTTTTTCGATCGTCGTAGACAGCGGTAATTGGCAGTCGGCGCGGCGGTCGATGGCCGGAGCCAATGTTGGATCTGAGGGCTTTGAGAGGGAAGGGAGAGAGTTTTTTCAGAATTTTTTTTTTATTTTAGAGGTTGGAAAGATTTTTTTGCAAAAAATTTTGATTTATATAGGCGCATGAAACGGCGCCATTTTGGGTCAGTGTACATAGACGTCAAAACGGCGTCGTTTTGAAGCGAAGCCCGATGACCTGACTCAAACTGCGTATGATCCGCGTGTTTTTAACTTAGGGTGTCTATTTGCGCTCCTGGCCCTTCCGTTTTTTTATTTTTTAATCCAATCCCTTATTTTTTTAATTTTACCCCATTTAATTTTAATTTGTTTTATTTTAATCCCTCCAAACAGTGCGCATAAGGGAGTCTGGTATATTTTCCCTTTTACCCCTATTCTTTCTCAGCGCACTACATTTTAGCCCTTTCGTTATTTATTTTCTTCAATCTATCCTTTTAATTTCGTTTAAGTTACAATTAAGCCTTTTGTTTTAAATCTTTTATTTTTTTTATCTATTTACTTGTTTATTTATTCATTATCCATTTTATTTCATTCATTTGCTTGTTCATTTACTTATATATTTATATATTACTCATTCATTCATTTATTTATTTTTGCTTCAATCCTTGTATTCATTTATTTATTATTTCGTCATTTTTATGTTAATATTTTTTATCTATGCTGTCATTATCATTACTATTTTTATTATTATTTGTTCATCTATTTATTTATTATCCCCTTTTTTTATATATTTTCAAAATTAGATTATTTATAATTTTTGTATTTAGTATATTTTGTTCATTTATTATCATTATTTTTTATTTTATTTTATCACTTTATCATTTCTTTTATCATTCTCGCATCATTTACGTTTATGATTGTCACAAGGCATTTAGCATTTTTTTTATCCTTTATTATATTTATTTATTTTTATCACTTTATTTATTTTATACCATGGATTAATATTCTTACTATTATTATAGTTACATTGATATTATCATGGCATTTCTTTATTCACTTATTATATATCATTTCTAATATTCTACCCATATAGCCATTTTAAATAATTTCATCATCATTATATCATACATTATATTTAAACATTTATTCATTTGTATATCACGTCCGGATAAATTAAATGCATATCACCTTAAGTGTTACGTTCTTTTTTTCGCGCAATGGATAAAATGGAAAATCTTTGAACCAAGACAAATGTTCATTATTTTGGAATATTTAGAAAAGTCATGTCCCTAACTTATTGGAATATGGATTTTTCTAAAACCGAGATAGTCAAATATCTACTAAAAAAGAGACCTTAGCGTTTATTCTCGTTTTTGAGGATTTAAAGTGTTGTGTTCTAACTTATGGGACATGATCCTTTCTTCTTAATTAACTTGAACGTTCATTTTTGCGCGATGCATAAAAAAGAGAATTTTTAATCGAAGCAATATTCATTATTTTTGAATTAGAAAAGTCATGTTCCTAACTTATTGGAAAATGACTTTTTTTCTAAAACCGAGATAATCGAATATCTATTTTTTTTTTAAAAAAGGAGATTTTAGCGTTTGTTCTCATTTTTGAGGATTTAAGGCGTTATGTCCTAACTTATGGAACGTGATCCTTTCTTCTCGATTAACTTGAAATAAGCTCCTTTTCGTGAAAACTAATTTAGTTAAATAACGTCTCTAAAAGGGATTGTATTTTTTAAATTCTCTTCAAATTTTTAATTTTTGACACTAAAGATGTCAAGTAATCAATTAGTACCAATTTTAGGCGTAACAAGGGTGCTAATCCTTCCTCGTGCGTAACCGACTCTCGAACTCATTTTCTTGATTTTTGTAGACCGAAAACATTGTTTTAATAAATCAAACATTTTACTAAAACAATTGAATTACAAGGTGATCCGACCATTCCTCATAAAAATGATTGGTGGCGACTCTCATTTCTATTTTTTCAAAATAAAAAGTCGACCTTCAAAAAAGGGTTTCGACATGATGAATTTATGTTATATATATACATGGTTAGTTAAATTCGAGTGAATATATTATACTGTGGCTAATTTAATATTTCAGTTTTACCCAGTGTGTGAGAAATTTCAGATATTAACGAGTGCGATACGTTGAAGCCTTGCAATGGAACATGTAACAATGCGCCTGGAAGTTATAATTGTTCATGCCCTGATGGGTTTGAAGGTGACGGCTTGAGAAATGGAACAGGCTGTTGTCCTAAAGTAGTCATGCCCCAACATCAGAGCTTTTCTGTTGCTGTAGTTGCATTAGGTTGGTACATATAAACGCTACTATAGTAAAATAATGTTTTAAAATGATGTAACTAATATATATTCTGTCATGAAAACAGGTATAGGCGTAGGTGTTTTGTTTTCACTCTTGTGCTTGTCATGGGTTTATATGGGTAATTGTTCATGCCCTGATGGGTTTGAAGGTGACGGCTTGAGAAATGGAAAGGCTGTTGTCCTAAAGTAGTCATGCCCCAACATTAGAGCTTTTCTCTGTTGCTGTAGTTGCATTAGGTTGGTACATATAAACGCTACTATAGTAAAATAATGTTTTAAAATGATGTAACTAGTATATATTCTGTCATGAAAACAGGTATAGGCGTAGGTGTTTTGTTTTCACCGCAGAGAAATCGGAAAACCTTCAGCAAAATGGCGGGATGTTAATGCGAGAACAGCTTCCAAAACGGGCTGAAATGCTTACAACCCAAGAGCCCAAGATTGGAATCTCTCCATTTTCCTAACTACAACCATGATTCGGTGCTTCCCAATTAAAAAATAAGTTTGAATCTTCCAAACTTGTTTTCCTATAAATTTGAAACCAATATTTCCTTTCAAAAAGTTTATCTTAGGTTTTATGAATTGCCAACAAAATTTAAGGAGCCTGCTCTGTTTGTAGTTTAACAATTATAGTGACTTCATTGTACAAGAAAATCGAGTAAAATTCCTTTTTAAGCTCATGCACTTTGAAAGTTGTAGCCACAACATTAAGCTTTAATTTATTCAAATTTGTGCACGTAAATCCATTCTTTTGCGAGTAATTTGTTCAGGTTTTACCGATTTAAAAACATACTTTCAACATTTAGCAACAATCTTTTGTAATTCTTTTATTCACTTGATCACGTCTAGACTATGATCACAACGAGAATATTATATGAGATTTAGCCCATTTAAAAGCATCATAGATGGAGAGTGCCTCTAAATATGACTCGCTTCAATTTAGCGAGTTTTGAATTAGCTTGAAAGGAAAAAAGAGCTCCTCCATATCAAGTTATATTTTTCCTGAGAATACCTCCAATGTTAGCATGGCCAGGATTATCAACATTATACATATATAACTCAAAAAGGAGGAACGAAAGTTAATGATCTCTGAGATTAATCTCATGAACTTTGGGCCATCACTACACCAAAACATACTTTTACCGGCGTTTTTAGTGGCGTTTTAAAGAAAAACGCCGCTAATTTTATACATTAGCGGCGTTTGAAGGAAACCGCCGCTAAAAAATTGGTAATAGCGGCGTTTATTTTTAAAACGCCGCTAAAAATGATATATAGCGGCGCTTACTACACAAACGCGGCTAAAAGTTAGACCTCTAGCGGCGCTTCTTTAACAGCGCCGCTAAAAGTCAGACCTGTAGCGGCGCTTCTTTAAAAACGCCGCTAGAAGTCCGATCTGTAGCGGCGCTTCTTCAAAAACGCCGCTAAAAGTCGACCTGTAGCGGCGCTTATTTAGAAACGCCGCTATAAGTCGGACCTTTAGCGGCGCTTCTTCAGAAACGCCGCTATAAGTAGGACCTGTAGCGGCGCTTACTTAAAAACGCCGCTATAAGTCAAACCTTTAGCGGCGCTTCTTTAGAAACGCCGCTATAAGTAGGACCTGTAGCGGCGCTTACTTAGAAACGCCGCTATAAGTCGGACCTTTACTGCGCTTCTCAAAACGCCGCTAAAAGTCGATCTCTGTGTGGCGCCTCTTTAAAAACGCCGCTATAAGTCGGACCGTTTCTTTAGCCATTTTTTGGATTTTTTAAATTTATATATTAAATAATTTATTATATAATCGTAAAAGATATATATTAATTTGAAAATATTAAATTAATTACCATCATAGTTTAGGGTTTAGCATATATATATAGTTTAGAGTGTAAGGTTTAGGAGTTCTTTGTTTTAATGTTTAAGGATTATATGTGGTTTATGATTTGCGGTTTAATGTGTTAGGGTTTCATGGGTATAATAAGAGAGTCGCCTAGCATATTTAATTTATTATATATATTTTACATTATTTAAAAGATAATAGATAAGCTTTATATATATATTAAAATTAAAAAAATTGTAACTCATACATATGTAGAGAAACAAAAGTAATTAGTAAATTGAAATTAACGTTATTTATATTTATTAAAATATTGAAAGAAATATTATATAATATTCAAAACTAATTATCTAAATAATTTAGGGTTTAAGGCTATAATTAAGGGTACTTAATTTAGTCGTTTGTATGGGTGACTAGGGTTTGAGTTCAAGGTATTTTAAGATTTAGGAATTAGGGTTTATATATGGTCTATGGCTTAGAGTTTAGGGTTTTGATTATGACTTGGGTTTATGGTTTAAGGTTCATGAGTTTAGGGTTTATCGATTAATGAAGATAGAATATCAAACTATAAACCTGATTGTGCATAATTTCTTTATCCCTAAACCCTAAACTCTACAATCGTAAACATTAAACCCTAAACTATAAACCCTAAAACCCTAACCATTAACCCATAACCCCTAACCCCTAAATCCCGGACCTACACCCTAAACCCTAAATCCCAAATCCAACACCCTAATTAGTTATCCATATATAAACCCTAAATTGTAAATCCTATACAATTTAAAACCTAAACTCTAAATATCGATTTAGATTCTAAACCATAAATTATAACTCTAAACACTCAAAACCCTAAATTGTAAATCATATCTGATCTAAACCCTAATCTAAGTAGGTTACATTTTAATTTAATATTATGCTTTAATTTTTCTATTGTTTGGAAGTTATTTTTATAACTTTTAAATAATGCTATTTCATTTTTATTTCACTTAAAAGAAAATTAAAATTGAAACTTATTTTGTGAATTTTATTTATAAAGTGCTTAAAATGTAAAATAAATTGATTAAAATATAACAATCAATCAAATCATGCAACGCGTGGTGATAATCCTAGTTCTATTCATTTATAACTATTTGCACTGTAAAATAAATAAATATATTAATAATTTATTTTAAAAATTAATTATGAGTTAACATATTAATAAAATTTAGTCAAAATAAAATCAATTAATCCCCTCTATTAATAAAAATTATTATTAACTGAGTTTAACCCTTACGAAAGATAACACGTGACGTTATACAAAATCAATCAAAAAGTAACATGTGACATGTCATATAGATAAATATTCTTGACATAGCATGTCTTATCTTAAGAAATAAAAAAATTTTAAAAAAATGTTAGTATAAATATTACAATAATGATGTAAATGCGTGTTTGCCATAGTGTGTGAATCAAGTATAACAAATATATTCCTAGACATAGCATTTTTATGTTAAGAAATTATTAAAATTTAAAAAAAAATGTTAGTATAAATATTAAAGGCTAAACGGCGTCGTATGAAACATAATTTAGTGGCGTTTTTAGTAAAAGCGCCACCCAATTAGAATGACGTATTAGTGGCGCTAGTAAAAAGCGCCGCAAAAGGATGTATTTAGTGGTTTTTGAAAACGCGCGCAATAAGTTTGTATATACATTAATCTTGGACGTCGTCGTTTTACCAAGAGTATAATGTTCATTAAGGAGGACGATGTCGTTTTATGAACAAGTAGTGGCGCTTTTCAAAAACGCGCAAACCTTTTTATTTAGTGGCGTTTTTACGAAAGCGCCGCAAGTTTGTATATACATTAATCTTGGCGTCGTCGTTTACCAAGAGTATAATGTTCATTAAGGAGGACGGCGTCGTTTTATGAACAATTAGTGGCGCTTTTTAAAACGCGCGCGAATCTTATATTGAGTGGCGCGGCGTAAAACGCGCGCAAGTTTCTACGGACTTTATCTTCACGTCGTCGTTTTATCGGCGGTGTAATGTTCATTAAGGTGGGCGACGTCGTTTTACGAATGATTAGTGGCGCTTGTTACAAACGCGCGCAAAACATAAAGCGAATTTGAGCAAAGCGCGCGTCGTTACGCTCTGCTCGGTTTTATCCCCCTTTCCCCCGAAATCCCTAAGTGTTGCTCCTAAAATTTTTCTTGGCTTGGTTTTTACGCTTCAATTTTTCTCGCGAAATTCCATCTCCCTAAATTCCTCGTCCCTAAAATTTTTCTGCTCAAACTTGGTGGATTTCGCAATATCCGCTCGTTCATCGTCCTTTGTTTGCTCATATTTCGCAATATCCCTACATTCAACCAACAACGACGGTATGGAATTTGTAAATAGAAAGCTATTTTGATTTAGGGATTTTGTTTTTTTTTTTTTGTTTAACTTCTTCATTTTTGTGATCTTTGAGTATGATTTAGGTAGAAAAAAAACTTGGTGGATTTCGTGGCTGTATCGTCGTCTCTTGAGCAAAGGTACGAAAGTGGTTCTCTTCATCTTCTCTGTTTTGTTCTCTTGTTCTTAATTTTGTTTTGTTCTCATTGTTCTTAATTTTGTTTTTATTTTCTTTGTGAATTGGGTTTCTCTGTTTGATTGAAATCGCAAAGTAAGGAGGCCTCTGTTTCAATTACGATTAAGTTGCCGAAAAGGTAAGCACACTCTTTTTGTTCTTATTCTTGGATATAGGCATTAAATTTTGGTAATAACTTAGCCCCAATAAGTCAATTGAATCAGTTTGATTTCTCCTGGTATTGGAATTAAGTTTGCTTCATGATCCCAATTGCTTTGAACTGAAGTTGCGTTTCATAAATTTTCCTCTGTTATAATTGTTTAGTAATTTTAATCCCTGCATTCGGTTTCGAATTAGGTCTACATCTGCGACAGTGTTTTGTTTACCCCAAATTCCAATTTTCTAATACCCTATTACAATATATGCTGATGATTTTCCATTAATTTTAAAAAATATTAATTTATTAATATTAATTTAGTGCAGTACTAACATTTTCATGATTTTTAATGATTTTCTTTTCTGTTTTTAATGATTTTTCTTTTCTGTTTTTGTGTGTGCTTGAATTCACATTGCAGACTTGTTTGTATTGGGACTGATTAGGAGCGGACTGAATCAGATTACGAAAACATTTGTTTGGAGCCAAATGGTATGTAATTTAAGTTTTCATTGACAAGTCATAATGTTCTCTCATAACATTCATAATTTCTCAGTTTACTTTCCATCAATAGGTTTGGAGCCGGAATGAAGTAAATGACGACGTTAAATGGCTTTCACAAGGTCCAAACAGAATAGTTAAAAGATATAATGGCTTTCTCATCAACGGATCTGATTTCATACAAGGTATCGCGAGAGATTGAGAAGAACCCAAAATTGCGGAATTGTTGTTAATTCTTGATTACAAGTTATGCTAGTGCTAGGGGATGATGAATCCGGTCGAGGGAATCGGAGTATTACGGACTTATTGCGACATCATTGAGTTGGATTATTATGGCAATTACAAAGTTGTCTTATTTCGAGGTGATTGGGTGATGTGAATACGGCTCGCGGAATTAAAAAGATCAATATGGCTTTACAATGGTGAATTTCTCTCGATTGATTCATCAGGAGAACAAGCGATGGGACGAGCCGTATGTGTTTTCTTCTCAAGTTAAACAAGTTTTTACTCAGAAGATCCAGCGATGAGGGTTGGTACGTTGTACTTGAAACACCCCAGAGACTTGTTCGACATTGGCAAAGTGGAAGTAGAGATGACATAGTCGAAAGATCGAAACTTTGCCTTTTCGGACCAAGACTTAGCGAAAATATCCCTAGTACTAGTCAACAATTTCAATGGGTTCGTCGGGATGTGGACGAAGATATTTACTGAAATATGATGTAGTAAGATTTAATGATTTATTTTCTATATGTAATATTATAATTTTCATGTTGGTCATGTTATATAATTTAACTATTTTAAATGTCCTATTATTGTTGTTATTTGTTACTAAAATTTTGAACTCTTTTATGTGTTTTTGAGAAAAAAATGCCTAGAAAACGATTACGAGGTTTAAATATTAGAAATTATATCGCAAATTCAGTGAGACGTAAATAGTGGGACGGGATACGCTTGTTGGATCTTCTAGTCCAGGACATAGATGATGAGCATGGAGAATTCCAAAGTAATGTTAAGTTTATTTTACATGCATGTTGAATTTTATTATTGATTCATTTTTCAATTTTAATATAATAATATATCATGTTTCAAATTTTGAGGGTGGTGGGGCGCTTGTGAGAGCTCGGGGGCGTCACGTTGCTTCTGATTTATATGACTTACACCTAACTAACGTGTTATAGTAAGGAGAAGCGATCATGGCCACCTATCGGATGAAGCTCGATTGTTGGCGAGCTATTTGGGCGTTATGGCACGAAATTCGAATATGTTGCCCATTAACTATGAATCATGGCATCACATGCACGATGCCAACAAAAATCAAGCTCTCGAAAATATTAAGGTAATAGAAGGTGAATGTAATTTATAATACTTTCATTTAACCTTCATTTATATTAACTTTTAAAAAAAAAAAATTCAGGTAGATTTGATTTAGAGGTCTCGATGACTATATTAAGAAGACGTTGGGTAAAAATGGAGAGACAATAAAAGCACCCTAAAAAACAATATTTTAAGAAAGACATCACCTCGACGAAAAGCTGCGAAATGTCGCCAGGGAATGTTGAGGTACCAATGGGAAGATCAAGTTAGATTCGGAATTCAAAGAAAGGAGAGGTATTACGTACTTTCGAGTCTTAGAAATTTTTCGGTTTATCGTATTTACTATATAAATAATTCAAATCCCATTATGTAGGACCGTGAGCGAGTTGGAACAAGCGTGACGAAACAACAATTCACACTTTGCAGCGGAGTTCGAGAAGTTTTGCTCGTGTGGTGAGGGTGAGGTATTATAATTTATTACTTCTTTCAAATATTAATGATTTATACTATTAACTTATATTTTTTCTCGCTATAATGTAGGAAGTTTAGTGAGTCAAAAAGTTGGATGACTTCAACTTTTTTTGACATTACATATAGGAAGAAGGATGGATCTCGGATGACATCCAAGGTTGCAGAAATTTTGGTATATTTATTTAATAGATGTTGATTTTTATAAATATTTATAATGCTTAATTATAATGGTTTAATTCATCGTTTGTAGTTTTAAATTTCTAATTTTAAGTTATGTTCCATTCATTTTTATTATATATTTCGTTTCTAACTCTTTTATTGATTTATTAGGATAAACTAAAGGAGAAGAAGGCGGAGTATGAAGCGGTTGCTTTTCAGTTCGATTCTGTTAATCTCGGCGAGATTGATAATGAATTATTGCGATGTTTTGGGTCCCGAAAGGTCACGATCGCCGATTGATAGTTTTGTTAATCTTGAGTATATTTATAACAGAAGGTATGGTCGGGTTAATGTTTTGTTAATGTTTTGGGTCTTACAAGGTATGGTCGGGTTCGATGTCAAGGATCAGGTGTTACTCCGACCCAATATTTTGGATCCGGCTCCCGGCAATACATGCCTTCCGGGAGTCAATCTCGTGCTGAAGTTCAGAGACTGAAAGAACAGATATCTCTGATGGAAGCGAGCACAGCTGAGCAAATTTCTCAGCTTAGAGCAGAGGCAGCGGCGAGGGAGGCGGAACAAATTTCTAAGCTTAGAGCGGAGGCAGCAGCGAGAGAGGCGGAGCATGTTGCTCAACTTAGAGCGGAGGCAGCAGCGCGGGAGGCAGAGCAGAATAGAAAGTATGAAGAACTCCAGCTACAGCTGCAGGTTATGATGAATTTGTTCAAGCAAAGCAGCTGCAGAGGCCGCCATCTTAGACATTTCTTTTCTTATTGTAAGATTTTTTTAACATTATTCTGATTAAACATTATTTTAAGAATTGTTTGAATTATGATTCATTTTATTATCTTTTATTAAATTTGAAGTATTTGTTTAGATTTAATGCTTTTACTGAGATTTAAATGTTTTATTTGCTGCATTGGGTTGGAATTATATGCAATTGTTGCTGTTATTGGCTGGTTTTTACTGCAGGGAGGGTAGGATATTGGTAAAAAAAGTACACAATGAGATCTGTGCAAATTAGCGGCGTTTAAAAAAGCGCGCTAAAAGCAAAAACTCAGCGGCGTTTTTAAAAGCGCCGCTAAATGCCCAAACTCAGTGCGGCGTTTTTAAAAAAGCCGCTAAAAGACAAACTTTGTAGCGGCGTTTTTAAAAAGCGCGCTAAAAGACCAAACACAAAGCGGCGTTTTTTTAAAAGCGCGCGCTAAAAACAAAACTGTAGCGGCGTTTTTAAAAGCGCGCTAAAAGCCCAAACTCAGTAGCGGCGTTTTTAAAAGCGCGCTAAAAGCCCAAACACATAGTGGCGTTTTCTTCAAAAGCGCCGCTAAAAGCCCAAAAACAGAATGCGGCGTTTTTTAAAAGCGCCGCTAAAAGCCCAAACCTGTAGCGGCGTTTTTTCACAAAAAACGCCACTAATTTTTGCGGCGGTTTCCGTAGCGGCGTTTTTTGCGGCGCTTTTAAAAGCGCCGCTAGTACTATTAGTGGCGCTTAAAAACGCCGCTAAAGGCCCAAAAAACGCCGCTAAAAGTCTGTTTTGGTGTAGTGCATCTTACATTCTCCATCTGATCAGCTGCTAGCAGAATATACCCACCGCTTCTGCTATAACCATATTGGGTGAACCAAATGTTAGTCTAACGAGATATGAAATGACACAAATAGCCTCAGTTTTGAAAAGAATGAGTGTTAGGCCTGTTGTGCCACACCTATCCATTATCCATATGTTGAGTAGAGTTATGGTTGAGGAAATTTTTATTTTCCATTAGATTCACCTTTTATTTATTATTAAAATTTTAAAATATTTTTTATAATTAAATAATCAAATCAATCCTAAATTTATTTTATTCAATTTATTGAGTTAAACCGATAACTTGACCCTTTATGGTCTAATTGAAATTTCCATGTAACTATTCTTTTCAAAAACTTATGACAGTTAAACTATTATGATTGTATGTTGTTTTGTTTTTTGAACGAATATTATGATGTAGATTGGTACTTAAAAATTTAAGAAATAAATCTGTTACGTTTCTAATGGATGTTAAAATAAGGAAGAAGCACTACACCAAAACAGACTTTTAGCGGCATTTTTTTGAGCTTTTAGCGGCGTTTTTAAGCGCCACTAATAGTATTTGCTTGGCGCTTTCGAAAGCGCCGCAAAAACGCCGCTAAAGAAAGCGCGCAAAATTTAGTGGCGTTTGTTGTGAAAAACGCCGCTAAAGGTAGGAGCTTTTAAGCGCGCCAGAAAACGCCGCTAAAGGTAGGGAGCTTTTAGCGCGCTTTTCCCAAAACGCCACTAAAAGTCATGAAAATTAAAAAAAAATTAAAATATTATAAAAAAGAATAAAATTAAAATATTATAAATATTAAAATATTATAAAAATATTTAAGGAAAAAATAATAAAAATTAAACATTTTTCAGCCCATTAACATTTAAACCAAAAAAAGGAAATCGATAGCAAACAATATTCAACAAGAATTTTTAAAAAAAGAAGCAAGGATGGATTTCTTCAACTCTTCATATCACTTTAGCAAATCACTTGAACCTGCATCTGAACCCTTTTCATCCTCGTACTCCTCACCAAGGATGGATTTCTTCAACTCTTCATATCACTTTTCATTCTCCAAGTATTGAGGATCCTTAATTACATATAGCAAATTATGCAACTTAGAACACAGTAGTTTCATCTAGAAAAGTATGCAGAACTGACAAGAATCTAAAGCTCAGACTTTTAGCGGCGTTTTCCAAAAAGGGCCGCTAAAGCTCGGACTTTTAGCTGCGTTTTCCCGAAAGCGCCGCTAAAGCTCAGACTTTTAGCGGCGTTTTCCCATAAGCGCCGCTAAAAGCTCAGACTTTTAGCGGCGTTTTCCCAAAAGCGCCGCTAAACGCCGCAATATGTCCTTTTTAGCGGCGTTTTGCTAATAAACGCCGCTATTGCTCTTTTTTTTAAATATTTGCGGCGTTTTTCTTTAAAACGCCACTAAAAACGCCGCTAAAAGTCTGTTTTGGTGTAGTGAAGAGAGACTTAAAATGACAGCTATGTCGTTTTTGTTACAAGCCACTTCTCTCTCCAAGCCCGGTCATATTCAACAAGTCATTGATAACTATGGTTGTGTTAGAATTTGTAGCATTTTAGATTTATTAATATTTAAAAAATTATTTATTTATAAATAAATTTAACAAATAAAAATCCATCATTTAACAAATTTAAAAGGGTTAAAGTACAGATTTGTCATCACACACTATAAATGAATATTAAAATTTATCACTATACTTTATTTTTATTGATATTTGATATTATATTTCGAAAATATGAGTAAATATTGTTATTCAACTCTTATGTGATTTAATTTTACTAATAAATTTTATCAGCCACAAAACTACTAGTGAATTAATAGATAAATAATAATATTAGTTTGTGAAAAGAAATTAATGGTATGGTTAAAAACCAATATATAAGTGGAGTTTTACTTTTTTGTTTAATCATAATATAAAGGATACTTGTGATTATAAAAAATAAAAAAGAAAAAAATGGTCGGCATCTTAATAAAGATGGGTACTATATAGACATACGTTGACCGTCTGACTTCATTATTCTGCTCCTTCGTATGGGTTACGCTAACCATATGATTGGTGCTTCCCAACTAAAATGGCTTTGAATTTTCATACATGCAATTCCTATAAATTAGTAACCAAACAGTTAATCCTAGATACAGCCGAAAGAGAGAGATGGGCTTTCACTGTATGTTTAATGTTCTTGCTGTGTTTGCAGATACGTTAACAGTTGTAGCAGCTGAAGCAAAATCTGGGTGTCAAAGCAACTGCGGGAAAATCAGCATCCCATACCCTTTTGGCACACGCAATGGTTGTAACATCACCAGCAACTTTTACATCACATGTAACACCAGCTTCGACCCCCCGAAAGCGTTCTTAACCACTAGTGATATCGAAGTTGTCCATATCTCTCTGGAGGGTTATATGCGCATCAGTTTAGAGGCTGGTCATGACTGTTACGACTCATACCAACGTACTTCATATTTTGATATGTGGATCGAGCTTTTAAAATTCTCCATATCTCATACTAGAAACAAGTTCACAGCCGTTGGTTGTGATACTTATGCTTACGTGAACGGTTCTTTGGGACATACATATTCAACCGGATGTTTAACGTTTTGTGATAACATTGCCGATGTGATAAATGGATCTTGCGCCGGCATCGGTTGTTGCCAGACGGCTATCCCTAAAGGAGTGAGGAGTTATCATATAACGTTTGGTAGTTCTAACAACCATTCCAATGTGTTGAGCTTCAATCCTTGCAGCTATGGATTTGTTGTGGAAGATGGAGCCTATAACTTCTCTGTTTCAGATCTTTACGACGAAAATTTCAGCGACAAAGAATTCCCAATGATACTTGATTGGACAATCGGGAATCAAACCTGCGCAGAAGCTAAAATGGATCAAGAAAATTATGCTTGCAAGGAAAATAGCGACTGCATAGATCCGGAAAATGGTCCTGGATATTTGTGCAAGTGTCTTGATGGTTTTCAGGGTAACCCTTATCTCTCCTATGGCTGCCAAGGTAAAGATAACATCAACTTTTCTGATGTAGATTCAATTTTATCAATACTTTAATATTGTTCCCAATATACAATTCCTTTTCTGGTTTAAATTGTTTGAAAATTTGTAGATATTGATGAATGCGAGACACTAAAGCCTTGCAATGAAACTGGAACATGTCATAATACACCCGGAAGCTACAATTGTTCATGCCCTGAAGGATTTGAAGGCGATGGCTGGAAAAATTGAACAGGATGCAGTAAGCAACATCGTCAGAGTTTTCCCATTCTCCTTGTTTCACTAGGTTGGTATATATAAAAGCTAGAATATAATGTTAATTTCTTTTTATTTCGTAAATACTAATTAGAACAAGCTTTTGTGCAACGATATTAATATCAAACTGATAGAAACTAATCAAAGTTTCAATTGAACTAGCTGCACTAATAAGGTTATAACGTTTTGAATTTTTTTTTCTCTGCCATAACCTTAGATCAAGTTAACATATGCCATATTGCCTCTTACTATAGTATTCAGGAAGCTTCAAAAGTTTCCTCAACTCCAACTCATATCTCCTCTAGAAAAAAAAAAAACTGCCAACAGGAGCTGTCTTTCATAAATTGTTGAATCTATTTTTTCTGGTGTAAATCCATATTTTTTTTTATTAGTATAATTTTATTAAAAACTTAAAGTTGGCAATAATTCTAAAAACAATCATGATACGATGTTAGATTTTCGAAATACCCAACTAGTAATCCTCAACAAATGTATTGTCTCTTAATTATAGGTATAGGCATCAGCCTTTTATCTTCGCTCTTATGCTCCTCATGGGTGTATTTGGGGCTCAAGCAGAGAAAGCTCAGCAAACGGAAACAGCAAAACTTCCAGCAAAATGGTGGGATTTTGTTGCTGGAACAGCTTTCAAAACATGAAGAGTGCGGCGTAACAGCTAAAATCTTTACGGTCGAAGAACTCAAGAAAGCAACAAACAACTACCATGAGAGTAGAATCCTTGGAAGAGGTGGTCAGGGTACTGTTTACAAAGGAATATTGCCAGATGGTCGCAGTGTTGCCATTAAAAAGTCCATCATTGGAGTTCAAAGCCAAGTTCAACAATTTGTTAATGAAGTTATTGTGTTATCCCAAATCAACCACAGAAATGTGGTGAAACTCTTGGGATGTTGTTTGGAGACACCAGTCCCTTTGCTAGTCTATGAATATGTCAGGAATGGAACCCTCTTTGATTATTTGCACAATGTCGATCATGCATCTGTCATGTCATGGGAAGCTCGTTTGAGAATGGCCACGGAAACGGCAGAAGCCCTTTCCTACTTGCATTTTGCTGCATCTCCGCCGATTATCCATCGTGATGTCAAGTTGACCAACATACTTTTAGATGAGAACTACAATGCTATAGTATCTGATTTCGGTGCTTCAAGATTGGTCCCTTCAAATAAAGCACAGATAACAACGCTTGTGCAAGGAACTCTGGGCTATTTGGATCCTGAATACTTTCACTCAAGTCAATTGACTGAAAAGAGTGATGTTTACAGCTTTGGGGTTGTTCTCATAGAACTACTATCAGGTTTGGAAGTGATCTCTTTCGAAAGACCGGAACATGAGAGAAATTTGACTTTGTACTTTGTTTCTGTTATGAAAGAGGAACGCTTGCTAGATATTGTTGATAGACGAGTGTTGGAGGATAAGAACATTGAGCAGCTTAAGGAAGTGGCAAATTTAGCTAGGAGATGTGTGAGACTAAAGGGAGAGGAAAGGCCAACTATGAAGGAAGTTGCATCTGAATTACAAGGATTGCGAGCAATGGAGAAACATCCATGGGGAACACACGACTTACAGGAGGAAGAGACTGAATACTTACTTGATGCTTCGTACATCAGTGGCATTGGCTATGATGGGTCAACTAGCTTCTCTATGGAGTCGGACAGCATGAAAAAACAGGCTCCATTGGAAATCAGTGGTGCAAGATGATTTTGTTTTTTTTTTTACGTACAAAAGTAGCCACTAAATAAAAAAGGAAATTCATATTAAGTACCTTGATTCCCTTTTATATACTTTGTGAAAGTTGCTGACTTAATTTTATACTTTAATAATAGAAATTAGTAAATTTAACAATTATCTTTTATTGAAGATTAGAGGTGTCTATAGACCGAGCCGGGTTCAGGCCCAACTAAAATTTTATGCTTGTTTGCTAGGCTCGGCCCGAAAAATGGGCTTAAAATTTTACCCAAGCCTGGCCCGGATAAAAATGTTGAAAATCATGCTCGGCCAGCTTGTATTATTATTTTTATATAAATTTCTTTAAAAATATATAATACATCAAAAATACTAAAAACATTATTATAAATGTTCTCCAACAAATTGAAAATAAATTAAAAAACAATATGTACACTTAAATAATACTAAAATAGGTGCAACTTAACAAGTAAATGTCTCTAAAATAGTAATAATATTAACAATAAAACAAAAGTTATACAATATCCAAACAATAACAAAAAATAATAACATAATAGTGAAATGGTAGCAAATTAGTGAAAAAACAATAAGAAAATAGCAACAACAAAAAAACAACAAGTGCAGTAAAAAAATACGTTCTTTTTTTTTTTTTTTGCATATTTAGGCCAGGCTCAGACCAAAAAAAGCCTTACCTGAGGGTCGACACTTTTTGTAAACGGACATTATTTTTTTATTTAAGCCCATTTTTCGAGTCTATATTTTTACCCAAATCATCCCACTTTTCAAGCGAGCCTTCAAGTCGAGTGACCCAGCCCATAAACAAATCTAATGAAAATTGAAATTTAAAAATTTAAAAATATATAGGCTAAAAATAAACAAATTAAAATAGAAGGATTAAATCCATTACTTTCTAATAGGTCGTTTTTCGGTGGGAGGCCAAAACGTCTTGCGAACACAAAATAATCCCTCGTCAAATCGTAAAACATCATAAAAACGAATGCCTCACAATAATAATTAAAAAAAAAACTCAATCATCCAAATTCCATACCCCTCGAAAGTTTAAACCAATCATTAAAAGTGCTACCCCTAAAACGACAAAGATGTCAGAGTCGAATCAACTACTCATTCCCAAGTCCTATACTAACAAAGACAAAGACTTGGGAGTCTGCTCATTGCCAAGTCTACAGGGTTTGTTGGGTAGCTGTCCTCAACTGCACTACTTAATTTTGCAGCATTAATACCAGCCTCGTCCAGAGTGTCTGCATTGCCATTTACCATTCTACAAACCTGTAAAATTCTTAAAAAAGAATATATATATATTATTGACAATTTAACAATAAATATTATTCTTAAGATAGAAAGTATTTATATTATCTGATACCGAAACAAATCAATATTATTATAATATTTGATAGTATAAAATTAATATAGAAACAAATCAGTATTATTATAATATTTGATAGTACAAAATTAGTTAAAACATCTAGAAGAGCTAATATATCAATGTTGAGATTTTATTGATTAAACTTCACCATTTGGTCATTTATTTATTTGATTAGTTACGTATGATCTCTAAACTTTCTAATTATTCTATATTATTCTAATGCTATTTTATTTGATATCCTTCAAAGTTAGGGGATTTTGATGACATTGATATTATGTTAATTTTTATTATTTGTAATTCAAACACAATTATTTGTGGTATTGATTTTCATTAAATAAAAAGAGTTTTTTTTTTTTTTTTGTGAAAAGAAAAATTATAAAACAAATTAACTAGACCCTCAAAGGAGGATCCTCAATCAATCTTAACCCAAGTTGTTTAGAATGAATTAACTTGGCTAGACTATCAGCTATTGAGTTATTGTCCCGAGATATATGTTGAATCCTCCACTGTTTTACCATGTCTAGAATTTGAATAATTCTTCTGACTAAAGTAGAATTAGAATTTCCTGAAGAATCATTTTGGATAACGTTTACGGCCTCTAAACTGTCAATTTGGATTGAGACCATTTCAAAACGCATGTCCAAAATAAGGTTTAATCCATCAAATATCCCCCAAAGCTCTGCCTCCAAAACCATGCAGTTACCCAAATATCTATAAAACTAATGATCCACCCACCATTATGATCACTCACAAAACCCCCCCAGCTGCTGCAAAACCTTCGTCAAGACTAACTAAACCATCAATTTTCAAGCATACCCAACTACTAGTTGTGGGCGAAGTGTAGAGATAGCTTTATGGCTTATGAGGTGTTGTTTTCAAAACTAAAGAATATTTTTTTTCCCAATTGTAAGAAATTTTAAGTATCTCATCATAACCTCAGGACATGCCTTGAAAAGTAAGCCAATTTTGATTCTTCCAAATATGCCAAGTGAGAATCCCAAAAAGACACGGCTAATCTACTCCATCCAAAGTAATGAAGCGATGATTCTAAAGATATTTCATCATCCAATTAAGGAGGGAACCGGTATAGAAACTGGAGAATCTATCTTCTGGAATGAATTTTTCCCAAATGGTTTGTAGCGGCCTGTTTTCAGTTAAATCAAAACAGTGGTTTTGGGACCACAAATTCGAAGTCGTAAAATTTATTTTAATATTTACAGCATGTTAGAATCGTGGTATAAAAATTTTGTTAAGAAATTTTACCGTTTGTATGCTTACTTTGTGAAAAAAGACTAAATCGCATAAAGTACGAAAGTTGTGTTCTATTAGTTAAAGGTGTTAAATAGCTATAGAAATTTAAAGTAGAGGTCCTTATTGAGTAATTAGACCACTAATTAATTTAGTGGATGTACATGAATTGCAATCATGAAATTGAAAATGTTAGATTGGTATTAGGTGGTTTAAAAGATAAAATGATAAAACAAAAGAAGACCATAGTTGTTCATCTTCTTCTCCACCGAAATTTGTAGCAAAATAGGGGTTTTTGATGCTTAAAATTTCAGCCACTTAGTTCCCTTGCATGTAAGTGATTCTTTGACCCTTTTTTGTTGATTTTTATGTTTTCGATACCGTTGTAGCTTAATCTAGCTAAATGGAGGATTAATTTGCATTATGGTTGAAAGTATAGGGTTTTTCCATGAGATATTTTTAATTTTTCTTGAAGTTAAATGGGAGAATATGAGTCCTTTTTGTTAATTAGACAACTTTTGTTAAGGGATTTTTGATGAAATTACAATTTAGGGGTTCATTTGAGAATTTTGAAATTTATGTGTTAAATATATGAATTTGTGGAATGTATGGGCTGTTATAAGCATATATAAGTTTCATCTAGGCTTGGGTGTAGTGAAATTTCATGAATTTTAATTTTTACGAGCTTAGGGACTAATTTGTAAGGAAGTCAAATGTTTACGGGTAAAATAGTAATTTTTCCATAACACGAAATTGGATTGAGTTGATTAGAATAACTATTAAATTAGTTAAATTTGATTATATATATAGATCAAGAATAGACAAGTTCGAAATTAGATCGAGGCAAATATAAAGTGGTAGATTGATTTGTCGATTTAATCCGTACAAATTTCGAGATAAGTTCGTATAGTTAAACTTTAATGTTTATTTATTAAATTGATGAATGGTATTATGAATTTATTAATATTTACTGTTGAATTATGAAAATTTAATTAAATGTTCAAAATAAGTAAAATGCAGGATTGAGTACAATCGTTTTATGGCAAAAGATGAATTGTCGGATAAGACCATGGTTGGACCATGGCAGTATTTTTTATGTAAAACCATAGCTGGGCTATGGTATTCAGATGATAAGACCATAACTGGATTATGGCACTACGAATGTAAGACCATGGCAGGGCCATGGCAATGTATGTGTAAGACCATAGTTGGACTATGGCACAGGGAAATGTAACGGCCTAATTTTCAGTGGTGTCGGAAATGGTGATATGAGATCACTAAATTCGACAGGTAAGATTGAATAAGATAGTAATTTAATATTTATGAGTCAAGTGAGAATTTAGAAGAATTTGTGGATTGGTGAATTTAGTGAATTAAAAGAATTTATTAGGTCAAATGGGTCAAAAACGAGGTATCGAGACCTCGAATTTGAAAATCGAGCCATAAATATTTTTAGAAATATTTATGGAGTGTTATTAAGTTAGTATTAAAGTTTGGTTGAGAAATTTAAATGTTTGGGTAGCCAATTAAATAAAAAGGACTAAATTGTAACAAGTGCAAAATTGCTAGAAGAATTAAATAGCTCAAGTGTTAAAAGAAGGAGGGTTTAAAGGACAATTAAACCTAAAAGTGAAAAGGTTGACTGGCAAAGGCAAGGAAATCAATGAGAAAATAGGGGAAATAAGGGCAAAATTGGAAATTTTATGATTTTAACATGTATAATAAAGACAAAATTGAAAAACCTAGAGATATCTTCATATTTTCTCAGCCAAAACGTCATAAGAAGTCTGGAGAAAGCTGGTTTTCATATTTTTTACACCATATCAAGAATCCAAAGAAGAACGAGGAAAAGAAAAAGTTGCAGAATAGTCCCTAAATTTCAATATCTGCTACAAATCAGCCGGGTAAGTTCATATGGTTGAATTTATATGTTTAATTGTGAATGATTGAATGATATAATGTGTTGTTAAATCTGAATTTGCTGTGGAATTATGAAAATTATGATAAAATGAAAGAATAAAGGCGGTAATTCAAATTAGGAAAAATGCAGAATTGAGTACGTTTGTATCGTGACATGTGATGAATTGACGGATAAGACCATGGTTAATCCATGGCAAAGTGTGAAACGTAGGTATGGTATTTACCATACTGAGTTGTGAAACGTAGGTATGGTATCATCCATATTGAGTTGTGAAACGTAGGTATGGTATCATCCATACTGAGTTGTGAAATGTAGGTATGATATCAACCATACTGAGTTAAGAAATGTAGGTATGGTATCGTCCATATTAAGTTATGAAAAGTAGGTATGGTATCGTCCATACCAAGTTGTGAAATGTAGGTATGATATCATCCATACTGAGTTGTGAAACATGGCACTGAGCAACGACGTACTCAAATTCGTAAGACGTTTCCTAATTTGATATTAAGTAATATAAAAGAAGTGAATCAAATGAAAGAGATGGAGTAGTTATTAATGTTGAGCTCAACTATGTGAAGTATTTTAACAATGGTTGTGAATGGCAGGGAACTTTAGAAAATGTTTTGTTATTGTTTGGAAATATTATGGGTGGTAAGCATTACTTTTAAACCTATGAACTTACTAAGCTTCATTAAGCTTACTTGTGTCTGTTTGATATTTTTATGTAGATTGAATTAAAGAGAAGTTGGTATATTGGGTCATCACAGCAAAGCTCACTATCCAGATCAATTCACAGCAAAGCTCACTATCCAGATCAATTCCGGTAGTTTTTGTTTTATGTTTAAAGATTTATATGGCATGTATAGAGTTTAAATGAGATGGAGTAAAGATGTTATAAACTAGTTAACAATATTTTGCAATGAAACAGCTTTTTGAATTACAATGATGGCGTGATTGTGAAAAATAACCAAAAATAGAAGAAATGGAATTAAGAAGTGAATAAGATATATAATTGAAGCTTATTGAGTCTATTTTCACATAAAAGAAACATAACAAATAAATTATTCTTATGTTTGGAGATATTTGAATTTTTGTGAGACTAGTTCAGAACGATTATGTGATCCCTTGTTCTATCTTTGAAAAGTCATTAGAAATTGTATAAAAATAATTGTGGGATATAGTTTATATGCATGGAATCATGAATGATTAAGAAGGTCATATGAATTCTGTACGAAGAGTAATTTGATTCGTAGTGAAGAGAAGTCGAAACGATCAAACTTGATAAAATAGGGAAACTTTAATGAATAAACTGTACTAATTGGCCACATACAAAATTCTGGAAAAATTATAGTAAAAAATATATATGAGTCTAGTTTCAGGGAAAATTAACAGATCTTAATTTGGAGTTCTGTAGCTCCAGATATAAATAATTTAGTGCTTATGACTTGAGATGGGCAGTTTTTTAAATTTTATCTTTGAATTAGTAGTTAAGTCTAGTAATGCCTCGTGCTTGACTCAAACAACGGTCTCGGGTAAGGGCGTTACATTTATTGGTATCAGAGCTTTGGTCTAGATGATTCTTGGAATGAATGTGATGTATAAAATGTCTAGAAATACATGCCATATAAATCTGTGATAGTGAGATGTGAATGATCCGATCTAACTATTAATTTTTGTTATAGATTGTAAAGATGTCTAATAGACCGAGGGTGCTTGATCATGAAGAGGAAGTTAATAGTAGAGTACAGACTTACGAGCGAGGAACAAGTAATAATGTTTGATTTCTTTGATGAGAGAGGAAGAACTTAAAAATTTGATTTATGGGGTAATGAATCAGTGGTTTAGTGAAACAATACAAGGAAGAAGTCAGGCACAACAACCTTCTCCTCCTCCTACTGTACCACTAGTTACAACCCCAGTTGCTCCTCCTTTAATAGATGAATCTAGCAAAAGAACACCGATTGAGAAACTCAGAAAGTTCAGAGCTGAAGAATTTAGAGGAAGATCGGACGATGATCCAGTTAAAGCAAAGTATTGGTTAAAAAGCTTGGAAAGAGTTTTTAAACAGATGATGTGTTCTCCGGAAGACTATTTGAGTTGTGCGATTTCATTACTGAAAGAAGAAGCGTATAATTGGTGGGAAACCATTGAGGCGAGAGTACTACTGAGATAAACTTACCTGGGAATTCTTCCAAAATGAGTTTAGAAAAAAGTATGTGGGAATGAGATATTTAGATAAAAAGAAGAGGGAATTCCTTGATCTTCGACAAGGGAATAAAACAGTGGCTGAATATGAAAGAGAATTTGTGTATCTCATTAGGTATGCTCGGGATGTTGTGCAAGACAGAGGAAGAAATGTGCATTAGATTTGAAGAAGGGCTTAATGATGAAATCGGAATGATGATAGGAGGCACCGAGATTCGAGAATTTGTGGTTCACATCGATCGAGCTCAAAAGATGGAAGAAGTGTATAATAGAAAGATGCAAAGAGAAAGAAAAGGCAAAGAAGCATATAAAAGAAGTTTCTCTAGACCAACTTCGACTTTTCCGGCTAAAAAGTTCAAAGATGATTCTAGTCGATTTGTTACAATTCCGGAACGATCGAATAAAAGTAAAACAACTCAAAGAGATGTCGGAGTGACTAATAAACCAGTAGTTAGTACTGGTAGTGTACAAAATATTCCAAGACCTAGATGCAAAAATTGTGCTAGATTTCATATTGGTGAATGTTGGGGAAGAACAGGAGCTTGTTATAGATGTGGTGGAACTGATCATTTTATTCTTGACTGTCCTCAGTCATTAAAAGAAAATAAAGAACAAGACGAGAAACAAACAAATACTCCTTAGAAAAGTAGACATTCGGGTCAAAGTAGTGCTACTGAGACTGTTCGTTCGGGAATGAGAGATACTGTAGCCCGATCAGAAACAAGGGCACCTGCACGTACATATGCTACTTGGGCTAGAGAGGAAGCTTCTGCTCCAGATGTGATAGCTGGTATTTTCCATCTTTTTAATGATTCTGTGTATACTTTAATTGATCCTGGATCTACTCATTCATATATTTGCACTGCATTAGTGTTAGAAAAGAAAATGACTGTTGAGTCCACTGACTTTGATATGCAAGTCACTAATCCGTTAGGGCAAAGTGTGTTAGTTAATTTAATATGTCGGAAGTGTCTACTGAAAATACAAGGCTGTGAATTCTCTGCTGATTTAATGTTGAATTTGATGTTATTCTTGGCATGGATTGGTTGATTAAACACAATGCCATAGTGAATTGTAGAGAAAAATGGGTTGATTTAAAATGTCAAACAGGGGAAATAGTTTCAGCTGAGTTTGGAGATAAAAAGAATGATGTCAGAATTATTTCAGTCATTACAGCTCAGAAATTGATTCGGAAGGGTAATGAAGCATTTTTAGCTTATATTCTTGATACTCGGGGTTCTGAATTGAAGATGGAACAATTGCCAATTGTTAATGAGTTCACTGATGTGTTTCCTGAGGAACTACCTGGTTTACCCCCAGATCGTGAGGTTGAATTCGTAATTGATGTAATTCCGGGTACAGCTCCGATATCAATAGCACCGTATAGAATGGCACCAGTTGAGTTAAAAGAGTTGAAGACGTAATTGCAAGAGTTATTGGATAAAGGGTTCATCAGACCGAGTACATCACCTTGGGGCGCACCTGTTTTGTTTGTGAAAAAGAAAATGGCTCGTTGCGATTGTGTATTGATTACAGACAGCTGAACAAGGTAACAATTAAAAATAAATATCCATTACCTCGTATCGATGATTTATTTGATCAATTGAAAGGTGCTACAGTGTTCTCAAAGATAGACCTTAGATCTGGGTATTATCAACTGAAGGTTAAAGAGTGTGATGTGCCAAAGACTACTTTTGAATTTCTGGTAATGCCTTTTGGTTTAACAAATGCCCCTGCTGCATTTATGGATTTAATGAATCGGATTTTTCAGCCTTATTTGGATAGATTTTTGGTGGTATTTATTGATGACATATTGGTCTATTCAAAGACAGAATCCGAGCTTGCACAATACTTGAGAATTGTATTACAGACTTTGAGAGAAAAGCAGTTATATGCAAAATTTAGTAAATGTGAGTTTTCGCTTCATGAAGTTGGATTTCTGGGTCACATTGTATCAGCTGAAGGAATTCGTGTGGATCCAAGTAAAGTTTTAAAGTGGTGAATTGGAAAACACTGAAGAATATAACTGAAGTGCGAAGTTTTCTGGGACTAGCAGGGTATTATCGCCGTTTTGTAAAGAATTTTTCCATGATTGCTTCACCAATGACTCGTTTATTACAAAAGAATATTGAGTTTGTGTGGTCTGATGAATGTCAACAGAGCTTTGATCAATTAAAGAAAATGTTAACAAAAGCTCTAGTTTTGACTCAACCAGAATCAGGTATACCGTATGTTGTGTACAGTGATGCATCTTTGAATGGGTTGGGTTGTGTGTTAATGCAGTTAGAAAAGGTGGTGGCTTATGCTTCACGGCAATTAAAACCACATGAAAAGAATTATCCTACACATGATCTTGAATTAGCTGCAATTGTTTTTGCTTTAAAAATTTGGAGACACTATTTATATGGTGAGAAGTGTTATATTTATACGGATCACAAAAGTCCGAAATACTTAATGACTCGAAGGAGGCGAACTTAAGGCAGAGAGGCGGTGGTTAGAGTTGCCGAAAGATTATGAATTGGTTATTGACTATCATCCAGGGAAAGTTAATGTAGTTGCTGATGCACTTAGTCGAAAGTCATCCTTATTTGCACTTCGGACAATGAATGCTCAATTGGCTCTTAATGAAGAAGGTGCTGTATTAGAAGAATTGAAAGTGAAACCATGTTTCTTCAACAAATTCAAAATCTGCAGGATGAAGACCCGAAATTGGTATCTATACGACAGATGGTTCGAGATAATTTAGATTCAGAGTTCAGCATTGATGATGAAGGTATGTTGCGTTATCATAATAGAATTTGTGTTCCAAACAATTCTGATTTGAAGAATAATATTCTTTCTGAAGCACATAATAGTATGTATTCTATTCATCCGAGCAATACAAAAATGTACGGTGATTTGAAAAAGTTATATTGGTGGCCTGGTATGAAAAGAGAAATTTCAGAATTTGTTGCAAAATGTTTGATTTGTCAGCAAGTTAAAGCAGAGCATCAAGTACCAACGGGTTTATTACAACCCGTTATGATTCCTAAATGGAAGTGGAGCATGTTACAATGGATTTTGTGTCAGGATTGCCTATGACTCCAAGAAAGAAAGATTCGATATGGGTGATTGTTGATAGATTGACAAAGTTAGCACACTTTATTCCAGTTAGAACAGATTTTTCACTTGAGAAGTTAGCAGAATTGTATGTGTCAGAGATTATGAGACTACATGGAGTTCCAGTATCCATCATTTCGGACCGGGATCCAAGGTTTACTTTGAGATTTTGGAATAAACTGCAAGAAGCTTTAAGTACCAGATTGAATTTTAGTATAGCATTTCATCATCAAATAGATGGACAGTCAGAGCGAGTGATTCAAATTCTAGAAGATATGTTAAGATGTTGTATACTCGAGTTTGGTGACAGTTGGGAAAGGTATTTACATTTGGCTGAGTTTGCTTACAATAATAGCTACCAGTCTAGTATTAAAATGGCACCGTTTGAGGCTCTTTATGGTAGGAAATGCAAGACTCCATTGTGTTGGTCTGAATTGAGTGAATCAAAAATAGTTAGAGTTGATTTGATTCGGGAAACTGAAGAGAAAGTCCGGATTGTTCGAGATAGTCTAAAAGCTGCTTCAGATCGTCAGAAGTCATATGCGGATTTGAGACGAAGAGACATAGAATATGCAGTGGGTGATCGAGTATTTTTAAAAGTTTCACCGTGAAAAAAGGTGTTACGGTTTGGTAGAAAAGCAAAATTGAGTCCGAGATTTATAGGGCCATATAAAATTATGGAAAAGGTTGGTCCTGTAGCTTATCGGTTGGCTTTACCTCCGGAACTTGAGAAGATTCACAATGTGTTTCATGTGTCTATGTTAAAACGGTATAGGTCGGATCCTTCACACATAATTCCTCATACTGAAATTGAGCTTCAACCAGATATGACTTATTCAGAAGAACCAATGAAGATTTTGGCTCGTGAAGTTAAAGAATTACGGAATAAAAAGATACCATTGGTTAAAGTATTATGGCATCGACATGGTATGGAGGAAGCAACTTGGGAAACAGAGAGTCAATGAGATCACGAGATTCAAATCTATTTTGAGTAACAAATTTCGAGGACGAAATTTTTAAGGGGGAAGAGTTGTAACGGCCTAATTTTCAGTTGTGTCGGAAATGGTGATATGAGATCACTAAATCCGACAGGTAAGATTGAATAAGATATTAATTCAATATTTATGAGTCAAGTGAGAATTCAGAAGAATTTGTGGATTGGTGAATTTAGTGAATTAAAAGAATTTATTAGGTCAAATGGGTCAAAAACGAGGTTCGAGACCTCGAATTTGAAAATCGAGCCATAAATATTTTTAGAAATATTTATGGAGTGTTATTAAGTTAGTATTAAAGTTTGGTTGAGAAATTTAAATGTTTGGGTAGCCAATTAAATAAAAAGGACTAAATTATAACAAGTGCAAAATTGCTAGAAGAATTAAATAGCTCAAGTGTTAAAAGAAGGAGGGTTTAAAGGACAATTAAACCTAAAAGTGAAAAGGTTGGACGGCAAAGGCAAGGAAATCAGTGAGAAAAAATAGGAAATAAGGGCAAAATTGGAAATTTTATGATTTTAACATGTATAATAAAGACAAAATTGAAAAACCTAGAGATATCTTCATATTTTCTCAGCCAAAACCGTCATAAGAAGTCTGGAGAAAGCTGGTTTTCATATTTTTACACCATATCAAGAATCCAAAGAAGAACGAGGAAAAGAAAAAGTTGCGAGAATAGTCCCTAAATTTCAATATCTCTGCTACAAATCAGTAAGAGTAAGTTCATATGGTTGAATTTATATGTTTAATTGTGAATGATTGAATGATATAATGTGTTGTTAAATCTGAATTTCTTTGTGGAATTATGAAAATTATGATAAAATGAAAGAATAAAGCGATAATTCAAATTAGGAAAAACGCAGAATTGAGAATACGTTTGTATCGTGACATGTGATGAATTGATTGGATAAGACCATGGTTAATCCATGGCAAAGTGTGAAACGTAGGTATGGTATTTACCATCTCGAGTTGTGAAACGTAGGTATGGTATCATCCATCTTGAGTTGTGAAATGTAGGTATGGTATCAACCATCTTGAGTTAAGAAATGTAGGTATGGTATCGTCCATCTTGAGTTATGAAAAGTAGGTATGGTATCGTCCATACCGAAGTTGTGAAATGTAGGTATGGTATCATCCATTGAGTTGTGAAAGCGTGGCAATGAGCAACGACGTACTCAAATTCGTAAGGCGTTTCCCAATTTGATATTAAGTAATATAAAAGAAGTGAATCAAATGAAAGAGATGGAGTAGTTATTAATGTTGAGCTCAACTATGTGAAATATTTTAACAATGGTTGTGAATGGCAGGGAACTTTAGAAAATGTTTTGTTATTGTTTGGAAATATTATGGGTGGTAAGCATTACTTTTAAACCTATGAACTTACTAAGCTTCATTAAGCTTACTTGTATCACATTTGATATTTTTATGTAGATTGAATTAAAGAGAAGTTGGTAGATCGGATCATCACAGCAAAGCTCACCATCCAGATCAATTCCGGTAGTTTTTGTTTTATGTTTAAAGATTTATATGGCATGTATAGAGTTTAAATGAGATGGAGTAAAGATGTTATAAACTAGTTAACAATATTTTGCAATGAAACAGTTTTTGAATTACAGCAGTGATGTGATTGTGAAAAATCACCAAAAATAGAAGAAATGGAACTAAAAAGTGAATAAGATATATAATTGAAGCTTATTGAGTCTATTTTCACATAAAAGAAACATAACAAATAAATTTTTCTTATGTTTGGAGATATTTGAATTTTTGTGAGACTAGTTTAGAACGATTACGTGATCCCCTGTTCTATCTTTGAAAAATCATTAGAAATTGTATAAAAATAATTGTGGGATATAGTTTATATGCATGGAATCATGAATGAGTCTATTTTCAAATGAAATAAATAAGAAGGTCATATGAATTCTGTACAAAGATTAATTTGATTTGAAGTGAAGAGAGGTCAGAACAGTGAAACAGTAAAACAGGGGAAAATTTAATGAATAAACTGTAATAATTGGCCACATGAAAAATTCTGGAGAAATATAGTAAAAGAGATATATGAGTCTAGTTTTAGGGAAAATTAACGGATCTTAATTTGGAGTTCTGTAGCTCCAGATACAAATAATTTAGTGCCTATGATGCAGATGGACAATTTTAAATTTTATGCTGAATTTGTAGTTAAGTCTAGTAATGCCTCGTGCTCGACTCCGGCAAGGGTTTCGGGTAAGGGGCGTTACAGGAAAATGATGTACTCATATCCGTAAGCTGTTCTCAGATTCGGAAAGACTTGGTAAGTGTTATACGATATTAATATAGAAAGACTTATGGTTATTAATATTGATCTGAAATAAGTGTATCCATCGATATTTAAATGACTCAACGGGTACAGAGGATGATACAAGGTTATTCGGTTTGATACAAACTAGTACAGGTATTCATGAGAAATTATGAGAAATAATTCATAGTAAATGTTTTTACACATGGCTAATATAATTGCGATTTTGTGTTAGGCTTTGGGCCGAATTAGTATTTACCTATGTTTTAATTATGCTTAGTTGAATTGTAGATGATTTGGTAAGTTGTATTTAATAGTCATACAAAATTACTAAGCTTAATTGCTTACTCTGTTTATGTTTTCTGTTTTTTATAGTATTTTGGAAACGCTCGGTTTGGAAGCCGTCGGAAATCGTGCCACACTATCAAACTCTTATTTTGGTATTTTGGACTTTACATTTTGGGTTAAATGGCATGTATAGGTGTTTTGGTTAATATGGCCTATATTTCTTGTTGAGTTTTAGCCATTTGATTTGGCTTATAAATTGGTTATGTATTTTAGTATTTATAAATGACATTATGTTATGTGGTGTGTAGTTGCTATATAAATGCCTTGCTTGTGCAAGTGTGTTTTGGTACTAAATGGTTGGAATTGAGATGAGTATGCATGCTAGGTTTAGGCACAAAGTCTCGTACATGTATTTGACCATTTAGGTGGACTTTGGAAGTAGGTTTGATATGTGTTAAAGTGGTCCAGTGAATGCGGTTATGGTTATCATGTTGTAGGTATAGTTAATTTGTGTTATAAACTTAATATTGGTTGGTTTTGAACATCTATCTATGCCTTGGTTATGTCCAAATTGATGTGTATAGGTTGATTCCAATGTGGGTGAGGAATATGGCCTGGAAAATGGCCTATTTTTGTCCACACAGGTAGAGACATGGGCGTGTGTCTCAGTCGTGTGTGACACACGACCCTTGTGTCCCCTGATACTTTTTTTAGAAATCAAGTCAGTAGCTTCACACGACCTAGCACACGGGCGTGTGGCTTGGCCGTATAGCACAAGTCAATATTCCCTTCAATTTTAGCACGGCCTAGCACACGGCCTGGCACACGGGCATGTGACGCCATTTCAAAGGGCACACAGCCTGGCACATGGGCGTGTGGTTGGCCATGTGACCCAAGTCAGTGAGTTACACGAGGTCGAACACGGGCTAGGACACGGCCGTGTGACCCCATTTCGAATGCCAACATGGCCTGGCCACACGGGCGTGTGTCCCCTGCACTTTGAAAATTTTCCATGTTTTTCAAAAAAAATTCCTTGAGTACTCGGTTTAGTCCCGTACCACTTTTAATGTCTTATTGGGGCCTCAAGGGCTCGTATTAGGGACTGTATGAATGTATTTGAATGGTCTTTGATTTGAATGAAAATTAATTATAAGATATATAATTGTTTAAGTTATTAGTTTGGTAATGCTCTGTAACCCTGTTCTGACGTCGAATACGGGTTAGGGGCGTTACATGGTTCTAGCAAGAGGGCAATCTCTATGCACATGTAACACATCCTCATATTCCTACCCACAAAAACCACAAGTGTGGCTACTTCCAATGCCTCGTCTTACTCTTTCAACATTCGTAAGTAAGTATTGCTTAAGGGCAAGCCATATGAAGAATTGGATCCGTTGAGGGCCTTTAAATTTCCAAAGTATCTCCCAAATAGGGGTGAGCGTTCGATCGAATCGAATCGAATTGAATGAAAAAATTTCGAGTTAATCGAGTTGACGAATCATATTTTATCATCCTAATTTGATTTGAAATTTTCTCGAATCGATTCGAGTGAGATGGAATTCGAACCGAATTGAATCGAATATATTTGTTCGAGTTAAATTTTAAAAAATAATTTTGGATCCTTGCAACCATTGTCACCCAATAAAATTTGTAGACCTTAACCAAATTTTTTATTAACTTTCATCACCAAATAATTTATTTATTAATCTTTTAGATACGGGTTAGCTTCTTTGCTTGTTTAGTTCTTTCAATTATCTTCAGATTCTTGTCACTATGTATTTTTGAATTAAAAAATATATTAAATGTAAAAATGTGATTTTTTAATAAAAGTTATTTTAAAGATAAAATGTGAAATTGATACCAATATAAAATTTTAACACGAATATTTTATGGCATAATTAATAATTCATTTTTAATATAATTATTCAATATGACTAAACAATTCAATAATATAAATAATATAAAATGTGAAATTTAATTTAATAATATAAATAGTAGATATAAATAAAATTATTACTATTTATGTTTAGTGATTTTTTTGGATAATTTTGATTTTTTATTTGAGAGTAAAGGGTGAGAAGTAAAAGTTTAGGGGGAAAATGAAAAGTTTTGGAGAATAAAAGTTTGAGGGAAAATAAATAGGGGGAGTAAAATTTTGAAGTGAAAATATTAAAAAAAATGGAGGGGGGATGGGTTTGGGGTAGATGGGAGGTGAGATGGGAAGGGAGTAAAAGTTTTAGGGAAAAAGTGGGAGGGAGTAAAAATTTTGGGGGAAAATAAAAAGTTTTGAGGGTTTTTGAGAATAAAATTTTGAGAAAAAGTAAATGGAAGAGTAAAATTTTGGTGGAAATGATTTTGGGTAGATTGGGGAGTTGGGATGGGAGGGGAGTAAAAGTTTTGGGGGGAAAGTGGGAAGGAGTAAAAGTTTTGAGGGAAAAGTAAAAAGGTTTGGGAGTTTAGGGTAAAAATATAAAATATTATAGTTTGATATTCGAATTATTCGAGTTATTCGAATTCGAAAACTCAACTCGATTCGAACTCGAAATTTGAAAAAAAAAATCGAGTTGACTCGAATAACTCGATTTGTTTAACTCGAAATTCGAATTTTTTTTCATTTTTTTCGAGTCAAATCGAGTTTTGCTCACCTCTACTCCCATATATGTTCTATAACACAACTAACCTGCATCCATCACCGAAACCAAGTTACAAAGCATTACCGGAGGTTACAGATCAAACAGACAGAAATTTCAAACATTTCATATCATATAATATTCAGCTTAGAAACAAATCAAACTCATACATACTGTCCCTTACTCGAGCCCTCGAGGCATAAAATATGTATTAGAAATAAGTCGGGACTAATTCAAAAACTCAAAGAGTTTTTTGAAATACATTAAAAAATTTCAAAGCTGCAAGGGTCATATGGCCGTGTGAGTAAGAGACACACCCATGTCTTAGGCCTTGTGGGCATTCGAAGTAGGGACACGCGGCCATGTCCCAGCTTGTGTCAGTACCCGTGTAACTCTCTAACTTGGGTCGCACGACCAAGCCACACGTCCGTGTGCCAGGCTGTGTACCCTTTCGAAATGGCCTTACACGTCCATGTGCTAGCCGTGTGTCTCACATGGCCGAGTCATATGCCCGTGTGTCTAGCTGTGTGGACCTAAAATGTATCTTAAACAACAATTTACCATTCCCTGCAAGCATAGATATTAAACAAATCAAAAACTATTCATTTAACCAGTTCAAAACACGATCAAATACTTTCAAAAAAATGTCAAAACAATCATCCTAGGTACCTAATCAATGTACCTTCATTGGTACCACATTTATATCATCAAAACATATTATCAGTGCATCATTCAAATTAGCATTATAAACATGCCAAAATCCATCAATTTGGCCTAGCTCATATGTAACACCCCTAACCCGTGTCCGTCGCCGGATTAGAGTTAAAGGCGTTACCGAACAGATCAGAAACATTTACAAAAATTTCATACAACCGTTCATCAATCATAATCATAGTGTCCCTTAAATAAGTCAACGAGACCTTAATCATGCTTTAGAGTAGGCTCGGGATTAAACCAAACACATACAGAAATTCTCAAAAAATTTAAAACTTTCCAAAGTTTCAGGGGTTACACGCCCGTGTGGGTAGGCCATGTGCCTCCCACGGCTGCTAGACACACCCGTGTGTCTTTCCTGTGGTCAAAACTGACTTAACACCACGGCCACAAAGCACGCCCGTGTACCTTGGCCGTGGTCGATCCTGACTTAGCCACACAGCTACCAGGCACGCCTGTGTGCCAAGGCCATGTACACCTAATTATCTACTGACTAAATCCCACGGTCGTTAGGCACGCCCGTGTGCCACAACGGTGTGACAAAATAGGCTACTTGTAAAGTCAAATTGCCACCCACAATAGGGTCATACCTACAAGTACAAGCAATTCTATTTCTACTATCAAACGGCAACCAAAAACATACCAAATGGTCATCATATTATTCCATTCAATCTCATTTCTAACTATTCTAATTAGTTCAATCACTTTCCATGTAAATCCAAGTACAATTCAACCATAACCTCATTAATCTACTAAGGCATCAATTCATCTATAAGCTTACCATTCATAAGGCTATTTCATTGCCAATCAAGACATACCAAAACAAGCATCATATATCATATTCATAATGTATTTTACCAACACTTGACAAGCCACATCTCATGGCTACTTTATATACATTTCAAAGTTATCCAACGTGACTAGCCTATACATGCCATAACTAACTAAATACATTTTCAAATGATACCAAAATGAGCTTAAGTAGTGTGATGACAATCCTCGATGGTCCCGAGCCTTCAGTAGCTTTGACGATCTATAAAATAGAAACAAACACACCCACACACAGAGTAAGCTTTCAAAAGCTTAGTAAGCCAAAATAAAAATAAACTTAACATACAATGCATATAACCAAATTGAATCATTGGTACTTATAAATCTCATAGCCATTTCATTGCATAGACTTTGGCACATTTGCTCACACAAAGCTTGCCACATATTTCATTTCACATATCACATATGTACTTAGCTTATTCAAGCATGTATCCGTTCTTGTATCTCATTCATATTCTCATGTTCAATCATGCATTTCATCAAACTAAATTCATATAGGTTCTTACATTTTATACGCACTTAGTGTACATACCAAACGTATCTGAAATGAATATACATTCACGTAATTGTTCATAGCTCGAAATTGCCCGTTGAACTGTTTGGAATCTAATAGGATATACAGAATACCCAGAACAGTCGTACAATGCCAACGTCCCAGACATGGTCTTACATGCAATCAGATGTCGATGCCACTATCCCAGACAGGGTCTTACATGAATTAATATGATGTCAATGTCCCAGACATGGTCTTATATGTAAGTCTCGTATCGACGCCAACGTCCCAGACGTGGTCTTACACGAAATCTCGCTTCAATGCCAATGTCCCGGACGTGGTCTTATATGATAAAACATAATAGACACCTATGTCATGACATACATAGTCCTATCTATTCCTAGGTTCGTATGGGGCTTCTCAGACATTTCTACCTTATCAAAAATCCCTTGGATTTCATGTACGTATCATCTTGTAAACATTCATTGTTCTCAATAGTCATATGAACATACACAATTCAGTACAAATACGTTTATTTGTATAATGACTTACCTCAGATTCAGATATTCGTTCAGACTCGTTTATTCGACTATCTTCGCTTTCCCATGATCTAAGTCTGTTTTCTTCGGTTCTTGATCTATACATATTCAAATTTAACCCTTTTATTTAACAACACATTCAATTCTATCCAAATTCACATATTTAGGGCTACTTGCAACCAAGCCCTCACATTTGTACACTTTATCAATTTAGTCCATTTTTCTCAAAACATTAAATATACCAAATCATCATTTAACCATGCTTAGCCGAATGTCCATATATCTCATACAAGTCCAATTACTTCATCAAATTCACAATTTAGTATTTCAAAATGCTATTTTCACAATTTAGCCCTAATTAGCTAAATTCATCAAAAATTCAAGAATAAAACATGTTCATTTAACACATATCCTTCATTAAACACCTAAACTCATCACAAAGCTCACCATTTCTTTAGTGGCACATTTCATAAACATCTTTAATTCACAAAATTGAAGCATGGGTTTGATAGTAGACTAAGCAACAATCTCAAAAACATAGAAATCATCAAAATCCAAAGTCAAAACATACCTTAATTTTGCTTGATAATTGCCGAAAATCAAAAGAATAAAACCCTTTCTTCTTTCTCTTGTTTTCGATCAAAAAGATGAGCAAAAAGGTTATTTTCATGTTTTTATCATATTATAACATACATATTAATATATTTACCTTATTAACCTTTCATTTAATAATTAAAATAAACATACATTAAGGGCACGTTTGTCCTTTGTTCATCTACTAACTAAATAGTGGTTAAATTGCCTCTTAAGGCCACTACTTTCAAAAGCCATATCAAATAGGCACTTTTACGGATATCATGCAACTTTCATATTTAATGCAATTCAATCCTTTTGTCAAATTAAGCATATAGACAGACAAATTAACTTACGAAAATTTTCACACATACATAATCACATGTCTACGGCACAGAAAATAATATTAAAATATTCTACTGACTCGGATTTGTGGTCCCGAAACCATTGTTCCGACTAGGGTCTAAACCGGACTGTTACAATTCTCCCCCCTTAGGATTTTCGTCCCCGAAAATCTTACTGTTAAACAGATTCGGATATTGTTGTCTCATTTAATCTTCAGGCTCCCACGTAGCCTCTTCTATTCCGTGTCGATTCCACAGTACTTTCACTAATGGAATTTTCTTATTTCTCAACTCTTTCATTTCAGGAGCTAAGATGCGGGTCGATTTCTCTTCATTAGTCATGTCAAATCGGACTTCAATCACAGACGGAGTTATCATATGTGACGGATCAGAACGATATCTACAGAGCATCAAAACATGAAATACATTATGTATCTTTTCTAACTCGGAAGGCAACAACAATCTGTATACAACAGGTCCAACCTACTCAATGATTTCATACGGTCCGATGAACCTCGGACTCAATTTGCCTTTACGTCCGAATCGGAGTATTTTCTTCCACGGAGATACTTTCAGAAACACTTTATCGCCTATCTCAAATTCAATATCTTTTCTTTTCAAATCCGTGTAAGATTTCTGACGATCAGATACTGCTTTCAGACTATTTTGAATTATTTTTACTTTCTGTTCTGAATCTTTTATCAAATCGACTCTGCATATCTTATTTTCACTAAGCTCAGTCCAATACAGAGGTGTCCAACATTTACGTCCTAACTGAGCTTCATAAGGTGCCATTTTGATACTCGACTGAAAACATTATTGTATGCAAATTCAATCATTGATAGATATTGTTCCCACGTCTCGTTAAACTCAAGAATTCAGTATCTCAACATATCCTCAAGAATCTGTATAATCCGTTCAAACTAACCATCTGATTGCGGATGAAAAGCTGTACTGAAATGCAGTTTCGTGCCTAAAGCTTCTTTAGTTTCTTCCAAAAACGTGATGTGAATCTCGGATCTCTATCACACACAATGGATAATGGCACCCCGTGCAATCTCACAATCTCAGAAATGTAAAGCTCAGCTAGTCTATCAAGCAAATAGTCAGATCGTATCGGAATAAAATGGGCGGATTTCTTTAATCTATCAACTATAACCTAAATCGTATCTTTCTTTCTAGGAGTCAAAGGCAATCCTGAAACAAAATCCATCATTACTTTATCCCATTTCCACTCAGGAATCAAAATCGACTGTAGCAACCCAGACGGAACCTGATGTTCAGCTTTAACTTGCTGACAAACTAAACATTTTGAAACAAATTCAGATATGTCTCATTTCATTCCAGACCACCAATAATATTGCTTCAGATCATGATACATTTTAGAAGCAATGCTTCCCGGATGAACAGATAATCGACTATTATGGGCTTCACTCAAAATCAACTGAATCAACTCGAGATTTCTCAGATCACGTAATCGATCTCGGAATCTCACACAACCATTGTTATCAACTCGAAATTTAGAATCAAAGTTCAAATCACACTGAGCTCGTTTTGCTAATAACTCATTATCAGTTTTCTGAATGTCGCATATCTGCTGTAGAAATAACGGTTTTGCTTTCAATTCAGCTATCACAAAACTACCATTAGACAGATCTAATTTAGCATTCAAAGCACGTAGTGCAAACAGTGATTTTCTACTCAGTGCATCAGCAACGACATTTGCTTTCCCCGGATGATAGTCTATCACAAGCTTATAATCTTTTAACAGTTCTAACGATTTTCTCTAACGCAGATTCAAGTCTTTCTAGGTCATCAAATATTTCAGACTTTTATAATCAGAAAATACGTGACATCTCTCACCAAACAGATAATGTCGCTAAATCTTTAATGCGAAAACAATCACAGCTAGCTCGAGATCATGAGTTGGATAATTCTTTTCATGAGGCTTCAATTGTCTCGAGGCGTAAGCTATTACTTTTCCTTCTTGCATCAGAACACATCCCAAACCACTTAACGAAGCATCACTGTATATCAAGAATTTTTTACCCGATTCTGGCTGTACTAAAACCGGAGCTTCTATCAAAAAGGTTTTCAACTAATCAAAGCTTTTCTGACACTTATCGGACCATTCAAATTTAACATCTTTCTGAAGCAATTTAGTTAATGAAGTAGCTATCATCGAAAATCCTTTTACAATCCGACGATAATAACCAGCGAGCCCCAGAAAACTAAGAACTTCTGATACATTTTTCGGAGGCTTCCAATCTAAGATAGCAGAAATCTTGTTCGGATCATCTCGTATACCAGAGGCCGATACAATATATCCCAGAAAACTGACTTCACTTAACCAGAATTCACATTTGCTAAATTTCGCATACAATTACTTTTCTCGCAGAGTTTGTAATACAATTCTCAGATGCTCGGCATGTTTAGTCTCATCCTGTGAATAAATCTAAATGTCATCAATGAATACAACAACAAATCGATCTAGGTAGGTCTAAAAATTCTATTCATCAGATCCATAAACACTGCAGGAGCATTCGTTAGTCCAAAAAGCATAACTAAAAACTCATAATGTCCGTACCTCATTCTGAAAGCCGTTTTCGAAATGTCTGAATCTTTCACTCTCAACTGATAATACCTCGATCTCAGATCTATCTTTGAAAACACAGTAGCTCCTTTTAACTGATCAAATAAATCATCAATCCTGGGCAACGGATATTTATTCTTTATTGTCACCTTGTTCAACTGACGATAATCAATGCACATTCTCATTGTGCCATCTTTCTTTTTCACAAACAGAACAGGAGCACTTCAAGGTGAGAAACTCGGTCTAGCGAACCCTCTATCATTCAATTATTGCAATTGTGACTTTAACTCTTTTAACTCTGTTGGTGCCATTCTATACAGAGCTATCAAAATAGGTGTCGTACCAGGCAATAGATCAATACCAAACTCAACTTCATGAATCGGAGGCAAACCCGGTAATTCTTCAGGGAACACCTCAGAATGCTCACATACAACAGGTACTGATTCAATTTTCTTCTCAGACACTTTCGAGTCAATTACATAAGCAAAATAAGCTTCGTAACCCTTTTTCATATAACTCTGAGCTTTCAATATAGATATCACTGTAGGCAATCCGTTCAATTCACTAAACTCAATCTGAACTATTTCATCATTCTGACCTTTCAAATCAATGATCTTTCATTTGCAATTCACAATCGCATCATGCAATGTCAACCAGTCCATACCCAGAATTATATCAAATTCATCAAAAGGTAACAGCATCAAATCAGCAGGGAAACAGATATCTCGAAACATTAACGGACAGTTCTTGCATACTTTGTCAACCAGGACACTTTTGCCTAAGGGGTTCGATACTTTTATAACAACTTCAGTATACTCTACAGGCAAAGTCTTACTGAATACTAAATTCATGCATATATATGAATGTGTAGAACCAGGGTCTATCAATACAACCACTGATGTTTCTTTCATTTCGGAAAGGTCTACCCCTTGCTGGGATGTTATCGGATCTCGGATTCTGAGTAGTCTCTTGCTCCCCAGACTTTGGGCAATTACGTATAAAATGATCTAACGATCCACATCTGAAACAGGCTCGATCATTCAATCTACAACTTCCCGGATGTCTTTTCCCATAATGTTTACATTCAGGTTTTTCAGATCGAACATTCCAACACTTGCTATTGAAGTTGCCAGAGCTTTAGAACTCAATTATGATCTAGCTCGATCTCTACTCGAATGTCCCACATTCAACTTTGAACGGCTATACTCATCTCAAAATTTCTTCGAAACAGACTGAAATGATCTACACTGAAATCTTTTTCTCACATCTCTAGCTTTTTATCTTTCTTTTTATCTTTCCTAAGTGCTTCAGCTTTGCACGCTCGATCAACAAGCACAACGAACTCTTTTATTTCGAGAATCCCAGCTAGCAGACAAATATCTTCATTAAGGCCATCTTCAAATCTTTTGCACATTATTACTTCAGTCAATACACATTCGCGAGCATACTGACTCAATCTCACGAACTCTCGTTCATATTCAGTGATAGACATACGGCCCTATTTCAATTCCAGAAATTATTTCCGTTTTTGATCGATGAATCTTTCACTGATATATTTTTTCCAAACTCAATCTGAAAGAAGTCCCACGTGACCCGTTCTTTCGGAACTACAAAAATCAGGGTTTTCCACCACTGGTAGGACGCATCTCGTATTAGTGATGCAACACATTTAATACTTTCTTCCAGAGTAAAAGACATTTCATCGAATACCCGGATTGTATTTTCTAACCAGAACTCGGCCTTTTCGGTATCATCATCACTAGTGGCCCTGAACTCTTTAGCACCATACTTACAGATTTTGTCAGCCAAAGGCTTATTCAATAGATTTGGACACATAGCCGGTGGTACAACTGAAGTTTGAGAGGATTAACCGGGGGTGGAGGTTGCGAAATAGCCGGATTATTTCTAACAAACTGAGTGAACCACTCACTCATCATCTAAAAGAAAGCTTGTTTAGCTTCTCCCTCTTGACCACTCGTAGTCGGTCTAGAATTAGATGGCACTGTTCCTTGTACGGGAGCAGACGCATTACTTTCTACATCGTCAGCTACGGCTCTTTCGGGATCCATTACTATACAGATATCACATTTTACACGTCAGGATTCATCACACTATCACAGTTCAGTTATATGGCATGTTTAGCTAGACTCTGACACGCTACGTTAGTTCGAGAATCGACTAAACTGTAGTTCTGATACCAATTAAATGTAACACCTTTAACCCGTGTCTGTCACCGGATTAGGGTTAAAGGCGTTACCGAACAGATCGAAAACATTTACAAAAAATTCATACAACCGTTCATCAATCATAATCATAGTGTCCCTTAAATAGGTCAACGAGACCTTAATCATGCTTTAGAGTAGGGCCGGGACTAAACTGAACATACACAAAAATTCTCAGAAAATTTAAAACTTTCTAAAGTTTCAGGGGTTACACGCCCGTGTGGGTAGGTCGTGTGCCTCCCACGGCTGCTAGACACACCCGTGTGTCTTTCCTGTGGTCGAAACTGACTTAACACCACGGCCATAAAGCACACCCGTGTACCTTGGCCGTGGTCGATCCTGACTTGGCCACACAGCTACCAGGCACGCCTGTGTGCCAAGGCCATGTACACCTAATTAGCTACTGACTAAATCCCACGGTCGTTAAGCACGCCCGTGTGCCACAACGGTGTGACAAAATAGGCTACTTGTAAAGTCAAATTGCCACCCACAATAAGGTCATACCTACAAGTACAAGCAATTCTATTTCTACAATCAAATGGCAACCAAAAATATACCAAATGGTCATCATATTATTCCATTCAACCTCATTTCTAACTGTGCTAATTGGTTCAATCACTTTCCATGTAAATCCAAGTACAATTCAATCATAACCTCATTAATCTACTAAGGCATCAATTCATCTATAAGCTTACCATTCATAAGGCTATTTCATTGCCATCAAGACATACCAAAACAAGCATCATATATCATATTCACAATGTATTTTACCAACACTTGACAAGCCATATCTCATGGCTACTTCATATACATTTCAAAATTATCCAAGGTTACTAGCCTATACATGCCATAACTAACTAAATACATTTTCAAACGATACCAAAATGAGCTTAGGTAGTGTGATGACGATCCTCGACGGTCCCGAGCCTTTAGTAGCTTTGACGATCTGTAAAACAGAAACAAACACACTAACACAGAGTAAGCTTTCAAAAGCTTAGTAAGCCGAAATAAAAATAAACTTAACATACAATGCATATAACCAAATTGAATCATTGGTACTTATAAATCTCATAGCCATTTCATTGCATAGAATTTGGCACATTTGCTCACACAAAGCTTGCCACATATTTCATTTCACATATCACATAAGTACTTAGCTTATTCAAGCATATATCTATTCTTGTATCTCATTCATATTCTCATGTTCAATTATACATTTCATCAAGTAAATTCATATAGGTACTTACCTTTTATACACACTTAATGTACATACCAAATGTGCCTGAAACGAATATACATTCACGTAATTGTTTATAGCTCGAAATTGCCCGTTGAACCGTTCAAAATCTAATAGGATATACAGAATACTCAAACCAGTCGTACAATGCCAACGTCCCAGACATGGTCTTACATGTAATCAGATGTCGATGCCACTGTCCCAGACAGGGTCTTACACGAATTAATACGATGCCAATGTCCCAGACATGGTCTTATACGTAAGTCTCATATCGACGCCAATGTCCCAGATGTGCTTTTACATGAAATCTCGAGTCAATGCCAACGTCCCGGACGTGGTCTTACATGATAAAACATAATAGGCACCTATGTCATGACATACGTAGTCCTATCTATTCCTAGGTTCGTACGAGGCTTTTCGGACATTTCTACCTTATCAAAAATCCCTCGAATTTCATGTACGTATCATCTCGTAAACATTCATTGTTATCAATAGTCATATGAACATACACAATTCAGTACAAATACGTTTATTTCTATAATGACTTACATCGGATTCAAATATTCGTTCGGACTTGTTTATTCGACTATCTTCACTTTCCCACGATCTAAGTCCGTTTTCTTCGGTTCTTGATCTATAAATATTCAAATTTAACCCTTTTATTTAACAACACATTCAATTCAATCCAAATTCACATATTTAGGGCTATTTACAACTTAGCCCTCACATTTGTACACTTTATCAATTTAGTCCATTTTTCTCAAAATATCAAATATACCAAATCATCATTTAACCATGCTTAGCCAAATGTCCATATATCTCATACAAGTCCAATTACTTCATCAAATTCACAATTTAGTTTTTCAAAATGCTATTTTCACAATTTAGCCCTAATTAGCAAAATTCATCAAAAATCCAAGAATAAAACATGTTCATTTAACACATATCCTTCATTAAACACCAAAACTCATCACAAAGCTCACCATTTCTTTAGTGGCACATTTCATAAACATCATCAATTCACAAAATTGAAACATGGGTTTAATAGGAGACTAAGCAACAATCTCAAAAACATAGAAATCATCAAAATCCAAAGTCAAAACATACCTTAATTTTGCTTGATAATTGCCGAAAATCAAAAGAATAAAACCCTTTTCTTCTTCCTCTTGTTTTAGGTCAAAAAGATGAGCAAAAAGGCCATTTTCATGTTTTTATCATATTATAACATACATATTAATATATTTACCTTATTAACCTTTCATTTAATAATTCAAATAAACACACATTAAGGGCACATTTGTCCTTTGTTCATCCACTAACTAAATAGTGGTTAAATTGCCTCTTAAGGCCACTACTTTCAAAAGCCATATCAAATAGGCACTGTTACGAATATCATGCAACTTTCACATTTAATGCAACTCAATCCTTTTGTCAAATTAAGCATATAGACAGACAAATTAACTTACGGGAATTTTCACACATACATAATCACATGTCTACGGCACAGAAAATAATATTAAAATATTCTACTAACTCAGATTTGTGGTCCTGAAACCACAGTTCTGATTAGGATCTAAACCGAACTGTTACATCATATCTACCTAAAACATTAATTTAAATTCACATGCATATACCAAGCTTTGGTTCAATTTACCATACCATACTATAGCTTCGAACACAAGCACATGTTTATATATATACCAAACCAACATTATACTTATAACCTCATTTACAATCCATCCACAAAATAACTATCATTTAGACACCCTAGGTACATGCTGACACTAAAGATAAACATCACCACATTTGAGTTCAAGATCGTTATTGGATGTTGAATCGGTGGTCAAAAGTTAAGTACCTAACCCGCGCACGGAAAATAAAACCGTACGTTGAGTAAAACTCAGTGGTATTTCTATAATCCGAATATTTAAAGACAAGATAATATAATATGCACAATTGCTATATAAATAGTTATTCGCATATCAACCACATTTATTCGTACAATAGCATTAACAGTTTAATGCTCAATTCTCATCACTTGCTATATAATAGCTTTTCACAGTTTGATTCACATATCATTTAAACAATAACATTATCCCTTCCATATCCAATTCATGAGAACATAACTCATGTATCTCATTTTCATTTTTCAAATTATTATCCCAATTTCAATTCACATACCATATCATCCAATATCAACCATAGTACCATTTTATTTAATTACCCCTATTAACACGACTCGAACTTGGACGGATACACGATTCCAACCAACACACTAGTTTGGCACCCAGTGCATCATCGGATAAATTCGAAATAATATGCATCCAGCGTTGTATACATTTGACACTCAGTGTCTCATCGGTTAAACCAGAGCAAATTGACACCCAGTGCCTCATCGACTCGAAGTCGAAGAAATCCCTGTACTCTTCCTATCATATGGCATGCCATCTATATCCGACTCAGCCCGATACAGTTAATAGGGTTTAATTTCACATTTCACATAAAACCAATAGCCAATACTAATTTTCATATAATCACATATATACACATGAATTAAATTCAATCTATAGTAATCAATATCCAACTTTCACAATTGTACATATATTCATTTCAATTCAATAATTAATACATTCATAATGTATATACCAATTCAATCCATTTCAATCAACTATCTAACTGTCAAATAATCACCTCAAACACTTACCAATATGCATTAAATTAAATTACAACAATTAACAACTAAGTTCAGATTATAGAAATACAAACCGTGAAATCCGAGCTATTCCACGTCGATTTTATCCTTCCCTTTTTTAGCCGAGGATTCCGGTACGACGTTAGCTACAAAATTAAAACAATTAAAATTCATAAATATAACACAATTCAATTTCATATTGAATATTTCAATTTTTACTCAATATTTGCCTAAATTCCAATTTAGTCCCTAAATCGAGACTAATTTTTTTATTCTTCACATTTAATTCTATATTTTCATACCAATTCCACTTTAAACTAAATTTAACTCCCTATTTTCACTTAAATCCCTAAATTTTTAAATTTTCACAATTTAGTCTTTATTACTCAAAATTTATAATTTATTCTATAATTTAATCCTTTTTTCATTTCTAGCTTAAAAATCTATCAATTTAATCCCTAATACTAAAATTATTCAACATTAACAACATTTAGAAACTTAAAAATCGGATCGTTACATGTTCTTTTGAGTTCAGTGCACCTTCTCGAATATTTCCATATGCGCTTCTAAGAGAGAAGGAGCCAGACGAAGTAGCCCCCCATATTTTTTGTTAATTATATCTTCTAAAACCCATAACCTGAAAAGGTCCAAGTTCCACAATCCGTCACTTGCAATCATGTTATTAAGAGGATAATCCAGATTAAGGTTAGAAGAATACGAAATTTGAGTAAATAAGGGACCATAATTTGGAATCCATGGGTCGCGCCAGCACTGAATACTATTACCATCCCCAACAGACCATAAAAGGTTTTCACGAACTAAGGGTCATCCCTTAGAAATGGATCTCCACAAAAAAGGAACAGTGCCCTCTTGAAATAAAAAGAGTTTTTTTACATCTATAAAAGCCCATCATATTGAATCTCATTCCATAAAGTAAATGCAGGTATAATAAATTTAAAAAGCATAATTGTGAATATGATAAGAGGTTCACAATTAGAAATGGAGGAGAAATAACTTATATTCTCAATGAATGAAATGTACCTATCGCACACTTAAATATTTTATCACTAAATTAATATTCTTTAAAAGGAAGGAAACATATGTCTACAATACAACAATGCATACTATGCTTAGGGATACAATTTTTATGTTTGTTTGTTTTGTAATGAAACAAACTAAATAGTACAAAATTAATTGAAGGCTCCAAAAGAGTTAATACATTGTTATTCGAAGAAACAAAATGATAATTAATGTATTATTTTCTAGTCAGTCTCAAAGAAATTATTTTTTTAAAAGATATTCTCTATAATAGAGCTCATATTAAAATTGTGATAAGGAAAATTATATTTAGCATGAATCACTCTTACTATAAATATCTACATATTTTGATAGAGAAAGATTTAGTTATTAAATTATATTATGCATGATACATGAATACCTATCTTTATTTTGAAAAAGGATACAGAAAAATCAAGTTTTGACTGTGAAAGCTCCACTTGAATTATGGATTAATTTAAAAGAAAGATATGACCATAGGAATATGATAAATTTATCTAAAGTTTGTTATGATTTGATGCACTTAAAGTTGCAATATTTTAAATCTGTAAGTGAGTATAACTCTACAGTATTTAAGATGAGTTTTCAATTATGTTGGAATAATATGATTAATGAGAACTTGCTAGAAAAAAAACTTTTTCAACTTTTCATGCATCAAATGTGATCCTGTAATAGCAATACCATGAAAAAGGTTTTAATATATATTATAAATTAATATCATGTTTACTTATGACTGAATTAAATAAAGAGTTATTAACTGAAAAACCATAAAGCGCATTGTGTTAGATATGCTCCATTACCTGAAGCGAATATAGCAATATATAAAGACATAATCCTTGACATAGATGCAGTAATTGGCTTTATAATAATTGCAAAAGGAATGGTCATAATAATTATTCTCACCATGAGAAGTAGAAAATAAAAATAATGTAAAGACTAATGATAAGATTGGTGTTGAGTGTATTTATGGTGTGATCATAGGCTTTGTTTAATTTTCTACAAGGAAATATTCGTTTGTGCACATTTTAAAAATAAATAAATTCTATTTGCAACAAATACATGTGACTTGGTCTTTTATTTTATTGTATTGAGTTTGGATGCTTCAAAGATGACACCTCTAACTATCTCTAGACTTATTAATTTGGTGTTTTCTTCTACAATGCTAGTAGAAGTTACACATGACAGTAAAGTAAAAATTTACGTTAGTATTGTTGAATCATGTGCATAATAAACAAGAAGTTGATTAATCCAAATAAACTATTTAGTTGACATGATAGGTGTCGAAACTATTTTTTGAAATCAACTTTTATTTTGGAAACAAAAATGGGAGTCGCCATTGATCCTTTTTAGATGAGGTGCGATTGGATCACCTCGAAACTTGATCTTTTTGATAAAAGGTTTAATTTATTAAAACAATGTTTTTCGGTCTACAAAAATCCAGAAATGGGTTCAGGAGTCGGTTACGTATGAGGAAGGATTAGCATCCTCGTGACGCCCAAAATTGGTACCTAATCGATTAATTAATATCTTAATGTCGAAAGTTGAAAACTCGAAAAGAATTTAACATACGATCCCTCTTTGTATTATGTTATTTTTAATTACTCGAATAAATCAAAATGTGTATAAAATGCCTTCTTATCCCGAAATATCAAAATATCACATCCCGTAAGTTAGGACACGACACCTCAAATCCTTGAGAATAAGCTTACATTTTGCTATTATTTTTACTTAAATCTAATGTATTTTAATTTTAAAAGGATATTTGGTCATCTAGGTTCAATGAGAAAATCGAAACCCTATAAGTTAGGGTACAACTTCTCAAATCCCCAAATACCGAACATTACCTTAATTTTGAAATTTTCTTTTATGTGTCGTGCAAAAGTTAACGTAATACTTAAATTAGTATTTGAGTTTATTCGGGTGTGGTGTAAAAATGGACGAATGTGTTCGAATGTAACATTTAGCACAAGTGTTAGCACCATATAACGGATAAAAAGATGGCATAAGGAGTGGATAAATCAATAAAACAAAAATATCATGCTAGTAAATAATGATAATGGACTATAATGATGATAGAATAAATAAAAAAAATAACAATTTAATAATAATAACAATAATTATACTAGTAACTATCATAATACTAACATGAATAATAATAATAATAATAATAAGTAAAAAAAACTAAATAATCTAATTTTTAAAAGTATAAAAAATGGATAATAAATAGATTAATAGATAATAATAAAATAATAATAATAATGAAGACATAAATAAAATAAATAACCGATGGAAGAAAATAATAAAGTTAAGAATAATGAAAGAATAATAAACAAATAAATACAAGGATTAAAATAAAAAATAAATAAATAAATGAATGAGCAATATATGAATAGATAAGTAAGTGAACAAGCAAATGAATAAAAGAAATAATGAATAAATAAATGAATACATAAAAGAATTAAAATAAAAAGGGGTTAATTGCAACTTAAATGAAATTAAAGGGACAATTGAATAAAATAAATAACAAAGGGGCTAAGATGTAACGCGCAAAAACAAGCGAGGGCCAAAGGAGGAAATAACCCAATCCTCTGGACACGTGTCCCTTCTCTGGTAGATCAACGAGTTAGGGACTAAATTGAAACGTGAGACAAATTCGATGGTCAAATCTATAAAAAGAAAAAAGTAGAAAAAAGGACTAAATTGAAGCGCGACTCAAAAGCGGAAGGACTATTCGCGCAAATAGCCCAAAAGTTGAAAACACGATGATCCCAGAGGTTAATGGGTCGGGTAATCGAGTCGGCTCCAAAACGACATCGTTTTGAGGCCTTTTGGACTAGCTCAAAACGATGTCGTTTAGCACCCTTATATAAATCAAAATTTCCCAAAAAAAATCATTTTTAAAACCAGTTTTAAAAAAAAAACCTTGTTTCTTTTTTTTTCTCTCTCTTCCTTTCCTTGTGTCCGGCCTAGGTCCGGCGTTGGCTCCGGCCATCGGCCACCATGGCGACCGCCAGTCGCCGGTGACGGCGCCGCCGTCCACGATGGCCGGAAAGTAAAAATGGCCATTTTTTTGGCCTTTTGCTTTCCCGATCTTAAAAAAATGTCATCTTTCATCGGAGATGACGGTCCTCGGCCACCCACGGCGGCTGAATGCGAAAAGACGATAAGATTTCGACCCTTTTTTATTTTATGTTTATATATATATGTTTTTTTTTAAATACAAGTAAAAAAGAATAGAAATTAAAAAAGGATGAAGAAAAAGAACACTTTTTTTTTTATTTAAACTTCGATTGATTTTCTCTTTTTTGTTTTTTTTATTTTGTGTTCACCCCCAAAATACATTGATGGTGGTGGCTTTTTATAGCCGATTTACACATATAATTTTTTTACTTTTTCCACTGTTCGTGCCACTGTTTATATCTATTGTGTGTTTAGCCTATGTCCTTTTTCTTTGCTCTTTTCTTACAGGTGGCGAAGTCAACGGTGGCAAAGGAGTGGTTGATGGTGGCAAGATCTGACGTGGTGAGGTGGAGGCGGCTAGGGTTTTAGTTTTTTTGAAAAATAAAAACTTAATGTTGTGGGCTTGTTTAGATTGGGCTTAGGGTTTTTTTAAAAATTTGGGCTGATATTTGTAAATTGGGCTTGAACTGTTTAATTATTTGTTTTTTTATTTGTTGGGTCTGTTTAAGGCCTATGCAAATTGGGACTCTTAGGTTAGACCATCTTAAACAACAATGATGCAACAAGTTAATAATTTACGTTAATATTTATTAAACAACTTGAAGAATTACGAGCGATGGAGAAACATCCATGACAACACATGACTTACGGGAGGAAGAGATTGATTACTTACTTGATGACTCGTATAACATTGGCATTGGCTATGATGACTCAATTAGCTTCTTTATGAGGCCTGACAGCATAGAAAAACCAGATTCCATTGAAAATCGACGATGCAAGATTACTTTTATTTTTTCTTTTGGTACTAAAGTAACCACCGGAAATCTACTAAAACCCTAATTTTTTTTTATAATTCCCTTTTAGCTGCTAGTCTTCTCTTAGATATATATGCTCTTCCCTTCTCCTTGTGTTGTAACAAATGTAAACTTATTATCTTAATTAGTGTTTGTATAACAACTTTGAATTTCGTTATGATTCATTGTAATGAAATTATGCATTTGAGTTCAATCTGGAAAAAAATGGCACAAAAATTGTAATTGACATAAGTTGGTCTAGAATGTAATGATATCTATAAATTGCATTAGCAGATGGATGAGTAGATCTATGGTAGACTATAACATCATGTCATGTAAGCATCATGGTGAAACAATGGCAGACTTCTGATAGGTTCTTTTGTGGGAGGTCAAAACGTCTTGAGAACTCAAAGCAATCCCTCGTTATCAAATCGCAAAACCTCATAAAAACGAATGCGTCACAATTAAAAAACTCAATCGTCCAATTCCATTCCCCTTCAAGATAAATTCAATCATCAAAACCACTATTTCAAGTCCTAAAAAAAACAAAGACGAAGACTTGGAGTCTGCTCATTGCCAAGTCCAGGGGGTTGGTTGGGTAGCTGTCCTCAACTCCATTACTTAAATTAGCAGCATAAAACATGTTTTTTTTTTTTTTCTAATTTGGGGAAAGATTGATTTTTCAAAACTAAAAATTAAGTTTTTTTTACCGGATGAGTATTCATTAAAAAAAAAAACTGTTGAAATTCAAAGATATGGAATAAAGTAAATTACTCATTTCCATTTTTGGGTTACCGTGTAGAATTTAGAATTTAAGTGAAATTAAGATTACGAGGGTGTTTAGTTTGCCGATGGTTATATCATGCAACATAATTTTACATTTTGAAATTAAATTAATTTACGGTATTTAAATTGTTAACATTTTAGCTATCCGGATTAAATAGTATTAAAATATCGTAATATAAAATGCAATGTCATTATAGTTTATTCTTTAGGTTGTCTTAAATTACAAGCGTAATATTCAATTTTGGATTAGGTTGTCCTTTATTTTTGTTATTTTAATCAATTTAGGCTTTTTTTAAATAAAATTAAAAACAAAATTATATTTTTTCTTAGTAGTGAATCAGTAGATTTCATACATTACAATTACAATTATTATATTTTATTTATTAATTAATTTATTAATATATTAACTATGGTTATTTTTATAATTATGGTTGGTGAGAAATAAATTTTCATGAATTATTAGAGTTATAATTTATAAATTTATTTCAACATCATTTATTTATTTATATATAAATTATAATAAAAAATAAAAATTGTAATAATTTATTATAATTTCATAAAAATTAAGGCTAAAAAAATACTAAATGAACTAAACTTCTTAAAAAACAAATTCTATAACAACGGACAATTGAGTAAAATGAGCTTCTAGGTAAATTTATATTTTATCAACCAAACATCTGAATCTTACATTCCAACAAAAATACATCAATCAAGTAACCTCGCATTCCACCCGTAATCTTACATTCATGTAATTCTATTACGAATAGATACAAAATAGTTTAAACTACTTGGTTCCTGCGTAGATTTGAAGCGAAACTAAAATATCTCTACGCTTTGTATGAACAAATTGAATTTCTCATCTATTTTTTTTTTCTCTTTGTTGATATTTGATATTGGTGCAATAAACATAAAACACTCTCAATATTGAAAATTAGTCGAAATGGTTCCCTTGTATCTAATACTAAGGTCGGGTATCTCAATAGAGATGGCTAGTTCTCCACCTTGTGAGTTAGTTGTATATGTTGTTTAAGAAATTTATTGTGTGAGCTCCAATTATATCTTGCAAGCTGCATATAACTTTGTATATAGATAAACCCCAAATATGTGAGCTCCCATTAATAGGTTCCACGCGACCAGTAGCCCTGCATATATGCATGTGTTTAGCAAATGTTAACTTGAATCAATATTTTGACATGTATGGAATTGGTATATCATTGAAATTACTTAAATTGAGAGGTACAAACTTTGTTTCAAGTGTCCCAAAATTTGTACTATTTGGACCATTTAGAAACAGACGGTCACGTTGCGACGTCAAATCCCTTTATGTTGCGACAAGATCAAATCAATGAGTTGCGTCGTGATGAGAAACTCTCGATATTTTGAAAACTTTACAGTTTGGTCATTATTCAGCCTTAAGTCACCTTAAGAGCTTTTGTAAGCTTGTAAAGGACCCATAAATGAATGTATAACATATTGTGAATGAGTATTACGATTAATAACACGTTTAAGTGGTTAAATTGAATCATAGTTGCTACAACAATGAATGTGACATTCCGTGTAACACCCCAAACCCGGCCTAGAAGTTGAGCCCGAATTTGGCGTGTCACATGGAAGTTTTTTTTTTTTTTTTAAACCATCTTTGAGATTGTTAAAAACTTGTTCGAGAATTACGGCCTCTTTGTTAAAACCCAAAACACTTAAGCAATTGTTATCTTATTGAAAACGTAATTATCTTTAAAGACCTTTTTGGTTGTGAAAACATATTTGAAATAAACAATTTACGAAAATGGGATGTTTGGGAATAGAGTTGCAGAAGCATTTTGAAAGAAAATCTGAGGCCTTATTACAACATTTAACCCAAAATAGTAGAGTAATAAAATAAACAAGAAAGAAGCCTGAAGTCCAACTAAACCATTTCTGAAGTATGGTCTCCATCGAGTCATCCATGGCCCAAGTCCACGTCACTGAGCATTACCTAAAAAGGTTAAGAGAAAGGGGGAGTGAGTTACAAGAACTCAGTGTGTAATCCCCTTACCATCATCCACTGGGTCGGAACACACATAGCAATATTTTGGGCCTAAGCCCATTTGCAATTATAACATAATAACATGTATATAATATGCATATGATATGCAAATCCCAAACCAAACCTAATTTCCATCCGCTACGCACCAATCGTACCAACCAGCACACCTGTGGGGATCAAGTCAACCCACCCCGCCAACACACCAATCGCAGGCATAAAGCCATTTAAAACGTAGGCACAAACCCTTTTAATAACATGGCACGAAGCCTTTTTATATCATGGCACAAAGCCTTTTTTATAACATGGCACAAAGCCTTTTTTATAACATGGCACAAAGCCTTTTTATAACATGGCACAAAGCCTTTTTTATAACATGGCACAAAGCCTTTTTATAACATGGCACAAAGCCTTTTAAAATGATTATGGCAGAGCCACCGAACTAGATTTTGGCAACAGGCCTTTCATATTGTGGCAGAGCCACCGAACTAGATTTTGGCAACAGGCCTTTCTTCTCTTCATCAATTATCCCAACCCATGCAATCATGTATGCATATACAAAGCATAACAATATTCATAGAATAATTTCAACATAAGGCCCATAACACAAGTTGGCCCATTAAGCAATCTAGAAAATTTGGCCCATTAATCGATCTAGCAAATTTCACATTTGGCCCATATAGCAAATATCACATTTTGCCCATATAACAAATATCACATTTGGCCCATATAGCAAATATAACATTTGGCCCATATAACAAATATCACATTTGGCCCATATAGCAAATATAACATTTGGCCCATATAACAAATCACATTTGGCCCATATAGCAAATATAACATTTTAGCCCATAAAGGGTATTTTCGTAGTTTGGTCCATAGGGACATTTCGTAATTCGACCCATTAGGGGCATTTTTGTAACTCGGCCCGCAAGGGCATTTTCATAATTCGGTAATCGTACCCACTAAGGGTAATTCGGTAATTTACTCTCTAAGGGTAATTCATAAATTTTACCCACCAAGGGTAATTCGGTAATTTTTGCCACCCAAGGGTATTTCAGTAATTTACCCTTTAAGGGTATTTCGGTAATTTCGCAACCCAGGGGGTATTTTAGTAATTTACCCTCCACGGGTATCTCGATAATTTCACAACCCAAAGGCATTTCGGTAACTTACCCTCCAAGGGTATTTCGGTAATTTCACAACCCAGGGGTATTTCGGTAATTCACCCTCCACGGGTATGTCGATAATTTCGAAACCCAAAGGTATTTCGGTAACTTACCCTCCAAGGGTATTTCGATAATTTCACAACCTAGGGGTATTTCGATAATTTACCCTCCACGGGTATTTCGATAATTTCGAAACCCAAAGGTATTTCGGTAACTTACCCTCTAAGGGTATTTCGGTAATTTCACAACCCAGGGGTATTTCGGTAATTTACCCTCCACGGGTATTTCGATAATTTCGAAACCCAAAGGTATTTCGGTAACTTACCCTCCAAGGGTATTTCGGTAATTTCACAACCCAGGGGTATTTCGGTAATTTACCCTCCACGGGTATTTCGATAATTTCGAAACCCAAAGGTATTTCAGTAACTTACCCTCCAAGGGTATTTCAGTAATTTCGCAACCCAGGAGTATTTTGGTAATTTACCCTCCAAGGAAATTTTGGTAATTTTTTTACAACCCAAGGGTATTTTGGTAATTTACCCTCCAAGGGCATTTTGGTAATTTCACAACCCAAGGGTATTTCGATAATTTACCCTCTAAGGGTATTTCGGTAATTTACCCTCCAAGGGTATTTTAGTAATTTCGCAACCCAAGGAATTTCGATAATTTACCCTCCACGGGTATCTCGATAATTTCGCAACCCAAAGGTATTTCGGTAACTTACCCTCCAAGGGTATTTCGGTAATAATCCCTCTAAGGGTAATTCAGTAGTTTTACCCACCAAGGGTAATTCGGTAATTTCATATTTAAAGGTGTTTCCGAAGATTCACTATCGCCTTGAGTGATACAGAACTCTATTTGGGTCTCTACGGAACTATTGGGTCAAAATCCATTTTAGGCCCAAACGGGGTAACTTCGCAACTAAAACTTAACTAGTAATTTGGGGCATAGAAATTTAAACTATCCATTTGCGTCATACTGACTAAATTGGCTATAACTCGAGTTAGAAAACTCAAAATATAGATCCGTAAAATTTCCTTGAAACTAGACTCATGTATCTTCTTACTGTAATTTTTCCAGAATTTTTAGCCTAGCCATTTAGTCCAGTTTATTCATTAAATTTTCCCTTGTTTCACTGTCCAATGATTCTGACCTCTCTTAACTTAATCTCATATATCTTACTGTATGGTTTTCATATACTGTTCCAACTTATTTCTCCTGAAAATAGACTCACTAAGGAATCCATACATATAAATTATTACCCATAATTTATTTTGTACAATTTTATAAGATTTTTCCAAAACAGATCAGTGAACCCCGAAGTTAATCAGAACCAATCTCACTAAAATCAAGATATCTCAGAATATAAAATTCCTTTCTCTTCTCCGTTTCTTCCATATTAAAATATACACAGCAAGCTTTAATTTGATATCTCATTCACTTTCTAATTCCACTTATCTTATTTTTCATGATTTTTCTAAATCACGTCACTGCCACTGACCCAAACTGTTTTATTACAAAATACGATTATCACTACGATCATACGCACGTCCGAGTGATCACGGATACCGATTATCGGTTTTCTTCGATATTTCTACCGAATCACAGAATATTTCATGTAAACTTTCAGAGAGATGTGAGATTTACTCACCATTTCAAACGTATATTCGGAAGAGTATGAGATTACACACCTTGATTAGGATTCCCTAAGAACCACTCTTCGTTGCCCCTAGAACAATACCAACCAAAAGTTAGCCTCAGATTTCCAAAAGATTTCGTATCACTCACACTTGAATCCCTTATCACTATGTCCGAAGGTAGAATATATCGAGTGATTTGTCCCTAAAACATATAGTCAATTATTTCAAATTATTACTCCGTTAGCAACCAATCGAATATTGAATAATATCAATAATCCGTAAGAACTCCTTACCTTATTAATATTGGATCCGATTTCCCCCACTTGACTTATGGCTAGAATGATACACGGCCATTCACTTAGAACACGATTTAATTGAAGAAAAGAGTGTCTACCCAAATGAGAAAGAATTTATGAAGGAGTGATTATGGATTGAGAGGTTCGGTATTGACTTGAAGTTGTGGCAATGATAGGAGAAGTTGGAGAAAAGAACACAAAAGGATGCCAAAAGAAAATTAGGCCTATCAAGCACCAAAAATCCTACCAAATGACTAAAACAAATTCAGCTACCCTCTCATTCACCTCAACCGTCCATGCCTTTGCAAATAAGCCAAAATTTACCAACCCAAAACTTTAAAAAAAACAAACCAACATGCTCCCTAATTCACTCTCCATCATTCTTTTTTTTTTCTCACCTACTCCATTATTTCAAATTCCATAATTATTATTATTCTTTTATTTCTTTTTCCTTTCTTTTTCCTTGTTTTCCTCCTTACCTTATCTTTTTATTCATCATTTCATTTTTCTTTTATTTCATTCCTTTAATGATGTCATGGATGACACTTGGAAGAGCACATCAAAATAAATCCAAAATTTTACAAAAGATGGGATTTGAACCCCTTCCCTCCATGCTCTCCACTTGATGCCATAACCTCTTTACCAATAGTTCATTTATGATAACAATTTACTCACTTATTTCCATAAGTTTTGATGCCTCTTACTATTTCTCCTTAATAAGCTTAAATAGTAATTTTCATTAAGGCCCAACTTGAACCCGAAACTTCATAGAACCCCATAACTTTCTAAAATTATCTTCTTAATAAGTCCAACTTGAAATAATGCCATTCTCTCATTCTCAAAAAAAAAAATTAAACACTCCTACTCCCAAGGCCCAATAGGCCCAATCCTACTAGGCCCAATTTCGGGATGTTACATTCCGTAGCTTGGACCCGGCGATCGGGTAGGGGGTGTCACACATAACTTTAAAAAACTCGTAATGAAAAGACATAATTTTTCTGGAAAGTTCCTATTTTATAGAAAAGCATAACTTGTGCCACAAGTTATGTACTGAGTGTTTGTATATAAAACTCAATCATGCTTTTTCACTATTCTATTTTATTGATTTAAGACTTCTTGTATCTGAGAGACAAAATTAAAACTTTAAGAACGGTGAATCATGTTTCAAGGTTATTTCTTTTTTCCCTAATTTTAGATTTTTTTTCTTATATCACAATATTTATAACAGGCTAGAGCAAGCAATGCATACCATAATGACAACTAACCTACAATAATAGTGCTCGTTGAGCACTTGACATCTGACTCATCTGCACAACCATAGCACTATGGGACAAAGGATAATCTACTATATAAGTGTAGGCACATGAGCGAATTGAACCTTGCATCCCCTTCCTTTTCTTCCTTGTTGATACTTGGTGTCAATAAATTTTAATTGTTTTTATTTAAACATTTCATATAAAAATAGTGAAAGATGAAAACACGGTTGTATTAATATTCATTCCTTTATGAAAAGATGATTTTTAAATAATTTTTTAAAATAAATTAGTTTGAAAATAACTTTGGATAAAAAAATTCAATGAAAATCATTTATATAATATAAATAAATAAAATACATGAGTAAAACGACGTTGACTTGGAGTCAATTGTCGTTTCCGTTGGTAGCTCTCATTCAATTACTCCACTTTTAAAATTGGCAGTGTGAAGCAAGTCATTGATAGTGATTGTAGTAAATGGTCAAAGATAAACTAAACAAATTAATAAATATAAAAAAATTATAATTTAAAATATAACATTGAATGTTACCTTTTAACAGGGATATAAATGATTGTATTACCAGTTAGGTTGATACATGGATTCAATATTATTTTCCTTCCAATGAAATGAAGTTTTATATATATATATATATATATATATATATATATATATATTTATCCATACATTACCCTATCATATAGAAGAGTTTACGGTTCAAACCCTAATTTCGAATTTAGATAAATTCACTTTAATCAATACGTCAACTGCATGAATTTTTAACGAGATAAAAGTAATAATTAGTCAAAATATCAAGAGTAATTTTACAATATATTTTATCAGTAGAAAATTAAAAATATGTTGTAAGTACTTTTAACCGGGTAAATTTAATTTAGAGAAGAATATTTAAGTTACATGCAATCATCAATTTATTGAGAGTTAAAAAATAAAAAATTAAATTTAAAAATTTTAATTTACAATGCTTCAACTTTTTATAGTTTTAGAAATATTTTAATAACTATTAGAAATTTTTTATTAACACTATATTTAAACTATCAAAATAATTGGTATATGTTAACTATAATTTAATTTTTATTAAAATATTTAGATTATTAAATAAATTAATATATTTTATTTATAATTCAATTAAAATATTATTTTACATTAATAGTTAAAAATAATTTAAAAATTAAACACATAATTAATTAGAAAGAAAAAAAGACAAACGACCAAGACTTGGGGAGTAGAGTCGACAAGTCATTTCCAAGTCGTGGGGGTGGATAGCTATGCTCAAGTACACTACTTGAATTTGCGGTACAAAATAATTTTTTTAAGGTTAAACTATGCGATTAATCTTTCTGCTTTTTCATAAACATGAAATTTCGTTTTTTTATTTCTATTTTTAAAATTTTAATTTTTTTATTTTTTTAAAATTTTAAAATAAAGTCTAACTGTTAATATTGTTAAAAATATTTTATAAAATTTAAGTTTATTATAACGTAATTTTTTAATTACATAAATACTAAATCAGTTTTTTTTTAATTTCAAAATTTCACACACAAAAAAATTTAACAATGTTAAAATTAAGCCAGAATTTTAAAATTTTAAAATTAAGGGATTAATTTTGTGAAAATAAAGGTATAGAAATAAATTCTAAATTTTGGAAAAGTACAATGGTTGATGGCATATTTTACCTTTTTTATGATTAAGGTATTTTTAGGTCGTTTTTGTTACAATTCAATTTGCAGTGTCCAGCAAGTCATTGTTAGCTAGGATTGTGGTGAACAATAGAAAGAAAGTGATTTTTTTGGGTTTATATCAACATACTCAATATTGTATGGGTGAAGACATTATTTTTATTATTATATTAAAACTTGTAGTATTAGAATCGATTTGTTTTAGATTTATTATAGTCAACTTTAACCCTTAAAAACAAATAATCAATGAATGAATACAAGGGAGCACACCCTAACTTTAACCCTTCAAACCCTAGATAATCTTCTAAATTTAAGAAATGTGATAAGTTTACCAATTAAGCATGATAACTAATTAACATGTGAAAGTAAATCTAGGTATGGAATTGAATGGAAATCTTGTCCAAGGGTCTTAATGGGCTCATTCAGCTGAATTTTTACATGTTAATTCAATAATTAAGTAAAACTAAATAGAAAAAATAAAATGTTTACAGATTGCGCCATTTTAACAATTTAGCCTACTTTTATTCCCAAACTTCATTTTGGGCTTGTGGACATCTCAGTGGGTCGATTTTCAAAAACTTTGACTTGTGGCCAATTCGTTCCTGAAATTAACTCATTTAAGTTCGTACCTGTAATACATCGTGCATAGACTTCAAGATTCGATTTCTTGAATCAAGAATTTCAAATTTTGAAATATTAATTTTTTTTATTCTTAAAATCTTTCAAAATTGCATAATTGAACCAAGATTCAATTTCTTAATTTTCTTAAAAACAAGAAAATGAATCTTAATTTTCGTCATTTTATCCTCTACTTTATTTTTATACAATGTAAAGTAATTCACATATTATTTAAACAGTGGAACACTATGAGTTGGTCTAAACCCATCCAAACCCATAACCAAATTTTAGTTTTTGTATTTTATCCGATGCATTTTAAGGAGATTTAATAATACTATTTTACTTTAACTCAAAATTTCTAATCTATTTTGAACCAAATTTTTATTTTATTTTATCCAAACTCATCTAAGATAAAACAAAAAATCTACATAATTTGTTTTTAAAATTTTCATGTCATATTAATCCACGTCAGCAAGACAATTGTCCATGTAATTTCATAGCTTTGGTTTTTTTTTTTTTTTTTTAAGTCTCAACATTAGAGGGATTCATGCCAATTTTGTTGAATTTTTTAGATTTTAAATTAAATTGATTGAATGTATAAATATTAAAGGGCTAAATTATTATTAGACCAATAAAAGAAAACACATGTTAGACTTTTGTTACCTAGTTAATTGCAACTATTGAGAAAAAAAACTAAAATTTTTAATTTTTAAAAATTGAGTGTAAATAAAAAAAAATTAATAATTAAGAAATAAAACCAAGTGCATAATTAGGTAACTATTCTTTTAATTTACCCTAAATTATATATAACTTGAGATAGATCCCGGAAGATACACATGCTTTTTATTAATACTGTTTTTCTTTAAGGTAATTTATTCAAATGATGACTTAACAATGAAAGTGCTTTTATTTTGGTCATCTAATTATGAATTTTTTTATTTTAGTCACTAAAATTTTCAAAATTTTACTTTTTAGTCACCCTTCTAAAAAATTCAATAAATTGAACCATTAACACGTGCAAAATGAAAAATCTAATTTTAAAAACTTTAATAACTAAATCAAAAAAAATTAAATTAGATGACCAAAACAAAAATACTTTTATGATTGGGTGATGATTTGTGTAGTTTATCCAAGACGAAAAGGAGAGAACAAGTGGAATTAACTAGATTTTTCCATCCGAGCCTGGACCGTTGATAGCTCTCTTCAACTAAACTACTTAATTTTGCAATGTAGAACAGGTCATTGATATATTATGTACCCCTCAAACAAAAAAAAAAAAACAAAAAAAAAAAAAGGAAGAAAGAGGAAGCAGGTCATTGATAGTTAGCGTGGCAACCAAAATGGCAAGAAAAGTGGTTTCTTTTAATAAATTATTATATATAGGTTAAATATCACATCGGATTATAAAAAAATGAAACTCCAAAAATTAAAATAGAGATAAATATTAAATTTATATATAAATTTTTATTTAATGTGTAATTTGATACACAAAATTTGATTTGGTGCAATTATATACGTAAAACTTGAATTATGAATTATATGTATATACAGAACTTTAATTTTGATTAAATTATATATATTTAAAAAATGAATACATATATTTATTTTTAAATTTGATTAATATAATTGTTTGTAGATGCAATATATCAATGCAAAATGGTGGTAATTCGATAATATTGTTAATAATTTGTGAAATTTAAATTAAATTAAAATTGCAGGTATAAAATTACACAAAATCAAACTTTGTATATAGTTTTAATATTTAAGAGTTTGATAACATTAATATTTTATCTAATATTAAGTAATGGTTGTTTGTAGATAAAATTTTGGATCATATTCGAATGATATATACTTAATATTTTATAATTGAATGTTTCACTTTTTTTTCAACTATTTATCAGAATTAATAGACTTATACTTAAATTAGATCGATCCTCATTTATTTAGTAAATATGTATTTTTAAAATATATATTTTAAGATTATACTATTTAATAAATTAAAAATAAACAACTAGTTTTATATATATATATAATATATGTAAGCATAAGTTTAGGAAAACATTTTAACCAACAATTATAGCTTATCCATTATATTACTCACTTTACCTTTTTAAATATATATTTTTTTTATCATTTATAAGATTTATCATATTTATAAATATGATTTTTAATTTTACTAAAATAATTTATTAAAAAATTAACTTGATAAGTGATTTTATCATACTTATAAATAAGAATTCTCATTTTATTAAAATACTTTTATTAAATAAATTTATATAATAAAAAAATTCAAATTTTATATTTATATTTAAATTATTATTTTTCATTAAAAAATAAAAATAAAAAATTACATTAATTTTGTTTTAAATAGTAAATTTTAACTATTTATGTAATTAAGTATATTTATATTAATTATAAATTATCTGTAATAGCCTATTTTCACCCGGGACCTATTCAGAAACCAATAAAACCAAACCAAATTAAAAAACCAAAAAAAATAATAATAGTCCAATAACAGTCCAATTTTTATTATTATTACAAATCCAATAAAATAGCTGACCCAAAATTTCGAGTGGCCCAAATACTAAACCAATACAAGCCCACTAGCCCAAACTAACTGGGGTTTCAGAAACCCTAGAGGTTTCTGGAACCTCCCAGCTCCGCAACAGCTACGTCATCCCACGAGCAGCTTCATCCTACGTACGACGGTTTCGCTTGAAAAAAGAAGAAGTAAAAACAGTAAAAATATGGCCAGCAAGTGATAACATAATCTAAGGCTTTCTAGATTTTCTTTTTCATTTATTTATTTATTCTTAAATCGGCTATAAAAAGAGGGTGAAAACAAATCTGTAAGGTTACATTTTTACGAATACAGACATACAATCAATACAAAAAAAAAAAAGCACAGGTTCATTTTTATCTTTTTTTACATTTTTTTACTTTTCGAATCGGTTATTATATACATATGAAAGTTTTTTTTTTCCTTTTTTTTATTAAATATACATAGTCTTAAAATATAGTAAAAAAAGAGAAAAAAAATACCTTTTTTGAGCTCACGCCGCAGGTGTCTGAAAGGCGCGACAACGAATGACGATTTGGCTGATCATGCGGCGGTTGATGACCGGTCCGGTGACCAGAAATCACAAAAGGGGAGAGAGAGTTGAGAGCATTTGGCCTTTTTTTTTTTGAAAAGGGGGAAGAATGACTTTTTTCTGAAAAATTTGCCTTAAATAGGCCTCCAAAACGACGTCGTTTTGGGTAGGCCTTTTAGGCACCAAAACAGCGTCGTTTTCCCTCCTGACCCTCTTGCGCGACTTGACCCGCCAGAGGATCCGCGCGTTTTTCCTTATTGGTCTTATTGTCAAATTGGTCTATCCGCTTTTTATTGGTTCTGCAATTAAGTTTCCTTTATTTTTAATTTTGCGCTGAATTTTTTATTTGATTTCATTTAGTCCCAAGTAAAGTGTTGTGTTTTGGAGGGTGGGGATATTTTCCCTTTCGGTCCCTCCTTGTTATTTGCGCACTCGATTCGGTCCTTTCCTCTTTTATTTATTTTCAGATTTGCCCCAGACTTTGGTTTTAAGTTCAATTTCGTTTTTTTTATTTCTTTTGTGATTTTTGATATTTTATTATTAATATTATTATTATTATTTTTAAGATTCTATTTATTATTATTTTCCTTATTATTACTATTTGTTAAGTATGATTCCTATTTCAGTCAAATTTGAGAAATAATCTTCTAGTAAACTCTGTTTATTTGTTTCAATCAAACACTAATTAGTTTAGATTATTTTATTATTATTTGACCTAAGAATTTAGCCTATAAATAGGCTCTTTTACAATCTTAGAAAACACACTCATTAGATATTAGAACTCATAACACATTTAGAGAATTTTGTGTGTTTACGTTTTGAGGGTTCTTTGTTTTCGAGTTTTTGGGGTTTAATTTTTATCTTCATCTTTTGTATTCCTCGTTCGTTTGCCATTATAGTAAAATTATCTTTGCTCGTGGTTTTTTATCCTCTTTGGAGGGGTTTTTCCACGTTAAATTTGTGTGTGTTCAATTTCTCAATTTATTCCACTATTTTTTCTTGTTGCTTAATCGGGTCAATCCTAACATTATTATTATTGTTATTATTACTATTCCTATTACTTTTATTATCACTAATATTATTATTTTTATTTTTACTACTATTATTGTCGTTATTATTTTTCTTAAACCGTTTTACTTAATATTCATTCGTTTATTTATTTATTTTTTGGTTCACTATTAAATTTTTAATTATTTTTTAATTTTCATCTATTCACTCACTCATTTTTTTTATATAATTAGTTTGTTTTACTTTTTTATTTATTTGTTTACTTTTGTTTTTATTATTTATTTTATTTTTATTTTTACTCTTATTATTCCTTTTATTTTGGTTTGTTTTATTTTAACTTCTATACTTATTATTGTCATTTCATTATCTATTTATTTACGTATTTATATTTTGTTATACATACTTTCAAATTTTAGCTATTCATTATTATTAACTTTATTATTATTGTTATTTATATTTTTATAGTCATCATCATTACTTTGTTCCGCATATTAGCATTGTAATTCATTTTACATTTCACTATAAAATCATATTACACTTTATCCGATGCATTGAAATTTTTGTTTTGAAATAAGCAAATACTCCGCGTTCTAAGATTTGAAAGAAATCGTACCCTAACTTACTGGGTTTCGATTTTTCTTGTCGAGTCTAAAGAGCCAATCATTTTTAAAATTAAAACATACAAGTTAAATAAAAACTTATTCTCAGAAATTCAAAAATGTTGTGTCCTAACTCACTGGATGTGACATTTTGTTATCTCGAGATAAGGATTTCTAAAAAAATAAAGGCAAAATTCTGTATTTGGAATTTTGAGAAATCGTGTCCTAACTTACTGGGTTCCGATTTTTCACTTGACCCAAATAACCGAATATTCTTCTTGAACTTAAATGCATGAGTTTTAAAAGTCAAAAGACAAGCTTGGTTTCGAGGATTTGAAATGTCGTATCCTAACTCATTGGACGTGACATTTTACTTCTTCGAAACAGGAGGGTCTTAGCATCCGATTTATTTCATTCAAGTTTTATTTTAAATAAAGAGGATCGTATTTTAAAATCTTTTCAAATTTTCGACATTAAGACATTAATTAATCAATTAAGTACCAATTTTGGGTGTTACGAGGGTGCTAATCATTTCTCGTGCGTAACTGACTCCCGAACCCATTTTCTTCAATTTCGTAGGCCAAAATCATTATTTAAATAAACCAAAATGTTTAAATGATTAATCTTAAGGTGATCCGATCACACCTCGAAAAAATATTGGTGGCGACTCCATTTTCATTTTTAAAGTCGACCCCATTTTTCAAAAAAAAAAAGTTTCGACATTATCTACTAATTATAATGGTCAATTTCTTGGTTGTTAAAAAATAAAAATTAAATTGTAAAGAGTTTAACTTACAATATTTAATTTTTAATACTTTTTACAAATATTTTCATAACAATTAATTTTTGTATTAGGTGTAATAACCAATTTTTTGCCCGGGCCCATTTAGCCCAAAACGAAAAAAAAAACCAAAATACTATTATAAAAGTCCATATCATTTAGCCTACCAATTAACCAGATCTAAACCAAAATATAAAACAAAACCATTGAACAGTCCATCTTAACAGTTTTTTACAAGCCCAAATTTTATGACCTAACAAGCAAGATCCCATCTTTACAAATAGCTCAAACCAATTACAAGTTAAATCCAAGTGACCCAATCAACTAGCCCAAACCCGAAGCCCAGTTAACCCAACTAATCTGGCCCAATCCACACAGCCCAATGTCAGAAAACAGCAGCCCTACGCCACACCCCCCCGATGATCGTGGTCACCCCAGGCACCTCGACTGCCGCTCCCCGCATGCTCTTGATCACCACCATCGCCCATACCCTGCAAGAGAGAACAACGAACAAGAACAGAGGCAACAAAACATGGAATAAAAAGAAATAGTGTATTTTGGCTATAAAAGCCACTCAGAAACAATGTACAGGGGTTGGCTCCTAAAAAGAAAAAAGAGAACAAAAGCAAAAAAATCAAAAAGGAAAAGGAACTTTTTCCCTTTCACGCATCATCAGAAATAAGAAAGAAAATCAGAAAATCGAAAGGTTGTCTTCGATCTGTTCCTACTGTTGTTCACTGCTACTTTCATTCTATTTTCAGTTTAATTTTATTGTTTTAAAATTCTTACAAACAATAACCAAAGAAAAGACGAGGGAAAGGAGACTTACCGGAGTCCAAGGGGACCTCTGCGCCTCGTCGTCCACTAGACGCAGTGGTGGTGCGATGGAGCGCTGAAGGAGACCAACCGTTCAGCATCGGAAGAGAAAAGGGGAGAGGGAAGTCCGACCGTCGGACGGAAATGGGAAAGAGAGAGCTGCCGTTTTGATTTTGAGAGAGGGAGGAGATGGAAAAGAAGAGGCGGTGGCTGCTGTTTCTTTTTAAGAAATAAGGGTTAAAAATGTTTAAAAAAAACAAAACAAATTTTCGAGTTTCAAAAAGCAAACAAAACGGCGCCGTTTAACCAATATGGTTACTGCGCATTTTCTTCAAAGGGCTTATTTGCGCAACCAGCCCCTCCCCTTTCGCGCCGCTCATTAATCGCGTCTAATTACACCCTTGTAAATTCTTAATTTTGCCCCACTATTTCATTGAAGTTTTAATCAGGTCCCTGTCAAAACGTGCGTTTCATGGGAGGAGCTAAATTGCCCAATTAGTCCCTCTTATTGTGGTGTGCATTGTGTTTTAGTCCCTAACCGCCTTTCACTTTATTTTATTACCATCTTACCCCTCTAATTTCATCTTGATTTCGATTCGGTCTCCTTTTATTATTATTATTATCATTATTATTGCTATTTATTATTATTATTTATCATTATTATTTATTATTATCATTATATTTATTATCACTATTGTTGTACTGTTATTATTATTATGTTAGTATATTGTATATATTTTATTATTATTATTATTATCATTACTACATTATTATTTTAGTATTTTTACTATGGTTATTACTATATTATTATCTTGTATATATAGTTCACATTATTATCGTTACTATTATTGTTATATCTACTATTACCATTATTAAGGATTATTATATTGTTATATTGTACACACATCATATTATTATTACTATACTTATATTATTTATTATACATATTTTGTGCCACTGTATCATTATTCTATTATTATTATCATTATTATTATTATACTATTATTTATTATGTCATTATTATTTCTATTATTGTACGGTGACTTGTGCATATGCTTGGCATTATTATTTTAGTTTTATTATTTCTGCAATGTTCTTTTCCCATTCATTTTAGACTTGTCCTATTACATTTTCCACTTTCATCATTGTTGTTCATATTGATGCACTTATTTCCATGTTGCCATGCATGGCGATATTTTAGATTATTGATTTCAATGTCATGTATTACGTGTATTATGCCATATTCGTGTCACATCATCATCATTCGTCGCATGACCCTATTCATGTTTTGAATAACGTCTCTTTAAAATACAACTTAATTTTTCATCAATTTCATCCAAAAACCAAAAATTTTCTAAATAAGGCAATATTCTGTGTTTAGAAATTCGAGGGACCGTGCCCTATGTGTTGGGTTTCGGTTCTCTTGCTTGGCCAAATAATCGAACAACCTTTTGTTATTTTAATAAATGAGTCTCAGGAATTAAGAGACGACCTTGGATTTGAGGATTAAAATCATCGTGTCCTATGTATTGGATGTGATATTTTGTCCCTTCGAAGCAAGGAAATTTTGATATTCAATTCGAGAAAACCAAAACATTTCCAAAAAAGATTGATTTTCTATTTTTAAATTTCCAACTTTCGACATTGAGACATAAAATAATCAATTTGGTACCAATTTTGGGCGTGACGAGGGTGCTAACCCTTCCTCGCACGTAACCGACTCCCGAACTCATTTTCTCGAATTTTCGTAGACCAAAAACATTGTTTTAGTAAATCAAAATGTTATATTAAAACAAAGGTGATCCGATAGCACCTAATAAAAGATCGGTGGCGACTCCCGATTTATTTTCGTTTTCAAAACCCAGGGTCGATTCCCGTTTTTCTCAAAAATGGTTACGACATTAGGCATTATATTTGAATTACCAAAATAATTTTTATATATTAATTATGTTGATTGTTATTGTTTTGAGTAATGTTGTTTTGCATTAATTAATGAAGTAAAATTATATTATATATTGAATATATTAAAAATGTTTTATTTATTATTTGATTTATTATAATTTTTAAATTAATAAATAAATTAACACTACAAATAATAAATATAATTTTACACTAATTATAGTAATTAAAAATACATTATTTTAAAACTAATTGAAAATTAAATGCGTAAAATTATATACAGCATATGTAATATCAAAAATTAGTTGTGAATTGAGTTTTAGCACGATTGGCATAGGCATTGCTGCCAGTGTAGGAAAATCGTTAGTTTAAGTGTGTTGAAGCACATTATCCTTCTATTTAAGGGTTGAGTAAAAACTAATAAGAGATAAACGTTACTTAACCATCATCTAGTAGATAAAATGAAACAATGAAATCTACCAACCATACTAGTAATTTCGCAATAAATTGTAACAACAGAAATGCGTACTTGCTCTTATCTATAATTCAACCCGTCAAGTGAATGTTTAATTCAATTTGATTGGGGAAAAAACTGGAATATGAATAATTAGAAAATGATACATCGATGTTCAATGCTTACCAAATTCAATTTCTAAAATATAATTGGTCGATGGTTGTCAATTCGTCCATTAACCCTCTATATTCAAAAGAGAAAGGACAAAGGCTACGATGCAATAAAGATCAGTACTACTTACATACGTCGACACCTTACTTTGGGTTACACTAACCTAGCTAATAAATATGGTTGCTGTTGCCCAATTAAAATGGCTTTGAATCTTCCCACATGCTATTCCTATAAATTACTAATAAGATGATGAATATGCAATTCAACGATTTAAAATGATTGGAATTAAGAATAATGTAAATCGGAAAAAATTGGAGTCCACCGTATTACAGTCTCTACTTACCACTTTCCTTTCAAAAATTATAGTTGATGGATGCGTGGACTAAAGCCAGGAAGACTTGGACTGATTGCTTGATTTTAAAGAGGAACAATAAAATTAAGAGATAGAGATTAATATCAAATTGCTTGATTTTGTAAACTTAGATTAGTGTATTATTCTGGTTTCTCATCAGAGTACAAATCACAAACAAAAGCATTTTTAAATTCTAACTTGTTAACATAAGTTCAAATTTTTGCATCTATATATGTTGGAACCATTAATATCTAAATTTTATACTCAAAAGTAAATTTGTAGAAATTGAAGAAAAAAAATTCTGTAATGCAATGCATTTAAAAAGAAAAAAATTCAGTTATATTGTGTGAAAGTTTATTAGAAGAAGAAAATAAAAATTGATGAAAGTTTTGCAGTGCCATGGAAGAGAGAACTCTAAAATGTAGTAAATAATGTTTTTTATGTAAGGAAAGTTTTTGTGTTTTATTATCAAAGAAAACTAGGAAAGTTTAAAAAGGTTTGTATTAATTTAGTTTGATCTTATAGAAAATTATGTATGGTGTCGGTAGATCTTTCCCTTAAAATGAATAATCAAGAAAATAAGAAATGCAACAAGTGATAAATAAAAAAAAGTTAATAGTGGATTGAACTCACAAATATATACAGAATAGGAAGAAATGTTAAATTTCAGACTAAAAAACGACAAAGACTTAGCCACTTAGGAGTCGAGTCAACTACTCCTGTAAATATCCTGGAATTTATGTAAAAGCAATTACTTATGCACTGCTCATCCATGGAAAGATAAATTTAATTTGGATGGAAGGTTCCTTTACGCCTTTGTGAATGAGTCAACACAAGACTAATGAATCATGGGCTCGCTTTAATTAGTATGTTACAGTGGGTTTGAATCTTCATACATGCTATTCCTATTCCTATAAATTACCAACCAATAGTTAGATGTTACCCAACAAATTCTCCTAGCTGAAAGAGAGCTTTTCTTTTTCCAAAAAACGAAAGAGAGTGCGATGGAGCTCCGTTGTCTGTTTAAGGAGATTGCTACGGTTGCAGTTCAGTTAACAATTTTAGCAACTTGGGTAGCAGCTCATGCAAAACCAGGGTGCCAAAGCAAGTGCGGAAATCTAAGCATCCCATACCCTTTTGGAACAGGTAATGGTTGCAACATCAGCAGCAACTTCTTTATCACATGCAACACTACTTTCAATCCCCCAAAAGCATTCTTAACAACAGGTGATCTTGAAGTTCTCTACATCTCCCTGGACGGTTATTTGCGCATCCAAAATGCAGCAGGTTATGACTGTTATAATTCATCAGGACGTAGTTCCTATCAAACTAGAGGGATCCATCTTGCAAAATTCCCCATATCTCATACCAAAAACAAGTTTACCGCCATTGGTTGTGATACCTATGCTTACGTCCAAGGTTCCTTGGGACATACCTATTCAACCGGGTGTTTAACATTTTGTTATAACACTACTGATGGAATAAATGGATCTTGCTCTGGCATTGGTTGCTGCCAGACGGTTATCCCCAAAGGAGTAAGGGGTTATAGTGTAAGGTTGTCTAGTTCTTACAATCATTCTTATGTATTAGACTTCAATCCTTGTAGCTATGGATTTGTTGTGGAAGATGGGGCCTATAACTTCTCTGTCTCACATCTTGCCGACAATAGTTTTATCAACAAGACATTCCCAATCATACTTGATTGGACAATCGGGAATCAAACTTGTAAAGAAGCCAAAATGCATCCACTTAATTATGCTTGCAAGGAAAACAGTGCTTGTATAGATGCAGAAAATGGCCCTGGATATTTGTGCAAGTGTGTTGATGGTTTTCAAGGTAACCCTTACCTCCTCTACGGCTGCCAAGGTAAAGACATCAACTTCTTCATTATGGATTCATTTTGATGATATAACTTTGTGTCCGATATACTAATTTTTGTTCTTTGGAAATGTTTGAATTTTGTAGATATTAATGAATGTGTTAAACTGAAGCCTTGCAGTGGAACATGTCATAATACGCCTGGAAGTTATTATTGTTCGTGCCCGGAGAGGTTTGAGGGTGATGGCTGGAAAAACGGAACAGGATGCCGTCCAAAAGTCGTTGCCCAGAGCCAGAGTTTTCCGGTTCTTGTCGTTGCACTAGGTTGGTAAACATAAAAGCTATTATATAAGTTTAAGGGATAATGATAAATTTAACTCTTAATATTTATATATTTTTATCAATTTGATAATATTTATATCTTTTTTCAGTTTAATCTTTATTTTTTTCGTCAAATTTTGCAGTCTACATTTTAAAAGAGTCCGAATTTGACCCACAACTTTTAAAAAAATCGAATTTAACTATCGGTCTTTCAAAAATTGTCCAAATACTACATTTAACAAAAATATTGACTAAAACATTAAATTTTTAAATATTGCAACCCAAATGATAATTCACATGTACTTTATATTATATTTTAAATTTTTATGAGTTATTTTTATTGAATTTTGAATTTTTTTAGTTTTGAATATTTTTATAATTTTTGAATCATTTGTTTACGCATGTAGAATAAATAATGTCATGAAGTCAGCAGAAAGTATACGTGACTACCACACGGGTCACCACACCAATATCATGAAAAATAATATTTTAGTTAACATCTTCATTAAAGAATGAATAATCAAAATTAACTTAAAAAAATAAGGATCAAATTAATCAAAGATGTAAAAATACAATTTTACACTCTCTTTTTTTAATAGCCAAATTTGGTATAAAAGATACACAAATTAGCTAAGTTTATTTTTTTTAGATAAAAATCCTTTATTTTATTAAAATCATAAATTTTGCAGTTATTTTAAAAAAAAAAAAAATCATATAATCTTATTAGTATTACCCAACTAATAATCATATGCAAATGTATTGTCTCCTTAATTACAGGTATAGGAGTAAGCCTTTTATCTTCGCTTTTGTTCTGCTCATGGGTGTACTTGGGGCTCAAGCAAAGGAAGCTCACCAAACTGAAACAGCAAAATTTTCAGCAAAATGGTGGGATTTTGTTGCGGGAACAACTTTCGAAACGTGAAGAGTGTGGCGAAACAGCTAAAATCTTTACAGCCGAAGAACTAAAAAATGCAACCAACAACTACCATGACAGTAGAATCGTTGGACGAGGAGGTCAAGGTACTGTTTACAAAGGAATACTGTCTGATGGTCGCAGTGTTGCCATAAAAAAGTCCATCATTGGAGATCAAAGCCAAGTTCAACAATTCATTAATGAAGTTATTGTGTTATCCCAAATCAACCACAGAAATGTGGTGAAACTCTTGGGATGTTGTTTGGAGACACAAGTCCCTTTGCTTGTCTATGAATATGTAACGAATGGAACCCTCTTCCATCACTTGCACAATACCGCTCATGCATCTATCATATCATGGGAAGCTCGTTTGAAAATAGCCACAGAAGCAGCACAAGCCCTTTCTTACTTGCACTCTGCTGCATCTCCCCCGATTATTCATCGCGATGTCAAGTTGACCAACATACTTTTAGATGAAAACTACATTGCTAAAGTCTCTGATTTTGGTGCTTCAAGATTGGTCCCTTCAAATAAGGCACAAATAACCACGCTTGTGCAAGGAACACTGGGCTACTTGGATCCTGAATACTTCCATACAAGTCACTTGACTGAGAAGAGTGATGTTTATAGTTTTGGGGTTGTTCTCATAGAACTACTGACAGGTTTGGAAGCAATTTCTTTTGAAAGACCGGAACATGAGAGAAATTTGTCTCTGTATTTTGTTTCTGTTATGAAAGAGGAACGCTTGCTAGATATTATTGATAAACGAGTGTTGAACGATAAGAGCATTGAGCAGCTTAAGGAAGCGGCAAATTTAGCTAGGAGATGTGTGAGATTGAAGGGAGAGGAAAGGCCAACTATGAAAGAAGTTGCGTCCGAGTTAGAAGGATTACGAACAACGCAGAAACATCCATGGGGAATACACGACTTACCTGATGAAGAGACTGAATACTTGCTTCATGGGTCTTATGATTGTGGCACTAGCTATGATGGCTCAACTAGCTTCTCTGTGGGCCCTGACAGCATGAAAAACCAGGTCCCATTTGACATTGATGGTGCGCGGTGATTCTTTAATTTTCCTTTGGTATAAAAGAAGCCACTAAAAAGGAGGGACACTAAATCCTATATTCGCTATGATATCCTTTTCCTTTCATTGAAGTACGTAATGTTATTAGCTTAATGAGTGTTTTTATAAAAAATTAGATTGCTCCATTTTGGATTTAATTATTAGTACTAATTTTAACAAGTCTAATATTTTTGAAGTGAAAATTAATATGATCAACAGAATTTATCCCTTTTTCTCTGAAAATGATGTTAAAATGCATAAAATATTTTTGGAAAATGAATATCCCTAACCGTAGAAATAACCATGAAGCGTGAATTTGATCTCTTATAATCCATACTATCGAAATTATGCATTTTAATTCAATCTGGAAAATTTGGCCCGAAATTTGTAATTGTCATGAGTAGGTATGATTTTGCATTAGCAGCAGGATGACTAGATCTACGGTAAACTGTAACATCTCAGATTATATTCCAGGGCCATGGAATGTTACAGTTATGTGAGCATCATGTTCAAACAATAGCAGACTTTATAGGTTCTTCTTCCGTGGGACGCCAAAATGTCTTACGAACACAAAGCAATCCCTCGTTGTCCTTGGAATATATCATTCGGATCTCCCATTGTAGAGATTTAGCCATGCTCTCCACCTCGCTTATTGTTTCAAGATTGTCTCGTATGATCAGCTTTCCTTCTGGCCTCAGAATCCGATCAACTTCAGCAATTACCGCAACCAACTTGCACCTGTGGCCAGGAAAACGACATCAAATATATTAGGGAAGTAATCTTGGTTGAGAATGACATCTGCAAGAAATATAACAGGGAAGAGAGCAAACCTCTTTTTGATACTAGAGAAGAGATGATCAGCATGAACAACATCATACGTTCTAGGGTATGTATTAAATGACTCACACCAGTCATGATACATTCCGAACAAGCCACGTTCATAGATTATTGGAAGTGTATCGGGAGAGTCGATTGGAACTACATTCATAACCCAAACTTTCAGGTCTTTCAGGGCCGCAGCAAACCTGTACACAGAAGCAAACAAACATATGGGAAGAATAAGCCCCAAGAGAATGTAAACGTAAGTTTACAATTAAGCTGAGCTTTTAGATTTCAGCTAGGGTAGTTTCGGTCTTGATTAGGAAGGGCTAAATGAAATCTGTCATAGCTAGCAAGAGGTCAAACAAAATACCCTCCATAAATGGCTTTCATATCCATGACATTTCTCACAGAAGACCAGTCTATTCCCATCCCACTCAAATAGGACTGGGAGACCACTTTTTTCCAGTGACTGTAGTCTGCAGTGAGATCACTCTGAGCAGCTTTACCATAAACGCCAACCTGAGAATTCAACCAATATGGTGGCTTCTCCAACCGTTCTGGCCACTGTGCAGGCCAAAGGGAACCACGCTTTGTTGAATCTACTGGCACTTTGTGCATGCAGGCCTGAAGGGGTACATCCCTGATGGCATAAACCAGAAAATATTGTGCAATTAAAGTATTGCAAAACATTATTTGTCAAAAAGGTAGGGAGTATTTGAAATGCTCCTTTAATCTAGAGAAGTTTCCAATTGATTATGAACTTTATCTCATAACGTATTTAGGCATAATTTACACTTATAATGGAATTGGACAAATTACTTCCAATCAAGGAAAAATATACTGATGGAAAAATTACCAGGCTGCACTGGGGTCATCAGATTCTTCACAAAGTGGAGGTGCATTTCTAGATCTTTTATTGTAACAATCATTGGAAGTTGGCTTTCGATATATTGCAGCTCCAACATTGTTCAACTTGTCCTTTTTAACAACCACCAGTTCCCAGCACATTGACTTTGTTAGCCGAGACATCTCTGCCATCAGTAACAACAGCTTACAAAATGGAAAGGAGGATATGTAAAGCTAAACCAAAATATTGCTATCTTCAGAGATATATGACTGGGTTAAAAGGCATTTTACCTTGCCAAATGCCAACATCTTCAGGCCCCTTCCTATAAACTGGTGTAGCAGACCAAACAAAGTAACCACCAGGTCGCAGGACACGGTTGAGCTCTAACAGAAGTTTGCCACCTAATATATGCCTCAAAATGTGTCTCTGTATTAGAAATAATATAACACTATATAACTAAATGACTATAAATATGAGAATATGAGATCCCACCTTCGACATGCCAGGGAACCCTGCAACGTGCACAGTGCACAAGATCAAAGACAGAACTAGGAAAAGGTAACCTTTTGGTACCCATCACATTTAATATGGCAGGAATTCCCCGTTCAAGTGCAAACTGCACTTGGGCTTCATGCTCATCCTTAGGTGCAAATGACATTGCAAGAACATTTCTTTCGAAAAGATAGCCTCCAAAGCTAGCCACCCCACACCCAACATCCAATACAACACGGGTTCTTTTTCCCCAAGCAATTTCAGGAACAGACTGCATTATTGAAGCAAATATGCATTCAAATTTACATAGTCAGATAATAGTCAGGAAAAAGAATAAAAGCCATACGAACTGAATCCTAAAACAGTTAGCTTACATGACTAAAATATTACACAAGTAGAAGAAAGGAGCAAAATAAAAGTTAAAGGAATACATGTATAAAAAGGCGCAGAAACAACATTAACAAACAGTAGCAGTGGATGATGGTTTCAGTATAAGTTTTTGAAGGGAAAAAATAATGTCAATGTCTTGAAATAGCTTCAAGTTCTTTGGGGAGGCACTGGTTACACAATAATAAATAATCAGAGAAGTGTAACCAGATAGACTTCTGCTTCATTGATGAAATGACATATCAAAGAGAAAGAAAACCCTAGTAACTACAAATAGGCTATAGCCAATTTGCTTATTGGAAAGAATTAAGTTTGTGCTCAAGCACGTCTATGTATGATTGTATACAAGTACACATGTACAGAGAGGGAGAGTTAGCTTGTTAGACTTATGTATATGCATGTGTAAACAAGCCGAAGCTTAAGAAATACCTCATTTGGATACCTTGTATATGATTGGCCTGCATATGGTCATTTATGCAGCATTTCTAAATACAAGAACCCTGATGCATGGATTTAAGAAGATCATAGACCCGATGATTTTAATCATGTCAATAGTAAACTATCTAGGAAAAAGGAAAGGGAAATTCTTAAAGTTGTTCTTCTCAATTACATGCTGCTTTTTCCTTTGAACGTGTAATAAAAGTAGCTGGTAATCACATATCGGCAAGCACCAAGGCAAACTAAAAATAATAATATATCCAGACAGGCTATGTCAGTAGACAGAAAATATATATAACGAAAAGGACTTACCTCTTGAATAAAATTGATATAATGAAGAGCACCATTCACAAACTGAGTTCCACCACCAGGAAAGGTAAGGTATTCACCAGTAACCTTAACCCAATTTTGATGCCCCTTAACCTCTGCAAGCTTGGTGTGGGGGACATTGTAGTACCATATCTGCACCAAGCACCAAAGAAATTTCAATCAAAATAAATACACAAAACGAAAGCACTTGTTCATGCAGTAAATAGGTGCTTACTTTATCTCTACTCTTAGGCCACTTTACCGAGCGCTTGTATCCTTCAGGCAGAGGGACAAGACATGTAGGAGCTTCATCAGGACAGTGTCTCTCACGATGTTCATAGTGCATTGTGCTTGGAAGCTTTCTGATAACTTGCCAATTGTCTAGGCAAGGTATGTAGTCTGGCCCAGCAGTTGACTTACAGAGTTTCCAATGGTGATCATTATTTTTACTGGATGTAGAAGACTGTTGCGATTTCTTCTCATTCTGGGATTCTACTGCTTGAGTAGACCAAGCTCCATTTTGAGTAGTAGTTTCGGTCAAAATTTCTGACTGAGCACCAGCAGGGAGAATCTCATTTGAAGCTTGATTGTTTTCCTTGCTTTCCACAATATTGTGATCAGCACTTAGCTCCAAATGTTCATCTTGATTTTTACCATTCTTCTCCTCGGTCAAATTTGCCTCTTTGCCAACATGTTTTAATTTATCTGCAGTTCCATCTACCCCATAATTCTTCCCACTCTCAGCAGACTCAGATCCGTTTTCACCTGAGCTCTCCTCTGATTCAGTGTGCAACTTGTTTTTCATTTCACCACCTTCATTCTCTGCTTCTCCAGTCTCTAGATTTGATTCTCTGTCTCTTGAATTTGTCTCCCTATCTTTCCCATCATCTTCATCCACCATTTTTTGTCCACTTTCTGACTCGGTTTTCTCATCAGAACTCTCATTTGCATGATTTTCTTCCAGGTTTTTCTCAGCTGAATTCTGAGACTCCTTTTCCTCATTATTACTCTCAACCACTAGGTTGTCCAACAAATTATCCTCATTAGTGATCCCCAATTCTTTACGAGACAGACTACTGCCATCATCTCTTGTTTCAGCCCCGGATAGATCACCTGAGGTATCATCAAATTGCTTAGAATCACTTTTTGACAATGTTTGTTTCACCTCATTTCCGGTCTCCATAGATAAAAATTCTGAATTCTTAACTGGAACAATTGATGAAGACATGAACATCCAAATCCCAACTAAACAAAAAATAACAAACACAACTATAGTAGCTATCGAACAGTAACTCGATGACTTCCTCCCGTCTACTCTGGAATACTTTCCGGTAGCCATGCTTCTTTCTATTGGATTTTCTTGCTATATACAGCTGGAAGGGCAATAATAACTAGCAATTAGTATCACAAACTTCTACCAATCCATTCATTTTTCTAAGGAAAACCAATAGCTGAAAATATTAAAGCCAAAACTTCCCGCAGAAGTGACCATTACATGTTGCTATTAAAGAGTTAAACCCTAGAGTAAGTAAAAGCTACTCTTACCAATAAACGAGAAACGTCATAGCCTAGGTAACAATAAATCAGATAAATACTGCATTTTTTTCTGAATACAATCTTCCAAATAAAGATTAAAACTTTATACTCAAAATGAAATCTTTTTTTTTTTTTAATTTACGAAAGAAACCCAGTTCCCAAAAGTCCACTAGAATGTGATTTTTAATCTTTAGCCATTAAAAGTTCAACTTACAGAAACCCTGATCAGCAAAAAAAAGAAAAAGAAACAGTTAACTTAAAAACACCATTAGAAGCACTTCAATTCAACGAAAAAAAAACCATAACCAAGACAATCCCTTAACTGATAAGGAAAGAACACAGCCACACAACCAAATGATATCTAACTTGAAAACATGAACAACAAAGGAGAACTTTTTTTTATTTAAAAAAGAAGAAGAAGAAGAAGCAAGAGTAATATGTTCAAGACGGTACCTTTGGTGAAGGGTTGTTGAAGGGATCTGGGTTTGGAGAAATATAGGTGGTTATGCCAATTTTTTTACTCTCATAATTAAAAAGTGGGGATGAATGATAGAGGGGTGAAATGAAGCAGAAGCTGCTACTGACTTGATTTCTTTATGCAAAGCGGAGGAAGTCCATACCAACGGTATTTGACGGCAGATGATTAGTATATTGTAGTTGGCTGGATTCCAACGTTACCATGGAAACCGTAACATTTGGAAACATTAGAAATGATCTTGAATACTGTGTACTCATTACTTGGCAAAATTGACTCATTATGATTTCACATGCACCTGACTCAACTTTGGGAAATTTCGGTATAAAAATTATTAGTCAAGTGTTTTTATAAAACATTTATTATTACTATTTTTTATATATTAAAAAAAATACTCTCAACATAAATATAGTATATTTTAATAAGAAAATAAATGATTAAATAGCTGTATTTAATTATTAAGTTAAAATTATCCAAGATAAGCAATCAATCTCTCACATAACAAATTTCTATTAAAGATTAAGACGTTAATCATGATTTTATATTATTATTTTCCGATCTAATCTCCATTTCGTCAGAGATATTTCTTCCTAACTAAAATATAACTATTTCTAGATGTTCGATGTGCAATGATTTTAATTTTTGTATTTTATTTTTATTTGTTATAATTTAGTCCTATCCAAAATAGATAGTTATCTATCTATATCAATTTGTTACTTTTGTTTATCAATGTTTTTTTTTTAAATCTAATATATAAATATTTAAATATATCAAATGGTTTAGATTAAATATTTTTAAATATATAAGTATTAATTGATTGTATAAAATCCATCATTTAACAAATCTCAAGTAAATAAGAAAATTTATATTGCACTTTACTCTTGATAGTAAGTATAGTGTAAAGTCAAGTTATAAATCGACAATAAATTTATACTCGAATGTAAATATTTTAATTCGGGACAAACCATCACAACAAGTTTGGCCTCTGCATATCCCTCCTCATGTGAAGGAGCTTATTTGGCGTTGTTTGCACTTCTTTCTTCCGATTAAAAGTTGGCTTCTGAAAGGGGTATTCCCGTTATACATGTATGTAGGGAGGAGAATGGGAATGAGGACATTGAGCATGCCTTGTTGAGCTGCTGTAAGGTGCAAGCTGTTTGGACTACAGCAACAATACCTACGGATGGGGTTACTTTGTCGGATTTCTTGTCGGGATTGCTGACTTAGTCTAACAGTGAGGCTAAGGAGGCTTGTGTTGTTGTGGCAAATGTTTGCAAATGTTTCCAATAATTATGATCACATCATTATTGAGCTGGATTGTGTGTCAGTAGTATATGATGTATTGAATCGATCCATTATTGACGATTCGGAGTTTGATTGTTTAATTTTAAATTACTTAATATTGAGTATTTTGTTTCAGTACTTATCTTTTAGTTGAGTGTGTCGATCGACCAATAAGACAATTCATTTGCTTTTTTGGGTAGCCTTATTATATGCAAATCACACTGAATAGTCTACTTTATCGTCTTTATTTTTTGATATTTTGAATGATAATAATTTTTTTGTATCGTCTTATGGGTGTTTGGGTGAATATGTTGACTCAAGTTTTAATGTTTCTCCCTGTTAATTGTTGATTTTACTAATGAGGTTCTATTCGAATATAAATTTTCTCTAAAAATATAAAAGTAAATAAAGGAGAAAAAAAAAACATAATCATATATCCATAACATTACTTTAAAAATATTTATAATAAAATGGTTGCATACTAAATATATAAAATGAAAGTTTAATAAAAACATAAATGTAAAGTTGTGTTGGTAAAGCTTTTAAAAATTGTTTCTCTTTTTTTTAATTTTGTTTGTTATATAAATTTTTTATTTTAAAATTTAAAGTTATCTCATTTACTTTGATAAAAGTTTAGAAGTTTAAATTTTAAATTTGGGTAATAAAAAAATTTTTAAAATTCGTAAAAAATAATAATTTTATATATTTTTTAATATTATTCATGCATCGGCTAGTGCTCAATGTTTTGGTCGGTGTAACCCAAATTTATCGGAATAAATCAATGTAACTGATACAAGTCAGAATTTACATGGATACAAAAAAGAGAAGTGAATGTTTTACTTTATTACTAAAACAATACACACCAACTTATGTAATTGATTAATTGAGACCAATGCGAAACCTGCAACATGATCTGAAATTGTCAAAAAAAAAAAAAATTGTTAGTTGTTGGCTTGAAATTAAATCAAAAAAATTCAAATAAAGAGGTAGAGTTTATTTTTATTAAAATTATAAATTATAAAAAAATAACTATTTTGATGTTTATAATTTCACCTTTTAATGATAGAAAGGAATTTTGAGTTTTGATATTTTAGTAAAATACTAAACCGGCTGGTTAATAAAAACTTTTCACGGTATTGGTGATTTAGGTTAAGAAATAACATTAGTAATAGTAGTAAAACTATGATAAATTAAAGAAATAAATATTAAATTAACAAATGAATTTTGAATTTTTTATAATGCAAACTTGAAATTTAATTTAAAATAAATATAAACATAAAACTTTAATTTTGATTCAATTATATAAAAAAATGTATTTAATTCAATTATATTCAATTAAAAAAATAAATGTATCAATTTTATTTTCATATTTGATAAATATAACTATTTTTATATTCAATATGTAAATGTTAATAATCATATTAATAATTTATGAAAACTGAAATTAAAATATCATAAACTCAAAATTCGTCTAGTCTTTGCCAAAATTAAGAGATACAGAGACTGTAGCAGCCCCAAAAAATAGTATGTTGGTTATCTGTTAACGATACCCTTTCAGCTCTTCTGGGTATACTATAGCCATCTATGAGAAAGATAAAATATTCATTCTTAAGTATTGAATAGCTTCAAAGAGCTGTATTGCAAATTATGCTTACTCTGCCACATTGCTCAAACGAATAGCAGTTTTCAATTTCTAGGTTGTAAGGCTCTTGGGTCCTCCAACAAGTTTCCAAGCTTCCAAACTGAAAGTTGTGTTCATGGGAAAGGGACTACCAAATTATTCTGCAGTAATCCCAAGAACCTACATCCTTTCCCACTGTGATTTCACAGCCAACTTAACATTCACAATCTCTAATGTCATCAACCTTCATCGGTACGAATTCCATTAGTTTCTATCTTAGGATTTGAACTTTGCACACTCTTTTTATTTACCTAAAAGCATGATGGTGGTATAAACAGTTACATCTTTCATGGAGTGAGCTATTTGCATTCAGTGCTCAGTTGAAAGGTTGGTATAACAAGGATGATGTGGTTGCTGTCTTGCTAAGTGCAAGAAAGTGAAAGAGACCACGTTTCTGAACGTGCACTGTAATGTAGGCGGGCCGAATCTCTTGCTGCAGAGTTTAGATAACCACATTTTCTCCAAGGAACTGCCTTTGCTAAGTTTTCCTCTATTGAATCAGGAAAAGAATAGGACTAAACGATGATTAGGAAATTTAGAAATCGGCTTTGACGTTTTCGACTTGGAGTCTTAAATATGTCATATTTGTGATCTCAATATGAACTTGCTCCTTCCTTTAGCCATTTCATAGACAGATTTTCATTTTCTTTCGGCATGCTGTGTTTTGACAGTGCTAGCGACATTCTCATGGCAATGTTGTGTTGCATGGAGATTCAGTCCTTTTCGCAAATCACCTGGAGCTAACGAACGCTGGATGATTAAGCTTGATTATTGAACCAAGGTCTTCCTTTTTTTAATCTCAGATATCGTAGCATTATTTGAAACAACATTATTGGAAAGTACCCTTGTTTATGTTCAACCAAGTTAACTGCAGAAAGTTCCTCTTTAACAGCAAAGTGGGGAAGAAGTTCAAAATCCATCTTTCAAGCACTGTTGACCTTCCTTTCTTTAATCCGTGACTCGAAACAAGGGGTCCATTTCATTAAAGGATTTTTTCTGCCGGTTCTGTTTGTGATTGATTGATTAAGAAATGTAAATGCATATTTTCTTATTCAACTGAGCCCATTTCCTTCATTCACTGACTAATTGGCTATTTTCTTTGCTCCTCTGTAAATCAACAGAAAAGCTATTATCAGATAACTTCGTCTGGACCGGACCATGGAGACATCTGCTGTGGAATCTAAAATAATTTAGCAGTAATAAAATGACAAGATGCGCATCAATTTGAAAGTATGAAAATCAAGTGCTTGCTTGCATCAAAATATATGCAAGACCAAACTGAAGAAATGATGCACCCAGTATTAATATATGCAAAATACATTGAATATATCCAATAAGCAGTTTCTCACAAACTAAACCAATAAACAGCATAGAAAAAGCATAAGCAATGTATAAACCCGTGTTTATTTAATAACATGAGACCTCATAACCTACTACAAAAACTGATAATCTATAACTGCTCACAAGCTGTACCATCTGGAACCAAGCTGACTACTGGAGATGATCAAAATGACCTGTTACTGGGTTTGGATGATGAAGATGACTTGGCTTTGGCAAAATCAACCAGGTCTTTGAAGAGAGCATCTTCTGGTTTTTCTTCTTTGGTTGGGGTCGTTGAGTTAAGGGAAAGATTTTGAGTTTGTCCAACCAAGCCATCATAAGAGGAACCTGATCCATTACTGGAGTTAGAAGAACCGCCAGGATAACCATGTTGTTGTTCAAAGAACTGCTGTCTCTGATTAAACTTCGAAGGCGGTGGTGGAAGGTTTCCTGCAGCAGTGTCCCAGGGTGCTGGAGGCAGCAACTCAGAATCAGCAGATTTGCTCAAGGAAACCGGTTTGTCGTATATAGGCTGCCCACTGAGCATAGGTGAGGAACCAGAGTCACCTGAAGGGTAAGGAGGTGATGATGTACGAGTGCGAACAGAATGAGCTGCAGGTTCTCTTGTTTCAGGGGAATTCTCAGATTTGTAGGTATCACCACTAAGGTAATCAACCATGCCGGCATTTGTAGCAACCGGACTTTTTGACGAGGGTGGAGGAGTAAGAAATGGATCAACTCGCCCAGGCTCACTTTTAGGCGCGCTCCTGCCCTGTCCTTGAGAATTATCCCTTGATGATCTGTAATAAGCGAATACAGGGATTCATTAAATTTAGATGAAAAGCAAAAATAGCATAGGCAAGAAACATGCATATAGAGAATAAGTAGACAAGACAACTGCTACACTTTCATCCATAAAATCCAGCTATAACTTCAAGCTTAAGTTCAATTATATAAATAATGGGTTCCTCCAACGGAAACAAAAATCCCAATGAAGATCAGGGAATGCAACACATGGACACAAGTTGGTTAATTGCCCATGGTTCATTTCCATGTGCTAAGTAGATGAATTACAACTGGTAAAACTTATTTGGGCCTTTCACGGTTTCAAAGTGCAAGGCTAATCTGGTGGACTAGAAACATTTACGGCAAAACTAGCAGAAAAATGTTTTAAAGCAAACATAGAAGGAAGTGAGGAAGAATAACACAATGGAGTCACCTATGAGATAGCTGAGCAAATTCATCTTCCGACTCATCATCCTCATGGTTAATATTAACAAATGGCACAACAGGAGTCTCTGCTACTGCTCCAGTCGGAACAGTATTTCCTTTCAGAATGTCATCATGCCGGCAAAGAACACGTTGCAAGCTGTCATTTAGTGCTAACCCCTGACATAAAAGTTCCTCATCTCTGAAAAAGAAAAATCAATTATCAGCATCATTCTAACAGGAGGAAATCAAATGAAGATACAAACAGATTCTCACGTGGTATTATTAACAAGAAGCATCACACGCTTTTGGTAAGAACGGCATTGATCAACAAGGTCAACAATGACTTCTTGCTTCACAGCCTGTATAACACCAAAAACAGTGAAGAAGTAATCATTTGACTTGCATCAGGCTAAAAATAGTTATTAATTTAATCACCTCGCATGCATTAGGATTGTTCAGTTACAGACTATTATCAGAGAAGAATAAGTAATGAAGTTCAGAAAAAGAATGATCCTACAATAGACACAAATATCCAGTGTAAAAAAAGAGGTCAGAACATAAATTGATGAGATTATCTAATAATTTCTGTAATAAACAAAGGGAATCCACTTAAGAGTCTGCAGCAGAGGTGTTATGCATCAACTTAAAACCAATTAGACCCAACTTGAATCTAGAGGACCACATGAAAAACCAATACTCAATAGATGTGGTATAACACCACTTACACTCCCCATCACGTGTAGCTCAACAAGGTCTTACCCGTGGACAACCTCAATGAAGATCATAAACCTCAAATGGAGTTGGGCAACAAAACACACCTGGGCTCCAATACGATGCTAATCCAACTTAACACTAATTGGCAGGCGAAAGGGTCTAACTTGAATACAAGACCATAGAAACCCTATGCTTAATTAAACTTTGGATAACACCACCTAACAAGGGTGTTAGATAACTTAAATTCAATTGAAATTAAGGAATTATTCATCATGATGGAAGGCAGAAAAATAATACGAAGAACCAAACAGGTACTGTTGCCACAGATTTAAGAAAGCACATTGCACAAAGTGCAACAGAAAAAGAAGATTAATAAAGCTAATCGCATATAAACAGATTAAAGCATTGCTTGGTAGAGTGGACAGAAAATTGTAAAGATGGAAGATTGAAGGGATAGAAAAATAGAAAACTGGAAAATAAAATTTATCTTTCCATATGTGAGCTTGATAGGAAAGAGGGAAAAATTGGGGGGGGGGGGGGGAATCTTACTTTTTCTTTCTATCCAGTGTTTGGTAGAGTTGAAAAATGGAAGGAAAGAAACTAAAACCTTTGAAAAATGCATAATTTTGAACAAACATACACCTCTCTCTCATTTTCTCTCCTCTCATCATTCAAATTTGGAAGGATTAGTTTTTATGCATTAGGATTAGTTCTTCACTACCAAGCACACTCCAAATACATTTTCTTTGCACTTTTCCACTCCCTCCTCCCATCCCTCCACTTTTCCACCCAACCAAGCACACCTTAACTTTTAGAAAAATAACCTTCCCCTGTAAAAAAAAAAAAAAAAAAAAAAAAAGGTGAAAGCAATATGTTTATCAGCAATCAAACAAGCAGAAAATTAGAACACATAGAGCACATGACAAGCATAATGATCCATTTGAAGGGCCACATTTTTACCTCAGGAGTCTTGGGATCCAATGCACTAAGCATTTCCATTAATATTTCTGCTAGTCCAGAAGCATTTTGAATCTCCAGCAAGCTGGAAAAACACAAGTTTCAACTTCAATCTCTAGAGGCTATGGTAACAGAAACAATGCAGGTTCATGCAGGAAGTTTACACGTCAGAAGCAAAGGTGGAAGAGAGATGCAGCATAGTAACTTTGCAGTGGTTTATTATGGTTTAACCAAGTAGAAGGAGAAAATACAGCTTACACTTTATGTCCTAAAATTGGAAATATTATCTTCGAAGCAAAGATAAGCTGGTCACAACAATCTATCAGAAGTAAAACCTGAAGTGATCTTTTTTATCATCGCAGTGAGTTAAAATCTAGTAAATTTTCTAACTTCCAATTATCTTGAACAATTTACTTAACTATTAAAGAAGAAAATGTGTTTAAAGAAAGGTTTTCAGAAAAATGCCCAGCTTCATTTTTAGGGTTATTAAAGAAAATAAATTCAAACATTTCATTTATACATTATTGTAGATTTTATATAAAAAATACATATACTGAAATATTCCAAGGAAAATGCGATAGAAATTGTGAGATAATAATGCAAATTATAATGATTATTACTTAGCATAATTTACAATATATATCTAACATAAAAGTAAACATGACAATTTTGCAGACACCCAAAACAAGTCTTCTTCTTTCATTCTAAGGGACTATTCAGTGAAGCAATAGTTCCAAAATCCTCGTCCTGTCAAACATGTTTTAAGTCAAAGACAGCTATCTAATCCACAACCAGAGCATAACAGTTTTAGCACATATAATACCTGAGGCCAGAAGTATCAGACTGTAGAGAGGCCTCAATAGCAGCATCCTCGTATGTAGAAGCAGGGTGGTGACTTACTGGGTGGGTCTGAGGTGGAGTAAATAATGGTACAGTATTCTCTTCTCTAGGAGGAAATTCAACTCCAGCAGCCTGATAAATACCAAAAAGAAAAAAGAAAAGTTTAAGAAATTATGGATAGATGTGTACTAGAACCCTAGGCAAACAAACTTATTTGGTACAACTCTAGAGAAAAGATAATCTAGGGAAAATGAAAGGTAAAGGAGAAAAGTACAATCCTCCAGACTTCCATCACATACTAACAAAACTAAACAATAAAAGCAATCGTTCCTCTCAAAACATAAAATAGAAGAAATTAAAGTGATGTATTACACGGATCGAAGTGCAGCGACCCTTGAATCTAATGCATTCAGGAATAACAAGAACATACTTGATAATATTTATGCTTGGAAAATTAGAAGCTTATGAAGGGCCAACAAAAGAAGGGAGAGGCACATAGAGGCATGAGAAAACATTTACCTGTAGTTCATTATATGCGGCAAAATATTGAGGATACCTTCCACTAGATCCTCCAAGGGCTTCTTGCCATGTGTCTATCAAAATAAGTATCCTTTCCCTAACATTCAAGTCAGGCTGCACAGTAATCCAGAAGGAAGAATACAAGTATTAAATGCCAGAAAGGGGGAAAACTAACAAGAAAAATCAGGTATCAAAAGTCAGGTGAAGATAACTCACCTTCTTCTTTACTATTTTAACCATTTCACGCAAGATATCGCGCTCAACAATCTGCTGAAAAACATGCTCGCCACAATTTTTGCTGAGAGAATCCAATACCTGAACCAAGATATCAGATATATTGTGTCTGTTACCTCTTTATCATCATGCGCCACTAAGAGAAGGGGGGATAGTACCAAGTTAATAGTCACTTGGGAACACATGATTAAAGTAAGTTATCAAAAACTAACTTATAAATGCTATTACACCAATAGAGTAGATTTCAAGTAAAATAATTAAAAGAGATATCTATGTGTATGACATATGAACATGGGGAAACATGTAACTCACAAAAAGAGCTAATAGCTGTATTTTTGGATTTTTACTGCCCAGCCGCTTCTTGATGATTTTCAATGCATCCTTAGCTTGCCTGCAATAGAAAAATAAAGAATGTCGATCAAATAAGTTAGGATTCCACCATGCATCAGGCAATGTAAATAAGAGGCTAGGGAGTTATAACAAGGCAGCAATGAACTACACCTAAGCACAGGACAACCATGCAATTTTCATAACAGATGGTGCTCCGGTTCTATCGAAACCTTGGAACACAAGAATCATACTTCAAACAATTAAATAGATCTTTCTTCTTATTCAAACATTTTCACCTCTTATTTAGACTTCAAATCCTTCAATGCTTTTCCTAGTAAAAGAGATAAATACAACCCCAGGAAACTACCCAGTTATACAAAACACATATGAAGGACATTGAAGCCAGATAAAGCGATCACCATATGTTGTACATATACTGATATACATATGTACATGTGTGTATATATGTACATATAATAGAGAAGGGGAGAGTATCCGAGGAAAGAACGACAAGTTAATAGAGACACATAGACATGTATACCAACCAATATACTTCCAACAGAACTCAAGAGTAGCAAGTCTGTAGCATATGGCATTCTACAATATAATATGGAGTCAAGTGTACATTCTAACCGGGATATGTCTTCATATCTCGCTCACAGACATTCCAAAATTTTAACTTACACAGTCAAGCTAAAAGGAATCCAAGAGTAGAGTACAAGCATGCATGTGCCTTAAAATTCCTCTTCTTCCTTTGTCAAAGTCCCTAAAATCTCTCCTTTTACCCCTTATTCATGGCATATAAATCTAGCATACATTTTCTCTCTACTCTTACAAGACCCACAGGATGCCATACTTGAAAGATCCAAAATTCTTTCCCTTCCACCTTCCCTCCCTTCAACACTCTCTTGGAAAAATCAAGTCAAGACAACTTGCCATTAGCATTATCAGGCCAAACTCCTCTTGATCGAAGTTGGAAAGCTTAGCTCTTATCTACATCAATGGCAGAGCAAATCAAGATAACCAAGCAATCTCCCTCCAAGCTCTGCCTCTTTCCTTATTGGAGAACATCTGAACTATATTGAAGTGTCCCGCAAAAGTGCATCGCAATCTCTTCTAATGATATATTATACTAGGCAAAGATGGATGGCATAAAAAATTTGGCCTAAAATAATTTAAATAGTGATTACAATACTCTCGGCAAACAAGGATTGCAAGTTCAAAAATCATTAAAGTATCCCCATTGCAGTATTCATACCACAATTCACATAGGTAGAAGTACTTCTGCTTCGGAGTAAACCAAACAAAAATTTCAAAATAACAATTATAGGTACCAGACTGCATCATATAACAGAAATTATGAAAGTAGATAAAAAAACGCCGCCAAACATAGAAATAAAAGGAATGATACCCTGGGTCCATGTTTATAATGTCACATAGCTCAATGTTTAGAGCCCAATCCGGACCGATCAACATATCATTGGTTGCCCTCTCAGCACATGATGCCGCAGTATGAGCCATGTTATCTGCCTCTCTTGTGAAGAAACAAATCCCTGTTTATTGTATAAGCACAGCCTACAAAAAAGTCAATCACAAAACCATTCGATATCATGAATATGAAAAATAAAATTACGAGTTTAACAAAATGAACAGCAGATCAGACGCATTTCTAGGTAAACGCTCATCAAAATCAGCTCTAGACGATGGTCATCAATAAACCCAATTTTGCAGTTAAAAGAAACAATAGCTAACTCTCTCTAAGAATAATAACAGTCCGTATAGATGTTTTTTTTTTTTTCTTAAAAGGAGATAAAAAGGATAACAAGAATTGAATCCCCAAAATAATCCATATATCCTTAAAAGCCAAAAATCATAGAAAAACCCAGGACAGTAATAAAAAAAAAACCCAGAAAGGAAATCAACAAAATTGATAGTGGTTGCAATAAAATAGTAAGCTTGAATAACATTACCTTACCCCAAGTGATCAAACCAATAAAACCCACTTCACCCCCAAAAAGAATTGAATAACAAAGAAATCCTTGAAGGGTATGGATTGAGGTTTTTGCCTGACAAAACCGACCAAGAAGAAGAAGGGAGAGAGAGAGAGAAATTGGGTTTATAGTAAGCTTAAACTTGGCTGCGTTTTCCGTGGGACGTTGTTGAAGACCTTTCAGCTTTTGTTTTCGTGAGGCTTTTTATTTTGTTTTTGATTATTTTTCTTTTTTCAATTTTGGCTTTGCGTCAGGCATCGGGTAGTCACTATATGTTGGAATCAAATTGGACTTGTTCTTTTTTTCTTTACTTCAGGTTTTTTCTTTTTTTTTTTATTAATTTCAATTTTGTGGAAAGAAGTAAAAAGAAAAGAAGAAGAAGAAGAAGAAAGGGGTTAGGCTGAATTTTCAATGGTTTTTTGAAGTTAAAACCTAAAAAGAAGTCCTTGTGACAGGCTGTGATGATGGCTTGGGTGACCAAACCATTAATATTAATCCATCTTACGAGAAAATTGGTTAAATAAAACATATTCCAAGTTTGATGAGAAGAAAATCATATTTGGGTCAACAATTATGAAAAATCAATTAGTTTTATTTTGCATTAAACTAATTCTAATTTCCCAACAACATAAATAAACAAATCCCTAGATCTACATAATTAAAGGTGGGGGTCGGTCACTGAAAACAAATTAGGGGTGGTGAACCATATATTAATCTTAAACAACTTATTTATTTTACCGGATTTCCTATTTTGACTTTTATCTTGGACATTTCTAGAATCAAAGGCGTGTACATGTTGGAGAAATTAATAACTCCCTTTTTATATACCAAACTTATTTTTTTGATATGAATTATGTATTTATTTTTTTATTTACATCCGAAATTTATTATTTGATTTTAGTTTTTATTATATAAAAATATATTATTTGATTGGAGGGTGGGTGGCTGGAGAGAAGTCAAGCCAACCCAAATTGTTATATTTGGTCCAAGTTTCCCATCTTCTTTTTCTTTTGGTCCTATCTTATTTGCATTTTGCACCACATTCTTTATTTCCATGTCATCATTAAGTTGTGTTTAGAAAATTAAAATATGATTATGTCTAAATTTTCATTAAAAAATGGATAGATTTAAAATGTATTTTATTACGCAATTCGAAATTTCCTCCTAAGGTATTCAAAGGCAATTAATTCTAAATTCCTGGTTGACATTTTGGGTTGAAAAAAGTAGTGGGAAATGTAGGGTGTTCATACAATAACCTTGTTTTGTTTTGATCCAATGACTTTTCTATCTCTATCCAAAGACTTCTTTTTTTTAATGGACATCATGACCCCAAGCTACAAAATCAGAAATTAAAACTTAATCATTTTATTATGTTTCATTTAAATTAAAATTTTAAGTGTAACATCTCATTCGATATTTGAGAATGTTTAAATAAAATTATTAAAAATTAATATATGGGGCAAAATACCCAAATATACAAAAAAATTTATTTACGGAAAAGGACTAATTTTTTAAAAATTTACAGAAAATGGTCATTTCCCCACAAAACGCGTCCACGTCAGCGCGTTTTGTGGGGATGCAACAGGAAAGCGCGCCCTTGGGGAAGCGCTTTTGCCACATCAGCACAAAGTGCACTGACGGGGACGCGCTTTGCTGACGTGGCAAAAACGCTCCCCAAAGGCGCTCTTTGGCCCTGCAACAGTCAAAAAAATTTTGACCGTTGGGCCTCCAACGGTCAAAAAAATTTCCTATAAAAACCCCACCCTTTTATTTTTTTCACACTTTAGTCCTTACTCAACATTCTCTCAACTTTCTCTCAAATTCCTCTCAAATTCCTCTCAAATTTCTCTTTAAGTCCTTGAAACTTCCTCTGAAATTTCAAAATAATCCTTTAATATTTACAAAAAGCCCTTTTTTAATTTTTTTAATATATTTTTTTGGAAAATACCCAAGGTGAGAAAGAAAATTCTTTTGATAACCGTTCGGTTACATATTCTTTTCAGGAAACACCACAGCATGATCCCGATCCCCTATCATGTACCAACAAAGAAATAACTCATGAGGAACAAGGGATTCAAATGAATGATCTAGACGAGTGGAAGACACATTTCAAGGAAAAGTTAGGGATACACGAAGCAGAACCAGAGCCACTCCATGAGGAAAACAAGTTCAAAATCGGAGATCAAGTATTAATATATAAAGCAGACCCTCGAATATCTCCTCCGGACCCTAACACAAACAAGGAAATACATTTTAGGGTAACCAGCGTTTTTCCATACGGAACAGTCGAGGTAAGCAATCCAACATTCGGCACTTTTAAGGTAAATGCTTCTCGACTCAAACTTTATCAAGAAAATAGAACTATAAGCATGAGGAAAGATATTCAAATTTTTAAACCTCCCTGATTCAAATACGAGGAAAGTCTAGCTTAAGACTATAAACGAGCGCTTCTTGAGAGGCAACCCGAGTACTAACACAATTTATTTTCACATTTTGCTTTCAATTTATTTTCTTTTCTTCTTTTCTAATTGTAAACTAACCAAAGGATGTAGATTTCCAGGCCACATGGCCTTGCACACGGCCGTGGCCGAGGCCGTGTGTACCTCAAGAATCTTGGTACTAATATGGCTGGACAGTACACGTCAGAACAACTGATTTTTGAGTCACGGACCTAACCACTCTCCCACGGGCATCGACGAAGTGGCACGGCCGTGCCCCACGACCATGTGAAACTACTGACTTGCCAACCACGGGCAGAACACGTCCGTGCCTCACAATCGTGCCAACATACTGACTTTTCACAAACGGGCGTGGCTGGCGGAAAAATGGGCATGGAGAATCAACACGCCTAGATACACGGCCATGTGAAGTGGCTGTGTGCATCGACACGCCCACGGCCCAGGGGCATAAGAAAGTACCAGAATTGAGCCTCTATTTAAACCCAACCTCCATTCCCTATTCTTCCCCTCTACCCTCCACCCCTTCTTTACTTCCCTCTTCTCAGATTTATCTCTAACAAAGTCTCTACACTCTTGTGCTATACCAACTCAATATCGAAGAAATGACGGAATAAAAGTACAGTCTCCAAAGGGGACCGATCTACATAAGTTCATGCCAGCCGCTTCAATCATCCTACAAGTTAAGAACATTTGAGGCCATTTATTTTCTATCTTTCTTTTCTCTTTTGCTTCAATTTCCTTATCTTTACTTCTTTTATGCTTAATTTAGTTTATTTTATTTTAGTTTCTTAGTGTCAGGTTCAAAAGGCTGCTTGGGAATCACGCCACTTCCGCCACCGCCAGTACCTCTCCAGCCTTAGATGTCACACCCACCTCGCGAACCATCCAACAATAAGGACTCTTCGGTTCATTTATCTTTAATTTTCATTTTGTTTACATTTTTGTTTCCTTTTTCTTTATCTTTCTTATCTTTAACTATATATTTAGTTTATTTTAAAGGTGTCTTAATAATTCCTGGCTAATTTTTCTTGAGCTACCTAATTTCTTCATCCAGCACAGGATCGTCATCCAGACCGACCTCTCCGACTCAAGGAAATCATCGATAATTCAGGAAGTGTCACTTTTTCCCCTCTATATTGATCAATTAATAACTGTTATTATACATTGAGGGCAATGTACATCTTAAGTGTGGGGAGTAAAAGTACCTAACTTTTTGCATGATTCTCAAATCCCTGAATGATATCTTGTCTTGAAGTAATTTTCTCATATTGCTAATTAGGATGAAATTTCTGATGATGTATGATTTTTATTGACATGTTTTTGAGTAAGTCATAGTTAATTGTGCATTGATGATTAAAATTTTAAGATACTATAGAATCAACATGATAAGTCTAATTTTCAAAATTAAAATTTTTACTAGGTTGTTAACCTAAGTTTGAATACTACTTTGAAATTTGAAATCTACAAGGATGATGTCAAAACACCCATAATTTTTGTGAGCCTTCGAGCCTTATAGAGCATTTATTCTTTTTCTTACTCACTTTATTGATTATGAGTGTGTCAACTATGAACTGTTATTCTAGAACTTGTCTTGATTGTACATGTTGAGACCACATCTATGATTTGATACATCGAGATGATAAAGGCACTTAGGATTTAACCCACTTACACCACTAAAAAGCCTACCTTCATAAATTAACCCCTAGTAAACCCATTGATCCTAACAACCCTTTTTATTGACTCACCCACTAATATTAACCCAAAACCTTTTGTTTTATTATCAGCATCCTTTTTTACTACCCTTATATCGAGATTTGATTTGATTAGTTACCTAATTTTCAGTAGTTGAATTTATCCTTTATTACTTGATTTGTTCTTAAAAAAAATCAAATCAATCAAAGAAATATTCAGTATTAGTGGTGAGCTTATACAGTTAAAGTCTATTTTTTGAAAGAAAAGCTCGTGTTAGTAGGATTATTACTTTTCAGTTGATGTAAATATTATCTCAGTACTTTTAGGTAGGTACTTGTCAATTCAATCTCGATTTTAACCTTCTAATTCAGCCTTTATCCATACCTTTAACCCTAGCCCTGTTACAACCCTGACAAAGACCTTTTGATCTGTTTATCATCTCATTTTACAGTGGTGGAGATTTGATTTTCAGGCAAGCCTTTGGGATTAACTTTTCAGGTTCGACTTATCAGTGCTCTTTTTCTGAACCTTAAACACTTTGAGTGATTTGAGTGAATCTTTTGTGAGGATATCAATCATTGTCAGTTTTGAATTAAAGGTAATTATTTAAATGAGGGGAGACACCTACGTTTTCATGATACAAATGTATGACTTATCTTGTTTGAAACTTTAGGACTCTTTGAGTTTGAATTATCCATGTATAAATTATCTATGAATTATGATAATACATTGTTGATAGGAATTATGAATTATGGAAAGTTCATTTTAATTGTAAGTTGAGAATATTGCTTGAGGACAAGAAAAAGCTTAAGTGTGGGGGTATGTGATAAACCGTAAAAGTAACATATTTTAATCCCACATTTAGTATGCTTTTGGATGATTTATCCCTTGATTTATGTAAAAAGTGCTCTAATCCTTTCTTTTCATGTCTTATACCCAGGAAAGCACCCGAGGATGAAAAGAACATAAAACGGGCCCAAAACGGAGTAAATGGGCCATATCACGAAATCGGCACGGCCTGAACTTAAACCCACACGGCCGTGCCTCATCAAGCTACTAGAACACGGCCTGATACCCGATTCACACGGCCGTGCCTTATTAAAGAAATCCGAACACGGCTCAAAGACTAGTCACACAGGCGTGTGACATGGCCGTGTCCCTGTCGTGGCAATAGGCAATTTCATTCGGATTTGGATACTTAGGGAGAAAGAAACGCATTCCAATAGCCTATATATACCCCCTAAGTGCCACCTTGAAAGGGGGCGGTGAGCTAGGCCAAGGAGCCAAGCCGAAAAGGTCAGAGTTATGGAGATTTACTCGAAGATAGCCAGTTGATCCATCTTAAGAAGCCAGAATTCTACTCAAGACGGTGGATCTCTCCTTCAATTCCGTCAGAGAGTTTTAGGGATTTCTTATGTTTTGTTTTATCTTTTCTCTTGAGATGTTTTTTTTATTTATTATGAACTAAACCCTTCAGATATCTGAAGGGGATGAAACTAGATGAATCTTGTTATTGTTTTCTGATCTATAAGATAAATACTTGATTTGTTCTTAATTATGTGTGCTTAATTCTTGTGTTAATATTTCCGGGATATTAATTCAAGTCAAATGTTCTTAGGTGGAGGAGCAAAAGTACCTGCTTAAGAATAGATCTAGCATAATTAAAGCGGAGTCGTTCGCGCGCCTAGAGATAGGGTGACGAGATTTTGCCGGATTAGGGTGAAACCTAATATGGGAATCCATATATCGATTTACTGCTATTCTAGGGGGTTATTAATGTAGAAAGAGATTTCCATTAATTAACCTAGAGTTAGATGTTATTCGCCTCGAGTGAGGGTTTAATATACATTAGGGAGTCCTACGGATCAAGTCAAGTGAATAAACCATATGGTTCAGTGTTAGATAACAAGTGAAATCTAGGTGGATTCTTCCTAAGGGTATTGTCATAATCAACTGAGTTTTTCCTCCAGTTATTTCTCAATTTAGTCTTTTTGTCTTTGCATCTTAGCTTGGTAATTAGTTAATTTTAGATTAGACAACCAATCACTTAATATTTAGGCTAAATAATAGAAAGAAAGTTAGTATTAGTACTTTTAGTTCCTTTGGGTTCGATAATCCAGTCTTGCCTAAGCTATGCTACTATTCGATAGGTACACTTGCCTTTAATCGTTGTCAGAGTTAATTTTCAGGTTCGATCATTCTCTTTATAAATTTTAAAACTCGATAAACACACGATCAGCCGCATTCGGTGTAGCATGGTGTGTAGGGATGGGTGGGTTGATTTTATCCCTACATAGTGTGTAAGGTTGGACAAAGTTGGTGTGTAGAGACGGGTGGGTAGGACTCTGTTATTCTGTTCTGATATGCATATTATGTCTGAAATGGGCTAAGGTCTTAGGATATATTCGATTCTGTATCTGAATGGGCTAAGGTCCACACCATTTCTGTAAAGGGGCTCAATCAAACAGTAAATGCATGACTGTTTTCTGATATTATGCTGTGTGCATATTTTCTGTGGCGATTACACACTGAGTTGCAAAAACTCACCCTTTTCTGTTTAATCTATTCAAGTAATCCCCAGCATTAGACAGATTGGTGCGACGGAGGACTCGGCAGTGACTACGGTTCTGGACTTTTATGGTTTCTATTTTTACTTATGGTTTTTGACTTTATCCAGGAAAAGTTTTACTGTAAATGGCTTTTATGGGTTTTTATTTTAGATTTGGGATTTTTATTTTGACTTACAACTGCTAGTAATAGGATAAGATGCGAGTTTTAAAAAGACAAATGTTTTAGCAAAACATCACGAATAGGCAACTTGTGCAAAAGCTTCCGCAATAAACGACGTTTTGAAAAATTAATAATGTTTTAAAGTGAATAACTTTTTTTATAATGACTCATGTCTTTTAAATGAATAACACGTTATAAAATAACACAAAGTGGTTAAATAGAGAAGGGGTTTTCATTGATATCACACTTTACGAAGAATACTTTAATGTGATATCGCTAAATTCAGCTATAACATCTAGGCCGGGTTTAGGGTGTTACATTTAGTGATATCAGAGGTAGGTTGCAAAACTCCATTGTGGATTGGGTTATAAAATTTAGTTTTTAAGAAATTTTTTTAAGTGATTTTAAATATTTTTAGAATGAGTATGTGGTACACCGATGTCTCCGGCACCGATCCTATAAGTGTTCTGAACTTTGTTTAGATTTGTTTAAAATACTACTAGTATACTTGAAACAACCAATAGGTAGTATACTGTACTGAAAACACTCTAGGGAGTGTAAACTGAAAACTGTACCGAAACTGAAAATCGTAGTGAGACTACGATTCGCGATAACAAACTCTGAACTTCTAATACTGTCTGCATAAAATATCTGTTATTGAATATCGGACCTATAAACTAATGCATAAAACTATTAATACAGATAAACTCTGAATTTACGATGAGCACACGAGGTATCCGCAGATTGGGTACTAGAAGTCGTGGTAGAGGCCGTAGAGGGGCTCGAGCGGGGTTCTCATCATCTGAAAATCTGCCTAATCTGGATACGAGCAAGACGTCGATTTAAGGATAGACTAAAGGACAATTTGTAAGTTCTAATAGCTTTGTAGAGGAAGCGTGACTTTTTTGCTTTGGCTAAAAAGGCGAAGATCGCTGAGAAGGTTAAGCGCGCTGAGCGCTAAAACCGAGAGAAAAGAAAGAATAAGATGGAATTTAAGCCTTCGAATTCTGTGATAAGACTTAAAAAAAAGGCCAGATCTGATGGGCCAGTGAGAGTTGGGCATCTTGTTGCACCTACTGGGTGGTGCTTTGTGGGCATTGTGGTAGACGCCATCAGGGTAAGTGTTGGAGGGTGACTGGGGCATGTTTGAGATATGGGTCGACTGAGCATCGTGTTCAAGATTGTTCATTGAGAATTGATTAGATGTAAGCTACGACTACTGGTACTGCTCAGCCACCGAGAGTAGTTCAGCAGCCACCTAGGGGCCGAGGTTAGGCCAGAGGTGGAAATGGCATGGGTCGAGGGCAAAGAGTAACGGGCGAAGGTGCTGGATCGACTGAGAAAAGGCAACTTGCACTGGTTTATGCTGCTCGTCGTTGTGAGGACCGAGATGCTTCGGACGTCATCACGGGTACGTTTTTAATCTATAATGCACCTTATTTGGCATTGATAGACATAAGCTCTACATACTCTTACGTAGCTAGTTCTATGTCTGAAACATTGAGGATTTCGGTTAAGAATACTTTGAGTGAGATAACTGTTGTGAGTCTGTTGGGGCGCTTCATCCGAGGAGGGGAAACTATACTGCAGACGCCCCTGGAGGTTCAAGGGGCGATGATTTTGGCCGATCCGATGGAGCCTAGTTAGGGAGTTCGATTTGATTTTGGGAATGGATTGACTGGTCAAACACCGGGTAAGTCCTTCCTCATTTGACAATTAAGCTATTTAATCCTTCTAGCAACTTTTATACCTTTTTCAATTTAGTCCTTTTTATTTAATTAACCACCCAAACGTCAAAATTTTCTAACGAAATTTTTATACTACCTTATTGACATTCCGTAAATATTCATAAAAATATTTATGACTCGGTTTATAACACCAAGATCTCGATACCTCTTTTTCTCGACTTCTTGACCAAATAAATCTTTATAAAACACAATTTACTATTTCAAAAATCTTTTAAAAGCTACATTTGGCTCATAAATATTAAATAATACAATCTACGAGTTCATTTGTCAGATTTGATGGTCTCGAACCACTAATTCTAATATCACTTAAATTTGGGCTATTACAACTCTCCCCCTCTTTAAGGATTTTCGTCCTCGAAAATTCCTTTAGTGGAGAGGTTCAAATATTTTTCACTACTTATGCCTTTTCCGATGTCAATTCCTTACACAAAAATTAGAGAAATCCAGATACTAGACACGTTTCTATGATCAAAACAAAAGCACAATAGTAACAAACATAGTTATCACAAGCTGAAGAACACACTTTAAAGATAAGCCATGATTAATAATTTACGAAGTATGAATGATAGGAAAACCAAGATAAGGAAATTCAAGATGCAATACCATACCGGAAATCCGTGAACATAACTCATAAAAAATAATAATAAAGATACTGATGATTCCTCAGAGAAGGCGGAAAAGAAAAACATCGCCATCGACTACGGACTTCCATCATAACAGAGATAATATATTTCCAAATATTTATATATAAGACAGAATAATATCCAATAAAAACGGAAGAATAGTCCAACATAAATTTTTACCGTCGACTTTATTTTAACATAATAAAATAGAATTCCGAAAAGATAAAGAAATACTGATCATAAACCGAACCCGACCAACAGGGCTTTTGTCTAACATCATAGTTAGCTAGCATTCTCATAACATAAGAACTCCATCAAAGCTGAACAATCATACACATATCTTTGAGGATAAAAGAACATATATAGAATACCCAGAAAGATTATCACATTCATCTCAAATATAACTATCACACACAGACATCTTTACTACTCAATTATTATTTCTCTAACTAATTCTGTCATCATGTACCCCGTATCATTCCATTCACCAACGAAAATCGATTCGGGAAGAACCTCAGCAAACACATACTTTAGACTTCATACTCAATTGAATCAAATAGTCGAGTCTAGCTTCTTCTTTATCCGTGACATTGCATCTCTGTGTAATCTTTAAAATAATCTGATATTTCTTCTAAAACTGAGTTCATTTGTCGCACTATACTCAACTTTTTTTTCCACCACTGAAATTTTTAGTTTCCCACTTATGAACTTATTCAACATAATTCTCGCGAACTTTCATCATAAAGCAACACTGGTAAGGGAGTGAGGTCGTAAAGCCTCTAACTTGACTCTTATAAATACACACATATAACTTAGCATTCATCATCAATGTAATATCATCATAATCACATAATTCACTTTAAGCAAATTTTCATACTTAGTCATGTTACACGAACTTTTCGATTATCTTATTCAAACAAGTATACTTAAACATACATTCCATGAATTTTGAGTAAATTTATTCATAACATTCACTTAATCAAGCATGTTAGGCAGATAACATCATATGAATACCAATATACATGAATGAGCTTATCACAACATAGACTTCCATTTCATTTCACTTTTTCACATTTCCCAACTTATGGTTATCTCATTAAGCACATTAACACATGCATATCATGAACTTCTATTCATACCTTTCCACATTTCAATACATCGTAAGAACATTTCAATTATCGCAATATCATTTTTAGCATTATCGACAATAACTCGGTTAGAAGTTATCTTTGTCTTAACAAAACAATTTCGTTAGAGCTGGGAGATATCACACTATCACAGTTCACATATGGCATGAATAGCTAGACTCTTGCACACGCTATGTTAGTCCGAGAATCGACTAAACCATAGCTCTATACCACTAAATGTAACACCCCTTACCCGTATTCGATGCCGGAATAGGGTACGAGGCATTGCCGAGGAGTACGGAACACTTATAGATGATTTAAACCATTTATCGCTCAAATATCAAAATTGATTATAAAAGTTCCTTTAACGGACCCTTGAAGTCCAAATCATGCATTGGGATTGGGTCAGGACTAAATCAGAATCGCATGAAATTTTTCACAAAATCCCTAAGTTTATCTCATTTACAAGGGTCTCACGCCCTTGTGGCTCACATAACCGTGCTTCTGGGGCGTATAACTCTCTGACTTGCATCTATAAAGAAACTTGGATCACACAGCCTTAGTACATGCTCGTGTTACTAGGTCGTGTGGTAAGGTTAATTTTCACAAATTAGGCTATTTTCCAAGCCATATTGCTCACTCATTTGACCCTTATTCTTCACCCACATTTAATACATACAAAAACCAATTTAAGATATTCAACCGAGCCTTATACTTAATACTATTTATTAGTCGTACACTTCTTATAAAAAACAAGAAACGTATATGAGCTCAATTCTCACTAAATTTCTCTTGTACTTTATACTTTTTCACACTATGTATTCATATAACAGATAACAATCATACCTCTGTATTTCATATACATTTTTATAACAATTTGTCTTGGTTTCAAACTACTTCATATTTAAGTTTTACTTATCAAATCATTTGAAACATCATCTTTACAAATATAGTGCACTTGATATGCACAATTCTATAATTATGAATGAGCACATTTATCAAACATATTCCATGTTTTTATATATTATAGTCTCATATTTCGATGTATCAATTACCATTATTTCCTCGTATTTTGACAAATACATGTAACAATTCATAAACATGCAATTCACTAACTCTTCCTGCCAATCACAATTTAAATTGACAAATCACTTATTGAGCCCAATTTCAATGTTCACTAAAATCTATTAGGATGTACATAACCACTAATAAATTCCATGTACAGGTATCATCACCTCATATTTTCACATACATTTACTTTCCATATTATGAACTCAAATAACATATACAAGACATACCAATGTATTCCAAGTACGTTTTCATAATATTTCATTTCGAATTTAGATTATTTCATATTAGAACTCTTCTCATTAACTCATTTGGAACACTAATTCATACGGCTAATACACTTAAGGGTGTACAAATATATAATCACAAATGAACTCATTCATCAACCAAGTTCTATGTTCATGTCTCATCAACTCATATTTCCTTATGTAACACCCCGAACCTGGCCCAAACATTACGACCGAATTTGGTTTGTTACAGATGAAAATAATTTGAGAAATCCCTCTAAGTCGATTTAAGTTTCGTCGAAAACCTTTCATTTTCAATTGTCTTGTCAAAACCATGCTTAATTTGGTTTAAAAACGAATATTTGTTAAATCAGGTTGTTACCGATTTCAAAGTACCCGATGGAACGATAAAACATTTTTCGTTTGAATTTGAGAAAACATGTGTACTTATTTTAATATTATTAAAATAGTTTAACCAAATTATTCAAACCATGTAAAAATAAAAATAATAAGAATAATTCTAGGAGGCCTTATTACAACTTGATTAAAATAAAACCAACAGAAAATAAATAAAATTCTAAGTTCAATAAGTCCATAATTTCACTGCATGGCCACCTCGAGTCTATCCGGCTCCTCATCCGCGATCTACGAGTCACCTGAAAAATTAAAGGAGAAGGTGAGTCACCAGGACTCAATGTGTAACCCTTCCCCGGATTAAAGCAATCTCATACACAATTTATAACAAATTAACATGTACTAAATCATGCACCCATCCTAAGCATCCGTAACACCTTTCTCTACCCCGTGTGGTACCAAACCACTGGTGGTGCCAAACCACTGGTGACTTATAGTCACGATATCCACAAGATTGTGGTGCCAAACCACTAGTGACCCGAAGTCATAATCAGATGATAGGGCCAACCCATCGTGTGATACCAAATCACTGGCGTCAATCCCTTAATATAATCCACGGGGCCAACCCACTGTGGTGCTAAGCCACGGGGACGAGACGCGCTATGAGGTGCCAAACCTCCGGAGGTGCCAAACTCTCCGTGACCGTAGTCACAAAATGTGGTACTAAAACCATGGTGTCCGTCGACACGAATATCACGCCCCCTCCTCTCATCAACCCACAGTAATCAATTATATGCATATACAGAAATCATGCCAATAGGTTTATTTAACAACATCCAACAGATTTATCACTGGCCATATAGTATATGCCACACATACAAATGTTTCATGCTTCCCAAAAGCATCAAAAGAACTCATAACGACAAGGAGTTACCTGTTTCCTTGCTTATACCATTATGGTATTAAATCCAAATCTACATCATTCTCGATTAACACACACAATGAATTTAGCACAGTTAATTAATGATAAAGTGTGTACATACACACCTGATGCCGACGATAGTCCTAAATCCCGAAGAATCAATCGGCCACACTAGACCTCCTCGCCCCTATACTCGGCCATACACAAGGTTAGTGCCATGGCCTATTCGGCCAAACCAAATTAATTCAAAAGGGTTCCTTGTGAACCCAAAACCTTACCTAAATGCCTTTGAATATTAGCCACCACACTCCAAGTGTTTCTGCTTCCCTAAATCAGCAATCACAGGTTAATAGCCTTCGGCTTTTCAATCACTAAATAAATAACCACTAGAATAGATCCTTACCACTACTTACCAAGGTCGACTGCTAGAGAATGGGGCTTATATCGCTTGTTCCAAATATCCCGGAGTCCCTACAACAATTCGGTTCCAACATGTGATTAGCACCCTTAACAACAATTGCTGAAACCAACCCTTACCTTTGTAAAAGTCGACAAAGAACAGAGAGGGAAGAAATACCCATTCGGCTAGACCACCTACCTTCCACTAAACCCGATTGGAACCAAACTAGAAGAGATCCACACCACACTAATATTTGGCCAAGGTGAAAGCTAAAATAAGAGGGGAATTTCGGCACACCAAGAAGGAGGGATTCGGCTATTGTGGAAGAAAGAAAATAATGAAAAAGGGGAATAGAAGTTTCAGTTTTGAGAAGCTGAGGAAGGAGAAAAATAATTGAAGAGGAGGGAGTAAGGAAGAGATTCGGCTACTTGAAAAAAAAATGGAGAAAAGAAAAACAAGGTGATAGGTATGTGCTTTTAAAAGAATTCGGCATCCCCCCCTATGCTTGCCGTCCACTCCTCTTGATCAAAGAGTTCAAAAATTCGGCAACTCCTTGAAACACTCTTGGCCAACCATTTGAATTAATTCAAAATAATTTGAATAATTCACATGCCTAAATTTTCTCTGGCCCACTATTAAAGATTAATCAATTAATAACCTAATTTAATTCCTAATAATATCCTTATTATCCCTCATTATCCAAAAGAGTTTAAAAGAGAAATTTCTTCCCCCTATTGCCGTCCCACATAAAGAGCAAAAAGGAGACTCATGACTCGAACCTGTGCTCCCTTGCTCCCCCTTGTGGCGTCATCTCTAGCCCTTTAAGTGGCCTCTCTTTTGCCACTTTTCCAAGGCCTTTTTAGTGTCAAATGTTTCCTCATTTATCCTTGTAACCCCTACTTACTAAGGCTCCCTACCTTTAAAGCTTCCAAAAATATTTTTCTACTATTCCGAGCCTACTCAAGATCCCTAATTAAGCCTTACTACACCACAATTAATATCGCAGAAGTTCATACACAAGAAAAATAATTCAATCACAAATAACCCCTATTTTAGGATGTTACAGTTCTACCCCCTTAAAATAATTTCGTCCTCGAAATTACCTGATCAGAAGAGATGGGGGTATTGTTGCCGCATCACATCCTCGGGTTCCCACGTAGCTTCCTCTACACCATGGTTCCGCCATAGCACTTTCACCAAGGGCACTGACTTCCTACGCAAAACTTTGACATCTCGATCTAAGATCTGAACTGGTTCTTCCTCGAAGGATAAGTCCGAGTTTACCTCAATCTCGGCCACTGGTACAACGTGTGATGGATCTGACCGATACCGTCTAAGCATCGACACATGAAAGACGTCATGAATCGACTCAACTCTCTGCCGCAACTCAAGCCGATAAGCTACCTGGCCCCACTCGCTTTAACACTATATATGGGCCGATGAACCTTGGGCTTAGCTTTCTTTTTCGCCCAAATCTCAATACTTTCTTCCAAGGTGACACCTTTAGAACGACTTTATCTCCTACTGCATACTCTATTTCCTTACGTTTCAGATCCGCATAAGACTTCTGCCTATCTGACGCTTCCTTAAGACGAGCCCGAATCACCTTAACTTTATCTTCAGTTTCTGTCACCAACTCCGGACCCAAAGCTTGTCGTTCACCCAACTCCGTCCAACACGTAGGAGTTCGACACCTTCGCCCATATAGCGCTTCATATGGAGCCATCTGAATGCTCGCTTGATAACTATTGTTATAAGTGAATTCCGCCAACGGTAGATACTCCTCCCAACTACCATCAAATCTGAAACACACCTCTCAAAGATATCTTCAAGAATCAGATGACCCTTTCCGATCGCCTCGCCGATCGTGGATGGAAAGTCAGATCAAATCCAATCGTGTAACCAAAGCATGATACAACGCTTTCCAAAACCTCGACGTGAACCTCGGATCCCTATCCGAGATAATTGACACTGGCACACCATGCAATCTTACTATCTCAGCCACATACAATTTTGCTAACCTCTCAAGAGAATAGTCCACTCTCACCGGATGAAGTGAGCCGACTTAGTCGACGGTCCACAATCACCCAAATCAAGCGTCCCTTCTGCTTTGGCGTGAGGGGTAGCCCACTGACGAAATCCATAGTGATCCTCTCCCATTTCCACTGAGGGATCTTCACTGGTTGAAGCAACCCTGACGGCAACTGGTGTTCAGCCTTCACCTGCTGACACGTCAGACACTTTCCCACGAATTCAGTTACCTCACGCTTCAACCCCGGCCACCAGAATTGTTTCCGCAAATCTCCATACATCTTGCTTCCTCCAGGATGCATAGCGTATGGGCTGCTATGTGCATCTTGAAGAATTCTTTGCCTCAATTCCACATCTTTCGGCATACAAGCTCGTCCCTGAAAACATAATACACCATCACTAGACAAACTGTACCTTTCCAAACCACCATCCTGAATTTGCGACCTTCGCGCATTTAAACGGTCATCCACCAATTGCTTTTTCTTAACCTCCTTGATCCAAGTTGGCTTAACGTTAGCCACCACGTTAGCCTTACCCGGATGGTACTCAATTGAACAGTCGTAGTCCTTCAACAGTTTAATCCATCGGCGCTGTCTCAAGTTCAGATCCTTTTGAGTCAAAAGATACCTCAAACTTTTGTGATCCGTATAGACTATCAACTTCTCCCCATACAAGTAATGTCTCCATATTTTCAAAGCGAAGACTACTGTCGCTAACTCCAAGTCGTGAGTTGGATAGTTAACCTCATGCAGTCTTAACTGACGGGATGCATAGGCCACTACCTTCCCTTCCTGCATCAACACACATCCCAAGCCAGTATGGGATGCATCACAATAAACTGTAAACAACTTCCCTGCTTCAGGCTGTGCCAGAACTGGAGCTTCCGTCAGAATCTTCCTTAACTTATCGAAACTTTCTTGCTGCTTCTCCGACCATACAAATGGAACTCCTTTTCTTAATAACTTAGTCAATGACACTGCAATTAAAGAGAATCCTTCCACAAATCTCCGATAGTACCCTGCTAGACCCAGAAAACTTCGAATTTCTGACACCGACCTAGGCTGTTTTTAATCCAACACCGCTTCCACCTTGCGAGGGTCCACTCTAATTCCTTTCGCCGACACTACGTGACCTAAGAAAGCCACCTCCCTAAGCCAAAATTCGTATTTACTGAATTTGGCATATAACTGCTTCTCCCTCAATACTTGTAGAACTATACGCAGATGCTTATCATGCTCCTCCTTCGTCTTTGAGTAAACCAATATGTCGTCTATAAACACCACGACAAATTGATCCAAGTACTGCTGAAATACCCGATTCATTAAGTCCATGAACGCTGCAGGCGCGTTAGTCAACCCAAATGGCATCACTAGAAACTCGTAATGCCCATATCGAGTTCGAAATGCCGTCTTGTGAACATCAACCTCCTTCACCTTAAGTTGATGATAACCCAACCTAAGGTCTATCTTCGAGAACACAGATGCACCCTTCAGTTGATCAAACAAGTCATCAATCCGAGGCAACGGATACTTGTTCTTGATCGTTAACTTGTTCAATTGGCGGTAATCAATACACATCCTCATTGAACCGTCCTTCTTCTTAACAAACAACATAAGCGCGCTCACACTGAGATATACTTGGTCGTATAAACCTCTATCCAAGAGCTCGAATTTGAGCCTTCACTCCACCAATTCCTTTAGTGCCATTCGGTAGGGTGCTATAGACACAGGTGCCGTTCCGGGTAACAAGTCTATACCGAACTCAACTTCCTGATCTGGAGGTAGACCCGGAAGTTCTTCTGGGAACACATCAGCGAATTCCCCTACAGTTCGGACCTTCTCAACTGCTGACTCCTTAGCCTCCAAGGCACAGATTTGAACCAAAAACGCCTCACAACCCTTCTTGACCATCTTCTCAGCCTTCAAGGCAGACACCACGTTGGATAGGTAATTCCTTCTATTACCTATCATGACCACTTCATCACCTTCAGCCATCCTAAGTGTAACAGCCCAATTTTAATAGTGCCAGAATAGTGATTCGAGATCACTAAATCTGACAAAAAGGTTAGAAAACTTTGTTAATCGATAATTATAAGTAAAGTGTGATTTTAGAAATATTTTAAAATTAGTGAATTTTGTGAACTAAAAGAATTAATTAGAAAAAAATTGGGCCAAAAACGAGGTATTGAGACCTCAAATTCATAAAGTGAGCCATAAATATGTCTAAAAATATTTATGGAGTGTCATTAAGTTATTATTAAAGTTTAGTTGAGAAATTTTAACGTTTGGATATGTAATTAAATGAAAAAGACTATACTGAAAAAGGTGTAAAAGTTTAATTATAGATTAAAGAAAATAAAAAGGACCAAAAGAGCAATTATGCCAATAGTCATAATTGAGGCGGCATAAACATTAAAGCATGTGTAAAATTTGATAGATATTATAATAAAATATATTTACTTAATAATTAAGTATATATATTATATATACTATATTATATTGTATTATATTATAGAATAAAAAAAAGGAAAGATAGAATAGAAAACAGAAACCCAAACGAAGCAGAGAGCAGGGGAAGGAAAGAAAGAAGAAGAGAAGAGAAAGAAGAAAAGGGGCAAAATTGGGAAATTTTCAAAATTAGCTAAATAAAAAGGGGATTAAATTGAAATATCTGGAGAATTCTCTTCATTTCTCTTCATTTTCTTCAGCTGAAAAACAGTCATGGAAGAGAGTTCAAGTTGGTTTTCATACTCAAGTTTCATGTAAGTTTAATTCTTGCTTTCTCCTTGAAATTTCTATGTTTTTGGACTTTCTACAATTGGGTCCAACTTATTAATTCATTAGTTTATGATTCTATGGCTAATTTTTAAAGTTGATGTGGATTAGTGCTGGAAGAATATGATGAATAAATATTGATTTGAAGCTTTAATTTTGTTATATGATGATTTTATCAAGTGAAATTGACGTAAATTGGTTTTAGGACCTAATTGTGAAATAGCTAAAATTAAGGCATAGTGTTAAAATTCTGATTTCAAAGGTTATGAAGTAGTTTAAAATGATAGACAAAAGTATTAAATGAGAAAATTAACTCAACTGAGGGGTTAATTCAGCAAGGACTGAATTGTATGAATTGTGGAATTAGGGATAAAATAGAAATCAACATGTTACACTAAAGCAGTTTTGGACAGCAGCAGTTGTCTAACTTTGAAAAATCACCAAAAATTGTATAAATCGAATTAGAAGTTGAGTAAGAGATGAAATTAAAGCTTGTTGAGTCTATTTTCATATAAAAGAAACAGAGAAAGCAAAGGAAGTCTACATTTTGAGATATTTAAATTTTTGTAAGACTAGTTTAGAATAACTTCGTGATCCCCTGTTCTTACTTTAGAAATTCACTAAAAATTGTATAAAAATAATTATGAGTTATAATTTATATTTTTGTATTCCTTAATGAGTCTATTTTTATTATAAATAATCAAAAACATTATATGAAAATCGTACTATGAGATAATTGATTTTTAGTGAAGAAGAGTCAGAACTGCCAGACAGCAGAACAGGGGCAACTTTGATGAATAAACTGTACTAATTGGCTAGGCTAAAAATTTTGGAAATTTTACAGTATAAAGAAATGTGAGTCTAGTTTCTGGGAAAATTAACGGTTCTTCATTTGGATCTCTGTAGCTCGAGAAATAAATAATTTAGTGACTGTGACTCAAGTAGACAGCTTTGAATAAGCTAAAAATAATAATAGAATTATAGAAAATGCTACATGTGAACATGAAATGTATTGAATTGATGATTGAATTTATTTATTTAGATCCGGAAAACTCAAATACGAAGCTAGATCGAGGAAAGGAAAAAGTCCCGGATTAGTAGATTTTATAAACGAACTAGTATCGAGGTAAGTTCGTGTAACTTGAATTATATTCTTAAATGTTTGAAATGTATGTTATTGATATGAATATGATTTGAATGTCCATTGTATGAAATTTGATGAAACATTGGTATATTTGATAAAAGGAAAGAAATCGGTTGAATGAAAGGAAAATTCGATGGATCTCTGAAAAGGAATTAACGGTAAAAGGATTTAGCTCGGACGGGTGATCCTATCCCGATATAGCCCTCCGAAGAATATGTGGAAAATGGATTTAGCCCGGATGTGTAATCCGAATTAGGGTCTCAATTTAGCTCGGTGTAATTCGGATCCAAGATCATTAGAGTAATTGTCGTTGCAGGGGATTTAGCCTTTATATTGCGTGATTTAGCTTTGGATCGTAATCCATTGTAAAGATGAGGTTCATGGAGTGTGCTCTCTGAAATGAAAATGTGCGCACATGAATATGAATTGACGGATTCGGATTTGTACACTAAAGTGTACCTCTGAAAATCCATCGAAATTCGAGTAATTTAACGGGATAAATATGGAAAAATAACAAGGAAATGGAAATCATGATATTGATGAGCTCATCAATCATGGCGTGTATATTATTGATATATGGAAATTAATCGACTAACTTGGATGTTGAGTTTGTGAATGTTTAGGTAATAATGCATTGAGTGAGTATATGAATGTTTATTGCTTGTATTGAAAATACTAGGTAAGTATAATTCAGTTACATGGGCTTACTAAGCACAAAGTGCTTACCCTATTTCTTTTTTCCCTGTTTTGTAGTGTTAAGAGCTCGGAGGTCGGATCGGTGGGAGACTCATCACACTATCAACCCCAGTATTTCGGCATTTAAAGAAACTTTAGTTTGGAAATGAATGGCATGTATAAGCTAATAAAATAAATGTTAATATGAAATGAATGTAAGGTCAGCCATTGGTATGGCTAACAAATTTCTAGTTTCAGTATGTAATGAGGTTATCTTATAAATTTGCATGGATCTATTTTGAAAATATGTTGAATTGGATTGGTTGGTATGAATTAGTTTCGGTTTAAATATTTGCAGGGAAGACTAGATTAATTATAAAGGGGTTATATTGAGTAAAAAAAAATTGTAAACTCCGGTAATGCCCCGTTCCCTATTCCGATAATAAATACGGGTAAGGGGTGTTACACTAAAAACCATGCGCTTAGCAGCGCAATCCAACCTCGCCTGATACTTAACCAACCAGTCCATTCCAAGGATCAAATCGAACTCCCCAAACGGCAGTTCCATCAGATCAGCCACAAACACTACCCCTTGGAGTTCTAGGGGTACATCTCTATATAGCTTGTTTACAACTACAGAGTGACCTAAAGGGCTAATTACAGTCATCTCCCTAAAAGCAGTGTAACACCCCTAACCCCGAACCATCGCCGGAACAGGGTTACGAAGCATTACCGGACATATCAGACAATTTGCAAATATAAATTTTGTTTAATATAAATTTCGCAGCATTTTCGCTTATTAATATATAAAACCCTCTGTAAAATAAATCGTATTCATTTCAATAAGCAACCAATTTAACCAATTCATTTGATAAATTCATTTTCTATTCTAAATACCTTCTAATCAAACTCAATCAATATAATATCAACTTAAATTTATCAAAATATTAGTTAGATTAAAATAAATATACTCCTTTCATTATAATTTTTAAACTTGTAATACTAACATTTTTAACCATTTACATTCAAAACATAATAACATTTAAACACAACCTACATACATGCCACATTATGAAAAGGAAATATACATCACCAAAAGTTTTGTGAAGTCGGTCCGCTTCGGATGTTTGGTTCAAGATTTGACTTCTACAACTCGCGCACGGAAGTTAACTGCACACGAGTATACATATACTCAAAGTGGTATTACCATAATTCAAATTATAAACATAATAATCATATCATTAAATCATATAACTTTAATTTAACTAACCCAATTCAAACATAAGTTTATCATTCTCAATATATTCATACAATTCAAATTTAGCTATTTAACAATTGAAATAATACACAATCATGTTGAGCCATTATCCATTTCTTGAACCAATGGTTCATACTTTCTTTTCTCATGCTCATATTTCAATCACATTTTTTTCAGTTCATGTTCTATTTTCGCATTTCTTCCAATGGCTCAACCATTTCATTTTATTCAATTTAACCTTTTCTTTATTTACCCCTATTAATGAGACTCGGACCTTAACGGATACACGGATTCCAACCCAACACTCAAAGACGGCACAATGTGCCTTAACTTGATAACGATATACGACACACAAAGTGTCGAATCGGTAATGATAATAATATCGTATTCAACACACAAAGTGTCTTTGAACTCAGACGTGTAATAAGATAACGATATCGACACACAAAGTGTCGAATCGTAATGATAATAATATGATGATGAGTCGCACGTAAGTGATCGATCAAGAAGCCGCAAAATCCCGCACTCTTCTTCCATGTCCTATGGCATGCCAATTATATCCGACTCAAACCCGACTAGTTAATAGGGTATTTTAGCTTCTCAATTTCATTTTCATTTTCATAATAAATTCAATTTCAATATTAATTACACTTTTCCATATCAATCCAGATACAATTCAATTTCAATAAAAACACTTACCTTATAATTTACTTACCATATCCATAAATTAATCTAATATTTAATGAATAAATAAATAGCTTGAATTATAGTAATACAAACCCGAATTTGCTTGATTATTCCTCGGTAACCTTCTCCTTTCCTTTATGGGTTGATGCCTCGAGTTCCTTTTTAGCTACGAAAATAATAATTTACATTATTAATTACAACATTAAATTACAATAAATAATTGAATTTTATTCAATTTCTACTCTTCCTCTTCATTCCACATCTTTTATACACAATTCTATTATTTACTTATAAGTTCTTTCTAGGCTGTCTACCTGAGTCATTGTCACTAAATCATCTATATCTGGAGTTACGGAACTCCAAATTAAGATCCGTAAATTTTTCCTGAAACTAGACTCATATATATTTTTACTGTAAATTTTTCAGAATTTTTGGTATGGCCAATCAATACCAGATTATTCTTAAAGTTTCCCCTATTTCACTGTCCAACTGCTCTGACCTCTCTTCACTACGAATTAAATTACTCTTTGTACAGAATTTAGATGGCCTCCTTGTTTAGATCATTTAAAACTAGACTCATTCAGGAATCTAACCATATAAATTATGTTCCAAAATCATTTTTATACAATTTTTAATGATTTTTACAAGTCAGAACAGGGGATCTCGAAATTACCTGAACCAGTTTCACTAAAATTTAAATATCTCACAATACAGAACTTATTTGCTTTCTCTGCTTCTTTCATATGAAAATAGACTCAATAAGCTTTAATTTCATATCTCATCCAACTTCTAATTCCACATCTACGATTTTTGGTGAATTTTCAAATTTACTCTACTGCTGCTGTCCTAAATCTGTTTTCTTATGACTTATTTTACAATTAAATCCTAGTTATTTTTCTTAACTTAATTCATGCTTGATTCTACTTAAATTCCTTCCATATTCAACTTGATTACAAAATTTTCAAAATAAACCCTAATTTATAATTTCTTCCAAATCAATCCCTATAATACAAAACTTATAGCTTACTTTACAATTTAATCCTTTTACTAACTCTAACTTAAATTTCATTCAATTTAACCCCTTGTTCATCTTTTTCTTTAACATAAACTATACTTAAAAACCAATAAACTCTCAAAATATCAACTTAGTTTCATCAAAATCTTGCTTTAAAGCTTCTAAAACATCAAAATTAAAAGAATAGGACTTGATTGACTTACCTTTTAAAACCTCAAACCTTAAATCTTTAGTTTTTCCTTTTTCCTTCTTTTTTTTCTTCTTTCCTGCTTGTTTCGTATGCTCTCTGTTCTTTTCTGTTCTTCTTTGTTTCTTTTTTTATTATTTCATTTACTATTTACTTTATTATATAATATAATATTATATTAATATAATTATTTAATAATATTAATAATATATTTTAACACATAAAATCTCAGATTTTTTTAAGCTTATGCCGCCTCAACTTATGCTAAATGGCATAATTGCCATTTTGGTCCTTTTTATTTTCTTTTAATCTACAATTAGACTTTTACTCCTTATTCAATTTGATCCTTTTTCCTAATTACTCTCAATTAAGCTAAATTCACTAAATAAAAATCTAATTAAGCACACTACTAGACTCATAATTACTCCTAATGATTATTTACTAACTCGATTTACTAAGACGGAGGCCCGATAACACATTGTTTTTTCGGTGCCTACGATTTGAGTCGTTACATTTCTCCCCTTAATAAATTTCGTCCTCGAAATTTACCCGAGAATAGGTGAGGGATCTGTGTGCTCTCATAGTTTCTTCCGGTTCCCAAGTTGCTTCTTCCACACTATGGCTTCTCCACAATACTTTTACCAAAGGGACTCGTTTGTTTCTTAATTCTTTCACTTCTCGAGCTAGTATTTGAACCGGTTCTTCCTCATATGACAAACTGGTCTAATCTCAATGTCTTCAGAGAAATAATATGAGATGGATCCGATCGATACCTTCAGAACATAGAAACATGAAAAACATCATGAATTTTTCAGTAATTAGGAGGTAAAGCTAATCGATAGGCAACCGGTCCGATTCTTTCATTTACTTCATCATACGGTCCAATGTAACGAGGACTTAATTTTCCTTTGCGACCAAATCTTAAAACTTTCTTCTAAGGCGATACTTTTAAAAACACTTTATCACCCACGTAATATTCTATATCCGTCGCTTTCAGATCTGCATAAGACTTTTGTCCGTCAAAAGCTACTTTCAACTCGTCTTTGATCTTTTAACTACTTCTTACGTCTCCGAATTAATTCCGGTCCAACAATCTTTTTCTCATTCAACTCTATCCAACATACCGGTGATCGACATCTTCGACCATATAATGCTTCATATGGAGCCATTTGAATACTAGATTGATAACTATTATTATAAACAAATTCAGCTAATGGCAAGTATCGTTCCCAACCCGATTCAAAGTCAATAATGCAAGCCCAAGCATGTCTTCTAAAATTTGAATTACCCGCTCGATTGTCCGTCGGTTTGTGGATGAAATGCGATTACTAAAATTAAGCCGAGTACCCAAAGAATCATGTAATCGCTTCCAAAATCTCGATGTAAATCGTGGATCTCGATCGGAAATTATAGATCTTTGGAATGCCATGCATCTCACAATTTCTCGGATATATACTTCAACAAGCACTTCAGAAGACCAATCATCCCGACTACTATGAAATGAGCGGACTTAGTAAGTCGATCAACTATCACCCAAATGGCATTCTTTTTGCTCTCGACGGTGGCAACCCCGTAACAAAATCCATAGTAATACTATCCCATTTCCATTCAGAATACTAATAGATGGAGTAACCACTGCTTGCACTGATGTTCTGCGCTTTACTCGCTGGCAAGTCAAACATTTATCGACATATTCAACTATATCTTTCTTCATTCCCGCCACCAATAGTGCTCCCTTAAATTACGATACATTTTTGTTCCTCCGGATGCAACGCAAAAGTACCATCGTGTGCTTCTTGAAGAATCATCTTCTTTAATTCGTAAGTAGTTGGAACACAAATCCGATTTTGAAACCTCAAACAATTATGTTCATCAATACTAAAATTCTCGATTGTACCATTCTCGAACCATTTCTCTTTTCTTTAATAATTTGACATCTTCCATCCGAGTCGCTCTAACTGATCTAACATCATCGGCTTAACCTTTAACTCACTAACAAGCTTCCATCATCATTAACATCGAGCCGAGCAAACATTGCTCGTAATTCAATCGCAGACTTTTCGCGCCAATGCATCTACTACCACATTTGCTTTTCTGGATGATAATCTATAACACAATCATAATATTTTAGAAGCTCGATCCACCGTCTTTTGCCTTAAATTTAAATCTTTCTGTGATACAGATATTTGAGACTTTTATGATCGTGTAAATGTAACATTTCTCGCCATAAAGATAATGTCTCGATCTTCTTCGGGTCAACTCTAATCCCATCAGCAGATACCACATGTCCTAAAAATACCACTTGAGATAAACTGAATTCACATTTACTTAATTTCCCATACAACTGCTTTTTCCGCAGAATCAGAAACCTTTCAAGATCTTGATCATGTTCGCCTCTGCTTTTTGAATATACCAATATATCATCAATAAAAACCACCACAAACCGATCTAGATACGGTGGAAAATGCGATTCATCAAATCCATAAAAGCAAATTGGAGCATTGGTCAATCCAAACGGCATCACCAAAAATTCATAATGGCCATAACGAGTACGGAAGGCGGTCTTAGGCACATCACTTTCCTTCACCTTCAGGTGATAATACCGGATCTCAAATCAATTTTAGAAAATATCAAGCTCCTTAAGTCGATCAAACAAGTCGTCTATACGAGGCAAAGGATACCGGTTCTTGATTGTCACTTTGTTCAATCTGTCGATAATCAATGCACAACCGCATAGAACCATCTTTCTTTTTAACAAACAATACTGGAGCTCCCAAGGTGAAATACTCGGTCGGATAAATCCTCGATCTAATAAATCTTGTAATCGCACCTTCAACTCTTTCAATTCAAAGAGGCGACATTTGATGCGGGTATAGAAATTGGTCTTTGTGCACGGATACACATCAATAGCAAATTCAACCTCTCTATCGTGTGGTAAACCCGGTAGTTCTTACGGAAATACATCCGAAACTCGCATATACGCCCTAATCGTTTGCATTGGCTTCCCACCGAATCGTAATTAATAACATATGCCAAAATCATTTGAACAACCTGTTTGTAATAACTTGTTAGCTTTAGTAAATTTGAAATGATACGTGTCGAACCACCGTACGGATGCCATTCACTTCAATTCGTCTCCGTCTTCCATCTCAATACTAAACCTCTTTTTATAGCAATCCAAAACTACCCCATGTTCGGATAACCAATCCATACCCAAAATGATATCAAAATCGCCAAAAGGCATGATCGGCAAATCCACAGGAAACATTTTATCATGTATTATTAACGGGCACCTCCAGGCATACTGCTGTCTACTAACACCGCTTTTGTCCCAAAGGGCTAGACACCTCTATGAAAACTCTAGACATTTGATTCTAACTTCCCGATTCAACTAATTTTAAATTAATATATGAATGTGATGAACCCGGTCAATTAAAGCATAAATAGGCTCGAGAATACAATAAAAATATACTGTCACCACATCGTGAGCATTGCCTTCTTCACGGGTCCGAACTACGTATGCTCGGTGGTGCTCTAGCCTCACGATGTTGTGTAGCTATATCACCGCCTCTACTAGCTCCCCCTCTCCTCGACACAAAACCTCCTCTAGACATTCCTCTACCTCTGGCAGTCGATACTGATCTCTGAGATGTGGTAGGTGTACTATTTTTATTCTTTGGACAATCTCTAACAAAATGCTCTACCGACCAAGAACTAAGCGACCTCCGGTTACTTTCCAACATTCACCTAAATGTTTCTTGCCACAATATCCACATTCGGAATTTCAGTATCCTGGGTGGACCTCTTACACTACCGGTGAGATACCGCTGTCTGCTTTTTCTCGGCTTATATCCCTTCGATCAGATCTAAAACTAGGTCTCCAACCACCTCTAAATTCTTTAGGTCTTTTTGGTAGTGGATTTGAACTAGTTGCTCCTATTCGTTTCCTGGTCAATCCACCTGTTTCTGACTTTTTGTCTAGTCCCAAGACTTGCTCTATCATTTTGGCCCGCTCGATCAAATCAACAAATTCAGTGAATTATTTGGGACACTAATTGTAGTTTTATTTCATCTCTTAATCCTCAGTAAAAACCGTTTACAACTATCAGCCTCTGTTGGAATATATTACGAGGCATACCGCTCAATCTAGTAAACTCTCGATCATAATCCAACATCGACATATTACCCTGTTTCAACATTAAAAACTCTTGCTTTTTCTCTTCAATATACATTTCCCCAATATACTTCTTTTGAAATTCTTTTGAAACAAATCCTGTGTTACCCGATCATCCAGTAAATGTCTAACAAATGATTCCCACCAGAGATACGCTTCCCTTGTAACAATGATACAAAGACATATCAAATTCTCCGGGGTGCAATCTAATTGTTGCAAAACTCTTTTTGTTGATTCTATCCAATTCTCAGCATGAGAGACGGATCAAGACCTCTTAGTCCCGAAAACTCCGTGGCACCATATTTTCTTAACTCTTTAATCGGGGGCGTCAAAAAGAGGTACCGATGTAGTAGCAGATCTGATTTCCGCTACATGTTGTAATGCATCGGCTATAGCTCTTAACAGATTGTGAGTTATCTCTTCCTCTTCCTACATTAGGAGGTTGATTATCTAATGGATTTTGCAAAGAGGTGTATGATGATTCAGATTTCTTCAATTTTCGATTTCCAAGATGCATTTCTGTTCAACATCATACATTCTTTAAATCTCGACATTTTATCTATAAAACAAAATCAAATAAATATATATCAAAGCATCCAAAACCCGACTCACGACCGACTCAACAAAGTGGCATGTACTTCTAGACTCACTTTCGAGCCCGATTAGCCCGAGAATCGACTAAACACGATAGCTCGATACCAATAAATGTAACACCCTAACTCCCGAACCATCGCGGAACAGGTTACGAAGCATTACCGGACATATCGGACAATTTGCAAATATAAATTTTGTTTAATATAAATTTAGTGACATTTCGCTTATTAATATATAAAACCCCTGTCAGTAAAATAAATCGTATTCATTTCAATAAGCAACCAATTTAACCAATTCATTTGATAAATTCATTTTCTATTCTAAATAGCTTCTAATCAAACTCAATCAATATAATATCAACTTAAATTTATCAAAATATTAGTTAGATTAAAATAAATATACTCCTTTCATTATAATTTTTAAACTTGTAATACTAACATTTTTAACCATTTACATTCAAAACATAATAACATTTAAACACAACCTACGTACATGCCACATTATGAAAAGGAAATATACATCACCAAAAGTTTTGTCAAGTCGGGTCCGGCCGGATCTTTGGTTCAAGATTTGACTTCTACAACCTCGCGCGGAAGAAGCGTGACACTTTTGAGTATACATATACTCAAAGTGGTATTACCATAATTCAAATTATAAACATAATAATCATATCATTAAATCATATAACTTTAATTTAACTAACCCAATTCAAACATAAGTTTATCATTCTCAATATATTCATACAATTCAAATTTAGCTATTTAACAATTGAAATAATACACAATCATGTTGAGCCATTATCCATTTCTTGAACCAATGGTTCATACTTTCTTTTCTCATGCTCATATTTCAATCACATTTTTCAGTTCATGTTCTATTTTCGCATTTCTTCCAATGGCTCAACCATTTCATTTTATTCAATTTAACCTTTTCTTTATTTACCCTATTAATGAGACTCGGACCTTAACGGATACACTGATTCCAACCCAACACTCAAAGACGGCACAATGTGCCTTAACGGTAACGATATCGACACACAAAGTGTCGAATCGTAATGATAACAATATCGATATTCAACACACAAAGTCTTTGAACTCGAATGTAATAAGCGATAACGATATCGACACACACAAAGTGTCGAATCGGTAACATGATAGCGATAATGATGAGTCGCACGTAAGTGCTCGATCAGTAAGCCGGCAAAATCCCGTACTCTTCCATGTCCTATGGCATGCCAATTATATCCGACTCAGCCCGACTAGTTAATAGGGTATTTCAGTTCTCAATTTCATTTTCATTTTCATAATAAATTCAATTTCAATATTAATTACACTTTTCCATATCAATCCAGATACAATTCAATTTCAATAAAAACACTTACCTTATAATTTACTTACCATATCCATAAATTAATCTAATATTTAATGAATAAATAAATAGCTTGAATTATAGTAATACAAACCCGAATTTGCTTGATTATTCCTCGGTAACCTTCTCCTTTCCTTTATGGGTTGATGCCTCGAGTTCCTTTTTAGCTACGAAAATAATAATTTACATTATTAATTACAACATTAAATTACAATAAATAATTGAATTTTATTCAATTTCTACTCTTCCTCTTCATTCCACATCTTTTATACACAATTCTATTATTTACTTATAAGTTCTTTCTAGGCTGTCTACCTGAGTCATTGTCACTAAATCATCTATATCTGGAGCTACGGAACTCCAAATTAAGATCCGTAAATTTTTCCCGAAACTAGACTCATATATATTTTTACTGTAAATTTTTCAGAATTTTTGGTATGGCCAATCAATACCAGATTATTCTTAAAGTTTCCCCTATTTCACTGTCCAACTGCTCTGACCTCTCTTCACTACGAATTAAATTACTCTTTGTACAGAATTTAGATGGCCTCCTTGTTTAGATCATTTAAAACTAGACTCATTCAGGAATCTAACCATATAAATTATGTTCCAAAATCATTTTTATACAATTTTTAATGATTTTTACAAGTCAGAACAGGGGATCTCGAAATTACCCTGAACCAGTTTCACTAAAATTTAAATATCTCACAATACAGAACTTATTTGCTTTCTCTGCTTCTTTCATATGAAAATAGACTCAATAAGCTTTAATTTCATATCTCATCCAACTTCTAATTCCACATCTACGATTTTTGGTGAATTTTCAAATTTACTCTACTGCTGCTGTCCTAAATCTGTTTTCTTATGACTTATTTTACAATTAAATCCTAGTTATTTTTCTTAACTTAATTCATGCTTGATTCTACTTAAATTCCTTCCATATTCAACTTGATTACAAAATTTTCAAAATAAACCCTAATTTATAATTTCTTCCAAATCAATCCCTATAATACAAAACTTATAGCTTACTTTACAATTTAATCCTTTTACTAACTCTAACTTAAATTTCATTCAATTTAACCCCTTGTTCATCTTTTTCTTTAACATAAACTATACTTAAAAACCAATAAACTCTCAAAATATCAACTTAGTTTCATCAAAATCTTGCTTTAAAGCTTCTAAAACATCAAAATTAAAAGAATAGGACTTGATTGACTTACCTTTTAAAACCTCAAACCTTAAATCTTTAGTTTTTCCTTTTTCCTTCTTTTTTTTCTTCTTTCCTGCTTGTTTCGTATGCTCTCTGTTCTTTTCTGTTCTTCTTTGTTTCTTTTTTTATTATTTCATTTACTATTTACTTTATTATATAATATAATATTATATTAATATAATTATTTAATAATATTAATAATATATTTTAACACATAAAATCTCAGATTTTTTTAAGCTTATGCCGCCTCAACTTATGCTAAATGGCATAATTGCCATTTTGGTCCTTTTTATTTTCTTTTAATCTACAATTAGACTTTTACTCCTTATTCAATTTGATCCTTTTTCCTAATTACTCTCAATTAAGCTAAATTCACTAAATAAAAATCTAATTAAGCACACTACTAGACTCATAATTACTCCTAATGATTATTTACTAACTCGATTTACTAAGACGGAGGCCCGATAACACATTGTTTTTTTCTGGTGCCTACGGATTTCGGGTCGTTACAAGCAGTCTCAGAGTCTAAGTTCATAGTCTCTACCACACTACTAGCGATGTATGAATGCGTCAAACCCACATCAATTAATGCAACATATGGAAGGCCAAAAATTAGGAACGTACCGGTTATGACGTCCGGTGCGTCACCCTCCTCGCGACGCCTCGCTGCATAGACTAAACCAGGTTGTCTTGCTTCTGTGTTGCCTGCCCCTCTTCCCGGAATTCCGCGACCTTGATTAGAACCATTGCCTCCTCTACCATTACCACGACCCCTCTGTGGTGGTCCTACATTCCTAACTGGAGCACGGTTCGACCTCAGGTGATTCTTAGCTAACTTCCGAGGACAGTCCCTTACCCGGTGATCCAAAGATCCACATTCAAAACATCCCCTTCCACCGGTCCAACAACCTCCCCAATGTGACTTCCCACAACGATTACACTGAGTCGGTCTCTGATTAGTACCCATGGGCCTCCCTGTCTGATTTGGCCCACTCTGCCTAGCCCTTTTCTGAACATTACTACCCGATCCAGATGACCCAAATCCTCTTTTCTGGTTGTTCCTACCATAACTCTGTCGTACGGACTCCTTGACCCCTTCGGCTACCTTAGCCTTCTCCACCAAGATAGAAAACTCCCGCTTCTGCTGTGGAGCAATCAGCAACCTTAACTCATCTCTAAGTCCATCTTCAAAGCGGACACAACGATCATGCTCAGTTGACACGATTTCCCGAGCATAACGGCTTAGCCTTAAGAATTTCGCTTCATATTCAGATACTGACTTATTTCCTTGTACTAACCTCAGAAACGCTTTCCTCTGAGCATCAGTGTAACTGGTGCCCACATACTTCTTCTGATAAGCAGCTTTGAAGTACTCCCAAGTAAGGTCATCTGCCGTAGCACCATATCGAACCGTGAGCCACCATTGATATGACTCATCCTTTAGAAGCGACACCGCTCCTTTCAGCTTCTCCTCAATTGTCAGATCGAGATCGTCCATGATTCTCTCAGTCGATTCTAACCAATATTCCGCCGCACTGGGTGCCACTCCCGATACACCCCGGAATACCTCAGCTCCATTAGATCGGAGTCGCTCGGGAACAGATTTTCGAGCTCCCATTCCTCCACTAGCCCCAGCCACCATCTCAAGGACTCGCAATACAGCTTGCGATACTGCCTCACCCCCTGTCTGATCCTGCTCCTCATCTCCAAAAGTTAGAGGTGGTGGTGGCGGAGGTACCTCATTCTCCGACCCCTGACCCGACCTAACGGGTTCTGACACGGTCATCCTGCCTCTACCGCGTCCACGACATCCACGTCCTCTAGAGCTCATTCTAACTATCGCGTTTTAATCTGATTAAGAGATTTTTATGGATTAGTACTTTGTTTCACTTGGTTATTCGCGAAGAAATTTTATGAGAAGAGTTTAACAGAGATTCTTTCAAGCAACCAAAGTTTTAAGTCTTCTATCCTAGTCCATACAGAGGAACACATCCATTCCCTAATACCTTTCATACCTATTCACTCTTCGGGCATTTCTGTCCGTTTCTATCCCAGGGGTATTTTCGTCATTTTTCTATAGGGGTATTTTCGTAATAAAAGGAATTTTGAGGGCTTTTAATAAATCAAGACATTTTAAAATTCCCAAAACTGGAGGGTATTTCTGAAAATTTGCCAAATTGAAGGTATAGTAGAATTTTTTGGAAACCAGGGGTATTTTGGTAATTTTGTCAATCAGGGGCAATTTTGTAAATTTAATAAATCAGGGATATTTTAACAGTTGTAAAACTTTGAGGGTTCTTTTTGAGAGTTTCCCTTTTTAAAACGATGATGTTGCAAAAATTTTAGAAACCAGGGTCATTTTGGTAATTTTGCAAGTTGAGGGCATTTTTGTAATTTTCCAAAACCAAAGTATTTTTGATAATTTGCAAAGTAGGGTTTTGGATATTTATAAAATAATGAAATTTTTGGAAAAACCATTGAGTAGTTGGCATTTTATGAACCAAGGGCTTTTTGGTAATTTTACCCCCTAAGGGCATTTCTGTAATTTTCACAAATCAAAAAAAAATTTTTTCGGAAAAAGTTGTAAAGATGGTTGTTCTCAAATTTGGAAGAGTAATTTTAAAAGTTTTGAAAAACTAGGGTTTTGTTGTTTTCTTCTTTTTCTGAAAACATGGCTAGTTCCCTTTCGGGTTTTAGTCATTATGTTTAGCCTATGACCGAGCCCTCTTGGTCAGGGTGAACCAAAGCTACGCACTGAGGCGCAGTCGAGTGGAGAGGAGGTGAGTCACGCGGATCGCTTAAATACCAAGCTCCCATCGAAACCATTCTAGACATGCGCATGAGGTTGCCACACCACCGAGCCTCCGAGTTAGGTGTGAGCCGGAAGTTACGCACGAGGTAGGATACCTGTGAAAAGGAGGTGAGTCACTAGGACTGCTTAAATACCAGGCTCTTCCGGATTCAATCCTAGACATGCGTACAGGGGTTACCACACCCTAACTCGGCGACTTAGTCGTAGGTTTGTTTAATTAGGCATTTAAAGTCTTATGTCTTTTGTTGGGGTAAACTAGTCCTAAAGTTCAAAGTACTTATCACACTACCTACGTTCCATACCTACCCTTCTACAGATAATAATTCATACAAAAGTCAGAAGTACTTACCTGAGCGGATTGGCGCCGGAGACTCGCTGCCATGCTGTTCAAAACCAAAACCATTTTCACAAAGGCCTACCAAAACATTTTGGGCCTTGGGCCCCCACAACCGAGCTTTGAACTGGGCTCTGATACCAATTTTGTAACACCCCAAACCCGGCCCAAACATTACGACCGAATTTGGTTTGTTACAGATGAAAATAATTTGAGAAATCTCTCTAAGCCGATTTAAGTTTCGTCGAAAACCTTTCATTTTCAATTGTCTTGTCAAAACCATGCTTAATTTGGTTTAAAAATGAATATTTGTTAAATCAGGTTGTTACCAATTTCAAAGTACCCGATGGCACGATAAAACATTTTTCGTTTGAATTTGAGAAAACACGTGTACTTATTTTAATATTATTAAAATAGTTTAACCAAATTATTCAAACCATGTAAAAATAAAAATAATAAGAATAATTCTAGGAGGCCTTATTACAACTTGATTAAAATAAAACCAACAGAAAATAAATAAAATTCTAAGTTCAATAAGTCCATAATTTCACTGTATGGCCACCTCGAGACTATCCGGCTCCTCATCCGCGATCTACGAGTCACCTGAAAAATTAAAGGAGAAGGTGAGCCACCAGGACTCAATGTGTAACCCTTCCCCCAGTTGAAGCAATCTCATACACAATTTATAACAAATTAGTATGCACTAAATCATGCACCCATCCTAACCATCCGTAACACCTTTCTCTACCCCGTGTGGTACCAAACCACTGGTGGTGCCAAACCACTGGTGACTTATAGTCACGATATCCGTCAGTACTTGTGGTGCCAAACCACTAGTGACCCGAAGTCACAATCAGATGATGGGGCCAACCCATCGTGTGATACCAAATCACTGGCGTCAATCCCTTAATATAATCCGTGGGGCCAACCCACTGTGGTGCTAAGCCACGTGGACGAGACGCTATGAGGTGCCAAACCTCTGGTGACCGTAGTCACAAAATGTGGTACCAAACCACTGGTGTCCGTCGACACGAATATCACTGCCCCCTCCTCTCATCAACCCATAGTAATCAATTATATGCATATACAGAAATCATGCCAATAGGTTTATTTAACAACATCCAACAGATTTATCACTGGCCATATAGTATATGCCACACATACAAATGTTTCATGCTTCCCAAAAGCATCAAAAGAACTCATAACGATAAGGACTTACCTGATTCCTTGCTTATACCATTATGGTATTAAATCCAAATCTACATCATTCTCGATTAACACACACAATGAATTTAGCACAGTTAATTAATGATAAAGTGTGTATGTACACACCTGATGCCGACGATAGTCCTAAATCCCGAAGAATCAATCGGCTACACTAGACCTCCTCGCCCCTATATTCGGCCATACACAAGGTTAGTGCCATGGCCTATTCGGCCAAACCAAATTAATTCAAAAGGGTTCCTTGTGAACCCGAAACCTTACCTAAATGCCTTTGAATATTAGCCACCACACTCCAAGTGTTTTTGCTTCCCTAAATCGGCAATCACAGGTTAATAGCCTTCGGCTTTTCAATCACTAAATAAATAACCCACTAGAATAGATCCTTACCACTACTTACCAAGGTCGACTGCCAGAGAATGGGGCTTAGATCGCTTGTTCCAAATATCCTGGAGTCCCTACAACAATTCGGTTCCAACATGTGATTAGCACCCTTAACAACAATTGCCGAAACCAACCCTTACCTTTGTAAAAGTCGACAGAGAACAGAGAGGGAAGAAATAGCCATTCAGCTAGACCACCTACCTTCCACTAAACCCGATTGGAACCAAACTAGAAGAGATCCACACCATACTAATATTCGATCAAGGTGAAATCTAAAAGAAGAGGGGAATTTCGGCACACCAAGAAGGAGGGATTCGGCTATTGTGGAAGAAAGAAAATAATGGAAAAGGGGAATAGGAGTTTCGGTTTTGAGAGGCTGAGGAAGGAGAAAAACAATTGAAGAGAAGGGAGTAAGGAAGAGATTCGGCTACTTGAAAAAAAATGGAGAAAAGAAAAACAAGGTGATAGGTATGTGCTTTTAAAAGAATTCGGCATCCCCCCCTGTGCTTGCTGTCCACTCCTTTTGAACAAAGAGTTCAAATATTCGGTAACTTCTTGAAACACTCTTGGCCAACCATTTGAATTAATTCAAAATAATTTGAATAATTCACATGCCTAAATTTTCTCTGGCCCACTATTAAAGATTAATAAATTAATAACCTAATTTAATTCCTAATAATATCCTTATTATCCCTCATTATCCAAAAGAGTTTAAAAGAGAAATTTCTTCCCCCTATTGCCGTCCCACATAAAGAGCAAAAAGGGAGACTCCGTGACTCGAACCCAGGCTCCCCTTGCTCCCCCTTGTGGCGTCATCTCTAGCCCTTTAAGTGGCCTCCCTTTTGCCACTTTTCCAAGGCCTTTTTAGTGTCAAATGTTTCCTCATTTATCCTTGTAACCCCTACTTACTAAGGCTCCCTACCTTTAAAGCTTCCAAAAATATTTTTCTACTATTCCGAGCCTACTCAAGATCCCTAATTAAGCCTTACTACACCACAATTAATATCGCAGAAGTTCATACACAAGAAAAATAATTCAATCACAAATAACCCCTATTTTAGGATGTTACACCTTATATTACATAATTCTATGTAACACTTACCAACTTCGTCAAATTAGTGAACGTCTTACGGAATTGTTCTGCACCAGTATGCATTAAATTTCACTGATAATCACTAATGCCATAACATAGCTATGGTCTATTCACTAGAATGCCATAGCTCAGCCATAGTCTTATATCTTCACTATCATTATGCCATGGTGAAACCATGGACTTATCCGTCAATTCATCACTTTTCACTAGAATGCCATAGCCCAGCTATGGTCTTACATCTTAAACACGTATCACATCAATGCCATATCCCAGATATGGTCTTACACGGAAATCACTCGTCACTTGTAGCCGAAGCTACCACTATTCACTGATCAGGTAGCTAGAGCTACCACTTTTCACTGATCAGGTAGCCGGAGCTACCACTTATCACTTTTACTTGTCCTTGATCAGATAAGTGTAGCCGAAGCTATCACTTATCACTTTTACTTGTCCTTGATCAGATAAGTGTAGCCGAAGCTATCACTTATCACTTTCATTTATCCTTGATCAGATAAGTATAGCCGAAGCTATCACTTATCACTTGTTGCCATGGTTCAACCATGGTCTTTTCCGTCAATTCGTCTTGTCACTGAACTGAAGTGCTCAATTTGAACATTTATTCAATTGTCATGCTTTTACATTATTCACGATTTTATATCAATACATATGAAATAACACATCACGAAGTTCATAAAATTAACAAATGATCACTAAAATTTAGCCATAGAAACTCACAAGTTCAATTTTTGTATTATAACGATATGATAATCATAATTTCATAATAAATATTACAAATAAAACATTATATCATTTCTAATTCAACATTTATTAATTATAATCGAGCATGTAATCAATTTATACACAAGTCGTTCATATATTATTTTTCCTCCTCCTCCTCTCCATCCACATCCTTAGTATAAACAATACACTTGTAAGTAACATTATCTATAATTTTCACTATTTACTTATGTGAATATTCAAGCTGTCCATCCGTGTCATAGTCACTAAATTATTTTTATCTTGAGCTACAGAACTCCAAATTAAGATCCGTTAATTTTATTTGAAAATAGACTCACATATCTTCTTACTATAAATTTTCCAGAATTTTTTGTTTTGCCAATTAGTACAGTTTATTAGTTAAGTTCTCCCCTGTTACACAGTCGGACGGCTCTGACCTCTCTTCACTAAAAATTAATTATCTCATAGTACGATTTTCATATAGTGTTTTTGATTATTTATAATGAAAATAGACGTACTAAGAAATTCAAACATGTAAAATATAACTCATAATTATTTATTTACAATTTTTAGATTTCTAAAGTAAGAATAGGGGATCACAAAGTTATTCTAAACCAGTCTTACAAAAATTTAAATGTCTCAAAATGTAGACTTCCTTTGCTTGCTCTGTGAATTTAAATATCTCACGAAGTTTCTTTTATATGAAAATAGACTCAAAAAGCTTTAATTCTATATCTCATTCAACTTCTAATTCAATTTATACAAGTTTTGGTGATTTTTCAAAGTTAGACAACTGCTGCTGTCTAAAACTGCTTTAGTATAACATGTTGATTTCTATTTTGTCCCAAATTCCACATTTCATACAATTCAATCCTTGCTCAATTAACCCCTCAATTGAGCTAATTTTCTCATTTAATACTTTATTCTATCATTTTAAACTACTTCATAACCTTTGAAAATCAGAAATTTAACACTAGCCTTAATTTTAACTCTTTTACAATTAGGTCCTAAAATCAATTTCCATCAATTTTACTTGATAAAATCATCATATAACAAAATTAAAGCTTCAATTCAATATTTATTCATCATATTCTTCCGGCACTAATCCACATAAACTTTAAAAATTAGCCATAGAATCAAAAACTAATGAATTAATAAGTTGGACCCAGTTGTAAAAGTCCAAAAACATAGAAATTTCAAGGAGAAAGCAAGAATTAAACTTACATGAAGCTTGAGTATGAAAACCAGATTGAACTCTCTCCCATGGCTGTTTTTCAGTTGAAGAAAATGAAGAAAAATGAAGAGAATTCTAGATATTCCAATTTAGTCCCATTTTTATTTAACTAATTTTGGTAATTTTCCAATTTTGCCCTTATTTCACCCATTTCCTGATTTTTCTTAGCTATTGCCACCCAAAATATCTCCTTGGGGCTTATTTGCACTTTAGGTCCTTCCTCATTTGACAATTAAGCTATTTAATCCTTCTAGCAATTTTTATACCTTTTTCAATTTAGTCCTTTTTATTTAATTAACCACCCAAACGTCAAAATTTTCTAACGAAATTTTTATACTACCTTATTGACATTCTGTAAATATTCATAAAAATATTTATGACTCGGTTTGTAACACCAAGATCTCGATACCTCTTTTTCTCGATTTCTTGACCAAATAAATCTTTATAAAACACAATTTACTATTTCAAAAATCTTTTAAAAGCTACATTTGGCTCATAAATATTAAATAATACAATCTACGAGTTCATTTGTCAGATTTGATGGCCTCGAACCACTAATTCTAATATCACTTAAATTTGGGCTATTACAACTCTCCCCCTCTTTAAGAATTTTCGTCCTCGAAAATTCCTTTAGTGGAGAGGTTCAAATATTTTTCACTAATTATGCCTTTTCCGATGTCAACTCCTTACACAAAAATTAGAGAAATCCAGATACTAGAATCACCATGTTTCTATGATCAAAACAAAAGCACAATCATAACAAACATAGTTATCACAAGCTGAAGAACACACTTTAAAGATAAGCCATGATTAATAATTTACGAAGTATGAATGATAGGAAAACCAAGATAAGGAAATTCAAGATACAATACCATACCAGAAATCCGTGAACATAACTCATAAAAAATAATAATAAAGATACTGATGATTCCTCGAGAGAAGGCGGAAGAAAAAAACAACTGCAGGCTACGGACTTCCATCATAACAGAGATAATATATTTCCAAATATTTATATATAAGACAGAATAATATCCAATAAAAATGGAAGAATAGTCTAACACAAATTTTTACCATCGACTTTATTCCAACATAATAAAACAGAATTCCGAAAAGATAAAGAAATACCGATCATAAACCGACCCGACCAACAGGGCTTTCGTCTAACATCATAGTTAGCTAGCATTCTGTAATATCCTGATTTGGTGGGTCTGTGCATTTGGTATGTTGTGTGGCTAAGTTGGTAGGTTGAGGCCTTGAGGTATGTATTGGGCCCAGGCTTGGACTTAAATCTAGGTTAAGTTGCTTAAAAATAATGCTAGTTTATAATTTAAGTTAAGTTGAGGTAAGTAATTATGTTGGTAGTAAGTTGGGCTCGTGGCCCAAAGTTTGGAGGTGCTATAAGTGGGCATGTAGGTGGCGTCACAAGGGGGAGGATTTTGGGCCTAGTGTGGCCGCTTGGGGCTCAAATTAATTGGTCAAAATTCGACACTCGTAGGGGGGAGGGGAGGACGGCACATGAGCTACATTTTAGGAGTTTTAATTCTTTTATTTTAGAGATAAAATGCTGATAATAAGGAAGGGAAGAGTTGGTTTTAAGGTGGTCTCATCTAAAGAAAGGATAATGGATGTGATAATAGATGGATAAAAGTTATCAGGAGATGGAAGAGTTGGCCGAAACTCTAACTCTAAAGGTGTGTGTGTGTAGCCGAAATTAGTAGCCAGTTGTCCATCTTTTCTTTCATTTGTTTTCTTCTTTTCTTTCTTTTCTCATACTTTTCTCTCTTATAGCCGAAATTCCCTAGCCTTATTTCCTTCTCCAAAATTCTTCTAAAAGCCGAATCCCCTCTATTCATACTTCTTCTCCCATAGCCGAATCTATAAGGGTGGTTTCGTTTTCCCGAAGGTGCACCATAGCCGAATAGTCTTCAAGAGAGATTGGTGAGTTTTCGGGATTTCTCTTCTCTGCGATTTCTCTATTTTTTTTCATCAAGTTTCTAATCCGAATCATTTGTTCTAAGGCTCTATCGATTTCACTCTCTGCTGTTGGTAGCCGAATCCTGTTTTGCTGAGATCTGTAGTGCCGATTGGTGGAAAAGCCGAAGGTAGGTTGGTGTGGGTTGGCTGAATGGCCTTTCTTGTTCTTTATTCTTTTGGCCGATTATCATAAGGGTCTAATAGGTTGCAATTAAGGGGTTGGTTTAATATATGGGTGTTGGCCGAATGTAGGTTGGTGGTGACATTTTTTTAAAGACTTTCGGGATTCGACAGTTTAGGTAAGAGTTTCGTCTAAACACTATGATTATATATTAGATCTCATCAGTTTGGTTGGTTTAGTAACCAAGGGGTTATTTTAAACTCGAATAACAGTCAAGCAGTGGAGGTTGGATCTGTAAATCCAACGCTAAAGTACAAGAAACGAATAAGTATCGGGAGTTGGATCATAGGCCTATAGTGGTAGTCTCGAGGGACAGTAGCGTAGAAGTAGTGAAAGCGTTAGTACGAGAACCAGGTGTGTAACTCTTACACACTTTCTTTACTTATTATGTTAAATGTTATGTGTTGTTAAGAGCCGGAATGATGGCAATGGTTACCAAATTACCCTTGTGGGTAAAAGGCGAGGATGCCGGGTAAGTTGTTATGTTTCTCGCGTTAATTGTGATCTATGAGAGCATGATATTCTGTATACATAATTATGTATGTTAAGCATGATCATACTGATATTGTTAGCATAAATCTGTGTTATGGGTGATGAGAGGAGGGGGAAGTATGATCTATCAGACTGTCACTAGTGATTTGGCATTACAACAGTGGGTTGGCCCCACATATTATAAAAATTGTGACTAAGTCTCAGTGGTTTGGGACCACCAGTGGTTTGGTACCACATATATTAATTTTGTAACTCCGGCTACCAGTGGTTTGATACCACCAGTGGTTTGGTGCCACAAGGGGTAGATTTGGGAGACATGGATGGATACTTAGGCTGACGGGTTGCATGACATGCATATGTGTAAATGAATTTGTGTAAGAGCATAACTTCTCTTGGGATGGGGATTTATACACTGAGTCTCGGTGACTCACCCCTTCCTTTACATTTTGCAGATCAGACTTAGATCGTGGATATGGAGCCGGAGTGGACTCGAGGTGGCCATGCTCAGCATTTGTTTTATATCAAAGTTTTCTATTTAGACTTAGCTGTTTACTTAAATTTTGGGTTTTCATCGTTGTAATAAGGCCGCCTGACTTTTATTTTTATGATGTTTTATTTGGTTGTTTTTTTTATAACTTTCGATAAGCATACTTGGTAAATATGAATTGGTTGTTTTTAAAACCTCGATAAGAATGTGTTTTCTGAAATGTTTACTAATTAAGTAATAAGTATGGAGTAACAATTAAGCAATTAAGTTTTTCTAAAACAAGATTTAACACGTTTTGAACACCACAAGATTCAAATTCGTTTTCTCTAAAATTATTCAACAGTTTTCTCCTTAAACAAAATTGACAAGTCGATCTTCAAACATTTTCTTTCCCGTAGCACACCAGACTCAGTTGTAGTGGTTAGACCGGGTCTGGAGTTTTACATTTTGGTATCAGAGCGAGGTTCAAAAGCTCGGTTGTGGGTTTAAGGCCCAAAATATGTTTTGAGAGGTGTAAAATGATTTTTAAGGAGATGAATATCTCGGAAAGCATGGCACCTGAGTCTCCAGCGCCGATCCACCCAGGTAAGTACCCTGACCTTTGATTTAATGTTTATGTGTGGGCTTTGGGGGCTTTAGATGTAGTTGGGTATGGTAGAACTGATGGACCATAGGGTTAGTTTACACAACTTCTTAATTACATAAGACTTAAGCCGAATCAAACAAACCTGTGAGTAAGTCGCCGAGTTAGGGTGTGGCAACAGCCATGCCCATGTCTAGGATTGGATTCAAGAAGAGGTTGGTATTTAAGCAGTTCTTGTGACTCACCTCCTCTTCGCTCGAATCCTACCTGGTGCGTAGTGACTGTTCACTCTGACCATGAGGACTTGTTCACAGGCTAAATCCGATAATTAAAACCCGAAAGGGACCAGCCACACTGTTTTGTAAAAACCCTAGTTCTGAAATTATCAAATTACCCCTTGATTTGTGAAAACTACCCTGAATTTGGAATAAGACCAATGTACCCCTGGTTTGTAAATTACCAAACTACCCCTGATTTACAAAATTACCAAGATACACTCGAGTTGCAAAATTACCAAAATACCCCTGCTTTATGAAATTACCAAAATACCCTTAATTTGCAAAATCACCCGAAATTTTATTTTGGAAAAATTTTGAAAATACCCCTGTAGGTTAAAATTACGAAAATACCCCCGGGTAGTGAAGATGACGAAAATACCCCTACACGTTGAATGTGGTCTGTGGATGTTGTTTGTGTGATGAATGCACTTAGAACTAGGAGATAAGCCTGAAACTGAAACTATAGATAGATTCGACTTCGAAAGAATCACTTTTAAAACTATTTTCCATAAAATTGCTCGTAGATAAACAGTGAACAGAATTAATAATACATAAAATTCTTAACCAGATAAATGCAAACGAGAAGAATGAGTACACGAGGTCGTGGACGTTCGTCGCTTGGCCGGGGTAGGGGTAGAATGACCGTGTCAGAGCCAGCAGGGTCTCGCCATAGGTCTCGGAATGTGCTGCCAGATCTGCCGACTATGGAAGCTGAGTTTCAAGATCAGACTGGTGGTAATGATGCAGTATCTCAGGCAGTATTGCGAGTTTTAGAGAGAGTTGCCGAGGCAGGCGTGGGTACAGGAGCACGAAAATCGGTGGCTGAGCGACTCCGAGCTAACGGAGCGGAGGTGTTTAGGGGGTATCTGGTGTAGCTCCCAACACTGCTGAGTACTGGTTAGAAGCAACAGAGCGTATAATGGATGACTTAGACTTCTCGGCTGAGGAGAAGTTAAAGGGGATAGTGTCACTTCTCTGGGATGAGTTTTATCAGTGGTGGCTCACGGTCAGGGATGGTGCGGTGGCCGATGATATCACCTGGGATATCTTTAAGGTGGCCTATCAGAGGAAGTATGTGGGGGCTAGTTATATTGATGCGCAACGTAGGGCGTTCCTGAATTTGGTTCAGGGGAATAAGTCAGTACCCGAGTATGAGGCGGAATTCTTGAGGTTGAGTAGGTATGTTCGGGGTACGATGGCTACAGAACATAAGCGCTGTGTTAGGTTTGAGGACAGGCTAAGAGATGAGCTGCGGGTGTTGATTGCACCTCAGCGAGAAAGGGAATTCGCCGTTCTCGTGGAAAAGGCCAAAATAGTTGAAGAGATAAAGCGAACCGAGAAACGGAATCAGGATAGAGGCAGGGATAAAAGGAGTTTTGGGCCATCAGGGTCTGGTGGAAGTACTCAGAAAAAGGCTAGATTTGATGGACCGGATCAAGCCGCAAAGCCTGCTGCTGCTTAGTGGCCACTTCAGTGTGCTCGATGTGGGAAGTCTCATTCGAGAGAGTGTTGGGCTGGTAATAGAGGGTGCTTTGAGTATGGGTCAATAGAGCACCGGGTAAGGGATTGTCCGCGGAAGTCAGCAAGAGCTCAGGCCGAGGGTCAAAGACATGGTCAATTCAGGAGAGATGGTCAGCAACCACAGAGGGGTCGAGGTGCAGTTAGGGGGGATAATGGTAACAGACTGGGACGTGGAGTACCTGGAGGTGATGGAGTTGCTAATGCTAGACAGCCTGGGTTGGTTTATGCAGCCAAGCGTCGAGAGGAGGGTGACGCACCGGACGTCATAACCGGTATGTTTTTAATTTCTAGGTTGCCTTATACTGCTTTGATTGATGTTGGCTCGACGCACTCTTATGTTGCTAGTAGTATAGTGGGAACTTTGAACTTAGCCTATGAGATTTCTGCTAGGAAGATGACAGTAGTTAGCCCTCTAAGACACTCTGTGGTAGTAGACAAATTGTATAGGGATGTACCCCTAGAACTTCAAAGGGTCGTGGTTCAAGCGGATTTGATGGAACTACCCTTCAGGGAGTTCGATTTAATCTTAGGAATGGATTGGTTGGTTAAGTACCGCAGAGGCGGATCAATTTGTCTTGACTAAGCGCATGGTGCTAAAATTGGCCGAGGGTGAAGAGGTGGTGATGATAGGTGAGAGAAGGAATTACCTATCTAGTGTGGTGTTCGCGCTTAAGGCGGAAAAGATGGTAAGGAAATGATGTGAGGCGTTTGTGGTTTATGTTTGTGCCTTGAAAGTTAAGGATTTGGCTGTAGGAGGTGTTCGAACAGTGAAGGACTTTGTCGATGTCTTTTCGGAGGAGCTTTCGGGTTTGCCACCGGATTGGGAGGTGGAGTTCGGTATTGACCTTTTACCGGGAATAGCGCCAGTGTCTATTGCTCCGTATAGGATGGCATCAAAGGAATTGGTGGAGTTGAAAGCACAGATTTAGGAGTTATTGGATCGGGGTTTCATTCAGCTACGTGTATCACCTTGGGGAGCGTCTGTGCTCTTTGTTAAGAAAAAAGACGGGTCAATGCGAATGTGCATAGACTACCGTCAGTTGAATAAATTGACAATTAAGAACAAGTATCCGTTGCCTAGGATAGATGACCTGTTCGACCAGCTTAAGGGAGCATAAGTCTTTTCCAAGATAGATTTGAGGTCGGGGTATCACCAACTTAAGGTAAAGGTGGTGGATATCCATAAGATGGAATTTCGTACTCGATATGGGCACTATAAATTTCTGGTAATGCCGTTCGGGTTGAAGAACGCACCGGCAGCGTTTATGGATATGATAAGCCGGGTGTTTCAGCCGTACTTGGATCGGTTCGTCGCAGTATTTATAGATGATATTCTGATGTACTCGAGGTCGGAAGATGAACACGACGCGTATTTACGGGTAGTGTTACAGATTTTAAGGGAAAAGTAATTATACGCCAAGTTTAGTAAGTGTGAGTTTTGGTTGAAGGAAGTTACTTTTCTGGGTCATGTGGTATTTGCGGGAAGGGATAAGAGTAGACCCTCGAAAGATTGAGGCTGTATTGGACTGGAAGCCACCGAAGTCTGTGGCAGAGATCCGGAGTTTTCTGAGTTTAGCAGGATATTACCGAAGGTTTGTGGAAGGGTTTTCTCTGATTGCAGCGCCACTAACCAAATTGCTAAGGAAACGTGTTCCATTTGTGTGGTCAGACAGGCAACAAGAGAGTTTTGAAAGGTTAAAGAGGATTTTGACGGAAGCTCCGGTGTTGATTCAACCTGAAGCAAGGAAAGAGTTTACAGTTTATTGTGATGCATCGCATACGAGATTAAGATGTGTGCTGATGCAAGAAGGGAAAGTAGTAGCGTATGCTTCTCGACAGTTGAGACCTCACGAAGTGAACTACCCGACGCATGATCTGGAATTGGCTGCGGTGGTTTTTGCCCTAAAAATTTGGAGGCATTATTTGTATGGAGAGAAGTCTGTCGTGTATACGGATCACAAGAGTTTGAAGTACCTTCTTACACAGAAGGAGTTAAACTTAAGAAAAAGAAGGTGCATCGAGTTGTTAAAGGACTACTACTGCTCGATTGAGTACCACCCGGGGAAGGCTAACGTAGTAGCAGATGCCTTGAGCCGTAAGGTGGTGGCAGATTTAAGAGCTATGTTTGCCTACCTTAGTCTGTATGATTACAGAAGTCTGTTAGCGGAACTGCAGGTGAAGCCAACATGGGTTAGCGAGGTTAAGGAGAAACAACTGGTAGATGAAGTTTTAGGCGCACAATGGTTGCAAGTGCAGAATGGTGGATTGGAGGGGTATGGCCTGAGCAGTGATGGGGTGCTATGTTTTCAAGGAAAAGTGTGTATGCCTAAGGATGTGGAGTTAAGGCAGAAGATTTTGCAAGAGGCACATAGCAGTCCATATGCTATGCATCCGGGAGGTAGTAAGATGTATCGGGATTTGCGGGAGCAGTTTTGGTAGCTGGGTCTTAAGCGTGAGGTAACGGAATTTATGGGTAAGTGTCTGACATGTCAGCAAGTCAAGGCTGAACATCAGTTACCGTCAGGTTTGTTACAGCCGATTAAGATTCCACAGTGAAGTGGGAAAGGATCACAATGGATTTTGTGAGTGGGTTACCCCTCACACCCACTAAAAAGGATTCAGTTTGGGTGATTGTGGACCGTCTGACGAAGTCTGCTCATTTCATACCTGTACGTATGGATTTCTCTCTTTAGAAGTTAGCGAGACTATATATAGCGGAGATTGTAAGGTTGCATGGGGTGCCAGTGTCGATTATTTCAGACAAAGACCCTCGATTTATGTCAAGGTTCTGGAAGGCTTTGCATCAGGCATTGGGTACAAGGTTGGATTTCAGTACGGCATTCCCTCCCCAGTCAGATGGACAGTCGGAGAGGGTGATTCAAGTCTTGGAAGATATGCTAAGGGGTTGTGTCTTGGATTTCAGAGGCAGTTGGGAAGAATTTTTACCGTTGGTGGAGTTCGCGTACAACAATAGTTATCAGGGGGTATTAAGATGGCACCATACGAAGCGTTATATGGTCGGAAGTATCGTACCCCTACGTGTTGGATGGAGTTGGGAGAGCGGCAGTTATTGGGTTCGGAGTTGGTTGCTGAGATAAAAGATAAGGTGAAAGTGATTAGAACTCGGTTGAAAGAAGCTTCGGACAGGTAGAAGTCTTATACCGACCTTAAACGGAAGGATATAGAGTTTGTAGAAGGTGACAAGGTCTTCTTGAAGGTGTCGCCGTGGAAGAAGGTTCTGAGGTTCAGTAGGAAAGGTAAGTTGAGCCCTAGGTTTATTGGGCCTTATCGGGTATTGAAGCGAGTAGGACCAGTGGCTTATCAGCTCGAGTTGCTGCAAGAGTTGAGTCAAATCCATGATGTGTTTCACATTTCCATACTTAGACGCTATCGCTCGGATCCGTCTCATGTTGTGCCAGTGGAGGAGATTGAGGTGAGTCCAGACCTGTCTTTTGAGGAGGAACCAGTACAGATCCTGGATCGGGATGTTAAGGTTTTGCGTAAGAAATCGGTCCCTTTGGTAAAGGTATTATGGCGGAACCATGGATCGGAGGAAGCGACATAAGAGCCGGAGGATGTCATGCGAGAGTAATATCCCCAACTCTTCTGACCAGGTAAATTTCGAGGTCGAAATTTATTTTAAGGGGGTAGAACTGTAATATCCTGATTTGGTGGGTCTGTGCATTTGGTATGTTGTGTGGCTAAGTTGGTAGGTTGAGGCCTTGAGGTATGTACTGGGCCCAGGCTTGGACTTAAATCTGGGTTAAGTTGCTTAAAAATAATGCTAGTTTATAATTTAAGTTAAGTTGAGTTAAGTAATTATGTTGGTAGTAAGTTGGGCTCGTGGCCCAAAGTTTGGAGGTGCTATAAGTGAGCATGTAGGTGGCGTCACAAAGGGGAGGAGTTTGGGCCTAGTGTGGCCGCTTGGGGCCCAAATTAATGGGTCAAAATTCGACACTCCTAGGGGGGAGGGGAGGACGGCACATGAGCTACATTTTAGGAGCTTTAATTCTTTTATTTTAGAGATAAAATGCTGATAATAAGGAAGGGAAGAGTTGGTTTTAAGGTGGTCTCATCTAAAGAAAGGATAATGGATGTGATAATAGATGGATAAAAGTTATCAGGAGATGGGAAAGTTGGCAGAAACTCCATCTCTGAAGGGGTGTGTGTGTAGCCGAAATTAGTAGCCAGTTGTCCATCTTTTCTTTCATTTGTTTTCTTCTTTTCTTTCTTTTCTCATACTTTTCTCTCTTATAGCCGAAATTCCCTAGCCTTATTTCCCTCTCCAAAATTCTTCTAAAAGCTGAATCCCCTCTGTTCACATTCCTTCTCCCATAGCCGAATCTACAAGGGTGGTTTCGTTTTCCCGAAGGTGCACCATAGCCGAATAGTCTTTAAGAGAGATTGGTGAGTTTTCGGGATTTCTCTTCTCTGCGATTTCTCTATTTTTTTCATCAAGTTTCTAATCCGAATAATTTGTTCTAAGGCTCTATCGGTTTCACTCTCTGCTATTGGTAGCCGAATCCTATTTTGCTGAGATCTGTAGTGCCGATTGGTGGAAAAGCTGAAGGTAGGTTGGTGTGAGTTGGCTGAATGGCCTTTCTTGTTCTTTATTCTTTTGGCCGATTATCATAAGGGTCTATTGGGTTGCGATTAAAGGGTTGGTTTAATATATGGGTGTTAGCCGAATGTAGGTTGGTGGTGACGTTTTCTTAAAGACTTTCGGGATTCGACAGTTTAGGTAAGAGTTTCGTCTAAACACTATGATTATATATTAGATCTCATCAGTTTGGTTGGTTTAGTAACCAAGGGGTTATTTTGAACTCGAATAACAGTCAAGCAGTGGAGGTTGGATCTGTAAATCCAACGCTAAAGTACAAGAAACGAATAAGTATCGGGAGTTGGATCGTAGGCCTATAGTGGTAGTCTCGAGGGACTGTAGCGTAGAAGCAGTGAAAGCGTTAGTACGAGAACCAGGTGTGTAACTCTTACACACTTTCTTTACTTATTATGTTAAATGTTATGTGTTGTTAAGAGCCGGAATGACGGCAATGGTTACCAAATTACCCTTGTGGGTAAAAGGCAAGGATGCCGGGTAAGCTGTTATGTTTCTTGCGTTGATTGTGATCTATGAGAGCATGATATTCTGTATACATAATTATGTATGTTAAGCATGATCATACTGATATTGTTAGCATAACTCTGTGTTATGGGTGATGAGAGGAGGGGGAAATATGATCTATCAGACTGTCACCAGTGATTTGGCATCACAACAGTGGGTTGGCCCCACATATTATAAAAATTGTGACTAAGTCTCAGTGGTTTGGGACCACCAGTGATTTGGTACCACATATATTAATTTTGTAACTCCGGTTACCAGTGGTTTGGTACCACCAGTGGCTTGGTGCCACAAGGGGTAGATTTGGGAGACATGGATGGATACTTAGGCTGACGGGTTGCATGACATACATATGTGTAAATGAATTTGTGTAAGAGCATAACTTCTCTTGGGATGGGGATTTATACACTGAGTCTCGGTGACTCACCCCTTCCTTTACATTTTGTAGATCAGACTTTGATCATGGATATAGAGCCGGAGTGGACTCGAGGTGGCCATGCTCAGCATTTGTTTTATATCAAAGTTTTCTGTTTGGACTTAGCTGTTTACTTAAATTTTGGGTTTTCATCGTTGTAATAAGGCCGCCTGACTTTTATTTTTGTGATGTTTTATTTGGTTTTTTTTTTTATAACTTTCGATAAGCATACTTGGTAAATATGAATTGGTTGTTTTTAAAACCTCGATAAGAATGTGTTTTCTGAAATGTTCACTGATTAAGTAATAAGTATGGAGTAACAATTAAGCAATTAAGTTTTTCTAAAACAAGATTTAACACGTTTTGAACACCACAAGATTCAAATTCGTTTTCTCTAAAATTATTCAACAGTTTTCTCCTTAAACAAAATTGACAAGTCGATTTTCAAACATTTTCTTTCCCGTAGCACGCCAGACTCGGTTGTAGTGGTTAGACCGGGTCTGAATGACTTAGCATTCATCATCAATGTAATATCATCATAATGACATAATTCACTTTAAGCAAATTTTCATACTTAGTCATGTTACACGAACTTTTCGATTATCTTATTCAAACAAGTATACTTAAACATACATTCCATGAATTTTGAGTACATTTATTCATAACACTCACTTAATCAAGCATGTTAGGCAGATAACATCATATGAATACCAACATACATGAATGAGCTTATCACAACATAGACTTCCGTTTCATTTCACTTTTTCACATTTCCCAACTTATGGTTATCTCATTAAGCACATTAACACATGCATATCATGAACTTCTATTCATACCTTTCCATATTCATTCCTTTCCAGGGAGAAAAACTTGGTCGGGCAAAACCTCTATCTGTCAATTCTTGCAACTGAGTCTTCAATTCTTTTAATTCAGTCGGTGCCATCCTATACGGAGCTATCGAAATCGGGGTGGTCCCTGGCACTAACTCAATACCAAACTCTACTTTGCGAACGGGTGGCAATCCCGGTAATTCCTCCGAAAACACATCTGGATACTCACTAACAACCGGCACAGATTCAATATTCTTTTCGGTTACCTTGCTATCAATTACATATGCAAGACAAGCTTCGCAACCCTTTCTCAAATACTGCCGAGCCAACATCGAAGATATCACAGCAGGTAATCCATTTAAATCTGTAGACTCTGTTCGAACGATCTCGTTATTCTGGCATCTCAAATCAATACATTTGTCTGCAATTCACTACCGCATCGTGAACGGTCAACCAATCCATACTGAGAATAATGTCAAACTCATCAAAAGGTAATAGTATCAGATCCGCTGGAAAACACATGTCTCAAATCATCAAAGGGCAGTTCTTGCACACTTTATCCACTAATAAACATCGACCCAGAGGGTTTGAAACCCGAATCACAAACTCAGTAGACTCAACAGGTAGAGTCTTACTAGCTACTAAAGTCTCGCATACATACGAATGAGTTGAGCGGGATCAATCAAAGCAGTTACACTAGTATCAAAGAGAGTGAAAATACCGGTAATGACGTCTGGAGATGAGGCCTCCTCTCTAGCATGGAAGGCGTAAGCTCTAGCCGGCGCATGGGCATCTGATCGAACAACAGCGTCTGTAGTCCCCCTCTGTGCACCACTCCTATCTCCCCCAAAACGAGATGGTCTGCCTCTAGCTATAGTGCTGCTCGGTCTCGCACTCTGAGCAGTACCCCTTTCAGCAGTCTCCGGGCAATCTCGAATGAAGTGGTCCTGCGAGCCACGTTTATAACAGGTGCGAGAAATAGATTTACCCCAGCACTCTCTAAAATGTTATCTACCACACTGCTGGCACTCCAGTTTGCTCGATTTTGCATTGCCAACACTAGCGACTGACGTAGCCCGAGAACTCACTGGCGGTCGTTCTCGTATATAAATCCCAATGTTAGGTTTGGATCGACTACCGTCATTCTTGAACTTCTTCGTTAACATCTGTGAAAATTTACTTGCAGATCTCTTCCAAACATCTTTAAATTCAAGCTCAGCTTTCCATTTTTCTTTTCCTAGCTTTTCTGCTTTACAAGCTTATTCAACTAGTACAACAAACTCGTTAATTTCAAGAATGCCAACCAGAAGCTTTATATCTTCATTTAAACCATCCTCAAATCTTCGGCACATAGTAGTCTCTGACGAAATACACTCACAAGCATAGCGACTAAGTCAGACAAACTTGCGTTCATATTCAGATACGGTCATACGACCCTGTTTAAGCTCATGAAATTCTTTGTGCTTAGAGTCTATGAAGCGCTGGCTTACATACTTCTTACGAAATTCCGTCTAAAAGAAGTCCCAAGTAACCCTCTATTTTGGAACAACTGACACGAGTGTATTCCACTAACAGTAAGCAGCATCCCTTAATAATGATATGGCACACTTCAGACACTCATTGGGTGTGCAGGACAGCTTATCGAAAACACGAATAGTATTATCGAGCCAAAATTCAGCTCGCTTTGCATCGTCATCATTCTCAGCTCTAAATTCTTAAGCTTCGTGCTTTCTAATACGATCAACAGGAGGCTTGTTTACTCTTTCAAGATTGGTAATTGGGGGTACCACCGGTACTATAGAGGGAATATTTGGATTTAGGGGTGGTTGAACAGCCAGATTGGTTAGTATGTACTGACTGAACCAATCATTCATCATACTATAGAAGGCTTGTCTAGCCCCCTTATCTGAATTACTTGTAGTCAGTCAAGATTCCTCTGGCGCGGTCCCTTGTGCGGGAACGGGCGCTAGACTCTCAACGTCATCAGCTACTGCTCGCTCGGAATCGGGATTCATTACTATATAAAAGAAACGAATACATTTCACTGTCAGAAGTCATCACATTATCTTATCACAAAATATGGCATGTATAGATAGACTCTCACTAATCGCTGTAAATCAGAGTTTTAAAATAAAAGAATGATCAAAACCCGAAAACTAACTCTGACAACGATTAAGGGCAAGTGTACCTATCGAACAATAGTATAGCTTAGGCAAGATCGGATATCGAACCCAAAAGAACTAAGAGTACTAATACTAACTTTCTTTTTATTATTTAGCCTTAAAAATAGAGTGAGGTTGCTTTAAACTATATTGACGAAGACTAAACTAAGGACACAAAGACAAAAAGGACGAATAGGAAAATAACTTTGAAGGAAAACTCAGTTGATTACGACGATACCCTTAGGATGAATCCACCTAGATTTCACTTGTTATCTAACCCTAAATTATATGATTTCTTTTACTTAGCTTGATCCGTAAGACTCCCTAACCTATATTAAACCCTCTCTCGAGGCGAATAACATCTAACTCTAGGTTAATTAGTGGAACTCTCATTCGCTTATAATAACCCCCTAGGATAGTAGTAAATCTATCAATGGACTCCCATATTAGGTTTCACCCTAATCCGGCAAAATCTCGTAACCCTATCTCTAAGCGTTCGATTAACTCCGCTTAATTATGTTAGATCTACTCTTAGGCAGGGTCTATTCCTCCTCCACCTAAGCACATTAGATTTGGATTAAGCAATATAATTAATAACAAATGAAGTAATTATCATATAACTTAAAAATCAAATAAAAAGATTTATCTAGGTTTCATCTCCTTCAGGTATCTGAAGGGTTTAGTTCATAATGAATAAAAAGAACATCGCAAGAGAAAAGATAAAACAAAACATAAGAAAATCCTAAAACCCCCTGAAAGAATTGAAGGAGAATTCCGCTGTCTTGAGTATAATTCCGGCTTCTTGGGATGGATCAACTGGCTATCTTCACGTTATTCCCTAACTCTGACCTTCTCGGCTTGGGCTGGCCTGGCCTAGCTTTGACGCTGCCGTTTAAACCTCGCCGAACTCCCCTTTCAACTTGCCCCATTGAGTGTTTATATAGACTTTGTGATGCTTTACTTGGCCCCTAAGTATCCTAATTTAAGTAGAGTTCCTACTAGGGTGTTTGAATAGGCTTTGGAATGTATTTCTTTGCCTCCAAGTAACCTTTCCCGAATGAAATTACTCTTTCCAGCGACAGGGAAACGGCTATGGCACACGCCCGTGTGAATCGTGGCCAGGCCGTGTTTTGGACTTTTAATGAGGTACGGTCGTGTTTATCGGGGTCCAGACCGTGTTCTAATGAGGCACGACCGTGTTGCTTGAAGTCCAGGCCGTGTCGATTTCGTGAATTGGCCCATTTGGCCCGTTTTAAGCCCGTTTTACGTTCTTTTCATCCTTTGGTGCTTTCCTGAGTATAAGACATGAAAAGAAAAGATTAAGAGCACCTTTTTACATAAATCAAGGCTTAAATTATCCAAAAGCGTGCTAAATGTGGGCCTAAAATATGTTACTTTTACGATTTATCACTCACGCGCTACGTTAGTCCGAGAACTGACTAAACCGTAGCTCTGGTACCAATAAAATGTAACATACCTAACCCGTATCCGTCGCCGGATTAAGGTTCCGAGGTATTACTCAACTAACCACTTATTCCATCCATTCACATGAATCTTAATACTCAAATAATAATATCACAAATAAGCAAGTCATTTCAAAATAATATCATTTGCATTATAAAAAAAAAATGATAATGTAATCCCCTTTCAATTATTAAACACTATTCATTTGGTAAATAGGTTATAATGACCAAATATGCACATTACTAATAATCTCTTTACTAACAAGGTTTCGAACATTCAAGACAAATATACACATATACTAAAACCTTACTTTACCGATTCTAAGATATACCAAAAACAGTACAAATTTCTAAAAGTATCCAACTCTAACCTCAATCATTCTCTTATAATTAACTTAGCCAAATTATTCAAAACCAAACATGTCGTATACATGATCTACCCATATTAAAATTAAACTTCTTATAAGTACCTATACATATCATGTTCGAATAGACACAAATCTAAGACATGATTTATAATGTCATCCATACCTATCATGAAATATTATTTACCAATTTATACAAACACCAAGTTCGACATTACAACAAAAATTTTAACTCATTGATCATTTGATCTTCATTTTTCATACCTCAAGTACAAACACATTAAAAAAAATACTTTCTTAATATATTAACATCATGACCGAATTCACATAAGACAAAACTTTCCACTATTTAGCCATTTTCGCACGGCTTTTATGTATATTTCCAACCAAAAAGAAAGCAAAAAGTATTCAAGCTTATACATGCCATAATTTCCAAAGTTCTATACTAGATAAAAGTAAAATACCAAAAGTAGTTGATAATGTGATAAATTTCGACAATGATCCCCAAGTGTGAGCTTCAACTTTAAAGATCAAAATCAAAAACAAACAAATACACAACTGATAAGTTATAATAGCTTAGTAAGTTATAAGTAAAGGAAAGTAAGTATAACCAAACATTATAAAAGTTTCTAATTAACTCAACCTAATCATTGATTAAATTGCAACATCAATACACATAATAGGATACCATTAACGGATATCATACTTATTTGGTCTCCAAATAAAACCGAATATCCACATGCTCAATTTCCATACCAAAATGGCTTACTTAATTTGCACCAAGATAATGAACTATCGTATAATACGTACATACCTGACAATCTCGTTTACCTCTACTAAGTGTTTTCGTTCTTTAGAAAATTTGATAAACCGCCCACGTAGTACAACTCCCGTAACGTATCGCACACTTAGTGCTGTTACATAATTTTCACACACACAGTGTCATTTAACCGATTTCGCACACATAGTGCTCGGTAAGTAAAATCCGCACACATAATGCCATTCAACCGATATTGCACCCATAGTGCTCGGTGAATAAAATTCACACACATAGTGCCATTCGACCGATATTGCACACATAGTGCTCGGTGAATAAAATTTGCACACATAGTGCCATTCGACCGATATCGCACACATAGTGATCGGTGAATAAGATTTGCACACATAGTGCCCCTATTCTTTTATATAATTATCTTTTCTTACACATAGTATATATATTTACATTCTTGATTTGAGCATATAACATACCCCTATATATATATTCAAACAAATTTCCCTTCCTATAATTCAATCTCACAATCGGCCACCCCCAATCATACACCTAGTTTACTACTATTCACTAACTCAAAGCCCACATTTAAGCCTCTACTCAATTTATAAACATTCATTCAACCCTAAACATATGTATATAAATATTCCATACATAATCCAACCCATGTTCGGTTGGTACCAATATTTAATCTCATACCCTATCACATTTATAAAATTTATATACCTTTATACATAATTCAACCAACCAAGAAATTTATATAAATAATCACATGTCCATGATACTATCACATTCGGCAATCACGTTCAAAATCACCATATCACATTTGGCAATCAAGACTTTAGATAAAATTCATTTGAAAATATACATTTCAATTTAATATTTATTCATTTACAACCAATTGCTTATAAACTTACTTTGGTGATTGATGAGTTGAGATTTTCTGGCTACTTGTTTAATTTAGCTGTCCCCCGATCCAATTCCGGTTCTTTCCGTCCTTGATCTAAAATAGTTTCAAAAAGAGCTCATTCAAATAAACTTTCATTCATTTTAGCTTAAAACACAAAATTGGAAAATTTTCTAATTTATCACTCATTCGAAAATATAACAAATTTATACACTTTTGAGCTAAGGCCGAATGCTCCTCAACCTCATTCAAGTCCCCATATATCATTAAATTTAATCATAACATATAATTTATAATTTATCATTTTACCCCTCTAATTACAACTTTTTTCAATTTAGTCCCCAAAGCATAGAACACAAAAATTACATGAAATTCGGATTAATTCCTTGAGGACCGAATTTTCTTCATCCTTACACAAGTCTATATAAACCATTTATTTTTGCATTTATGCCCTCCACTATTTATTTTCATAATTTAAGCCATCACACATCCATTTTATCTAAATTTCCTACTCAAAACATGTTGATGTCTAATCTATGCTTAACATTCTTCCATCAAACATAACAAAGCTAAAGCATTCATCCATGGCCGAACCTAAAACATGCTTCAAACTCCAAAATTTCCACATGGATTTGATAGTACTCAAGATAACTAACTCAAAAATGCAAAAATTTACAAAAACTAAGCTTAATTACTCACCTCAATAAGACATGCAATGACCAAATGAAATGAAGGTTTTAGCTCCCTCCTTTCTTTGTGACTTCGTTGAAGAAGATAGAGAAGAAAGAGATGAGATAAAAAAAAATGTTTTCTTTATTTAATAATATCCATGCATATTTTAACATTCCACTAACTTATTTTAATTATAATATAAACATACATTAATAATTTCTCATCATGTTTGTCATCCACTATCTCTATTTAATGGCCAAATTGCAACTTAAATTCCAAACAAAAGAAAAACCAATCAATTTGGCCCTAAATTCCACAATAGCTATTTTCATACTTACTCAATTTAATCCTTCACGTAAATTAGCCACTCAAACATACAAATAATTCTACGATATTTTAACACATGCTCAAACACGTAACATAGATATCAAATAAAGTATTAAAATATTTTTCTAACTCGGATTCGTGGTCCCAAAACCACTGTACTGATTAGGGTCATAATCAGGCTGTTACAATAAGTACCCACTATCGAGGATAGATGATCTATTCGATTGGTTCAGAGGGGCATCTGTGTTCTCCAAGATTAATCTACGGTTAGGATACCATCAACTGAAGGTTAAGGAGGCCAATTAGCATAAGACGGCATTCAGGACTCGATATAGACATTACGAGTTCCAGGTTATGTCTTTTGGGTTGACCAATGCACCAACGACATTCATGGATTTGATGAACCGTGTGTTCCAGCCTTATCTGAACCAGTTTGTGGTGGTATTCGTCGATGATATCTTAGTGTACTCTAAGACGGAGGACAAGCACGATGAGCATCTCCAAGTGGTATTACAGACGCTTCGCGAGAAACAGTTATATTCGAACTTTAGTAAGTGTGAATTCTGGCTCCGAGAGGTAACCTTTTTAGGACATGTGGTTTCTACGGAGGGGATTCATGTTGATCCTTGTAAGATTGAGGCTGTGTTGGATTGGAAACAGCCGAAGAGTGTGTTCGAAATCCGCAGCTTTCTAGGGCTTGCGGGTTATTATCGACGCTTCGTAGAAGGGTTCTCCTTGATCGCAGCACCGTTGACCAAGCTTCTGCGCAAGGGAGTTCCCTTTGTCTGGACTGATAAGCAACAAGAGAGCTTCGAGTATCTCAAATCTGTTCTGACTCAGGCTCCTGTTCTGATACAGCCGGAGCTTGGTAGAGACTTCGTAGTATATAGTGATGCGTCGCATGTGGGTCTGGGCTGCGTTCTGATGCAGGATGGTAAGGTGGTAGCTTATGCGTTTTGTCAGCTCAAGACGCATGAGGCTAATTATCCGACGCACGATTTAGAGTTGGTAGCGGTAGTTTTCGCTCTAAAATTTTGGAGGCACTATTTGTATGGTGAGAAGTTTACTATCTACATTGATCACAAAAGCCTCAAGTATCTCCTCACTCAGAAGGAGTTAAACCTTAGGCAGCGTAGATCAATTGAACTACTTAAGGATTATGACTGCACCATCAAGTACCATCCTGGTAAGGCCAATAGAGTGGCAGATGCTTTGAGCCGTAGGGTGATGACTGATCTGAGAGTAATGTTCGCTCGACTCAGTTTATTTGACGATGGGAGTCTGTTAGCGGAACTTCAGGTTAAGCCTACATAGATTGATCAGATCAGAGGAAAATAGATGGGGGATAAGTCGCGTGAGTTGCGATTTCGTCAAGCTAGGAATGGGGATACTACTAATTTTGGGATTAACAATGATGTGGTACTTTGTTTCCGCGGTCGGATCTGTGTACCGAGTGATGAGGATTTAAGACAGTCGATTATGAGGGAGGCGCATAGTAGTCCCTATGCTATGCATCCCAGTGGGAACAAGATGTACCGAGATCTTCGAGAGTTGTACTAGTGGCCAGAGTTAAAGTGTGAGGTTACTGACTTCGTTGCTTACTGTTTGACTTGTCAGCATGTTAAGGCTGAGCATCGGTTGCCTTCGGGATTGCTGCAGCCGGTAAAGATACCGATGTGGAAATGGGAGCGAGTAACAATGGACTTAGTTAGTGGGTTGCCTTTAACACCCACTAAAAATGGTTCTGTTTGGGTCATCGTGGATTTATTGACCAAGTTCGCACATTTCATTCCGGTCAGGACAGACTTTTCTCTCCAGAAGTTGGCTAAGCTATATGTATCTGAAATACTGAGACTGCATGGGAGCACATATTCTCTGAATTTCTTATGTGCTAATTTGGAAGATCAAATCCCCAAGATTCGGTAAAACTTCAAAGAATTCATGGATTCAGGTACGCTTCCGCATCTAGTTTTGTTCTTGATTTATTCTTGATGATTAGACATGATAGATCCTGGTGTATTAAATTTTATTTCATGTAACAACTCGATTTTGACCCTAATCGAAATGGTGGCTTTCGGACCACGAATCTGAATTAGAAAAATATTTTAATATTACGTTTTATATCTATAATATATGTTTTAGCATGTGTAAAAATTTTGTAGGCTAATTTGTCCGTTTGTGTGTTCGATTTATGAAAAAGGACTAAATGGTCAAAAAATAACCTTTTATTTTAATTGAGTGGTTTAACTGATTTGTCTTTTTTTGCATGTGGCCTTATGATGTAAATTAGCCATTTAGAACCTTAGTGGATGGCATTGATATTGATGTGATTATTAATATGTTTTATTTATAATATAAGTTAACTTTTATATTATATTATATGTTAATATTATAAAACAACATAAAATAAAGAAAAGACATGCATTATCTCTTTCCTTGGCCGAATGTGAGATGAGAAAACACCATTTTTGAAGCTTAAGGTTTCGGCATTAGGGAAGCTTAAATCGGGTATGTACTTTGTTTAGTTTTTGATAATTTTTTCGTTTTTGAGATCGTTGCCATGAAATGTACAAGACCCATGCTTTAATTTTTGAGTTTGATGAGTATTTTGAGTTGAGCCATTGATGATAGTTTGTTGTTTATGTTGTTTGAGGATGAATTATGGTATATATGTGTTAGATTAACAAGTTTTGTCTTTGAATTTTTAATGAAATTGAGTATATTGGACTAAATTGCAAAATAAATTTTTTAAGGACTGAAATGTGAAATAAATGAGATGTATGGACTTGTATAAGTACTAGGTACATTCGGTCCTTATGGAGTTAATTCAAATTTTGTGTATTTCGTGTTTTGTGCAAATAGGACTAGATTGTAAAATTTTGAAATGTTAGGGGCAAAATGGTAATTTGCCCATTTATGTGTTTTAGGACTAAATTGAATAGAAATGTGTTTGAATGAGCTTTATTTGAACATGTTAGATCAAGAATAAAAGAAAACGGACTTGGATCGGGGAAAAGCGAAAATAATCGAATAGTCAGTTTTTGTCGTCCGGCGTTATCTAAGGTAAGTCTCTAAGCAAATAAACATCGTAAATTATTTTCGTAACCTAGTATATGCTGAAATTTGGAAACATTGTAACTAGATTATGAAATAGCCAAATTTGGCTAAGTATAATAATTGATTGGTTAAGTTATTTTAATGATATATGCTATTTGAATGTTCGTACGATGAGTTCAAAGTGAGTAAAAGGTTCGACATATGAATGATTTGTGTGAGACAACTTAAAGTATTACTATTCAGGCTTTGAGCCTAGCAAGCCTTGGGCTGGTAAACTTATCGGGCTTTATGCCTAGCAGGCTTATTATCAGTGAATGAATGTCAGACCTCGGGTCTAGCAGGCTTAGTGTCGGTGTGTGATTCAGGCTTATGCCTAGTAGGTTTTATACCGGTGATGTAATATCAATTTATAAGTTATGAGTTTTTCATAATTATGTGATCATTGGGCAAGTAAGTTGATAAAATGAGTTTGTATGTATTTGGCCAAACAGGTACGTGCTTATGAGATATTTAATTTAACTTTTATATTTGACCAAATAGGTAAGCACATATGTGATGTTTATCGAGCAAGAATGAAATAAATGTTCATGTATATTCGGTCTTTGTTATGTGGAAATAATGCCATTGCAATGATATTAAATACTTAAATATATTTGATGTTCTATGAACATATGTATTTACATTTATATATATACATGAAATTAGTAAGTACATGGCATTTACTTATTCGGATGTATGTGTGAACTTATTGAATTATATCTACTTGTAATATGAATAGATTGTTAAGAGATGATATTTTATATTTGAACCTTATGCCAAAATTTGTAAATTATATGTTAAAGGCAGGATAGTGACAAGTGTTGTGCTAAGTGAGGTAATGGCATTCGGTCATGATAAACTATTTGTGTTAAGTTATAAATTTAATGACATTATGTGATGGTTTTAAAATGCTTGAGTGTTCTATTGATTTATTAATATTGCTTAAGACTTACTAAGCTAAGTTAGCTTACTCTGTGTGTTTGTTATTCTGTTTTATAGATTTTGGTCAAGCTACGAGCTCAGGGGATCATCAGCAAAGTCATCCACACTATCGACTTATTTTGGTACCTTTAAACTTGGATTTTAAACTTAAGGCATGTATAGGCTAGACTATGTTTTGAATCAATGGATCTTGTTCTTGTATATATATATATATATATATATATATATATATATATATAGCCATGCGAAAATGGCTAAATTGTGGTATTTTGGTCTTTAATGTATTCGGCCATGGCGTTTGTTCACCACAAAAATGTATTTCATAGTATAATTATGCTTGTGTTAGTAGTATGGTTGATTTATGTTATTCATGTCATGCATTTGATCAAGTAATTAGCTCATCTTAGAAATATATCTTATAGTATATTATATGTGTTGGATATTCATATGACTTGACCTAAATGTTGAGGTAGTTGATGAATGTGGCTCTATTGTGCATGTCTTAATAAATCATGGATGGAAATTTCATTATTTGTTAGTTGGTCATATTTATGCGGTTTGAAACAATAAGGGTTGAAATTGGGAAGTGGACAATTGCATATTTGAATGTGTTTGGGTTATGGATTGATGAAGATTTACTATTGAAGTGATTAAATGAAACATGAATTGAGTGGAGATTATTATAATGTAATTTGCATATTCAGTCAAAAGATGAAATCATAGGTTAGGTAATTGGAAATGGCATATTCGGTTATGGTTACAATTGCGCATGTGTATTAAGTTCATTTTATGTATTTCGGTAAATGAAAGGGATATTTGATACTTAGGTTCGGTTATGTTCTTACAAATGAATTGAGGCATACTTTGTTGGGATGAATTTATTTGGTTTATTTGAATACGGTTGAACAAGGTACAATGCAACCACATATATGTATGTTTAGATTTTATGATTGTTATCTAGTTTTAGGAAGCCATTATGAACATATGCATATTCGGTTAACATAGCTTAAATGACCAAATGAATAGTATCCATTGTTATTTGTTACGATGGTTTATTTGTGAATTTGATTAAAGGGATTTAAGATATGTATGTTATTATTTAAGCATATTAATGTTTGTTTATATCGCTTTCGGATGTGACTATGTGAGCAGTAATTGTTTGTGGTGACTTGTGCTATGTTCAGTAATGCCTTGCAACCCCAATTCGGCGACGGATACGGGTTAAGGGTGTTACATTTCAGATTTATTTTACAAATCTAACAACCTTATGATAGCTTAGCATGGAGAATCTTAATTAAGTGAGTGATTAATTTTACAGTTTTTGTGCAAGCAAATCTTCCTTAATCGAGTGATTAATTTGAGGACAGGCAGTTGGTGAAATATGCAAGTATAACAAAATGCAAGGACTTAAGTTTTTTATTCATATTTTTGTGCAAAATTTGGGTAGTTTGCATGAAATGGCTGGGAGTTTCTTATACGGACATTGCCGTTGCTTTTACGTTTGAGTTGATAGGTTGAGATTTTCTTCGAATGATGTTTTATTGGGGAAAAAAAAGTGTAACATAAAGATGGTAATGTTTAATGTTGGTGCGGAGTGAAAGTTCTTCTATTTACATTCAATTGTTGGTGGCTTTAGTAGACAATCGAGCATATGAAAGCTTGACGTTCGCATGGTTCATATTTAGACCCAAAGAGCGCATAAATCCAATCAAGGCCCAATATTAAGTAGCAGAGTCTCGTCAAGTAGCCATCAATTGAAACCCAAAGATGTCCTCCAAAAGGCAGAGTAAGAAGCTGATGACCCAATGATAAATTTAGCAACATTGGGGAAAAGAATAGAGTATATAGTTTATGAGTGTTATATATATATATATATATGGGTACTCGATTTTTACAATTATTTTCAATATCTTACATGTAATTAATAAAAAATATATTTTTTAATATCTGAAAGTAATAATATCAATTTTTTTAGTGTTTAAATTTGAGTTTCAGAATTATTTAGATAAAAGTTCATAATTAACTAATAATAATAGGAATTTATTTTCATCGAATCAATACCAAAACTCGAGAAAAGAATATTAATCATTAATCTATATTTAACAAATTAAATAAATCCACAATTAACACTAAGTTTATTCTATTAACAAAATCATTAAATTTCAAATCTTAATAATATTAACAATTAACTTATATCAAATTAACTTTAAAACCTGAATTAAACATTAAAAAATTAACATTATTATATTTGGCTACCAAAATGCATAACTTTTTTTAAATATATGTATCACATTGAACCAAAAAAATCTAAGTACCATATTAGAGAAAAGTGTCAAAACATGATATATGGTATATTAAGTGGAAAATCATTCCATTCACAACTTGTGGAATATTTTAGGTTCCACAACCTGGTTGAATGTATAATAAGTATCTTATGGAATATAGTAAACAATAAAAAATTTTAATTATATAATTAGATGGGACACTTGCCATATTTTCAACCATGTTAGTGGAGTCTTAAATCTCCATAAGTTATGTATCAAATAATTACCCACATATATAAACTTATATATGTGGGTAATTATTTGATATAATGATAGTTAAAATTTTTAATTTTACAAGCAGAGTTGTCCTATTTATTTAGTTTTTATTATTTTAAATATCAATTAATAAAGTATTAGTTGAGTGGTAAATTAAAGGTTTTACTAATGCAATTGAGGTGAGCTTAATTCCTATCATTTTCATAATTTTATTGATTTTTAAAAATAAAAAAAATAAGGTATCATCGAATAATATAATTTATTTTTATTACAAAATAATATTTCCGTAATTTACTTTTAACTGGGCACCAAATCATTCAAGAGCTTAAATAATTGTAAGTATAGATATATAATTGATGGAGATAATAAAATGTATAGTAAAATTAAAATGTACAAAAATATCAATTTGAAGCTTTAGCTAAATGATAAAGTAAAGGTTTTACTAATGTAAATGATTGAATGTAGGTTTAAATCTCTTTAGTTTCATATTTTTATTGATTTTTTAAAATAAAAAAATTAAAGTACCCTCAAATAATATAATTTATCTTTTATTAAAAATATGTATTTCTGTATTTTTCATAACCGAGTTGGTGCCTAGTTGACTCATTACGCCAACTCAATCAGGAGATTAAATCATAGTAAGTATAAATATACAATTGAAGGAGGTGATAAAGTGTGTAGTAAAATTAAAATGTATAAAAATGTCAAATTGAAGTTTTAATTGAGTGGTAAATTAAATTTTTTTACTAATATAATTTATTGATGTGGATTCAAACTCACCATTTTCATATTTTATTGGTTTTTAAAATAAAAAGACTAAAATACCCTTGAATAATATGACTTATTTTATTGTGAAAGGGCATTTCTATAATTTTCATAATCAAGTTGGTGCTCGATTGACTGATGACACCAACTCAATTATAAACTTAAATAATAGTATAGATAAAATAATTTTAATTATTATAATTATTTTATTAATTATGTTTTCATTATTAGATCTTGTTTTATGAACTACCAAAAAAAATTAAATTTATTGAAAATTAATTTTTTCAATGATTTAATTTTTTATTCATGTTTGATAATATAAAATTAAAGCAATCTGATAGAATTTTTTTTTTAAAAAAAAGTGTCAAAAATAATAAGTAGATAAGAACCATTTATCTCTTAATGGAGAATATTTTCAATTATTTCAATTTTACTTTCTTTATTTAATGTTATATTATCCTATAAAAACTTTGCATTTAAAATTTTAATTTTTGTTTAGAATAAAATGAAATGTTTAAAAAATAAGGATAAAATGTAGAATATTTTTTTTTACAATTTAAAATTTATATTTATCAAACAATATAATTATATTTAGTAATTGATTTTAAGTAATATATCAAACCGATGTCCACTAAACTAATTAGTAAACTGGCTTAGGCAAGTGCACTTATCAATTAATACTAATAGTATAGCTATGGTGAGGACATATATCGTTCCCTCGAGGATTACAATTACTAGTAATTATCACAATTTTATTATTTAACCTAATAATTCAAATGATTGATTAAAATTAAATCAAACGAGATAAATTAACTAATTAATGCACCAAAGAATGAAATACAAAAACAATCAGGTATTAACCAAGTAACAAAGCAATACCTAGGTAAGAATCCACCTAGATTTCATCTATAATTCTTAATCAAATTTATGCATTTTATTTTCTAAGCTCTTTGATCCGTAGAAATCCTTAATTTATGCTAATACCTCTTTCCAGCATAAGAACAACTAACTCTAGGTTGATTAATTAAAATTTATTTTAAATTAAAATCTCTATTATTGCATTAATTCATTTTATGGATCCCTATTAGATTTGACTCTAATTCGGTCAATTTATGTTATCCTATTTCTAGGATTACGTTAAACTCTATTCAATTATACAAGATTTAATCACAAAAAAGGACTATTCAACCTCAAACTTATGTATATCAAATATGAATTAATACTCTAGAATTGCTAACCCAAGAATAATAAAATATTTATAATTGAAAATAAGGAGACTCAAGTTTTATTACAAAAAAAGAAAAAGAAAAAAAGAAATCAAACTTAGAATTCATCCTAGGGTTCATCTCCCGTAAGTATTAAGAGATGTGTCATAATGGCAAGAGTAAACACCAAAAATACAATATAACCACTAGAATAAAAGAAATCCATGATAACTCCCTTGGAAGTCAACTTGAACTCTTGAATCTTGGTGGAAAATTGCTTGAAAATTGGCTTCAATGTGTTCTCAAGTTAATTTCATGCTTTCTTTTGGTTAATTTCATGCTTTCTTTTGGTGGCTGCTTCTTTTCCATTTTATTTCCCTATTTATATCCTCTTAAAGTGCTAAAAACCCAAGACTTATGTATATCAATATGAATTAACACTCTAGAATTGCTAACCCAAGAATAATAAAGCATTTATAATTGAAAATAAGGAGACTCAAGTTTTATTACAAAAAAAAAAAAATAGAAATCAAACACTAGAATTCATCCTAGGGTTCATCTCCCCTAAGTATTAAGAGATGGGTCATAATGGCAAGAGTAAACACCAAAAATACAACATAACCACTAGAATAAAAGAAATCCATGATAACTTCCTTGGAAATCAACTTGAACTCTTGAATCTTGGCGGAAAATTGCTTGAAATTTGGCTTCAATGGTGTTCTCAAGGTAATTTCATGCTTTCTTTTGGTGGCTGCTTCTTTTCCATTTTATTTCCTTATTTGTTTCCTCTTAAAGTGCTAAAAACCCTTAAAATTGTAACTTTCAGCCGTTAGCACACACAATTCCCGAGATTAACACACATTGACACGACTATGTGGATTGCCTGTGTGAGAATCTGCTTCATGTGTACAACTTCTGAAATGCTCCAATGTTATAATTTAAACCATTTTTCACTCTGATTGCTCCCAAGTACCCTATTAAGCATCAAAACATGAATATAAAAGATTAGGAGTATATATTTCACAGTAAATGCCACATAATCATCCAAAATTGCACTAAGAATAAGGATAAAATATGTTACTTTTGACACTTATCACAAACAAATTTTATAACTTAAGTTCAGTACTTAATTTTTCAACATTTACTTTTTTAGCATCTAATTTTTCAATTTATCAAATAACACCTTAATGTTACAATTGTTGTGGTGCCCCAAACTTGGTCGAGACAGTCCGACCAGAATTTCAAATGTCACATTAGCCACCAAAATGACTCTCCGTTTAAACCACCACAAAACACACCAACCGGCCAATTACACCACACAATTAATCATGGAATATTTAATAAAAACATAATACCATGCTTTCGTTGCGCTACTCTTATCAACAATCTACAATAAGACTAATTCATAATTTAATATTTAACAGACAATAACCTCGAAAACTTTAGTTAAACATACATACATGAAGTAGGGTATTTTTAAAAAGGCTATATTTGTAAGGACTTGAAAACCCATTTAGTTTAAAAACATATAGTTAGATTTAAAACATAATGTATAGTAATATGTTGGGAAAAACTCCAATTCACAAAGTTTAACATTAGTACGTGTAAGTCTTATTTTGGAAATTTTATTAAAGCATCTCGCACAACCTCATAACATTATTAATTAATTAGTTAGCAGACATTTAACAATTTACATGACTTAACCAAATTCTGTGTTAGATCTCATGCATACCAAGCACATGTTTGTATCCAAATCACACATAAAACATCTAAGGCTTACCTTGATGCCTAGCAACTCTTCAGCCTGCGCTTACGAGTTAGTTGAACAGTTAGTCGAATAGTTATTGAAACCAATTGTCAAATAATCATAATCCATCATTCAATCATCTATCTAAAGCAAAGATTAAAGTTTTAAACCAAACAATTAAATAGTCTATAGTGTCCAATTACAACGCGAAAATTATAAGTCTAATACTAAATCCCATAACTCGGTTCCACATTGCCTTCCTTACTGGGTTTGGGAACACAACGACATACCCAGGTATAACCTCGATTTGGATCACTTGGATGACTCACTCCTACACTTTTTCACAAGATAAATCATTGCAATATTAAAAGAGTGGGTGAGATTATGAAAGCTCAGTGAGTGATCAAACATACTACAAATAAACATATCAGTTAGGTTAAAAGGTGACAAGCAATAACGATTCACATATTATTGTAATCTACACAAAATAGTAACTCACACGACAGAACAGTTCTCATATAATAAGCAGTGCATATATAATAAGTAATTTGTATAAAATGGGCAGATAACATAAATTATCAATTCGCACCAAACACCTGTTCATATGAAATAACAAAACACATAACTCATAAAGTCGTACACTATATCCATGTAAGTGTAGCACGTATGCTCACACTCTCCAAACACACCACACTATCTCTGGTGAATGGAGTTATGCTCGACATTCCTTTATCTCTCCAATGCATCTCCAGGCCACAATGCCTATCGCAATAAAAAGGGTGAATACTCACAATCCTATGGCATGCCAACTATATCCAATGGTTTCATAAGGTCACAATGCCAAAATATCTCTTTAACACATTCACAATATTCAGTATAATAGGGCTCGCAATTAAGCAGAGCTCACACATTATAACACAATTTGCAATTCACAATTCGTAATAGAGCATGGTTTGCAAATAATATCACTTCCATGCAACATATATTTCACTCATAATCACATTTCACATATCATTCATGACATAGCTTACATAAATCATTGTTCGCATATTTTATTTAGCATAGGGCACGCAATAGTTTAGCTCACATGCAATACAACTCAAAATCTCACAATACACAGTTTGACAAATTAATACATCTTACCATATTAATACAAATCACCAAATTAACAAAGTTCACTATAATAATATAATTCACCAAGTTAACATGGTTCACAACACAATACAAATATAATTTGTCGAAACCATTTTTAAAAATCTGGTTTAGAAAACCGGGATCGACTTTTGAAAAACGAAAATAGGATTCGCCACCAATATCTTTTTACTTAGGTGTGATTGGATCACCTTGTAAAACGTTTCATTTCAAAACATTTGATTTTAGTCTACAAAAAAAAAAAACAAGAAAACGGGTTCGGGAGTCGGTTACGTACGAGGAAGGGTTAGCACCCTCGTAACGCCCAAAAATTGGTACCTAATTGATTGAATCATGTCCAAATGTTTGATATTTAAAAAAGTTTTAAAATGAGATCCCTTATTAGAAGAAAAAAAACAAGACTTACCTATTTCAAAGAAATAAAAATACCATACCTAATAAGTTAGAATACAACATCTCATAACTTTGAAGCTAGGTGCATCTCTATTTTAGAAAATCCCTACTTTGAGACACAAAACATCACACCCAATAAGTTAGGATACAATGTTTTGAATTCTCAAGAGTAAGTTTTTTATTTTGAAATCGGTAAACCTGAATTTTGGAAAGGGAGGGATATCTAATACTTTGAATTTTGCGAGAAAAATCACAACCCAATAAGTTAGGGCACGATTCTTCTCGAAGACTCCATATATCACATATCACCGTTAAAAATATTTAAAAAAAAAAGATTTTTAATTTAAAAGGTATTTTTATATGAAAAGTTGGTATGAATAAGACATTATAACATACATACCAATTGCAATTCTACGAATTATGTTAACAATAAATAAAAGAACAATATAACATAAATAAATAAAGCATCATATTAAGCTATAATAAACAATTAAAATAAATACACATGCAATGTAAAATAAATAGCAGTTAATGAAACTTTCATAATTAAACAAAAAAAAAGGAACGATATATTTAAACATTTAAACAAATGAATTTTAAAAAGATTTAATATATGTATAAAAAAATATATATATACATAAGTTAATAATTTAGTACTTATAAAATAATTAGTAAACAATAAATAATAATTATATATATATGCACAATATATTAATTATAAAAACATATAATAAAATATCATATAATTTGAATTAATTTTTTTATACAAAATACATTAAATAATATATGATAAAAATATAATATTATATTATAAAAAGTATGTAATAATTAATATGTATAAATATCTAAATGAAAAATAAAAATAATAAATATGTATGTATTTTATAATATTAACAAATTAATATATATATAATTATGAAAATAAATATATACATATAATAAATAATTTGATATTAATTTAAAATATATATAAATAAAAAAAGGGTCAATTGTAACAAAATAGTTCTTTTAGGGCTAATTTAAAAATAAAAAAAATGCTAATTTGGACGAAATTAAATGTAATAAAATAGCGGAGGGACTGAAATAGAAATTTTCTCATTTTTTAAAAAACGTGGACCCTGGTCGAGTCTTTGGGTCGACGCGCGGACCCTACCTTATCAAAACGGCGTCGTTTGCTTTCGTTTATAAATATTAGTTTTAGAAAAAAAAAAATCATTTGGTTTAGGTTTTTTTAAAAGAACTTTGAAAACCCTATGAGAGGGTTTCGTCCTTCGTCTGTTCCGATCGCTGATCCCTGGGGTCACGCGTCGTACTCGCCTTCGAGGCTGATGGCCAGAGGCCCAAAAACCTCCGTTCTTCTTTGCTTTTCACTAGGTAACTCTTTTTCTTTTATTTTTTTTCTTTTAAAAAAAATAGTTATATCTGCGCAAATATATATGTATATATAAAATAAAAAAATAAACAGAATAAGAAATCACCTTTGAGAAAATTAAAGTATTTTATTTTTCTAATCTCTCTGACAATATTTTGTGCCCACTGTTTTGGTGTAAATTTGTGCTTTCTGTGTGTTCGTGTGTTTCTCTATAAATTGTGACAGTATTTGTGTCTGTGTATGCGTGCCTATTACAGATTTTTCAAAAGGGTTTTGTAACCCAAAAACAAAATAAAGAAGGAAAAGATATCTTTCCATATCTTCTTCTTTCCTTTTCCTGTTGCGGTTTATTTCCCTTTTTGCAGATCTGAGATCTCACGACGATGGTGATTCAGGCATGAATCAAGGCATGATCGAGGGCCGGACGAGACTATGGCGCAACGATTGGTGTCCGGTTGAAGCGGAGCGACTATTGGGCTCCTGTTGGATGACGGTTGGGATAGCCCCTGCTTGCGGCGTGAGGGTAGCTTAGGGTTTCAAGAAACCCTATGTTTCTGCTGGTCTTGTTTGGTTCTTAGGCCACTTTGGGCCGCGTAATTTGGGTTGGTCTGTTTGCTTATTGGGCTTTTGTAAAAGGACTATTTAATGGACATTTGGGTAATTTTATTTTTATTTTATTTTTACTTTAGACTGTATATGGGCCCGGGCAAAATGGGTTACTACATAATTGGCTCGCATTATAGTTGAGCTTGCACTTAGCATTTCATGATAATATAATTTTGCACTAATCAAAGCTCGCAATATCGTAAAACTCATAATTCACTTACGGGTTCGTGGATGCATGAATGTGCATTATCATTAAAATTCGCATATTATAGAAGTCCATATTATATTATTTTTTATATTCATTTGCAAGCATTTCAAAACCATATACGAATATATATTATATATATTTATTTAGTGGTCTTTGTCTTGTCAAATTTTAGCATTAAAAGTCTCATATTTATATATATTATATAATAAAACCCACACATATAGTATACATATATATAACCCCACATGCTTATATATATCTGTATATTACCAAAACCCATTAATATATATACTATATATAAAATAAAGCCCATGTATATATATATCATAAGTGCATGCATTTTTTTCACCATTAAAATCGCATAGTGTATATACTCAACAATTCAACCAAAATTGTAAGGATTTGCACAAGGAATAAGTCAAGGTTCGTATATGTTACCTTAGCCTGTGTACTGGAGTTTAAATGTAGTACATTAAACCACTCACCTTAGCAACCATTGCTTCAACTACCATGCTTAAGTAAGCTTTTATTTGCCTATGTCCATGGTTGTAGAGGTTCCCAAATGAATTGACACTTTTCATACACATCAAACACATTACAAAGGTATTACTAACATCAACAAACACGATTAAATCATTCCAAAATCCTATATCAAAGCCAATTAACCTCTATATCGAAATTTTAACTAGTTTTGTCGAAATAGGTGTTTAATGTAACAGTCCGTTTTAGACCTTAGTCAGAACAGTGGTTTCGGGACCACAAATCTGAGTCAGTGAAATATTTTAATATTATTTTCTGTGCCATTGATATGTAATTAAGCATGTGTTAAAGTTCCGTAAGTTAATTTGTCTGTTTGTATGCTTAATTTGAGAAAAGGGCTAAATTGCATTAAATGCAAAATTTGTAGGCTATTTGTTAAAGCACCTATTTGAGATGGCTTTTAAATAAGGAGGCCTTATTTAGATAGTGGTTGATTAAAAGACATTAGTGACCTTATGTTTATATGTTACTAAATGTTTATTAAAAGGTTAATATGGCATAATGTATATCAATATGTTAATAATAAAACAAGTGAAAAAGCTAGTGGATGTGTTCATCCATTCTAGCCTAAAATACCAAAGAAAAAGAAGAAAGAAACTAAGCTAGGGCATTCGGTCATTGTGAGTTTGATTAAGATCAAGAACCGAAGAAAACAGACTTAGATCGGGGGAAGTCAAAAATAATTGAATAGCCACACATTTCCGTTAAACCGAACTTGAGGTAAGTCAATATACAAATAAACGTATTTGCATTGAATTATTTGAGCATATATGATATTTGAATTACTATGATTATCCATTGAGATGGAATGTACGTGAATGTCTGAGTTGGTTAATAATTTAACAAGCTGTTAAGATCCGAGAAGTCCCGTTTGAACCCAGGAATAGATAGGATAGTATATGTCATGACATAGGTGTCTGTTACGTGATATCATGTAAGACCACGTCTGGGACGATGTCATTGATTTGAGATTTCGTGTAAGACCACGTCCGGGATGTTGGCATCGAGATGAGATTTACGTGTAATACCATGTCTGGGACATTGGCATCGTATTGATTCGTGTAAACCCCTATTTGGGAAAGTGGCATCAATATCTGGTTACATGTAAGACTATGTCTAGGATGTTGGCATTGTACGACTATTTCGAGTACTCTGAGTATCCTATTAGATTCTGAACAGTTCAAAGGGAAAATCCGAGATACGAACGACTATGTAATTCATATATCTATTTCAGGTACGTTTGATATGTGCACTAAGTGTGTATAAAAGGTAAGTGCTTATATGTACTTAATAAGATAAATATGTGCAATGAAATGATGGAATGAGATGTGAAGATATGCTTAAATGAGCTATATGTTTATGTGATATTTGAATTGAGAAATGTGGTAAGATATGGCTAAGTAAATGAGCCAAATACTATATGTGATGTATATGCTATGAGAACCATTATTGTCATTGTATTAATATGACTATGTGCATTGTAACATCCCAAAATAGGGCCTAAACGAAATAGTGGTTTCGAGACCACAAATCCGAAGTCAAAAAAATATTTTAATATTTTATTTGATATCTATGTTATGTGTTTGTGCATGTGTTAAAATATTGTAGGTTAATTTGTTTGTTTGGGTGTTTAACTTAAGTGAAAGGACTAAACCGAGTAAGTGGGAAAAATAGCCATTATGAAATTAAGTGGTTGAATTGATGTGTTTATCTATAAGGGAGGACTTAAGTTATAAATTGTTCATTTGATAGCATAGTGGACGGCATCATGGCTTTAATTTTACATTATTTTGTTTTTATAAGCATAAAACATATGCTAAAGTTATATATATTATAATATAAGATAATAAAGATATGACATAAAAAAAAAAGCCATTATCTTCCTCCTTGGCCGAAAGTAAGAAAAAAGGAAGAAACTTGAGCTCTCTCTCACATTCGCTCACTAGTTAGTGGGTGGAAATAATGTTATAATAAGTAAAGTTATAATATAAGTAATAATATGTATATATTATATCATAGATTAAAAAAAAAAAAAGAACAACCATGCATGTTCTTTGTTTCTATCGAAACTAAAGAACATAAGAAAGAAAAGAAAGCTTTAAGAGTTTGGCAACTTATTAAGCTCAATCAAGGTATGTAATCAGCTCGGTTTTCGATAATTTTTACGTTTTTAAGATCGTTGCTTTGAGTGCTACAAAACCCATATTTGAATTTTGAATTTTGATGAATATTTTGAGTTATGCCATTGATGAGAACTTGTGATTTTTATTGTTTGATGGTAGAAAATAAAAGATATGTGTTAGATTAACAAGTTTTGTCTTTGAATTTTTGATGAATTTAAGCAGTTTGGATTAAATTAGTAAAAGTTGTTATTGTTCATAAGTATGTGTTATAGTAAGAATTTGAAGTTGCTATAGAAGGGAAAAATGTTCAACATGTTATAAAACATAAGAATAAGGGCTGAAATTAATTTTCGAGCCTAGAGGCAAAATCATAATTATGTAAAAGTTTAGGGGCAAAATTGTAATTTTACCAAAGTTAGAGTTAAGGACTGTTTTAGTAAATGTGAATATTAAATAACCTAAATTTGCTATTATAGATCAAGAAGAACGAAATCCAGAGTTAGATCGGGGAAAGAAAAAGATAGTGGACTAAATCGATATAGTTTATCGTAATTTGTTTCGAGGTAAGTTTGCGGTAAATAAATGCAATATTCTGTTATTTTACATCTAACACTTTTAAATTCCAGCATTTACATATTTATTCTGTAAATTTATTATTTAAAGACTCTAGTATAAATTGACGGAAAAACTATCTCAGAAAGTTTCGGTTGAACCTTAGGAATGTATAGGATACAAATGTCATGACATTAGGGTTTAAGGAAATCATGTAAGACCATGTCAAGACATGGCATTGATAAGTTACTATAAGGCAAAGGTCCCATGTAAGACCATGCCAAGGCATGGCATTGGTGAGTTCACAAGGCAAGGATACCACGTAAGACCATGTCAAGACATGGCAATGGTTAAGTTTCATAAGGAAAGGTACCCGCATATCCTTAGTATTCCAAGTGGTTCAATGGGAAAATTCAAAGAGTATACAAAAGTAAAGGTAAGACAAGTTCAAGCTAAAAAGGTAAGGTAAGACAAATTCATGTCAAAAGGTACAGGTAAGAATACAAGTTTAAGTATATTGAGTTAAAAGCTTAAGTGATCTTGATAAGAAAAGAATAAGATAATTCATTAAGAATGTTGTTATCTATTTACATGTAAACTTACTAAGCTTTATGCTTACTCTCATTCTTTAATCTTTTTTTATAGTATTACAAGCCAATTCGGGGATCGCAAGGACGTCGGAGATCATTACACACTATCAAAAGATTATATTGGTATTTTGTGACTCGAACGTTTTAAGTTATGGCATGTATAGGGACTTAGCTATTTTGTGTGTATGACCTTATGATATGGCTTAATATTGGCTTGTAAATGCTTGGTAATGATTAGCCATTAAAAGGGTTAATTAAGAACATGTTTTGGATGTTATGAAATGCCTAGTTGATAGTTATTTTAAAGAAATTATGTAATTATATGCAGGGGAATAGTTGGACAGCAGCAGTGACGTGATTTTGAAAAATCACCAAAAATAGTAGAAATGGAATTAGGTTGTGCATGAGATATATAATTAAAGCTTATTGAGTCTATTTTTATATAAAAAAACGGTGTAGGAAAAAGAGTTGTATATTATGAGATAATTGATTTTTAGTGAAGAGAGGTCAAACTATCGAACTGTGTAATAGGTGAGACTTTAACTAATAAACTATACTAATTGGCCACACCAAAAATTCTGGAAAAATTACAGTAAGAAGATATATGAGTCTAGTTTCAAGGAAAATTTACGGATTTAGATTTCGAGTTTCGTAACTCAAGTTATAATTGATTTAGTGAACATGACACAGATGGACAGTTTTAATTTTTATGCTCCGAACTAGTAAGTTAAGTCTAGTAATGCCTCGTGCTCGACTCCGGCAACGGTCTCGGGTAAGGGGTGTTACATGCATTTTATGTTAAGTTTTTTTTTATATGGCTTACTAAGCTTTTGAAAGCTTACTCTATGTGTGTTTGCTCTGTTTTATAGATCGTCAAAGCTACTGAAGGCTCGGGGACTGTCGAGGATCGTCATCACACTACTCAAACTTATTTTGGTACCTTTGAAATATGTATATAGCTAGATATGGCATGTATAGGCTAGTTATTTTGGATTATGTTTGAAGTGTGTATAAATAGCCATGAGATGTGGCTACATAAATGTTGGTAATTTGCATGAATGAATATGGTATATGATGTTGGCTTTGGTATGTTCACATGACTATGAAATGGACAAGTTTATGGAAAGCATATGGATGAAATTTGAGTAGGTATGTTTGATCAAAGTATTGGTTATATGAAAGGTAAATGTGGATGAATCATGCTTGATTATGTATGTGTTTTAGTTGTGCAAATTGACATGATTGGAAATGAAATTGAATATGGAGAATTGTTGAATATTTGACATATTTTTGGTTGTCAATTGTACATAATTGAGTTGGTATAATGCTTGTGGGTTTGACCCTAATGTGGGTGGTATTTTAGCCTTGCAAATGGCCTGTTTTGCCTACATGGTTGTGGCACACGGGCGTGCCTGATGGCCGTGTGGTTAAGTCAGTAGCTAGCCTATTGTTACACGGTCATGGCACACGGGCGTGCCTGGTGGTCGTGTGGATAAGTCAGTATAAATGCTCTGTTTTGGCACGGTCAGGACACATGGGTGTGTCTAGTAGCCGTGGGAGGCACACGGCCTGGTCACATGGGCGTGTGACCTCGGCATATTTGAAAAAGTTTAAAATTTCTAAGAACTTCCGTATGTGTTCGGTTTAGTCCCGACCCTATTCTAAAGTATGGTTAAGGTCTCGTTGACCTATAAAAGGGACATTTTGATTATGATTGATGAATTGTATTATGAAATGTCGGTAACGCCTTTAACCCTAATCCGGCGACGGATACGGGTTAGGGGTGCTACATTTAACCACTCAAATCTTACTTTTAAGCTTAAATTTCAACTTTATACATCCTAAATATCATCTAATTACAAATCTAAACCATCAATTTTACCCAATTTCATGGATTTAATTTTTCCAGAAAAATCAAGCTTGTGTGATCTTTTAAAAAGGGGAAAACATTTAATTTGCTTAAATTCATCAAAGATTTGTTAAATTAAGATCAAATACCTTTTAATTAGATCAAAATGAGTTAGAAATCACTTTAAGACCAAAGCTTAGCCAAGAAATATGATATCTACCATTTTTAAGCCAAAAATAAACTTAAAATCAAGTGATATATTGAGATCTTGATTAAATCATTTAAATCTCGAATTAAAATAACAGCTCACTTAGTTTAATAATAAAAAGTTAGAATCTCACTTTGATTTTTCAAGATCGACGAGCTATTGAGCTAATTCAAGCTAAAAAATATGAAGATCTCTTGAGGATTTTAAGAATGAAAACATGAGTTTTCTTTAAAATTGAAAAGAGATTTTGTGTTTAGAGAGCTTAGGAATAAAAAAGGATGAACTAATTTCGAGAGAAAAGCTTTGATTTGGTGTTTGACAAATTTTTGAAGAAGATGAAGGATGGGAGGGAAGGAGACATGGGGGTTGTTAAATAGCCAACCCATTTTTAAAAACTGGACCATTACCCATTTAACCACATCCAGTTTCTTCTCTTTTTTAAATAGGTCCTTACTTTTCAATTAAAACTAATTTCAGAATTATTTTCAAATCAAACCTCGTTTTTAAAAAAAAAATCATTCTTCATCAAATAAATTCTCGGATACCTAATTTTAGTTTCCTAACCTAAAATTATTAATTCTAATTATTCTAATATTTTATTTAATTAATTCTCAATTATTTAATTTTATAATCTAATTACGATTTCTGGTTCACTAACCCCCGATTTACTTACCCAATCCTCCTAACCCGGTTTTCGGAATGTGACAGTTGTTATCACTTAGTTAGACTTTATTAATATAATTAGACTTAATTATAATTATGGTTATTTTAGATTAAAGATTACTTAATTAGTGTTATAATTATATACCGATTAAAACTAATATTTAGTATATGCATTAATAAGCTATTTTAATTCAAATAACGTCTAAAGAATTATTGAAAACAAAAATCATATTTTAATATTATTTAATAGATTTTGTTTCCATCACAAAAAAGTGTGATTTCTTTATTATTACTAGTTTTTTTAATTATTAATTTGATATTAGATAGTTTTACTATTATTATATTTTAATAATTGTAAATAAAATTTACCATTATATTTTGAAATATTATATCAAAAGCTAGGTAGCATTAAATAATGTTTTTATAGATAGAATTTTAACTCTTATTTTATTTAATTACTTGATATTTTATTATTAAATATTTTCATTTTTTTTTTCTATTTTCAATACTTTTAAAATATTTTATTGTCTGAGTAAACTTTTACTATAAATTAGACGTATCCTTTTCATAAACTCATATCTCAAAATCTAAAGCTCGTTTATTATTTATTTAAGTTGTAATCAGCCAATAAAATAATACATAGCGATGGTCAATCTGACTGTATTGAATGATTCAAGCTTCCATAAAACGTTTGCATCATTCTAGAATGGGATTCAAGGAAGAATCCTTAATGTCAATCCTGAAACATTTTATAACTTTTAGAATTAGAACTAAAATAATAATTTTTGTGAACATTTCGGGTTAAATATGTTGAAATTTTTAGAGTCAAGATCAAATTGATAGAATGTGTAAATATTAAAGGCTAAATTTATTATTAGACAAATAAAAAAAGCTGAGGTTAGACTATTATTACTAAGATAATAACAAGAGTAAATAAAATTTTTGATTTTAAAAAATTAAGAATTGTGTAACCTTAAATTTCTGAAACATAGTTTAGTTTCCAGAAAAGTAATAATTAAAACTATAGAAGAGTAGCGCCTGTAATAACTTGAACTAAATACCTGGGAAAATTCATTTTATTTGTTACTCATTGGTAAGTAGTTTATTCTTATGGTTTATGTGGATATAAAATTGAACATTTCTTAAAGACTTAAATTTCGTGGGCATATCACTTTCAAGCAGTGGTGGTCACAATAAACTAAGGCCCCATTCTTTTCCATCTGCCGTTATCGCTCTCGCACAAAACAAGCAAAACACAGTTCCGCAGAGAAATTTCAATGAAAATCTTCTTTGATCAGTTTTCGAATGAATACCAGTTCCACTCAAGGTCCTGGATAGAAAATTAATTAAATTGGCCCCTCACGTGTGGCTTGGCGACGACTGCTTTGACACGTTGTTTCTTTTTTCCAAGTCTGTTTCAGTCTTTCCTGGAAATTTAGAGACAAGTCTTGACAGTATATTTCATACCAAAGGGAATAACAAGTTGGTAGGCTTTGCATGTTGGGACTCCCTTTTCTTTCCTGTTTTGATTGAGCCGCCAGTTTCGCCCTAATTTTGCATCTTTAACCTTTTAACTTCTTTTGAAATTTAGAAATTAGTTTTGTGATTCATCCTCATATTTTATGAAAATGTTCAACTTTTAATAATTTATTAAAAATTAAGAAATTTATTTTTTTAATCTTAACAAAAGAGTAAAATACAGTTGTTGAAAGGTCAAAATCCTGGATATATATCATCTTCCTAAGATTTACAATATGGAAATTTTGAATTAAATACAAATCGTAAACACCGATTGGCTTGTTATGTTCACCCACTCAAGAGGCCTCCAAAGAGAAACCAAAATTGTAAAGTTAATAATCCTTTGAGATCGTAATTAATCTCAGGAGTGACCCATTCTTTTTTCCTCAATACAATGCAAATATGAAAACAAACAATCAAAACCTTTGGCTATGCACAATGGCATCACAATAACTTGCACTCTATAAAAGAAAGAAAAAACCTAGAGGCAAGAATTTACCAATTGTTAGATACTAGGATACTTTTCATTGAACTTTAAAGGATAACTGCAAAGGATTATTTAAAATCTATCAAGGTAATATAAGTATAATGATGAGGAGTAGTGAAATAGTGTCCAACAACTCAACTCCATCATTCAAAAGAAAAAGACCATAAAATACAAATTAAGAAAAGCTAAATTAAATAAAGTAAAAGGTAAGCTTTTTAAACTTTACAAAACATTTCACTAGCTATTTCCTATTAATCATAAATAATAAAAAAACTAAAAACTAAAACACCACTTAGTTACCCGACACAACTCCACAATTTACTCAAAACCTTTATCAATCAACACCTTTGCCCAATGCTCTGAAATAAAATATACCAAAGATTTAAAAAAAAAAGTTATATAATTAACTTTGTATTTTTCTTTCTATACAGCACAGGGGAAAGGATTGTATGAAACAATAATGCTACGTCATTTGTATCTCTTTTAATATCCCTGTTTCATACAATCCTTTCTCTACAGCACAAAGGACCTTTTCCATTAATCCTATAAACTAATAATTACAATTTATATTTTTGAATGGTGATTATTTGATAAATAAAAAAATAAAAAAATAGAGGAAATAAACTTGACAAATTCCAATTATATATTATTATACAAATATTTTTTTTATTCTTTTAAAGAAATTTAAAAATTATCATGATCCAAGCGCTTATATCTATACTTTGTCTTTAATCAGCATTTTCTATTTTTAATAGGGTTGACGGAGGATGGGGTCTTGAAGTTTTAATGTTACTTTTACTCTCATATTAGTTATTTTGATTTAAATATTATTATGTGCCAAGTTCTCCAAAAATTAGTTTACTTTATGTTGATATATTTTCAATTATTAGCCCAAAAATTTAGTTATCATAATTTGCTTATAATAATGAAATCTTCTCTTTTATATTGTTGTCTGTATTTTGAAGATTATATTCTTAGAAACAGATTAGTAAAATATTGGTTTTGTGAAGGGTTGTTGAATGAATTTGATAGAATTAGTGAAGCTGAAATGCAAGGAGACCACATTATCAATTCTCTTCTTAGTGCATGTATTGGAAAGAGCTAGTGAAAGGGATGGAGAAGTTTGTGTGAAGATATATGACATGATCCGTAACATTGCTTTATGGATAGTAAGTGAGCTTGAAGCAGAAGAGAATGAAAATTTTTGTCAAAGTCGGGGTTCAATTATTCGAAGAGCCAAATGTTAGGGCATGAGAAGGTGCAGAAAGAATGTCAGCTATGAAAAATCAGATTGAAGTTCTCAAAGAAACTCGTAAATGCCCAAATCTTAGAACTTAAAGGGCTTTATTTAGGTGGTCTACCAGAATTGAAGAGCATATATTTGGATGCCCTACCCTCCCCATGTTTGGAAATTATTTGGGTAATTAATTTAAGGCACAAATGGGAACCACTAATTCTGATTTAGGCCTCCATTAAGTAAATTTTTTTACGTAGAAAACATATTATTTGGGTAATTAAATTTTCACCTTTAGTAAAACTATATATATTTCATATTATTTGTGTAACATCTTAGAATCTGGGGTTAGAAGTTTTGAGGTTTGTGGTTAGGGTTAGTGAGTGGGTTGAACATTTGAGTTCAGTTTCGCATTTTAATGTTAGAATGAGTTTGCTGGTTCAGTGGTTGTGAGCATATTAACTTATCTCTGGGTCTTGTGTTCAAATCCTTGTGAGTGTTTTTGATATTTATGGTTTTTTATGTTATTTTATTTTAAAAGGGGAAGTTATTTTTAAAATAAAAAAAAAAACAAAGTTTCACGTTCTTCTTCACTTTTTTTCTTCCCCATTGTCCCTTTTTTTTTCTATTCTTTCCAAATTTCAATTTCGTTTGTTTCTTGCTTCTTCTGTTTTACGCACTTTTTATCTATCATTCCGTCAAAGGTGATTGCTTTTGTGTGCTTCAGGTAATCGGATGTGAGTCAGAATAGTATTGTGGAGGCAAAGCGGTTAATCCTTGTTGTTTGCAATTCCGATTTAAGGTGTGTCTTTGAAACTGTTGATTTTAAGTGTTGAGTTATTGATGGATTGCATGATATTCTGCACATTTCGGTATATTTTTGGGTTACCAAAGGATGGGGATCGTTTCGATGTCAAAAACATGAATTTTAGTCTATTTCAGTGTGGTTTCGTGACTACACAGGTGGCCACAAGGGCGTGTGCCACACACGGGTGGTCCACACGGTCATGTGCAATTGGGAAATTAGGGTTTTCGATGGTTTTTGGTTCCACACGGCCTGGCACATGGGCGTGTGTCCCCATACGGGCATGTGAGATCTCCACACGGCCGTGTCTCCTCTGCTATTTATTTTTGGCACTTTTGGACAGTGAGTTACATGGGCTACTCACATGGCTGTGTAACTTGGTCACATGGGTGTGTGTCTCCTTTACATGGGCGTGTAAGCCTCCACACGGCCGGGGCACACGACCATGTGGCCCTATTTTGCATAATTTTTATTTTGAGTCATAAACTGTTTGTTTTATGTTTCTGTGTAATCCGACCCTCGGTCAAGCCTCGGTAAGTGTGTTTGGGACTTGATTTAGTTTGGTTAGTGTATATATGTGCGTTTATGGGCTTTAATTTTATTTCTCATTTATGTGATAAATAAGTATGAGTTTATTATTGTTGTCGTAACTAAATATTAGAATACAAGTGTAATTAAATCTGAATCTGTTCAACTGGAAATGCTAATGTCTGTTTCTGTATGTTATCTACATAATGTGTACATTGTTGCATAGCATGAAAAATTTGGGATCTGGCTATGAAGAGAAGGAAGACAGAATTAACAGTTTTAACTGCGATACTTTTGTATAGCGGTTTACCGTACTATTCTATACGCATATCAGCTTAGCTGTATACAGTTACTCAAGTGGCATAGTTCCATGTTGTGGTGTGTAGGGGGGATGAACCTATTATGGTTCTAAGTGGTGTGCATGGTGGACAGGCCTACCATAGCCCTTATGTGGTGTGCTGGATGGACGAAGTGGTGTTTGGTTGGTGGGGTGGGATTTTGACTTGTGCATCCATTCGCATCTGAATATACGTCAGTTTGTCAAAACATTTTGTCTGTTTGTGTGAACTTTTGGTTATTGACAATATAGTTAATGTCTTGTAATATGTTCTGATTATTGCGTATGATTGGAATATCATTTATGTGGTTTGATATTGTATTTGACATACCGATTGAGACTTTTGTAAGTGATATTTTTGTACATATGCTTGTCTGAAGTATTTATTGTGTCACTCCGTCTTTTGCCATCTGTTCATGTTTCAGACTCACACTGAGCTCGCTTAGTTCATCTCCATAGTGTTTTTCCTTTCAGGTACATTCCGTGTTTTGGAGTTGGACTAAACATACTAGACTTAAAAAGATATGGTTTGATTCAGTTTAAGTAAATTAATTTTAAGTCAGTTTGTAAAATGATTATATAAATCGTGGTACAAGTTTTTATGGTGGACTTTCGTAATATGTTATTTGGACTGAACTTTAGAAGCTGTGGATTTTATTTTCGAATGTTTGACGTCGGTTTAATATTGCTTCAAACATAATGAACAAAAAGGTTTTCTTGGTTTGAATTAAAGTTTTTGTTTCCGCCACATTTGATGACCAATGTAACCTCCGAGATTCGGTCTAAACTTTTAAGTCGGGTTTTGGGATGTTATAATTTGGGTAATTTCCTCCAAAATGATTTTTGAAGTTTAAGTTTTTAGTTTGGGATTCTATGTATTGAATCAAATAAAATTACCAGGATTTTTTAAAAACTAGTTGTAATAACTAAGATTACATTTGGTTTGTAACACCCCTAACCCATATCAGTCGCCGGACTAGGATCACGAGGCATTACCGAACAAAACACAGTTCAGAACAGACATTCTTTACAATTCATATGCCCAGTAATATATTCTCCTTTATAAAATTTTACGAAATAAATTAATAAACCAACCTCTTATTCATACAAGTCAAAATCATATATTTGAATCACATATCTAACCACACAAATCATGCTTTATCGAACATTCTCTTATACAAACTATATTTCAATATTGAACCATTTTAATTTCGTTTGCTAATTCAAAGCTTTCAAACCAAGCCATCAGATATCAAAACCAATTTGTACATGTTTCATAATTACAAAAATTCAAGCCATATGACCATTATTTCCATGACATTCGAATACCCAATTTATAATCAAACATATTTCATTTCATATACCGAGTATATATCGAGACACCCATTTGTTTACATGTATTCCATAACAAATCAACGATCATATCATTTTATAAATTTAAGTACAATCACATATTAAGTTGTTTCAACCCATATCATTGTTTCAACCCATATCATTAACTAAATAACAAACGTAACATTTAATAAACATTATACATGAGCCTGTTAAACTAATTTGGCCATATCTCATAGTTTAATATTCATTTGCACATAAAACGTTGGGTAACTTTATACATGACCAACTACATTTTTAACATCATCCAACCATGCACATAACACCCTAAAACCAAAAGCCATTTCTAAATACAATTTCCAAATCATAGCATTTTAAACATTTTAACCTTATGTACATTTTACTAAATCAAATTTAACCATTTTCGAATACAAATGTCAAGTCATAAAATATCTAATTCGCAAGCTAAATAACATATCTAACATGTTATATTCAACCACACACATGAACCACATACCTAATTCTCATGCTAATTATCATGCCTATAATTCATATATACAACCAGTTAATTTATTCAATAATTGATCATCAATTTAACTTTCATATAACAATTAAATCATATACATTCTTTGTCATTCAAAACCGAGCCTAAATAGTCAAATACCATAGCCGAACATATAACTACTTATATATAACACATTTTATAATCACTCATTGAACCAACCATTTGATCTTTTTTAAACCGAACTACAAGCAAACATTAAATAGGCATATGTATTCATATCACATATGTCCAACAATTTAAATAAACAACCTTTCGGTTACCAAATTTAACGCAATAAATCATAACATTTTCATCACTCAATCCATAAGCTAAACATGTTATCTCATATCTCAACATCAAAACAATATGTCATTTATAGTTATTCAAATGACCCTTTTATCGAACTATTATACCACTTTTCATGCTTCCAAAATGAGTTAATTAATAAGCCGAATATACACCCTACTTACCGCTTCTCATTGTCAAATCATATAACCAACATCACGACATATTTACCTTAAATCATACCTCTCAATTAAGCTTATAACAAGACCAAATATAACTACCAACATTTGCACCATGAACAAGCCATTTTAGCATGGCTATATATATATACAAATTTCAAAACCAAATATATATCAAAACTAGCCTATACATGCCATATAACCGAGTCATAAAGGTATAAATACCGAAATCATTAACTAGATAGTGTGATGCGATCTCCGCCGACTTCCAACCCGAGTAAATATCTGAAAATCTATAAACATAGGAAAAACACACAGAGTAAGCTTTGAAAGCTTAGTAAGCTCGTATCTTAATATACTTAATATAACAAATAAATTCATCACAATGCTATAAGCATACTATGCTATCTCAAATGTCAAAACACAAATTATCTCAAGTTTATATAATGATTTCATACCAAATCATCATCATTTAATAATATACTTACTTACTCACTAACTTAAGCTTTTACAAGTTTATTCAATTCAATTCTCATATAACATTCAAGTCTCACTTTCATATAACCAAATGAGCACAATATGGGAAATAACATATTTAATCACATATCTTTTTCATATGAATCACATATCATCACTTATACTCAAATTCATCTTTCATTCATATAGTATCTGACAATTTCACATATGCCACATTATAAATCATATCTTATTCACTTGTTCATGTTTCATATGCACATATTCACAATTCATTTACATACACATCACATAACATTCTTTGCACATATATACTTACCTTTCATTATCAAATATTGTATACATTTCAACGTACCTGAATCAAAATGTCATTCGCCTAATCACTTATTTCTCGGAATGCCCGTTAAACCGTTCACAATTAATCAGGATACTCGGATAGCTCTAAAAGCTCGTACAATGCCAATGTCCCAGACGTGGTCTTACATGTTATCAAATATCGATGCCACTGTCCCAGACAGGGTCTTACACGAATCAAATACGATGCCAATGTCCCATACATAGTCTTACACGTAAACACAAGTTGATGCCAACGTCCCAGACGTGGTCTTACACGAAAACACATATCGGAATCCTATGTCATGACATATGTATCCTAACTATTCTTATGGTCCGTACGGGGATTTTCGGACGTCGCCACGTTATCGAAACTTTCTCGTATTCATATATTCTGCTTCTCGAACAATTCAATATCATAATAACACACACACACACACACACACACACACACACACACACACACACACACACACATATATATAACTTATTCAAAATACATACATTTGTATTACCATTCGACATTGAATTCAATTATACAAATAATATGCATTTAAAACATGATTTTGTAATGTCTATTAAAATACGAACTTACCTCGTTCGCAGTAACGACAAATTAAGTAGACTAATCCGATACTTTGATTTTTCCTCAATCTAAATCCGAATTCCGCTTTTGCCAGTCTAAATAATATCAAAATTAACTTACTTATTCAACATTTCATTAAATTTTTATCCAAAAACATATAAATGAGCAAAATCTATTTTAGCCCCTAACATTTCAAATTTTTGCAATTTCGTCCCTATTTCACAAAACACAAAATACTCAAAATTTCAACAAACCCAAGCATGGCCAAATCTTCCCTTGGTCCCTAGCAGCTCATTTCTTTCATTTATTTCACAATTTAACCTCTCAATTTATAAATTTCTCAATTTAGTCATTAATGCACATTTTTATCATAAATCGCTTAATTAAACATAATAATCTATCAACAAAAATTTATATTTCATCATCAAACCACAAAAACATCATGCTATCATCAATGGCAAATCTCAAATTCTTCATTAAATCCGAAAAATTAAAGCATGGATTTACTAGTATTCGAAACAACGATCAAAAACATAAAAATTATAAAAAAAAAAATCGAACAAAGAACATACTCGAATTTTGCTTCCTAGGTGCGGAAACTTAAAGTTTCAACAATGGTGTTTTCCTTCTCACTTTCGGCCAACAATAAGATGATAATGCATGCCTTTTGTTTTTATTTTTAATGTTTTGTTTTATTAAATAATAATTTAACATATAAATTACTATTTTATCATTAATGATAATATAAAAACTATATTTTAAAAGCCTTATGCCGTCCACTCACTTTATAACGGTCAAATTTCATTTTAAGGACTTCACAATTAATAGACCATAGCAATTTAGTGCTTTAACAATTAGATTACCAATTTTGCATTTTTATGCGATTAAGTCCTTTTATCAAATCGAGCATACAAACTATAAAATTTTCACACGAAACTTTCACATATATTAATTCACATACTGTAAACACCAAAAATAATATTAAAATATTTTTCTGACTCAGATTTGTGGTCCCGAAACCACTGTTCCGACTAGGGTCTAAACCGAGCTGTTACATGGTTTTAAAAATATTTTATTTTAGTTATATTTTTCATTTTTAAAAATTGTATTTTAAAAAATTTTAAAAAAGGTATTTAGCGAATAAAAATTAGTTTAATAAAAAAAAATAAAAACACAACATCCATTTTTCTATATTAGAAACATAATAAAAATGTTCTACATCTATATAGATTTGAAGCAGATAACAGATTTGATATTTAAAAATTGTTGGAAAAAGTTATTTTTGTTATCAATTTTATTATTAGGTGGATATCCATCAATATCAAGATAAATTTTGATGTACTTTAAATTCTAATAGTCATTAGAATTAGAGTTCTATTTTATTTATACTTCTTATGTCTATAAATATAAACTTTGGAGAAGCATTGTATATTATTCTCTTTGATCAATAAAATACGCACTCTCTTTTGCTCTTATATTTCCTTTGTTCTTTACTCTCTGTCTTTTTATTTTATAATACGTTATCAGTATGATGATTCTCTCTGTCTCTCTCTCTCTTTTTTCACTTCAAAATCTTCTGCAGTCATCCCACAAATCCAATTCCTCTTTCACCCTTACAACTTCATCTCCAAGATGTTGAAAGATTTAATTTCAAAATGGATTATGGTTCTTAGTCCTGATTTTTTATTTATCATTGTACAAACATGGTTAAATTATAGATTTGGTAAGAAACTTTTATATTTTGACCATATTTTATTTTTCAATTAAGATATGACTACTAATAATTTTTATTTGACTTAAATTTCACACTCTGATGGTATTTGGTTTTTGCCTCTCTAAGTTAATTTTTTTAATGTTAAAGACATAATTGTTGATTACATATGTTTGCTATTAATATGGTATATGTATTACTTTTTGATAACTTATTTTTTTAGGATGAATCCTCTTTGATTAGATTCAATGTTTTGTCATGAGTTATTTAATTTCTTTCATAGTAGGATTATGATTAACTTATTTATCAAAATTATTAAGTGATTTTTCATGTTCACTATTAATGAATAAAATAGTCATGATCCTCTTTGACTTATAGGTTTTTTTTTTAAATATATATTATCTTAATATTATTTATATATATGTCATGTGAGATAGTATTCTGTATCTAAATAGATTTCCTACTTTTAACCAAATTTTGTGGAATTATTGAATTGTAGAGATTTCAATCAACTGAAAATAGTTTGAATTAGGTGCCTGTCGATTAAGCATTAATAAATTATATATATTTGTGATTTAAAGTAAGTGCTATTAAGAATTTATTTGAGTCGTACCCAAGGGATTGCAGTTTGGGAAAAAATACTATTAAGCTAATTTCCAGAAATAATTACTAATCTACTTGAGTCACGAATTAGTATTGTTAATTTGGAAGCAAGATATAATTATAAACCAATTAAATTTAACTAAACCTAAATGAACTTCTAGGTTAATGTATCAACTTTTCCTATTCCTTGTTTCAACTACACGAGTTCCTTTAACCTAGATCTAATTGTTTTACCTAATTAACTATTAATGTAAGGCTCTATTCAACCAGCTAGTCATCAACCTAGCTGCGCTTCTTGGCGTCCAACTAACCTAATAATTCGGCAAAAACTACTTATTTCTCGATGTCACAGTCCAAACCAAATTGGGGTAAGGTTATCGCGAATAGGTAATATTGATTTCGGGTTCATTCCCACCTATATGACTTCTTAGGATCATCAAGCCTAGGGTTTTAGGTTCTTTTCCCAACAAACTGATCCGCTAAGAAACTCTACTTCCCAATCAATTAATTAGGTTAATACAATTGAAACATGAGAAATATTGTATAAAGCATAAATTCTAATCTTTTCATAAACATTCAATTAACAATGTTAAAGAAAGAGATATAAATAATAGACTAAAGGAAAGAGATGCTCATGAATTTCATCAATGTAAAAGTGCGACTTCGAAGCAATCTCCGCTTACTATCGTCTAATGTTGGAATAGGATCTTTCGATTACACGAACATAATATAAACTAAGTAAAAACTAAGAATAATTTATCTCCCCAAAATTGTGTGTTTAATCTAGTTACAATGACCTTTATATAGGCTAAACTCATAATATTAAAGTGTCTAGTTCGATTAGAAAAAATACTCCTAATTGCCCTAAAAACACAGCTGTCACATGTAGGGATTTTTGAGCCACGCAGAAATGGTGTTGCAACATAGGTCGCTGTCGCAACATAGTAGGCAGTTTCGCTCCATGACTTGTTTTTGCTTCTATCTTCGGTGTTGTGACATCGGTGTCTTGGTGTTGCGACATAGGCAACAGTTTCTGCCTGAATATGCATATTTAGCTCCCGATTTGTTCTACAAGACCATGTAACCTTATTTAGATGTCTAAGATGTAATAAAAACTACTAAAAAAAACATAAATCACTACTTTAAGAATGAAAACATAGATATATACTAAGATGATTTGATTTACTATTAAACAAGCTACAGTTATGTGTATAAAGGGATGTAAATAATAATGTAATTCGTGGTAGATCAAAAGCATATTGAAATTCTTGGGAAATTGTTCATTTATATGAATTGAAATAATTTGAAATTATGTGATAAATTTAACTTAGTGAATAGTAGTCAAAGGAGGATTATAAAATGATCCAAAATACCTATTTATATTTTTATTGAAGAATCATGATTAAAGTTTGCTACGATTATTGTTGAAACTTTTGAAGAGATCAAAATATATTTCTCCAAAATTTTCCTCACTCATGACTTTCAAAAGAATGGTGATATAAATGCTTAGCAAATACGCTCAAATAATCATTTGAAAAGCTAGTATTCAAGATTGAATACGTAAAATATGAGATATTATATGATGTTTTCATGAGGGGGAGTAAACACGTTGTACTCTTTTTTCCTTAACCATATTTTGGCCCATTGGGTTTTCCTGATAAGTTTTTAATTAGGCAACATGTTATGCGTATTATAGATATGTGTACTCTTTTTCATTCACTATGAATTATTTTCCCCATAGGGTTTTTATCTTAGTAAGGTTTAACAAGACGTATTATCTACCAATGAACATCTAATGGGGAGTGTTGTGAATATTTTATTACTGAGTGGATATCCATCAAGATCAAGATAAGTGTTGATGTGCTTTAAATTTTAATAGTCATTAGAATTAGAGTTCTATTTCATTTATACTTCTTATGTTTATAAATACAGATTTTGGAGAAGCATTGTATATTATTCCCATTGATCATTAAAATATGCTCTCTCTTTTGCTCTTCCATTCTTTTTTGTTCTTTATCCTCCGTCTTTTTATTTTACAATAATTTTTACATTTATTTGAGTTTGCACTAGTAAAATTAAAAAAAAAACCATTATTTTCAACATTTTTATTTTTACAAAGTATTTTTAGAGAAAACAATGAAAATTATTTTTATTACTTTTTTAATTTTTCACATTCTTTCAATTTTATTTTCTAAAATCAATTTTAAAAATTTTCAATCAAACACCTTTCTTTAAGATGCGTTTAGAAAGCTTTCTAATATTGAATTTGGATGTAATTGGTTGTAATATGTATGGTATGTTTGGGTAACCACATTATAATTAGTGATTCATTTAACTGGATGTAATCGGAGCACCTCCAATTACACTTTCAAATTCTTAAGGAGAGGGTGAGAATCGATGTAATTAAGTGGGTTATAAACAATTACACTTAAATCTAACTATTCTATGACTTTAGAAACAAACTCATACATGATTTAAGTTTAAGAAGTTGTTTTTATACAATAATATATATATGTATATATATATATATAATTTTAAGACATGTTTTATTTTTAAAATATAATTATATGCTATTTTCTAACTTTATTTAAATAATTTGAAATTTTGATTGGTGAGAGATAATTTCTCATACATTTGACCTACTAAATATTTAACTAAATTATATAGTACTTATTATAAATTATTTATACTACTTTTAATTAATTACATGATATTTATTATTAATTATTTATACTTGATCAGACCAACTGATAATAACAAAGAGTTTATGTTTAATGTTATAAGATGAAATAATCTAACAAATATGAAATACTAGAATAATTAGATAAAGTTGCATGTTTATTTTTCTTATTAATTTTAGCAGTAATAATATTGATAGATACTTTCTTGGACTAACATAATACATATGCCAATTTGAATTTAAAATTTGTTACTTATTTAAAGTGTTTTTTTCAAGTATTATTGATATTTTTTAATAATATTCTTTTTTATAATTTAAAATTATACAATTGTGTAATTATAATTTATATTACCAACATGCATAGGAAATTAGAATTATTTATAATTGCAAGAAAGCTTAATTAATATACTAGTAATTACACTTTCATTCAATTAGTGTCCTAAAATATTTTAGTGTTTTCAATTTAAAAATTAAAAAAAAATGAAAATGACCATTGTAGTGTCCAAATGTACTTTGATATTTTCTTTTAACTTTTTTTTTAAAAATAGCTTTAAATTTTTTTAAAAAATTAATAATTCATTTTATTTATATTTCTATATTTTGTGATTTTTTTAATTTTTTCTTTAAATATTTGTAAAAAAAATATTTGTGTAATACAATGGAAATTTTATTTAATTGTATAAAAATATTTAATTAATTTCAAATATGAAATATTATTAAATATATTTAAAGATATTTTTTTAGAGTAAACTACACTCAAAGTACGAAGTTATTAGTAAGTTTACGTTTTAGTTACTCAACCTCAAAAAGCTACAAAATGATCATTGAACTATTTGAAAATTTTTGTTTAAGCCATTGGACTGTTAAGTTTTTTTTTTAAGGCCCAGCTACTGAGCTCCAAGCATTGATTTGGTGATCAGTATGGTGGATTAGTAACGATTGACGAGTAGAAGAACATACTTTAAATCAAAGTTAATCTAATGGTCAATGTTGAAGATTGAAGAAGAAAGTTGTTTGGATTTTTGCTTGCAGATACATTGCATTTAAAGTTATTTCATGAAAAACAAATTGATTTGTAGAAGAGAAGGGGAAGAAGAGCTATTGATTAGTGCAAGTGATGCGAATGAAGAAGGCTGTAAAGTAGTAATTTTAATAGCCAATGAATTAAAAGAAAGCTTTTAAATGATACAGTGACAATTTTATAACTTTTTGAAGTTATATGATCAAAATGTAAATTTACTGCTAATTTAATGACATTGGATGTAGTTTACCTACTTTTTTTAATACACTCTTGAACTTCTGTTACCAAAAACATATCTAAGATATTAATTTTAATTTGATAAATACATCTTCATACTTATTTTGCAATTAATGTTCGAGTTTCATTTTGTGACTACTTCTTTCAATAATATTGACTTAAAAATAAAAATTTATATTCTCTTTTAAAAGTGTAATATGCCTTATCATTAGACGATAATAATTGATTTTCAGCCACTAATATCATATTTTCCCCCAAATTTAGCATTGAATTATAGTGAACTTATTATATACGTTAGTGAGATAATTGCTAAAAGTCAAAACAAGAAACAGAGGGACAAGGTGTTTCTGTTTTTAAAATAAACATAAAAAGAAAACAAAGGCGTAATCTCCTCAAAAGACCCCAATATACATATAGATAGATACATATCATGGTGAAAAGGATGGCCCTCTAGAATTTCTTGACTTTTATGAGCCTAAAACCCCCCTTAATACCACACCATTTGAGCCATCTATTCCCCTTATTAAAACCAATTTGTTAAAAGAAACTGATAAAGCGACTATAAGGGTCGTTGGTTAAAGATAATGGCTCGACACCCACTTTCTCATAAACAATCCTCAATCATTCCCCTGACACTTCCTTCGCCTTCCACCCAATTTTCTTCCCCAGAAAACATGCTTCATCCTCCCGAATCTAGTTTCTGTTTATCGGAACACATGGTGAACAACTATGATTCTAGAGTGCAAAAGACAGCTCAAAATTATAGGCGTTGGAACACCATGGAAGCTGATGTGACTTCGATGATGGAAGACGACTCTGGAGCATCCACTCCTTTATGGGGATCAACCAATCCTTCAAGGAGTCCTTCGCATGGAAAGAACATAAATTACCGATGCTTATCACCGTCATCCAAGGCTCAAGCTATCGCTAGAGGCCAAAAGGAGCTTATGGAAATGGTCAGCAGAATGCCCGAGTCTTGTTTCGAACTTACTTTGAAAGATCTTGTGGAACAACAACAGCCTGTGGTTGTTGAACCGAAACAGAAGAGTTTTGCTGAAGGGAGAGGTACCATCGACCAACATACATACAACAAAGAGAAGGGGAAGAAGAAGATGAAGAAGAATCCGAAGCCTCAATTTAATAGAAGTGGGAGCATAGATAATGGAGGGCTTCTTCTGAAAATGGTGTTTCCATTTTCCTTAGGGTCAAAGTGTAAGAACAAGAAGAAGAAGAAGAAGAATGAGTCTAATACAAATCATAATTCCAAAGTTTCTCCAAAGCCAACTGTATCAGATGAATCTGGTAAGAAAGTAGATAAAGAGTGGTGGAAGAAGAGATCGGGATCGAGCGAGAGTGAAGGTGGTGGATCCAATATTAACAGTGGAAGCAGCAAAAGTAGCCGTAGTAGCAGCACCGGTAGCAGCAGCAGCAGCTGCGGGAACATCAACAATACCAGCCAGAGGTATGTCATAACTGAAAATTTCAGCTATCTTTGTGCTTTCAAATGTTGGATTTGCTTAAATGATAAATAACTCAATTTTCACTTCAATCATGTATCTGAATTTTTCATACTCATATTAAATTATGTATAATAGCAAAGGTCGGACACTGATTAGGAATTTCTTTAAATTTATGCAAATGATAATTATTTCCTGGTTTTAGAGTAAGTTTCATATAGGAACAGAACAAACTTTTGCTGTAAATGCAGGGACCGCAGAGTCATTGGCCTTATTGTAGTGGTTACATATAGCAAGTAATATTTAATTCTTTTTTCAAAATTCTAGAATAACTAAACAGATGAAAATATCATCTACTGTAAATTTCCAGCTCACAACGTCCTAGTCAAAGTCTTTTATAAAGAAACAAGGAAGCAAAAGGAGATAAAATCATATACGACATATATTTTTATTTCAAACAGGACTGCAGCTTTTGCACCAAGAAACCTTTATATATAATATCAATTAAAGGCAAAGATTCAAATTTCAATCTAGAGACCTCCATTTTGAAGGTTACTATCAGCTTTTAATGTTTAAGCCAAATAGTCAAAAGCTATTATGAATTATATATAAGTTTCAAAAAGTTGTGGGGATTGTGGCTAAATGCATACTAAACAGGAAAGGACAAAAATATGCCATCTCTTAAAGCCTTCAAGAGATGACTAATGTTTATGAGCAGTAACATTTGAGTTCTTATGTTGAAATAATGCAGGCATAAAGGGAATGGGTGCTTAGCTTTCATCTTCACTAGGAAAAGCAAAGCATCGCGGTGAAAGGGCAGCCTTCAGCCTACTTTGAAGATGAAGTTCAAGGTGTAATTATGTTCCAGTAATGCTAAATGTTTACGCTAAATGAGGTTGGCATGCAGCTGCAAAGCCTCAGATATTGTAATTACAGAGTTCTCTGTTTTTTCTTCTTAGCTGAAGATGAATCATAATTTTGGTGTCCTCAAGTTTGAAATGAGCAGAAGACAAGTGATTAAGGAGTGCCAAGATGAACAGGTTTATGGGGAATCTGTGAATGATATCTCTTACCATAGCGACCAGATTTAAACTGTATCTTGTATATCTTCTTTTTTATGTGTTAAAACTTGGGAACTTTTTTGCTTGATCTTAACATTTTACTGAAATCATATTCATGGGGTTGTGTTTTTCATTTTGATTACGCCTTTATATTTTCAACTCGACCTTGGTATATTCATTAAAAGTGAATCAAACAAGGGCCTGGCAACAAGTCATTTTGATAGCTCATATCATATCATATCCCATTCCCACCCCCATCACATTGAACCATGGTCTCCTCTCAAAGTCCAAATTTTCAGGCCCATTATTTCAACTTCGAGTAGACATTTATCATTAATCGTTTCCTGGTCCACCTTCCGTTTATCTATTACCTTTATTTGATTTTCTTCAACGGCATCGCCTACCTAAAACAATCATCCCATTCTCCTCAAATGGCACCTTCTTAGATAGATAATCTGTTGTTTATTCATTTCATATTAACATATTTTATTATATTATAATAAATTTTAGAATATTGTTATACACCTATCCCATTGGGGATACATGGCAACATGAGAACTAGCTAGAGACACCTGTGAGCAACCCTCCGCCTTGTACTGTCTGGATAGTCACCTAATGACCGACTATCTCTCCCCCGGAAGGAACCATCTGTCCTTGACCACCTGGTCAAGTCTTCTATTAAGCCATCTGTTATTAACGGGTGCATTCTCCTCAAAAGGAGACCACTAGAGAACCATCACCTCTCCTATAAATGTCCCAAAAGCACAACATAGAAAGGGAGTCTCCCATCTCCTTCCAACAAAGCCTAAGAAGCCAAGCCATCATCCTCTCCCCTCCACTCTCCTACTTTTTTGGTTCTCGGCCCCAATGTGGGTGAACCGGTCTTCCGTCAACATCCCCTCCTCTTTTTCCAGTCTCGTTGATTTCGCGTATCAACAATGGTGCGGTGAGCGTGGACGGTGCCTTTTTCATTCCCTGAATTTTTCACATTGATTTTCCTTTGTTGTTTTGCATAGTTTCGTCCCTACGATTACTTTCTTTGAGCTCTTTCATGGTGTTCCGTACATGCTAATCACTAAGTTTTCCTCTCTCCCTCTCCTCTCTTATTTCCCTTTCCCCGTCTCTCTTTTATTCTCATTCCGTCTCATGATATGCTGTTTTTCTGGTGTTTTTTAAAGATTGGTTTAAGCCAAGGGCATCAAAAGTTTCTTCGAGAAAGTGTAACGATATGCTTTTTTAGTTTCTTAGCACTTTGTTATACGGTCAGTGACTGCTGACCGTTTGGCCTTAGCTGTTAGAATATTGCAATACATTAGGGCATTGCTCAATAAACATATGGTTTGATGTATAGGGGTCATTGTTGATGCTATTGTTGTTGTTGTATGGTTAAATTGCCAAGAGTAGCAAAGATTTAGCGAAAATGAGTGCCATTAAGTTCTTTTTCCAAGAAAGACTTGTGCACTTCATTATTTTTATTAAATGGGAAACCGTCATTGTTGGTGATTCATGGTTTTATTATCATAGTGACACGTTATCTAAGTGATTGGGGAGAGTAACATATTTGCATTGATTAATTCTTTGAATTCAGTAACTATATCTTTTCTCCTTCAATATTCCTTTTAGATTTCTCTAATCATTAAATTGGGCGCCAAAGTTCTAGTTATTGATAAAGATTTTCTACTCTTTTTTGGGTACTCAATTTTTGAGGTGTCTTCTACATGTGGGTTAAGGTAGTAAAAGAGTTAGAGCTACATCATAGGGATTTTTATGGGTTAATTTTTGTTTCAGTATTAGAGACTTTTTAGTAGAGTTGCGTAGATTTTAGTATGGTTTCTTGTCAAAAGAAAGAGTGAAGAAAACTTGAAATTTGTTAAGGACCTTTCTTTTCAATTATTATTATTATTTTATTTTTAATTAGTGAGTGCTAAGCTTTAGAAGTTAAAATTTTCATTATCTTAAAAAATAATAATTAATAAATATAACTACTATTTTTAGCTTTTGTTAATTACCAACTTTACCTATCACTCATACAAAAGTACTTGAAAGTGAAAATTTTGGGTAATAGCTAACTAGCTCTCTGCTCTGCTTTGTTGTAGTTTTCGACCAAACTCAATGGACATCCCCTTCATTTCCCTTTCACTGACCCGCTATCCCTATTGTAAGTCAGATCTTTCTTTTCTTTTAATATGCATAAACATACAAGCATATTAATAATATATGAATAGCAATAGCAATCTCATGAAGCGGGGTTAAGGAACCACGCCAAGGGTGACAACATGCAATGCAATGCATGTATCTATATTTAATAAATAAAGAAGGAAGTTGTTAAAAGGGAAACCACAAAGGGTTACGACTTTTTTTCCGTAATAATTTGGAAAAAAATATAATTATCAGAATAATATGAATTCTTTTAATTACATTATGGCAGCAAAGTTTGTAGCATGTTAGGAGACATCAAACCATGGACTATGGCTATGAAACTTTATCACTGGACTGCGCATATTGGAGAATATAGAAAGATCACTCAAATTACTTTGTGGCAATAAGTGAGTAGTGTTATATTCCAACAACAACAAAAACTCATTTTAAGTCAAATCATATTAATATAAAATTCCTAGTTGTGAAAGAGAAAGTGTAAGTAAACAAATATCCATATAGCATATTGGGACAAACTCCATGATAGCGGATCTGCTCACAAAAGGTTTACCATCCAAGGTCTGTCATGAGCACACTACTCATTTGAGTATTATATTATTTGAGGATATAATGGTTTAGTGGGAGTTTATATTTTATTTGCTTTATGTTTGTTTTCAAACATTTATGTATTTGGTTATTTTTAATCAGAAATAAAGTATTCAGTTTATTTGATACTAACCTCACTTAAATTTAAGGAGGACCAATTGGAAATAGGCATGTTTGGTTCACATATTGCATATAATTTCCATGCTAAGCATCCATTATTGATCTATGTCATTTCACTATATTTGTATATGTGACCATTGATGAGTTTAGACATGATTAATATAACAAAGACTACTTTGATCCTATATGGATATAGTTGATGGACGAGATTGTTATAGAATATCTGTTATATAATAGCAAACTTTGAGCTCATAAAGTTTTACATTTGTTAGGAAACATATGTTGTCCAAGTGGGAGATTGTTGGATTAAGATCCTCAATTATAGGCATATATGTATAATGTATAATGCTATTATGAAGTGCGATACAAAATTAAGTGACCAATTATGTTATAAGTGTCATAGGTATTAAAGTGTTATGGATATAATGTGTAGATACCATAAGTAGTATTTATAATTTGATGAGGGACCAAATTATAAATACCCAAAACTGATTTAATAATTAGTTACTTTAAAGAGTTAGTGGTCCCCAAGTGATAGATATATCTTGTATTTCTTTTTCATCCCCATCAGAAAGTTATACTAAGAGAAAAAAAAAACTATTTTCTTGGAAAATCAAAACCTTCTGGGCAATATTCAATAATGGGTTAAAATACGCTTCCGCATATAGTTCTGTTCTTAATGATCTAACATGACAAATATTAGTTTATATCAGATTCTTTCGGTTCTGTCAGTAAGACCTTCTATAAGCTCTCCCCCTGTGTAGGAGAAGGACCCCGTAAGCCTCCCCCCATGTGTAGGAGCAAGACCTCTTGTAAGCCCCCTCATATATGGGAGTATGACCTCTTGTAAGCCTTCCCATGTGCATGGGTAGGACATTTATTACTCTCTACGTAATTCCAAGCTGCGAGAGTCGACGATAGTGCAATCTATCTTTGATCAAAATTTGGACCCCTCCGTGAACCGTTCAGTGACTCTCTGTGGATGCAAGGTATATCTCTAGACATCAACATTCGGGCCCCTTTGTGAACCATTCAACAAGTCTCTGTGAAAGTGAGGCATATCTTCAAAAATCAACATTCGAGCCCTTCCATGAATTGTTCAGCAGATCTTCATGGAGGTGAGGCGTACCTTCAAAAACCGACACACGGTACCTTCCTATGTATTCCTTCCCACAAGTACCCTTCCACAATACCTTCCCACGAGTACCTTCCCATGGAACCACCTAAGTTACAACTTTCACACCTTTCCGCTAAGGGTTCATTTTCATTCCACCAAGGGTTTATTCATCAAATGGTGGCTCATCTTATTACATTTACATAATCTCGAATGGTTGCTATTACCTTCAAGGTGAGCTTAATATCGAATGGTCATTTTTCCCTCAACATTAGGATAATTTTAAATACTCACGAATAAAATTTCCTTCAACTAGGAAGGAGGGGGCAATTATTACAAAAATGAATGTTGACCACAATGTGAGTCCCATAAAAAACCCTTATATATATACACCACATTTGGGATCCACCGACATATTGTTAAAAGGGGTAGACATGAATTTTAATAGCCTCACAAGGCATTGTACATTATTGGATCATCGAGCTAGTAATTGCATCTTCTGTCCCGTTGCTTCATTTGCAACAACTACCACTTGCGAGGGCAACTTGCAAATGGTCTCAAGGCACAATCACTTTATAACTTAACTCTTGACTGGGGGAGGGGACTATTATTATACCCCTACCGCGATGGGGACACATGCCAACACGAGACCCAGTTGGAGAGACTCGCAAGAAAACCTCTACCTTTTACCGTTCAAACGGTCTCTTAGTGACCAACTATCCCCCCCACCGAAAGAACCGTCCATCCTTGACCTCTCGGTCGAGTCCTCTATTAAGTCATTTGTTATTAATAGGTGCATCTCCTCAAAAAGGGACCGCCCAAGAACCACCATCTCTCCTATAAATACCCCCAAAGCCTAAGAGACCAAGCTATCATCCTTTTCCCTCCATTCTCCTACTTTTTTAGCTCTCAGCTCCGACGTGGGTGAACCGACCTTCCTCATCACCATCCCTTCCTTTTTCTCCAACCTCGTTGATATCGTGTATCAAAAAAATTTGTATGTTTATGTAAATTTTGATAAGTTATTAATTCATATTATAATTTTACCTACTAGTTAAATAACAAATTTTATCTAAATGAATTATCTAAAGAAAAAAATAACTCTACTTAAATAAAAATAATGATAAACTTTATCTAAATAACTACATTAGTCCCCTTCTCAAAAAAGAACTTGTCCTCGAGTTAATTCATATTCCAAATAAAGAAGTTCATCACATGGATGATAAAGGGAGAGATCAATTACATTAAAAGTTCTAGAGATTTTGCATATTCTTTGACAGCTCCATTACATAACCAGAAACCTTTCCTTCAACAAAACACCATAACATTATATTTTTCTTCAAAAGTTCGACAACTTTGATGTTTATCAGCAATAACTTTATATTTAGCATTGATCTTTTCAAGTCTTTGTTTGATCTCTGCTTGTATATTTTATACTTGTTTCGCCATGTGGGCTGCAATTATGCTTGATTGCTACCAACATTGAACAGTGCCTAGTGGAAACGTTCAGTCCATATGGTATTGGCGATTGGAACACATTGTTTTACATAGTCCATTCTGGAGGACCATCTATCCTTAGAGGAATTGAAGAGAAGCTTGGATTGGGAAACGAGAAGCTTAAAGCAAGCTGGCATGTGCTAAGTGAATATGGAAACATGTGGAGTCCAAGCGTGCATTGTTCTTGATGAGACGAGAAAAAACATAGTAAAAGCAGGCAAAGCCGTCGCCACCACCACCACGAGGGGAGGGTTAGACTGGGGTGTCTTACTCGCCTTTGGGCCGGGTCTCACAGTGTAGACCGTGGTGCTTCGAAGCTTTGCTTTGGATTCAACTTAATTACCAACTAGCCATCAGATGCTAGCTCTGTTCCCTCTACATTATTAATAAATTCTCTTTGGATGTGAAAAGATGAACATGAAAAACATAGTTATTACTCTCCACTGCCCTGTCATTTCTTCTTCTTTTCAAGCATATAAGTTTCTCTCTTTTAACAAATGAATTTCCATTAATAAGCGACAAGCAGTAGCAAGACAAAAAGTAATTAACGGAATTTTGTCTTATTGACTGGCAATAACCAAAGTTTGTTCAAGTTATTCTCGAGTGAAGCTCAAATTGCAATTTGAATCACGCAGCCAGACCCTTCTTGCAACTCTGCCTTTGCATTATACCCAGCGGGGCAAGGGGGACGAAAGCTTACACCTTCCATGTTCTAAAAGTTATCCTAATTACCATTAATTAAATTAATTAAAATCATAAGTTTTAATTGAGTCGCTTTGTTGGCCTCCTTAGGTACACACTCAAAACTCAGACTTCTAAATTTGTGGGTTCTCCCTTTTATCAGGAGAGTTTAGTTTGCGTATTATAATCAACGCATCCCCTTCCACAATGATGTTTTGGAATCTCATTTCCTCTGCTATAGTGACTGCTTGCAGACACGCCCTTGCCTCCGCCATAACTGGGTCTGGAATGTTCTCCCATGGAAAGGTACATACAGCCATTACTAGACCTTCTTTATTTCGCGCTAAAATTTCGGATACTGAATTCCTCGTGTGCTGATTGAATGATGTATCAAAATTGATTTTGATAATGTCATCATTTGGAGGTTTCCAAATAGCTTCCTCGACACCATTTTCATTTCTTGAAATCTGCCCCATAAGATTAATTTTCGCATGATAAGCACCGATAAACGCTACTATTCCATTTACTTGTTCTCTGATTCTTTCATGATAAATCTTGTTACGATTAAACCATATAGCCCAGTATACGATCGATCTAATCGTATTTATTTCTGCATCCTGGCTTTCAATTACTTTTTCTAACCATTTTTTCCAATTGGGTTCTCTATTGCACGTTGCATCTGGCACACCCATCCTTCGCAACACCTGCTGTGTGAAAGTGCAATCCCTAAACAGATGACTCATCGTTTCCTCCTATGTTTGACACACCGAGTAGAGTGAATTAGTTCCCATTTTTCAAATTCTTAGGTTGTATAAAGTGGGTATAAATTCATTGGCTATTCGCCACATAAGGACACTATATTTGCTTGGTATCTTGAGCCCCCATAGTTTTGTATAGAAAGTAGTAGGACTGTCGGTATGTAATCTAGAATTCCCAGTTGTATTAATCCATTTGTAACCACTTTTAACTGTGTACGTCCCTGTATTATCTCCTCTCCAAATTAGTTGATCATGTGGTCTACTGCTCACTAGAGGAATTGAGAGGATGCTCTTCAATTGCTCCTCTCCAAATAAAGATCGGATAGTGTCCTGCTTCCAGGTAGTACTATTCCTATCAATTAAATCAGAGATAGTAGTGAATCTAATATCTATGTGCTAACATTATACTCTTCCACTCCTAGGCACCGGCAACCAGATATCGTTCCAAATGTTGATTGATTCCCCGTTCCTAACTCGCCACCTCATACCCTCCATGAGGATTTGTCTTGCACTCCATATGCTTCGCCAAGTAAACGAAGGGTAAGATCCTAACCCAGCACTCATAAACTCCCCTTTTGGAAAATATTTTGCTTTCATGACTCGCACAAATGAACAATGAGGCTTCGTAATGATTTTCCATCCCTGCTTCGCTAACAAGGCCAAATTAAAATTTTCTAGATCTTTAAAACCTAGACCTCCCTTCGCTTTGGGGATACACAAGTCACTCCACTTGCACCAATGTATGCCTTTATTGGGTTTGGGATTTCGCCACCAGAATTTACTCAAAATATTCTCTAATTCTCGACAAAATGAATTTGGAAGTTTAAAATATTGCATTCCATAAATCGAAATTACTTGTAAAAGGGATTTCAAAAATACCTCTTCCTCCCTCCTCCTCCCCCCCCCCCTCCGCGCTGACAAGAATCGCAAGCTCCAATTGTTCAATACTTTTATAAAGCGCTCTTTAATATGCAAGAATGCATGTTTTTTCCGTCTTATTACCATAGTTGGCAGCCCCAGATATTTTTTCAAATTATTAGATATCCTCACTCCCAAGATTCCTCCCACCTGTACTTGTGTCTCCAGATCCACATTATCGCTGAAATAGATTAGGGACTTATCAAAATTCACCAATTGACTAGACACCTTTTCATATTCGTTGATCACATTTTTCATATTACTTGCTCCTTCAACTGAAGCGTCTCCAAATAGTATGCTGTCATCCGCAAAAAATAAATATGAGACCAAAACATTAGCCCTTCCTATCTTAGTCCTAACAAGCCTCCCTTCCCTCTTAGCCAGCGCGATTATTAATGAGAAGCCTTCTGTACAAATAAGGAACAAATACGGGCTTAGTGGATTTCCCTGTCTTAAACCTCTTTGAAGGTGAAATTCCTCCCAAATTCTTCCACTAAGCACAACTGAATATGCGACTCTAGTAATACACCTCATAATAAGCAAGATCCAATCTTTACAAAACCCTAGTCTACGCATCATGTTTTCTAAGAAGCCCCATTATATTCTGTCATAGGCTTTGCTCATGTCGAGCTTTAACACAAAACCTTTCTTCGATGAACTTCTTCTCTTCTTGAATGAGTGCAGAATTTCATAAGCCATGAAAATATTGTCTGTAATTTGCCTCCTGCTATGAATACTCCTTGATTATCTTCGATACAGTAGCTCAGAACCTTGCAGAATCGGTTGACAAGAACTTTTGAAATAATTTTATAAATCACATTGCAGAGACTTATAGGTCTAAATTGGCTCATTGCCTTTGGTGAATTAACCTTAGGAATAAGAACGATACATGTTTTGTTGATCTCCTCCATATTTCTCCGGCCACGTAAAACATCTAAGCAGTACTCAGTCACTTCCTCCTCAATGATATGCCAATATTTTTGATAAAAAATCGCAGGAAATCTGTCATCGCCTGACGCCTTAAGGGGAGCTATAAATTTTACCGCCATTACAATCTCTTCTGCTTTAAAATCTGCTATTAATTCTCTATTAAATTCTTTCGAAATACATGGTGAGAATGACGCAAATAATCTATCACAATCACCAGTTTCTTTGGAAGAAAATAGTTCTTTAAAGTAATTTGCAGCTATTTTAGACATCCCATCAAAATCGGTAACCAAGTTCCTAGCATCATTTTTAAGTCCTTTCACCATATTTTTCTTTTTCCGGGCAATTGCGCTTCTGTGAAAAAATGCCGTATTTCTATCTCCCATTGGAAGCCAATTAATTCTAACCCTTTGTTCCCAAAACAACTCTTCCTTGTCGGCTTTGAGATTCAACTGAAGTTTTATCTCTGTCATTTCTTCCAAAGCCGTTTCACATATCTCTCTATCTCCCAACTCAAACAGTCTGGCGTTTAGTTCTTCTGTTCGCCGTACCTTTAATCTTTTCTCCTTTTGTGCCCAACAATTCAATCTCAATCCTAGTTCCTTCAGTTTCACCAACACATCTTGAGTATTTGAGTTCCATTCATGCCTAACTTGCTCCTCAAAACCTGGAATCAGAATCCAATCAGCATTAAACTGAAATCTCCATTGTCGCCTCCTAACTTGCATCCCACTATCCCCATTTGTATTCACAATTATCGGGCAATGATCAGAGAAGCTATGTTGTAAATGGCTTACAGACAAACTTGGAAACAAGTCCCACCATTTTGCATTTGCAACACCTTTATCTAGCCTCTCCCTAATATTGTTGTTAGCAAGTCGACCCCTTTCCCACGTATACCACTGGCCAGAAAACCCCAAATTAGATAAACCACAATCATCTAATGTTGCTCTAAAAGTGGTCATCTGTCTTTCCTCACGAACTCTACCTCCTTGTTTTTCAAACGAAAAGAGAATTTCATTAAAATCACCAGCAACCAATCAAGGTTTATTGTTCCCATTCTGCAATATCCTTAGCAGTTCCCACAACTCTTTCCTTTCATGTTCTACTGGTGCCCTATAAAATCCCGTGACTCTCCATGCTCCCAATTCATTTTCTTCTTCAACCTCTACATCAATATGTGACTTTGAAAAACTCTTTAACGTTAGGTTGAGCCCCTCCCTCCATCCTAGCAATAAACCTCCCCTTGTTCCTACCGCATCAACATCTATATCGTTCGTAAAACCACATTGCCGCCTTATTTTCTCCATCCTTTTACTAGTAACTTTCGTTTCCATAAGAAACAAATTTTGGGGCTGAATGTATCTCAATTTATTTTTGAGACGTCTAACTATTCGTGGTTTCCCCAAACCACGAACATTCCAACTAAGGATTTTTATTGTGCCCGGTCAGCCAATTTACATTGGCCCATCGATAATTCAGTTTCCAACCCAAGCTTTAATATTCATTTGCTATTCCCGGAATTTCCTACTTCTGAATTAACTCTCTGCCTTTTTTTTCCATCAATAAATTCCACAGATATCTTTTCCATCTCAATTCCATTCTCCTTTTCCTCCAACTGCTCCAATATTCCATGAGCCCTTGCATCCATCCTATTCCGACTCTGCCTTGTAAAACGTCCCAAAGGCCGTAGTCCTCTTTTACACTCACAATTATTTGTCATATCTTCACTAAACTTCCTTTCTTTTTTTTCCCCATCGATCTCCATGTTGGACCACCTATCAAATTCAGGTTCCTCTCGTAGCTATTTACTCTTCAATCGACCGCCCCTTTTTGGTGGAGCCCTTAGTGACAGATCCCAGCCAAACTCCTCTTGCTGATTCCCGAGCGTTAGTCGGACTTGGCAAAAGCTTTCATCATGTCCCAAAGAAAACAAAATAAGGACAACCTTTCATACTGGAAAAAGGCATATATAGATTTATTTTGACCAATATCAATCCGTTTCTTTCTTTTGAGCAGAGAACGAGTATCGATTAATACTCTAATTCGCATGATTTGTTAAATCCTCTTTTCACCATTGATGCATCATATTCCAGGAATTTTCCAATAAAATCCCCAAACTATATTGCCATACCCTCTGTCACAACTCCAATTGGAAGATTATGAATTTGCACACAAAAAACTGTTTCCCAGGAGGAACTGTGATTAGATCCTCACCCTCTGTTATTCTATGGAGGATAATAAGATGTTGGTTAAAAAACCAAGGCATACCATCCATAACTCGATTTAAGTCTATTTCACAGTAAATTTTGAATAAGATCCGCTTGCCCTCCAATTCAGAAATATCCACTCCTCTTAACGGATGCCATAAATCAACCAGAGAATTTTTTAAGGAAGGAAAATTTACCACACTATCCGTAAGAATTTTTCTAGATTTTGAATGCAGTGAGGATGAGAAAAACGAAATTTTAACAAAAAATAATGAATAAAACGAAATAATTTTTTTTCTTTTTGAATAAAACAAATTTATCTATTTTTAAATAGCCCCATAATTTTTTTTAATTATATACTTAGATTTTCTAGATTTTTATATATTTGGTTTTTTTTATAAATTTGTTAAAATTTAAAGATATTAAAAAATATACAAATTTTTCTCTAAAAATTATTTCAATCAACTCTAATTATAAAGCATCAAAGGATACAACGGTATACTCAATCAATATGTGAATTTGTGGATCTCATAAACAAATGAGCTAAAGAAATAGAAAGAGAAAAACTTAGAAAAAAGATTTGTATGATTCATTTAATGGAGACATTACATTAGAGTGAAGCTGAATAATTGAAAAGATGCCTTTGAAAAGCTGAATAGATGGCGAGTTGGCGATTACCGGAAAGATAAAAGTAGATCTGATTTCCTCCACCAAATGCTTTCATCGTTATCTCTACTCTCCTCTTACTTTCTTCTTTTTATTTTATTTATAAAATTATCCTATCCTTCTACCCATTAATATTAATCACATTGATTTCTTATCATAAAAAGATAATGAAATCTGGCCTCAAATATATATATATATATATATAAAAGTAGATACAGTAACAATGCTCTTGGCCTCTAAATATTAAATACTAGGGAACTCACAGCCACCACCATCAACCATAATATACCATTTCACAATCCCATTCTAATAAACTCAATTTGAAGAAAACTCAAATAGCTGGATGGGGTCGTTAGATACAATGAATGAGAACCGCCGAGGAAGAGCTGCGGTTCTAGCGATTGGCACAGCAAATCCGCCTCATTGTTTCTACCAAGTTGATTACCCTGATTTTTACTTTCGAGTTACTAGAAGCCACCATCTTACCTTTTTTGAAGGATAAGTTTCGACGTATCTGTAAGTATCAAAGGGTTACCTTGATTTTCTTTTTAACTTTTTAATGCAAATCTTTATTACCAAAGAGAGATTTCTATCAACTGAGATAGGAATAATTATAAATTTACTCCTTTAGTACTTACATTTTTTATCAATTTTGCCTTTGTTCATTTTTTTTTAAGCTAAATTTGGTCTGCCTCCAACTTTTAAAAAGAGTTAGCTTACTTTTTTTAGCAAAACTATCATTTAAAATGTTAATTTTTTAAACATGATAACTTACATGCAATACACTATATTTCATTTTTTTTTTTTTTGCATGTTTTAATAATTCTTAAATTATTTTTTCGGTATAAAAATATTACGTCAACATAAAATTTCACACCAACATTTAAAAATAAGTGTCAAATTGAAAGAAAAAATTAAACTCAACGAATAAGAGAAATAGATACCCATAAAAGTGCAAAAACATGTTGCGTTTAGTTAGTTAACCAAAACTTGAACTGATGACCGGTATTTCAAATAAAAACAGTTTACTTTATATTTTCATGAAGATGTCTGCTATGGTTTTAAACTTTTAGTGTTTTTAGGTGAGAAATCTGCAATTAGGAAACGTTACATGCACCTGACGGAAGATATTATCAACAAGAATCCAAACTTAATTATCTACAAGGCTCCATCTTTTGATGCTCGTCAAGAAATCCTTGTAACTGAAGTGCCCAAGCTTGGCAAGGACGCGGCATTGAAGGCCATCAAAGAATGGGGACAACCCATTTCAAACATCACTCACCTTATATTTTGTACATCATCAGGGATCGACATGCCAGCTGCTGACCATCAGCTTGCAAAGCTCATCGGCCTAAAATCTTCAGTTCGGAGATTCATGCTTTATCAACAAGGTTGCTTTGCTGCTGGGACTGCCCTGCGCCTCGCCAAGGATTTGGCAGAGAACAATCCCGGAGCTCGAGTACTTGCTGTGTGCTCTGAGATCATGGTAGGGTCTTTCCAGCCACCCTCGGAGACCCATTTAGACGTACTAGTGGGATCTGCACTTTTTTGTGACGGAGCTGCAGCTGTGATTGTTGGTGCCAACCCTAACGCCATCATCAACGAGCGCCCTTTGTTTCAAATTGTATCAGCTAAACAGGCTGTTATCCCCGACTCTGATGACGCGATAAAAGCAAAATACGTGAAATGGGTATGGCGTATTATTTGTCTAAAAAGTTGCCCAATCTGATTGCCAACAACATTGAGCAATGCTTATTCGAAACATTAGGTCCATCTGGTGTTGATGGTTGGAACAAATTGTTTTACGTAGTTCATCCCGGTGGCCCAGCTGTTCTTAAACGTATTGAAGAGAAACTTGGATTGGGAAGCGACAAGCTTAAAGCAAGCTGGCATGTGTTAAGTGAATATGGAAACATGTGGAGTCCAAGCGTCCTATTTGTTCTTGATGAGACGAGAAAAAGGTCAACAGAAGAAGGCGAAACCGCCGCCGCCACTGAAGGGCTAGAGTGGGGCGTCTTACTGGCCATTGGGCCGGGTCTCACGGTGGAGACCGTGGTGCTTCGTAACATTGCTGTGGATTCAGCTTAATTATTAACTAGCCTTGTAAATGGAAACAAGGCGGAAATGGCCGCAAGCCGAAGAAAATCTTGCCACATTATATCCAAAATAAAATCCCATTATAATCAGGTTGTTAAATAAGACAACTAAATTAAAGTTGTGGTCCCATCTTTAATGCTTTATTGTGGTTGAGTGGTGAACAATATTTATTTTATACGCAGGCAATATCATAAATTTTACTATATTATTGTTGATACAAGAAAAGAAAGATGTAATCTTTAGCATAATCAGTAAAAAGGTAAGTTGATGTGGTGCATTTGCATATTACTCAACACAACCACTAATTTGGCTTTTATTGACAAAATTTCAGCTAATAAAAAGGACACAAATGTAACTGATAAACATAAATTTAAAAATCTTCCTTAAATTTTACTTTGTAAAATGCCATTGTAATAGGCTTAATTTGTCCAGGCCCAAAATAAAATAATAAAGTCCAAAATGAAAAAACAGTTCATAACAAAAAATATACAAGCCCAAAATTACAAGGCCTGATTGGCTCAAAAAACTTAAACATTATCAGCTAAACCAAACCCTAACCCAAAAAAACAACAATACCCAAATGACCCAAAACTTTAAACATTTTCAGAAAGAAGACCCTAGCCTTTTGCCCTTGCGCCGCGCCTCCCATGTGCTGAGTCAACGCACTCACAGCCCGAGGTGGCATCTCTTACACCAAAATGGTAGGCTTCCTCGTCGTTGACCCTCTAAGAATACCTGCAAGAAGAAAGAAACACGGACATCAGAGTAATCAAAAAGGAAAAACCTAAAAGGTGATTTGCTTTATATTTTTCTGCATCTATCTTTTTTCAAAAAAATAAAAAATAAAAAAGAATAACAGAATATAGGATAAGATTTAGTTTTTACCTTTTTGCTGCACCACCACCACGCGTGGTCGCCGTTGATTCGAAAAACCACCGAATCTTTAGGGATTCAACAGAGTCTACGCCGGAAAAGGAGAAGAAACAAAACGTTCCTTTATTTCTCCGCCGGGTTTGGCCAGGTTTTTGGGGGGTTTTGGTCCCAAATCAATGTTCTACAGGCGACGGGCTTCAGAAAGAGGGCTTTTGGTGTTTTCTGGCCACTAGGGACGGCGGAGTCCGTCGTCGGCGATAGGTGGCCACCGTGGGACTCACCAGACCCCTAGGCCGGAGTTTGGAGAGGTGAGAGGGGTTGAGAGGATTTTTTTTTTTTTGAAGAAGAAGAAAAAGAAGAATAGAAATGAAATCTAAAAAAAAAATCGATTTTTATATCAGAAGTGAAACGGCGCCGTTTCACTTAGATCTTTTAACGCCAAAACGACACCGTTCTGAGCCTGACCCGTGCGCGACCCGACCAGCTCCTAAGGATCCGCGTGTTTTTTACTTTTGGGCTATTTACGCGAGTAGTCCCTTCGCTTTTGCGACGCGCTTCAATTGGGCTCTACCCTATTTTCTTTATTTTTAATTTTTTCGTTTATTTTTATTTTTGTTTCAATTTGGTCCTCATACCATTTGGAAAAGTCGACACACAAAGCAGTCTTGCTTTTTGTGCCAACCCGACTCGCCTAGGGGTCCACGTGTTTTGGTTTTAAAAGGGGTATTTGCGCAGTTAACCCTTCCTTCTTTTATTTAGTTTATAATATAGTCCTATTTTTATTTTTTACTTTTTAAATTTGTCTGCACAGTTTTGTTTTCATTTCGCTTTGGTCCTTTGTAAAACGGTGCACTTTGGGGATTGGGAATATTTTCCCATTTAGTCCTCATTCTTTCGTACGCATTTTATTTAGGCCCTATTTTCTCTTTTTCTTTTCAGATTCGGCCATTCAGTTTTGTTTTTTGTTTTTTTATCATTATTTATCTAATCAGTCATTATAATTTAGGCTCTTAGTTTTGTTTCATTTCTGATTTAATCCTGTGTTTATTGAATATCAACTTTTTTATAGATTTTATATGTATTATTTTTATATATTTATTTATTTGTTCACATATATATTCTTTATATTTTTTTATTTTTTTTACTTCTTTTGTTTTTTAATTCATATTATTCTCTATTTCTTTATTTGTGCATATTTTGTCGCCTCATTATTATTATTGTTATTATTATCATTATTATTATTATTATTAATGTTATTATTTTATGTTTTGATTATTGATATTAGAATTAGAACATTATTTCATTTATTTATCTATTTATTATCTCTTATCCTTTTTATATGTATAATATATATATATATATATGATGTTTATGTTTTCTTTATTTGTGCACTTGCCTTTCGTATTATTCTTACTGTTATCATTTATATTATTATTATTTATTTTTCCTTATTATCGTTTAATTAGTATAGAATTAGAAGTTATAATATGATCATTGTTTGTTTATTTGGTATTTTATTATTATCTATCATCATCATTTATTAGTATGATATTTTAATTTTTTTTTTGTATATCATTGGTGTTATCATTTTATTTTATTATAACTATATCATGAATCGTGTTTAAACATACTTACGCAGTTTTTACTATGCCCAAATAAACTAAACATATATTGTTTTAAATATTACATTAATTTTTACTCAAATACGCCAACAAATTTTCAAAAAAAAGAATAGGCAATGTTCCATATTTGGAAGATTCGAGGAAATCGTACCCAACAAAAGGCAAGCTTATTCTCAAGGATTCGAGGTGTCGTGTCCTAACTTACAGGATGTGATATTTTGTTACCGCGAGATGATAAAGTCTTTAACATGTGTTTCAATTCATTCAAGCATTTTTTTTTGTAAAAAAATAATAATACAAAGAGGGATCGTATTTTTAAATTCTTTTCGGGTTTTCAATTTTCGACACCAAGACTTTAATTAATCAATTAGGTACCAATTTTGGAGGTCACGAGGGTGCAAATCCTTCCCCGTGTGTAACCGACTCCCGAACCCGTTTCCTGAACTTCGTAGACCAAAAAACTTTTGTTTTAGTAAATCAAACCATTTATTAAAACGATCAAATTACGAGGTGACCCGATTACACCTCATAAAAGAAGGATTGGTGGCGACTCCCATTTTCGTTTTTTTAAAATAAAAGTCGATTTTAAAAAAATGATTTCGGCTATACATTATCAAAAGAAGAAGCAAATTTGTTTCCAAAAACGACATTTAAAAATATGGGAAAGCCTTTCATCAAGTTTTACCCATCTTCGTTTGAGAAAGGTAAGCAAGCATCTTCATTTGTTACTTTTTCCCAACCAAATTCCTTAGGATATCTCATGTTTTATTATTTCTTACTTTCTTACTACACAAACTAATTCTGGGTTTATTTTAAAACATTTATAAATTCTTGGTTTTTTATTTTAAGCTTCAATCTTTATATGTTCAAATTTTTCTTATTTGTTTCCTCAAAATTGGGGTATTGATTTTTTATTATAAACTGCCATTCAATTCCACTACCATTTTACTTATATTCATGCCAATCTTACATACCTTTTACTGTTTTAATTTTGATTAGTCATATCTTATTTCCATCCTAATAAAAAATAGCCAACAGTAATAATTAAATTTCGTTCCTAAATTTACTACCAAAACTTGTAAATTGCGTTGTTACTTCTCACTTCCAATATATGCATCACTAGTAGTAATATGAAAATATATTATAATTTAATTTTTTACTAATATTAGAACATTATTAATTGCAATAAATTATGTGGGAGAAAAACAAAAAGTCTATTTGATTTATTTTTAAATTTGAATAAAAATTTGGGTATTGTATAAAAAGAAACTCACTATACTCAATAATCTAATAACAAAATTAAAAAATAAATTACTCAAGTTGATTTTTACATGCTTTTGATTACAAGCAGCTCTCAATTATAAAAGGATACAACGGTATACTTAATAAATATGTGAATTTCCTTAATAAATGAGTTTAAAAATAAATAAAGATTGATAGTAGGGTTATAACGTATTGACAATAGGTTTATTGAGTGGTCTACTAAATGTGATAGCATTTGATATCATTATATTTTATAGAGTTATCAATACAGTTACGAGAAATTTTATAGAATGTGATGTAAGAATTCTTTAAGTAGACTTGATGTGCCCTAACAACAATTCACAAAGTATAGAGGAGCTTTTAGTTTTCTCAATTTGGTTTAAATGTTAGTATAAGATTCGGGAGATTACATCAGCTACCGGAATAGCTTAGTAGCGATCGAGGGTTTAAAACATTTGTTTATTTTTAGATAACTCATGGGTTACCAAAAACCGATTTAATTTAGCTTTCTTATGTAACGGTGACTACTTTTAAGAAAACACAGTTAATTTTTCAATTTATTTAATACTCAATTCTTATTTATAAATTTGCAGCGGAAAAGTGATAATAGTTTAAATTTTTAATAAAAATAGAAGTTTATGCATAATTAATTAATATTCATATTTTGATATTCTGAAATCAATTAAATGTCATGTATGCTAAAAGAAAACAAAACCTAAGTCCATGCCACGGTAATCCTTAAGATATCAAATAATAACTTAAGAATATTTTAGTAAATAAAATCGATCCGAGACTCTTTAGATATTGTGTCCGTGTTCTAACCTTGTAGGTTATTTACAAAGATAAAAATTGTAACACCCCAAAATCGGCCTAGACGTTATGGCCGAATCTGGCGATGTCACATGGAATGGAATTTGAAAATCGAATTCATCAAATTAAAGCTGTTTCCGTTTATTAACTTTTATTTATCTCTCGTTAATTTTCAAAACTTATTTCCTCGCTAATTTGATTCGTTTAAAAACATATCTCATAGAGGAAGCTTTTAAACCATGATATTTGAAGAAGATTGTTCGCATTTAGGAAAAAAACTTTGATTTTAATAAAATCGAGTTTTCGTTGCAGTTCAAAATCTTATGAAAACAGTTTAAACCCAAAACAAAAGCAACAGTCCAAAAGTCCAAATTACATCAAAACATCCCATAAAAATAGAAAATAAAACCATAAATGAAATTTAAACAGTGTGATAAAGAAGTAGTCACTGTAGAGACCTCCGTTGCACCGAACCGTCAAGTCTGGGGATTACCTGTACAATTTAACAGAAAGGGGTGAGTTTACGTAAACTCAATGTGTAATCCCCACAGAAAACATGCATACAGTCAATTAGCAGTAAACAGTCAAATGCAGTATGGGGCCTAAGCCCATTACATTTTAAGTAGTAGTTTGGGCCTTATCCTATTTCAATTCTATATCAGATATGCATTAAGCTTTAGCCCATCACACGAATGATAATGCAAAGCAAAGAATGTCGATGTGATTCCTACCCACTAGCCTCTACCCACCATCCATACACTTCATGTGGGGTTTATAACACCCACCCATCCCTACACTCCAAGTCATATCGAATGCGACACATATCAGTAAATTTGAAGCTGAGTTGCCAGATAATAGGCTTAAGAGCCTTTCAGTACACTTCTTCCAATCATAATCATCCCCACCCCATGCAATGCAACATACAATATATCATGCTTTATGCAACTATCAGTCATTCATATATAATTATCAGTGATCATACATAAATTATCATGATTAATACATGCAATACATACAGTTAAATCACACATCTTGGGGTCTAAGTAACACATACTGACCTACAGTAGGTTCAAAGTCGACTTGGGCGACCCGTGAAACCTTAAGGAACATTTCAGTAAAAATGGGCTCACACGTCCATGTGGCTTGACCGTGTGGCCCCAAACGCCCATGTAGCCCACACGGCCCAAATTGGCCTTGGCCGTGTGGATCAAACGGTCTGGCCCAGAATCCCACACGCCCGTATGGACCCACACACTCATGTGGCCCACACAGCTCAAATCGGTCTAGCTCGTGTGTCGCACACGGTCTACCTGGCCATCACACGATCGTGTCTTGCGCACACGGCCTGGCCTCGTCGATCGCACACCCGTGTTATGGCACACGGCCTACCACACGGGCAACCACACGCCCGTGTGGCGTCGACAGTGGCCGAAACCCTGGTTTCTGTGTAATCGAGTACACACCTGGTTTCAATTGATGCTACAACGATCCCCGAGCCCTCCAGAACCTATAATTGACCAATTTCACTCAATTTATCACTTAATCGGTCGAAATAAAACCAAATCTGAAACTAGAAACGCATCCCTTGTGTAACACCCCTTACCCGAGACCGTTGCTGGAGTCGAGCACGAGGCATTACTAGACTTAACTTACTAGTTCTGGGCATAAAAATTGAAACTGTCCGTCTGCGTCATGTTCACTAAATTAATTATAACTTGAGTTACGAAACTCGAAATCTAGATCCGTAAATTTTCCTTGAAACTAGACTCATATATCTTCTTACTGTAATATTTCCAGAATTTTTGGTGTGGCCAATTAGTACATTTTATTAGTTAAAGTCTCCCCTATTACACAGTTTGACAGTTCTGACATCTCTTCACTAAAAATCAATTATCTCATAATATACAACTCTTTTTCCTACATCGTTTTCTTTATATAAAAATAGACTCACTAAGATTTAATTCTATATCTCATGCACAACCTAATTCAATGTCTACTATGTTTGGTGATTTTTCAAAATCACGTCACTGCTGCTGTCCAACTATTCCCCTGCATATAATTACATAATTTCTTTAAAATAACTATCAACTAGGCATTTCATAACATCCAAAACATGTTCTTAATTAACCATTTTAATGGCTAATCATTACCAAGCATTTACAAGCCAATATTAAGCCATATCATAAGGTCATACACACAAAATGGCTAAGTCCCTATACATGCCATAACTTAAAATGTTCGAATCACAAAATACCAATATAATCTTTTGACAGTGTGTAACGATCTCCGACGTCCTTTCGATCCCCGAGTTGGCTTGTAATACTATAAAAAAAAAAATTAAAGAATGGGAGTAAGCATAAAGCTTAGTAAGTTTACATGTAAATAGATGACAACATTCTTAATGAATTATCTTATGTTTTTCTTATCAAGATCACTTGAGCTTTTAACTCAATATACTTAAACTTGTATTCTTACCTTACCTTTTAACATGAATTTATCTTACCTTACCTTTTTAGCTTGAACTTGTCTTACCTTTACTTTGGAATACTCTTTGAATTTTTCGTTGAACCACTTGGAATACTTAAGGATACGCGGGTACCTTTCCTTATGAAACTTAACCATTGCCATGTCTTGACATGGTCTTACGTGGTATCCTTGCATTATGAATTCACCAATGCCATGCCTTGGCATGGTCTTACATGGCACCTTTACCTTATAAATTCACCAATGCCATGCCTTGGCATGGTCTTACATGGGACCTTTGCCTTATAGTAACTTATCAATGCCATGTCTTGACATGGTCTTACATGATTTCCTTAAACCCTAATGTCATGATATTTGTATCCTACACATTCCTAAGGTTCAACCGAAACTTTCTGAGATAGTTTTTCCGTCAATTCATACTAGAGTCTTTAAATAATAAATTTACAGAATAAATATGTAAATGCTGGAATTTAAAAGTGTTAGATGTAAAATAACAGAATATTGCATTTATTTACCGCAAACTTACCTCGAAACAAATTACGATAAACTATATCGATTTAGTCCACTATCTTTTTCTTTCCCCGATCAAACTCTGGATTTCGTTCTTCTTGATCTATAATAGCAAATTTAGCTTATTTAATATTCACATTTACTAAAACAGGCCTTAACTCTAACTTTGGCAAAATTACAATTTTGCCCCTAAACTTTTACATAATTATGATTTTGTCCCTAAGCTCGAAAATTAAACTTCAGCCCTTATTCTTATGTTTTATAACATGCTGAACATTTTTCTCTTCTATAGCAACTTCAAATTCTTACTATAACACATACTTATGAACAATAACAACTTTTACTAATTAGTTCGTTTTACTCGTTTTCACCGAAAATCACTTAGTAAAAATTATTTCTCTACTCATAAACATGCATAATCTACCATCAATCATCAAAAATCACAAGTTTTCAACAATGGCATAATTCAAAATATTCACCAAAATCAAAAATTCAACATGGGTTTTACAGCACTCGAAGCAACGATCTCAAAAACGTAAAAATTATCGAAAATCGAACTCAAATCACTTACCTATTGAGCTTGTAAAGGCCTAATATTATAAAGCTTCTTCTCCCTATTCTTTTCTCTTAGTTTCAGCCAAGTACAAATGATAAAATGATGAACACTTTCATCTTTTATCATTTACATTATTATAACATACATTAAACTAATATATTTTAACATAAAATATAATAAAAATTCCACCCACTATTTCAAGCATATCATGACCGGCCATTATCTACCTTTCTTCTTCATTTTGTTTACTTAATGCTAAATTACTTTTCATCTTTCTTCTAATATAATATATTATCATATATTATAATATACCATAATGTCATAAAATAAAATAAACAATTACCAATTCACTAATACATGCATCTTAGCCGTCCACTATGTTCAATTATGGCTAAATTACCCTATCAACCCTTAAATTAAAGAAATTATCATCAATTCAACCACTTAATCAAGCTATAAGGCTACTTTTACCACTTATGCAATTTAGTCCTTTTCTTTAAATTAAGCACACTAACAATAAAATTAATTCACAAAACTTTCACACATGTAAATTCACATATTATAAGCACTGAAAATAATATTAAAATATTTTACTGACTCGAATTTGTGGTTTCGCAACCACTATTCCGTTTAGGCCCTATTTCGGGATGTTACATTTCTCTCCCCTTTAGGGGATTTTCGTCCCAAAAATATTATTACAGTAAAGAGATTTGGGTCTTTGTTTTTGCATATAGTCTCTTGGGCTCCCATGTAGTCTCTTCTATTCCATGCCTATTCCATAATACTTTCACAAGTGCAATACTTTTATTCCTTAATTGCTTAACCTCTCGAGCTAGAATTTTTATTGGTTCCTCCCCGTAAGTCATATCTGGCTGAATCTCAACTCTCTGTTTGCGAAATCACATGCGATGGATCCGAGCGATAACGACGTAGCATAGACACATGAAACACATTATGAATCTTCTCTAACTCAGTTGGCAAAGCCAATCGATATGCCAATGGCCCAACTCCCTCGATCACCTCAAACGGTCCAATAAAACGCGGACTTAATTTGCCTTTCTTGCTAAATCTGAGAACTTTCTTCCACGGGGATACCTTCAAGAATACCATATCACCAACTTGAAATTCAATGTCTTTTCTTTTCAAATCTGCATAGGATTTCTGTCTATCTGAAGCTGCTTTCAAGCAATCTCTGATGACTTTTACTTTCTCTTCTGTTTCTTTGACTAGATCAACCCCGTAAATCTGATTTTCCTTAAGCTTTGTCCAATACAAAGGTGTGCGACATTTATGTCCATACAAAGCTTCATAAGGTGCCATCTTCAAACTCGATTGATAACTATTATTATAGGCAAACTCTTCTAACGGTAAATATTTCTCCCAACTACCTTGAAATTCCAATACACAACATCTAAGCATATCTTCAAGTATCTGAATAACTCTCTCTGATTGACAATCAGTCTGAGGATGGAAAGCTGTATTAAAACTCAACTTTGTACCTAAAGCTTCCTGCAATTTCTTCCAAAACCGTGAGGTAAATCTCGAATCTCTATCTGAGATAATCGATAACGGTACTCCATGTAGTTTCACAATCTCTGTAATATATAACTCGGCCAACTTGTCAAGTGAATAATCCATACGAACTGGGATAAAATGAGCCGACTTTGTTAACTTATCAATCACAACCCATACTGCATCTTTCTTTCTCAGTGTCGAAGGTAATCCTGTCACAAAATCCATAGTAACTCGATCCGATTTCCACTTGGGAACTAATACAGGCTGCAATAAACCTGAAGGTACCTGATGTTTGGCTTTTACCTGCTGACAGATCAAACATCTAGAAACAAATTCTGAAATATCTCTTTTCATTCCTGTCCACCAATACATTTTCTTCAAAACATTATGCATCTTCGTACTACCTAGGTGAATAGACAAAGAACTACTATGTGCTTCCTGTAAGATTTTCCTAATAAGCTCATCATTCTTTGGTACACATACTCTGTCTCTGAACAACAAACAACCGTCGAACCGATCCGAAAATCAAACTCTACACCTGACTCACACTGAACTCTTTTGGCTTGCAACTCATCATCATCTTTCTCGAGCTTCACAAATTTCTTCAAGAAACGTCGGTTTAGCTCTCAACTCAGCTAAAATAGAACCATCATCTGATAATGCCAAACTAGTGTGCAAAGCTCTCAATGCAAATAACGGTTTTCTACTCAAAGCATCGGCAACAACATTTGCCTTACCCCGATGATAATCGATCACTAGCTCATAATCTTTAATCAACTCTAGCCATCTTCTTTGCCTCAAGTTTAGATCTTTCTGAGTCATCAAGTATTTCAAACTTTTGTGATCAGTGAATATTCGACATTTTTCACCATATAAGTGATGTCTCCAAATTTTAAATGCAAATACAATAGCAGCTAGCTCTAAATCATGTGTCGGATAGTTTTTCTCATGTGGCTTTAACTGTCTAGAGGCATAAGCAATTACCCTTCCTTCCTGCATAAGTACATAGCCTAGTCCATTCAAGGATGCATCACTGTAAATCACAAACTCTTTACCTGGCTCTGGTTGTACTAAAACAGGAGCTTTAGTCAACAATACTTTTAACTTGTTGAAACTCTGTTGACACTTCTCAGTCCATTCAAAATTGACAGCTTTCTGTAACAATCTTGTCAATGGAGTAGCTATCTTGGAAAATCCCTCTACAAATCGTCTATAATAACCAGCAAGACCAAGAAAACTTCTGACCTCTGATACATTTCTGGGAGGCTTCCAATCAATAATTGCTGAAATCTTACTCGGATCAACACTAATACCTTCACTTGAGATAATATGTCCAAGAAAACAAACTTCCCGTAACCAGAACTCACTTTTGCTAAACTCGGCATAAAGCTGATTATCTCTTAAAATCTGTAAAACTGTTCTCAAATGCTCTGCATGCTCAGCCTCATCATGAGAATAAATCAAGATGTCATCAATGAACACGACTACAAACCTGTCCAAATAAGGTCTAAAAATTCGGTTCATTAAATCCATGAAAATAGCAGGAGCATTAGTTAAGCCAAATGGCATCACAAGAAACTCATAGTGACAATACCTAGTTCGGAAAGCAGTCTTTGGAACATCTGACTCTTTAACTCACAACTGATAGTATCTGGATCTCAAATCTATCTTAGAGAACACAGTGGCTCCCTTCAATTGATCAAACAAATCATCTATTCTAGGTAATGGATATTTGTTCTTGATGGTTACCTTGTTAAGTTGCAGATAGTCTATGCACAATCTCATGGAACCATCCTTCTTTTTCACAAATAACACTGGCGTGCCCCATGGTGAATAACTAGGTCTTACAAAGCCTTTATCAGTTAAATCCTGTAGCTGAGCTTTCAATTCTTTCAATTCTATTGAAGCCATTCTATAAGGAGCAATAGAAATAGGTGTGGTACCTGGAATCAATTCAATACCAAACTCAACTTCTCTGATAGGAGGCAAACCTGGTAGTTCTTTCGGAAACACATCAGGAAACTCATTTACCATTGGCACTGATTCAATTTTCAACTCTAGGTCTTTAGTATTCAACACAAAAGCAAGATAAGCTTCACATCCTTTCCTTAAACATTTCTGAGCAGACATAACAGAAATCATGGAAATTGAACTATCTGACTCATCTGAATTAACCCGAAGGAACTCACCATTTTCACATTTCAACTCAATGAATCTCTTTCCACAATTCACTATCACATCATGTGCTTTTAACCAATCCATACCAAGAATCACATCAAACTCATCAAATGGCAATAGCATGAGATCAGCCAGAAAACAGTAACCTCTAATCATCAAAGGGCATTTTTTACATACTTTGTTTACTAACACATGCTAACTTAATGGGTTCGATACTTTAATCACAAATTCTGTAAACTCTATGGGCATGTTCATACTAGGCATTAATTTCATGCAAACATAGGAATGGGTTGAACCCGGATCAATCAAAGCAATAACATTAACATCATGAAGAGAAAATGTACCCGTAATTACGTCGGGGGAAGATGCCTCTTCACGAGCACGGGTAGCATAAGTCCTTATGGGTGCTCTAACATCCGATCTTGTTCTTTGTATCTCTAAATGTACCTCTACCGCCTTTACTCCCGAATTTCTACGAGATCGCCTCTAGCGGGGCATTACGATCTTGCACTCGATATTACTTTTTTTAACCATTTGGGACACTTCAGAATGAAATGATCGGTGCACCACATCGGAAACAACCGATCTCGGTTGCTCGACATTGACCTAGATGACGTCGACCACATTGAGGACACTCGGGTTTATCAGTGAATACTACCAACACTCGCAATCGAAGTGGTTTGAGCTTTTAAATCCATAAATCTTCCACCTCTGTTTCAGCTAGAATACCCGTTGAAAAATTAGGACTCGTAGAAAACTCTCTAGGCCTCTTGGATGTAGACTGAAATGACTTGCTTATCTGTCTTTTCTTCGTGTCTTGCATATCAATTTCAGCTTTACCCTTTCTTTTTAACAACTCCTCTGCCTTACAGGCTCGTTCAACTAAAACAACGAACTCTTTTATCTCTAAAACACCAACTGATAGTCGGATATCATCATTGAGCCCATCCTCAAATCTTTTGCACATGATAGCCTCTGTAGACACACACTCTCGAGCATAATTACTGAGTCAGACAAATTCACGTTCATAATTGGTCACCGTTATCTTACCCTGTTTTAATTCAAGGAACTCTTTTCTTTTCTGGTCAATAAACCTCTAACTGATATACTTCTTACGGAATTCCTCTTGAAAGAAATTCCAAGTAACTCTTTCTTTTGGTACTACTGACACAAGTGTCTTCCACCACTGGTAGGCCGAATCTCTAAGAAGTGACACCACATATTTAATACATTCTTCCGGTGTGCAGGGTAACTCATCAAAGACTCTGATAGTGTTTTCGAGCCAAAATTCAGCTTTCTCTGTATCATCATCCTTGGTAGCCCGAAACTCTTCAGCCCCTTGTTTTCTGATCTTGTCAACGGGTGGTTTCTCTCTTCTAACGGTATTTATAACTGGGGAAGCTACATGGGTAGTCTATGGAACATGAGGGGGTGGAGGTCTAACAGCCGGGTTCGTACGAACGAACTCAGCAAACCAATCATTCATAGCTTGGAAGAAGGCTTCTCGAGCCCCTCCTCCCTGACTAACTGTAACGGGCCTTTCACGATTATCTGGTGGCACCGTCCCTTCAGTGGGAGCGGGCGCATTACTCTCTACATCATCTGCACCATCTCATTCGGAATCCATAGCTATATAAGAAAAACATTTTTAAAATTGTCAGGAGTCATCACACTATCAAAATATAAGTATGGCATGTATAGCTAGACTCTTACTCATACTGAATATTCCGAGAATCGACTAAACTCTTGATTTGATACCAATAAATGTAACACCCCTTACCCGAGACCGTTGCTGGAGTCGAGCACGAGGCATTACTAGACTTAACTTACTAGTTCTGGGCATAAAAATTGAAACTGTCCGTCTGCATCATGTTAACTAAATTAATTTTAACTTGAGTTACGAAACTCGAAATCTAGATCCGTAAATTTTCCTTGAAACTAGACTCATATATCTTCTTACTGTAATTTTTCCAGAATTTTTGGTGTGGCCAATTAGTACGTTTTATTAGTTAAATTCTCCCCTATTACACAGTTTGACAGTTTTGACCTCTCTTCACTAAAAATCAATTATCTCATAATATACAACTCTTTTTCCTACACCGTTTTCTTTATATGAAAATAGACTCAATAAGATTTAATTCTATATCTCATACACAACCTAATTAAATTTATAATATTTTTGGTGATTTTTCAAAATCACGTCACTGCTGCTGTCCAACTATTCCCTTGCATATAATTACATAATTTCTTTAAAATAAATATCAACTAGGCATTTCATAACATCCAAAACATGTTCTTAATTAACCAATTTAATGGCTAATCATTACCAAGCATTTAGAAGCCAATATTAAGCCATATCATAAGGTCATACACACAAAATGGCTAAGTCCCTATACATGACATAACTTAAAACGTTCGAATCACAAAATACCAATATAATCTTTTGACAGTGTGTAACGATCTCCGACGTCCTTTCGATCCCCGAGTTGGCTTGTAATACTATAAAAAAAAATTAAAGAATGGGTGTAAGCATAAAGCATAGTAAGTTTACATGCAAATAGATGACAACATTCTTAATGAATTATCTTATGTTTTTCTTATCAAGATCACTTGAGCTTTTAACTCAATATACTTAAACTTGTATTCTTACCTTACCTTTTAACATGAATTTATCTTACCTTTTTTAGCTTGAACTTGTCTTACCTTTACTTTGGAATACTCTTTGAATTTTTCCGTTGAACCAATTGGAATACTTAAGGATACGCGGGTACCTTTCCTTATGAAACTTAACCATTGCCATGTCTTGACATGGTCTTACGTTGTATCCTTGCTTTATGAATTCACCAATGCCATGCCTTGGCATGGTCTTACATGGGACCTTTACCTTATAAATTCACCAATGCCATGCCTTGGCATGGTCTTACATGGGACCTTTGCCTTATAGTAACTTATCAATGCCATGTCTTGACATGGTCTTACATGATTTCCTTAAACCCTAATGTCATGACATTTGTATCCTACACATTCCTAAGGTTCAACCGAAACTTTCTGAGATAGTTTCTCCGTCAATTCATACTTGAGTCTTTAAATAATAAATTTACAGAATAAATATGTAAATGCTGGAATTTAAAAGTGTTAGATGTAAAATAACAGAATATTGTATTTATTTACCGCAAACTTACCTCGAAACAAATTACAATAAACTATATCGATTTAGTCTACTATCTTTTTCTTTCCCCGATCTAACTTTGGATTTCGTTCTTCTTGATCTATAATAGCAAATTTAGCTTATTTAATATTCACATTTACTAAAACAGTCCTTAACTCTAACTTTTGCAAAATTACAATTTTACCCCTAAACTTTTACATAATTACGATTTTGCCCCTAGGCTCGAAATTAAACTTCAGCCCTTATTCTTATGTTTTATAACATGCTGAACATTTTTCTCTTCTATAGCAACTTCAAATTCTTACTATAACACATACTTATGAACAACAACAACTTTTACTAATTAGTTCGTTTTACTCGTTTTCACCAAAAATCACTTAGTAAAAACTATTTCTCTACTCATAAACATGCATAATCTACCATCAACCATCAAAAATCACAAGTTTTCAACGATGGCATAATTCAAAATATTCACCAAAATCAAAAATTCAACATGGGTTTTACAGCACTCGAAGCAACGATCTCAAAAACGTAAAAATTATCGAAAATCGAACTCAAATCACTTACCTATTGAGCTTGTAAAGGCCTAATATTACAAAGCTTCTTCTCCTATTCTTTTCTCTTAGTTTCAAGTTAAGAACAAATGATAAAAAGATGAACACTTTCATCTTTTATCATTTACATTATTATAACATACATTAAACTAATATATTTTAACATAAAATATAATAAAAATTCCACCCACTATTTCAAGCATATCATGACCGGCCATTATCTACCTTTCTTCTTCATTTTGTTTACTTAATGCTAAATTACTTTTCATCTTTCTTCTAATATAATATATTATCATATATTATAATATACCATAATGTCATAAAATAAAATAAACAATTACCAATTCACTAATACATGCATCTTAGCCGTCCACTATGTTCAATTATGGCTAAATTACCCTATCAACCCTTAAATTAAAGAAATTATCATCAATTCAACCACTTAATCAAGCTATAAGGCTACTTTTACCACTTATGCGATTTAGTCCTTTTCTTTAAATTAAGCACACTAACAATAAAATTAATTCACTAAACTTTCACACATGTAAATTCACATATTATAAGCATTTGAAAATAATATTAAAATATTTTATTGACTCGGATTTGTGGTTTCGCAACCACTATTCTGTTTAGGCCCTATTTCGGGATGTTACATTTCTCCCCCCTTTAGGGATTTTCGTCCCCAAAAATCTTACCTGTAAAGAGATTTGGGTACTGTTTTCGCATAGTCTCTTCGGGCTCCCATGTAGTCTCTTCTATTCCATGCCTATTCCATAATACTTTCACAAGTGCAATACTTTTATTCCTTAATTGCTTAACCTCTCGAGCTAGAATTTTTATTGGTTCCTCTCCGTAAGTCATATCTGGCTGAATCTTAACCTCTGTTTGCGAAATCACATGCGATGGATCAGAATGATAATGACGTAGCATAGTCACATGAAACATATTATGAATCTTCTCTAACTCAGTTGGCAAAGCCAATCGATATGCCAATGGCCCAACTCCTTCGATCACCTCAAACGGTCCAATAAAACGGGGACTTAATTTGCCTCTCTTGCCAAAACTGAGAACTTTCTTCCACAGGGATACCTTCAAGAATACCCTATCACCAACTTGAAATTCAATGTCTTTTCTTTTCAAATCTGCATAGGATTTCTGTCTATCTGAAGCTGCTTTCAAGCAATCTTCAAGATCAACACTAATACCTTCACTTGAGACAATATATCCAAGAAAACAAACTTCCCGTAACCAGAACTCACTTTTGCTAAACTTGGCATAAAGCTGATTATCTCTTAAAATCTGTAAAACTGTTCTCAAATGCTCTGCATGCTCAGCCTCATCATGAGAATAAATCAAGATGTCATCAATGAACACAACTACAAACCTGTCCAAATAAGGTCTAAAAATTCGGTTCATTAAATCCATGAAAATAGCAAGAGCATTAGTTAAGCCAAATGGCATCACAAGAAACTCATAGTGACAATACCTAGTTCGGAAAGCAATCTTTGGAACATTTGACTCTTTAACTCGCAACTGATAGTATCCGGATCTCAAATCTATCTTAGAGAACACAGTGGCTCCCTTCAATTGATCAAACAAATCATCTATTCTAGGTAATGGATATTTGTTCTTGATGGTTACCTTGTTAAGTTGCCGATAGTCTATGCACAATCTCATGGAACAATCCTTCTTTTTCACAAATAACACTGGTGCGCCCCATGGTGAATAACTAGGTCTTACAAAGCCTTTATCAGTTAATAACTGTAGCTGAGCTTTCAGTTCTTTCAATTCTATTGAAGCTATTCTATAAGGAGTAATAAAAATAGGTGTGGTACCTGGAATCAATTCAATACCAAACTCAACTTCTCTGATAGGAGGCAAACCTGGTAGTTCTTCCCAAAACACATCAGGAAACTCATTTACCACTGACACTGATTCAATTTTCAACTCTGGGTCTTTAGTATTCAACACAAAAGCAAGATAAGCTTCACATCCTTTCCTTAAACATTTCTGAGCAGACATAACAAAAATCATGGAAATTGAACTATCTGACTCATCTAAATTAACCCGAAGGAACTCACCATTTTCACATTTCAACTCAATGAATCTCTTTCCACAATTCACTATCACATTATGTACAGTTAACCAATCCATACCAAGAATCACATCAAACTCATCAAATGGCAATAGCAAAAACTCCACTTACCAGAACGCGTGACCAAAATTGACCCAACAGAACGAAGGTGTGGTAGCCAACAAAAGGAGATGAAAACAGAAAGAATAATGGAAAGAAGAATTTGGGTTTGACAACAGAAAAACAAAAGGAGAAGAAGAAGGGATAAGAGATGGCGTAAAAAAGGTGAGAGTTTTGGAAAAACCAAAATTTTGCAAAAAAGAACCATAATGATCAGAAAATCAAATAACCCCAAATTCCACTCCCCTAAATTCTCTCTACCAAACTCCCACTACTCAGATTTCCAATACAACTCAAACTCTCTAACCGATAAGCAAATAAAAATATTTGTCCTTACGCTCACGCAGGAATTCGAACTCCTGACCCTCTGCCAGCCAACACTCCCTTTAACCACCAGACTAGCAGGCCCATTCTAGTAAGTACTTGCAAACTTTTAATTAAAAGCCTACTAGCCAAAAATATAGGTTAAGTCAAAAAAATACTAAAGTTTGCCAAAGTCAGGGCTTGAACTCAAGACCTCCCAGACACACCCAGAGCACTTAACCACTAATGTAGATACATAATTGTGTCACATTTTCACAATAACAAAAATAAGAATTTTGGGGCGTTACAACTCTACCCCCTAAAAGAAAATTTCATCCTCGAAATTTACCTGGTCAGAAAAGGTGAGGGTACTGCTGACGTATCACATCCTCAAGTTCCTATGTAGCTTCCTCAATGCTATGATTACGCCACAGAACCTTCACCAGTGGGATAGACTTCTTCCTCAGAACCTTAACGTCACGATCCAGAACCTGAACTAGCTCCTCCTTAAAGGTCAAGTCTGGCCTAACCCCAATCTCCTCAATAGGGTCAATAGGCGTGGGATCATAGCGGTAGCACCCCAACATCAAGATGTGGAACAAATCGTGAAGACGGTCTAACTCTAGAGGTAGCTCCAACTGATAAACTGGTCTCACTCCTTTCAGAATCCGGTACGGCTCAATAAACCTAGGGCTCAGCTTGCCCTTACGACCAAACCTTAGAATATTTTTCCATGGCGATACCTTGAGAAATACGAAGTCCCTCACAAAATACTCAGTCTCGCGTCTCTTCAGATTCGCATAAGATTCCTGTCTGTCTGTTGTAACTCCCAGTCAATCCCGAATCAATCTGACATTACCCTCAATCTCAGAAACCAACCCAGGACCCAAAACACGTCGTTCACCCAACTTAGTCCTACACAAGGGAGTGCGATACTTACGACCATACAAAGCATCGTAAGGTGCCATCTGAATGCTAGACTGGAAACTATTATTATAAGCAAACTCCGCTAGCGGCAGATACTCCTCCCAACTGCCTCGGAAATCGACAGCACAGCTCCTTAACATATCCTCCAGTATCTGAATCACCCTCTCTGATTGACCATCACCCTAAGGATGGAACGCAATACTGAAGTCCAACCTTAAACCCAGAGTCTCATGTAGCTTCTTCCAAAATCGAGACGTGAAGTAAGGATCCCTATCAGAGATGATCGAAACCGGTACCTCGTGCAGTCTCACTATATCAGAAATGTAGAGCTTAGCCAGCTTCTGCAAAGAATAATTTGTCCTAACTGGGATGAAGTGTGCAGAATTGGTCAACCGATTCACAACGATCCACACTGAATCCTTCTTAGTGGGTGTTAAATGCAACCCACTAACGAAATCTATAGTTACGCGCTCTCATTTCCATAATGGAATCTTAACCGGCTGCAGCAAACCCGAAGACAACTGATGCTCAGCCTTAACCTGCTGGCATGTTAGACATCTAACCACAAAATCGGTAACTTCTCGCTTCAATCCTGGTTACCAATACAACTCTCGAAGATCTCGGTACATCTTATTTCCACCAGGATGCATAACATAAGGGCTACTATGCACCTCTCTCAAAATACACTATCTTAAATTAGTGTCATTCGGAACACAGATCCGTCCATGAAAATAGAGCACCCCATCATTATTCAACCCAAAATCCGTAGTGCTACCACTTTCCACCTGTCAGAACCAAACACCCAAAGATTCATCCTCCAACTGTTTTAACCCTAATCTGCTCGATCCAAGTCAGTTTGACTTGTAGCTCAACCAACAAACTCCCATCGTCAAACAAGCTAAGTCGAGTAAACATCGCTCTCATATTAGTCATAGCCCTACGACTCAATGCATCGGCCACCACATTTGCCTTTCCCGGATGGTACTCAATGGTACAGTCGTAATCCTTAAGTAGCTCAACCTATCTACGCTGCCTAAGATCCAGCTTCTTCTGAGTAAGGAGGTACTTGAGACTCTTGTGATTAGTGTAGATAAAACACTTCTTACCATACAGATAGTGCCTCCATATTTTCAGAGCAAAGACTACGGTAGCCAATTCTAAATCGTGCGTCGGGTAGTTCGCCTCATGTGTCTTTAGCTGACGAGACACATATGCTACCACCTTACAATCTTGCATCAACACACATCCCAAACCGACATGTGATGCATCACTATAAACCATGAACTCCTTTTCAGGTTCAAGCTGTATCATAACAAGAGCCTCAGTCGGTACAGTCTTAAGCTTCTCGAAGCTCTTCTGCTGCGCATCAGACCAGACAAATGGTACACCTTTACGTAGCAGCTTAGTTAAGGGTACTGCAATCAGTGAGAAGCCTTCCACAAATCCCCGATAATAACCTGCCAACCCCAGAAAACTACAGATCTTAAACACATTTCTAGGCTGCTTTCAACCCACTACAGCCTCAACCTTTCGAAGATCGACTCGAATCCCCTCAGCAGACACCACATGACCAAGAAATGTTACTTCACGTAACTAAAACTCGCACTTGTTGAACATAGCATAAAGTTATTTTTCCCTTAAAATCTGAAGAACAATCTTAAGGTGCTCGTCATGCTCATCCTCAGTCTTCAAATAAACCAATATGTCGTTAATGAAAACTATAACGAACTAATCCAGATAAGGTTGAAATACCCGATTCATCAAATCCATGAATACGGCCGGTGCATTTGTCAACCCAAAGGGCATAACTAGGAACTCGTAATGCCCATACCGAGTCCTAAATGCCATCTTATGCACATCAGCTTCATTGACCTTCAACTGATGATTCCCAGAACGTAAATCAATCTTGGAGAACACAGACGTTCCTCGGAACTGGTCAAACAAATCATCAATCCTCAAAAGTGGATAATTATTCTTAATAGTCAACTTATTTAGTTACCGGTAGTCAATACACATCCTCATAGATCCATCCTTCTTCTTAACAAACAGTACTGATGCTCTCCACCGAGACACACTAGGGCGGATGAACCCACGATCCAACAACTCCTGAACCTGAGCCTTAAGCTCCGTAAGCTCCTTCGGTGCTATTCGATAGGAGCGATAGACACCGGAGCTGTACCAGGAAAAAGCTCAATCCCAAACTCCACTTTTCGATTCGGAGGTAAACCTAGTAGCTCCTTAAGAAAAACGTCTGGAAAATCCCTTACAGTGCGGATATCCTTTACAGTAGAGCCCCCAAAAGAGGAAACACTTACGTAGGCCAAATACGCCTCACATCCCTTGCGAACCAGTTTCTCAGCTACCAGTGTCAATATCACGTTAGCCAAGCAGTTCTAACATTTTCCAATCACGACTACCTTATCATCCTCCTCAGTTCTCAATACCACCTTCTTAGTCGCACAGTTCAAGCTTACACGATGCTTGAACAACCAGTTCATCCCCAGAATCAGATTGAACTCCCCAAACAGAAGCTCCATTAAATCAGCCAAAAAGATCGCCCCTTAAACCTCTAGCGGTACATTTCCGAATAACTTATTAACCCTTATAAACTGCCCCAACAGATTTATTACAATAACCTCATTCGTGGTGCTGGTGCTCTCAATCGAAATCCCAAGTTTCCAGATATGTCACTAGCTACATAGGAATGTGTAGAACCTATGTCTATCAATGTAAAATAAAGTACATCATAAATTAAGAACATACCCTTGATGACGTCTGGAGCATCTCTGTTCTCTCGGCGACGTGCAGTGTAAACAATAACAGGCTACCTCGCCTCAATTTGTCCAGCACCTCTGTCTGGTGCCCTCCGTCTGCAACTCATGCCATTACCACCCCTAGCCTGACCACGGCCTCTCGGTGGCTACTGTGCTACTCTCTGTAGCTGCGCAGTACCAGTACCCTGAGCTTGCATCTGATCGGCCCTCAACGGACACTCCTTAATGCGATGATCCAATGATCCACACCTCAGACACGCCCTAGTCCTCCTCCAACACATGCCCTGATGGAATCTACCACAATTGACATATAACTGCAGTCTAGTAGTAGCAATAAGGGGCCCAACTCTATCCAGCCCATCAGTCCTGAACTTTTTTTTAGGCCTCTGTACCAAACTCGAGGGCTCCAAATCCCTCTTGTTCTTACCCCTCTCTATCTCTGTTTTGGCACTCAGCACGCTTAACATCCTCGGCGATCTTCACCTTCTCGACCAGAACAGAAAAATCTCGCTCCCTCTGCGAAGTTATCAGAACTCTCAAATTATCTCGGAGGTCATCTTCAAAGCGAATACACCTCTCATACTCCGATGCCACCATACCTATTAGTAGCCTATTAGTAGCCTCAATTAAATCTGATACTAACTTGATGTTTTAATTGTTGTCTTGGTTCTGTAACCTGTCTGCTTCATCCCCTGAAATCCACAAATCATCCCAAACGAAAATTTGATCCCCCGTTCCAACCTTCCAGCAAAGACCTTTCTCCAGAAGTCCTCTTGCTACCCAGACACTTTTTTAGGTAAGCAAAGGTAAATTCCTTAACCGAGCATTATAAAAATTCGAGTTAGGATAATATTTTGCCTTCAAGACGCGGGCTAATAAAGAATTTGGAAAATTAATAAGACGACAACCCTGCTTTGCTAATAACGCAATGTTAAATTTTCTAAGATTTCAAAAACCAAGACCACCATATTCTTTTAATGAACATAGTTCCTTCTAAGCACACCAATAGATGTCTTTTTTAAATCGACCTTTTTGCCACCAAAATTTAGCTATAATACCCTCCAAATTAGCACATAGAAATTTAGGAAGTAGAAAGCAAGCCATAGTATAAGTTGGAATGGATTGTAGTACAGCCTTTATGAAAACCTCTTTTCCTCCTTGAAAGAGATCCCTTATACTCTAGTTATCAATTCGTTGTTTAAATCTGTCCTTCAAGACTTGAAAAAACGTTTTCTTTTTTCTTCTCACCATATTAGGGAGACCAAGGTACCGTTCTGGGTCATTTGATCTGCGCACTCCGAGTACACTCGAAACTGTTGTTTTTTTCTCGTCTTGCATATTAGTACTGAAAAAAACTGTTGACTTGTCAAAGTTAACACATTAACTCAAACAAGTCTCATATTCTTTTAAAATCTGTTTTAAAAAATACGCTCCAAATATGTGGCCCACTTCTGTTTTCTTTTACTCATCAAAGTATTTTTTCTTTTATTGCAAGCCTCATAAGACTAGAAAGGCCTTCACCATAAAATAAAAACAAAAAAGGGCTCAAAGGATCTCCTTGTCTTAGTCCTCTAGTCGGATGAAAAATTTCCCCAATGTGTCCATTGAAAACCACCGAATACGATACTGTAGATATACATTTCATTAAAGAATCAACCCATCATGAATCAAAACCCATTCTCTTCATTATTTCTTCCAAAAAATTTCATTCAACCCTGTCGTATGCTTTGCTCATATCTAATATCACCCCCATAAACCCCTTTTTTTCCCCACCTTCTTGTGCTTTATTGTATGTAAAATTTCATAAGCCAATAACACATTGTCAAAAATCAACCTCCCAGGTACAAAAGCACTTCGTGCTAAATCAATACATTTATCAACCATTACCCGAAGTTGATTAGCAATGACCTTAGCTATCAATTTATAAAGTACGTTACATAAGCTAATTGGTCTAAATTGAGTAATGCTAGAAGGGTTTGAAATTTTCGGTATTAGCACAATATTTGTTTTATTGATCGAATTAATATCCATACCTTCATTCAGTCGTTGAAGACAAAAGGTTGAAACATCTTCTCCGATAATTGACCAACACTTTTGATAAAATAAAGCCGGAAAATCGTCCTCTCCTAATGCTTTTGTAGGACCTAATTCTGATAATGCTTTTCGTATCTCCTCCTTAGTGTAACTCGCTTTTAGCCTAGAATTGTTTTCATCAGAAATACAACCATCAATCCCTAACAAAATATAATCATAATTTCCTCGCCTCTCAGCTGAAAATAACCCCTGAAAATACAATCTAGCAATTTATTCCATTTCCCTAACCTCTTCCGTCTCCCTACCGTCGTCAAACTGCATTTTGAGAAAAAAATTCCTTCTTCTCCTTTATGCCGCTTACTTATGAAAAAATGCGGTATTTTTATCTCCAAATTTCAACCAGTTTACTCGAGCCTTTTGTTCCCAGTAGCACTTATCCTTCTCAATCTCAAAATTTAGTTGTATCCTTGTATCAATGAGTTCTACCAAGTTTTTATCATTTCTATCGAACTCCAACAATTTTGTCAGTTTAGAAGTTAATACCTCCTTTTTCATTTTCTTGCTGCGTCGAATTTGATTAGGCCACCTCTCTAAGCCTTTCTTCATATTTTCTAACTTGCTTAGTAGATCCCCTGTGGAATTATCCCAAATGTGACGAACCTCCTCAATAAAAGTTTCATCTAAAACCCACCAAGCTTCGAACTTAAAACTTTTATTAGAATACCCTTTAACTTCTCGTTCTGTAGTAATGAATAGAGGGCAATGGTCTGAAAAAGAATGGGGAAGTAAGGAATCTGAAAATAAAGATATCTATTCTTCAGTGGCCACTCCCCTATCTAATCTTTCTTGAATGTTCGTTTTCGACAAATTTCCTCTCTCCCAAGTAAACTAGTTTCCTGAATAGCCCATATCAACTAGATTACAGTTTTCTAACGTCTTTCGAAAAGCTTCCATTCGCCTTTCCTCTCGAGGTAAGCCTCCATTCTTTTCAAAACCATACAAAATTTCATTAAAATCCCCACAAACCAGCCATGGAAGCTCTCCATCACTACGTAAATGTCTTAAAAGATTCCATGAATCATCCCTATCCTTCGTGTAGGGAGAACCATAAAAACCAGTAAATTTCCACTTGTTTCTATCACCTGTACCTTCAATTATTACATCAATATGTCGGTTTGAAAAACTCTGAAGCGTAATATTAACATTCCCGCGACATGCTAAGCATAATCCTCCTCTAGAACCAATCGATTCAACATCAATACCATTATGAAAACCGTAACTCCTTCAAACTCTTTCCATCTGACTCTTGTTAATTTTTGTCTCCATGAAGAAGACCATGTGGGGATTGTATAACTTCAGTGAATGCCGAAGTCTTCGAACTGCCTGTGGATTCCCCAAACCATGAACATTCCAACTTAAGATTTTTATTGCGCCCGGTCGGCTTGCCTCTTAGCAGCCGCCGATGATAACTGACTAATTTCCAACAACTTCCTATTTCTAACCACCATAGTGTTGTTTTCTTCAGTCTCCCCCTAACTCTCTTTTTCCCCCCATCTCCTATTAACACATCATCTTTCAGATCATGATCCATTACGGTTTGAGCTTGGCCTATCAATGAATTTCCCCTTGACATAAAGAGGACATTCTTCCTTCAAAATTAAAACCCAAAATAGGGTTAATAACCTTGTTATACCTTTGTCTTTTGCCTACTCCTCACCCACTGTTTCCTTGCATTCGGTCGCCTGTGCTGTTTCCACTCAATACTCATTCTCCTTCCTCACGTAGTTAGATGCTATTCATTGCTTGGGCTCTTCGAGATTGTGCTCGCAATAATAAATCTCAACCCGTCTCAGCAATTTCTACCCCTAACGCCATCTTTGCTTCACAAAAAGAGTCACTATGACCTAAACGGCCACAATAGAAGCAAAAAAGGGATAATCTTTCATATTTAAATCTGACATATGAGCACTTACCACAAAACATAACTTGTTTCTTCCTTTTAAGAGGACGCCGGACATCTATTTGGACTCTTATTCTCATAAAGTTTTGATTTTCTTTCCCCAGATTCGAACCATCATACTCCATAAAATTTCCTATGAAATTACCCAATTGTATAACCAAATTATCAGAGAATAAACCTATGGGAATATCATGAATTTGTACCCAGAAAGATGCTAAAATTAAAGGGACTTTTAATGAATCCTCTCCCCATTACAGCTTGTATAACACCAATAAATGATTATTAAAAGTCCATGGTAACCCCTTCAAAATCCTTTCCATATCCATAACATGAAAAAACTGAAATAAATACCTTTCCTCGCCCAGATCTCGAATTTGAACACCCCGAACAGGATGCCATAAGTTAGCCATTATGCTTTTCATTGTTGGGAAGCGAATAATACTGGCTGCTCAAAAGCATCCCACCAATCTAAAAGCCCCCTCTTCTCTTTCCGTATTCGGATCTACTTGTATTTGTAAAACTGGTTCTTCTTCATTTTCCATGGATGCAGGCAAATTTCAAAAAGTGTGAAAACCCTTTTCTAAAGACTTCAAGAAGACTTGAAAGATGGCTGCCGCCAACAAAACCTAAAGAACTTACCAGAGAGAGCAGACAGTTGCGTGCTAGGGTAGCAGACGATAAAATAAAGTCCAAACCAGTTTTTTTTATTTGTTATTTTTTTTTGTATAAAATCTGTTAATTTTTTTATGTGTAGGATTTATATATTATTATGTTTATATTGTATTTTTAATAAATATACTTATGTTTTTATAAAATTCCAAAACATATAATTTTAAATTTTAAAAATTTAAAATAATATATAAAATTTGAAAAAAGTTATAAAAATTAAAAAATTTCAAGTTTTTGTAAAAAAGAAAAAAACTTGAAATTTAAAAACCATTTTAGAATTTTATGAAAAAAGTATTTTAAAACTTTTTAAAAATATTTTACATTTTTTGTAATAATATTATTAATTTCAACTAATTTCTTTTATATTATCATATTTTTGTTGTAAATTTTAGTTTTATAATTTATATTTTCTTTTCTAGATTTTATAAATTTTTGAATTTTTTATATATTTATTTATATTTTTATATTTTTGATGTGTATATACATTTAATAAAAGAAATTATTTATTTTTTTGTAATACCCTCAAAATTTTGGTTTCTAAGAAGAGACAAGTGTTTTAAAGATGAACTAAGTATTTGGAGAGAAAGTATGACTAATGAAATTTAGTAAGGATTAAATTGCAAAATTTTAAAAGTTGAAAGGTAAAAGTGTAAATTTACTATTTTAGAAAAAAGGGAAAATATTTAAGAAATATTTTTTTATGAATGTGACAGGGAGATATATTGATATGTGAAGTTGGAAAATCAAGATAAGGACTAAATTGAATAAAATGAAAAATTAGGAGACTAAAGTGTAATTTTCCCATTTTGTGAAGGAGGGACCTAAATGCAACTTTTCTATTTTTAAATAATATCTGGAGACACAATGACGATGTTAAAACACCTAAGCTCATGAGTTGTAAAGTTTTAAGGAAAAATGTGGTAATTATGGATGAAAAGTGGCATAGTTTAATTGATTGATGAAATAAGGATTAAATTGAAAGAAAAGGAAATTGTAAATATTTCTAGAGGAGAGGTAAAGTGGGATGGCAGCAACTTGGACAACAAAAATAAAAGGGAAAGAAAGAAAGAAAGCAAGAGAAAAAGAAAGAAAATTTTCCATGAATTTCATATCTTAGAGCGTTATGGAAATATTTTCAATCATGGGAACAACTTAGATGAAGATGAAAGTGAAGGGAAAGCTTGAGAATGTGAAGAGAAATGTTAATTTCAAGTGAAGAAATAGGTAAGTATTTAATTAAATTCAAGTTTGTTTATTTTATTTTGAATGTTTGAGTATTTAAAACTTTAATATGAAATAAATAAATAAGATATGATTGTGAATATTGAATTTAGTAGTGAATACATAAATAAAGGTATGTTAGTAATGTAAGAAATGATAAAGTGATAATTTAGTGATTAATGAATTTCACGAAACTAAAGATTAAATTATAAAGAGTGAAAATTTATTTATTTGTCATAAATTGATAAGTGAATATATGTAGTAAAGTGAAATTACTATAGAGAGGACTAAACTGGAAAGTGGATAAAAATGTGCTATGTGAAACCTATATTGTGATTAAAGACTTAAATGAAGTGTTATGTAATAGTAATGAAGTGTAAAGTGATATAATAATAATTATTGAATTTACATGAAATTAAGGATTAAATTGTAAAATGTTCAAAAGTTCCTACGTGAGCTAAAATAGTGAAATAAAATATTTAAGTGAAGTGTTATAAGGAAGTAAAGTGCTTAATGATAGTGAATTAAAATCTAAAGTGCTAAGTGTTGTGAATATATGTTATGTTTGTATTTTTATGAACTGTGAATAAAGTGATATATGTGAAATAAAAATGTAGTGAATGTGTTTATGTGATTTAAAGTGAGAAAGTAATATGATACAAAGTGATATGTGTGTGATATATTAAGTATGTTATACGAAAGTGATATGTAAATAAATGCCTTAGTGAACTCAAGAAGAAATATGATATGTGATAATGAAATGACTATGGAGTTAAAAGGGGTTGGGGGTTCGGATACGAACTGGGTTGGTGATGCGGGGGTTCAGAGGAGATCAGGAAGGAGTATTGGGTTATCTAATGTGTTAAATGGAGTTCCTCTATTTTTTTTGGAGTTCCCTTTATCAAAGTTCCATTATATGTCGGGAGTTCATGTTTGGCCTAAATCTCTGCAATGTATCGAAATTATTGAAATCCTCTAAGATTTACTAAGGACTGCAAAAATGATATGTGAAAGTAAAAGTAAAAGTATATGTATATGTGTACGTATGTGTGTGTGTGTAACAACCCAATTTCGGTGAGATCGGAATAGTGGTTTCGGGACTACAAATCCGAGCCAAAAATAAAATTTATTTTAATATTATTTTATAATTTGCATTATTATAGGAAGGTCATCTGAAAATTTTGATACGAAAATTTTACCGATTGTGTGTTTAATTAGGGAAAGGACTAAATTGCATAAAATGCAAAAGTTGGGTTCTAGTAGCTATAGGTATCAAATAGCTATGGAATTCAAAACTTAAGGTCCTTATATGGTAATTAGACCATTGAAGAGTAGTTAGTAGATATTTTAATGACTCATCCATGAAAAAATTAGAAATGGGCAAGGACTAAATTGGAAATCACTAAAATTAAAAGATGAAAAAAATTAAAAAGGAAATTATCATCTTTTTATTCATATTCTTGCCCAAAATTTCTATGGAAACCCTAGGAGAGAGGATGAAAACTTTTCATGCTCAATAAGGTATGAAATCAAGTCTCGTTTTTAATGATTTTTATATTTTTGGAATCAGGATAGTCTAATCTTTCTATTTAGGGGATTTATTTGAAAAGTTATCAAGGTAAGAAATTTGGGTCATGGATGAATATGATGAAAATTAGAAATTTATAGTAGAAAATGAAAAGTTATTCATAGATAAACAACTTTTACAAAGTGATTTTTGATGAAAACATGATTTAGGGACCAAAATGCAAAGATGTGAAATTTGATGAAAAATTCTGAATTTTTATGAATACATGTGTTGTAAATTTTGAGATGGAATTTTGGTTAGGCTTGGAATAGGGAGTAAATTGCACAAATTTCATTTTTCTAGGCCTAGGGACGAAATTGAAATTTTTGAAAAAATAGGGGCAAAATGGTAATTTTGCCTAAGATGTAATAGAATGCAAATGTGTATGAAATGTGATAAATTTATAGTTAAATTTGTTTATATAGACCCAGAAAAACCAACTACAGAATTAGATCGAAGAAAACAAAAGGTGTTGGATTAGTTGGAAATCAAATACAAACAACTATCCAGGTAAGTTCGTGTAACTTAATTTGGTATGTTAATATGTTTGAATTGAATTGTGTGATTGTGATAATACGTATGTGATGATATTCATAATAAAATAATTACAAGTTGGAAATGCCGATAAAATATCATGTCCCGGTTGAATATTGAAATTCGATGGATTATGGTGATTTCTTGAAACGGGTATAATATGGAAAATGTTACAAATAGAATTTAGCCTGAATGGGTAATCCTAAAGTAAGCCCTCTCGAGCATATGTTATAGATTGGGTTTAACTCAGACGGGTAACCCTGATTTAAGCTCTTTAGAGCATATGTTGTAAATAGGATTTAGCCTGGACTGGCAATCCTGAATAACTCTTGTGAGAATTGGTTGAAAATGGGATTTAGCCTGGACGGGTAATCCTGTTGCATAATATGTCGATCGAGAGTTTGCTTTTTAATTTTGTGTCCTAATGGGTAGCTATGAATATGAATTGACGGATAATTGATATGTATACTTTATGTATACTACCCGAATGTCCATCGAAATTTCAATAGTTCAACGGAGAGGACCATTGAAATGAGGAAAGGTGAAATTAAATGAAAACTTGTAATATGATGAGCTCATCTATATTTACGTGATATTCATATGAAGTTATGTGACTAACTTGCCTGATTGAGTGTATGTGTTTAGGTAACTTACCAAAATTGATGGAATGTATGTCTATGTATGCTTAACATTATAAAATGTGATCGGTAAGTTAAATTCCCGTTATACGAACTTACTAAGCATATAATGCTTACTCCGTTTAATTTTCCTTGGTTTATAGTGCTCGAAAGCTCGCGAAGGTTGGAGGTCGGTCGGAGCATCATCACACTATCCACTATCACATTTTGGTATAATTAGAAATCTCATTTTGGTATAATGGCATGTATAGGCTCATTTGGCCAAAAGATGGCTTGTAAGTGATATTTTGCAATTTAGCCACTGGTATGGCTAATAATGGTTAATTGGTACATTATATAAGGTTATTTCACGTTTATTTCGTATGTATTGAGTATGGTTAATTAGGTGATGCTTAACTTATAAGCTCACTAATAGCATGGTCATGAACATGAAATGCATAAGATAATGAATCATGATGGATGTTAGAATTGGCTTGGTTTATAATGTTTGGATTGGTTGATATATGTTCGCATGATTTGGTGTAGGTTTGTGGTAAATTGGGTGAGAAAATATGTAACACCCCAAACCCGGCCCATTTACTTCGACCGAATTTGGAATACCACTGCGGAACACTTTCGAAAAACATTCTTTCTTAAGAGATAAACCGTTGAAAAATTTATTTCCTTTAATAAAACATTTTCGTGACTTATAATATTCCAAGTAAAAATTGAAGTTTGTTACAAAATATCGGAATCAAGCTTTACTTGAGACAATAAAACCATTTGCAATCAACATTTAAACTATCTTTCCATAATAGGGCATAATAATAACGATACTTAATAAATGGACTGAAATACTTTAGTGGGCCTTATTACAATACACACTTAATCAAAATACGGATAATGTAAATATTTAATTCATTAAACAAGAGATTTCTTTTGCATGAAAATCCACTTTTGCATGGCCACCTTTGTATCCTCTCCGACCCGGTTCAAGCTTTACGCTCCACCTGAAAGGGTTAAGAAAATTGAGTGAGTCACCAAGACTCAGTGCATAGTTAATACACATGTCCTCACATATAGGCTTGGCCCATATCCACACAATCCATATGTAATATACAATTATGAATATGAATCTTTAAATATACAATTACAAACATACAACTATAAATATGAAATCCAATCAACAAAGTGATCCACATATCTTTCTTTGGCACACTTATTTCTTAAGGTTGTGGCCAAGCCACTGATCCCATAGGAATCTCGCATAAACCACTCACATAGTGTACACTCTTTTCTCCAATAGTCACATCACAAATCTCATGCGTACTTATATGTACCATAGCAACATTTTGTACGAAACAAACATGTATACTTTATATATCATGGTCACACATTACTTAGAACAATATACATCACATGTCATCACTTTATTTTACATTCATCAATAATCAATTATTAACGCAAATCACTGACAAGTTAATATCATAACCATTAACTTGATTAATCGATTATTCACCTTGGGTATCCATACTCTTAGCCTTTATCTCGGCTAACATGCATAACATTTACGTAAAATAATACTTACAATACATATATCAAGCAAAAGAACAGTGCGATAACTACACACCTGACTATAGCGGGGTTCTGATTTATCGATTCTAATATCAACTAAAGTCCCGAAGCTTCTGTTACTTTTATCGATTAGCCCCTTGAGCATTAAAATTCCCGAAAGACTCATTTGTGCTCCTTAACACTAGCTACACACAAACAGAGCACATCATTATAGCCTTATACACATTCGGCCACCCATTGCTTATTTCGATCCCGAAACACTATTTGCCTTGATGTTCAAAAAAAATCCGAGAGCTCCCTTAAAAATTCCTTCCTTCTACTACACAAAAGAGCACACCAACATAGTTATTGAAGGTTCGGCCACAAGTAAACTAGATTAAGATTTTGGTTACCACATCTTAACACTCTTCAAAAGATTCGGCTAATACATGAACAAAGGCCCTCGGCCGAAATATACATAATGCTTACCTAGATGTTCATCAACCCGAGAGCTCTCCTATAGTCCTCTTCCTTCACTCAAAAGCAAAAACTCGATGGTCCTACTCTAGTAGAATCGGTCACACGAAATAGGTAGAGATTTAAAGTTGAAAAATAAAGAACCAAGGAGAAAGGTCGAAAGATTTGGCAATAGTGACCAAAACATTTGGTTAACAACAAGGAAGGAAAACAAGGCAAGCAATATTTGCTAGCCGAAAATACTTTCTAGCCTCCTCAAAACCGAAACTCAGTCCTTTCTTTCTCCTCTTTTCGGTCAAGCATCAAGTTGGTAAAAAAAAAAAGAGAAATCAACAAGGAAATTTGACACCCACATGCTGTATTCAAAAATCGGCCATACACAAAAAGCAAAGAAAGGAGGACAAGAAGGAGACATTCGGCCATGCTCTTCCTATGGTATCCTACATTCGGCCATCACCCAAAAATGGAGGGAAGGAATGAATTTTTGGCCAAGTTTACTAAACAATTAGCCGGCCATGCCTCCCCTCTTTTCCCCAAGCTTCATTTCCAATTACCAAGAATATTGATTAATCATTATTCCATCAATAATAAAATAAAACCAACTAATTCTCATACCTCGATTTACCATACTCCAAATGCCAAGGTAGGCCATGGAATCCCCTAAGCATGCTTTCTCTTTTGATGATTTCAACATCACTTTTCCATTATCACAGAGTTTATTCCTTCCCCCATTATCTCATTTCAAAACATAATATAATAAAAATAAAACTCTCATGCCGCACATGTTCTTCTCCTCCTTCAAAGCAGTGCCCTTTTTCAAAATAAAAATACTTTTGCCGCACACGAGACTCGAACCATTGACTTGTTTTGGCGCTGACCCTTAAGTGGCACACGGAAGCCACTTTACTACTGGACTTTCATGTCCAAAATTTTACAAAATTTATTATTAAGGCCTCCTCAGCCAAATTCCATTTTTAACCCTTAAATTTTCAAAATTTCCAAAACACTCCCATTTCAATCCGGGAGTTTTAGGGACTCTAAAAACACATCAAAATCACTCTTGAGCCCACTAACACTCGAGTTATTTACCAAACTCGCAACCCCTATTTCGGGATATTACAAAATAAAGCTAGGAAATGACTTTATTTTTGTCTACACGGGTAGACACACGGGTGTGTGGCTAGGCCGTGTGTGACACATGGCTTACCCCATGGGCATGTCGCATGGTCTTGTGTCCCTTGTACCTAAAAAATTTCGAAATAGAATGCTTAGAATTGGGCACAAGGGTAGAGACACGGGCGTGTGTCTCAGCCGTGTGGTTGACACGGCCATGAACACGGGCGTGTGAAAACTGCACATAAATTTTGAAAATTAAATTCATCACATGACCTAGTACATGGGCGTGTGACTTCGCCGTGTGGCTTCAATTTCTTCATGCTTGCAAGTCAGAGAGTTACACAGGTTAAGGACACGGGTGTGTGTGACCACACGGCCTGACCACACGAGCATGTCCCTAGACCACAAAGACATGTGAGCCCTGCAGTTTAATTTTTTTTTGTAATTTTGCAAAAAAATTTAGAGGTTCCGATTAAGTCCCGATTTGTTTCTACTATTCATATTGGGCCTCGAGGGTCCATTTAAGGGACGTTACGGATGATCTCGGTTAATGAATAGTAATTGGCGTGAATCATATGAAAAATGTTCTAAAAGTTCTAGTAATGCTCCGTAACCTGTTCCGGTGACTGATATGGGTTAAGGGTGTTACAGTGTGTGTGTGTAATAATATGTAAAAATAAAGATAAAGGAAACATGTGAATGAAGTGTTAAATGATATGTGTGAATTAAGTGTTTATGTTATGTTTGTGAAATGACAGAATGATTTTGATATGTGATTGTGAAAGTTAATTAGTGATAATATATATGTGTTAAAGTAAAAACTATAAGATATAAAGTTAATTTAAATCATTTTATGTTTTGGAAATGAATTAAAAGTTTAAGTATATTAGTGAAAGAAATTATGTGAATAAATGTTATTAAAATTTTATTTAAATTCTATATATATATATATATATATATGGGGCAAGATTGAATTTAGTTGAGTGTTGACTAACCTATTCACGTAGCTTAATGCGTTTATTTAAATGCGTAGATAAAAGTAATAGATAAAATATACAATGAGTTCTTCTTCACAGGAATCACATCGACTCTCAAAGTTCCAAGTTCTTTTTGGTATATATATAAATTTTGGACTTTAGAGATGGCATGTACTTAGGTTTGGTATAGTGTAAATATGAACTATAATTGTATAATAGAAATATTATAAGGCAACTGTATGAATGTGATTTCAAAAGATGATTATGTGCTTAAATGTAACATCTCTTGCTCGGATCTGTTATCGAATCAGGTGAGGAGTGTTACATGTTTTTACATAAAGATGCACATGGCACTTTGTGATTGATTATTATATATATTTTTAACCTCTGGCAAAAAATGGACTAAAAAATAAAACGGAGGTGTGTTTTAGGTACCAAATTGAAAAGTGAATGTATTTTAGATATCAAATGGAGCAAAAAAAATAAAAAATTAGGCGCCAAAGTGAAAAATTGGGTATACTTTAAGGGCCAAATCTAGATTAAGCCAAAAAATACCCCTATTAAATTTTGTTGGCATTGTTTATTGCTTTAAAAATGCTGAATGTTAAACATGAACTTATTAACACAAAAATTGTCAATTAGCCTAATGAAAGAACCTAATTAATACAATGTTAATATTTTAATAACTCAATCAGAACATTTTGAAGTATAGTTACCAATTTAAAATAGGAGAGATAGTTTGAAGAGGTTCGGTGAAATTAACCTTTATTGAAATAAACAAAAATGATAAACATATGTCAAGATTGGAACAATGTATGACCTGTCAATGTCTGAGTGTCGACCATATCTAATCTCCCGCCGAATGGCGTGTCGACAAAATAAAAAAGATTTCTCTTCCACCTCACTTTGCCCTCCCATTTTCCTTCAAATTCAATACCAATCCATTTACGTTCTTTCACATTGATTCCTTTTCAGTTTTCCTTCTATCTTTTCATTAATTATACCATCTAGGACTAGCTCTATAATCAAAAGACATAAAATCAAACAATAAAAAGAAAAGAAAACCGTTGTTCTTAATTAATCTCCCATGGCGAATTGGTTGAGAATATCATCAAGAACCGTTGCCAACCACATAAAGAAACGTATGAACAAGGGGTTCATGGGGGGTGCTGTCCACGTTAACCAAAGTTCTGGTTTATGGTGGGGTTTGAACCGTGGAGGGCCGGTTTCTGATCGGAACCGGAGACATATGGATCCACTGGCATGGAACAGGGCTACCCTTCTCTGCGTTCAGCGTTTCATGTCCACCTTAGCTGAAAAGCAACATGATTCGTTTCTGTCTAGCGATAGTGATGATGATAATCAGGTACGTACTGTTGGCTTGCCTTCTTTGCATGCTTATTACGCTTGAATGAAATTTTTGGGTTAATCTTGCTAAGTTAGTAATTCCCAAGAATGTTGAAAATTTTAAGAGTTCTATATATATATAATATAGTTATAACATTATTCATATTGAGTTACAGAATGAATGGAAAGTGATCTTTTTAATCATCTAATAATAAATAATAATTATCAAATGTTCATCTCAAAATCTTAAACTCCATCGGATGCACTTTCACTTCATGAAAAATGTCGTTTTCCGGTAACTTTTTTGTGGTGGGTAACCTTAGACCCAGCTCTGTAATAAAGTTTTACTCTCTCTCTCTCTCTTTTCAATGAAAAACGTGTAAAATATGAGCCGTTAAACAAGGGTATTGTTTTAGACGCTATTGTACGTTTTTCAGCTTGCCTTATCTGATTCGTATATGCTTTTTTCTTTGGGTTGAATTTGCTTCTTAATTATTTTATAATAATGTTCCTTTTAATTAAAGAAATTAGTATTCAAACTAAAAAATGGGGGCACCTGTCCTTCAGGAAGTACAAGGCGGTTCAACTAGGCCCAATCACAGTTTTTAATCAAATTGGTAAAAACATGAACGTAGTAAATTTTAAATTTATTAATATTTTAAAATTGTATTAAATTTATGCAATAAATAATAGACGTAGAGAAGGGGTAATTGTAGTTATTTTTGCTTCATACTTAAAAAGAGAGAGAGAGAGAGAGAGAGAGAGCCGACAACCTTTTGGTGTTGGCATAAAATAGATTTTAATGGTTTTCAGAGTTGAATTTCCGACGACCTCACTTTTTGTCACAATTATAAAAAGAAAAGGAAAGGAATAGAGATGGACTCGTAGAAGTAAAAATGAAGGCATAAAAGCGACAAAAAGAAATGGGGGAACAGACGTCCCACACTGGAACTCTTCTACCATCTTCTTGTTCAGCACAATAATTAATAATAGGAAAACAGCCACCACCAAAAAAAAAAAAAAAAAGAAGTGGGTTGGCTTTTACTTGCTTTGCTTCAATTCAATCAATCAGGGTTAATGCAAGTCCCTATCTTCTAACGCATTCGACATTGGATGGATGCTTATCTCTAATCTCACGGTCCTAACGCCACCACGTACCACGTCTTAATTGCCCTTTCTTCATTATACCCACCAACAAGACATCTGAAATTTTCTTTAATTTAATTATCATTCAAGATTGGGTTGTGGCTTGGGTGATCCAACTGACCCTCTTCCTCTTAAATTAATATAAATTTACTATATAAATATTAATTTATAATATTTAAACCCTAAAAATATTTTAGGTAGGATACAACTCAAATTTTACATTTACAATAAAAAATTAAAATTAATAAAGAGACTCACGTAATTAAAAGATAATATTCATAGGTAAGTTAGATTATTTGTTCAAGTTTAAAAATCCACCCTAAATATGAAAAAATTTGGAAAAGAAAAAAAACGATATTTGAAAATTGAGCTTGAATAAAAAATTAGACCTGTTTAAAATATAGATAGAGTTTAAACTTCAACATTCAAAGTCTAAGCTTAATCTAACCCAACTTATTTTATACTTTTGTAATATATTTTCATTTAATTTTGATATGTTATATAATTTAATTTTATAATAATATAATACCATATAAACATTAAAAAAAGTATGTTGTGATGTCTAAATTTAAAGTTTTAACAAAACAAAACCCACCTTATAAATAATATATTTAAAAAATAATTTAAGTGTGCCTAAAATATGTTTATTTTAATTATTCATAAATATGGAGAAATATTTTGAGTAGAGTTTGGACAAACGTACAAATGTATTAACATCATGCATGGTCTCAATACAAACCCCGTCCAATCTGATCCCGCACCTGAACGCTTAAAGCTGCATGAAACCTATATAGGCGTACATTGGTACAGAAGGGGAATCATATAGCTGAGAGGAGAATTTAGCATATTTGAAATTTATCACTAATAAATTATAAATGACCTTGGCATGGCAGTCAGTGGACTTTCCGGGGGGAAAAGTTTCATATACTTCCGAAATGAGTTTCATCTCAGAATCTTCACAGACCAGAGTACCTTGCTATCGAGTTCTGGACGATGATGGAGACTTGATTTCGGACTGTGATTTTCAACAGGTTTTCGCTTTGCTTCTCGGTTTAGAATCTTGACAATGCTAACCTTTTAATACCCTCATTAAAACTCAAAAATATTGTAAAGTTAAAAAATAATAATATATTATTGCAGGTAAGCAAAGAAGTTGCAGTAAAAATGTACAGTAACATGGTGACTTTACAAATAATGGATAACATATTCTATGAAGCACAAAGGCAAGGAAGAATATCCTTTTACCTCACCTCTGCTGGTGAAGAAGCAATTAGCATAGCCTCTGCTGCTGCTCTCTCTGAACAGGACATTATCTTGCCTCAGGTGAACACCCACTAATCTCTTTTTTCGACTTCCCAACACAGCAAGAAGCAAAACAACAGTTAATATTAGTCCACTGTCTGTGTGATTGAAATTGAAGCATTATTTAACCAATGTAATGCCAGTACCGTGAACCGGGAGTTTTGTTATGGCGTGGTTTCACGTTGCAAGAATTCGCCGATCAGTGCTTTGGAAACAAAGCTGATTATGGAAAAGGCCGGCAGATGCCGATTCATTATGGGTCCAAAAAGCACAATTTCTTCACCATTTCGTCTCCCATTGCGTAAGGCTTCTACACCCCATCTTAAACTGCTACTGCTCTTTACATAATCCGCATAAATTTTCCTCGAATGTACCTAAGTTTACCAACTTGTGGCGTTCATTTCTAGAACACAACTACCCCAAGCTGCAGGCATAGCTTATTCTCTTAAAATGGACAACAAAAAAGCATGTGTTGTGTCATACATTGGAGATGGTGGCACCAGTGAAGTAAGTAGACGAATTATCTCATACTTTATTTGCTTATTATAGACTAGCTAGCTCATGGTTTTCCATTTTTATTTGTTGCAGGGTGATTTTCATGCTGGTTTAAATTTTGCAGCAGTTATGGAAGCTCCAGTCATTTTCTTCTGTCGCAACAATGGCTGGGCAATCAGTACAAATGTATCTGAACAATTTCGAAGTACGTTAGCTTTCCTCATTGTTTGCTTAAAGGGAGCCCCTCTAGAGTTTCCAGTTTGGAACTTATTTAGAATACATTAATTATGATGGGCAGGTGATGGCATTGTTGTTAAGGGTCGAGCCTACGGAACCAGAAGCATCAGGGTGGATGGAAATGATGCACTTGCTGTTTACAGTGCAGTTTCTGCAGCCCGAGAAATGGCTATAAATGAGCAGAGACCAATTCTTATTGAGGTGACGTCTCATCCAGGATTTAAAGCAAAATAACGACCGTAACCTCGTGTTTTAATCTTTTATTTTACTTGATTTCAGGCCCTTACATATAGAGTAGGACACCATTCCACATCTGATGATTCAACCAAGTATCGCCAGCTTGATGAAATTGTCTACTGGAAAAAGGCTAGGAACCCTGTAAACAGATTTCGAAACTGGGTCCAAAATATTGGCTGGTGGAGTGAACAACAAGAAACTCAGCTTCGGAACAGTGTGAGGAAACAGGTGATCATTTGATTAATCGGTTTTGATTACCAGAAATTTGCATTTTGGTTCATGTTTGTAATACACAGAAAGCAATTTGGTGCAGTTATTGGAAGCAATTCAAGTGGCAGAGAAAACTGAGAAGCCTCCACTTTCGGAGTTGTTCACCGATGTGTATGATCATCCACCATCAAACCTTGAGGAACAAGAGAAACATCTCAGGGAAACCGTCACCAGACATCCAAAAGATTACCCTTCCGATATTTCTGTCTAGATTTTTCTTCATCTCTATTACGATTGTTTTTCTCAATGTTTAAAGTAAGATGAAGCTGTTAATATGTAAGTATTTGCATGATGTCGATAAAGCACTTTCCTGTATTAATTTATGTATATGCATTTGGCATTTGATTTCAGCAAGAATCCTGGCGACTTTTCCTCTTAAAATGAGCTTTTATTATTAGAAAACTTTGTAATTGTTAGTAACTGAAGCAAACCCCTGCAGTTCATAAAATTAACAACCGAGGTAATTTTGCATAAACACAAAGTTGACTCAACATGCAAATTTATCAATCGTTATCACTGTATATAAACAGAAAGTTGAAATTTTATTTATATATTGATAAGCCTAGTATTTGCCGAAATGATATTGAACTAATCCATATTAACTTTTTATATCTATTTTTAAATAAAATATATATATATATAAAAAACATACAGAACAGTTGTAATAATCCACACTTCTCAGGAGGCAAAGTAATTAAAAAGACATGAAAATTTGGTGAATGGTCAGCAACACCTTGAAATTAATGTTGCCATATTCTCTTTGTTACGGGACGGCACATTTCCCTTAACTTTGTGGTGAAATCATACATCATATCCAAAGGCATATTTCCTCCGATATGCTCAACAATCTTTCTCGATATTCACGCAAACTGGACGAAAGAAGAAAAAAAAAAAAAAAAAAAGAGCTTCAACAAATAATCAAATTCAATTCATTTCACAGTTTTATCATAAACCCATCAAACAACAAGTAGTAAGAATTAAAACTCAAGTGATCAAAGAGAAGTAAGGCAGCTATAATGGGGACAACACCTCGTTCACCATCGCATGTTGTTATAGCATTGGATGCAACAAAAGATTATAACGAACGAGAGCTGCGAATTGCCATACAAAATATATTAGTAAGAGGTGACATTCTACGTGTTGGTGATACGCTTCTTATGCTTGGAGTTTTGCATAGAGTCACTCACCCAAGTAAGTGCAATTTCTTCTTCATTCACTATTGCTACCTACTACTACAAACAAGTGCTCAAGCAAAGCAATCGCGATCCCCGTCAATTTTTGTTGTACCTATATCTAATCACTTTAGTTGGTGGATAAAACGTTGTACAACATGTCTACTCACCTGTTGTTGTCTTTAATGTTCCCTTGTCTCCTGTTCTCCTCTCTGGGTTGGTGCACTGCAGTGGGTTACCAGAGCAAAGCATGTACTGAATCTTTTGGAACAAGCATCCGCGCCATGGTGGAAGAAATCTCAAAGAAGGTTGATGCATATGTTAATATGCTCCAACAAAGTGCTGAAGATTGTGAAGACCAAGGGGTAAAGTTTCTCTTGTATTACATTACATAGATGCAATTTTTAGTTTTATTTTCCGCTAAGTTTGCTTAATAAGATGGCAAGTGACCGGATAGAGCACACAGGCTCACTGTCACTTTCTTTACTCACTGATGTCACGTTTGGGTTTCAAAGGCTAGATTTGGCTATGAACTTGAAGCTTCACAATGGATATATATCTCTGTAATTGCATGCATTCCCACTGAAAGATTCTCATTTAGAAGAGTTGTGGATTCAAACTCTCTTGAATTTATTATGGCCATTCACTGTGTTGGGATGCACTTGCCTATTTGGTGAACTTAAATATAACTATTGAGAAATATATCAATCTGAAAAAGGGTGTGTCAACATAGCAGTCTTCATGTGTATCAGTTCAGTAATACATCCAACAGTTTGGTTAAATCCTAGGAAGAGGAGATGGGTGGGATGGGAGCAGGCTACGCCTTGGTTTTTAGCTCAAGAATCACTAGAGTACTAGACCTTTTGAACAAAGGAGGAGGCTTCCTTAAAAGGGGTTCATCAGATTTATAATAAATGTAAAATTATACCCTATAAAAATTTCTATGGATCATGGACCTATCCAGATCTATCATCATAACAAACACTACACAGCTGGAAGCAGCATGCACATATCAGTTTTATCTGGATTCTGAGCCCTCCCCCACTTATTGTGCTCTGTTTGTGATAGTAACAATTTTCATGTATAGGTAAGCATTGAAGTTAAAATTACAGCTGGATTTCCCATAAAGAATGTCATTATACAAGAGGTGCAAACCTCTAATGCAGCATGGGTTTTCCTTGATAGGTAAATATTTTGTATTCTGGATACTTGGATCATCATTTACCTTGGACACTTTCCTAGTTATCTGTTTTATGTTTGACTGTTGAAAATTATTCCTTTACTAATGAAGGTTTTCCATCTTTGACACTTTCTTGATGATAAAATCATGTAGTGTTTGATTTTTCTATTTCTTATATATCAATATGTAGCATCTTGTAAGCATAATCTTCAATACTGGTTTCAATGGGAAAAGAATTAACAATCTCTATTTCCAAGGCTCTGGTGATATGCTTACTTGCTTTTAATCTAGAATTAGAAGCTAATTACACATGTCGTAAATTGAAACATGATATAATTATTGATCATTTGATATCTTTGGTTTGACATGTTTGATGAAAGCATATTTGTAACTTCAGCTGCTTCCTTCTGTATTCCTTTAACTATGTCATGTCATGTTGACTTACAATCTTAACAGGCATTTTAGACGGGATTTGAAGTTATATGTTAAACAGATACCTTGTAAGGTTGCATTAGTTCTTGATAGCTTGAACGTGGAAGTTTTGAGGAATCATACTCTAAGTCAAACAGATGTGGTAGGACAGAAACCTTCATATCCTTCCATGTCCAAGCCAGTGCCACTATCAAATTTTCAGTTTGGTGAAAATATCGCGCAGTCAGAAATCTCTGTTAGAAGCTACTCCTGGACCCCGATTTCAATTGAAAACTCCAGTAGTGGCCACTTGATGCCTTCGTTTACATTAAAATCAGAGGAGCAGAACTTCTCATCTTCTAAGCTGGACAAATCAGGTAATTCAGTATGTTTGCAGTTTTACATAAGTTGACAAATACTATATGTTGCTTTCCACGTCCAATTCTAAACATTTTTCCTTATGCACGGAATGGTTTCTTCCTTTCTGCTCCATTAATTCTCTTAATAGTACTTAGCATAGATAAATTTTAGATTCATTATGATCATACATGGCAACCTATTGAACGGCTTAGCATCAGTAATAATGGATTACTTCCCTCAGCATTTAACAGAGATACGTATTTCAGATACACATTCAAAAGGAGAAAATAAGCAACCTACTATGACCTTTTTCCAAAGGAAAAGAAGAAGTTGCTGCCATACTAAAAGCTCAGGAGCACCTCTTCTTTGTGCTGCTTGTGGGTTAAGGACTGAAATGTACATCCAAGATTCTAAGAAATTCACTTATTCAGTGATTCAACAAGCCACCAATGATTTTTCCATGGAGAACTTGCTTGGAGAAGGTGGATACGGCCGTGTATATAAAGGTAAGCTTAAAGACGGACAGCTGATTGCGGCAAAGGTTAGGAAACAGGAAAGTACCCAAGGATTTACTGAATTTAATTCTGAGGTATCTGTCTTAAGTTTCGCTCGACATAAGAATATTGTGATGCTGCTGGGTTATTTTTGCAAGGACAAACTCAACATTTTGGTATATGAATATATATGCAACAAGTCTCTTCATTGGCATTTATTTGGTAAACTCAATTCTAGTATCATCTCATGTTTCTTTCATTAGATTTTGTAAACTGAATTACTTTTTTAAAAATTTCTAATCTGCTTGGAAATGGGGACATTTCCACAGATAATACAGAAAATGTTCTTGACTGGCACCAAAGACGTGCTATTGCAATCGGCACTGCAAAGGGCTTGCGTTTTCTTCATGAAGAATGCCGTGGAGGTCCTATTATTCATAGGGACATGCGTCCAAGCAATATACTTCTCACACATGACTTAGTTCCTATGGTAAATTAATTATGTCTTTAATGTTCGACGTTATCAATATGAGTTCATTTATTCTTTATAACATAAACCATTGATTATAACTAGGCATCAGCATTATGATAAAGTCCATTGGTGTTAACGTATGATTTTGAAACAAGGTGAAAAGTCTTTTCTATGAATTTGCTTGCTCACTTGAATAATTGTTTTATACACACAGCTAGGTGACTTTGGTCTTGCCAGACGGAAAATAGATGATGATACTCTACAGACAACAGTACTTGGAACACTAGGGTAGGACTTTCATTCATTTTCAGACTGTATGCGCCTGATTTTTAAGGACTTCCATTCATTTTCAGACTGTATGCGCCTGATTTTTACTGTTAAACTAGTGTAACTGGACTTTTGGTTCATGTAGATACCTTGCACCAGAGTATGCGGAGAACGGATTTGTTTCAGTGAGGACAGACGTTTATGCGTTTGGGATAGTTCTGCTACAACTAATGTCTGGGCGCAAAGTAATTGATCTGGAAAGTAAAGGACAAAACGTATCTCTGCGACAGTGGGTATGTTGGTTTCAATAGCCACAGACTTAGATGTGTAGGCATTGATAATTTTTTTACTTATTCTTATGGCTCTGATGCTATTTGTCCATTTAGGCAAAACCGTTGATCAAAAAGCTTGCACTACACGAGCTCATTGATCCTCGAATCGGGGAGTCATATGACAGTTATCAACTATACCTCATGGCTAAAACAGCTTACTTATGTGTGCAAAGAAGCCCTGAAATGAGGCCATCAATGGGGGAGGTAATTGTCCTTTGATGCACACCATATAATCATGAGAACTTAATTTCAATTGTCATTTTTGGTAGGGGGTGTACCGCTGTAAGTTAAATCAATAATCTGCAAAACAAAAGCATTATCACGTTGATTGTGTTTCAAAGTCAGCAGAATGAAAGGCTACCAGAAATCACTGTTTCTTCTAATTATGATCAATGTCATCGCCTTGTTTCCATTAACTCTGTGTTTGAATGGTAATATTGAATTGATGAGTTGCATCCCACAGGTTTTGCGGCTTCTCGAAGGAGAGAGCGATCATTACCATCGCTTGAAGGACAAGATTGGGCCTCATTATACAAAGCGATGAACAACAACTAAACCCAATCAAGATTTCAAAGCATGTCTGTCATTGTCAACATGAGAATGCTGATTTGATTAATGGGTAGAAGTAGTAATTGAATTTTGTAAATGTATATACAAACATATTTGTTTATATTATATGAGAGTGAGACATTGACTGGAACAAAGACTAAAAATCATAACTGATGGAACACTCTAGTTGGTGCTGGGGATTACCACATGTTGGCATGCACCAAGTTTTAAAGCATTTGTGACTCTGATTTCGTCCACATATATTATGATTTAGACATATAACCAAAGACTCAAGTATGTTTTGTTTCTCTTCCTCTCCTTGAAGAAGTGGGGTTTTTCTAAGGGGATTCTTTGCCCTTTCTCTTGGCCTGCCCCCTTCGTTTCTTTTTCTGTTTGCTCTCCTATGCTTTGTCTGTGTTGCTTGCCTATATGGATCTAAGCGGCTGTCCGCCTGGCGTAGAAACAAGGACCACAAGAAGTTTGAGCCATGGCCTCCTCCGCTGTTATTGACAAGTTTGAAGTAATAGTGTAGTCTTAACCTTTCTGTCCCAAGAAAAAAAAAGTGCAAAGGCCTAAAAGTTGTTGTGACTCTAGCCATGAATAGATCCTATTGTTAAGATTTGGCCTGCAATGCAACATTGAACCAGCAGCAGCAGCTCAACAAGCAGGCAAGCTTGGATCGAGGGAAGCTGTTCCACTTTGATGATTTTGTTACATTGTAACTTAGTTTAGTTTCATTGTAACTTGTTTAACTAAGTTAGTAGGATTAGTTTATGATATGAAATTGATGTAATGGCTGAAATATCAGCTAGTCTTTTGCTTCTAATACAAGTTGTATTAGTTAATCTTAGTGGGAGTAGTTAAGTCATTAGGTAACTTTCAACCTCACTTTGTATTTCATGTATATATTTGCATTTCAATGAAATGAATGGCAAGTTTTTAGCCATTATTTTATGTGTTCAAATTCTCTTTGAAAGCTTTTGGTTTTTCCTTTCCTTATGATTGTTTTCACATATGATCACATGAAAAGTTCAAGCAAATTGATGCTGAGTTGCCGCCATTGTTCCAACAATTGGTAATCAGAGCCTGCCTTCTTTGAGGACCTCTTTTGTTGGTGTTTTTCGGTGAAAACAAAGCTTAAAAAGGAAGAAAACTCTTTATTGTTGATCTGTTTGTTTTGTTGCTGAAACATAAGCTTCACACCACCACCACCACCACCATCTGTGTTTGCTGGAGAGAACTACCACATTTAGGTAGTTAAAATGAAAACTTACCTCCAAACACATGATCTGTGGAGTGTGATCGAGAATGATGCTGAGCCACCTCCATTGAGAGCCAATCCCACCATTGCTCAGATTAGGTAGCACAGTAAGGAGCGAGCCAAGAAGCACAAGGCCATGGCCTGCCTGCAGAATAGAGTGTCTGATGTGATATTCACTCGAATTATGGCCTGTGACTCACTTAAGTAAGCTTGGGAAAGGCTGAAGGAAGAGTTTATGGGTTCGGATAAGACAAGGCAACAACAAGTGATCAACCTTAGAAGAGAATTTGAGAACTTAAAGATGAAGGAGTTAGATACTATCAAGCAGTACTCTGATAGAATAATGGCAACAGTCAACAACATAAGGCTCCTAGGAGAAGACTCCAGTAACAGCAAGATTGTTGAGAAGGTTATCACCACACTCCTTGAGAGGTTTGAGTCAAAGATCTTCTCATTGGAGGACTCGAGGGACCTCACAACCATTTCCTTGTCTGAGTTGGTGAACTCCCTTTTATGCACTTGAGCAGAGAAGGGACAATAGGCAGGAAGAGTGTAACATCCTAGTTTAGACCCTAGTCGGAACAGTGGTTTCGAGACCACAAATCCTAAGTTGAAATAATATTTTAATATTATCTTTGATGTTGATTCTATGTGACATAGTCGGTGTGAAATTTCTGTGTGAAGATTTTACTGATTGTGTGCTTAATTAGCAAAAAAAAGTTAATCGCATAAAGTGTAAAATGCTGTGTGTTGATTGATAAGTACTTAAAAGTTGTTGTCTTTATAATTTGGAGGAGTTATAATGCAATTACCCACTTTGTAAGTTAGTGGAAGATGATAGCATGGTTTTGGTGTTATTATTAATTTTCATTAAGGGCAAAAGGGTAAAAAGCCTATTAAGTTATTATTAAATGAAACAAAATCAAATTGTTGTTCATCTTTTATCTACCCTTGCCGAAATTTGCTAAAGAAAAAGAAAAGAGGAGAGTTTTAGGGTTCGGCTAATTGTGTCTTTGATTAAGGTATGTTTCAAGCTCGATTTTTGATAATTTCTACGTTTTCATAATTGTTGCTTCGTGTTCTAGCTAACCCATGTCATAATTTTATGAATTGATGATGTTTTTGTGATGTGCCATTGATGAGTATGTGAGCTTTTTGATGAGTGTTGGTGTTAAATGAAAGATATGTGTTTAATGAACATGTTTTGTTCTTGGAGTTTTGATGAATTTAGCTAATTAGGACTCAATTGAGAAAATAACATTTTGAAGGACTAAAATGTGAAATAAATGAAATGTGTGGGTTTGTATAGACATTAGTAAAATTTAGCTAAGCTTGTGCTAGGAGAAATTATGTGAATTTGATGATTTTGTGAAATAGGGACTAAAGTGTCGAAATGTAAAAATGTGAGGGCTATTACGTAAAATGCCATAAATATGTGTGTTTGGATTATAAAGAATGGTTTGGGTATTGAATGGACTGAATTTAAATGTGTATAGACCAAGAGAGGAGAGGTTCGGATCGAGATCTAGGCAAAGATAAAGTGCTCGATTAATTGACCGCTTCGATAGTTCGACGTCCGAGGTAAGTTCGGACATAATACGTGTAATTAGTTATGTTTAATGTTATGAAATGAACGGTATGATATTATTGAAATGTAAATGCTATGTGATAGATTGAGTTAAATGGCACTAGGTGTGCGTATTCAGAAATGTGACCGAGATAAATAACACTGTGTGTGTGCGGAGTAATATAAGCTTCAGCTTTGTGATTGGCACTGTGTGTGCAATACCGATTCAAGATCGTTTGATATGGATGCACTAAGTGTGCGGTGCTAATTAAGCTTCGGTTAACTATTTAGGCACTAAGTGTGCGAATAAACTAAAGAAGGGACGAATGTTGATCGAAGGGATTCATAAGTACTGAGTAGCATAAATATTTGACAACTAAGTGTTGGCTAAGGTACGTTTGGAACCTATGTGGTTGATGAAATTATGATTGAGATCATGGAATGTTAATAGAACATATTAGTGGATATGGTGTGGTATATAGTTGTTTGAGAAATAATCTATGTGATGGTTGGTCTAGTATAATGTTTTATGTTACAAACTTACTAAGCTTTGTAAAGCTTACTGTGTGATTTGTTTCTCTGCTTTGCAGTTTCAGTAAAGCTAGCTCAGATTCGAGAATCGTCAGCATCTCAATCACACTATCGGCATTTTATTTTGGTACTTTTGGAAAGATGTACATAGTTGAAATATTACATATATAGACTAGTTGTTTTGAATCATATGTGAGATGTGTAAATAGCCATGTGATATGGCTAGCTAAATGTTGGTAATGTGCATGAGTGAATATGATATTTGGTGCATATTTTGATATGGCATGATGGTAATGAATTAGCATATAAATGGTGAGTTCAATGATGAATTAATGCCTTAGTGATTTAGTGAAGTTATGAATGATTTATACCTAGACTTACATGTAATTTGGTTGTATAAATTGGCATGATTAGAAATGAAGTTATATGTCATGATATGATGATTACTTGACTTGAAATTGGTTGCCAAATTGTGTGTTTAAAGATGCTCAATTGTGCTTGTAGGATTGACCTTGTGTGGGTGGCAAATTGGCCTTGCAAATGGCTTATTTTGCCACACGGTGGTGGCACACGGGCGTGACTGATGACCGTGGTCGTAAGTCAATAGTGGCACACGGACATGCCTAGTAGCTGTGTTGTTTCAACAGGATTGACCACGGCCAAAGTACACGGGTATGCTTAGTGGCCGTGGAGCTAAGTCAGGATAAACCATGACCATGGTACACAGGCGTGCTTGGTGGCCGTGATGTTAAGTCAGTTTTGACCACGGTGAGGACACACGGGTGTGTCTAGTAGCCTTGGGAGGCACACGGCCTACCAACACGGGCGTGTATCCCCTGAATCCTAGAAAAGTTTTAAATTTTCGAGAAGTTTTTGTATGTGTTTCATTTTAGTCCTGACCCTTCTCTAGCATATGTTTAAGGTCTTATAATAAGGGACTAATTGTTTATGTTTGATGTATTATGATGATGATTGACTTTGTGTCGTAAATGGGTTGTGAAATGATCCTATTGTCCGATAATGCCTCTTAACTCTATTTCGACGACGGTTTAGGGTTAGGGGTGTTACATTTTATTGGTATCAGAGCTACGGTTTTGTAATGGCCTAAATTCAAGATTATCAGAATAATGGTTTCGCAACCATAAATCCAATTTAAATAGAAATTTATTTCAATATGTTTGCATGAGTCTTTATATGATAGGAAATATTTTTATAAATATTTATAAAATGTTAGTAATGTGGTATTAAACTTTCGTTAGAAAATTTTAACGTTTGGGTAGGTAATTAAATGAAAAGGACTAAATTGAAATGAAAGTAAAAATTGAATTATAGATTAAAAGAAATTATGAAGGACCAAAATGGCAATTATGCCATTTTGTAAAGATAATGGTTTATTGAAGAAAATCTGAGATTTTTTTGTATATTATTATATTATATTATTATATATATATATAAATAATATAGAAAAGAAACAAAATAGATAGAAACAGAAAAGAAACAGAGAGCAAACGTGAAAGAAGAAAGAAAAAGAGAAAAGAAAGAAGAAAAGGAAAATTAAAAGTTTGAAGCTTGGAGTTTAATTTGGTAAGTTAATTTAGTTCTTTTTCTTTTAATTTTGATGCTTTATAAGTTTTAGAACAAAGTTTTGATGAATTTAAGTTGAAATTTTTGAAGTTTCAGAGTTTTTGAATATAGCATATGATGAATAAAATGATGAATTAGTGGTTTAATTGAAAGAATTTGAAGTTAGAATTGGGTAAAGGATTTAATTGTAAAAAAATAAGCTATAACAAAACTGTTTTGGACAGCAGCAGTAGAGTAAGTTTGAAAAATCACTAAAATTCGTAGAAGTGGAATTAGAAGTTGAATGAGATATGAAATTAAAGCTTATTGAGTCTATTTTCATATGAAAGAAACATAGAAAGAAAAGGAATTCTGTAATTTGAGATATTTATATTTTTGTAAGACTGGTTCAGAGGGATTTCGGGATCCCCTGTTCTGACTTTGAAAAATCATAAAAAAATTGGAGAAAAATAATTAGGGACTTAACTTTATATGTTTAGAATCCTGAATGAGTCTATTTTCAAATGAAATAAATAAGAAGGTCATATGAATTCTGTATGAAGAGTAATTTGATTCGTAGTGAAGAGAGGTCAGAACAGTCAAACAGTGAAACAGGGGAAACTTTAAGAATAATCTGGTATTGATTGGCCATACCAAAAATTCTGAAAATTTTATGAGAAGAAGATATGTGAGTCTAGTTTCAGGAAAATTAACGGTTCTTCGTTTGGAGCTCTGTAGCTCGAGAAATAAATAATTTAGTGACTGTGACTCAAGTAGACAGCTTTGAATAAGCTAAAAATAATAATAGAATTATAGAAAATGCTACATGTGAACATGAAATGTATTGAATTGATGATTGGATTTATTTATTTAGATCCGGAAAACTCAAATACAAAGCTAGATCGAGGAAAGGAAAAAGTCCCGGATTAGTAGATTTTATAAACGAACTAGTATCGAGGTAAGTTCATGTAACTTGAATTATATTCTTAAATGCTTGAAATGTATGGTATTGATGTGAATATGATTTGAATTTTCATTGTATGAAAATTGATGATACATTGGTATATTTGATAAAAAAAAAAAAAGAAAGAAGAAATCCCGGTTGAATGAAAGGAAAATTCGATGGATCTCTGAAAAGGAATTGACGGTAAAAAAGGATCTAGCCCGGACGGGTGATCCTATCCTGATATAGCCCTCCCGAAGAATATGTGAAAATGGATTTAGCCGGACGGGTAATCCGAATTAGGGTCAATTTAGCCTGGACTGTAATTGGATCCAAGCTCATTAGAGTAATTGTCGCAGTGGGATTTAGCCTCGGGTCGTAATCCCGACAATACTCTATGAGTTTATATTACAGGGGATTTAGCCTGGACTGGTAATCCTGTTGTAAAGATGAGGTTCGCGGGAGTGTGCTCTCTGAAATGAAAATGTGCGCACATGAATATGAATTGACGGACCCGGATTTGTACACAAAAGTGTACCTCTAAAAATCCATCGAAATTTCGAGTAATTCAACGGGATAAATATGGAAAAATAACAAGGAAATGAAAATCATAGTATTGATGAGCTCATCAATCATGGTGTGTATATTATTGATATATGGAAATTAATGAACTAACTTGAATGTTGAGCTTGTGCATGTTAGGGTATTAATGCATTGAATGGATATATGAATGCTTATTACATTGTATTGAAAATATTAGGTAAGTATAATTCTTGTTACATGGGCTTACTAAGCACAAAGTGCTTACTCTGTTTTCCTTTCCCTTGTTTTGTAGTGTTAAGAGCTCGGAGGTCGAATCGGTGGGAGACTCATCACACTATCAACCCCAGTATTTCGGTATTTAAAGAAATTTTAGTTTGGAAATGAATGGCATGTATAAGCTAATAAAATAAATGTTAATATGAAATGAATATAAGGTTAGCCACTGATATGGCTTATGTGTTGAAGTTATTTTATAAATATGCATGAATTTTATTTTGAAAATATGTTGAATTAGAATGGTTTCGGTTTAAAAAAAAAAAAATTTGTAAACTCTGGTAATGCCTCGTACCTTATTCTGATAACGAATACAGGTAGGGGGTGTTACATTTGTTGGTATCAGAGCTACGGTTTAGCCGGTTCTAGGACCGATATAGCGAATACGGATTAGCTATACATGCCATTTAAATTATTTTTGATAGTGTGATATCTCCTAACCATTTAAATTGTGTTTTCTTATAGTAATGTCATCCGACCGAGCTCAACTGAGGAAGGCGGGAGTCATGCTCCGGCTTCAATACAAAGAGAAGAAACTAGCGAAGAGAAGGCCCGGTATAGAGGGTCAAGGGAGGAGGCAAAAATAGCCTTCTTTCAAATGATGAATGAATGGTTTACCCAATATATAAGAACTAACCCTACAATGCAGCAAACTCAAGCTCCCCCTTCTGTTCCTCCACCGGTTCCCGAGATTCCACAGGGTACAGGTACTGAATCTGTCAGAAAAGGAAAAGCTCCGGTCGATAAAATCCGAAAATATGGGGTCAAGAATTTCGAGCAAAGATTGATGATGATCCCGAAAAGAGCTGAATTTTGGTTAGAAAATACTACTCGGGTTTTGGAGGAATTATCTTGCACGCCAGAAGAATGTTTGAAATGTGCTGTTTCACTGCTAAAAGACACAGCTTATCATTGGTGGAATACTAAAGCTTCAGTTGTTCCGAAAGAAGAAATTACATGGGAATTCTTCCGCATCAGAGTTCAAAAATAAATATATCACCAGAGATTCCTTGATCGTAAAAGAAAAGAATTTCTTGAAGTAAAGCAGGCAATAGATCGAAGATTCGAGTATGAAAGAGAATTTGTTTGGTTGAGTAAATATGCTCGAGAATGGGTACAATCGGGAAGTGAAATGTGCAAACGATTCGAAGAAGGGTTGAATGAAGAAATTAAGCTACTTGTTGGAATTCTTGAAATTCGAGAGTTTGCTACACTAGCGAACGAGCTTATAAAGCGAGTAAGAATGGAGCAAAGAAAAGAAAGCAGTGAGAGGGAAGCTCGAATTTTTAGTAAAAGACCAATGGAAAAATCTCGCTTTTCCGCTCCAAAGAAATTGAAGAAGTACCAGGATCGTTTCTACCTCAACCACTGGTATTCGGATAGAGTGCGAGGTTCACAACAAGACTAATTCAAGACCTTCCACTCCATCGGTGACCGGTGTTGGCAAGTGTTGGTACCCCTAAGCCGAGATGCCGATTGTAATAAAGCTCATTTTGGTGAATGTCGATTTAAGAGCGGGGCATGTTACCGATGTGGTTCTTTTGACCATTTCCTCGAGATTGTCCGAAAGAAGTGAAAAAGAAGTGAATATATATCGAAGCCAAGTAATCAATCTTGGAGGGGTAGACCATCTCGACCATCCGGTAATGTTAGTGGTAGCCGAGAGCTACAAAAGATACTACAAGTAGGCACCGAGACACGAGCACCTCCTAGGACATATGTCATGCGTGCGGAGAAGATGCCTCAAAGACCGATGTTATTATGGTACATTTTCTTTACTTGAAACCGATATTATCGCATTAATTGATCCCGGTTCTACGCATTCATATATATGTGTAAAACTTGCATGCGTTAAAGATTTATCTATTGAACCTCATGAATTTGTGGTTAAAGTCTCGAACCCTTTGGCCAATCTATTTTGGTGGATAAAATTTGTAAAAATTGTCCACCGATGGTAAGAGGTTATTGTTTCTGGTGATTTGATGTTACCGCCATTTGATGAGTTTGATGTGATATTGGGCATGGATTGGTTAACTCGAGAATGATGCAGAGTAAATCAGTAAATGTAAATATATTGTGTTGAAGTGTCGAATGGTGAATTACTTGGGTTAAATCCGATCGATGCAGAGGATTATCGATGTGATTTCGATTATTACGCCGAGGTATGTCAAAAGGGTATGATGCTTTTCTTGCTTATGTATTAGATACTAAGGTATCTCGAGTCAAAGATTCAAGCAAGCATCAGTGGTATGTGAATTTTTCGATGTGTTTCGGAAGAGTTACGTGGTTGCCACCGTAAAGAGAAGTGGAATTTTCTATAGATTTGATTAGGAACTACTCCGATTTCCATAGCTCTGCATCGAATGGCTCTTACTGTAATTAAAGGAATTAAAGACACAGTTACAGGAACTTGTTGATAGAGGTTTTGTCCGACCGAGTCATTCACCTTGGGGTGCTCCGGTTCTGTTTGTGAAAAAGAAAGATGGGTCTTTGAGATTGTGTATTGACTATCGACAGCTCAATAAGGTAACTATAAAGAATAAGTATCCGTTGTTCCGGATTGATGATTTATTTGATCGGTGAAAGGTGCTCTTGTATTTTCAAATATTGATCTCCGATCGGGCTACTATGAGTTATGAGTAAAGGAGTCAGATGTTCCAAAAACGACTTTCGAACAGTGCAGGCGGTATGAGTTTCGTTATGCCGTTTGGGTTGACTAATGCACTGCGAGATTTATGGATCCGATGAATCGAATATTCGCACCGCATTTAGATGCATTTGTGGTAGTATTCATTGATGATATTTTGGTTTATTCTCGAGATGAAGAAGAACATACGAATATTTGAGAATTGTGTTGCAAGTTCTGCGAGAAAGCAGATTATATGCTAAATTCGAAGAAATGTGAATTTTGGCTTCGAGAAGTGGGTTTTCTTGGACATATTGTATTTCTTTGAAGGCATCAGGGTAGATCCAAGTAAAATCTCACTATTGTCAATTGGAGTCCACCAAGATCAGATCTGAAGTTAGAAGTTTCTTGGGTTTATTTGGTTATTATCGGAGATTTGTACAAGGATTCTCTATGATAGCTTCTCCGATGACTCGATTATTGCGAGAAAGATGTAAAGTTCGAGTGGGTGATGAATGTCAATGAGTTTCAACCGATTAAAAATCTATTAACGAAAGCACCGATATTAGTGCAAATTTGAGCAAGGTAAGGAATTTGTTATTTACAAAGTGATGCCTCATTAAATGGTTTAGGTTGTGTCTTGATGCAAGATGGTAAAGTAATAGCCTATGCTTCAAGACAACTTAAACCACATGAAAGAAATTATCCAGTACATGATCTTGAGTTAGTCGCTATTGTTTTTGCATTGAAGATATGGCGGCATTACTTGTACGGTGAGAAATGTCATATTTATACCGATCATAAAAGCTTGAAATATTTGATGACACAGTAAAGATTTGAATTTAAGACAGTAGCGGTGGCTTGAATTGATAAAAGACTATGATTTGATTATTGATTATCATCCGTAAGGCTAATGTTGTGGTGATGCTTTGAGTCGAAAATCTCTGTTTGCTTTACGAGTTATGAATACCCGATTGTCTTTGATTGATGATGGTTCAATCTTAGCTGAATTGAGAGCTAAACCGACACTTTTACAAGCAAATATGTGAAGCTCGGAAGAGTAATGAGAAGTTCTGAGTTAAACGGGCACAATGTGAGTCAGTCATCGATTCGAATTTCAAGTTGGTGTTGGTGATTGTTTATTATTCAGAGGTAGGTATGTGTACCCAAGAATTCGTGAGCTCGTCTGTAAGATTTTACACGAGGCTCACAAAGTGGTACTATGTCCGTACATCAGGAAGTAATAAAATGTATAATGATTTGAAGAAGATGTCTTTGGTGGCGTGTATGAAACGTGATATTTCGATTTTGTATCAAGATGTTTGATATGTCAACAGGTTAAAGCAGAACATCAGGTACCTTCGGGGTTACTTCAGCCAATTACTATACCGGAATGGAAATGGGAAAGAATCACTATGGATTTTGTATCGGGGTTACCGTTGTCTCCGAGGAAAAAGATGCTATTTGGGTGATTGTTGACCGATTGACAAAGTCGCCGCACTTTATTAGAAGACGTATGGATTATTCTTTAGATAAACTGGCTGAATTGTACATATCTGAGATTGTCAGGTTACATGGAGTGCCTATCTCCATTATATCAGATAGAGATCCCCGATTTACGTCTCGTTTCTGGGATAAATTGCAAGAAGCTTTGGGTACTCAGTTGTATTTCAAGATCGCATTTCATCCTCGATGAGATGGCCAATCTGAGCGTGTAATTCAAGTATTAGAAGATATGCTCCGATGTTGTACACTAGAGTTTAAAGGTAATTGGGAGAGGTATCTACCTTTGATTGAATTTGCTTACAATAACAGTTATCAGTCCAGTATTAAAATGGCTCCATATGAAGCTTTGTATGGTAGAAAACGTAGAGAACACCATTGTATTGGATGAGCTCGGTGAAAAGAAGATACATGGGGTTGATTTAATCCGGAAGCAGAAGAAAAAGTGAAGGTTATTCGGGAGAGTTTAAAGCGACTTCCGATCGCCAAAAATCATATGCCGATCTTAAACGAAAAGAGATTGAATTTCAGGTCGGTGACAAGGTATTTCTGAAAGTGTCTCCTTGGAAGAAAGTTCTCCGGTTCGGTCGAAAAGAAGTGGAGATTCAACCGGATATGAGTTACAGTGAAGAACCGATCAAGATATTGGCACGGGAAACAAAGGAGCTTAGAAATAAAAAAATAAATTTGGTGAAAGGTATTGTGGCAAAAACACGGGATCGAGGAAGCGACATGGGAACCGGAGGAGGCAATAAGGAAACAATATCCAAACCTCTTTACTGGTAAGATTTTCGAGGACGAAAATCCTTAAAAGGGGGGAGAGTTGTAATGGCCTAAATTCAAGATTATCAGAATAATGGTTTCGCAACCATAAATCCAATTTAAATAGAAATTTATTTCAATATGTTTGCATGAGTCTTTATATGATAGGAAATATTTTTATAAATATTTATAAAATGTTAGTAATGTGGTATTAAACTTTCGTTAGAAAATTTTAACGTTTGGGTAGGTAATTAAATGAAAAGGACTAAATTGAAATGAAAGTAAAAATTGAATTATAGATTAAAAGAAATTATGAAGGACCAAAATGGCAATTATGCCATTTTGTAAAGATGAGGCGGTTTATTGAAGAAAATCTGAGATTTTTTTTGTATATTATTATATTATATTATTATATATATATATAAAGAAAAGAGAAAAGAAACAAAAGAGATAGAAACAGAAAAGAAACAGAGAGCAAACGTGAAAGAAGAAAGAAAAAGAGAAAAGAAAGAAGAAAAGGGAAAATTAAAAGTTTGAAGCTTGGAGTTTAATTTGGTAAGTTAATTTAGTTCTTTTTCTTTTAATTTTGATGCTTTATAAGTTTTAGAACAAAGTTTTGATGAATTTAAGTTGAAATTTTTGAAGTTTCAGAGTTTTTGAATATAGCATATGATGAATAAAATGATGAATTAGTGGTTTAATTGAAAGAATTTGAAGTTAGAATTGGGTAAAGGATTTAATTGTAAAAAAATAAGCTATAACAAAACTGTTTTAGACAGCAGCAGTAGAGTAAGTTTGAAAAATCACTAAAATTCGTAGAAGTGGAATTAGAAGTTGAATGAGATATGAAATTAAAGCTTATTGAGTCTATTTTCATATAAAAGAAACATGGAAAGAAAAGGAATTCTGTAATTTGAGATATTTATATTTTTGTAAGACTGGTTCAGAGGGATTTCGGGATCCCCTGTTCTGACTTTGAAAAATCATAAAAAAATTGGAGAAAAATAATTAGGGACTTAACTTTATATGTTTAGAATCCTGAATGAGTCTATTTTCAAATGAAATAAATAAGAAGGTCATATGAATTCTGTATGAAGAGTAATTTGATTCGTAGTGAAGAGAGGTCAGAACAGTCAAACAGTGAAACAGGGGAAACTTTAAGAATAATCTGGTATTGATTGGCCATACCAAAAATTCTGAAAATTTTATGAGAAGAAGATATGTGAGTCTAGTTTCAGGAAAAATTAACGGTTCTTCGTTTGGAGCTCTGTAGCTCGAGAAATAAATAATTTAGTGACTGTGACTCAAGTAGACAGCTTTGAATAAGCTAAAAATAATAATAGAATTATAGAAAATGCTACATGTGAACATGAACTGTATTGAATTGATGATTGGATTTATTTATTTAGATCCGGAAAACTCAAATACAAAGCTAGATCGAGGAAAGGAAAAAGTCCCGGATTAGTAGATTTTATAAACGAACTAGTATCGAGGTAAGTTCATGTAACTTGAATTATATTCTTAAATGCTTGAAATGTATGGTATTGATGTGAATATGATTTGAATTTTCATTGTATGAAAATTGATGATACATTGGTATATTTGATAAAAAAAAAAGAAAGAAGAAATCCCGGTTGAATGAAAGGAAAATTCGATGGATCTCTCTGAAAAGGAATTGACGGTAAAAAGGATCTAGCCGGGACGGGTGATCCTATCCTCGATATAGCCCTCCGAAGAATATGTGAAAATGGATTTAGCCCGGACGGGTAATCCGAATTAGGGTCCGAATTTAGCTCGGACTGTAATTCAGATCCAAGCTCATTAGAGTAATTGTCGTTGCAGTGATTTAGCTCGGGTGGTAATCCCGACAATACTCTATGAGTTTATATTACAGGATTTAGCCTGACTGGTAATCCCTTTGTAAAGATGAGGTTCGCGGAGTGTGCTCTCTGAAATGAAAATGTGCGCACATGAATATGAATCGACGGACCGGATTTGTACACAAAAGTGTACTCTCTAAAATCCATCGAAATTTCGAGTAATTCAACGGGATAAATATGGAAAAATAACAAGGAAATGAAAATCATAGTATTGATGAGCTCATCAATCATGGTGTGTATATTATTGATATATGGAAATTAATGAACTAACTTGAATGTTGAGCTTGTGCATGTTAGGGTATTAATGCATTGAATGGATATATGAATGCTTATTACATTGTATTGAAAATATTAGGTAAGTATAATTCTTGTTACATGGGCTTACTAAGCACAAAGTGCTTACTGCATTTTCCTTTCCCTTGTTTTGTAGTGTTAAGAGCTCTGAGGTCGAATCGGTGGGAGACTCATCACACTATCAACCCTTGAGATTTCGGTATTTAAAGAAATTTTAGTTTGGAAATGAATGGCATGTATAAGCTAATAAAATAAATGTTAATATGAAATGAATATAAGGTTAGCCAACGATATGGCTTATGTGTTGAAGTTATTTTATAAATATGCATGAATTTTATTTTGAAAATATGTTGAATTAGAATGGTTTCGGTTTAAAAAAATTTGTAAACTCTGGTAATGCCTCGTACCTTATTCTGATAACGAATACAGGTAGGGGGTGTTACAGGTTTAGTCAATTCTTAGACTAACTAGCGCGTGTGAGTTTAGCTATACATGCCATAAATGAAATTGCGATAGTGTGATGAATTCTGACAGTTGAAAATGTGTTTTCATATAGTAATGGATCTCGATCGAGCAGTTGCTGACGATGTAGAAAGCAATACGCCTGCTCCCGCTCAAGGGGCAGCACCGGCCACATCTAGGCCGAATGATAGTGGTGAGAGAGGAGAGGCTAAGCAAGCCTTCTTCTGAATGATGAGCGAGTGGTTTACGAAATTTGTCCGAACGAATTCGGCTGCTCCATAACCTCCACCCCCACAAGTACCTATAGTGCCACAAGCGATAGATCAGATTCAATTGAATAGGCCTCCTGTAGATAAGATCCGGAAGTATAGAGCCGAAGATTTTAGGGCCACAGCTAATGATGATGCTGAACAAGTCGAGTTTTGGCTTAAGAATACAATCTAAATATTCGATGAGATGTCATTGACACCTGATGAATGCATAAAATGTGTTGTTTCGTTGTTGAGGGATACGACTTATAATTGGTGGAAGACGTTAATATCTGTAGTTCCGAGAGAAAGAATCACCTGAGATTTCTTTCAATTTGAGTTTAGAAAGAAGTATATCAGTCAACGCTTCATTGATCAAAAACGTAAAGAGTTTTTAGAGCTAAAACAGGGCCGTTTGTCCGTTACTGTGTACGAACGGGAGTTCATAAGATTGAGTCAATAAGCTAGAGAATATGTTTCAACCGAAGCTACTATGTGCAAACGTTTCATAGAGGGATTAAATGAAGACATTAAGCTGTTGGTTGGGATACTTGATATAAATGAATTTGTTGTGTTAGTTGAAAGAGCATGTAAAGCTGAGGAGCTCAGTAAAGAAAAGAAGAAAGCCGATTCTGAGGTTCAAGATGAAAGAAAGAGATCGATGAATAAATTTTCTCAACCTTCAACGAAGAGATATAGAGATGCAAGCAATCATTCAAATGCTTCATTTGAACATCTAAGTAGAGATCGTTCGAGACAAAGTGTTGGTCCACGAACTCAAGTTCCGATTGAATCAAGTGTTGGCAGCATTAAGAGTAACAAACCTTAGTGCAGACAGTGCGGAAAACATCATGTAAGAGAATGCTGGGGTAAGTACAACAATAGAGTTTGTTATAAATGTGGATCTCGAGATCATTTTATTCGAGATTGCCTAAAAATGGTCGAAGAAGAAAATGTTCAGAATGAAAGACCGAGTAATGTGATGGCTAGAGGTAGACCACCCAGAACCACCCGAATTGTGAGTGAAAACTAGAGAGGGACGACTGATACAGCTGTGAGATCGGAGGCGAGAGCTCCTGCTAGAGCCTCTGCTATTCAAGCACGAGAGGAAGCATCATCTCCAGACATCATCACTGGTACTTTCACTTTATTTGATACTGATGTCATTGCATTGATAGATCCAGGATCTATCTGTTGTTTGAGAAATAATCTATGTGATGGTTGGTCTAGTATAATATTTTATGTTACAAACTTACTAAGCTTTGTAAAGCTTACTGTGTGATTTGTTTCTCTGCTTTGCAGTTTCAGTAAAGCTAGCTCAGATTCGGGAATCGTCAGCATCTCAATCACACTATCGGCATTTTATTTTGGTACTTTTGGAAAGATGTTCATAGTTGAAATATGGCATGTATAGCCTAGTAGCCATGTTGTTTCAACAGGATCGACCATGGCCAAAGTACACAGGTATGCTTGGTGGCCGTAGAGCCAAGTCAGGATAAACTATGGCCATGGTACACGGGCATGGTTGGTGGTCGTGGTGTTAAGTTAGTTTCGACCACGGGAGGACACACGGGTGTGTCTAGTAGCCGTGGGAAGCACACGGCCTACCCGCACGGGCGTGTATCCCCTGAATCCCAGAAAAGTTTTAAATTCTCGAGAAGTTTCTGTATCTGTTTCGGTTTAGTCCCGATCCTTCTCTAGCATATGTTTAAGGTCTTATACACCTTAATAAGGGACTGATTGTTTATGTTTGATGTATTATGATGATGATTGACTTTGTGTCATAAATGGGTTGTGAAATGATCCTATTGTCCAGTAATGCCTCTTAACCCTATTCTGGCAACGGTTTAGGGTTAGGGGTGTTACAAAGAGCATCCTGAGGGAGCTTTTCAAGCAAAAGCCAAAGAAGGCTCGAGCTCAAGTCAAAGACCAAAGAAGTCTTGTGTAACACCCCCTACCCGTATTCGTCGCCGGAATAGGGTATGAGGCATTACCAAAGTTCAACAAATTATTATTATGAATTCAATATAGTCCCTTTATAAATATCCAATCTTCCCTGCAATTTTAAAACCGACCAAATCAATCCAATTCAATCAATTTGATACCAAATCATACTTCTATTATAATTATACTATTTAACATATTCATCACTCTTTATTTTAATACATATTTATTAAATAAGTTTTGGTATTTATATAATCATCAAACCATGTACATGCCATATAAATCAAAAAGGAAATTTACAAAAGCTACCGGAGATAATCTTGATAGTGTGATCCTCAGTGTTGATCCGATCCTTCGTATATTTTTACGTCAATCTACATGAGACATTAAATACACTCAAGTAAGTTTATAGAAACTTAGTAAGTTCATATGTTTATAGAAACTTAGTAAGTTCATAGGCATAAAATATAAATCTTACCAAACATTCATACACTTATGCATTATACACAATTATTAAGTTCACCTGTCAACCACAATTTGGTGAGTCCTCTTGTATAAGCTCACTACCACTTATCCATTTACTTTAACTCTTTTGGGCCCTTTTTTCACTTACCATCCTTAATCAAATTAGGGAACGGTTATGGAAAATTGAGCACTTCACTTCCACTTTGCCATAGTATAACTATGGTCTTACGTATGATCACTTATCACTTTCCGAAGCCATAGCCCTGCCATGGTCTTACACGGATCACATTTATCACTTGTCACTTATCACTGATCAGATAAGTGTAGCTAAAGCTACCACTTATCACTTGTCACTGATCAGATAAGTGTAGCTAAAGTTATCACTTATCACTTGTCACTTGTCTCTGATCAGATAAGTGTAGCTAAAGCTACCACTTATCACTTGTCACTGATCAGAAGTACTCAAATCCGATGTTCCGCTCAATTTGATCATTTATTCAGTTTTCACATTGTTGTTTTATTCTAAATTCATAAATAAATATATCTCATCATACATTATATAATTCATGAAATTAACATTTAATCATTAAGTTTCAGCCATATGAACTTACCTGGGTCGATTTGCAGAATTTGTGAAAATTCAGGGACTAATCAGCTACTTTTTCTTTTCCTCGACTTGCTTCGGGTTCTCGATCTATCATTGTAAAATCATTCATTTATCAGTATTAACTTCACCTTTACTCTATTTCACATCCTTAATGTTTATAACCTGCATATAAGTAACATTATCTATAATTTCACTATTTACTTATACAGATATTCAAGCTGTCCATAAGTATCACAGTTGCTAAATTATTTTTGTCTTGAGCTACAGAACTTCAAATTAAGATCCGCTAATTTTTCCCTGAAACTAGACTCATATATCTTATTATTATAATTTTTCCAAAATTTTTGGTGTGGCCAATTAGTACAGTTTATTAGTTATGTTCTCCCCTATTACACAGTCCAACAGCTCTGACCTCTCTACACTAAAAATCAATTATCTCATAGTACGATTTTCATATAGTGTTTCCGATTATTTCTAATGAAAATAGGCTCATTAAGGAATACAAAAATATAAATTATAACTCATAATTATTTTTATACAATTTTTAGTGAATTTCTAAATTAAGAACAGGGGATCACAAAGTTATTTTAAACCAGTCTTACAAAAATTTAAATATCTCAATATGTAGACTTCCTTTGCTTGCTCTGATTCTTTTATATGAAAATAGACTCAACAAGCTTTAATTCAATATCTCATTAACTTTCTAATTCAATTTTTACCATTTTCGGTGATTTTTTCAAAGTTAGATAATTGCTGCTGTCCAAAACTACTTTAGTGTAACATGTTGATTTCTATTTTGTCCCAAATTCCACAATTCATACAATTCAGTCCTTGTTCAATTAACCCCTCAATTGATCTAATTTTCTCTAAATTAATACTTTACCTAGACATTATAAGTTATTTCACAATTATTGAAATTCAAAATTTCCACATAAAACCCTAACTTCAAACTCTTTTAAAATTAGGTCCCAAACATGCACTTTCTATTCAATTCTTTCAATAAAATCAGCATATAAACAATTTAAAGCTCTATTTCCATGCTAAATCATCATATACTTCCAGCACATATTCATAGAAACTTCCAACTTCATTCATAAAATCTAAAACTAATGAATTCAACAAGTGGACCTAGTTGTAAAAGTCACAAAAACACAAAAATTTCAAGAAATAATCAAGAATTGAACTTACTTGCAGTAAAAATATGAAAAACCAGCTTAAAGAAACCTTTATATGGTGTTTTTGCTGATGAGAATGCAGAAAAATAAAGAGAAATCTAGATAATTCCACTTTAGTCCTAGCTTTAATAAGTAAATTTTACAATATTCCAATTTTACCCTTAATTCTCCTTATTTTCTTGCTGATTTCATGCCCTTGCTGACCAGCCCAAATAGACCTTGGGTCTATTTTCCCTTTAAGCCCTCTTTCTTTTATCATTTAAACTATTTAATCATTTCCCATAATTTTGCATTTGTTACAATTTAATCCTTTTTGTTCAATTAACTATCGAAACTTTAAAATTTATTGACGAAACTTTAATACTAACTTATTAACACTCCATAAATATTTATAAATATTTATGGCTAGATTAAAAATCTCCAAGGTCTCGATACCTCGTTTTTTATTCTAATTATTTTAATTTTTTTTAGTGCACTATTCACTATTTCAAAAAATTTCCTAACTTCACATTTAACTTATACTCACTAAATTAATATTATTTTCTACTCACTTGTCGGATTTAATGACCTCAAATCACCGTTCCGACACCACTGAAAATTTTAGGTCATTACATCTTGGGTTGACAGAAGGGAAAGATCAAGAAGAGATGCGGGGAGAAGGAGGTTTCCACCTTGCATACACTGCAAGAAGACTAATCACTTGGAGAAGCACTGCTGGAACAGACCAGATATTCAGTGCAAGAGTTGTAAGCAGTTTGGTCACCATGAGAAGGTGTGCAGGAATAAAGACAAGGCACAAGCTCAGCAGCAAGTTCAAGCTAAGACTGCTGAGGACCTTCAAGCTCAGGAGGAGCATGTTTTTACTGCCTCATACTTTGCAACCACAAGCAAAGCCAAGTGCAGTTGGCTTGTGGACAGTGGCTGCTCACATCACATGGCAGCTAATGAAAACTTGTTTAAGGAGCGTGACAGGAGCTTCACCTCAAGAATCAGAATTTGCAATGGGAGCTTGATTGAAGCCAAAGGTAGAGGTGATGTTGTGATCAACACAGGTTCAGGTAACAAGCTGATTTCAGATGTGCTTTATGTACCTGATATAAATCAAAATCTACTTAATGTTGGTCAGTTGGTACAAAAAGGCTACTCACTAGTTTTCGAGAATGATTCTTGTGTTATTGAAGATTGTCATGCCTAGGAAATTATCACAGTACCTATGGCAGACAAGTGTTTTGTGTTTAATTTAAGTCAGCTTGAAAAGAAGGCTTATACAAGCCTAGCTGATAGTGCTGGCCTATGGCATATGAGACTAGGCCATGCCAACTTCAGGTCACTTGACTTGTTGTACAAGTAGAATTTGGCTGAGGACATGACCAAGGTTGAAGCAGCAGATGCTGTTTGTGAGGTTTGCCGACCAGTAGCGAGCGGATTGCCTTTCCGATTAACAAGACATGGAGAGCTCGAGAGAAGCTTGAGCTGGTGCACTCTGATATTTTTGGTCCAATGAAGACCCCTTCACTTAATGGCAGCAAGTACTTTGTGTTGTTTATTGATAACATGACTAGATTCTGTTGGGTTTACTTCTTGAAGCAGAAATCTGAAGTGTTCGATGCCTTTAGCAAATTTAAGGCTCTAGCAGAGAATCAGACTAGGTGCAAGATTAAGGCATTGAGGACAGACAATGGGGCTGAATATTTGTCTGAAAGATTTTAGAAGCAATGTGAGCAAGCTGGGATCCATCATCAGCTAACCACAGTATATACTCCTCAACAAAATGCAGTAAGTGAGAGAAAGAATAGGACAGTGATGAACATGGCCAGATGCTTACTATTTCAAAGCAAGTTGCCAAGCACATTTTGGGCTGAGGCTGTCAACACCTCAGTATACCTGCTCAACAGGCTTCCAACACATGCTGTGAAGGACAAGACCCCATTTAAGGCATGGCATGGACACAAGCCATCAATATCCTATTTGAAATTATTTGGATGTGTGTGTTATGTGCTTATACCTGCTGAAAGAAGAACAAAGCTTGAAAAAAGGTCAGCTCCAGCCATATTTGTGGGCTACAGCAGCACCAATAAGGGCTATAGGCTATATGATCCCTCAACCAAGAAAATCCTGGTGAGTAGGGATGTCAAATTTGATGAAGAGAAGACTTGGAGCTGGGATGGGTCAAACTCAAGTCAGTTTGAAGAAGACTTGGTTCATGGCAGCCTAGAACCAGCTGAACATGAACTCAGCAATGCAAATGTGGATGATCCACTTGTAAGAGGGACCAGGACCATTGCTGATATTTACCAAAGATGCAATGTGACCATAGTGGAGCCTTCGAGCTTTGAAGAAGCTGTCAGAGACAAGCATTGGAAGAAAGCCATGGAAGCTGAACTTGACATGATTCATAAGAATCAGACTTGGGACTTGGTAGACAGACCTGTCCAGAAGAAAGTCATAGGTTTTAAGTGGGTTTTTCGAGCCAAGTTCAATGCTGATGGCTCATTGAACAAACACAAGGCAAGGCTTGTGGTGAAAGGGTATAGCCAACAGTATGACATTGATTTTATGGAGACATTTGCTCCAGTAGCAAGGCTGGACACTATCAAACTTCTATTTGCCTTGGCTGCACAGAAGCAATGGAGAGTTTATCAGTTGGGCGTTAAGTCAGCTTTCTTGAATGGTTTCCTTAAGGAGGAGATTTACATCGAGCAGCCTGATGGTTTCAAAGTCCAAGGAAATGAGGACGAGGTTTACAGGCTGAAGAAGGCACTTTATGGCCTGAAATAGGCACCTCGAGCCTGGTATGACAGGATTGACACCTATCTGTCTAAGCTTGGATCTGAGAAGAGCTTGAGTGAGCCAACACTCTATGTGAAGAAGTCCAACAAGAATAACTTGCTGATTGTTTCAATCTATGTGGATGACTTGCTGGTAACTGGAAGCAAGGCTGATTTAATTCAAGAGTTCAAAGCACAAATGCATGAAGTGTTTGACATGACTGACTTGGGAATCATGACATACTTCCTTGGTATGGAAGTAAAACAGACTGATCAAGGCATTTTCATTAGTCAGCATACCTTTGCTTTGAAAATTCTCAATAGATTTTACATGGAAACTGCAAATCAATGAGCACACCTATGGCTCAAGGAGAGAAGCTGACAAGCATTGAAGATCATGAAAGAGTTGATGAGAGGGAGTATAGAAGCCTAGTTGGTTGCTTGTTTTACTTGACAGCAACCAGACCTGATCTTATGCATGCTGCTATTTGCTATCAAGGTTTATGCATTGTTGTAATGTGATGCATTTCAAAGCTACCAAGAGGGTGCTTAGATACATTGAAGGAACATTGAGCTTTGGGGTTAAGTTCAAGAAAGAAAATGAGCTTAGGCTGGTTGGTTATTCAAACAGTGACTGGGCTGGATCACTTGATGATATGAAGAGCACCTCGGGCTACTTCTTTAGTCTTGGTTCAAGTGTGTTTTGCTGGAGCTCAAAGAAGCAACAAACTGTTGCTTAGTCCACAACTAAAGCAGAGTACATTGCAGTTGTAGCAGCAGTCAATCAAGCCATTTGGCTTAGAAAGTTGCTAAGTGATCTAAATGAAGAGCAACTTGATCCTACTGAAAGTTTGGTTGACAATCAGTCTGCTGTTGCCATAGCCAAGAATCCAGTCTTTCATGGCAAGACAAAACATTTTAAGATTAAACTTCATTTTGTTCGAGAGGCTGAACAATCTAAGGAGGTCAGTCTTGTTCATTGCAGCTCACAAGACCAATTGGCAGACATTCTGACCAAGCCTCTAGGTACATCACGATTTGAGTTTTTGAGAAGCTCAATTGGTGTTTGTTGCATACAGTCCAATGAGAAGTGTTAAGATTTGGCCTGCAATGCAACATTGAACCAGCAGCAGCAGTAACAGCAGCTCAGCATGCAGGCAAGCTTGGATCGAGGGAAGCTATTCCATTTTGATGATTTTGTTACATTGTAACTTAGTTTAGTTTCATTGTAACTTGTTTAACTAAGTTAGTAGGATTAGTTTATGATATGAAATTGATGTAGTGGCTGAAATATCAGCTAGTCTTTTGCTTCTAATACAAGTTGTATTAGTTAATCTTAGTGTGGGAGTAGTTAAGTCATTAGGTAACTTTCAACCTCACTTTGTATTTCATGTATATATTTGCATTTCAATGAAATGAATGGCAAGTTTTTAGCCATTATTTTATGTGTTCAAATTCTCTTTGAAAGCTTTTGGTTTTTCCTTTCCTTATGATTGTTTTCACATATGATCACATGAAAAGTTCAAGCAAATTGATGCTGAGTTGCTGCCATTGTTCCAACACCTATTCCAACGTGTTGTTGTTTTGGCCTAGAGGGTTGCATGCAATTCTGGTTTTATTCGGGTTAAGCTGTATTCAGAAGATTGTTACAAGGCCTGCAAAGGTGAGGGAAGGTTCACTCCAGGGAGTTGCTGCTATGGCTTCTCCTGTCAAGGTTTGGATACTGATCCCACTATGTTTTTTTGTCTCATTACCGTGCGTTTGTTTTGTTTGGATACCATCCTTAGCTGTGCGGGCTTAAGATTTCGTATTTTGCTGGTCCTTTCACGCTTATATTTTGTTGTGGCTATTGCTCAGGGGTTCATCCTTTCGGATAAATAAGTTGAAACGACTAAACTCAATCCAATTAATAAGTTCGAACCCCTGGATTGTCTAGTCATAAACCCTTGGCTGTTTTTGGTTTTGTATTTTTACATTCATGTATGCCCGCTGGTCATAGGGTGTTTTAAACGAAATAAAATGATGTTTCCTTTTTTATTAAAAAAAATTTATATTATTAGTGAATAGATTACGAGTTAATTTTCGTTTTGATTATTTAATTAAAATATATATAATTGGTGACTAATATTTTTAAATTTGTCTTTCTTTGGTCATCTATATATTATTGTCTTTCTTTGGTCATCTATATATTAAGTGGTACTTTTTAATTGGTATAATAATAATTTTAATTCTCAACTTTTTTATTTTATGTCAATTTGACCCTTATTCTATATATATATATATATATATATATATATATATATATATATAAACCTCAAATTTATTAAAACTTAAAAAAATTCTATATAAAAATGCTAGAAAATTAAAATTGCAAATATGTTTTTGTTGAAGAACTAATATGTATTGGAAATAAAGAAAATTACCATTTAATAGAATCCAATGACAAATTAAAAACAAAACAAAAGTTAAATCATTACTTGCTTCCTCAATGTTTCTCGAAACCAAACTAATAATATCTTTAAGTCAAATTCCATATCCTCGAAGAATATCCAAAATTGATACCACAAAAGCTTGTGAAATCGATGATGCCATTTTTTAGCCAAAAAAAAAAATCTATTTCATACTTAATTTATTTAGATTATTTTTTATAATATGTTAAATATTTTTTCTTATAACAAAAAAATTATGTCAAGAAATAGAAGAGGTAAAAAACAGAACCAATAATTTTACTTAAATGTTTTTTTATTTATTTTTAATGAGTATTTGATATTTCTATAGAGATAATACAGAGAAAAATTAGGGCAATTTACCAGAGAATACCAATTTTTAAAAAAATTTACGGAAAAAGGCCAAAAATTTTATTATTTACGGAAAATGGTCATTTTCCCACAAAATGCGTCCACGTCAGCGCGTTTTGTGGGATAAAATGCCACATCAGCCAAAAACGCGTCCTTGAGGGCGCACTTTGCTGACGTGGCAAAAACGCTCCCCAAGGAGCGTTTTAGCCCGTGTTGTTTTTTAAAAAAAAAAACTATTCTCGAATTTTTTAAAAATTTATGAGAACAAACCTTTATAAGGGTTCAAAGTGACAACATTATTTTTTTTAAGGTGTCATCAATTAATAAGGAAATATAACTTACAAAGTAAATCTTTATATACACCCAAAGTGTCATTTCTCTTGTTTTCTTGAGCAAAGTGAGATATAAGATATGTGTATATACAGACTCATGAATAGTTTTGCAGCTTGTTCCTAAACAATGTGGGATTCCTTCCTCTTTTAACTAACAACATGAGATTAAAGGCTACACTATATTTGATTTTTTTTTACAAAATAAGTTCTTTTTTTTATATATATTTTGTTAACATTTCTTATATTATAAAATTATCTTTTGAGATCCTTAATCTTGTTGCATTTTAGAATTGTTAACATATAAAAAAAACTATTAAAAAAAAGAGAACAAATTACACATATGAAACTTGTACATGTAATAATCTTGTATTCAATTTTAAATGTTTGAAGTTAATATCAATGCAATTCTAATTTTTAAAATAATTTTCCATTATTTGAATTTAGAAGTTATACTTTTAATTTAATTTATTTTATTTTATATTATGAATGTTTGATTAATAAATAAATGGTGAGTATTTGGTACTCAAATAGTATTTTTTTTTGTAATTTTAAAAAATTGATATATCTTTTTAAATATTTATTTATTTTTAATATTTTACTGTACCAATTAATTTTTTTAATTCTAATTTAATTTAATTTTTATCACCTAATGAATGCCGATAAATTTATTTCAGATATATTTTGACTAGATAGATAATCTATTTAAACATAGTATATAATTATGTTAAATAAGTTTTTTTTTATAGAAATATATAATATACATAAAATATAATAATTATTTTTCATATTTTATATCTAGATTAAATTACATTAGTAGTCATTTAACTATATTTTTTAGCTATCGAATTATAAAAACTTACAAAATGATCACTCAATTATTAGTAATTTTTTAAATATTTATTTTTTAATATTTTACCATACTCATTTTATATTTCATATTTTTTTTTTACTTATAGAGTTTAAAAGTTTTATTTATAATGTAACAAATGTTAACTTTTTGTAAAAAAATTTAAACTCTAAGTAAAAAATATCAAATATAGTGTAGCACTTCATCTCATGTTGTTAGTTAAAAGAGGAAGAAATCCCACATTGTTTAGGAACAAGTTGCAAAACTATTCATGAGTCTATATATACACATATCTCATATCCCACTTTGCTCAAGAAAATAAGGAAAATGAGACTTTGGGTCTATATAAAGATTTCCTTTGTAAGTTATACTTCCTTATTAATTGATGACACCTTAAACAAAATGGTTGTCACTCTCAGCCTTTATAAAGGTTTATTCTCGTAAATTTTTGAAAAATTCGAGAATCGTTTTTTTTTTAAAAAAACACAGGCTAAAACGCGTCTTTGGGGGAGCGTTTTTGCCACGCCAGTAAAGCGCGCCCTCAAGGACGAGTTTTTGGTTGATGTGGCATTTTATTCACACAAAACATGCTGACGTGTACACGTTTTGTGGGGAAATGGCCCCTTTTTCGTAAACAATAAAATTTTCGGCCCTTTTTCGTATTTTTTTTAAAAATTGGTATTTTCTGAATTTTTGCCCGAAAAATTAGGTTTAAATACAATTGTTCCTCATTTTCTCTCACTTTATCTATTTTAAAATTTTTGTTACTTATATTTAATCTAAAATTTTAAAAAGAATTTTAATTTTTTATTATTTTATATAATCAAAGTCAAATTGACAAAAAGTATAAGAATTAAGAACTAAAATTATTATTATACTAGCTAAAAATTGGGGAAAAAGAACAATTTCAAAAATATTAATGACTAAATTTTAATTTTTTTAATTAAGTGATAAAACTAAAATTTAATTGACTAATTATTATTTTTTTTGAAATTAAATCAGATTGGGCTTTAATATTAATTAAAAAGAAAATACATATGAAACCAGACCCAACACGATATGGCCCAGCAAAATAATAAAATAAAGAATAAAAAAGAAAAACGAAAAATAAAGACCCTAAAAAACCGAATTGTCTTAGGGAAGACTCTAGAAACATTAAATGAAACTGACAAAATTGCAGCCCAATCCCATTATCTGCTCGCCGACCTACTACATCTAATCCATCATTTCTCATTAATGGCGAATCAGATTTCAAGGGAAGATAAGCATAGCCGACTGTTGATTTTCCATTTTGAAAACTTCCCTTTGTCCTTCCAGCGTTCTCTCCATCTTCAGTCTGGTTCCCTCGCACTGCCGTCCCTTGCCTGGTGCTCTGCATAGCTTGGAATCCCTTCAGACAGGTAAACTTCCTCTCCCCTCAAAGTTTCTGTTGCTATTATGTGAGCAAGATTGTTGGCCATTCTCGGAGTATATTCAAATCTTAAACTTCTGCATTATATTCAAATCTTAAACTTCTGCATTTTGTCTTCATTCCTTGAATATCCTGTATAAAAACCCCAACCTCTGATTTGTCAAGATCTAGGTTGTTGCATTTCTTAATGATAGACAGAGAGTCTCCTTTGATAATAACATCTTCTTTGTTTCTTTCGAGAGCTGTAAGGGTTGCTAGACGATAAGCCAGTGCTTCAGCTGCAAAGGCGAACTCTACTTCGCTGTGCAGTTCTGATTTTGTAAGTAGAATACGACCATTCCTGTCCCTGACGACTACACCGGATGCCGTTCGCTTTCTCTTTTAGTCAAACGCTCCATCAAAGTTTATCTTCAGTGTTTGTCCAGGTGGGTGCTTCCATTTCATTTCTGAAAACATGGTTTTTTATATCACCGTTTTTAGTCCATCTAGTTCTGTGATATACTCAATAACAAACTTGACTATTTTCTGACTAGATCGGCCCCGTTTATTATGAATACGGGAGTTCCTATCCCCCCAAATGACCCACAATAATCCACAGTAAATTCTGCATTTTCCCAAAGGGAGAAGGATCAAGACCTTGGTAAGCCATTCTATAAACTCTGCTTCTAGAAACATCACACATACTGGATCTGACAAATCTCTCCAAACTGCTTTTGACACAGGGCATTCGCGGAAGAGATGATTCATGTCTTCTTCGCTCTGACCACATCTAGGACATAGAGTATTCCTAGTAACCCTCCGAAAAGCCAAGTTGACTTAAGTTGGCAAATAGTTCCAGGAGATTTTCGAGATTAGCAGCTTAATTTTCAAGGGTAGTTCAATCCGCCATAATTTTTTGTAAAATTCTTTGTAGGGGTTTTGTAAAGCGTAAGCTGTAGGATCAAATTTTTGTAATAGTTTATAAGTGATTCGAACTGAGAACTCACCAGACGGTTTGCCACTCCATACTCGAAGATCCTCGTAAAGTTCCAGCGCCAACGGAATTTGAATGATCTGCTCAGCTATTTCTGCTGGAAAGATATTGACAATCAGATCCCTATCCCATTTTCTGTCATGGCTAATGATTAATTCCGAGACTTTAACTAAATGCAAAGTATGAGCATCGCTAACAAGATTAACATTAAAACAATTCGGAATCTATGCATCATTCACAACTGAAATATCTCTGCCCGTACCCACTCTCCAGAATATTCCTTTTTCCAAAATAGCTTTGCTCGACCATAAACTACGCCAAACATAAGAACCCGAATTTCCCAGTCTTGAATTAAGAAAATCCCCAGTTGAAAGTATTTCGCTTTAAACACTTGCACTACTAACGTTTCCAGAAAAGTTAACATCCGCCACCCTTGCTTGGCCAGTGAAGCATTTACTAAATTGGGTCATGTTTCTGTAACACCCCTTATCCGAGACCGTTTTCGGAGTCGAGCACGAGGCATTACTAGACTTAACTTACTAGTTCGGGGCATAAAAATTAAAACTGTCCATCTGTGTCATGTTCACTAAATCAATTATAACTTGAGTTACGAAACTCGAAATCTAGATCCGTAAATTTTTCTTGAAACTAGACTGATATATCTTCTTACTGTAATTTTTCCAGAATTTTTGGTGTGGCCAATTAGTACAGTTTATTAGTTAAAGTCTCCCCTATTACACAGTTCGACAGTTCTGACCTCTCTTCACTAAAAATCAATTATCTCATAATATACAACTCTTTATCTCATAATATACAACTCTTTCTCCTACACCGTTTTTTTATATAAAAATAGACTCAATAAGCTTTAATTCTATATCTCATGCACAACTTAATTCCATTTATACTATTTTTGGTGATTTTTCAAAATCATATCACTGCTGCTGTCCAACTATTCCCCTGCATATTATTACATAATTTCTTTAAAATAACTATCAACTAGGCATTTCATAACATCCAAAACATGTTCTTAATTAACCATTTTAATGGCTAATCATTACCAAGCATTTACAAGCCAATATTAAGCCATATCATAAGGTCATAAGTACAAAATGGCTAAGTCCCTATACATGCCATTACTTAAAACGTTCGAGTCACAAAATACCAATATAATCCTTTGATAGTGTGTAACGATCTCCGACGTCCTTTCGATCCCCAAGTTGGCTTGTAATACTATAAAAAAAATAAAGAATGGGAGTAAGCATAAAGCTTCGTAAGTTTACATGTAAATAGATAACAACATTCTTAATGAATTATCTTATTCTTTTCTTATCAAGATCACGTAAGATTTTAACTCAATATACTTAAACTTGTATTCTTACCTTACCTTTTAACATGAATTTATCTTACCTTACCTTTTTAGCTTGAACTTGTCTTACCTTTACTTTTTAGCTTGAACTTGTCTTACCTTTACTTTCGTATACTCTTTGAATTTTCCCGTTGAACCACTTTAGAATACTAAGGATACGCGGGTACCTTTCCTTTTGAAACTTAACCATTGCCATGTCTTGACATGGTCTTACGTGGTATCCTTGCCTTATAAACTCACCAATGCCATGCCTTGGCATGGTCTTACATGGGACCTTTGCCTTATAAATTCACCAATGCCATGCCTTGGCATGGTCTTACATGGGACCTTTGCCTTATAGTAACTTATCAATGCCATGTCTTGACATGGTCTTACATGATTTCCTTAAACCCTAATGTCATGACATTTGTATCCCACATATTCCTAAGGTTCAACCGGAACTTTCTGAGATAGCTTTTCCGTCAATTCATACTTGAGTCTTTAAATAATAAATTTACAGAATAAATATGTAAATGCTGGAATTTAAGAGTGTTAGATGTAAAATATCATAATATTGCATTTATTTACCGTAAACCTACCTCGAAACAAAATACGATCAACTATACCGATTTAGTCCACTATCTTTTTCTTTCCCCGGTCTAACTCTGGATTTTGTTCTTCTTGATCTATAATAGCAAATTTAGCTTATTTAATACTCACATTTACTAAAACAGTCCTTAACTCTAACTTTGGTAAAATTACAATTTTGCCCCTAAACTTTTACATATTTACAATTTTTGCCCCTAGGCTCAAAAATTAAACTTCAGCCCTTATTCTTGTATTTTATAACATGTTGAACATTTTTCCCTTCTATAGCAACTTCAAATTCTTACTATAACACATACTTATGAACAATAACAACTTTTACTAATTAGCTCGTTTTCACCAAAAATCACTTAATAAAAATCGTTCCTCTACTCATTAACATGCATAATCTACCATCAAACATCAAAATACACAAGCTTTCAACAATGGCATAATTCAAAATGTTCACCAAAATCAAAAATTCAACATGGGTTTTGTAGATAACTTAGTAACGATATCGAAAACGTAAAAATTATTAAAAACCGAACTCAAATCACTTACCTATTGAGCTTGTAAAGGCTGAATATTACAAAGCTTCTTCTCCCTATCCTTTTCTCTTAGTTTCGGCCAATCATGAGGAAAAGATGAACACTTTCATCTTTTATTCATCTTTTATCAATTACATTACTATAACATATATTAAACTAACATATTTTAACATAAAATATAATAAAAATTCCACTCATCACTATTACAAACACATCATGACCGGCCACTATGCACATTTCTCTTTCATTTTGTTTATTTTATTCTATTATAACCACCAACATATTAAAATAATGCACCATTTTCACCTAAAGAAGTAATAAACAATTAAATCATCATTTCATGCATACCAACAGGCCACTAACCTCCTTTTATGGCCAAATTGATACTTTAAGCCTCAAATTTATTAAAACATCAACAATTAAGCACTATCTCATCTAACCATCAAATTTTCAATTTACGCGATTAAGTCATTATTTCAAATTAAACACACAGATAGATAAATTAGCTCACGAAAATTTACCACATGCTTAATCACATATCAACGGCACAGAAAATAATATTAAAATATTTTACTTACTCGAATTTATGGTTTCGAAACCACTATTCCGTTTAGGCCCTATTTCGGGATGTTACAGTTTCGAAACCCCAAACCACCGTCCTCCTTTGACCAACAAAGATGCTTCCATTGACACCAGTGAATGCCTCGCTTTCCTTTTCTTTTTTGCCATCAGTAATTAGCAATTTTGCTCTCGATCCTCTCACATAGAGCTTTAGGTAGAAGAAAACAGGACATAGCATATGTAGGGATCGACTGTAAAACAGATTTAATAAAGACTTCCTTCCCACCTTGAGAAAGTAATCTGGTACTCCAGCCATCAATCTTCATCATTATTCTGTCAATTAAATTCTAAAAAGACTCTTTCTTCCTTCGACCAACTACATTGGGAAGCCCTAAATATTTTTTCGGACATGTCGAGCTTCTGACACCAAGTACTAAAGATGTTTCCTCTCGCTTCTCATTACTTGTGTTTGAACTGAGAAATCTCTGGCCCCCTTCTGCTCGCTTTTGCTCCTCTTATTAAACCTTTCTTCTTCACCATTCTCATCAAAAATGAAAGACCTTCACTGCATATAAGAAATAAAAACGGGCTTAAAGGGTCACCCTGTCTGAGACCTCTTGTGGGTTTGAAGTTAATTCCCCTTCCTCCATTAGTAATGACTGAATAAGAAACTGTCGTGATACAATTCATAATGAAATCCACCCAACTCTCTGCAAAGCCCATTTTTAGCATCATCTTTTTGATAAAATCCTACTCCACCCTGTCATAGGCCTTACTCATGTCAAGCTTGATAGCCATATATCCCTTGCGTCCTGTCGTTTTCTTCCTAAATGTATGCAGAATTTCGTATACTAGTAGCACATTATCAGAAATCAATCTTCCCGGGAAAAATGCACTCTGAACTTTGTCAATACAGTTCCCAATTACCCCTTGCAACCTGTTTGCCACTGATTTTACAACAATTTTGTAAATTACCATGCAAAGACTAATGGGCCGAAAATTTACCATACTTGAAGGATGTGGTACTTTAGGGATAAGCACAATATCTGTATTATTAATTGCTTCAGCCCCCTTACTTCTATTTAAAATTCCAAGGCAATAGTCCGTTACATCCTTGCCTACTATGTGCCAATATCTCTGGTAGAACAGTGCAGGGAATCCATCTGGATCTGGAGCCTTTGTGGGTCCCATTTCCTTCAAAGCTTTCCAAATTTCTTCTTCCCGAAATGGTGCTACTAGTTCTGTGTTTATTTCATCTGTAATTTTGGCTTCAATACCTTCTAACACTTTATCCGGATTGGTAACTCCCTTTGAAGTAAATAACTCTTTAAAAAAGTCTGTTGCTATCTCGTTTATTTCAGCCCCTGTTTTGATCTCTTTCCCATCTTACAAAATTAACTTCGAAATCAAGTTTGCTCTTCTAGGAACTGTTGTACATTTATGGAAAAAAACTGTGTTTTTATCTCCAAATCGAAGCCAATTTGCCCTCGCCCTTCGCTCCCAATACATTTCATCTTTGTCAATTTCTAGATTCAAATGGATTTTGGTGTCTATGATATTGGCCATTGTCTCATCATCTCTATCTTCATTCAACAAGGATTCGAGTTCTTTTGCTAACCCCAGCTTTCGATCATCCCTCTTGGTTTTAAGATAACGTGCCCACATCTTCAATCTATACTAAACATATTCCAACTTTTCCATTAGTGACTCCGAATTTGTCTCCTATGTGTCTTTGATTACTTGTTCAGAAGATTCCTCCAACGTCCACCAATATTCAAAATGAAATTTTTTCTGACCGAAATTTTGAGTTGAGTGGTCTGTGCAAATGAGTAAAGGACAATGATCTGACATAGAATATGACAAGTGTTGTACGTACCCCTTAAGAAATAAATTGATCCAATCTTAGGTAGCAACTCCTCTATCTAATCTCTCTCGAATATTTGTCTCTGGAAGATTTCCTCTCTCCTATGTGAACCAAGTCCCAGAATACCCAGTATCTATTAATTGACATTCCTCTAAAGTTTCCCGGAAAGCATCCATCCTCCCTTGATCCCTCTGACCTTCTCCCTTCTTTTTGAAACCGAATAAAATCTCGTTAAAATCTCCTGCCACCAGCCATGGTTGACAATTTTCACGACTTAATATTTTAAGCAGATCCCAAACAGTATTCTTATCTTTCAAATATGGAGACCCATAAAAACCAGTAAACCTCCATTCAGCTTGCCCATTCCCTTCACTGACCAAAGAATCAATATGCCATTTCGAGTAGCTCTTTACTGTAACATCAATATCCCCTTTCCATGCTAAGCATAAACCACCCCGAGACCCTTCTGCCTCAATATCAATCCCATCAGTGTAGCCACACCTCAATTGAATCCTTTCCATACGCTTATGATCAAGTTTAGTCTCCATTAGAAAGACCATTTGGGGATGTTGCTGCTTAAGTAAGTAATGCAGCCTCCGACTTGCTCGTGAGCTCCCCAACCCATGAACATGTTTGTAGCAGAAACCTGCTCCCCACTGAAATCTAAAATCTCCATACAATCACCTCTCTGACTGACTGATTCCTCATGCTTTGCTCTTTTAATTGGCTCTTTGTCTGCCAACCCAGAATAATTTGAGTCATCAGTTTCTGATCTAAATTTTTTTTTACCCATCACACTCACATTCTTGGTAGTCTCAGTACAATTCACTGTCTCTAACCGTTTCCACATTATCTTATTAATGGTTGCTTCTACCCTTCCCAAATCATCACTACTACTCAGTTGTTTCTCTTCTTCTGTGAAGTTACGATTTTCCTTCTGATTCTTGAGCCCCTCCACCCAGTTCTCCAGTTTCTTGCCTGTTTGTCTTATTTCCGTCATAACAGCAGATTCAGAGCCCTATACCCCTTCAAGATGATTGTTTGACTTTCCTGTGTAAGTAAATTGGGCTCCCATTTTCTTTGCAAACGCATTAAATTTTAAAGACTCTTTCCCCATTGTTTTTTATTCTGCTTTTAATGCAATAGAGAAAGGTGGATCTTCTCTAACTTTATTCTTTTCTTCAGGTTTAATCTGCTGGCAATCAGTCAAGTTGTGATCCAACCTACCGCAACCAAAACAGAAAACTGGGAGTTTTTCATATTTAAAAGCAATCCATGACTTAACGCCACTATCAGTTGATACAAATAACCCTCTTCTAAGTGGATTCTAAACATCAAAATTCACCCTAATAATCTCCAATTATTTCTAATCTAATAATTCCTCCAAACATGCAACCAACGCATGCATTAGATCTTTTTTATCAAATTCAGGTAATATTGGGCCAATTTTTAACCAAAAAGGCGAAGAAACAAGTTTAATGCTAGCCTTATCAATTGGATTTCGTAATCGTTCAAATAAAATTAAATACTTACGAAACAACCAAGGCCTTCCTTCCATAATGAACTCCATGTCGTCTTCCAAGTCAAAGATGACTAAGAAGAGATTTTGCCCTGCTGTCTGAATATCAAACTTTCTCTTTGTTTTCCATATACTCCTCAATTGAGCCCTCAGACTATCCGGATTAAAAGATTTCCTTGTCCATACTGAACAGAGAAGAGTCGGTTTGTCATCTAGCACCACCATAGATCTTTTGATAGATAACTGAATAAGCTCTTCAGCCAACAGTGAAATCTCCTCACTGCTTTCCCTCTCATCACCACCACCCTCCTCCATCCTAGACTGCAGTAGTTACCACCCTCCCTAGGACTCTTGTGGAAAGCACTCTTGGTTTTCAAGAGGGAACTTAATTGACTAATTATTTAGTGTGCTAAAAATAATAATAAATTACTTGTTAATATCGACCTAGATTGCAAGCTTGTGAATGGATAGAAAACTGTTTCAAAAATAAAAAGGAACCAATCTTCTTAAACTTCTTGAAAAACATAAAACTTGAAAGTTCATATTATGGATTTTAGTTTTAGTTCTCTATTCATATTAAATGAAAACTAAATTCTCTAAATAAACTATGTAATTAGGTTCAATAATTACTCAAATTGAAAAATAATAAAATAATAAAATTTACAAGTTATTCTTTTCAGCATAATACATAAAATTATTTTGCATTTCCAAAATACAATTAGTGAATTTACATTGTCATATGTCCAATTCGTGTGACTTCTAAAACTTGCTCCTATTTTTAGATTTTTGTTCCCAATATATTGTACTACAAAATTCAAATTATTCTTAAACAAACGTAGTCAAAATTTACAATATAAAAAGTCCCCATCTACAGTACAGAAAGCTAAAACGTAGTGTGGGTGACGTAAAGATCACGCGCACAACTGAGGGTGGGTTTACAGTTGTTATGCAAACACAAAATACAATGAAGAGTTGAGATCAGGCGGGCGCGTCATTTCTGAGTAATAAACCAATACAATATTAAATACGTAAAACGAATACAATCTGTGTCTGTCACTTTTGCTTTTATTCCATAAAGGAACCACAACATTCCAACTCAACCAAACATTAAATGTCCTGTTGTTACACATAAATTCAAAAACCATATTTTATGTGAAACTGCTCCCTTTTTTCTTCACCAAAAACAATAAACTTGTCCTTTTCTTTTTGCCTTTTGTTTCTAAGAGAGAATATGAAGAAGAAGAAGAAGCAGCAGCAGCAGCAAAGGTGTATAAGTTTTTGAACAGACATTTGCAAAGGTAAAATTTATTTACGTAAAGTATTTGCTTTTGACGTATCTCCTGACACCTGTAATCCCTCCCTATGTATTTTCTTTCGGTTTTTTCTGCATGGATTTCTTGTTTACATTACCATAAATGAAAACTACAAACAAATTTGCTCTGTTTTCCAGTTCAGTCATTTTCTTCTATTTTCAAGATTTTGGTTTTCTTTTTCCTTCTTACTCCATCTATTCTTTTATGTTTCCTTTATACATGATTCTCTTAACAATTTGTATGTTTCTTTCATCTCCTTTGATATAGAGAATTCATCAGATAAAAGGAATCAACTTCTCTTTGGTATGTTGTTGTAGGATGATTTCTTTTGCAGCTTTCTAAGCTTTGCTTGATCTTCTCTTCTAGTTATTAGAATGATTACTGAAGAATGATAGATTTTGGCTATTGCTAGTATAGACAGTATGATATACTTGTCCACTCAAACTCCAGTTGTCTATATATATATTTTAAAGGTCGGAACAGCAATATTAGAAAGCAACAAAATTCACATCTAAATTTCTACGGTAAATCTGGGGAAATTCGTTTTTCTCTTCCTATGTATGCTCTTCTTCTTCTTCTTTTTTATAGCAATCCAAAATTCACATCCTTCTCTTTGAAAAAAGATGCTGATGGTAAAGCTCCCCCCAACTTAATTATTATTATTGTTCAGAATTGAATAAGACTGTAGTGATGCTAACAGTGGGTATGTCATTTTCTGTTATATATTTGTAGGGTCATACCTGAGGTTTAAAGACATAAGCAACGAACTTACCTAGTTGCTTAGGTAAATGGACTGTTGTGGTACGGATGATAAGGGAAAAAAAGCAATTATTAGGAACCAAATCCTTGTGCCAATTCAAAATCGTTTTGGTGTATTTTGTTCTTCCCTTTTTGTTTTGTAGCATTCATTCTAATCACATACTGCCTCCTGCTTGTGGGGCCCTTTTATTTTATTTTTCTTTTTATCTTTTGCGATTCCAAACAGACCATTGCAGTAGTAGGCACATGGGAGTGAAAAATGAAAATTTAGGTGCATCTATTTTCTCAAGCTGGGGTTCTCAAAGGATGATCAGAAGACACTTGTTTTTGAATCCCTTTTCCATGCTTTACCATTGAGCCAAGAGAATTCCCACTTGCTTTGTTTCCTTCCAGGTTTGGTATCGTAGAGCTTTACTTGATTATACTTCAAGTTAAAAGGTTAAATACAAACCGTTCATGATCGATTAGGTTAAAATTACTCACAAGTGCCTGATAAATCTCCTGTAGTAACTAGTAGTTGAGGTATGTAACTTGTCTTTCTTCTTTATTAAGTACTTTGTTGCTCTGTTATTTGAATTTCTCAATTAGAAAAAGTTAATGATTTGTTAATGCTTTGCCATTATAACATACCTCTAAAAAGGGAGGAGAAAGGCATAGCCACAAAGCCATCTTTCATTATCAATTCATAAATATATAAGTCCCTGCAATTGATGGTCCTCCATTTATGTGCAGATAATTTACAGCCATAATGTGAATCTGATGTCCATCTATAAGGGATTGTCACATTAAGTGTCAACCTTAACTAGAAGCTAAATCATCAACAATCCCTCTTGTTTCTTCAAAAACGGTAGTTCTCTTACTCTCTTAGACAAAATTTAATAATATTGTCTAGCATTGTAATTAAAAGCTCCTTTAAGTCCACCTAAAATACACGTCTTCCAATATAGAAGTTCTTAAGCTTTCTCAATTCATTTGCTCTTATGAAACAAAAGTTTGGAAACATTTGCATTGCTCCTATGTTTTACTTTGAATGAATTTTCCACAATAATTTTGGTTAGATTGTCGGGTTAACATGTTTCTTGCCAAAAGCAGCTAGATCATACATGATGTTCTCCTCCATCATTGTTGGATGGCTTGCATAGAAGAATGCGCCTTTGGCTTTTGCTTTCTGCATATCCTAGTGCAAATAGACTACTCTTAATTTTCTTTGGGGGGGTACTTTGAAGGTTTCTAGCTGATTAACAAATAGTAATATCTTGTCTACATATTTAAGTCGGTTTCAGTTTTGGAGGAAGGTCAGCTTCTGTCTGCCGTGACACAGAACAAGAAACACATCCAGAGTACTTTGAAGCTGTGGTTTAAATGGCTAAAGCTTGTTGGCCATACTTTGATCCCGAGTATGAGACCCTAAGTGCCAGAATCAATCCTCCAAGGTTCTTTTTCTTTCTCTGTACACATTTCTAAAGATCATTCGTCAATTTTGTTCCAAAACGAACTACATTCAGCAACCTTGATGGTTTAGTCACTATAATTCATTGGATTTACAGTTTGCTAAAATAGGTACTTTGATCAATTTTATGGTAGAAAATTGCATGCTGGTGGTATGGGTTTTTTAATACTAGAGGAAAAGCCAACTTATAAGACACTTGCACGCATTTTAGCAGTTCTCATCCTTCTATAATTATATCTCTTTGTTTCTCATACCTTTTCTGGCAGGGTGTCTGTGGACAACATTAGTTGCAGACACTGTACTATTGTAAAGGTAATTTTCAATATAAATGAATTTTGTGCCTCGCTGGCTTTTGAGCTTCTAATACTTTTAGTACCAACAAGTATTTCACCATTTTCATATAGATTGACAGCGTGAATAAACCTGGAATATTGCTGGAAGTTGTGCAAATACTAACTGACCTCGACTTCACTATTACTAAAGCGTACATCTCCTCTGATGGTGGATGGTTCATGGATGGTACAGATACTTCCATTTACCAAGTTATTTTATATTAGTTTATAGAGCTTTGTACCTATATAGTCCCTTCCCTGTTTCCCCTAATCTCTTCCTAATACTAAGTGAATATTTGACAATGTTTTTATTTCTTTCAAACAGTGTTTCACGTCACTGATCAACAAGGGAAAAAGATCACTGATGGAAGAACAGTTGATTACATAGAAAGGGTACGACCTATCTTTTCCTTTGGAACTCTTATGTTCCTTGGTCTACTAAAATTGCCCCTAAACAAAGCTCAGCTAGTACTGTTTGAATGTTCCTTTCGAAACAACCATACATATGCATTATGAATCCGTACCCGTTGCCTCTTATGATTCTCTTCTCATATTCCATATATATTTTTGTCCAACTTACATGTACTGGGGAATTTGGTATGGCTCCGTGCAGAACTCAGACACTTGTAAGTGGCAAGGGTTTCCATAAATGCTTCATTTGGGCATTTCCCTTATATGCTCTCATAATGATTCGGACTGAAGTAGGAAGCACTCACCAATTTATTGGAAAGATGCAGCAAGTGTTAAGATAGTACCTAATTTCCTCGTAAATTAATGACCCTGAGCTGTTATCATTCCGAATAGAGATGAAAAGAAAACAAATAAAAAATGAAACCTCAACAACCCTTTCCTTCCATTATTCTCCATGTGTCATATTGAGTGCACTTTCCTTATTACTGTTTTACATATTAGCTGCATTTTATTTCAATAGGCTCTAGGACCCAAGGGCCATGCAGCTGACGGGATGAAAAACTGCGCTGGTAAAGGTGTCGGGGTGCACTCCGTTGGTAATCACACTGCAATTGAACTCGTTGGGAGGGACAGACCTGGTCTGTTATCAGAGATCTCTGCTGTCCTTGCCGACCTTCAATTCAATGTTGCTGCTGCAGAAGTATGGACACATAATAGGCGAATAGCTTGCGTGCTCTATGTCAACGATTATTCCACAAATCATGCTGTGCATGATCTGAACAGACTGTCTATTATGGAGGAGCAGCTTAAGCATATCCTGCGTGGTAGTGAGGATGACGACAAAGTGGCTCGCACAAGCTTCTCCATGGGATTCACACACACAGACCGGAGGCTTCATCAAATGCTGTTTGCTGATAGGGATTATGAAGGCAGTGGAGTGACAAGTGAAGTTGATTATCCCTCATCCTTCAAACCCAAGATCACAGTTGACCGTTGCGAGGACAAGGGTTATTCTGTTGTCAGTGTCCAGTGCAAAGATCGAGCTAAGCTCATGTTTGATATTGTCTGCACACTCACAGACATGCAATATGTAGTTTTCCATGCCAATATCTCATCCAATGGCCCCTATGCTTCACAGGTATGCTTATCATTTGTCATAGCTTTAAAGAAAAAGGGGGAGGGGGGGGCATAAGTATTCTACTGAAATATCACTTTTGCAAATGTTGTTAATCAAGTATCCCAAGTTACCAAAAATGAAAAAGGCGATTTTGCTTGCTTATGCACATAGAAACAAGATTACCTGCAAATATGGTATTTTTGGCCACATTTATACAGATACAAATCATCAATTCCGTTCTTCTACAATCTGGGGTCTCATCGTTTAGCTATATATATTATAAAGTTGGAAAGATTAATGACCTTTGGAGGAAATTATGGCTTATTAATGAGCACAGTTCAAATGAATAGAAGTTTCCATGGCTCAGCCAACTGTAGACTATTTATAATGGCTTACATCCTTTAATCACTGTTCTAACTCCAAAAAACGTTTTTGAAGGATTACATATGCATAAATTATCTTAATGGCTTTCATGCAGGAATATTTTATCCGCCACATGGATGGCTGCACACTTGATGCTGAAGGAGAGAAAGAAAGAGTCATTAAATGTCTAGAAGCTTCAATTCATCGAAGAGTAAGCGAGGTGAGTTGTATATCTAACTGAAATGTTCTGTTCATGTTAAGCCATTGATTGTTTTTGTTGTAGCTAGTGTACCTTTCATTCAATTAAGACAACAAATGTTCTTTTTTCTATTGAGAAACATCTACTTGTCATTTAAGATTGGGTTTCAACGAATGCAGGGTCTAAGTCTGGAGCTTTGTGCAAAGGATAGAGTTGGTTTGTTGTCTGAAGTAACGAAGATTCTCCGAGAGAACGGATTGTCAGTAAGAAGAGCAGGGATCTCTACAATTGGGGAGGAAGCAGTGAATGTTTTTTACGTGAGAGACGCTTACGGGAACCCAGTAGATTCGAAGAAAATCGAAGCACTCCGCAGGGAAATCGGGCACACGATGATGCTTAATGTAAAGAAGGATCCAGGCAGTGCCAAAGCACCCGAGGCTGAGGCTATTAGTGGATGGGCCAAGACAAGTTTTTTCTTTGGAAACTTACTGGATAAGTTGCTGGCATGATCAAAGAAAATGAAATATCTCCATGTTTGACTGTAACAGAAACTCTTAACTGTCTACAATAAATTCAAGCTTTTGCATACCGACCATGCTAAGAACTTGATGTCCCTGCTTTGTTAAAGAAATAAATGTTAAAAAAATTGTTTCAAAAATAAAATTTTGTTTTTTCTGACAATCTAATTACTCAAACCAAACTTTGACAACCTATGTGCTCATGGGTTTTCCCCTTTCCTGTCATTGAGTACAAATTATTTAATGTGTTTATATCCTAGACACCCAACCTATTCTCGATAAAAGTTGAAAAAAGTTCATAAATTTTTTTTAGCTGGAAATCGACTTAACATTAGAATTTTAATAGTAAAGTAAATTTCATTAACTTTTTTTGAATTTTTTTTTAAACTTTTACGAAGTATACTAAATTTCAATACGAGTTGTCATATTAACATCATTAAAAATTTAGTAGTTTAATTTTTATCGTTATTATTGTCAACAAATGAGAATATGGATTTGAGTGGGCTCAAATATATTTTATCTTCCTATTTAAGAATATTATAAATATGAAAGGCATTTTATAAAATAGGCCATGTCTTTACCCGTGTCTGAGACACACGGCTGAGATATTCACTCGTGTTTTTACCCGTGTGGACTAAAATAGGCCATGTTCTAAACCACATTTCTCTCCCAAATTGATATCAACTTAACTTCAACAATTTACACATCAATAAGCCATAACAATACATTCAACACAAACTAAAATCGATTCTTAAACATGTATTATTACCACATACAACCAATATACCCATAGGTACCTTTAATGACAACTTGAAAATATGTCCATCGAGTAACCTACCTTACCTAATTGACCTATCTAACCAAGTTACCAAAGTTCACTTTAACTCAATTATATTCATACCTTAATTTCTTGCCAATATGTATTTTGGTTATATAAACAAAATATTATTCATAATATTTACATAAGCTAATTTTAACTAAGTCCATACAAAAGCCTATACATGCCATATAAACCGTATTGAATGTTTCAAAAACTACCGAAATAAGTTGGATAGTGTGACTTAAGTGCTGATCCGATCATCCAACCTTTCGTAAATCTACAAAGACATTAAACAATACATGTAAGCTTAATGAAGCTTAGTAAGTTCGACGGGTTAAACAAATCTTACCGATTCTACTATAACAAATCAAATAAATAAAATTAATTTTGTCAATTCCCTTCGTTCATCATCAATTTCTTGTCATTTACAACCTCTATTAATAATTACATTTGTATTCAAATCAATATAAAAGTAAATAACATGTCTTTCAAATTCATTTAATAAATCTCATTACTGAAATCTTTCCATTCGAAGAACGACTTACGGATAAGAGTACATCGTCAACAGAAGTTCATAAAAGCTGGTCCTCTAGAGTGTGCAACAGAAGCTCGAAAGCTGAACAGAAGCTCATAAGAGCTTAATAGAAGCTCGAAAGAGCTGGTCCTCTAGAGTGTGCAACAGAAGCTCGAAAGCTGAACAGAAGCTCGAAAGAGCTGAACAGAAGCTCGAAAGAACTGAACAGAAGCTCTTAAGAGCTTAACAGAAACTCATAAGAGTTGAACAGAAAGTAAAACACGAGATTTCACAACAAATTCTGAACCCCGGTTTACTTGGGAAAATGTCATTGTCTCTTTCCAATACCATCATACACCAAAATACGAATGTACTCAAATCTCGCGTTCCATTTAAACCAAAATCCAATTCAATATTATAATTCCAACAATAACTCATTTCCAACAATAGAATAAATGCATAATATAGTTCATAAAATTTATACAAATATAAAATTTTAACCGTACGAACTTACCTGAGCTGAATTGTAGCAATTGCAAAAGTTCAGGGACTATTATGCTATTTTTTCTTTTTCACGAGTTTCTACGGGATCTTGATCTAAAATATAAAATTATTCATTCGTTAGCATCCAATTCATTTCACAATTGATACCCTTTTATTTTTTAAATTTACACAATTATCTCAAACTTTTACTATTTTTGCAATTTAACCCTTTAATTAGTTAATCAATCAAATTAACTCATTTTCATCAATCAATAATTTATTCAAATATTCTAAGCCATTATACAGCCCCTAATAAACCAAAAATTCACTATCAAACCCTAATATTTTAACCTTTTCACAATTTAATCCTAAAATCAATATTTAACAAAATTAATTTATAAAATCATCATACAACACAATCAAAGCTCTAAATCCATGTTACTAATAAAAAACATCTAATATTTATCAATGATAACTTCCAAATTTTTTAATAAAATCAATAACTAAGGTAAGATTTAGTTGACGTAACAATCTCAAAAATAGTAAGAATTGAACTCACTTGAAGCAAAAATATAAAACAACCAGCTTAAGCTCTTCTCCTATGTCGATTTTTGGCAGAATATTGTAGAAGAAATGCATAGAAAGCTTTTCAATTTCAATTTGTTTTATTTAATTTCATAAAAATTACAATTTTTCCATTAAAGGCTTTATTTTATTATTATTTTTCTCTTATGCCGCCTCATCCTTTTAATTTAGGTTTAATTGCTTCTTAAGTCCTCTCTCGTTTATTTATCAAGCCATTTAATCACTTAAATTCTATTATTAATAAGTTTTGCACCTTTTTTTAATTTCGTTCTTTTTAATTAATTAACTATCGAAACATTAAAATTTTTCAACAAAACCTTAATACTACCTTAATAACACTCCTTAAATATTTATAAAAAATATTTACGGCTCGATTTATAAAAACGAGGTCCCGATACCTCACTTTCTAAAACCATTTGATCTAATAAATCATTATAAGACACAAATTACTAATTTAAAAACTTTTTTAAAACCATATTTGACTCGTAAATATTAAATAATAATATTTACGAACTTACTAATTCAAAATTTTTTTAAAAACTATTATTTCTGACACCACTAAAAAATCAGACTGTTACATAGCCACTTTAAAGATTAGATATTTAAAAGGTAACATGGCAGCTATCACACACCCATCTAAGTTACTACACATGCACAGCTTGCAAATCAATCCTATGACTTTAAAGATATATTCAACACCCTTAATCAATAAGTCAAATGCTAAGATTGTAACCTAAATCAATTGATTCTAAAAAATATATATATATTGTAATCTTTGTGTCATGATGCGAAAGGAACATGAAGTTATTGAAGATAATATTTAAAAAAAAAAAAGTATAAGACCCAAGCTAGATATATCAATAATGGACCCAATTTGGTTCAATTTATTTAAAAATCATCAATGATAAAAGATATTCAACATCTATCAATCAATTATTATAGAAAATATATAAGCGTCCGTAATAATTCAGCAAAATGCTATTGGTACAATAATTTCTTTTTATAAAATATAATTTAAGTTATCCTTCTTTTGTTTTTATTAATCCAATTTTATTACTCCATAATCTTCTACTCGAAGAATACGATCAAAAACTCCAATCAGGTGATTATTTAATCCAATAAAACTAACGGTAAATTATTAAAATAGTCACTTTTATTTATTTTAGGTTACATTTTAGTTATTTATGTTTGAAATGTTATGTTTTAGTCAATTACATTAACGTGTTGTAATATTTTAGTCACTGAGCCATTAATTGTCGTTAATGGTGTAACGGTAAGTTGATGTGGCATGTTAAATTATCATTTCAAAGAAAAATTTTAAGTTAAATTATAAACTTAATCCCCTTATTTTTTCGTTTTTAGCAATTTAATTTTTCGTTTTTTTGTTCTTTTAGGCTTCAAGAACAAGAAATTTTTATGCTTCAAGTCCTGTGCATTACCCCCCATTGAATGACAATTATGACCACCGTCACGATTTGCCTACACAAATTAGTCGCTTCCTTTTCTGAATAATGACCTTTGGCTATAATCCGATCAAACAACTCCCTCCGACACACAGTTCCATAATCAAATTCACTAGAGTGTCGATCCTCGTAAACAGCTTTTAGCTCAACAATATCCCTATCAACAACACCATTAACTTAAAAATCTTTAAAATGATAAAAATAAACATAAGTTTTGCTTTGGGAGGGGGGCACCTGTGGCCGGTGAGATGATACATGATCTGAACTTCACAGCAGACATCTTCGATATCATCACGGTTGATAAGCTTATGCCTGGAGATGGATTTACAAGCGAATTGCTATTTGGTTTCCTTATGAGTTACCAAGTAGGTAATGCCAGACTAACCATAGCCGAGTTCACGATCGAAGACGTAAGTTGACCGAACGTCCTCCATGGGGCAGCTGAACACACGATTGAATAAATTGTCTATAAACATAAACAAAATTTAACAAATGGAAAACATAAAAAAACAAAAAAACTATGTTAAAAGAGATGGAGAAAAGAGAAAAACAGAGAGAAGCATAAGAGAATAGAATAAAAAGAATAAAAAAAAGAAGAGGGAAGTTAAAAGAATAAAAAAAATTGCTTAAAACAAAAAAAATATGAGGCCCAATTGTATAATTTAACCTAAAATTTTTGTTTGAAACGATGATTTGTTAGTACAAATCTTCGGTGAGGAAAATCTCGAACACATAATGAAACTCGAACAGAAGAAAAAATAGGACATGGCTCCAAGGCGTGTATCAAACCACTATCTTTAAGGTTATATTCCTCCTACCTATCTTTGGTGTGCAAACGAGTTTCAAGCAAATTAACCTCGAGGATACAATGAAGCCAATGACTATTTGCGTTTTGCACTGACGAGAATAGTCCACTACACACTGAGCAATGTATGACAAGAAACTCAAATTCTATAAAGGATTCCTGCAATAATACTTTATAGAATAATCTAATAATATTAGAAAATGAAGGAATGAAAGAAAGAATATTAGAATTTGTTGGTATTATTTCCAAATGAAATCTCATTCCTATTTATAGAAATTTTCATGTCACTTCATATAAATATCTTTAATCAATAGGTGCCTTTCTGAATAATAATGTTTTTAAAAATAAACACATAATTATTCATTTAATTATAACTATTCAAATAATATTATTTAAATAGTTATAATTCTTTTTCAAAAATAAAAAAATATAATCTTTTGATTAATTATACCCATTTATTTATAGTTATTGGAACACTATAAATATTTGAAAATGTTCCAACATGATTTAACATGCCACGTTAGCTTACTATTATACCGGTAACGACAATTAATGGCTTAGTGACTAAAATATTACAACATGATAAGATAAATGACTAAAACGTAATATTTCAAATATAAGTGACAAAAATATAAATTGAGATGAAAAAAAGTACCTATCCCTAAAACTCATTCAATCATGTCTTGAACTCAAAACTTTGCTTTCAAGTTTTCTATCACCCGACCCGCATCAAATAATTCTCTGTAATTTCTTTACATCTTTGATTATATTTCACAGCATGGGGACTCCTCTATTTACATTCCACGAAATGGATATCCAAGTCTCATCTTGACATAGAATCTCATTATCAAATCCCTCTACTACATCTTCCAATCGCAGCTTAAAAGTTGACTATGCCGTCACGTCTTTCATAAACCCCTAGTTGAATTAGAATGGGAATCTCGCGATGTGAAAGTGCACAATCAAGTTCCTCTATCTCTCTATATGCCCTCTCCATCCACCAGGATAATGAACCTAGACAAGTTTTAGCGTCAAATTCAAAAGACAAGAGCAGTGATGGTAGGGGAGGCTGAGGTAAATAAAAATAGTAGATCAGCTTTAGAGAAAACAAAATACAAACTTTTTATTATTTTGGTGGACGATTACATGGCCAATGGCATTTATACGATATAAAAACAAATAAACCAGCTAAGAAAAAACTAAGGGACAGCAAAGAAAGTTCCAGAATGCATTTGCTTTTCTCCACGTCTATATATAATTTAAAGCAGGTACGTATCAATGATGGCCAAATTTTTATATTTGAATGATTTTTTTAACATAAAAAATATTAATTTTTCTCGAATATTTTTTATTAAATAAATTAATTTAATAATTTTTAAAAAAATTAATGATTTAACTTTGAAAAATTTTAAAAAAAAAATCACACTATATAAAATTAAATATTTATTTTCAATATGCAAAAAAGAATAATTAATACTATACTAAAAATTTCATAAATATTATTATAATTCCAAAAATTAAATTAACCTGACTTTAGTCCTATTTTCTCAATACTAGTCATCCTGAATTGCACCATTCATTTTTTTCATAAGATTAAACTCATCAATAATAGAATTTGTTGAAAATTCTCAAGCTATCTCTTTTTTTACGTATGCCACCAAGTAAGTTGAAAAAAAAATTATCCTTCATTTTGTTGTGAAGTATTGTCTTCACAATTTTCATGGCTGAAAATTCTTGTTCGGTTGTTATAGTAGACACAGGAAGAGCTAGCACAAAAAGAATAATTCTATCAAGAAGATGATAAATACTTGATGTCGAAACCTTTTTTTTTTAAAATCGACTTTTTGTTAAAAAAATAAAAATGGAGTCGTCATCAATCATTTTTTGTATGAGGTGCAATCGGATCACCTCGTAATTTGATAGTTCTGATAAACAGTTTGATTTACTAAAACAACGATTTTTTATCTATAAACTTCGAGAAATGATTTCAGGAGTCGGTTACGCACGAGGAAGGATTAGCATCCTCGCAACGCCCAAAATTGGTACCTAGTTGATTACTTGATGTTTTTAGTGTCAAAAATTAAAAAATTGAAGAGATTTTAAAATACGATCATTTATTAAGACATTACTTAATTAAATTAATTTTCACGAAAAAGGGCTTATTTAAGGTAAATCGAGAAGAAAGGATCATGTCCTATAAATTAGGACACAATGCCTTAGATCCTCGAGAACGAAAATGAACGCCATTTAATCATCACTTAAATCTCGTTTTTATTTATTTTAAAGTGAACATTCGACTATCTCAATTTTAGAAAAAAACCATATTCCGTAAGTTAAGAACACGACTTTTCTAATTCCAAAATAATGAACATTACTTTGATTTAAAATATTTCTTATTTTGTGCCTCGCGCAAAGACAAGTGCAATATTTAAAATAATGTGTATTTAGCTTATTCGGGCATGGTATAAAAATGCGTAAGCATGTTTAAACACGATTCATGACATGGTTATAACAAAATAAAATGATAGCGTGCAAAAATAAAACAATGATATACAATACATATATCATACTAATAAACGATGAAGATATAACTATAATAATAAAACACCAAATAAGCAATAGCAATAATCATATTATAACTACTAATTCTATACTAATTAAATGATAATAAGTAAAAATAATAATACTAATATTAATGATGATAATAATAAGATTAATACGAAAAAAGAAGTGAAAAAAATATAAACATTATATTTTTTTAATATATAAAGGATAAGAGATAATAAATAGATAAATAAATAAAATAATATTCTAATTCTAATATAAATAATCAAAACATAATAAATAATAACATTAATAATAATAATAATGGCGTAAAAATAAAAAAATGTTTCAAAAGAAGACAAATTTTATACATTAAACAACGAAAGAATAATAGTTAAGTAATAAATGAATAAATAAACAAAAGAATTAAAATAAATAGAGGACTTAATTGTAATTTGAATGAAATTAAAAGGACAAATTGAATAAAATAAATAACAAAGGGGCTAAAATGTAATTTGCAAAATAAAGCAGGGGGCGAACGAGAAATATTCCCAACCCCATTAGACGCGCCGTTTGATGGAGGACCAAAATAAAACAAAACTAAAATTATAGAGGATAAATTTAAAAAGAAAGAAATGAAAATAGGATCAGATTGAGAATCCTTAAAAAAGCGAAAGGACAGAAGGCGCAATTATGCCAATTTTCAAAAACACGCAGATCCCAGGGATTAATGGGTCAGGTAATTGGGTCGCCCCCCCCCAAAAACGACGTCGTTTTGGGCTTTTGGGGGGCTGAGTGAAACGACGCCGTTTCACTTGGATATTTAAGCCAAAAAATTTTCAAAAAAATTCATTTCAACCCCCCTTTTAAAAAAAACTGAAAATCCTTTCTCCTTTTTCTCTCAAAACCCCTCCAGGCCAGACCTAACTCCGGCGAACCCCCGCCGACCGGCCACTGGTCACCGGCGATGGCTCTGTCATCCATGGTGGTCGGAAAACACAATAAAGTCCCTCCTTTTTTCTTTTTTTGTTAAAACTCTGATTTGGAGTAAAAAAAACTTTTCGGTTTCCAACTCTCTTTCCGTCGCAGCCTTGGCTGAATCCCTAGGGATCCGATGGCCTTTTGGACCGGAAGGGGTAACAACTGTGGTGGAAGACCAATCGACAAGTAGCTATTTTGTTTATTTTTTACTTATTATTATTTATTTATTTTGAAAATAAAATCAGAGAAAAAAATGCTACTTTTTTTTTAAAACTTGATACTTTTTTTGTATTTCTCTCCGTGTCTGTTAAAATATTATATTAAGGTGGTGGCTTTTATAGCCGAATAGTACATTTTATTTTGCCATTGTTTATACTTTCGTTTGCTACAATTGCTCTGTTCTGTTTCGGTGTTCTTTTTCTTTCCCTTTTCCTGCAGATGGAAGAGTCAACGGATAGGAGAGGCAGACCTTTGGCTATTTTGGTGAAATAGAGGCAGAAAGGGTGTGTTAGGCCTCGGGACGAGGCGTGGGCGGCGTGGCCGAGGAGAAACGGCGCGGGGGGCTCTAGGGTTTTTGTTTTACTGAAAATGTTTAAACATTTTGGGCCATTGGGCTTGTATTATTTTGGGTTAGGGTTTTTTGCATTTTGGGCTTGTAAAAACTTGGACTGTTAATTTTATTTTTATTTTTATTTGATTTGGTTTGGGCCCGAGAAAAATGGGCCATTACAGCTGCCCCTCTTTGCTCATTGTCGTGTAACGAGAATAGAGTAAAGACTTTTAAGAATGACCAATTTTTTCCTAGTCTTGCCGAATCTCGACCTCTTTGGTGTTTTTCTTTTTCAAATAGCTCCATTCTAACCCACTGCAGCTTCAGGGGTATAGGAATTGTCGCTTCACTCTACTACACTGTAACTTCAGGGAGATAAGATTAGTAGCTTCAATCTGCTCCACTGCAACTTTGGGGAGATGATTTGTAGCTTGTAACTTTAGTCTATTCCACTGCAACTTCAAGGAGATAAGACTTACTATGGTAGATTTAATTCGACTTGCTACAACTTCAAAGGTATAAGACTTATCGTTTCAATCTACTCCAGTGCAACTTTAAGGAGATAAGATCTGTAACTTCAATCTACTTCACTGTAACTTCAGGGAGATAAGATTTGTAATTTTTAACCTGTTCCACTACAACTTCAGGGAGATAAGACTTGCTATGGTAGATTTGATCCGACCTGCTATAACTTCAAAGGTATAGGACTTATTGCTTCAATCTGCTCCACTGTAATTTCAGGGAGATAAGATTAGTGGCTTCAATATGCTCTACTGCAACTTCAGGGAGATAAGATTCGCCATTATAACTTCAATCCGTCCTACAGCAACTTCAGGGGTATGAGATTTATGGTTTTTTTGATCTGTTATACCATTTTCTGGGGAACATGACCATTAAAATCCATTTGATGGGCCTATTTATGCCAAGTGATTAGGATGTCATGATCAGAATGAATCAAATGATCCTAACTAGATGTGTATAAATGATATTTGTATGAATGCAGAATGTCATTTTTCGAGAATGATCCTTTTTTAATGCTTAGGTTGTCATTCCTCGTTGCTCATCAAGGTTCTATCACTGATGTGTTACCATGCCTTCTTGTTCAGCTGGTATCTTTGACAAAAAATCCGAAAAAATATTCACAATTTAGACTATTCTTTCTTAAATGTTTCCAACCCTTAAATTTGGTTAGTTTTGACCAATGGTCCTCTTTCAGGTCCTTATATTATTTAGAAAACCTTTCAGAGCAATATGCAGAACTCTTTTTACTTGAATATTATTTGTCCATTAATCGTTATTTCAATGAAAAATACTTGAAAAAGATCGTAACAATGGATAAGATTAAAATTTATTGAAAGTAGAGCTCGAAATGAATAGATTAATCAAAGATAGCAAACGTTTCTAAAATACAAACATGAGTAAGATGAAGATAGGTGCCCCAGATATTGCAGTATGAGCTTTTCTTCACTAACTTCTCGAGGACTCTTTTGAGCCTGATATATGCTTAAGAGATCTAGAGTACTTCGTTGATGCCCCTAGATGTAAAGTTTCTCCTCGTTGTTACCTCTGCGGGGAAACAACTGCTTCATGCCCATTCTTTGGTCAAAATTTGAGCCACCCTTTTCGGGTTTTCAACTCAAAACTCATTTAATCTCAAGACGCCCTTTGCGAGTTTTTACCTTGGCCTCTCATTTTTTCTCTTTTTTCTTTTCTTTTTTTTTTCTCTCTTTTTTTTAGGTGAAATACCTTTTGATTGAATCTGAATTCACAGGGTTCGGCAAATATCTATCATCCATCTCGGTCAAAATTTGAGTTGCCCTTTCCTAGGTTTTAAACTCAAAACCCTTTTGGTTTCAAGGTGCCCTTTTGCGGGTTTTCACCTTAGCCTCTCTTTTTTTATTTTTTCTTTTTCTTCTTTTTTTTAGGTGAAGTATTTCTTGACTGAATTCGAATTCACAAGATTAGGTAGGTTTTTACCATCCATCTCGGTCAAAATTAACGCTCCTCTAGAAAAGGCCTTCTTTACTACATAAGGTCCTTCCCAGTTTGGCATCCACTTTCCTTTAAAGTCCATTTGTATGGGAAGGATCCTTTTCAATACCAGGTCCTCCTCATTGAGTTACCTGGGGTGAACCTTTTTGTCATAAGCTCGCATCATTCATTTTTGGTACATTCAACCATGACAGATAACCCTTAGCCTATTTTCTTCGATCAAGTTCAACTGATCATATCGAGATTGGATCCATTCTACTTCATCTAACTTCAGTTCTGACAAAACTTGGAGGGAAGGAATCTCAACTTCAATGGGCAAAATCGCCTCCATTACATAAACCAAAGAGAAAGGCGTTGCCCGGGTGGAGGTTTTGACAGACCTTTGATAAGCATAGAGGACGAATGGTAACTTCTCATACCAATATTTATAAGTCTCAGCCATTTTCCTCACGATCTTTTTAATGTTTTTATTGGCTACCTAAACTGCATCGTTCATTTTTTGGGGATATGGTGACGAGTTGTGGTGTTTGATCTTAAATTGACTAAAGACCACCGCTATCGTACTGTTGTTCAAGTTCAATGTATCGTCAGATATGATCCTTTCTAGCATTCCATACCGACATATGATCTCTTTCTTCAAGAATTTGCTGAGTGCCGACTTTGTAACATTGGCATATGAAGTAGCTTCTACCCATTTAGTGAAGTAATCGATAACCACGAAGATGGATCAATGCCCATTGAAAGCTTTTGGCGATATTGACCCAATGACATCCATGCCCCACATAGAGAAAGGTCATGGAGAAGTCATGACATGAAGAGGTTAAGAAGACACATGAATTTTGTCTCCATAAATTTGGTACTTATGACGTCTCTTGCCATAACTGATACAATCCCCTTCCATGGTGGACTAATAATATCCGAATCTCATGATTTGTCTGACCATTGTAAAACCATTAGCATGCATTCCGCAAATGCCCTCATGGACTTCTTTCAAAATCTTCTTGGCCTCAATGGCGTCCACACATCTTAGTGGCACCTGATCCTTTCTTTTTTTATATAGGATCTCCCCATCTAAGACATAGTCATTGGCCAGTTCTTCAGCATCCTTTTATCATTTTCGATAGCCTGATCAGGGTATTCACGGTTCTTTACATATCGTAGTATATCGTGGTACCAAAGGTGATTATCTTTTCCCTCTTCCTTGATGTTGTAACAATGAGCCGGAGCCTCATGAATACTCATCTGGATCTTGTTTGTTCATTTTGACTGTAACACCCCCTACCCGTATTCATTATCGGAATAGGGAACGAGGCATTACCGGAGCTTACAATATTTATTTATTTTTTTTTTTACTCAATATAACTCCTTTATAAACAATCTAGTCTTTCCTCGCAAATTTTTTTTTTTTTAAACCGAGACTAATTCATATCAACCAATCCAATCAACATACCTTCAAAATAGATCCATGCAAATTTATAAAATAACCTCATTACATACTGAAACTAGAAATTTGTTAGCCATACCAATGGCTAACCTTACATTCATTTCATATGAACATCTACTTTATTAGCTTATACATGCCGTTGATTTCAAAATAAAGTTTCTTTATATACAGAAATCTTGGGGTTGATAGTGTGATGTGTCTCCCACCGAATCCGACCTCCGAGCTCTTAATACTACAAAATAGAGAAAAGGAAACAGAGTAAGCACTTTGTGCTTAGTAAGCCCATGTAACAAGAATTATACTTACCTAACATTTTCAATATAATGTAATAACCATTTATATATCCATTCAATGCATTATTACCTTAACATTTACAAACTCAACATTCAAGTCGGTCCAATAATTTTCATATATCAATAATATATACTATCATTGATGAGCTCATCAATACCATAATTTTCATATTTTTTTATATTTATCCCATTGAATTACTCGAATTTCGATGGATTTTCAGAGGTACACTTTAGTGTACAAATTCGGTCCGTCAATTCATATTCATAATGCGCACATTTTCATTTCAGAGAGCACACTCATGAACCTCATCTTTACAATGGATTACGGTCCGAGCTAAATCCTCAGTAATATAAACTCATAGAGTATTGTCGGGATTTACCAAAGCTAAACTCGCGCAACGACAATTACTCTAATGAGTTTGGATCTGAGATACGACCAAAGCTAAATTGGACCTAATTCGGATTACCCGTCCAAGCTAAATCCATTTTCCACATATTCTTCGGGAGGGCTATATCAGGATAGGATCACCCGTCCCGGCTAGATCCTTTTTACCGTCAATTCCTTTTTGAGAGATCCATCGAATTTTCCTTTCATTCAATGGGATTTCTTTCCTTTTATCAAATATATCAATGTTTCATCAAATTTCATACAATGGACATTCAAATCATATTCATATCAATAACATACATTTCAAGCATTTAAGAATATAATTCAAGTTACACGAACTTACCTCGATTCTAGTTTGTATACAAAATCTACTAGTCCGAACTTTTTCCTTTCCTCGATTTAGCTTTGTGTTTGAGTTTTCCGGATCTAAATAAATAAATTTAATTATCAATTCAATACATTTCATGTTCACATGTAGCATTCATTATAATTCTATTACTATTTATAGTTCATTCAAAGCTGTCTACTTGAGTCATAGTCACTAAATTATTTATTTTTCGAGCTACAGAACTCCAAATGAAGAACCGTTAATTTTCCTTGAAACTAGACTCACATATCTTCACACCATAAAATTTTCATAATTTTTGGCTTAGCCAATTAGTACAGTTTATTCGTTAAAGTTTCCCCTGTTTCATTGTTTGACAGTTCTGCTATCTCTTCACAAAATCTCAGATATCTCACTGTACAGAATAAAAATAATGTTTTCATTTGTACCATAAAAAAATAGACTCACTAAGGATTCTAAGAATATAAACCACTCCCCATAATTATTTTTATTCAATTTTTATGATTTTTCAAAGTCAGAACAGGGGAACCTGAATTCATTCTGACCTTGTCTCACAAAACCTATTATATCTCATGAATTACAATTCTATTGCTTACAACGTTTCTTCCATAAGAAACTAGACTCAATAAGCTTTAATTTAATATTTTTTCCATCTTCTAATTCAACTTCTACAATTTATGGTGATTTTTCAAAGTTAGACTACTGCTGCTGTCAAAAACTGTTTTAGTGCAAGCTGGTTATTACCATTTTCCCTAAACTTTCAATGAATGATAATTTCGTCCCTGCTCAATTAACCTCTCAATTGAGCTTATTTTTCTCAATTAACACTTTATTATATCACTTTAAACTACTTTATAACCTTTGGAAATCATAATTTCAGTAATAGACTTTAATTCCAAACACTTTCATAATTAGGTCCCAAAAATCAATTTCTATTGAAATTACCTAATAAAATCATCTCTTAAACGAATTAAGGCTTAAATTTCATGCTATTTCATCATAAACTTACATAAACCAACCATGGTGGCTTTCAATTTCATCCATGAAATCAAAGACTAATGAATTTAATGATAGGACCTAGTTGTAAAAGTCTTTAAAAACACAAAATTACAAGAAATAAGCAAGGATTCACTTACTTGGTGCAAAAATTATGATATACCAGCTTAGATACCCCTCCTATGGCGTTTTTTGCTGATGAGAGTGAAGAAAAATGAAGAGATTTCTAGATATCCCTATTTAGTCCTAGTTTTATTTAGCAAATTTTGTTATTTTCCCATTTTACCCTTATTTCTCCTTATTTTCTTGCTGATTTCATACCTTTGCCGTCCAGCCCAATTAGACCTTGGGTCTATTTTCTTTTTAAGCCCTCTTTATTTTATCATTTAAACTATTTAATCATTTTTCATAATTTTGTATTTGTTACAATTTAGTCCTTTTCATTTAATTACATACTCAAACGTTAAAATTTTCTAACGAAATTTTAATACCACATTACTAACATTTTATAAATATTTATAAAAATATTTCCTACTCAATTTTATGAGATCAAGGTCTCGATACCTTGTTTTTACCCAATTCCTTCAATAATTCCTTTTTCTAACTAACCACTAAATCGGTAAAATTTTTCTATCGATATTTTAATACGATTTTCCTATCATATAAATATTCATGCAAAAATATTAAAATAAATTTCTCTTTAAATCGGATTTATGGTTACGAAACCATTGTTCCGATAACCTTGAATTTAGGCCATTACATTGACCATGGAAGCTAAGGTAGCTAGGGCATTAGCCATCTGATTTTCATCTCGCGGGAGGTAGCAAAAGGTGATGTCATCAAACTCTTTTATTAACTCTAGGATCAGCCTTTTATACTCGATCAACTTGGGATCTTGTGTCTCTTATTCTCCTTTGAGTTGATACATCACTAATGCAGAATCCCCATATACTTCTAATACTTTGATTTTGTGTTCTATGGCTGCATGGATACCCATGATGCATGCTTCATATTCTGCCATATTGTTTGTGCAATCAAAATCCAGTTTACTATAAAGGGATAATGATATCTGTTTGGGGATACCAGGACTGCCCCGATTCCATTACCTACAGTGTTTGAAGCTCCATTAAAATTTAACTTCCAAGGATGACCTTGTTGAGAGTCTTCTTCAATGGTTGCAACATACACTAGATCTTTATTCGAGAAATCAAAGTTCAAAGGCTCGTAATCTTCTAGAGCTCTACTGGCTAGAAAATCTGCTATTGCACTTCTTTTTTTAGCCTTTTGATTCACATAGACTATATCAAATTCGAAAAGCAGAATTTTCCACCGGGCCATCCTTCCATTCAAAGCAGTCGACTCCATCATGTACTTTAGAGGGTCTAATTTTGAGATGAGTCAAGTTGTGTGGTACAACATGTACTGTCTCAGTCTTTAGGTTGTCTAAATTAAGGGGCAACACAATTTCTCGATTGGCGAATATCTTATCTCACATTTTGTGAATTTCTTATTGAGATAGTATATTACTCTTTCTTTTCTTCCTGACTTATCATGTTGGCCCAGTACGCATCCAATGGAATTTTCAAATACTACTAAGTACAGTATCAGTGGCTTATCTGGACTAGGTGGCATCAGCACAGGGGCGCTAGATAAGTAATGTTTGACCTTATCAAAAGTTTTCTGGTACTCCTCGTCCTATACACCTGAATTGTGTTTCTTAAGGAGACGGAATATGGGGTCACATTTCTCAGTTAGTTGTGAAATGAACCGGGCGATGTAATTTAGCTTCCCTAAGAAACCTCGAACTTCTTTTTGAGTAAGCGGCGGAGGTCGGTTCTGTATAGCCTTAACTTTATCTGGGTCGATCTCGATCCCTTTTTCACTGACTACAAATCCTAGCAATTTTCCCGACCTAGCCCCAAAGGTAGATTTTACTGGATTGAGCTTTAGTTGGAATTTTCTCAATCTCAAAAACAATCTCCTCAACACTTGTACATGCTCCTTTTCTATTCGAGACTTTGCAATCATATCGTCAACATAAACTTCAATTTCTTTGTGCATCATGTCATGAAACAAGGTTACCATGGCTCTTTGATACGTTGCTCCCGCATTTTTCAATCCAAATTGTAACAACCCGATTTTGGGGCTAGTCGAAACATTGGTTTCGAAACCACTAATCCAAGGCTGAAGAAATTATTGTTAATATTATTTTATGTTTTATAGCATGATTATATGAGTACATGAAAATTTTAGTGAATTAATTTTAGTGATTGCTTACGTAATTTTGAAAAAAGGACTAAATCGCATAACTTGCAAAAGTTTTGTTCTACAAGCTAAAGGTGTTAAATAGCTATAGAACATTAAATTGAAGGTCCTTAATGTGTAAATAGGCCCTTAAAAGAGTGATGGCAGGCTATAGGGGACAAAAAAATGAAAATTGGTCAAAGTTTGGTGGCATTAGGTGACTTAATTGATGAAATAAAATAAAATAAAGAGAAGAAAAGATATCACCTTTCATCTTTCTTCTCTCCACCGATTTTCCCCCACGAAAACAACCATGGAAGCTTGAAAATTTTCAGCAACTTACAACCCTTGCAAGTAAGTGATTTTGGTGGTCGTATTTTTATAATTTTTGTACTTTTGGAACCCCTATAGCTTAATCTAGCTAATGAGGGGACTATTTTGCAAAATGGTTGAGAGTCTAAGGTTTTACCATGTGAGTATTCATGTTGTTTGCTGAAATTTTATGGATGAAAATGAATCTTGGTTGTTAAATAAACAACTTTTGTTAAGTGATTTTCATGAGAACACCTAAAAATGACCTTTTTGTAAAGGTTGTAAAATAGGTAGTAAATGTGTGAAATAATTGGATTTATGAGTTTATACAAGCTTAAAATAGATTCAGCTAGACTTGTTTAATGAAGAAATTTGATGGAAATAATTTTACGAGCCTAGGGGCAAAATCGTAATTATGTGAAAGTCTAAGGGCAAAATGGTAATTTTTTAAAGTAGGAATTTTGGAATGTCTTGATTAATGAGGTGATTAAATGAGTAAACTTTATCATTTTAGATCAAGAAAAACGGAGTCCGGACCTAGACTGGGGAAAACTAAGTTATTGGACTAAGTCTAACTAGTCGCCCAAATTTTGTATACTGAGGTAGGTTGTACGTAAATAATACAACTTCGTTGTTATTATGTATTGAATAATTTATATTGCATAAAATGTTTAATTATTGTTAAGAATATGCGTGACGAAATTTGACGTTGTATACCTCCGGTTGAACCTTAGGAATAGATTGTATATCCATGCCATGACATTTGGGTGATATATGTGCTACTGTAAGACCATGCCCGGGATATGGCATCGGCCACATTATGAAAGCCAGTGTAAGACCATGTTTGGAACATGGCATCGGTGTTGATACGTGCGTTAGTGTAAGACTATGTCTGGGATATGGCATCGGCCACATTATGAAAGCCAGTGTAAGACCATGTTCGGAACATGGCATCGGCGTTGATACGTGTGCTAGTGTAAGACCATGTCTGGGATATGACATCGGCCACAATATGTAACACCCTTAACCCATATCCGTCGCTGAATTAGGGTTGTAAGGCATTACCATGCATAGTACAAGTCATATCAATTATTTACAGCTCAAGTAGACATAATCAAATACATAAAAGTGTAATGTACTTTCATAGCATACTTAAACATTAAAATACACATCATAATCCATTTAGCCAAATTCACATAGAAGCATTTTTCAACGAATAACATGATCACTATTCATTTGGTCATCTGATCTTCACTGACCGAATATGCACATATCCATAATTACTATACCTGGGCAAGATATCAATTATCAAAACTAAGTATACGTATATATAAATATGTTTAAACCTTGTGAAATCAAATTTAACATTTATCCAAATTTCCATACCAAGTGCAAATACATCCAAACAAGATATAGATCATTTCTTATTCAAGAACATAGTCGAATTAACAAGATCAAATATATACCTCCCATAATCCATGATTCATGAATCAGAACCTTTATAAGCATGTACAGATGTATATCATATCCAAATATACCAACCAAAGTACATAACCAATAATTTCAACATCTTGCCAAATATAAAGATTATAATAAAAATGATTTTCCAAAGTTGATTCATGTTTCCATTATACATTTCAAAAGTAAATCTTTAACAAATCATGATCCAAACTTAATAAACAACCACATATGTCAATTTTCCAAAAGAGCTAATAATAATAATTTGTATATGGTTAGTTCATATCGGAAACATAAATATACAAACATATATACTTAACATGAATTATAACACATCCATATTCATAATCCGAGCAAAACATACATGCATACTATAATTAAGATTACATAAACCTTAGATCATTAGCTTTTAAAACAAGCCATTTTCGCATGGCTTATATTTACAACAACAAAACATCATCCAAATATTAAGCTAGCCTATACATGCCTTAAGTTCAAAATCCAAGCTTTAAAGGTACCAAAATAAGTCGATAGTGTGGATGACTTTATTGACGATCCCCCGAGCTCATAGCTTGTAATCAAAATCTATAAAACAGAATAACAAAACACACAGAGTAAGCTAACTTAGCTTAGTAAGTCTCAAGCAAGTATAACAAATCAATTGAACATTCAAACAATTAAAACCAATCACTTTATGACATTGAAATATTGACTTAGCACAATTGGACTATCATGGCCGAATGCTAAAATCCTATTATAGCATAACTTTTCACAAAATCCCACTTCAAATATACAACTTACCAATATAGCAGAAGGTTTAAAAATATAAAATACCATCACTTAATAACCCAATCATCTTATCATATACATATAATTTAGTATGTTCTCATATACCACCGAATAAGTAAATACCATGTACATATTAATCACATATAACCGAATATATAAATATATATATATCCATTAAACATCTCATGTATACAAGTATATAATACCAATACGATATCATTTTATCCACTTATCAAAGAGGCCGAATATATATACAAGAACATTTTACCACATACTTAAATAAAAAAAAACATCACATATGCACTTACCCATTTGGCCGAACATACAAGTTCAATTAAATTCTCTTATAAGCACATACCTGTTAAACAGACTATACAAACTCATTTAATCAACTTACTTGCTCAAAGATCACATAATTAAGAAGTCTTATAATTTATAAGTTGAAGTTAGATCACCGGTATAAAACTTGCTAGGCATAAGCCTGAAATACATACCGGCACTAAGCCTGCTAGACCCGAGGTCTAATATTCAATCACCGGCTATAAGCCTGCTAGGCACAATGCCCGATTAAGTTCACCAGCCCAAGGCTTGCTAGGCTCACAGCCTGAATAATGATACTTTAAGCTGTTTCACACAAATCATTTCATACATCGAATCTTTTACACATTTCGAACTCATTGTACGAACATTCAAATAACATATATCAATCGAATAATTTAAACAAGTCAAATCTTCTACTTACTACATTCGGCTATTCAATAATATAACTACAAAATTTCCAAAAATCAGCATATACTAGGTTACGTACATAATTTTCGATGTTTTATTGCTTAAAGACTTACCTCGGATATCGACGGACGATAAAAACCGGCTATTCAACTACTTTCGCTTTTCCCCGATCCAAGTCCGTTTTCTTTGGTTCTTGATTTAAACATATTCAAATTAAGCTCATTCAAACATATTTTCATTCAATTTAGTCCAAAAACACATAAATGGGAAAATTACCATTTTGCCCCTAATATTTCACATTTTTACAATTTAGTCCTATTTGCACAAAACACAAAATATATAAAATTTGGCTAAACACCCTAAGGGCCGAATGTTCCTAGTCCTCATACAAGTCCATAAATTTTGTTTATTTCACATTTTAGTCCCTCAAAAATTTATTTTTGCAATTTAGTCCAATATACTCAATTTTATCAAAAATTCAAAGACAAAACTTGTTAATCTAACACATATATATCATATTTCACCATTTATCAACATAAACAACAAGCTATTATCAATGGCTCAACTCAAAATATTCATCCAAATCAAAAATTAATACATGGGTCTTGAAGATTTCTAAGCAACGAACTCAAAAACGTAGAAATTATCAAAAATCGAACAAAAACTAACCTTTAATCAAGCTTGAAGATAGCCGAACCCTTGAAGTTTTCTCTCCCTTTTTCTTTCTTTTTAATTTCGGTCTAAGTGAGTTAAAAAAAAGATGAACATGCAAAGTTTATTTTATGTCTTTTATTTATTATAAGTTTTAATATAATTATTATTATATAACTTAACATAAAATAATCATGTAATGCATTATAATTTATACATTGCCGTCCACTATCTCATTTAAATGAGTATTTTACCACATAGATCCTCCCCTATATAAAAACACATCAATTAACCACTAGATCAATCAAATAGGCTACTTTTACCACTTATGCAATTTAGTCCTTTTTCTTAAATTAATCACACAAACGGGCAAATTATCTTACAAAACTTTCACACATGCTCAATCATATACAATTAACACAAAAAATAATATTAAAATATTTTTCTAACGTGGATTCATGGTCCCGAAACCACCGTTCCAATTAGGGTCAAAACTGGATTGTTACACAATATGAAAGCTAGTGTAAAACCATGTTTGGAACATGGCATCGACATTGAGACGATAGCTAGTGTAAGATCATGTTTGGGACATGGCATCGGCATTTTACCCTCTTGTGTGAGGCTTGTTGGGTATCCTTTGGTATTCCAATTGGTTCAACGGGTAATTTAAAGCTTGTGTCAAAGTGAGAAAAGTTATGACTATGTTGCAAGTGATACAGGTACCTACATGAAATTCATGAGAAATGAGCTCGAATTATGTTGTATGATTAGTAAGGGTGAAAATGAGTAAGTTATGCCTTTAATCATTCGAGAATTATGTGCAAGTTTATAATATGTTATGAGTATGATAATGCATGGTAATTGTTGTTAATTATTTACATGTGACTTACTAAGCTTTATGTTTACCCCCTCTCTTTCCATTTTCTTATAGTGCCGCTAAGCTAGCTCGGGGATCAAAGGGACGTCGGAGTCATCAATCACACTATCAATCTGAACATTTGGTATAGTTAGAATTATCATTTTGAGTACGGCATGTATAGGGACTTGGTCTTTTGTCAAGTGTCATATTGTTTTGGCCAAATGTGTTGGCTTGTTTTGAAGATGAATTCATTTTGTATAAGGCCATGAATGATGGCTAATACTTGTTATTGATATGTGCAAATGATGATGCTTTTATGAATGAATAAATTGCATGGTTGAGTATTTAGTATGTTAATGCATGAATGAGTAGATTGCATGATTGGATTGATAAAGTATGTGATAAGTTTAGCAAGTTAAAGGAGTGTAGTAGCCTTGATGTGTGTGTAAGCCTTGATTGTGGCTTATGTTAGTGCAAGTAAGGGTGGCAAAAAAGACTTGGTATATAGCCTTGTTCTTGTTCACACGGGTAGACACACGGGCGTGTGTCTAGGCCATGTGTGACACACGGTCTACCCCATGGGCGTATAGGTCTGTCGTGTCTCCCCTTGCACCCTAAGTTGGCAAAATAGAATACCTAGTTGTAACTACACGGGCTGAGGCATGACCGTGTGTCTCAACCGTGTGGAAGACACGGCCATAGGACATGGGTATGTGCCCAGGCCGTGGGAAGTCTGGACTTGATTTTAGGAACTTAATTCGCCACACGGTCTAGCACATGGGTATGTGCCTTGGCCGTGTGACCTTAAATGAACGATGACGTCAGAAATAGAACGTCAAGATTTTTGTACACGAGCATGTCATGGCCGTGTGAGGGAGACAGACCATGGACATGGGCGTGTACCCGGCCGTGTGAAAACCCCTGTAGGTTCAAATTGGGAAATTAAACCACACAGGCAAGGGACACGTGCGTGTCCCTACATGCTTAGGCCGTATGAGTTACACGGTCCTTCAACATGGCCATGTTATTAGGTCATACGGGCGTGTCGCCCCTTCCACACGGGCGTGTGCCCTGTTTTTAGTGACATTTTCCAAAGTTTTCTAAAGAACTCAATTTGGTCTTGAACCGTTTCTAAAGTGTATTTTAGGCCTCGTAGGCTCATATTAAAGATTTTAAAACAAACTTTGAAAAGTTTTAAATTTGAACAAAATTTCATAACCTGGAAGTGTTTGTATGCATGTTATTAAGTTAGGTAACGCCTCATACTTTGTTTCGGCGTAGGATACAGGTAAGGGGTGTTACACAAATGGCATCACCTTATTGCAAAATTTCCCCACATGGTTAGGAATGTGGTCTTCTCCATGTCTTCAGGATGCATCTTTATCTAGTTGTATCCCGAGAAACCATCCATGAAGGGGAACAGTGAGTAACCTGTCGTGTTGTCCACTAAGGTGTCGATATGAGGCAATGGGAAATTGTCCTTTGGGCTAGCTTTGTTTAAATCCCTGTAATCTACACATACCTTCCCATCTTGCTTAGGGACAGGTTCTATATTGGCTACCCTCTCCGAGTATTTAAACACTTGTGGGAAACCAGCGTCAAATTGCTTCTTTAATTTTTTCTTTTATTTCCAGCAAAACGTCGAGCCTCATCCTTCAGAGCTTCTATTGGACTGGTTTGCACTCTTTTTTTATGGGGAGCCTGTATACCACGATGTAGTATTTAACCCAGACATATCTTGATACGACCATGCAAAGACATCTTTGAATTCTTGAAGTAACTCAATGAGGTCTTACTTTGTCTATGCGGCAATGCAAGCTCCAATCTTCACCTCTTTTTTTCTCTCGTTCGTCTCCTAAGCTCAACAAACTCTATTGACTCTTTGTGAGGTAGAAATTGTTTCCCCTCTTGTTCTACCATCATTAACAAATCAAGAGATAAGTTACAATCTCGATCACCTTTAAAGTCCTGAGGTACCTCTAAACATATATCTTGCTCAAAAGTAGATTCTGAGTTAGTAGCAGCGTCGTTCATATCATTAATCTCTGAAGACCTATTATAGGAACGAAGAAAGACCCAAAGAATAAATGAATCTATGAATAACTATTTGTGTAGTATGAGTATGAATAAAATGGAAAGAACAAAAGAATGTTTGCCAAAACGAGACACAAAGATGTATTTTATTAAAATAAAAATAGTGGACATGTGCCTTTTTCACAAAAGAATTTCTATTGCTCCCAGGCTTAGAGCAACATGTGTGTTCTGAATATTACTCTGAAATGGTCCTAAAAACTACAGGAATCTCCTCCACAGTCCAGTTGTTCAGAACACTTTCAGGGATATAAGAACAAATTCCTGATAGGTTTTTTTAGTTCCTTCTTCAAAGGCACAAACATCTTTCCCTTCCAAACCTTCGATATCTTCAAAGAATTCCAACTCTTTATTATCCATCAAGCTCTGTACTAGAGTTCTGAACTCGACGCACTTTTGGATTTTATTAAATTTATTGCATGCAATGAAATGTAATATTAATGAATGGAAAATAATGCATGCAAAAAAAAACGTTGATTCTAGTTCAATTCCATTAGAACAACTTTACTAGAAAACAAGTTTCTTTACATAAAACGGATATATATAGTGCTTAGTCTTTACATTTAAAACCTTAACTTTCCCAAGAAACAAAGTTAATTCTCGGCCCTGATCCAACTCTAATTCATATTTCAGTCTTTGAACGGCTAGGGTCTACAAGTGGTCCATATCTCTATCCTGCCCCTCTCACAGGCTGTCACATTTCTCTTGTTGCCTTTTCTTAGACCATATTCACACGGTCCTGTTGTCTTCCATTTTATTAAGAAACCTATTTTCCATGACAAGCTCTCTATTTAGCAACCAAACATGAATCAACACCATTTTCTATGATGAAAATGTAATGCAATCATAGGCAAAACAAAATAACATAAGTCAGTACATTGCATACCAAGCTAGAATTTAAAGCAAACAAGAAATAATAAATAGAGCACCTATTCGGGTGACCACTAGGGTTTGGTGTGGTTCTACCTAGGGCAAGCTTTTAAATCTCATTATATGCGGTTCGGTTCTAAAGTAAGGGTACCTGAACTGATAGATTCCTCGATCCTCGCCCATTATAGGTTCATACGGACCGAGTTCAGTTCAGGGGAATACATTTCTCTATGGTTATACGGAAATGAAAATCTCACGAAGCCATAGGTACGGATGTATGCCGAAAGCGATCCACTATCCTATACGGAGGTAAAGACCTCACGAAGGAATAGTTTCTCACTCCCACTTAAAAGGGTATAACCGACCGGGTATGAAATGCAATATGAGAAAATATCCAAAGACTCGGACCAATGAAGCAAATATAATAACATGATGCAGACTATAAAAAATGAAATGCAACGAAAGGATCGTAAATTTAAACCAAGTTATTAATTTTCAACAAAAAGACAAGAAATAATCAACTCGTGGCTTGACCCTCTTATTTTATTCCCCCGTAGAGTCGCCAAGCTGTCGAAACCTTTATTTTTGAAATCGACTTTTTGTTAAAAAAACAAAAATGGAGTCGCCACCAATCATTTTTTATATGAGGTGCGGTCGGATCACCTCGTAATTTGATAGTTTTAATAAACGGTTTGATTTACTAAAACAACGATTTTTGGTCTATAAACTTTGATAAATGAGTTCGGGAGTCGGTTACGCACGAGGAAGGATTAGCACCCTCGCAACGCCCAAAATTGGTACCTAGTTGATTACTTGATGTTTTTAGTGTTGAAAATTAAAAATTTGAAGAGATTTTAAAATACGATCATTTATTAAGACATTACTTAATTAAATTAATTTTCACGAAAAATGGCTTATTTAAGGTTAATCGAGAAGAAAGGATCATGTCCTATAAGTTAGGACACAATGCCTTAGATCCTCGAGAACGAAAATGAACGCCATTTAATCATCACTTAAATCTCGTTTTTATTTATTTTAAAGTGAACATTCGACTATCTCAATTTTAGAAAAAAACCATATTCCGTAAGTTAAGAACATGACTCTTCTCATTCCAAAATAATGAATATTACTTTGATTTAAAAAATTTCTTTTTTTGTGCCTCGCACAAAGACGAGTGCAATATTTAAAATAATGTGTATTTAGCTTATTCGAGCATGGTATAAAAATGCGTAAGCATATTTAAACATGATTTATGACATGGTTATAACAAAATCAAATGGTTATAACAAAATAAAACAATAATATACAATATATATATCATACTAATAAACGATGAAGATATAACTATAATAATAATAAAACACCAAACAAGCAATAGCAATAATCATATTATAAGTACTAGTTCTATACTAATTAAATGATAATAAGGAAAAATAATAATACTAATATAATGATGATAATAATATGAGTAATACGAAAAAACAAGTGAAAAAATATACACGATCATATTTTTTTGAATATATAAAGGATAAGAGATAATAAATAGATAAATAAATAAAATAATATTCTAATTCTAATATAAATAATCAAAACACAATAAATAATAACATTAATAATAATAATAAAGGCGTAAAAACAAAAAAAAAAAGGTTTCAAAAGAAGACAAAATTTATATATTAAACAACGAAAGAATAATAGTTAAGTAATAAATGAATAAATAAATAAAATAATTAAAATAAATAGAGGACTTAATTGTAATTTGAATGAAGTTCAAAGGACAAATTGAATAAAATAAATAACAAAGGGGCTAAAATGTAATGTGCAAAATAAAGCAGGGGGCCAAACGGGAAATATTTCCAACCCCAGTAGACGTGTCATTTGATGGAGGACCAAAATAAAACAAAACTAAAATTATTGGGGATAAATTTAAAAAGAAAGAAATGAAAATAGGATCAGATTGAGAATCCTTAGAAAAGCGGAAGGACCGAAGGCGCAATTAATCCCAGGGATTAATGGGTCGGGTAATTGGGTCGGCCCCCCCAAAACGACGCCGTTTTGGGCGTTTGCGGGGCTGAGTGAAACGACGTCGTTTCACTAGGATATTTAAGCCAAAAAATTTTCAAAAAATTTCATTTCAACCCTCCTTTTAAAAAAAATCGAAAATCCTTTCTCATTTTTCTCTCAAAACCCCTCCAGGCCGGACCTAACTTCGGCAAACCCCCGCCGGTGGCCGGAAAACACAAAAAAGTCCCTCCCATTTTCTTTTTTTGTGTAAAACTCCGATTTGGAGTAAAAAAAAAAACTAAACTAAATCCTAAACCCCCCAAAAAAAAAGAAAAAAAAAACTTTTTGGTTTCTAACTCCCTCTCCGTCGTAGCCTTGGCCGAATCCCTAGGGATCCGACAGCCTTTTGGACCGGAAGGGGTAATGACTGTGGTGGAAGACCAATTGACAAGTAAGTATTTTGTTTATTTTTTTTACTTATTATTTATTTATTTCGAAAATAAAATCAGAGAAAAAAATGCTACTTTTTTTTGTATTTCTCTCTGTGTCCGTCAAAATATTACATTATGGTGGTGGCTTTTATAGCCGAATAGTACATTTTATTTTGCCACTGTTTATGCTTTCCTTTGCTACTGTTGCTCTACTCTGTTTCGGTGTTCTTTTTCTTTCCCTTTTCCTGCAAATGGCAGAGTCAACGGAAAGGAGAGGTAGACCTTTGACTATTTTGGTGAAATAGAAGCAAAAAGGGTATGTCAAGCCTCGGGACGAGGCGTGGGTGGCGTAGCCAAGGAGAAACGGTGCGAGGGGCTCTGGGGTTTTTATTTTACTGAAAATGTTTAAACATTTTTAGCCATTGGGCTTGTATTTTTTTGGGTTAGGGTTTTTTGCATTTTGGGCTTGTAAAAACTTGGATTGTTAATTTTAGTTTTATTTTTATTTAATTTGGTTTGGGCTCGAGCAAAAATGGGCCATTACACTTGACTTATATGGAATACAATTGAAGAGGAAGCGAATTATATAAATTACAATTTGACTAAAGGGGTGAATGTTATACAATGTGGACACCAAATCTAAAATACATGATAATTTATATATAAAATTAAAAATTCTGAAAATTTTAATGGAACAAGCATCTCGTCCATTCCTAATTTAACCCCTCATGTAAAATTAGAAATTATTTTCTTTATATGAACACTATGAAAGTAAAATCATGAAAAAATGGGCTTATAATTAGTTTAAGCTAGTATTAATATTTTCTTCTTCTTACGTTGGTCTCTTTTTAATATGTTTTATTAGTAATAAATAAAAGATGAGGATTTGTTTTGAATTTATCCCAACTTTGGATACAGTTGCATCCAAAGAGCAAACGGAATGCACCTTGCGGTGTAATTCACTAATTTGCTTTCCAGTTGACCAAAGAGGATTCAGGGGCTTTATTAGATCCTGCTTGAGATACAGCTACAGCTTCACCCTTTATTTTGATATCTAAATGCAATGATATTAATAATTTATTGTTTAATTTTGGCGGTAGGGTTATTTAATGGAACATCATACTTAATTAATATTATTAGCAATTAATTTTATATCATAAACTTTTTTTTTTGGTGAATAACAAAGTGACAACTTAAAAACTCCTAAGAGACATTAAAAGCTTTATCTTGTTGGAAGGCCGTAGCCACCACATCAGGCTGTACTTCAAATATCTGGAGAGAAGTCTGCCAAAAGAGCCCAATCTTCGCTAGTTGATCTGCGATTGAATTGCACTCCCTGGGAACATGCTTAATTTCCCATTGATCTTCAGAATGTAAAAGTCTTTTAACTCTTCTGAGTAGTGTAGTGCTAGAGTCCACCATATCCACCATGGACAAAGCCCTAACCACTCAAGATTATCAGTCTAGATCTTGACCCTCTTGTACTCTTTATTCAATAAAATAAGCACTCCATCAAGGATACCCCAAAGTTCTGCTTCCAAAGGTGAGCAGCTGCCTAGGTAATACGTGAATTCTAATATCCAATTACCATCTTGATCACGAACCACACCACCCGTTGAGGCATTTCTGGATACTCTAGCCACTGCTCCATCAGAGGATAACTGGACCCAATTATCAGAACAATGTTGTTGATTCCCCGAATAAATAGCGGTAACCTTAGAACCAATGATGAAGGCCTCAAAATTTTGTGCCTAACTGAGAGATGATTTAATGAGCTCGAGAGACGTCCAATCAATGTTTTGAAAGATGAAAGGATTCATGTTCTTCCAAATTCTCCAAGCTGTAATCCCAAAAAGGCACGACCAAGTAATCCCCTTATCCTATAATTTAAGATGACAGTAAAGGTTAGATGTTAACCAAATTTGTAAAGGGTCAGAAAAAAACCTGAATTGTTTCTCTAGAGGGACTACAAGCATCCAAGCTTCCTTGGTAGTCGAACAATCACTAAGTACGCGCATCATGTCTTCAAAATCATGACCACATCTTGGACACGCACTACTTTTCCCAATTCCTCTCCTGATCCTCTCTGAATTAGTTAAGAGCCTCTGATTGGCCACAAGCCAAAGAAAAAGGCAAACTCTCTAAGGTCCTTGATATCTCCAAATGGGTTTCCAAATGTCATTTTTAGGACTCCAAGAATTTTTCTTTAACGCCTAATAAGCACTGCGGATAGAGAAGGACCCTGAACCAGAACGAGCCCAAATGATTTTATCTTCACCACCATTAGGATGAGGCGGAGGAATGCTTACAATACGCTTTATCATGACATCAGGTAGTCAAATGCGAAGCATGATTATATTCTAAGAACCATCCGGAAGTACCCAATCCTTCAAAGTGATATTCAAGTTGAGCCTCTCATGAGCGGATACATAAGAGAATAGAGGCCCAGCATCAGGTATCCAATTATCTTTCCATTTCCATCCATGGATTGTAGATCCATCCCCAACAGACCACATGAGATTCTCATGAAGTAGAGGCCACACCTTAGAGAGAGATCTCAAAAAGATGAGAGCAGTGACTTTTATGAATAGACTCAGGAAGCTAATTCTTCCAACCATATTTTGATCGAAGAACTCGAACCCATAAGATGTCCTTCCGAGAGGCAAGATTAAAGCCAATTTTCTTAAGGAAAGAATTATTATGGTCTTGAAGAAATAGCAAAATTTCAAGTTTAGGGTTGATTTAATAAAAATTAATTGTTAATATTATTTTTTTAATTATAGATTTTTAATAAATTAATTCTAAAATTTAAACTGAACACTAAAAAAATAACATTGCTACATTTACATACTAAAATGTATAACTTTTATCAATGTGAAAAAAAAAAAACACATTCACTATGTTAAGGAAAAAAACTCAAGTATCAAAGTTTAAACCTTAAACAAAATAATAAAAAAATTATCACTTAAAAAACTCAAATGTCTAGTGATTGAACCATGGGGATAGTACATATAAGTTTATATATTTAAAAAAATCTTTAAAAATGAAAAAAGTTCAATTAAACTCTTGTATTAAATATGCACTGCATTAAGTCCTTATCATTAACTAAAATAGTTAATTAAGTTTTTTTGTTAACGATTTTCGTAGTTGACCATGTTGATCGTTCAAATAAATTGACAGATTGATGAGATTATGATTCGTGATATCTTTTAGTTTAATCTAATATTATTTCAATAAAAATAAAAAAATTAAATATTAAAAAAATATAAAATTGATATGAAGATATAAAAAAATATAAATATTGTAAAAATATAAAAATATTAATAAAAATATAAAAAAAATTATACGTCCCCTCATGCACTACTATGTTCATCTTCCAAACAAACCACCATGTTCCTCCCCGGTTAATCTTACTGATTAATAATAATACAAAAGATTTTAAAGGTTAATATTTATGTGCAAGTATTTTACTCCAATACTCACCAGCCAAACAAAGCTAAACTACCAAAAATGTTTATTTTTTAAAATAATTAATTAAATGAGCTTTTATTTATTTATATTTTTTATTTCAATTTATTTTCTTTTTCTACGTTTCCCGCCTTCATTTAATGCGACATCCACCCGAATTATAAGAAAGTGGCATCTTTATTCTTTTATATTGCTTTCCAGTGCGGCTTCTGTTTTAAACAAAACACACCGAACTTTCTACATTAACCTCAAACCCTCCTTTTTATTTCTACATTTTTTTGGAAACAAAAATAATCTGATTGCTTTTCTTTCTTTTTCCCCTTTATAAAATCGGAAAAAAAAAAAAAAAACAAGAGATTCCTTTTGTTACTATTAATTTGTAATAATAATTGAAAAGTAAAGTTTAATGATAAAAATCTATTGGTCCTATTACGTTGTCACGGATGGATTTCTGACACGTATCCCCTAATTCTCTTCCCGTACGTTTCTCTTTTTTTTTTTTTTTTTAATCTCTGTTTTACGTCTTAATAACCCCTTGCTTCTCTGTTTTTCTTTCTAAGAACACAGAAAAACACCCAAACGAATTTGTAATAGAACAAAGCAAAGGAAACGAAGAAAACCCAGAGAAAGGTATGATTATAATCTGAGCTTTCCATAATTTTCATCCCTTCTTTTGTTTTCTGTTGGGAGGTATCTGTTGTTTTAATTTTTGTTTCGTCCATTTCTTTTTTGTTGCTTCAATTTGTGCTGCATGTTTTCAAGCTGATTCATTTTTAAATCTTTTAGTTGAAAAACCACAAATTTCTCAACTTATATAAAGTTGTTACTTTTAGCTACAAATATTTACTCAAATAAAAGTCATGGTTTTAGTTTCCTTTTTGGTTTTCGCTGATCATTTCTGTATTTCTTTTTATGGCTATCACTCTAATATCCAGTTTGTAGACATGGGTCTTTCTTATACCCCAAAAAGGTTTATTTTTGTTTTTCTTATGAACAACCTGTTTTGGTATGTCCCTTGACGAGTTAAAGCTAAAAGGACGGTAAATTTTTTAGTTTGGTCCAAGGTACTTAGAATATCCAAAAAGATTTTTTTCTTTTTTTTAGGAATTTGATTGTTTTTATGGTCCTCTGTTTTCTGCAGGTTTTCTTAGGTTTTGGCACATAGAGTTTGTTGCCTTTCTATACACTTGTCGTTTTATTAGGCTTTGGTCACTGAATTTAAGGTCTGTTTTTTGGTTATAGGCATAAAGGAATAATTATCTACTCCAGAACATAAAAATATAAGTTTGTGTAAGGCGGTGGTAGAGATAAGAGTTGAATGATAAGCAAAGCAAAGGTGGGAAGTTAAGAGTTGAACTCGTGCTTTGAGAAGCTGCTGATGGTTGCTGCTGGAAATAGTGGCGTGGGAGTTAGGATGGAGGGAGCGGTGATCACCGAGTGGAAAGATATTCCTATGGAGCTGCTGTTGAGAATTGTGTCTCTTGTTGATGATCGGACTGCTATTGTTGCTTCCGGTGTTTGTTGTGGGTGGAGGGATGCTATTTGCTTCGGCCTCACACAACTCAGTCTCTCATGGTATATGCACTTTTCACTATTTACTCTTATTATATAAACGTACCAACACTTGTGCAGTTGTGCTTTTATTTTTCCTTTTTTTCCCCATTTCAACCATTGTTTGATGCTTATGTCATGCTTTTTGTGCAGGTTAGATATTATTATATCTCAAATAGTTATAAGATTAGAACTACCAAGTAATAGTATCTCCTTTTGATGTAACTGACGAGTACTGGCACAAGCAAACACATTATTTTTCCTGTAAAACAGTTTTAGGGGTAAGACTTAGATAATAAATAGGTTTTTGTTGTTTGTGAAAACTAGATCTTTGAATTAACATAAAGCTGATTTTCTGTTCTATAATTGTTTATTTCTAGCTCTAAGGTAAAATCCTTTTAGTAGTTTTGATCAAATAAGGCTTTAATCCAGACCTTTTTCTTAATGCTATGTCCATGGTGACAATATTGTTGCTCTCTTTGCATAGTATCAATTCTAGATACTGTTCATATACATTAACCCCAGCTTGAGGAATTGTGAATTTTCTTATTGCTAGTTTCTGAGACTGATAGGCAACAAGAGCCTAAACCATTCTCCCAAAGTACTCAATATACTGGATTGGTTCACAGTGCTAGTTATCAAAATGAACCAACTGTTGCATCAGTCTCTATTTTTAAGTGCCTTTAAGGCTTTTCAATCTTCCTCAAGAATTTGTTTAGTTAATCTCATAAATTTCCATTTTCAGTTTGCTTCTTAGTCATGCCTTTTCTATTTGCACTGCTCACTTTGTGTTTGAATTATGATAAGCTGCACGATTTGGAATGCTGGCACCTCCCGAGTGGTCTATCCTGGTCAATTTTAGCATGAAGTATCATACCTTTTGGCAGTTTGGTTATTTATTTGTCTTGGCTTTTTTATTTTATTTTATGGAAGCTTCATTAAGGGCACAAGATTATCAATATTATATTGGTCATCCCATGTTTTTATTAATATTGAAGATAGTGTCTGGTTGATTTTATCAGATACTCCGAACTTGTAATGCCTAACATCTCTGTTTCTGAATGGATAGCATAAACTTATGTGATCCATGAGCAGAAACCTAACTCCAGCTTGGGTTGATCAGTTGTCCTAATTTACCATTAATCATGGTTATGACAGTTTTTCGTGCTCCACCTGATAGTTATTACATAACATGAAAAACATATAATCTTAATACTGTTAGGCTTGGTTTAGGAGGAGGATCTTCGGATATCTTAATTCTAGCTTGTTGGCCATAAAAGTTTTTCATATTCTCCTTAGCTGCATTTGCATTTTTTTGTGTTTGTCATGCATTTACTTCTTGCTTTCTCTCCTGTATGTAACTAGTTAAATATTAAATTTTTTGCCCAATTAATACTGTTTTAGCAATTAGTGACATGCGGTCCATTTCCTTATTTTATCTTCTAATTTATTCTTTTGCTCGTATTTGGGCAAACATCAGATCATTTGTCCTTTGTACCTTTTTTCCTCAATATCCTACTTGCCAAATAATTGGTTTGTGTGAAATCTTGCATCAGGTGCAAAAAGAACATGAACAACTTGGTTCTATCTCTTGCTCCTAAATTCACCAGATTGCAAACTCTAATACTGCGTCAAGAGAATCCGCAGCTTGAGGACAATGCTGTTGAGGCTATTGCAAACTGTTGTCATGATATACAGGAGCTGGACCTAAGCAAAAGTTTCAAGCTTAGTGATCACTCTTTGTATGCATTGGCCCGTGGTTGTCCTAACATTACGAAGCTTAATATCAGTGGCTGCACATCTTTCAGTGATGGAGCTCTTGAATATTTGACTAACTTTTGTCAAAAACTAAAAATATTAAATCTCTGTGGATGTGTTAAAGCTGCAACTGACCGTGCATTGCAGGTAAGAACAGTACTCTGAATAGTTATTTTTTGCTGATTAAAAACGAGTTGCTTTAATTGATTATATGCACAGGCTATTGGACGAAACTGCAAAATGTTGCAATCTTTAAATCTGGGATGGTGTGATAATGTTGGTGATATAGGAGTGATGAGTCTAGCTTATGGATGCCCTGATCTCAAATGCCTGGACTTGTGCGGCTGTGTTCGCATAACAGGTATTCCTTGGATTCAGTGCTTAGTTGGTATATGTATATGTGTATGCTGTGTGTGTGTGTCAGATTGAAACATTATTTGTTGATTTAGGAACTAAAGTATGGCTTGTTTTGAAGATGAAGACTGATAAGCTCTAAAAATCTTATTGTAGATGATAGTGTGATTGCGTTGGCAGATAAGTGCCTCCATTTAAGGTCACTTGATCTGTACTATTGTCGCAATATCACAGACAGGGCGATGTACTCGCTGGCTCACAGCCGAGTGAATAACAAGCCTTCGTTGTGGCAGTCCATGAAGGGTAGATATGATGAGGAAGGTCTTAGAAGTCTGAATATAAGCCAGTGTACTGCACTGACTCCTTCAGCCATACAGACATTATGCGATACGTTTCCAGCTCTTCACACTTGCTCTGGAAGGCATACCCTTGTCATGAGTGGCTGCTTGAACTTAACATCAGTGCATTGTGCTTGTGCAGTCCAAGCTCATCGGACACTCAACACTGTTCCCCATACTGCTCATTGAAGGGGATTTCAATGTTGATATTGTAAGTAAATGTACTTATCCAAGGGCTTAGGCCAATGAAAGAGAGAGAGAGAGAGAGAAAAGACGAGATCTCCTGTACGGAGGGTTGTTTTGAAATATATATGTATCATCTTTTTGGACAGCATGGATTCTATGCACTTTATATTTGGGTCTGGTTTTCTTCCATTACTTTGATTAATCTTTACTCACAAGTATGACTTTTACAATTTAAGTAGTCATGTGAATGGTAATGAGAAGATATGAGCCGGATTTTAATCCTTATAGTAGCTATCTCGTCAATTCTGAGTTCTTCTAAAAGCTTGTTGCAGCAGCGGATGTTGACATAATTTTGATGGATATTATTGTTTACCGACAGGAAATTGAAGGAAAACTGAGGAAATTAAAATGAGATTGATAAAAGAAATTAAAAATTTTGAATGAAAATATGTAAGAGCTGATGCACTTGATACTTGGCCTAATAAATTTAACCTTTGGCATGGTTCATAGAATCTTGTGGGAAGGACAATACCCCAAGCCCACTATTCCTAAATGGCTATGGCTCTAAAAAAAAAAAAGGGGGGGGGGGGCTAGACGTGCATTCAGAAGACTTTGACATTTGACAGGTATCATCGCAAAACGATACCTTTCTAATCATGAAAGGAACAAATTCAAACTATTGAGAAGTTCTTTGTTGAGTGTATTATGCCTTTCGTCTCTGAGTTTTTTTTCTTTGGGTTCAATTTAGGGGTATCAAACAGTGGTCTGGCTTCGGATTCTGTACTACGTAAGAATCCATTTTTATTACTTCGGACATATTTTGATCAAGAAAATGTTTCAATGATGTTGCCCTCTTTTCTTCCTTCTTTCTGAACAGCCTCCATTCAGGATTGCACAACGGAAAGTGCTGTTATGAATTACAGAAAATATGTTGCAACAAACTTAAAACAACCCAACTAGAACTGTTAGTAGTTTGATGTTTGGTAAGGACTGACCATCCATTTCCACAAGATGGAAATTTCAGGAATTAGTGTTTCGGCTTATCGTGCAGTTTTTTGAGGATTGTCTCAGTGGCTAGTTCTGAAGAAGCTATTGATGCAACAAAAAGGTGCATAAACAGTCCTCAAAGAATTCACGTCCAAAGACTATTATTGGATCAAGCATGGTTTGTCTGATGAAACAAAAGGTTAGAAAAAAATTATGTTATGTTATTTGAATGCTCAAAATAAAGATAGGAGTTATTATTTGTTGCCATTAAGAACCAAGGTTTAGATCAAGCTACAAACAACTTAAAACGAAGTTGTAAATATGATTATATGCAACTATTAGTCATCAGGTTAGCATTCCTTTTGTTATCCAGGATTCAGTATAAGTCCATACAATCATAACACTGTATGCATGGACTTGGAATTCATATAGAAACTCTGCATGTTTTAAGTTCGAGGTTGATTCCACCACCATTCTTAAACACTAGAAGCTGAAATTAATTATCAACTGCATATACATAATGTCACCCTAACCGTCACAACATAAACAGAAGTTAATCTAGTGCAACAACATGTATGATCAACAAGTAATATCAACCAAGAGCATACCTTGCATGGCATATTAGGATTTAGATCGAGTTAGACTAATCGTTACGTGGGTTTTGTTTTAAGTCATTCATGCCTCACTTAGCATGAACCAGCCTCAACCAAATAAAACATTGATAATAGAATATTCTAATATAATTTATTTTTTTGAGGGTGTAAAATAATTAATATATTTAATATTATAGTTTATGTTCATACCACGTCGTACATGTGTTGCTGTAAGGACTGAGGCTAGAGAAGAAACTCAGTTACAACCTAAACATACATGTACTACATAGGACTAAATAATAGAATTAATAATAAGTAAAGAAAATAAAGTTAAAAATCCGAATCTAGTTTCACAGATGAGGTACAAAGCACCGTTTCAGCTATAAAAAGCCTTACATTATTTTTGTATAGATTTGACTTTGAATACATTACACTATGAGAAAAAGACATTACATAATTTTTATATCGATTGACTTTTAAGTCAAACATGAAAAAGCTGAACATCCTTGGCCTTCAAAGGAGCATATTCTCCCCGCAGGTAAACTTCTAGGTGATCCGACAAGACAGTTTTGTCGATGTTTTAATGATGGTAAGATTTGCAGACGAAGTAAATCACTGTCTCGATGACTAATCTGAAAAGACTCATCGTGGAAAGCAACAATAAACAAATGATTGCAGAAACAAACCTGTTAGCCATGCCCATGCTGGCTGCTTCCACAACCAGCCTCTGGAATGCGATGACGTTCAATCCCCCCGCCAGATCGAGGATAAAGGTTATGGATATCGCCAACCATATCTTTCCTTTGATCAGGTTCTAAATTACAAAAAAAATAAAACAAAAATTTAACAAAAAATAATAAAGTGCAAAATGAAAACAGTCCATTTACAATAAATATAGTCCAATATGCTACAAACCCAGATGCCCCAAAAAAATAAAACCCTAATGGCCCAGTGGCTTACAACTTAAACTGTTTTAAAAAAAAAATAGAAACCCTAGTATCTTTTTGAGCCGCTCCTTGTGCCACATCAGCACGCTCGCGTCTCGAGGTTTGCCACCATCAATGCCTCTACCACCATTGACTCAACCACCACTTGCAAAGAAAATTGTTGTAATTTAAAACGGCTATAAAGGCCGATTTCTTGTAAGAAACATGTGGGGGAGAAATATACAAAAATAATCACATGAAACCAAATACAAAAAAGAGAAGATTAAATACAAAAGAAACAGATTCTAAAGTTGATTTTTTTAATTTTACGAATTTATTTTTATAAATAAAGCATAAAATAAAAAGGAAAAGGCTTAAGGAACATACCTGATGGTTCGTGTTTTGTCGTCGTGAGTAGCCGAGGCCATCACCTTCGATGAAAGGTGATCTTTTTTCAAAAAAAAAAAAAACCTAAAAACCAAAGGGTCCCTCGGTTTCTTTTCTTTTTTTTTTTTTTCTTTTTCAAATTTTGGTGGGTTATTTGGGTATCTTGCCCTCAGATCTAGACTCGGGAAGGCGAAGGGTTAAAAAAAGGAAAATTTTTAATTTTCCGGCCACCGTGGACAGCGACGCTGTAGCCAATGGCCAACGGTCTGACAATCGGAGCCTTTGCCGAAGTTACGCTGGCCTAAAGGGGGTGAGAGAGTTTGAGAGAGTTTTTGGGGTTTTTTTTTTTTTTTGAAAGGGTTGGAAGAGAATGAATTTTTTTTTTAAAAAATTGACTTTTATAGGCCCATTAAACAACGTCATTTAGGGCTGGCCATAATAGCCCTAAAACGACATCGTTTTGACCTTAGGATCTGCGCGCCGACCCAACCCGCTCAGAGGATCCGCGCGTTTTGGACAAATGGATTATTTACCCTTTTGGCCCTTCCGCTTTTCAGCCCTGTTTCAATTTAATCCTGTTTTTTTTTAATTTTACCCTATGATTTTGGCTTTGTTTCATTTTAGTCCAACATGAAACGGTGCGCTTGTAGGACTGAGAATAATTTCCCATTTAGTCCCTCCTCCTTTGCGCGCGTTTCATTTTGGTCCCAGCTCCAATTTTTTCTTATTTTTTTATTTTTTTCTTTTTTAAATTTACCCATTAAAGTTTATTTTTTTCATTTCGATCCTTTGACCACTTAGTTCTTTTATTATTTTTTATTTTTAGTATTCTTGCATTTTTAGCTTACTATTTTATCTACTTATTTTATTTACATCTATATTTTTGCATTTTTTTACAGTTATTTTATTTTATTTTACTTAACCCTCGGTTTATTTAAATTCAATCTTTTATGATTTTCATTTTAAGTTGTTTACGTATTTATCTATTCACTTATTTTTATAATTTATACCCTTTATTTCATTTTAATTCCAATTGAACCCTTTATTTATTTTCAACTTTTTATCTTTATTATTTTATTTATTCATCTAACACTTCTTTGCCCTTATTTTATTTTTTATAATGTTTACATTTTCACCTTATTACGCATCATTCGCTTTTATTATTGTTATTATCACTATTATTATTACTGTTATCATTATTTTTAGTATTTATGGTTACTAGTATGATTATTATTAGTGTTATTGTTTATTATTTATTTCGTTTTTTTCTTTGATTATTCATATTGATATTAGAATAGTATACATTATATGATTAACGCCATTATATTATGAATTAGTTTTAATAGTATATTCATATTGTTGTCATTCACTAGTGCGACATTTTTTAGTTTTCATATATCATCGTTCTATTTTTCATACATTACCATTTTATCGTATTTCATTGAAATCACGTCATGAATCATGTTTAAACATGTTTACCCATAGTTATTTTCATACCCTCGAATAAGATAAATACCCATTGTTTTAAATTTTACATTTGATATTATTCAAAAAAAAAAAAAGAGAAATTTTCAAATAAGGCAATGCTTTGTATTTGGAAACTCGAGAAAGTCGTGCCCTAACTTACGGGGTTTCGATTTTTCTCGTTGGGTCTAAATAACAAAATATCCTTTTAAAATTAAAATACATAAGATTTCAAATAAAAAATAAAGCCAAGCTTATTTTCAAAGGTTCAAGGTGTTGTGTCCTAACTTACGAGATGTGACATTTTGTTATCTCGAGATGAGAGGGTTTTTAATGTTTATTTCGATTTATTCAAGCAATTTGTGAGTAAAACTAACATTAATACAAAGAGGGATAGTAATTTTAAATTCTTTTTGGGTTTTTAATTTTCGACACCAAGACTTTAATTAGTCAATTAGGTACCAATTTTGGGCGTCAAGAGGGTGTTAATACTTCCTCGTGCGTAATTGACTCCCGAACTCGTTTCTTGACTTTCGTAGTCCAAAAAATCTTTATTTTAGTAAATCAAACCGTTTATCAAAAAGATCAAGTTTCGAGGTGATCCGATCACACCTCATATAAAAAGGATTGGTGGCGACTCCTATTTTCATTTTAAAATAAAAAGTCTATTTCAAAAAAATGGTTTTGACAACTTGGCGACTCCGCTGGGGAATAAAATAAGAGAGTTAAGCCACGAGTTGATTATTTGTTGTCTTTTTGTTGAAAATCGATAACTTGGTTTAAATTTACGATCCCTTTATTGCATTTCACCCCTCATTTTTACGGTGTTACATTATGATATATTTGATTTATTGGTTCAAGTCTCTTGGTATATTTTCGCATATTGCATTTGCATAACCATTCGATTTTGCCCTTCTTAGGTGGGAGTGAGAAACTATTTCTTCGTGGGGTCTTCACCTCCGTATAGGATAGCGGATCTCTTTCAGGATACATCCGTACCTATGTCTTCCTGAGATTTTCATCTCCGTATAGCCATAGAGAAATGTGTTCCCCTGAACCGAACTCGGTCCATATGAGCCTATAATGGGTGAGGATAGAGGAATCTGTTGGTTCAGGCACCCTTACTTTAGAACCGAACCGCATATAATGAGCCCTAAAAACCACCCTAGGTAGGACCATACCAAACCCTAGTGGTCACCCGAATAGGTGCTCTATTTATTATTTATTATTTACTTTAAATTTTAGCTTGGTATGAAATGTACTGACTTGTTTTGTTTTATTTTAACTGTGATTGCATGTCATTTTCATCATAAAAAAGGTGTTGATTTACGTTCGGTTGCTAAATAGAGAGCTTGTCATGAAAAATGGGTTTCTTGATAAAGTGGAAGACAACACAGTTGCCCGAATATGGTCCGAGAAAAGGCAACAATAGAAATGTGATAGCCTGTGAGAGGGGCAGGTTAGGGATATGGACCACATTATGAGCGAAGCTTTGGTTCAAGTACGAGAAGTGGCTGACCACTTGCAGACCCCAGCCGTTCAAAGTTTGAAATCCGAATCGGAGTTGGATCGGGGCCGAGAATTAGCTTTGTTTCTTGGGAAAGTTAAGGTTTTGAGTGTGAAAGCGAGGTCGTATATGTATTCGCTTTATGTAAATAAACTTGTTTTCTAGTAAAGTTGTTATAATAGAATTGAACTAGAATCAACACCTTTTTGCTTGCATCTTTTCCATTCATTAACATTACATTTCATTACATGTAATAAATTTCATAAAATCTAAAAGTTTGTCAAGTTTAGAACTACAGTACAGAGCCTGATGGATAATAAAGAGTTGGAATTATTTGAAGATATCGAAGGTTCAGAAGGGAAAGATGTTTGTGCCTTTGAAGAAGGAACTAAAAAAAACTATCAAGAATTTGTTCCTACATCCCCGGAAGTGTTCTGAACAACTGGACTGTGGAAGAGATTCCTATAGTTTTTAGGACCATTTCAGAGTAATATTCAGAACACACCTATTACTCTAAGCCTGGGAGCAATAGGAATCTTTTTTGAAAAAGGCACATATCCACTATTTTCATTTCAATAAAATGCATCTTCGTGTCTCGTTTTGGCAAACATTCTTTTGTTCTTTCCATTTTATTCATACTCATACGACACAGATAGTTATTCTTAGATTCATTTGTTCTTTGGGTCTTCTTTCGTTCCTATAACAAGTCTCAAGATATTAATGATATGAGCGACGCTGCTACTGACTTAGAGACTTCTTTTAAGCAAGATATGTGTATGGAGGATTATCAGGATTTTGAAGTTGATCGAGACTGTAACATATCTTCTGATTTGTTGAGGATGGTGGAACAAGATGAGAAACAAATCCTACCTCACAAAGAGTCAGTGGAAATTGTGAGCTTAGAAGAGGAAAAAGAGGTGAAGATTGAAGCTTGCATTGCTGCAAAGACAAAGCGAGACCTCATTGAATTACTCTAAGAATTCAAGGATGTCTTCACATGGTCATATCAAGACATGATCGGGTTAAGTACTGATATCATGGTACACCAGCTCCCCATAAAGAAAGAGTGTAAGCCAGTTCAATAGAAGCTCCGAAGGATGAGGCCCGACGCTTTACTGAAAATAAAAGGAGAGGTCAAGAAGCAATTCGATGCTGGTTTCTTACAAGTGGTTAAATACTTAAAATGGGTAGCTAATATCGTCCCTGTCCCTAAAAAGAATGAGAAAGTACGAATGTGCGTAGACTACAGAGATTTGAACAAAGCCAGCTCGAAAGACAATTTTTCATTGCCTCAGATCGACACTTTAGTAGACAACACGACAGGTTACTCGATGTTCTCTTTTATGGATGGTTTCTCGGGATACAACCAGATAAAGTTGCATCCTAAAGACATGGAAAAGACCACGTTCGTAACCATGTGGGGAACATTTTACTATAAGGTGATGCCATTTGGACTAAAAAATGCGGAAGCAACGTATCAAAGAGCCATGGTAACCTTGTTTCATGACATGATGCACAAAGAAATTGAAGTTTATGTTGACGACATGATTGCAAAATCCAAAACGAAAAAGGAGCATGTACAAGTCTTAAGGAAGTTGTTCATAAGATTGAGAAAATTTAAGCTAAAGCTCAATCCAACAAAATGTACCTTTGGGCTAGGTCGAGAAAATGCCAGGATTTGTAGTCAGTGAAAAGGGGATCAAGATCGACCCAGATAAGGCTATACAGGAGTTGCCTTCGCCGTGCACTCAAAAAGAAGTTCGAGGTTTCCTAGGAAGACTAAACTACATCGCTCGGTTCATTTCACAACTAACTGAGAAATGCGACCCCATATTTTGTCTCTTTAAGAGACACAATCTAGGTATTTGGGATGAGAAATGCCAGAGGATTTTCGAAAATGTCAAACATTACTTGTCCAATGCCCCAGTACTAATGCCGCCTAACCCAGATAAGCTGCTGATACTGTACTTGGCAGTATTTGGAAATTCCATGGGATGTGTGCTTGGCCAACATGATGAGTCAGTGATGGGGGCCGCATGGGACATGTTTTATTTTTGGGTCTTAGCGATAAAAAGGAAGGGGCTAAGAAGGCTTTACAAGAAATTTGGGAGCTTTGATGGACATGAAAGTCAAGGTGGTAAAGTGGCGTGGGGCGTGATAGGTGGTTGCAGCAGTAAGGACTCGCGTTCGAGTCCTGATGGAAGCGCAAGGTGTTTTGATTTTGTTTTTGGCGTTGAAGACAAGGGAGCTAACGAGGGAGTGCTTAAAAGGAAATTGTGATGAGATTATGTCACGAAATGAGTAGTAGCGGAGTGGCTGGAGGCGTGGGGAGTCTCCAGCAGGTCTTGGGTTCGAAACCCATGACCAGCAGCATGAATAGCTTTATTTTTTACTTATTGCCGGCGTGAGTTAGTGGCTGCATGGGCACTTAAGTGCATAAAGCAATGCTTGATAGGGTGCTACTCTTTTCTAAATATTCTGCTGCAAAGTATGGGATAGTTTTTATTTTATTTCATGTTATTATTTTAATGGAAGATGGGATTAAAAGATGGGGAAATTGTTAAACAATGTTTTCTTGTAAATGGTGATAGAAATTATCAAAGGGGGAGGGAAGCATGGTCGGTCTTGAGGATAGCAAAGAGAGCATGGCCGAAATTCTTGATCTGCTTTTCCTTTCCTTCCAAATTTTTCTTGGCCGAAATAGGGAGACTCCAAGGGCTTGAGTTTCGGTTTTGGAAGGAGTCATAGGGTGGTTTTTCGGCTTGGAGCTTGGCCGAACCTTGGTGCATGCTCTCTTCTTCCTTTAATCCTTCTCTTTTTGGATTCACAACCATAGCCGAAACTTCCTTACTTTTTGTTCCTCTTAATTGTCACTTTGGCCGAATACCCTTAGCCGTATTCTTCTTCTTTTCTCGCTAAATCTAGTCCCCTTTTGTCAAGTGCCGAATCTACTCATCCTTATGGAGCATAGTCGAAACTCTGGGAGCCAAAATCCTTAACATCATTCAGGGTGCCGAACCGTGGTGTGCATTTAGGTGAAGCAATCATTGAGGTAAGAGGTTGTTGATGTTCGGCCAAAGGCCATTCTTGGTATCCCTGTATAACCGAGTGTACACTATGGTTTTAGGGGCTAATCGGCTAAGGAAATCAAGGCTTTCGGGATTTCAAATCGCGTTGGTAAGTGCTAATAAAGGTTCGGCCTAGGGCCATATGTTGTTTTGGGTGCGATTAATCCTTTGGATTATTAGTTTAGCCGAATAAGGCTTTTTGGAATACTAACCTATAGTGGCCGAATGTAGGAGCAATTCGGGAACACGTTTCGAGACTTTTGTGATATCACATAGATTCGGGATTTCTCTTTAGATCTTTGATTAAATAGGTGTGTAAACTCTTACACACTTTATTAGTATAGACTGTTTATTTTGTTGCTGTATAACCTCTCGTGTAGTAAATTTTGCCTTGTGGGCATAAGCTTGGATTCCGGGTAAGTCCCTTATTACGTGATCTATGATGTATGTTGTGTATACCATCATATGCTGTTAAATGCTATGCTATATACATAAATGCATGATATATGGGATCATGATACTTGTTATGTGAGCATGATGATGGCGGGATTGATGAGAGGAGGGGGATATTTTCTATGGACTGTCACCAGTGGTTTTGACCACACGATGGGTGGGCCCCATCAGATTATTTGTGACTTCGGTCCCCAGTGGTTTTGACCACACCGTGGATATAATTTGTAACTAAGTCCCAGTGGTTTGGTACCACCAGTGGTTTTGACCACATGTTGATATTTGTGACCTATGGTCATCAGTGGTTTTGACCACACGATGGGTTGGCCCCATCATTTGATATATTTGTGACTTCGGTCACCAGTGATTTTGACCACCAGTGGTTTTGACCACACAGGGTAGAAAAAGGAGTATGGATGGCTAGCTTGGGTTGCATATTTGCATGTCTTACTAATATCTTGTGTATGAGGTGCATTTTCGGGTTGGGGATTTATACACTGAGTCTTGGTGACTCACCCCTTCCCATATCATTTTGCAGGTGAGTAGATCGCGGAGATGGAGCCGGAGAGGACTCGAGGCGGCCATGCTTGTTTCCTTGGATTTGAAATTTTATTTCGCACCGTTAAAGTTTATTATTTACTAAATTTTGGTTTGGTTGTAATATGGCCGCTAGTTGTTTTGGATGTTTAAGTAGTTGTTTTTACTTTATTTCTATTATATTACTAATGAACTTATAAACTGTTAAATCAACCGGTTAAACGTAACATTTTCCAAATAAGTACTCGTAAGCGTTTTCAAAGATGTTACCATCGGGTAGCAAAATTTACCAAGTTAACAATAACTCTGATGGCTCTAAAAATTTAAATGATCAAATGGTTTCAAAGGAAAAAGGTTTCAACTCAATCGTGTTTATCAAATCAACCCATCTGAGTTTTGGCAAACACAGTTTTATAACGTCAACAATATTTTCAGATTTCCACTGTTAATCCAAATCTTTCAAAACGTTTTTACTCCGTGACATACCAGATCCGGTCAAGGCTCGTGGGCCGGGTTTGGGGTGTTACAGAGATCATTATCCATTTACTAGTAAATTGGATTTTGATTGCAAGAATAATATGGCAGAATACGAAGCATGCATCATGGGTATCCGTGCGGCCATAGAACGTAAGATCAAAGTGCTAGAGGTATATGAGGATTCTGCGCTAGTGATCTATCAAATCAAGAGAGAATGGAAGACAAGAGATCCCAAGTTGATCGATTATCGAAAGCTGGTTCTTGAATTAATTAAAGAGTCTGATGACATCACCTTCTGTTACCTTCCACGATACGAAAATCAGATGGCAGATACCTTGGCTACTTTAGCTTCCAAGGTCAAAGTGAACAAACAAGAGGATGTAAAACCTATCCAGATGAGTATTTATAAGACTCCAGCTCATTATTACAACATCGAAGAAGAAGAAGAAGAAAAAAATGACGATCACATTTGGTACCAAGATATACTGCGATATGTGAAGAATCATGAATACCCTGACCAAGTAACTGAGAATAATAAAAGGACGTTAAGAAGACTGGCCAGTGACTATGTCTTAAATGGAGAGATCCTGTATAAAAGAAGAAAGGATTAGGTGTTACTAAGATGTGTAGACGTTGTAGAGGCTAAGAAAATCTTGGAAGAAGTCCACGAGGGTGTCTGCAGAACACATGCTAATGGTTTCACAATGGCTAGGCAAATCATGAGATTCGGGTATTATTGGTCCACCATGGAAGGAGATTACATCAATTATGCCAAGAAATGCCATAAGTGTCAAATTTATAGAGATAAAATTCATGTACCTCCCTCACCTCTTCATATTATGACTTATCCGTGGCCTTTTTATATGTGGAGTATGGATATCATTGGGCTAATCTCACCTAAAGCTTCTAACGGGCATCAATTCATCTTCATGGTCATCGATTACTTTACCAAGTGGGTAGAAGCTGCTTCATATGCCAATGTCATGAAGTCGGCAGTCAGTAAGTTCTTAAAGAAAGAGATCATATGTCGATATGGAATGCCAGAAAGGATCATATCTAACAGTGTATTGAATTTGAACAACAGTACGATAGCAGAGGCCTGTAGTCAATTCAAAATCAAACACCACAACTCATCACCATATCGCCAAAAAATGAACGGTGCAGTTGAGGCAGCCAATAAGAACATTAAGAAGATCGTCGGGAAAATGACTAAGACTTATAAAGATTGGCATAATAAGTTACCATTCGCCCTCTATGCTTATCGAACATCTATTAGGACCTCCACCGGGGTAACGCTTTTCTCTTTAGTTTATGGAATGGAGATGATTTTACCCATTGAAGTCGAGATTCCTTCTCTCCTAGTTTTGGAAAAATTGAAATTGGATGAAGTAGAATAGATCTAATCCCGATATAATCAACTAAACTTGATTGAAGAGAAAAGGTTGAAAGCCATTCGTCATGGTTAGATGTACCAAAAGCGAATGATGCGAGCTTACAACAAAAAGGTTCATCCCTGAGAATTCCATTAAGGGGACCTAGTATTGAAAAAGATCTTACCATTATAAAAGGATTTCAGAGGGAAATAGATGCCAAATTGGGAAGGACCTTATGTGGTAAAGAAGGCTTTTTCCGAAGGAGAGCTGATTTTAACCGAGATGAATGGTAAAAACTTTCTTAATCCTGTGAATTCAGATTCAGTCAAAAAATATTTCACTTAAAAAAAAAGGGAGATGCCAAGACGAAAACCCGCAAGGGGTGCCTTGAGACCAAAAGGGTTTTGAGTTGAAAACCCGAAAAATGGCAGCTCAAATTTAGATTGAAGATTAAACATGTGATGGTCGAGTCTTCTCAGAAGGAAGAGTGTTACATCTTGGGGCATCAACGGAGTACTCTGGATCTCTGAAACACATATCAGGTTCAAAAAGGTCATCGAGAAGTTAGTACGAAGAAGCTCATGCTATGATATCTGAGGCACCTATTTTCAAAAGGGTCTTTGAGATGTTAGTGCGAAGAAGTTCATGCTATGATATCTGGGGAACCTATTTTCATCTTATGCATATTGTATTTCAACAATGTTTGCTATCTTTGATTAATCCATTCATTTCAAGCCTAGCTCCCAATAAATTTCGATCTTGCCCATTGTTACAATCTTTTTCAAGCATTTTTATATTAAAATAACGATTAATGGACTAATAATATTCAAGTAAAAGGAGTTCTGCATATTGCTCTAAAAGGTTTTCTAAATAGTACAAGGATTTGAAAATAGGACCACTATTCAGAACTAACCAAATTTAAGAGTTGGAAACATTTGGGATAGAATAGCCCAAATTGCGATTATTTCTTTGGTTCTCTGTCAAAGAAACTATTTGAACAAGAAGACAGGGTAATACGTCAGTGATAGAACCTGGTGAACAACAAGCAGTGTCAACCTAAACATTAAAAGGGGATTATTCTCGAAGAAAAAAAATGACATTTTACATTGATGCAAACATCATTTATACACATCTAGTTAGGAGCATTTGATTCATTCTGACCATGACATCCTAATTATTTGGCATAAATAGGCCCATGAAACGGATTCTACAGGTCATGTTCCCTAGAAATGGTGTGACAGATCAAAGCAACCATAAATCCTATACCCCTGAAGTTGTAGTGGGATGGATTGAAGTCATCATGGCGAATCTTATCTTCCTGAAGTTGCAGTGGAGAAGATTGAAGCCACTAATCTTATCCCCCTGAAGTTGTAGTAGAGCAGATTAAAAATAACGAATCTTATTTCCCTAAAGTTGCAGTGGAATGGATTAAAGCTACAAGTCACAAATCCTATACCTCTAAAGTTTTAGTAGGTCAGATCAAATCTACCAGGGCGAATCTTATCTCCCTGAAGTTGCAGTGGAGCAGATTGAAGCCACTGATCTTATCTCCTTGAAGTTGCAGTAGAGCAGATTGAAGATAACGAATCTTATTTCCCTAAAGCTGTAGTGGAATAGATTAAAGCTACAAGTTACAAATCCTATACTTTTAAAGTTACAGTAGGTCGGATTAAATCTACCATGGTGAATCTTCTGTCCCTGAAATTGCAGTGGAGCAGATTGAAGCCATTAATCTTATCTCCCTGAAGCTGCAGTGGAGCAGATTGAAGATCGCGAATCTTATTTCTCTGAATTTGTAGTGGAATAAATTAAAGCTACAAGTCGTAAATCCTATACCTCTGAAGATGCAGTAGGTTAGATTAAATCTATAATAGCAATAAATTTTATCTCCCTAAAGTTGTAATGGAGCAAATTGAAGATAGAAAATCTTATCTCTTTGAAGTTGCAGTAGAGCAGATTAAAGTTATAAACCTTATTTCCCTGAAGTTACTGTGGAGCAGGTTGAAGTTACAAGTCATCTCTCCCTGAAATTGTAGTGGAGCAGATTATTTATCTCCCTAAAGTTACAGTAGAATATGCTAAAGCAAGCTACAAATCCTATCTCCCTGAAGTTGTACTGGAGCAGATTGAAACAACAACTCCTATACCCCTGAAGTTGCAGTGGGTTAGAACGAGGCTACTTGGAAAAGAGAAACACCAAAGAAGTTGAGATTCGGCAAGACTAGGCAAAATTGGCCATTTTTCAGGTATTTGCACCATTCTCGTTACACGTCAACGAGCAAATAGGGGCAGTTATAATGGCCCAATTTTGCCTGGTCCCAGATTACAAAAAAATAAAACAAAAATTTAACAAAAATAATAAAGTCCAAAATGAAAACAGTCTATTTACAACAAATATAGCCCAATATGCTACAAACCTAAATGGCCCCAAAAAAATAAAACCCTAATGGCCCAGTGGCCTACAACTTAAACTGTTTTTTAAAAAAAAAAAATAGAAACCCTAGCATCCCTTTGCGCCGCTCCTTGTGCCACGTCAGCACACTCGCCCCCCGAGATCTGCCACTGTCAATGCCTCTGCCACCGTTGACTCAACCACCACTTTCAAAGAAGAAGCAACACAGAAAAGGACAGAAACAGTAGCAAAGAAATAGTAGTAGCGCAGAAACAAAAAAGAAAAGAAATTTGTTGTAATTTAAAACGACTATAAAGGTCGATTTCTTGTAAGAAACATGTGGGGGAGAAATATCCAAAAATAATCACATGAAATAAAATACAAAAAAAAAGAATATTAAATACAAAAGAAACAGATTCTAAAGGTGATTTTTTTTATTTTACGAATTTATTTTTATAAATAAAGCATAAAATAAAAAGGAAAAGGCTTAAAGAACAAACTTGATGGTTTGTGTTTTGTCGCCGTGAGTAGCCGAGGCCATCACCTCCGATGAAAGGTGATCTTTTTTCAAAAAAAAAAAAACCCAAAAACCGAAAGGTCCCTTGGTTTCTTTTCTTTCTCTTTTTTCAAATTTTGGTGGGTTATTTGGGTATCTTACCCTCAGATCTAAGCTGGGGAAGGTGAAGGGCTAAAATAAGGAAAAGTTTTTATTTTCCGGCCACCGTGGACGGCGACGCCATCGCCGGTGGCCGACGGTCTGATGACCAGAGGCTTTGCCGAAGTTACGCCGGCCTAAGAGGGGGTGAGAGAGTTTGAGAGAGTTTTTTAGTTTTTTTTTTTTTTTTTTGAAAGGGTTGGAAGAGAATGAATTTTTTTTTTTTTAAAAATGACTTTTATAGGCCCATTAAACGGCGTCGTTTAGGGCTCGCCATAATAGCCCTAAAAATACGTCATTTCACCTCTAGGATCCGTGCGCCGACCTGACCCGTTCAGAGGATCCGCACGTTTTGGACAAATGGGTTATTTACCTTTTTGGCCCTTCCGCTTTTCAGCCCTGTTTCAATTTAATCCTGTTTCTTTTTTTTTTATTTTACCCTGTGATTTCGGCTTTGTTTCATTTTAGTCCAACATGAAACGGTGCGTTTGTAGGATTGGGAATAATTTCCCATTTAGTCCCGCGCGTTTCATTTTGGTCCCAGCCCCAGTTTTTCCTTATTTTTTATTTTTTTCTACCCATTAAAGTTTATTTTTTTTCATTTCGGTCCTTTGACCACTTAGTTCTTTTATTATTTTTTATTTTTAGTATTCTTGCATTTTTAGCTTAGTATTTTATCTACTTATTTTATTTGCATCTATATTTTTGCATTTTTTTACAGTTATTTTATTTTATTTACTTAACCCTCGGTTTATTTAAATTCAATCTTTTATGATTCCCATTTAAGTTATTTACGTATTTATCTATTCACTTATTTTTACAATTTATACCCTTGATTTCATTTTAATTCCAATTGAACCCTTTATTTATTTTCAACTTTTTATCTTTATTATTTTATTTATTCATCTAATACTTCTTTGCCCTTATTTTATTTTTTATAATGTTTACATTTTCACCTTATTACGCATCATTCGCTTTTATTATTGTTATTATCACTATTATTATTACTATTATCATTATTATTATTATTTATGGTTACTAGTATAATTATTATTATTATTAGTGTTATTTATTATTTATTATTTATTTCGTTTTTTTATTATTATTCATATTGATATTAGAATAGTATACATTATATGATTAACGTCATTATATTATGAATTAGTTTTAATAGTATATTCATATTGTTGTCATTCACTAGTGCGACATTTTTTATTTTTCATATATCATCGTTCCATTTTTCATACATTGCCATTTTATCGTATTTCATTGAAATCACATCATGAATCATGTTTAAACATGTTTACCCATAGTTATTTTCATACCCTCGAATAAGATAAATGCCCATCGTTTTAAATTTTACATTTGATATTATTCAAAAAAAGAGAGAGAAATTTAATATTTTATAATTGTTAAGAATATTAAATTGTTTTTTAAATATTCTATAATAATGGATCGCTAACATTAATCGCAAGTGTAGGAAGTGTGAGCTATGTCCTTCCCCCAGAAAAACACGCTGTTGTAGCATAACTTACCAAATCTTTTAGTGAATAGTCAAAACGCTTTGGTCTCTTTCCCCGAAGTTCCCTGCATTTTTCAACTTACCAATTGCTCTTATATTTCACAAAATTCAAACCAAAATACAATAGTAAGACAATCCTCGAGTTGGTCTACTTTAAAATATATTTTCATAAAATAGTATTACTTAATTTATATTTTATATATTGCACCAAATAAATCATATGTATTTAACTATAACAAATTAAATCATTAATTTTTTTTCAAAGAATATAACTTATTTTTGGGTTAATGAGGAATATATGTTGATTTAAAATAAAATTTAGGGTTTTAGGTCAATTTTTTTCAAAAAATAAGGAAATAGACTGTTTTTAGAGAGGGGGTAAAAATGCCTCCTGCAGGGAGCGATTTTAGCTGACATGGTAGGAGAGAGAGTGAAAGTGCGGCATATTCGCCAAATTTTCTCTCATTGTGCAAGAACCTTAATTTCATGTAAGGCAAACTCGAAAACACTCTCGTCTTTTAACCCTTGAGTAAGTAAGATCATACATACTTATGATCTCCAAGAAGGCTTTGGTGTTTGTATTGGTCGGGGTTGGACTTGTTTTCCTTTTGTTTTGAAACAAATCTCTTCTACTTAATCATACATATATGTATATAATATTTGCAAAAACGTCTCCTCTAGGGAGTGCTTTTAGCTGACGTGGTAGAAGAGGTGGTGAAAATGATGTGCCTGTAGAAGGCATTTTTACTTCTGTCCAAAAATTATTTCCCTAATTTTCGAAAAACTTAACCTAAAACCCTAGAATTTTTTTAAAATTGACATATATCTCTCATTAACCCCTTATTTTTATTGTTATTTTTTATTGACAAATGTAATATTAAAAAAATATGATAAATTCGAACCCATATCATCTGAGTGTCTAACAAAAATTCTAACCATTACTACAAATAATTCTCAGCTACACATTTAATTACTCAATTCTAAGTGATATGTTTAAATCAATAAGTTAAGAAAAGTTACAATTTGATAATTTTTCTTGGAGTCTTAAAGACTTGCCTTCCTTCATAATGCAGATACAAAGTCGTATATAAAAATCATGTGTCATTCTTTGTTGAAGGGAGGTCCAAAAAAAGTCTATAAAACTTTCTCTGTTGGGAGATAGAAGAACTTTTGAACATGTTGATATTATTCTTGATAAAGGTTTTATTTGTTAAAGGTTAATGTAGAAATTATTTGTTACTATTTACTGATTGAATAAGTTAGTCGTTGAGTCAGTCAAAGTCTGTTTTTAAATAGACCTAGTCTTTGTTTAGTGCCAGTAGTGTTCCTTTTATTTAGGAGATTTATCAAGATACTATTAGAGTCCTAATATATCTCTAAGTTGTTAGCTATTTCAGTATTTATAGTACTCTTCATGGAATAAAGAAACGCACTTCACCGTTTCAAATTTTTTGAATTCCTATTGCTTCCATTTAAGTCCTTTGTTCTATTTTTACTTTTATATTCAGCAGCTTTTTCTTGACATCTGGTATCCGAGCCACTCGAGGCTAGTGTTCAAGCTTACAATGGCAAGCAATCAGAATGGAGTGAACCTTTCACAGCCGTTGGTTCCAATTTTTCAAGGCAACAATTATAGAGTTTGGAGCACTAAGATGAAGACTTTGTTTTTATCTCAAGACCTATGGGACTTGGTGGAAAATAGATACGGTGAAGAGGAGGTAGCAGTTGAGACTCTCAAAGATATCAGAAAGAGAGATGCTAAAGCTTTGTTTTTTATCCAACAAGCTGTGGATGAATCAATATTTCCTTGCATTGAAGCGGTGACGCGTTCGAAAGAAGCATGGGACACGCTGCGAACGACATATCAAGGTACTGCAAAGGTGATGACGGTTAAACTTCAAACTCTGTGTAGGAAGTTTGATAATTTTATTATGGAAGATGATGATGTTCTGGATGATTATGTGTCAAAAGTAATTAATGTTGTGAATCAAATTCGAAAATATGGTGAGGATATAAGTGAGCAAAGGGTAGTTGAGAAAATTCTTAGGAGTTTACCTAGGAAATATGATCATGTAGTTGAAGTTATAGAAGAGTCAAAAAATTTAAGTGTGTTAACTGTTGATGAGTTGCAAGGCTCTCTTTATTCTCATGATGATAGAATGAAAAGGTATGATAATGCATCTGTTGGAAAGGGCACCAGCGAAACAAACTTCAATGACTGGCGTGGAGGAAATTCATCTCGTGGGAGAAGAAGAGGTAGGGCTGGTGGCTGATTCAATGGACAGACCAACATTATAGAATTGGCGATAAAGAAGAAAATAGTAGTCCAAAACAATGCTACTATTGCAACAGGTACGAGCATATTGAGAGGTTTTGCAAGCTTAAAGAGAAGGAGGCTAACCTGGCTCATGAAGATAGTGAATAAGATGAGACAGAAAGCTTGTTCATTGCATGCTTCAGTGCTAAGGAGTGTTCTCTTGAAGTTTGGTACATAGATAGCAGCTGTAGCAATCATATGACAAGTGAATTAAGTCTCTTCGGCAACTTAGATAAGTCGGTAACTAGCCGAATTACGCTTGGTGATGGAACTATTCGTGTAGCAAAGGGAAAAGGTACTGTGCAGTTGAATTCCCTAGGTCTTAATTGCATTCATAATGTTTTGTATGTTCCAGATTTAAATTCTAATTTGCTAAGTGTTGGGAAATTTATGGTGGATGGGTATTCACTTGTTTTTGAGGAATTCAATTGTTGCATTTTTAAGGATAAATCAAAAAATCACCTGTTAGCTAGTGTTCCAATGGCAAAAAACAAGATTTTTCCTTATAGTCTCGCAATTGATGATAAGCTTGCACTAAAGGTAGAATCATTTGATGAAAATTGGTTGTGGCATCACAAATATGGGCACTTAAATTTTGGTAGTTTAAAACTCATGTCTGAAAAGAATCTAGTTGATGGTTTACCTCTAATAAAAAAATGTTGATGATGTGTGTGAGAGCTGTATATTTGGGAAACAACATCGAGATTCGTTTCCAAAGGGCAAGGCAAGGAGAGCTTCCCAACTTGCTGAACTTATTCATGCTGATCTTTACGGACTGATGAGAACACTTTCTCTCAATAACAACAGGTACTTTTTAGTCTTTGTTGATGACTACAGTAGAATGACGTGGGTGTACTTTGTCAAAGAAAAATCAGAGGCACTTTCAGTTTTCAAGAAGTTTAAAGCAAGTATTGAGAAACAAAGTGGACAACCTATAAAGACCTTGCGGACAGATCGTGGTGGAGAATATCTCTCTATTGAATTTAACAAATTCTGTGAAGAATCTGGCATTTAACTCCAGCTAACAGCAATCTACACTCCTCAACAAAACGGAGTCGTTGAGAGGAAGAATCGAAGTCTTGTTGAGATAGGAAAATGCTTACTGAAAACTAAAGATCTTCCAAAAAGTTTCTAGGCAAAAGCAATTCACACAGCAGTATACATCCTCAACCGATCTCCAACAGCAGCTCTAGAACAAAAAACACCATTTGAAGCATGGCATGGGTGGAAACCTGATGTAACTCATATGAGAGTTTTTTGTTGCATTGCATTTGTGCATATTCCATCTTAAAAGAGAGGAAAGTTAGATGATAATAGCACTAAATGTATCTTTGTTGGGTATAGCTCTGAAACTAAAGGATATCAATTTTATAATCCTTTATCTAAGAAGCCATTAATTAGTCGTGATGTTATTTTTTATGAGAAAAACTCTTGGAATTGGAAGGAATTACAAGCAGGTTCAGAAGCATTACTAGAAGATGGTGAATGTCTCGACGCTCATCCTAGTCAAGAAAATAGAGATAGAAGTTCTTGCTCATTGGCACCAAGCAGTCCTTCAGTAGTAATTCCAAATACCACTTCATCAAGCTCGTCTTCATCAGAATCACCACCTAAAAAATAGAGATCGTTGGTAGAAATTTATGAAAGCACTGAACAATTCCAATTCACCCAAATTGAAGATCCAAACATCTTTGAAGAAGCAATCAAATCCAAGGAATGGCGAGATGCAATGGATGATGAAATGAAAGCCTTGGAAAGGAACAAGACATGGGAATTAGTAGACCTTCAAATGGAAAAGAAGCTGTTGGGTTAAAATGGATTTTCAAAACTAAATTCCAGGCTGATGGTTCCATTCAAAAGCATAAAGCAAGACTGGTTGCACGAGGGTACATGCAGCATGAAGGGTTAGATTTCCAAGAAACTTTCTCTCTGGTAGCAAGATTTGACACCATACGTGTTATTTTGTCAATTACAGCTCAATTAAGTTGAGAGGTTTATCAGTTCGATGTCAAGTCGGCTTTTTTAAATGGGATTCTAGAAGAAGAAGTATATGAGCAGCAACCAAAAGGTTACGAGATTGCAAATCAAGAAGAGAAAGTGTATAGGTTGAAAAAGGCTCTATATGGCTTAAAGCAAGCGCCGCGAGCTGGTATATATGGAAGAATTGATGGATTTTCAGCAATAATGGTTTTCAAAGAAGTCTAGTGAGCCAAATCTATTTGTGAAAAATAGAGGTACTTATGAGATTCTCATTATTTGCCTTTATGTTGATAATTTGATTTATACTAGCAATAGTAGTACTTTGTTGAATGAGTTTAAAAAGCTGATGACAGATGAATTTGAAATGACTGATTTGAGGTTGATGAGTTTCTTTCTGGGGCTGGAAATTAAACAAGGTGCAGATGGTATTTTTATGTCTCAAGAAAAATATGTGAATGATCTTCTTGAAAAATTCAACTTGAAGGATTGCAATCTCGTGAGTACTCCAATGTGCACCAATCAAAAATTTTGTTTAAATAATGGGGGAGAGAAAATTGATTGCCAATTGTTTCGAAGTTTGATTGGGAGTCTGTTGCATCTAACAAATAGTAGACCTGATATTTTGCAAGCAACAAGTCTCTTGTCTAGATATACGCAGAGTCTAAGCAGGCATCACTTTGGAGCTGCCAAGCGAATTTTGCGCTATTTGAAGGGGACAAGCTCATTTGGAATATGGTATAAGTTCTCTAACAATCTAAGGCTGTATGGTTTTTCATTTGGGTGGCTGCATTGAAGATCGCAAGAGTACAACTGGTTACGTTTTTACTATGGGTAGCAGAGCTGTTTCATGGAGCTTAAAGAAGCAACCATCAACTGCTTTATCATCTTCAGAGGCTGAATATATGGCTGTTACTGCTGCTACTTGTCAAGTTGTCTGGATACGAAGAATTCTTGATGATTTAAAGCAAACTCAAGTGGAGGCAACTACCATATATTATGATAATCAGTCAACAATTGCAATGACAAAAAACCCTGTTTATCACAGTAGAACAAGACACATTGAAATAGGTCATCATTTCATAAGAGAGCTGGTTGCAAAGGGGGATATCAAGATGGAGTATTGTTGCATTAAAGAACAAGTTGCTGATTTGTTCACAAAGCCACTTCCACCGAAGAAATTCGTGTATTTGAGAGAATTGTTGGGTGTTGGGGAGTTTCTACATTAAGGGGGAGTGTTAAAGGTTAATGTAGAAATTATTTGTTACTATTTACTGATTGAATAAGTTAGTCATTGAGTCAGTCAAAGTCTATTTTTAAACAGACCTAGTCTTTGTTTAGTGCCAGTAGTGTTCCTTTTATTTAGGAGATTTATCAAGATACTATTGGAGTCTTACTATATCTCTAAGTTGTTAGCTATTTAAGTATTTATTGTACTCTTCATGGAATAAAGAAACGCACTTCACCATTTCAAATTTTCTAAATTCCTATTGCTTCCATTTAAGTCCTTTGTTCTGTTTTTACTTTTATATTCAACACCTTTTTCTTGACATTATTTCCCTTAAAAAAATTATAATACTTGAAGAGGTGACTTAAAGAGAGAGTAGATTCAAAGAGTGAAAACATCTTATGGGATGCTTGATAAAGTGGACTAATAAACCGTAAAAGTAACATATTTTAAGCCCACATTTAGCATGCTTTTGGATGATTTAAGCCTTGAATTATGTAATTTGGTGCTCTTAATCCTTTTTTTTCATGTTGTATACCCAGGAGAGCACCGGATGATGAAAAGAACGGAAAACAGGCCCAAAACAGAGTAAATTGGCCATATCACGAAATTCACATGGTCTGGGCCTAAGACCACACGATCGTGCCTCATTCAATAGGTTCGAACACGACCTGGCCACGACTTACACGTGCGTGTGCCATGGGTGTGTCCCAGCTGTGAGAAAGAAGAGTTTCACTCGGATTAGGATACTTAGGGGCAAAGAAACATATTCAGAAGCCTATATAAACACCCTAAGTATGACCTGAAAGAGGGGAACCGTGGGCTTTAGTCAGGGGGCGTCCAACTAGGCCAAAGAGGCAGATTTGTGGAGATTTACTTGAAGATAGCCAGTTGATCCATCTTAAGAAACCGGAGTCATACTCAAGACGGAGGATCTCTTCTTCAATTCCTTCAGGGGGTTTTAGGGATTTCTTATGTTTTGTTTTATCTTTTCTTTTGAGATGTTTTCTTTTATCATTATGAACTAAACCCTCAGATGCCTGAGGGGGATGGAACCTAAGATAAATCTTGTTATCGTTTGCTGAACTATATGATAAATATTTGACTTGTTCTTAATTATATGTTCTTAATTCTTGTGTTGATATTTTCGGAATATTAATTCAAGTGTGATGTGCTTAGGTGGAGGAGCAAAAGTCTCTGCCTAAGAGTAGATCTAGCATAGTTAAGTAAAGTTGATCGCGCGCCTAGAGATAGGGTGACGAGATTTTGCCGGATTAGGGTGAAACCTAATATGGGAGTCCATAGATCGAGTTACTGCGATTCTAGGGGTTTTAATTAGAAAGAGATTTCAATTAATCAACCTAGGGTTAGACGTTAGTCGCCTCGAGAGAAGGATTAATATAACTTAGGGAATCTTACGGATCAAGTGAAATGAATAAATAAATCAGTTTGAGTTAGATAACAAGTGAAGTCTAGGTGGATTCTTCCTTGGGTGTCGTCTTAATTAATTGGTTTTTCCTCAAGTTATTTTCCCAATTTCATTCTTCTTTGTCTTAGAGTCTTTAGTTTAGTAGTTAGTTAATTTTAGTTTAGATAAACAATTCCCTTAATTCTTAGGCTAAATAATAAAAAAAGAGTTAGTATTAGTACTTTTGGTTCCTTTGGGTTCGACATTCCGGTCTTGCCTTAACTATACTACTGTTCGATAGGTGCGCTTGCCTCAAATTGTTGTCATAGTTAGTTTCCAGGTTCGATCATGTTCTTTATAAATTTTAAGACTTTGACATCGCATAAAACAACGATCAAGGACCATACTTCAATAAAGTGGAAACTTCTTATTGGATGCTTGATCAAGTGGACCAATGCATATGACCACACACCAAAACAAATGATAAAAAATCATTTTAACAAAATTTTAACATATTATTAGGGAAGAATCCTACTTAAAATGTCTCCCTTGAGGCTTAAATACCTTTCTAAACCTTATAACAAGACGCAGACACTACTCTATCAACACACAGGTTTCTCCTGTAACCTCTGTACCATCTCCAACATTATTTGCGGCTCTTCGGCCCATCGAAAGAACAACCACAATAGCTACCACCAACATTCACCCTTCAATGCAATCATATTTTATTGGCGTCTTGTGATCTTAAATTAAATTTGGAATTTGAAATATAAGTCTGATGAATTCATTTTTATTCTTCCAACTTAAATTTAGAGTGGAAGTTGAATTTCGTTGATCATTCGGCATATTTGAACGTTGAGCATGACTCATTTTAAATGGGCTTAATTTTTATTGAAGCTCATTTTTTGGGTCAAATACTTTTTTCCAAACTTCTTAAAAATTTGGGTGAACCTTCGTACTTAAGTGAGTAGCTCAAGCCTTAAACAAATCTACATGCAATATGTGGGTGAAAAAAAAATTTAACAATTATAATAATGTCATATATTCGAATTCCACTATATTTGGGTTTTTATTGATTTTATATAAAATATAAAAAGATAAAATTATCTTCATCTAAGTTAGTACCCATTTTAACTCGTGACACCAATTCAACCAGAGTTTTAAATATAATATACATTAATTTTGTTGTTAACATTATTTTTCTTTATGTGGGTTCAAGCGTGGTGGAACATGTTTATCCTCTTATTTAAAGATTATAAAGGACTTACGATAGTTCTAATATTATATAAAAAAACATTACAAATAAAGAAAGTGAAGGTTTATTATTATTTTTATTTCCAATTTTAACACAGACTAGCAAGTAATTCATAATGTTGTAACTTGATTTAGAGGTCCCATACCTTTTTATAGAATAATAGTCTAGTTTAACACATACAAACAATATTCTGTATATTGCAAATTATTGATTTATTGTATAGAAGTACTATTGTTCTTTTTCGAGGCCTGCTATTTAATTAATTGTTTGTTATTGTTATCGCAAAAAAATGTTGTCATTGTTGAGTCATCCCCCTCATCAGGCCAACAATCCAAGAAAATTGTTTCTCTTCAAACACGAAAAGCTGAACATCGTTAGCCTTCAAAGAAGCATAGTCTCCCAGCATGTAAACTTCCAGGTGATCCGACAAGGCAGATTTGTCGATGTTTTCGTGGTGGTACGATTTGCAGACAAAGTAAACCACTGTCTGGATGACTAATTGGAAGAGAATCCCCGTGGAAAGCAACAAGAAACAAATGATTGCATACACAACCCTGTTAGCCATGCCCATGTCGGTTCCTTCCACAACCAGCCTCTTGAATGCCATATGGTTTAACTCCATCGCCGGTTGCAGGATAAAAACAAGGCTATCGCCAACCCTAGCTTTCCTTTGATGAGGCTTTCGCTCTTCACCATGGCTGCAAACCCATATGCCTCTTCTAAAACAGATACAGTGGTAGCCAAGTGCCAGATTGTGGCCAAATAGAAGAGCCCCGCGGTGAACGAAACCACTAATAACGGCAAATATTGCATCACCCATGACGTCCATTTGTCCCACTGAAACTGCTGCCCAAATAATCAAGACAGGGGTAGCTACAACGAGATAGAGAAAAATGGCAACGAAAATACTCAAGAAAGTAACAATCAGCCTCTTCCAAACCTTGGGAACAACGCTTATGATTGTCCTGAACGTGATTTCCCGAGCTGTATATATGCAGGCGATGGTGTAAACACCTGCAGCAGTTGAAAGAAGCGAAAAGATGTAAAACATAGTGAAGTAGGCAAAGTTGAAAAGCAAAAAGTAAAGGGCTTCATGGGAGATAAGGTTAGACGAATTCTCGTATTCGGCAGTGTCTGATCGAACACGATCAAGTTGTAATTTGCTTGAGAATAGACTTGAAACTTCCACATGAACAAGGTAAATGAAGGATAGAGGAAGGATTAAAGCTAAAGTGATCTTAGTGAAGAGCTTTCTCCATGATGATATGATTTTGTAGAATTCCTTGAATATATCAAACAACCCTAGAAATTGCATCTCTTCTTGCCCTCTATCCATGCTCTTCTGTTTTTCTACAGTTACTTTTTTCAATGGAATTTTGAGTTGGACAGAGGAAGATATTTAAGAGGGGGGAGATGAGATGAGAAGATTATAGGAAGTTCTTTTCCATAATAAACTATTAACAGTCTCCACATTTTGACTTTTCGACATACTGTTATTTAAAGGGCGAATTGAGTTGTTGTTTTGCACATTTTGACTTTTGCATTTGTGTAATGATTGAACTCACGACTAAAAATTTTTAATTATATCATTTCATTGCAACTCAATTATATACATATTTATAAAAATATTTTAATATTATATTTTTTTGCCACCCATTTTGTGGGTGATAAAATTTAATTATTATTTATATATTTAATTGAATTGGAATAGTACATTATTAAAACACCATTTTTTTTATAAAGTAAGAAATATTATACTATAAAGGTATTTTTATTTTTTTTATATTTTTTGTATAAATTAAAAAGAACATAAATGATAGGATTTAAACTTAATGTAACATTATTTTTAACATCTCAACGTTATTATATCGACTAAAACTTCATTTATTTTTTAAATGTTTTTGTTATATAAATTTTCCGCTTGATATGAAAACTTCAATAATAGACTATTTGTTTTTAATAGAGTATGGTGAAATGTGTTTATTATTTTATTTAAAGGTTAAAGAAGAGATGTAGTCATTTTAAGTATTAAATAAAAAGAATAAGAAATTAAGAAAGTTTTATTTCTAATTTTAACACAGGCTGGCAAGTGATTCATAAACAACAATAAGAAAGAAATATGTTATTCATATATTGTTGGGTTATTTTAATCAAACAAATAAAAAAGTTGTAACTTGATTTAGAGGTTCCATACCTTTTTATAGAATAATAGACTAGTTTAACATATACAATGAACAATATTCTGTCAATTGCAAATTATTGATTTATCGTATAGAACGATTATTGTTCTTTTTCAAGGCCTGTTATTTAATTAATTGTTTGTTATTGTTATCGCAAAAGAATGTTGTCATTGTTGAGTCATCCCCCTCACCAGGCCAACAATCCAAGAAAATAGCTCAACCAATGAAAATTTATTGTAAGAAAAAAAAAAAGATTATTAAGTTCATAAATGAGGTAAAAGAAACATTTGTCAATCACAGACAAGACAACTATAACATTATGTTACATTGAAAGTCAATCAAACATGAAAAAGCTGAACATCCTTAGCCTTCAAAGGAGCATAGTCTCCCAGCATGTAAACTTCCAGGTGATCCGACAAGGCAGATTTGTCGATGTTTTCGTGGTGGTACGATTTGCAGACAAAGTAAACCACTGTCTGGATGACTAATTGGAAGAGAATCCCCGTGGAAAGCAACAAGAAACAAATGATTGCATACACAACCCTGGTAGCCATGCCCATGTCGGTTCCTTCCACAACCAGCCTCTTGAATGCCATATGGTTTAACCCCATCGCCAGTTGTAGGATAAAAAACACGGCTATCGCCAACCCTAGCTTTCCTTTGATAAGGTTTTTGCTCTTCACCATGGCTGCAAACCCATATGCCTCTTCTAAAACAGATACAGTGGTAGCCAAATGCCAGATTGTGGCCAAATAGAAGAGCCCCGCGGTGAACAAAACCACTAAAACAGCTAACACTGCAACACCCATAACGTGCATTTGTCCCACTGAAACTGCCCAAATAATCAAGACAAGGACAGCTACAAAGAGAGAGAGAAAAATGACAACAAAAATACTCAAGAAAGTAACAAGCAGCCTCTTCCAGACCTTGGGAACAACGCTTATGATTGTCTTGAACGTGAGTTCCCGAGCTGTATATATGCAGGCGATGGTGTAAACAACTGCAGCAGTTGAAAGAAGCGAAAAGATGAAAAACAAAGTGAAGTAGACAAAGTTGAAAAGCAAAAAGTAAAGGGCTTCATGGGAGATAAGGTTAGATGAATTCTCGTATTCGGCAGTGTCTGATCGAATACGATCAAGTTGTAATTTGCTTGAGAATAGACTTGAAACTTCCACATGAACAAGGTAAATGAAGGATAGAGGAAGGATTAAAGCTAAAGTGATCTTAGTGAAGATAGAGGAAGGATTAAAGCTAAAGTGATCTTAGTGAAGAGCTTTCTCCATGATGATATGATTTTGTAGGATTCCTTGAATATGCCAAACAACCCTAGAAATTGCATCTCTTCTTGCCCTCTATCCATGCTCTTCTGTTTTTCTACAGTTACTTTTTTCAATGGATTTTTGAGTTGGACAGAGGGGGATATTTAAGAAGGGGGGAGATGAGATTGAGATGGGAAGATTATAGGAAGCTGGGTTCCGATACTTTTCCATAATTAACTATTAACAGTCTCCACATTTTGACTTTTCCACATACTATTATTTAAAGGGAGAATTGAGTTATGGTCACCTGTAATTCACTATTGCACATGCTCACTATACCAACTTTATCATTTCATCTAAAACCCAATTAAATATATATTTTTTCTATCCACCTAGTGTGCCAAAATCTATTTATTATTTGTGTTCAACTGATTTATCAAAATACCATTTCTTTTATGAAGTGAGAAATATTATATTATAACAGTGTTTTTATCTTCTTCTTTTTTATATAAATTCTAAAAGAACACATAAATATAAGATTATTTTTAACATTTTTTATTTTTGCTATATAAATTTCCCACTTGATATGGAAACTTCCTTGTGTGTGTGAATGTTTGATTTGGTGAATAAATTTTTTAATTAATATAATAATGATTAAAGAGAGTAAAGAGTTTCCCATTAGAAAATCCACAAAAGATTCTTTTCTGAGACCTTTAGTACAGCCCCGCTTTTGTACTAGTTGTATAATATGCTTAAATTCTACTGATATTTTCAACTTTAATTTTTTTGTATTTTTATATAATTTGAAATTTTAATTTAAACCATAACATATAATCTTTATATACGTTGGAATTAGTGCTCTTATCTTATTGGGCATCCCAATTAAAAGGCAAGGGTATTCTGGGTACTGGAATTTCGATGCTTTTATTTCCTCCGGAAAACACGCTTTGCTCTCTTTCGGACCAGTTTTCTCATTTCTTCAACTCACCAAATTGCCCTATATTTGAGAAAATTAACAAGAAAAAAGAAGCGAAAATTCAAAGTTGGTCACCCAACTTTCACAACTTTTTTATTTACAACATTAAAAGTAAAAATTTTGTAAATAGGGCACTACTGTTACGAACCATTTTCATTTACCTACCTACCTATCATCATCCCCTTCTTCCTTGATCTTCAAAAATGTTTCCAGAAACCACTATTTCAACTCTTCATCCGATTCATCGAAAATTTAGGGTCTCTTCAACCCAAATACATTCACTAGTCACCACCAATCTTCGAAATTTTCATTCATATCGTAGGTGTAACATAATTTAGTATTATTTAAATTTATTCATTGTGTGATGATAAATTGAGTCCTAACTACAATATTGGAGTCTCGTACCTCCTCCCTTTATATATATGACTGTTCTTAATTGATGATTTATGAACATTTCAAAAGTTGGCATCATGAAAATTTTGTAGGGATTCAGAGTGTATTCCATTATTCATTATTCTGAAATAGTTATAAAGTTGTTTAGTAAGTAACAATTTTATACTAGGGACTCAAATAAAATAACTGTAACGCCCCAAAATTTAAGAATTTAGTTGTGAGATTCTGCAATGATTAAAATTATGTATCTGTGGTACTATGCTTTGTTTTTGTGTTTAAAGTCTGGAGTTCGATTTGCGTTACTAAAAGTTTTGTTATTTTAAAACAACATTTATCCATGTGCTAGGTGGTTAATTGCAATTCTGGGTAAATTGGTCTCAAGAATGAGTCTGTTGGTTCCTTGGTTAAACATTTGTTTATATTCTATCTAGTTTGAATTCGAGTCACGTCGTGCACATTAGGAAATATATATAAATATATATATTGCAAATGCCGAAAGCGGTAGTGGTTAACTTAATTATTCTATCATTCTTTTATTTTTTCTTTCTTTCTTTCTTCTAAAATTTTAGTTCTTTGTTTTTCCGTTCTTTCCTCTTTTATTTTTCTTCTTTCGGCAATTGATCTTTATGTGAATTGGAAAGTCTTGTTGCTTGTGAGGTCGATATTGTGTAAATTCCATTGTGACTTCTTTTCGTTTGTGATTTCCGTTGTGTTAATATTGTTTTTCAGTCTAAATAGAATTTTGCTCGTTTATTTGACGTTTGGTTAAACGCTCGATTGGTTACGTTGTTTAGGCAAGGATATCGCAAGAGTCGTTAATCCGCCATACTAGTTTGATCCCTCTTATTTCGTACAAGGTGAGTGTGTGAATTGGAATAAAATTGCGTCGAATCTTTCGACATGATTTTAGTGATAGTTAGATTTTGCTAAGTGTTGGAATTGATAGCGTAATTGATTGTGGAATGATTAATTAGGTTCCGGGTAGCCTCTGTATTGCAAAACCTTAATTTTGCAAGTTTCGAGTCACCGAAAATGGTGGCTATTGACGCTACACAGCCAGGCAACGGGCGTGTGACCAGGCGTATGGCAGGCCGTGTAACTCACTATTCATAGACTTGGGGTCACACGGGCGTGTGTCCAGGTAGTGTGTGGCCATGATAGTGCAGGGTTCACACGACCATGGGACACGGGCATGTGTCTAGGCCGTGTAACTCACTGTTTTTGACTTAGGACCACAAGGGTAAGCACATGGGCGTGTCCCGAGATCGTGTGAGTCACACGGGTAAGGACACAGCCGTGTGTCCAAGCCGTGTAACTCTCTGTTTACAAGTTAAAACCACACGAGCAGAGGGCATGGGCGTGTTCCTAGGCCGTGTGAGTTACACAGGCAACGGCACAGCCGTGTGGCATTATAAAAGAGGCCCAAAACCCGTTTTTGAAGTCGTAAATGTGTTTATGACTGATAGTAATATCCCTAGTGTATGAATGATCTGAATTTGATTGAATGAGAACTCTCTGATACTCTGTAATAGACATATGAATATTATAAATGTAAGTGTATTGTGGACAATTGTACTCTGCATTTGCATGGGTTGGGATGTTGTAAAGAAGGAAGTAATCTACTCTGAATCAGTGGTTAAGCCACTATGTAAATAATTCTGATTCTGGCACTTTGATGCATTATGATCTAGCAGCTAAGTTGTGTTATTGTAAACGTGTCAAATAGACACTTTGTGGTGTGTAGGGATGGATGGACATTAAACGTCCTTAACAGTGTGTTGGGAAGGTCGAAGATGGTGTGTAGCAGATGGGGTTTAAGATTATCTGCATCTGAATCTGATCTGCAACATATATATATAAATTTGCATAGATATAAATATCTGTATATAACTTACCTGCTCTGAGTCTAAACCGTAAATGATTCTGTACCGAACCGAATCTCTGAATTTGAAATTACTTTTCAAATGAATAATAATTGAATAAACTTAAATTTCTTTTACGCACTGAGTTCACAACTCATTTTTTTTTTGTTTTCAGTTGGATTTCAGATCCCCGGTATTGAACCGGTCAACGTAGCGGATGCTCGGTCAAGCATTTACTCTTCTTTAAGTAGTATATTGGGATTTTGGTAAACCATAATAATATGAATGTGGAAGATTATATACTTAATTAGTTTTAGGATGAATGTGTTATGAAACGTGGTTTAACTTTATTGTGTTGTTGTGTGACAATTGATAAATGATAAGGTAACTTTCTAAATTTAGGCTGGACGTCCAGGCCGGGTTTAGAGTGTTACAATAACACCCTTTAGTGTGATGATATTTCAAATCTATAAATTAGAGAAAAACAAGAAACTGATTAGTTGTTGTAAAAATCAATTTGTGAAATCAAAATGGAGAGAGAGTAGTTTTTGTTGAACTATCTTGAAGAAATGAGGGTGATTGAAGTATCATAATCTATATTTACTTTTATTCCGATATAAGTAGAACACGGATGTTAAACATAAATATTTAAAATAAAAATAAAAAAAGTTGGAATAACATTCTCCTTAGTTAAAACCAAAGACGACAATGTAGTAGCACATTCAACCTATTATTTAGAAGTCACACTGCATTTATTGCAATCTTCATTCCAGACTCACAGTGACCAGCAGTGTTGCACATAAAGAAGTTGAGTCCCTTGGCCAGTTTTATCTTATCTTTCCCTGAGTTGTACACTTTTGCACCTGCAGGTGTGGTACAACTAGTGTACCCTCGTCTGTTCACTGCTACCACATTGTGGATAGTCGCATCGTAGTTGAACACTGCAACATCACAGTACAAAGTTTTTTTTTTTTTTGAATTACTTCAGGCACAGACTAGGAAATATTGTCATCATTTTGTTTAGTTATTTGGAGTTACCTAGCACGTCGCCGGCCATGAACCGCTTCCCTTTTGGCCAAGTAGCCGTGTTAAAAGTCCAACCATTAGAGCCACCGACAGTGTAAGTAGCTGCATCAATGGTTTCCAGGCAAACCATTAAGCACAATAGCAATGCGATTGCGGACATGGTCGCTTGACTTGCACTGCCCCTTCCCTGCGCCATCTCTGAGAAAAGCTAAAGGTTTTAGAAGTGGAAAATGCTGTTGGAGTGAGTGAGGTGGGGGGAAGCACAAGTTTTTATGCCTATATAAGCAGTTTCAAAACTGGGACTAGACAATCACAAAAGTGGGGGGGCTTTTGAGATTGTCGTTGATTAAAGTTGAAGCCAACAACCGCATTAACGACTTTTAACTTTCGGTGTTGATAATAAAGATTTGAAAATAATTAGAGGTGAATGATGACATTAATTGGGATGGGAGTATTCAAAAGAGAAGATTGTTTAGTGGTATGTGAAGGGGGTGTGGTGGACCATGGCACTCACATGGAAGAGTTGTAGCAGCAGTCACAAGCCGTGAACTGAGGTTGAAGTTATTGGGCAGAAGCTGATAGTTTCAGGGGAATAATGGGATGTCAATTCAAAAGGCAAAAAGGACAAGATTTTCAGGGACTATAAAAGATGGCCAGCTTGACTAGTTGCTTATATTGTGTTTTAAGAACATCAAGCAATGAAGAAGCTGATGTCTAAGGCAGCGGTGATCCTACCTTCCATCATGTTACAATCTCTTTAACCTTTTCTGTGGCGTCCGGTCCCGAGAAGGTTAAAACCGAATCTTGGTCGGACATCTAACTTATGCCCCAATCCATTTATCATACCATTAAATTAAGTTAGGTACTTAAATTTCATTTTAATGTTTAAATTGATCCATATAGTTTTTGGTTTAAACTACTACATAGGTTTGACTTTGATTATACAAACGCTTTTAAAATTTTTAAAAAATTTTAATAAACATTTTCAGCTAATCATAACTGAACAAGTGGTTTAAATGATTATTATTATTTTGCATGTGGATTTTATATTAGAATATTATTCTAATATCCTAAAATATTTAAAAATTTAATTTAATTAAATATTATTTTAATATATATTGAGAATCTAAACTTCTCTCTCTTGATTGTCTCCTTCGGTTCCTGACTTGAATTATCTTCATAGCAATAAAAAGATTAAGATACAAATTTAAAACTCAAACCTATTTTGTTGGAATCCTCTTTTTAGTATGATGTCTTTATTATTGGTAAGCCATAGCTATATTTTTTTTTGAAACCCATAAATCTCTTCATGTAGCTCCTTTCTCCGGTTTCACTATGTAACACCCCAAACCCGGCCCAATTGCTACGACCGGATCTGGTATGTCACTAAGAAAATTTTTGTCAAACATGTCGTATTTTTCCGAAAAGCCCAAATATATTTCATATAGAATATGCCTTTGTAAAATAAAACCAAACTTAATTACATGCCTTAGTTTAATTAAAATAAAAAAAATTAAATAACTAAAAGTAATTAAAGCCCAAAAATAAAACAAAATATAAACTAGTGGCCCATGGCCTTATTACAACGAAATTTTAAAATCCACCAATTAAAAATATAAAATAATGACTTGAGTCTTTTTGCTAAATCCACATATTCTTCTGCATTGCCACCTTGCGTTCCTCTCCAGCCCGGTCCGAAGCACTAGGTATCACCTGAAATGTTAATTAAAAGGGTGAGTCGCGATACTCAGTGTGCAACCCTCATGCACCACTAGTTTTTGGGCCTTAAGCCCGTTAAACAAAGTAAACAGTTTAATACTCATAATAAAAATTTATAACAAATAATATGCAAGGCCCAACCCGTTTGCCTAGGATTCCATCCGCTACACGCCCCCGTACCAACCGTACACACCATTGGGGATTTCTACAATCGACCCATACCGCTACACACCATGATGGCAGTCATGCTGCTCATCCACATATGATGGCCGAAGCCCTTATAACATATAATGGCCGAAGCCCGTATAACAATTCACGGCATTAGCCGCTACATCAGATCACGGTAAAACCGCTACACATATAACGTATAACTTCCTCCTTTCATCAACCCAACCCATGCAATCATAAAATCAATATACTTTTATCATAAAAAGTCAAAACATTCACTGACCTGGTGATTTGCTTCACCCTTTTCGGGTTTCCAATATTAAACCGAGATTTCGGCATTTATCACAACATATAAACTCATGAACATACATTAATAATCAGATCTAGATGGTGGGGAAGTATTACACACCTGATATCGCGAAATCCAATATTCTTAGTCGATGTCCTTGCTATCCAGATCTATTATCCCCAATCTATAGCCTTGCTCAAAAGCCGAAAAAATTACGAAAATAGGCCTCTCCTATATTCGGCCATGGTTAGTATTCTACCCGATTTTATATATATAAATAAACAAATCCTCTTACCTTGAAATCCCGAAAGTAACACGATTCTATAACTTAGAGATCTATGCGATTGGCCTCCTTCTTCAAATCCCGGAGTGCCGAAAAGAAGAGTGAAATAAGAGATTAGTTTCTAATAGCCATTCAGCTAAGGACTTTTGAAAAGCCGAAAAAACATTGAAATCCCGAAATCAATACTTACCTATTGTTTCCTTCAAGATTCGGCACAAGCAGGCACCCCAGAAGCAATTCGGCAATCACATGAGATGAGATCTAGGGATTTCGGCTTTTAGGAAAATCCCAGAAAAAGTATGAATAAGAGAAGGCTGATGTGTCTTTGGCTTTTAAAATACTTGAGTGAAGAGTTTCGGTTTCTGACAGGAAAAGAGAAGAAGAAAAGAAACAAGGAAGAGACTTGAAGATTTCGGCTAGGAAGAAAAAGAATGGAAAGAGTTTCGGCTTTTGAATCAAAGTGAAGATGAGGGATTAGGCTTAGAGATTTCAGCTTTTGCAGAGAATGAAGAATAAGATGGAACTTTAGGAGTTTTAGGCTTTTACTCAGAGAAGAAGAGAAAAGAATGAGAGAAAAACCCAAATGCTGAAATTGAAGAGATATTCCCCCTATTTATAGAAATTTCGGCACTTACCTAACCTTGCAGATAAATCCTATCTTCTCTCCTTTATCTTAATCTACCAGCTCATCTACAAGAGACTTAATTATCCCTAACTCCTCCCTCCTTTATCAGCATATTATCCACATATTTTAATCATTAAAATCCCTAAATTTTAGCCTTTATCTGCTTATTATCCACATAAAATAAATTCCTAAATAATAGCCTTTATCTGCTTATTATCCATATATTTTAAACATTAAAACCCTTAAATTTTAGCCTTGTTTCCATCCATTCCACCTAATCCCAATGCCCAAAATTTAGCTAACTTAAATTAAAAGAATTGGGCTCCATGAAACTTAAATTTGGGCCCCTTACTCCCTTGTGTGGAGTCACTTCCTAAGATTGGGCCACAAGCCTACTTTGGTATTTTAAACATAGATACTACCTTTTAAACCCTATAATGCCCAAACAGATAATGTTAATCAAGGCCTTTGCCTAATTTTGAGCCCAATTTGGACCCTTATTACTTAAATTAACATATTAAACATATTCACCCATTAAACGCATAGGCCCAAAAATTCAAGATGTTACACACTATACCAAAACAGACTTTTAGCGGCGTTTTTTGACTTTTAGCGGCGTTTACAAGCGCCGCAAAAAACGCCGCTAATGCAAGCGCCACAAATTTTAGCGGCGTTTATAGGAAAAACATTGCTAAAAGTAAAACTTTTTTATGGCGCTTTTCTCACAACGCCAAGCTAAATTTGGCGTTTTTCATACAAACGCCGCTAATTTGCACAAATTTGTAATGCTTATTTTCTCCAATATCCTACCATTCCTGCATTAAAACCAACCAAAAACAGCAGCAATTGCATATAATTTCAACTCAAAACAAAAAATATAACATTTAAATATCAGCAAAAGCATTAAATCTAAACGATAGTTAAAATTTAATAAAAGATATATGATATAAATTAATAAATGTAACAATGTTAAATGTAACATTAATGTTAAATGTAATAATGTTAAAAATAAGGGACTAAGGGACTAAGATGATGGCTTACGTGGATCTTTGAAACATCTCGCATCATCTCTTTGAAAAGTCGTAGTTGGAGCTCATCGTATTTTCTGTTCTGCTCTGCCTCCTTCGCTGCCGCCGCTACCTCCTTCGCTGCTGCATCCGCTCGAAGTTCATATTTTCTTTCAACCTCAGCAATTTGCTGAACCGTGCTCGCTTGCATCTGAGATATTTGGTCTTTTAACCTCTGAACTTCAACTTGCGGTTGACTACTAGAAGGCATATACTGTTGGGAGCCGAATCCAAAATATTGGGTCGGGGTAACACCAGATCCTTGAAATCGGACCCGACCATACCTTTTAGGACCCAAAATATCAGTAATAAAAAACAGCATATATATTATATAAATGAAGCCAAAAAACAGCAAATATAGCATAAAAATTTCAACCATACCTTTCAGGACCCAAAACATCGGTAATAATTTTGTTATCGATATCATCAAGATTAACAGAACTATCACTCGAAGCAACCGCCTCATACTGTGCCTTCTTCTCCTTCAGTTTCTCCTAATAAATTAATGAAAAAGTTAGAAACGAAATATACAGTAAGAATGAATGCAATATAACTTAACATTATTAATTTAACACTAGTAACGAATAATTAAACTATTAAATTTTATTAAGTAAATATACCATAATCTCTCCAGCTTCGGATGTCATCGAAGACCCATCCTTCTTCCTATGCGTAAGGTCAAAAAGCTGAACGCGTCCAACTTTTTAACCGGTGGAGATTTCCTACAGTGTAGTATTAAAAATATAATTTAATAGTATAAAGTTACTAATATTTAACAAAATTAATAAATTATCATACCTCGGCATCAGCTACAGAAGCAAAACTTCTGGACCCTACCGTGTGTGTGAATTTCTGTTTCTGCCTGCTGCTCGTTCCAACACGCTCACGGTCCTACATAATGAAATTCTTATTACGTATATAGTAAATACTATAAACTGAAAAATTTATAAGAGTTTACAACTAGGTAATACCTCTCATTTTTTTGAGTTCCAAAATCTAACCGCATCTTCCCATTGATACCTCAACATTCCCGGTGGGACATTTTGCAATTTATCCTCGAGGCTGATTTCTTTCTTAAAATATTCCTTTTTCAGTGTGCTTTTATGGTCTCTCCATTTTTTTCCCAGTGTCTTCTTTATATAGTCTTCGGAGATCTCCCAAGCAAATCTATCTTAAAAAAAACATAAGTTTAAAAAGTAAATATAAATGAAACTTCAACCAAATTATTATAAATTATATTCACGTTTTGTTACCTTAACGTTATCGACAGCTTGTTTTTTGTTTGCATCAGGCATGTAATGCCATGACTCGTAATTGATGGGCAACATATTTGCATTCCGTGCAATAATGTCCAAATAGCCTGCTAGAACTCGAGCTTCAGGGTCGACAGGCTGGCCATGAGTGTTTTTCCTTACTTTCACACGCTCGACGTGATTTAATTCGTATAAGTCTTTAAGCAGGGTACGTCCGCGACTCTGCGCGTCCCACCAGTCTCAGCTGAACAATGACATATTATTGTTATATTAAAATTTAACAATGAATCAATAATTAAAGTCAACATGCATGTAAAATAAACTTAACATTACTTTGTAATTCCATAGATTGATCATCTATGTCAGCCACACTCGAGGATCCAACTATTTTTTGATGTTCGCTATTGCCCTCTTCCGAATTTACAATATTTAAATCTCGCAATCTTCTTCTACTCATTTTTCCTGCAATACACATAAAATAGTTAAAATTTTAGTAACAAATGACAACAATAATGGTACATATAAAATAGTTAAATTATATAAAATGACAAATATTAAATTTATAATATTACATATAAATAAAAAAATTGTAAAATCTTACCCTTGACAATTTCATCCAAGTCCTATCCATTTCGTAGTTGTTGAAGTCTAAAGTTGACAATAAATTACACGGCTAAATTGTTAATTTATAATTTATGTAAGAAATGATATGATCATATATATAACTGAATACTATGTAAGTTATGTAAATTATGTAAGTTATGAAGTTTGATCTTAAAATTATGTAAGTTATGAAACTTGATCTTAAACTTATGTAAGTTATGAAATTTGATCTTAAAATTAAGTAAGTTATGTATTCTTTAAGATTCATCATACGTGGCATTGTTACACCTAGGGAGGATCCATTATATCTAACAGTGAGATATAAGGCAACCAGTCAGGTTTTCAGCCTATATACTTTGAATCTTTTTTTTTTTTATCTATACAAGAATTATGCAAGTTATGTATTATGTAAGTTAAATAATTTGATGAAAGCTATGTAAGTTATGTAAGTTATGTAAGTTATGTATTATGTAAGTTAAATAATTTTATGTAAGTTATGTATTATGTATTATGTAAGTTAAATTAAAATTTCAAATCGAGAATCAGTTGAGGTGTGAACATATATGACATGCATTACATTGTAGTTTTTTTTTTAAATATTAATTTGTTTTAGTTTTTCGTTTGAGGTTGGCTGAAAATATTGAAAATATTGAAAAAATATAAAACCATTTTGTAAAATATTGAAATTATTAAATATTAAAATCAAACATTATTAATATAAAAAATTAGTAATTAGTAATTAGTAATAAACCAAAAAGCCATATAAATGTAAATATTCTTTAAAAAAATTGTTTTTTTTATGTTATAAAACATTTATTAAAAATAAATACAATTATTTTGAAATAGTTTTAATTTTGAAATAAATTATAATAAATTTTTAATTACTTAATTATTGGATGATAAATGTAAATAATGAAGTTTGAGGGTGAAATACCTAAAAATACCCAAAAATTAATTTAATTACGAAAAAGGACCAGTTTCAAAAATATTTACGGAAAAGGGCCGTTTCCCCCCCCAAAACGAGTCCACGTCAACGCATTTTAAGGGGAAATGCCAGCAAAGCGCGTCCCTAGGAGCGCACTTTAGCCCATATTTAAAAAAAAAAACTATTCTCGAATTTTTTAAAAATTTACGAGAATAAACCTTTATAAAGACTCAAAATGAAAACACCATTGTTTTTTTAGGTGTCATCAATTAATAAGGAAATATAACTTACAAAGGAAATCTTTATATAGACCCAAAGTCTCATTTCCCTTGTTTTCTTGAGCAAAGTGGGATATGAGATATGTGTATATATAGACTCATGAATAGTTTTGCAGCTTGTTCCTAAACAATGTGGGATTCCTTCCTCTTTTAACTAACAACATGAGATGACATGCTACACTATATTTGATTTTTTTTTTTTACAAAACAATTTCTCTTTTTTTATATTTTGTTAACATTTTCTTATATTATAAAAAACAAGAAACAAAACAACTCAAATATATTTTTTGCAAATCTAATTATAATTATAATTATAATTATATTATTATTTATATTATATTTATATTATTTATATTATATTTAATAGCAGTATAAATTATTATTTATATTATATTATATTTAATAGAGTAGAAGTCTCGAGTCTTTTTCTGCCAAAAGAAAATGTTATTATTATTATTAATAATTTTAATTTATAATTGAATTTAAAAATAGTATGAAAATTAAGTTGATTTTTATTTAATATAAGAGTACCTTAATTTTAGTTTGCATCCGACTATAAAAGTAAAATTCGATTAAGCTCAAATTAAAATTTTCAAACATTAATTACAAATTGCTTGTGATTAAAGTTTTCGCCTACCTTCATATTTATACTGCATTCTAAAAAAAAATTCATATTTATAAACATTTAATTGTTATTCAGGGATTTCGATTATTTGATTATTGTTTTTAATGGAATGTTTTGTTAACTTAAAAATTAATTAATTATTTTACAAGTATTTTTTTGTAATATTTTTTTAAGAAAATACTTAGTAAAATTTGTTAATGGAAAAGCTAAAAAACTTAAGCAGCCATCAACATACCTATCACCCTTAAATTAGCTCCATACCTAATACTAGCATTTGATTTGGTTTTATCAAATTTGATTTTTTTTTTCAGTTGTTACTAAAATACATTTAATTCAAGTTAAAAAATTATAATATATACAATCGAATCGAATCGAACCGAATCAAATTTTATTTTATTTTTTATTTAATTTAATATCAAATTTTAATTCATAGTAATCAGGTGGGAGCTACTACACCCAACAAATCGAGGCGGTATAAATCGACGGGCAAAAGTTTAATGTAGTAATATAATTATAATTAGATTTGCAAAAAATATATTTGAGTTGTTTTGTTTCTTGTTTTTTATAATATAAGAAAATGTTAACAAAATATAAAAAAAGAGAAATTGTTTTGTAAAAAAAAAAATCAAATATAGTGTAGCATGTCATCTCATGTTGTTGTTAAAAGAGGAAGGAATCCCACATTGTTTAGGAACAAGCTGCAAAACTATTCATGAGTCTATATATACACATATCTCATATCTCACTTTGCTCAAGAAAACAAGGGAAATGAGACTTTGGGTCTATATAAAGATTTCCTTTGTAAGTTATATTTCCTTATTAATTGATGACACCTTAAAAAAAAATGGTGTTGTCACTTTAAGCCTTTATAAAGGTTTATTCTCGTAAATTTTTAAAAAATTCAAGAATAGTTTTTTTTTAAAAAAACACGGGCTAAAGCGCACCCCTGGGGACGCGTTTTGTGCCACCTCAGCAAAGCGCGTCCATGTAGGCGTGCTTTTGTTGAGGTAGAACAAAGCGCGTCCCCAAGGGCGCGCTTTGTTGCCGTTTCCCCCCAAAACGCGTTGATGTGGACGCGTTTTGGGGGGAAACGGCCCTTTTTCGTAAATATTTTTGAAACTGGCCCTTTTCCGTAATTAAATTAATTTTTGGATATTTTTGGGTATTTTACCCGAAGTTTGATTTTAAATTTAAATTATGTAAATGGATTGTTTTGAATATTTAATTATTAGAAAACTAATATTTATAATAACCATTCAATATTATGGTTTTCATAATATATTCAATTGTACTCATTGGAGAACATTATTTAAGATAATATAAGTACATAATAATTATTCTTAAAATAATTTTAATAAATAATTAGATTATTAATTTAAAATATAATTCTTTTAAAAATGTCATAATTCTTTTAGAACTTGCGGTCCATTATATATATATTAAATGTTTTCTTCAATATTTTCTTGTTTTGAGATAAATCAACGATGTACATATACTTATAAATATATATATATTGATATTTTGTAAGCCATGTATCAATACGAGTCACTCCTACTTCAAACTTTTGGCTACCAACTTCACAACTACCAGTACTTAGGAGTAAGAGTACTGATACTTACTATGAGATCCAATATAATACCTCATTCCAGATATCCAAAATTTTAGGCAAAAAAATGCACCATGCCTACTCCAAAAACATACAACTTAAGTTCAAACCAATGCTACAAAAATTGACATACCAGAAGTACGTATCTATAACAAGGGTCCAGCATGTAGAAAAATCAGTTTAGAAACTAAAATCAGTTGAAAAATCAGCATTAATTACCATTACCAACTCTTTTACGAATTTTTTTCTTTCTTTTTACATCAACATTATTTTTTGAAGTATAGTCTGCATTAGTTGTTTAGATTTTTATATAAATGGCATTTAATTATAGGTATACACCTACATCTCAGAATTATATATGAATTTTGGTTTAATGTGTAATTATAGATGTCAAATTCTAATTGTGGTTTAAATGTATAGTTGAAACTTTAATTTTGATTTAATCATGCATACACATTATTTTAAAATATAAATACATCAATATATTTTTATATTGAATAATTATAAATTTTTATGTATGCAATATATAAATAAAAAATGATGTTAGTATATTTATAATTGTGTAATATTTTACAAGATCTGGATCAAATTAAAGTTCATGTATACAATTGCACACTAAACCATTGTTCATGTATGCTTTTGGGATTTAACCCATTTTGATATATATATTTTTTAAAATAACAATTTACATTTATCTTATTTTGATTTATATTCTAAAAAATCCATGATTAATCCCTAAATCATAAACCCTAGACCACAAACACCAAAACATAAACCTCAAACTCAAAACCACAAACCCTAAATCTTAGACTATAAAACTCGAACTCTAAACTCTAAACTGCAAACCTTAAACCATAATCCGAGACCAACTTTTTGAGAATTCATGTGGCCAATGTTAGTGTAGTACAAAACATATATTTTAATAGCTAACACATTAACCATAAATCCCTCATGAAGGATTTCAGTTTCGAGATTTAATTTGGGTCATATAGCTAACACCCTAAACTTTAAACCTTAAAATCCTAAACCTAAACCATAAACCCTAAACTCAAAAACCTAACACATTAATCATTTCTCCCCAAACCCCAAACCCTAAAACCATAAACCACAAACTCTAAACTTAAAACCCTAACCCATTAACCATTTCCCCCTAAACACCTAACCCTAAACTTTAACCCCTGACCACTAACACTTAAACCTTAATATCAGTAAACACTAAGATATTAAACAATATACAATAAACCCAAACAACAAACTTTAAAACACTAAACCCATACACCAAAATAACAAACCCTAAACCATGAAATTAACATATTAAACATTAAACCCTAAATCAATTTTAATAGCTTAATTTGTAACTTAAATGAAAACTTCTAAATTGTTTAGTTAGCAATTTGTAACTTTTCATAATTAAGTAACTAAAATGAAACTTTCTCACTGCTTATAAGTGAATTTATCAAAATAAAATATAATTCAAAGCAAGAATAAGAAAAAAAAAATGAAAAACTTTTAGCGGCGTATTTTTAAAAGCGCCGCTAGTGATCAGAGCTTTAGCGGCGTTTTTATAAAAGTGCCGCTAATGGTCGGACCTTTAGCGGTGTTTTTCTAAAAGCGCCGCGAATGCTCGGACCTTTAGCGGCGTTTTAAAAAAATAAAAACGCCGCTAATGCTCGAAAACGCCGCTAATGCTCAGATCTTTAGCGGGTTTTTTCAAAAGCGCCGCTAATGCTCAAACCTTTAGCGGCACCGCTATTTATCCTCTTTAACGGCGTTTTGGAAATAAACGCTGCTATTGCTCATTTTTTTTGCGGCGTTTTCCTTCAAACGCCGCTGTTGTCTAATATTTGCGGCGTTTTTCTTTAAAACGCCACTAAAAACGCCGCTAAAAGTCTATTTTGGTGTAGTGTTTGTGTGTTTTGAAGGCTAACACCAAAAATTCATTTTGATTGGAACTCCCTAAAATTCCAAGTTTAATCCAAACTGGACAACGGAAAAGCATCTAAGGCTTATTTGTTGAAAAATGGTTTCCGAATCCTGATCAAATTGATGAAGCATAAACACGAGTACATCTCGAGCATACTCCAGTAAGCAACAAGTTCTTGAATTTTGATTCAAGATGAAGAAGCAATGCTCCATACACGGATCAAACAATAGTCAAAATGTTAGGTACATTTTTTTTTCCACATCTATCATAGTTTTTGTACAATTAAATAATGCTATTATTAAAATTTGGGTAAATTATATTAGTAGTCACTCAATTATGTTTTTTTCACCTAATTATGAAAAGTTACAATTTTTTTTTTGTCATCCAACTATGAAAAGTTACAAAATGGTCATCCAAATATTCAATTTTGTCTTTTTTGGTCACCAATTAGTAGAGGTGATCATGGGTTGGGCCTCAATAGAAATTTAGGCCCTTTTTTAACCCTGGGCCGGCCTAAAAATGGGCCTAAAATTTTGTCTAAGCTCGGCCCAAAAAAATGTTAAAACTTGAGCTTAGTCTGTTCATATTAATATTTTTATATTAATATTTTTATATAAAAACAAATTCAAAAAATACAATACATAAAATATAGTAAAAAACATTAAAATAAATGTTTCCCAACAAATTGAAAATAAATTTAAAAAATTATTTATATTTAAATAATACTAAGATAAGTGCAACTTAACAAGCAAATACCTCTAAAATAGTAGCAAAATTAACAATAAAATAAGAGTTATAATACCAAACAATTACGATAAAATAGTAGCAATATAATAGCGATATGACACCAAAATAGCAATAAAAATAGTAAAAATAGTAGCATGTTTTTTTTTTTTTTTTGCAAATTCGGGTTAGGCCGAGGCCAAAAAAAGCTTACCCAAAGCTTGACTCGTTTAGAAAATGGGTCTTGTTTTTTAACCCAAGCACATTTTTCGGGCCTATATTTTTTTCCAAACACTCACTTTTTGGGCGAACTAGATGGTTTGACTTATGATCAGGCCTACCAACTAGCTAACGTAGAAAATGGAAACAGCGTGAAAAAAAAATTTAATAATTGAAAGATCAATTTGTAATTTTTCATAATTGACTAACAAAAAAAATTAAATGACTATTTTATAACTTTTTATGTTACTAATATTAATTTTTTCAACTCGCGGCTTACCTTCCTTTTTCATCTCTTCCAACCATTCATCGTATAAATTCTTTTCCAAGGTTTTCTGAAAGTTGAAGGAAACATTTAAGTGATGTCTTCGCATCCTGTTTTCTTCTTTTTCTGTTTTTTTGTCAATTCCTCACAAAATTGAATGGTAAAGATTTATTAAAACTTTTACAAACTTACTACTCACCTTCCGTTTTTTATTTTTAAAAATTTTCTTAATTAAATGATGTCTATAAAAGTTAGATTCGAATTTAAAGAACATAATTTCATTTTTCCTTTAATTTTAGATTTTCTCAAAAAATGATAATTTTTACTCTATCCTAATAATTTTATTGACTGCTGTAACTTAATTTAATTTCTTTTTAATTTAAATATTTGTGTCAACTAATATTTGCAATTTATTTCAAAAGATTGCTCAAAAGCGAATAAACTTGTATGGCGTGATAGGCCAAAAAGGAGTTAACTTTGTTTAGGTTTCAAAATCTGGAAAAAAAAAATTGGGATTCAATAAGCTTACATGGTGTGATGAGCAGAAAAATCAGTTTATTGTAGTATATTTCAATAGCTTAAGCTATTGAAAAAAAAGCCTGAAAAAAAGTGCAAAACCTGAAAAAAAAACGAAAGTGCAAGATGAATGATTGTAAGAGAAAGGAATGATAAGTGAAAAAGGTGAGTAGTAAGTCGGTAAAAGTTTTAATGATGTGTAACTATTTTCTTTTGTCATGGGCTTCACAAAACAGTCTGTAATTAACGTGTATATTTCAGATTTTTTATGATTTTTTTGAGTGATTTGGCGTTTCAAGATTGACTCATCACTTTAAAGAAATTTAAGGTCCATTTACTTGAACCTTAATTAAAACATTTTAATAAATTGTATTTTACCAAGATAATTATGGTAAATCTTAAATGATGAACATGTATAGATTTATATCCCTTAAAACTCTCTTATTGTAGATTAGAACTAATTTTAGCCATTGGTTTAATTCAATCTGATGAGAAAGCTCAACTATAAATAAAGGTCTCCCCTTCATTTGTAATAACTTCATTCTTTATGAGTTAAAGAATATATTGAGAATATATATTCAAATATCTTGTGTGCTTTATTTTCTTGTCACTTTTTAGTTTTTTTGTTACTCTTTCGTTTCAAGTTACATTCGTTATATTTTTTGGTGCCTTAAAAAATTTGCGGGAGAATTCTTACTTTTTGAGTGTTAGGTTGACTTAGATAAATTTGAAACAAAGAAATCACTTAGACCGCGCGATTTGCCAGATTAAAATTCTAACCCCATAATACTTACATGACATTATTTTATTAGACAAAGATCATGACTATAGAGGTAAAAAGGCCTACCTAATAATTTTGTCAAAAAGATGGAGATGGATTTTTTTTTTTCCTTTTATACAATATTTAGAATTACTCATAATCTTACCTCAACTTTTAATTAAAAAGATAATCATGCACGCTTGAACCCATACCATTTAATTCTTTCTTTCTTTTGATGAAAGAGATAAAGAGGATTTCATTATCCTCATTTATTTTCTTTTTAATTAAACCTATTTTTTTTATAATTAGTAAAATCAAAATAAATTAAAAGCTTTTTATTTAAAATAACAATATATTTTTTATTTCCATCATAGAAATTAGGTGGATATTTTTTTAATACACATGTTTGGTTATAATTAGTTAAAATTCATAGATAAATCTGAAATAGATTATATATCCAATTTTAGTATTTAGTAAATTAAAAATTCTAAAAATAAATTAAATTTAGATAATAAGCATTCAAGGATTAATATTTGTATCCATAAATCTATTGTGAATAATAATCGAAAACTTCAAATATTATTTGAATTCATATAGTATCCTTAAATATCCAATTTAAATGTAAATTTAGCATTTAAGAAGTAATTGAAAATTTTAGCCTTTGCTTTGTACCAGGGGTGAAATCAGGAAAGGCTTTTAGGAGGGTAGAAATTAAATTATAATTTTTACGATACAAAAAATATAATTTTACCATTTTAATAGTCTATATCTTTATATTTTTTAAAAGATTAAATCAAAAATTTATATTTTTAGGCGGCTAAAATACAATTTTACATTTACTAATTTAAAATTTTAAAATTTTTTAGAGGCATCCCATTTTAGGGAGGCCTTGCCATTCCCCCTAGGTTCACCCTTACTTGGTATGAAGGATGAATCATGTATACAAATATGAGTAGGTTTAGATAAAATTTTAGGGTTGAGTCAAATTTAAATAAATATAAAACGTGTTAATGTCATACTTAAACTCGATTCAATCAGGTACATGAACTGCTCTAACCACCGGTTGCTCGTTAACAAACACTTGAAATGATATTGAATTAACACAAGTAATAAGCTTAACCCTTCACCAAAACTACGGCAGGATTTATGCATATCAAAGTTGGAATGCCCTTATGATGCCTTTCCACCCAACATTACCAGGGATGCATCTATTCCTCACAAATGCATCGGAAATAATGTGATGAATATAGTTTTATTTCTAAAGTACATAATTACTTAAGAGTTGAAATGATATATTTTGTAAATTACATTTTATTATTAAATAATTTAAATTACAAATTTGGTTAATATATCTTAGCTTTTAGGTTTTCAATTTTCCTACATTTTATATAAAATTACTTCCTTTTGTTAAGCATTTAACTCAACTTTTTTCCTAATTAACAAGTTGAATACTGATAGATAAAGAAAAAATGGAGGTTGATATTTTTATTTTTTATGCAGGAGAATTAAACCACACAATCTTAAATGATAGGGTTTTTTAAATTATGGGTTGGTATAATATATTCCTAATCAATAAAAAAATGAAGCAGATTTATTTCATCTGAATGGATGATTTAATTAGGATATATAAATTCCTTTCTAAGAAAATAATTAAGATAAGACTGTATTCATTTGATTAACAAATACTTGGTAAACAAATATCTCCAATCCATAAACTGAAAAATTAGATACTTGATGATAAATTAATATTCTACTCTAAATATCTTTAAATTCAATAGCATACTTTCTACTTTTACTCTAAGAATGCTATTTAGAAAGAAATATTTTCCCACTTATTTATTTTCATCAAATTCAAGTGAAGTGCTATTTAAAAAAGAAATATAATTGTTGGTATAAAAAAGAAAGCAAGTTTGTGGTATGTACTAAATTCTGCTCCTTAATCGGTAGTTTTATACATAAAGATCTCCACGTTTCTTCTTTTTGGTAAATAAAGAAGAGAAAAGAAACGAAAATGAACCCCCAACAAGTCTATCACCATGTAGAATACAAATTAAGCATCAAGATCCATTATTCTGTATGGGGATTTGTGTATTCATGGCCAAATTTGTAACCCACAAACATCATCTACTGTACCCATCCTACAACAAAACCCTTTACCACGTGTAAACATTCTCCGGAGTTGTTTCTGTGTGAACATTTTTTGGTGGCAGATACTGCTGATGAATAAAAGTTTGAACCTAGTTTCACATATATAGTAGCTGGCTAGTTGATGTTGATGCATGTCTCCTTCAATCGGCCCAAGCTACATGCAAAATAATATATATGATGATAATGAAGCTACACTATATATAATGGCTTGTGACATTCCCCTTTTTCATTTTCATTTCTTGATTTTCTTAGCTATTATCATAAACCCTTTGCTTCAAACTCACAAGGGTGTTCATTAAATTAATCAAGCTGTGTATGTATGTATTGAAAGGAACTTCCAACAAGAATGATTTTTGACCCTTGTCTACTACTTGCACATCAGCAACTCATGATAGTTTCCTACGAAAGCTTTAGCTCTTAACAACATTGAAAACCTTTTGATTTTCAATTTTAATGTAAGGATGCAACTACAACCAGCTGTTTAGGTTAGAATTTAGAAATTTTACATATAAGCATATAGCTGGAGTTGCACATATTTATCGACATATTCCCACCACCACCTTTCCACTTTAAGGAAAACTTATAGTACTTCTGTCATCTTTTTTTCCTCAAATACTTGATACAGATCAATTGAGGGAAAAAAATACTAATGATTACTGTTTTTTTAGCACTTTGATGCATTACATTGAATGCAACAACAGAAGATATATTGAATCAATGAAGGATCCCAAGGACAAAGAATTGCTAGCCTGGAGACCAATATTCATGTCCTATACGAATTAAAACTCATAACTTGACTGAATTGTCTGAAAACTTGCACACAGTCCTTATTAAAAATATTGGATATTCAAGAAAATGTTGTTTTTTTTTCTCTAACTGCTAAAAAGCTAACATATTGTCTTTTCTGCTTAACTTTTGCATGTTAATTATGAACATGTATGATCATAATGATGCAATGGACAAGCAAAGCTAGTGCTGTTATGCATACCAGGAAAAATAGTTAAATAAGATGGGATTTTTTTTTATGATCATGATGAAATACCAACACCAAGAAAATCTATGAAAGGAACATCCTTTGTTTTGTCTGATTCATCTTCTTGCTCCTGCTGGGAATTACTCACTCTAAGATTTGCAGACTTGGTTGCATTATCAGTAATGCTCAGAAACTCCTTTGTCATCACACCATTATTGCTTTCAAAATTATCACCAAGTTTAAGGTAGCCAAAAGGACTTGGAACCACCCTCCTGTAGTTATGGATTCCAAATGCACTGGGATTTCTGAAGCTGCTACAATATGCTGAGGCATTTGAATGATATTTATAAAGAGATTGATCTAAAAGCTTTGAGGTATCCATGGAGTAATAGCTAGAACCAGACCGCAGTAAATGATTTTTCCCGTCTCTTATTGATAACTGAGCTGAAGATGAGTTGTTTGAAGCCACCATTGTTGATGAAGCAAAATTCCAAGATGGTGAAGAAGTAGTCGATGTGGATGAGACTGAGAAAATCTTATCTTTACCTTGGTTTTGAAACTGCTCGAAAAACCTACTGTCTCCAAACCCAAATCTGGAGCTAAAAGCCTCTTGACATCTTGCTAATTTCCTTGAAGTACTAAAACCAGTAGAGCTTAGCTTAGAGTCGCTAAATGCATCTTGAAAACTTCTCTTCCCACATAGCTTGGATTGTTCTCTTTGTTTTCTAGCCATTATAACGTGCCAGTGATTCTTCACTGCATTGTCGGTTCTACCAGGAAATAATCTAGCTATCAATGCCCATTTGTTTCCATGGATATGATGAGCAGCAAGGAGCCTTTCTTCTTCTTCTTCTGTAAATGGTCTTCTGTTGATTCTAGGGTCAAGTTGATTAAACCACCTCAATCTGCAGCTCTTCCCTGTGGAAACATATGCATAAAGATTAGGCCATATGGATATGGGGGTAAATATTTGCATAAGTGTATATTATATATACTTACACTCTAAAATTAAAGGGAAAGAGAGGAAGAGATCATCCTTTAGTTTATCATCAGTTCATGATTGTAGATCAGAAGCAAATTAATTATTAATCATGCATTTCTCCTGTGCTATTGAAACTTAAGAGACTATAATTAATTAAAAAAGGTTGGTTAAGTAGGTAGATGAGAAATATTTGACATATGTGAAGAAAAATGAAATCTAAAAATATACTAATCAACAACCTATATGATCACACCAACTCAATCATGGCGGAAGAAACATCTTTTTCTGATTTAATCTTAAGTTTTGAAGCAGCTTATTAAAATTTTGCATGCTTCTACATCATACTTTTAACAAATTCCCCTAAAGACTATATTAAAAAGAAAGTTAAACCAAGTTAGAGGATCAAGAAATAGCTTATAAACCAAGACTCTAATATATTCCAACAGTAATGAATTATAAAATGATCACCTGATCTTCCTTGGAGCTTTTCTGCAATAGAGTTCCAGTTTTGTGCACCATACTGTTCAACAAGTTGCCTGAGCTTTTCATCTTCAGCTGGCCTCCAGTGTCCTCTAGGACAAGTCTTGTTGACATCATCACTAGAAGCAGCTCCTGAATCCTCCATGGATATAACTGATATAGATAGATATATGTTAATCACAAGCTAGCTATGGGAGAGCTGTAAAATTATTTGTCAACAAGCACAACAAAAAGGAAGCCCCCAAGAAGATATATATATATATATATATATATATATATATATATAAAAGAGGTAGCAAGGAGAAAGGGGGGAAAATAATGAAGAGAGAATAACAAGAAAGTGCGGTTGGTTTAGGGTTGTGGATGAGAAGTCACTTTTGTTGGTTTTACACGACACATTAAGCCCTATATGTATGCATCTGTAGAACCACTGACTGACTTACCCTTTCTTTCAACTGTTATGCTATTGGCCCATGAACCACTCTTTATATATCAATATTTTCCCAACTATGTCTATCACACACACGCACACACACACACACATATATATATATATTGCTTTCTTAATTAATTGCTTCCCTCAATTTCTCTCTCACTTACAAGTTTAAGCCATGGTATTATGTTAAATCAAGCCTGGTGATTAGGGCAGCTAGTAGTTTTTATTAAAGGGACAGCTCTCCTGGTCCAAATTCATTAACAAGGGATCATGATTCATAATCATGATTTATCACCTTTAATATACTTTTATTTCGTTTTCGAAGGGTGTTTTGTCATGCATATAGTGCATGGATGCTGCCCCTTCACATTATTAATCAATACTCACCCTTTTATTTTTAATTACCATATTAGCGTGAAAAATTGTTAAGTATCATATTTGTATAGCTGTGAATTACATCAATTTCAAACTTAGTCAACATTCAAAAACCCTAATTATCAAGAACGAAACTCAACTAAAACACAATGCATTGTAGGTTGTTATGGACAAAAAGATACCTTAATGACCAATAAGTTCTATTGAAGAAAATGATCAATTAATAATACATAAATAAGGGTTAAAGATAGAAATTTTCTATAATATTTTTTTTTCTGAGCCAAAATAAAATTTATAATAATATTGCATCTGGAATCACATAGTTAAGTTGAAATCAGTGGGAAAAAAAGGTAGGTAAAATTGGAAGCTGTCATATACCAGAATCGGGATCAAGATAATGTTATGATAAGCAAGCATTTTAAAGCATGCACATGCATGCACTATGCTAAATCAGATGAATATTCCTAATATAGGGATTTCATTTGTTTGTTTTTTGACATGATTATTTATGATTTCCAGAAAGAGTTGCTCTCTTTGTTATACCGACTTAAAATCAGCCATTTTCAGTTGAAAGACATCAAGTTTTAAGTATTTTAACAATGTTAAGCTAGCTGTCCAAGTAATTATATCTTTTCAGTCTATATGAATGCTTCAAAGTAGACTACGGTCTAAGAACCATACGGTTCAAGGTTTAACATAATTTGGTTTCTGAATTTTGCATTTCTAATTTTTTCTCTCTTCAATGCGTGATATATGTATTTGACAAAAGTTATACATTTTGGTACTTAAAGGTATCGATGTTAACTTTTTAGTGTTTAATTTGGATTTTAGATTTGATTTGTTAGAAACTCTTAATTTGCAATTATCTTCCATCAAATCAATCCTAAAACCTTAATTAAATCACATCCATCATATTGTATTTGACAAATTAAATGCAAAATTAAACAAATTCACAATTAGCATTAAATTTATTTTATTAACAAAATCATGAAAACTCCAAACCTAATAATATTAGCAATTAACTTTTATCAAATCAATTCTAAAACTCAAATTAAACACTAAAAAGTTAACACCATTACCTTTGGTACCAATATATATATTTTTCAAATATAAGTATCAAATTGGACCAAAAAATAACATAGGTATCACATTAGAAAAATATGTCAAACTTGGGTACCAAATTCTATATTAAACCAAAATTTAAACATTATGCGTGGATACAATCAATGTGAAGCCAAAAATCATTTTAGGAAGTTAGATTTGAATTATAATTTTTTGGGAGAGCTAAAGTATAGTTTTACCGTTGTATTAACTTTGTGTATATATATATATATATATATATATTACTTTTACAAAGACAAAAAAAATATTAAAAAGACTTCAAGACAATTTTATCATTTTGAGGGGCCACGGCTACTACCATTCCTCTAAGATTTGCCACCAGATATGATATAGTATGACAATAAAAAATAATTTATATAATAATACAGAATAAAAATGTAAAAAATATATATTTATGAATTTTATATTAAAACCAAGTGAGTCATTGTTTGAAATTATTAACTTAAAAATTTAGAATTCATGTGTTGGAAGTTTAAATCCCATTATAATGTTTTTTTATTAAAAATATGAAAAAAAATAAAAATACCCTCATATTAATATTTGTTATTTTGCATATATATAAAATGGCATTTTAATAATTTTCTAATTGAGTTGGTATAAGGGCAGCACTAGAGGAGCCCAAGTAGGGGCCATGGACCCCTAAAATAGAGAATTTGTGTTTTAACCCCACTAAAATCCAAAAAATTATAAATTAATACATGATAAAATTATTTTTTTGAACTTACAATGAAAATAATGCATTTTGGCTCTCATAAAAAATTAACTTGATTTTAACTTAAAGTTGATATTAATTTTGGTGTAAAATTAAGAAATTTGGATTGACATGTATTTCTTAAATAAAATTTGGATTTATGCATTGGAATAAAATTGTTGATTGATGAAAAAGAAAATAATCCTTGTTCGTATGACCGGGCGCGTCTAACAAGACCTATTCTGGAAGCAACTAGTTTGTTCAACATTCCTTAATATTTTGATGATAATAACAAATTTATATGAGAAGACAAAGGAAGCTAACTTCCTGCTTTGTCTTCATATATTATATTACTTTTCCCCCATAGTAAAAATAGTATACGTAATTTCTTCAACAAAGTCCTCCCCGATGCCTGCCATTGCACGCTTGTCTTTCTTGTTATAGCAATAACATGTCAAACCAAGCATAAGTAATATTTAAATAGCAAACTACAGAGACTATTTCAATTTTATGTCGAGATTGGATCCAAAATTATTGTGCGCTCATAATCTAAACCTTTAAGTTTGTTGTCCAATGATGCATATAAAGCAATGAATAGTTGGGAGAAAATGACATAAATAACAGTTGGGGCATAATAATAATAATAATAATGTCAGAGAAGATTATTGGTGATGAGGAAATGTAATCTTACACACAAGGGTTAAAGCAAATGCCGTGCAAGGAGGGCATCAAGAAAAGTATGGGTAAACCGTCTGCCTTTTTTCATACTTGCATGCAGATGGCAAGTCAAATACAAACGTTGAAACATTATCATGTTGAAAATATAAGTAGCTATTTTATAAAGGAAATTATTGGCTTTTCTTAACTGATTGAGATTTTATACCCATGAAATTAAAACATCTCAAATCGCTTCTAAATCCATTAACATCATCAGGTGTAGTAGATGTAGAACCCAGACGTTCTTATTGTGGAAGGTATGTAAATTGGTGTCTAATTCTAATTCGTTGATGGTGTTAGTTTATCTATACTCCATATTCCATCACACTTGTATCATTTATAAACCAAAATAGAAAGGATTAATAATGTTCATTTCATTAGTTAATAGAAACCCAAACTCGATCCCGAATAACCAATTACATGATCATGTGCGACTTTGTACACCCCCCCCCCCATCTCCATATTATTCTATTTTAAATTTCAACATCATTCATCTATCCATCCAAATTAACTGTTTAATGCTTAAAGCTCATTTGATATGTTGTTGAACCCTTTGTGATGACTATGAGGACGATGAATTAGTTTTTGGGTAGGTAGGGGAGGTTGTCGATCAGGTTTCATGTACAAATCAGTATAATAAACCCAGAGATCAAAGTTTTTGGAGTGTATTGCAATTTTAGAAATTTCCTACTGATATAGAACAACCTCAAAACCGCCCTCTTTAACTCTTATGCTTGACTTCATATTTGTGTGTATATATATGATAGCACAAATGACCATTTCGTTGATGCTTCCTTCTGCCAGTATAGCAGCTTGAGGGACATGATTGAATGATGCCAACTGACCGGTGAATCTCAAAGCAACTTTAAGAAGGAATGACTTGTAATAGTAATGATTGCAAAATGATATATTAATGAAGTCTCTTTGTTAATGACATTTAAAGCAATCTAATTTTCAAATATAATACTTATATATTTATATTTAATGCACCATCAATATATAAATTGTTATACCTCTATTAGAATACAACACGAGGCAAGCTATTGGACAATTCACAAAGCGATAACCCTCCATGAGGAATGGTTCGTAGGTGACCTCCACGAGGAATGATTTGCGAGAAAGCCTTCATGTGGGACGGTCCATAGACGACTTTGCATGAACTCTATCTAAGTCAACCTAGATACAGTCCGCTACACACCCCTCGCTAGAACCACCAAGGCATACCTGCCTCGTATGACCTTAAGGATGGAAATGTTAGAGCAAAACCACATAGTACACTCCATGGTGACAATGAACCTACAAGAACACTGCCACCTAGCCAACTCGCACAACCATGCAAGATACAGTGCTGTCAACTATGTGTTACTATAGGACAAGGGGTGATCTCTCTATATAAGCCTGAGTGCATAAGAGGCCAAGGATCGACTTCTCTCCCTAGTAACCCTTACACAACAACCCTAGTGCATCCTCTTCCTTTCTCTTAACACCGACTCTTTGACAACCACAGATGAACCGTCACTCCTCTCCACCATCCTTTCCTTCCTATTGGTAACTCGTACCAACATAAATTTAAATATGATCAATTACATGATGGATATTGTTGGGGATCGACCCGATTAAGCAATGAACAAGTAAAAATAGCGGAAGAAATTGAGAAATTGAACACACAAATTTAAAGTGGAAAAACCCCTCCAAAGAGGATAAAAAACCACGGGCAAAGATAATTTTACTATAATAGAAAAAGAACGAAAAGTACAAAAGATGGAGATAAAAACTAAACCCCGAAACCCGAAAACAAAGAACCCTCAAAACGTAAACACAAAATTCTCTAAATGTGTTATGAGTTCTAATCTCTAATGGGTGTGAATTCTAAGGTTGTAAAAGAACCTATTTATAGGATAAATTCATAGGTCAAATAATAATAAAATAATTTAGACTAATTAGAGTTCGATTGAAACAAATAAATAGAGTTTAATTAGAAGATTATTTCTCAAATTTGACTGAAATAGGAATCATACTCAACAAATCTCCACATTGACTCATATTTCCACAACACCATCTTCGCCAAAGCTCGCCACGGGCCTATCTTTAACTATGCAGGGAATTAACTGAGTCTAATTTGTGCTTAGAAACTAGAAGACTTCTAGCATTCGACTTGATCAAAACTAACCCGAGTCTGATTTTCACGAACACAGTGTTCTAACTTTTCAAAACTTGCACCTAAAAGAGAACCTCTCTTCAACGAAACGATCATACCTTTTTCCCTCCTATGACCACGTTGCCTCTACTCCAAACGAGTTGACTTCGACTCCGTAACGGACGAGGGACATCCGGTTTCAGTTGTCAATATAGAACCTTCCAGAATATAAAGACTACCAGTTCTTTTACCTTTTAACAAAACGAGAGCTCCACGAGATACTTTAATGTTGCTCGACTCAATGTTGATTCTACATCATTTCAAGTCTAAAATACTCAAGGAGATGAGATTCTTTCGTAAATCAGGTACATCCTTGACATCTGAGAGTGTCCTAATCGTCCCATCGTGCATTCTAATTTTAACAGTACCAATATCACTTACCTTACTGGATAAATCATTTCTCATGGGCACAACTCCACCTTCAATCGAAATGTATGTGGAAAACCATTCTCTATTGAGACACATGTGGAAAGAACATTTGAATTTAGAATCCACTCGGACATAAGCTTAGAGCTTTTGCTCGTTAACATTAACAAGAAATCATCACAGTTTTCGTCAATCAAATTAGCACCAGCTATATCTTCCTCGTTACTCTCAGCAGCTCTTTTATTTCGCAGTTTATAACAATCTGCTTTGACGTAACCTAACTTTTTTGCAATAGCGACACATATTGTCTCGCTTCTTTGATGCTACCAAAACGAAAGCTTGCCTATTTGCCTTGCTATCCAAACCGAACTCATTGTCGAGTTTGTCTCTACTCAACAAATGGCCCTTCACATATTCGAACGAGAGTTTGTCTCTACCATAAATCAGGGTCTCCCTAAAAGACTTGTATGAAGGGGGTAAAGAGCACAATAATAGCATAGTCTGATCTTCATCGTCAATCTGCACCTCAGCGCTCTTTAAATCATTTAAAAGAGAAATGAATTGATTGATGTGATCTCTAAGAAGCTCAAATTCATTCATGCGAAATATAAATAAATGTTGTTTCAACATTAAACGGTTAGCTAGAGACTTAGTCGCAAAAAGAGTTTCTAACCTTTTCCACAAGGCGGATGAGGTCTTCTCCATCTATACCTCCTGCAATATTGTATTCGTGAGGTACAACTGGATTACAGACAAAACCTTTTCATCAAGCTCTTCCCATTTTGTTTTATTTAGAACTGCCATCATCCGAACTTGCCACAGATTAAAATTTGTCTTACCATCGAACTTCTCAATTTCAAACCTTGTTGTTGGCATTTCTGAACGGGCTGATCTATGAAAATTGAACTAGCTTTGATACCATTTGTTGGGGATCGACTCGATTAAGCAACGAACAAGTAAAAATAGCAGAAGAAATTAAGAAATTGAACACACAAATTTAACGTGAAAAAACCCCTCCAGAGAGGATAAAAAACCACGAGTAAAAATAATTTTACTATAATAGTAAAAGAAAGAAGAGTACAAAAGATGCAGATAAAAACTAAACCCCGAAACTCGAAAACAAAAAACCCTCAAAATGTAAACAATAAATTCTCTAAATGTGTTATGAGTTCTAATCTCTAATGGGTGTGAATTCTAATGTTGTAAAAGAGCCTATTTATAGGTTAAATAATAATAAAATAATCTAGACTAATCAGAGTTTGATTGAAACAAATAAATAAAGTTTAATTAGAAGATTATTTCTCAATTTTGACTGAAATAGGAGCCATACTCAACAAATATATTTAATTATCTTCGAAAATGTTCGGTTATTTGAAGTTCTACAAGAAATGTTGCTTGAATTATTGGAATAGTTTATTTAACACTAAGAATAACAAGTAAATAACAAAGCACACAAATGCAATAAGAATTATGTATGTAGTTCGGTACATAAACCTACATTTGCAGAATCTCACCTAAAAATTATCCTTTCTATTAAGTCAATAGTAGGTTAAATTCAAAGGATAATCCCTGTACTTATCAGTTTATGTGTATTTAGCCCATCTATCTTTATTTGCTCAAAGTTTGTCCCTCTATTTTTTGATTTGCTTATTTTCATCCATTCTGTTAACTTATTTCATTAACTCTATTAAAAAAAGGTCAATCACAAATATAACCCCTCAACCTTTACAACTTTTGTCAATTCAGTTGTTACTCTTTCTTTCCCTTTAATTATAAAAAGTTTAATATTAAATTTTCCCAAATGTGTCAACAAGTTAAATATAGAAAATACCAAAACTTACTATTGATCATTACCACTAAAAATTTTAACCTGAGTGATAATGATAACACTTTAGAACGACATGTTTTTATGTGCTGATTGTATATTAATTTCGAATGTGACTCTACTAATTTGGGCTATTTATGGACTTTTATCTCGTAGGGACTAAATTGGAGACCAATGCAAAATTGAGGGCCAAAATCGTGAAATTAAAGATAAAAATGGACCAATGTGCAACAAAGGGAAAAGATGGTGCCAAAAGTGCAAACATGGAGGGCAGAGGGATTGAAATGCAAAAAAAAGAGACTTTGCTTTATCAAATTCTATTTTAATTATATTAGGATAATTAATGTTAGGATAATTATCTAGGATTATTTAATTTCTTTATTTATCTCTATTTATCTTTAATTAAATTGTAATTATCTTTGGGAGTTTGAGTAGAATTAGACTATCTACCTTAAGCACTATAAATAGGGGACGAAGTAACTCATTTGGGGTTCATCTTTTTTTTCTGTACACTCCTCCCCCACAAGTCTTTTGTCCTTTATTTCTTTTCCTTCAATAAAAACTCTTTTCTTTCATACTTTTATATCTATTTCCTTTTCCATTACAAATATGAGCCACTAAAATTCCACCTAGCCGAAGGTTGTCGAATTCCCCAGAAAAAGGTTCTTGAGGCTTAGAACCTGCAATCAACTTTTTCACCCAAGTATTCATCATTTCTCCGCATTACGGGGCTGACGCTTCCGTCCAGGTCCCTTTAAAAGCAACCCTTTCAACGTATGCAAAGGCGGCCGCTTTGTGTGTTTTTGGGAGGATTGCACCGTCGGTTCGTGAGCTTACTGCGTCAGAGGTTAGCGAGCCCAAGAGACAAAATGGCGTGGGATTCGCCATTGGGAAATGTTGATCTAGCGTAAAAGACTCTACAAGAGCAACAGCAGGCTAGAGTTAGGCTCCCTAAATTCGTAAGGCAAAATTCTTGGAGTTGGTGGTCGTAGGCGTCCTCTTCCACTATAATGGGTTTACTGGGCAGAGAAGGGTCATCCAAAAGCGAAGACGGAACCAAGGAGGAACGAGACAACCGGAGGCTAGAATCTCGCTAAATAAGAAAACTCGTCTTCTTTGAACTCTCTTAATTTTTTTTATTTTCGCAATTACTTTTACGATTTCTATTTATTTAATATTTTGTTCTATCCTAAATCGAATTTATTAATTCTTTTTTTTTTTTTGCAGAACGCAGGATTTCTTGGGCACGATTCTCGCGAGATTTGAAAGACAGGCATTTTATAATCCGATCCCTGTGGATTCGACCCTACTTACCCTTTACTGTTATTTTCATTATTTGGCAGGGAGTAGGATATATTTTGGTGCATTCAACGACGCATCAAATTTTGGCGCCGTTTGTCGGGATCGATAACGTACTAATCTCGATTTTTGTTTTTCTCTATGACCAGATCTGCTCGGGCATTCTTGCGTTTGATTCGGAGATCGAAAAGACTGCGAAAGCCAATCGAAAAGAAACCAAGTTGAGGAAAAAGCAGTCAGCAGTGGTAGTGACTCGAAGCAATCCACCACCAGAAACTAGGACCGACGACGAAGCAGAGTCTAGGGTTAACGAAAACCCTACTCAAACGCTTGAAAGTAAAGCAGAAGAAGTCGATCCATTTGAAGAAGTGTTCAACGCTAGGGTTGACGATAACCCTAATTTGGTACAGGAACCAATGGCTCAAACGATTCGGCAACTAGTCGGAAGCTCGACGGAACAACGCCATCGTGCATCGCATATCCTACCATGGATACCGATTTTGAGCTGAAATCAGGATTGATTCAGTTGCTACCAACATTTCGAGGGTTACAGAATGAAAACCCCCATAAACACTTAAAGGAGTTTCATATGGTTTGTCTGAGTATGAAACCTCAAGGCGTAACCGAGGATCAGATTAAATTGTGCGCTTTCCCTTTCTCCCTTGATTGGCTAGGAATGGTTATTTTATTTACCTCCTCGATCTATAACTACTTGGGTGATTTATCTCGTTTATTTCTTAATGAGTTTTTTCCAAAGATCTAGAGCAAATTGAGCTAAGAAGGAGATCGTGGGGATTAAGTAAAAGAAGTAGAGACTCTTTACGATTATTGGGAGCGGTTTAAGAAGTTGTGCGCATGAGCTGCCCACAACATGGTATAATGAGCAATCTCTCCTCCTCGATTACTTTTATGAAGGTTTAAAACCGATGGAGATGAATATGGTGTAGTATTTGCTAGTGGAGGAGCGTTGGTCAACATGACCCCCAACAAGCAAGGGACTTAATCTCCACAATGGTGCAAATTTCTCAGTAGATTCAGAGCTACATCTGAACCCCCGGAAGGGTTCACCGGCTAAGTAATTCAACCTTAGAGGATAAAGTTGATAGACTTACTAATATGATGAATACTCTTCTTGCAGAAAAAAAAACAAAGAAATTTCGGTTATGTGGAATATGTGCTACACTGAGCATACAAAGCGATACTTGTCCCGATCGTATGGCGATACTATGGCTCATTTAAATGCTGTGGGTAATTTTCCTGGTCCACCACAGAGGCGATATGACCCTTACGCTAATAATACCTACAACCCAGGATGGAGGGATCACCCTAACTTAAGTTATGGGGCCAACCCACAATATACCCAGCCATACCAAAATCGAGTTCCACAAAGACCACAAGACTCGGGTAATTCTCTAGAAACTTTGGTCAATAAATTAGCGACTAATATGCTTGATTTTCAATAGAAAACCGAGGCATCTATAAGAGAATTGACCATATCGGTTGAGAAATTGAACTCTCAGGAAGCTACCGTTACAAATAGAACCAAACCCAAGGCAAAACGCAAATGCGTGTGTATTGCGAAGTGGAAAAGTTACGGAATCGATTCCGAGCGAGAATTGTGCCCAAGAAATCGCCCAGAAAAATGCGAGAAAGACGAACAGTCCGACCAAGACTTCCATTGCCCAAAATTCAACCTCCCTTTCCAGAATGTTTCAACCAATGTCGAAAAGGTAAGGAGGACAAAGAGATCCTCGAAACATTTAGGAACGTCGAGATTAACATTCCGTTGTTGGATGCCATCAAGCAAATACCGGGTATGCTAAATTTCTTAAAGAGCTTTGCACCAACAAACGAAAGTTAATGGTAATGAAAAGGGTGAATGTTGGTGAAAATGTAACCGCAGATGTTACACAATGGAAAATGCCTAGCAAAATGTAAGGATAGGGTATGTTTGCAATACCATGCAAAATAGGACATTTAGGAATTAAAAAGGCTATGTGTGATCTAGGAGCCTCCATAAATGTAATGCCCTATTCTATTTATGAATCACTTACTTTGAGTTTTTAACAAAAAAGCAGGTGTTATCATTCAACTGGCAGTCCGTTGTGCGTCCCGAAGGAGTCCTCGAGGACGTGTTGGTAAAAGTTAACGAACTTATTTTTCCTGCAGATTTCTATGTGATAAAAATGGAGGAGGACAGTGCTCCGGGATCTTCAGATCTCTTGTTAGGGGACGACCATTTCGCCAAATACACGACTAGTACTAAAATTGGCGTTCGAAGTGGAACTCTCACGATGGAGTTTGATGGGGAGATCGTGAAATTTAACGTCTAACGATGCCATTAGCCACCCAGTGAAATTTTGAGCGTGAATTGTGTCGATATAATCGACTCATTAGTGGAAGAAAATTTTGAATCCATTTATGATTTTAAATTTGACTTTGATAAATTTGAATCCGTTAATGAGTTGTTATCCCCAGGTACTAAGCTTTTACCTTCTGTAGCGCAGGGGCCAGATCCAAAATTAAAACCACCTCTCGAGCATCTCAAATTCACATTTTTGGAGGATGATGAGACCATTGCCGACTTAAAAGGGATTGACCCTTGGAGGAAAATATGAAAGCAATGAAAAAGGCGCAAGGACAATTAAACCCAAAGATGGTGGATGTGATAAAAATGAGAATTTCCAAGCTCACATGATTAAAAAAAATTAATTTTGAGCCACCGTAGAACCATTTAAGTCGTCGAGCTAATGACGTTAAACAAGCGCTTGTTGGGAGGCAACCCAATCTTTATTTTTCTTTTATTATTTATTTTTATTTATTGTTTTCTTTTCTTTTCTTTTTACTTTCATTTATTTAAATATCAATAAATTTCTCTTCTTTGCTTAGCTAAAATGGAGCGCATTGAGGTTCAACTCGATACTTTTGGCCAGCAACTCACCGAACTCATTGCTATCCTCCGCATTCATTAAAGAGCTAGCACGGGAGTTTTTCTAAACTTTTCTTCTTATTTATTTCTTTTGCGTCCACATTGAGGACAATGTGCTTTAAGTAGGGGAGGTACTCTTCAGTATTCTTGTCGATCTTCTGCTTTGTGATTTATGTTTGCTGCTTGGGGCTCCATTTTGTCCATTCATTTTTTTAAAGAATATACTCGCTTTTCATGCCCAAGAATTTGACCACGACTTGCCTGCTGTTTGACCTACTGATTGCATGATTCTTGTATCTCTTGAGTTAGTTATGGTTCCATCTGTTTGATTTTTGTCTCCACTGTTTTATTTCTATTAGGATAAAAATAATTATGATTAATAAGTTAATTCTATCTTGCTTTTTCGTAAAATTGACCAAGTTTAATATCAAGTGGACACTTAATACGTTTGCATGCCTAAGTTATGTTCATGACTATTAGGTGGTTACTAAAACTTATTTTTGACACTTGATCATTTCTCTTAGGTCCTCTTAAAATTAAAATTTCGTGTAAATTTTATTTAATAAATGTTTCCAAGGTTATGAGTGCGACTTAGAACGTGGTCGATCGAAGTAAGGGGTAGGGTGCTTGGGTTGTCATTCTACTTGGCGTCAAAAGGTTTTGTGACGTAATAGGTAAAACTCGCTAGCCAAGGTTATGAGTATGACTCGAGCGTGAATCGATTGATTGAGTAACCGGGGTAGGGTGCTTGGGTTGTCATTCTACTTACGCGTCAAAAGGTTGTGTGGACGTGGACGAGTAAAACTCGCTAACCGGAAATATTTTTCAAGTAAATAAAAAAATAAAAAAAAAAAAAAAAAAAAAAAAAAAAAAAAAAAAAAAAAAAAAAAAAAAAGAAAAAAAAAAAAGAAAAAAAAAATATAGTACTAATAAAATTTGATTTGGGGACTAAAAGCGAGAAATAAATAGAGTGTCTTAGTAGGTTTGGTAATTTACCTAATTGTCATGAAATAATTCAAGCCGATTTTAATTTTTGTGTGTGTTTAATTAGGAAACTTTTTCTGTTTACTTGAAGCAAGCTTAGAAGTTCTCTTATTTTTCATATGCATTTTTTGACTAATCTTTATAAAACTTTGGAGTAAAATTTCTCTCAGGATCTAATCTTCACAGTGGTTAGGAACCATACTTGAGGGCAAGCATGGGCTAAGTAGGGGATTTGATAACACTTTAAGAACGACATGTTTTTATGTGCTGATTGTATATTAATTTCGAATATGACTCTACTAATTTGGGCTATTTATGGACTTTTATCTCGTAGGGACTAAATTGGAGACCAATGCAAAATTGAGGGCCAAAATCGTGAAATTAAAGATAAAAATGGACCAATGTGCAACAAAGGGAAAAGATGGTGCCAAAAGTGCAAACATGGAGGGCAGAGGGATTGAAATGCAAAAAGAAGAGACTTTGCTTTATCAAATTCTATTTTAATTATATTAGGATAATTAATGTTAGGATAATTATCTAGGATTATTTAATTTCTTTATTTATCTCTATTTATCTTTAATTAAATTGTAATTATCTTTGGGAGTTTGAGTAGAATTAGACTATCTACCTTAAGCACTATAAATAGGGGACGAAGTAACTCATTTGGGGTTCATCTTTTTTTCTGTACACTCCTCCCCCACAAGTCTTTTGTCCTTTATTTCTTTTCCTTCAATAAAAACTCTTTTCTTTCATACTTTTATATCTATTTCCTTTTCCATTACAAATATGAGCCACTAAAATTCCACCTAGCCAGAAGGTTGTCGAATTCCCCAGAAAAAGGTTCTTGAGGCTTAGAACCTGCAATCAACTTTTTCACCCAAGTATTCATCATTTCTCCGCATTACGGGGCTGACGCTTCCGTCCAGGTCCCTTTAAAAGCAACCCTTTCAACGTATGCAAAGGCGGCCGCTTTGTGTGTTTTTGGGAGGATTGCACCGTCGGTTCGTGAGCTTACTGCGTCAGAGGTTAGCGAGCCCAAGAGACAAAATGGCGTGGGATTCGCCATTGGGAAATGTTGATCTAGCGTAAAAGACTCTACAAGAGCAACAGCAGGCTAGAGTTAGGCTCCCTAAATTCGTAAGGCAAAATTCTTGGAGTTGGTGGTCGTAGGCGTCCTCTTCCACTATAACTGGCTTACTTGGGCAGAGAAGGGTCATCCAAAAGCCGAAGACGGAACCAAGGAGGAACGAGACAACCGGAGGCTAGAATCTCGCTAAATAAGAAAACTCGTCTTCTTTGAACTCTCTTAATTTTTTTTATTTTCGCAATTACTTTTACGATTTCTATTTATTTAATATTTTGTTCTATCCTAAATCGAATTTATTAATTCTGTTTTTTTTATTTTTGCAGGAACGCAGGATTTCTTGGGCACGATTCTGCCCAGGATTTCGAAAGACAGGCATTTTATAATCCGATCCCTGTGGATTCGACCCTACTTACCCTTTACTGTTATTTTCATTATTTGGCAGGGAGTAGGATATATTTTGGTGCATTCAACGACGCATCAGATAACAAGTACCATACATATCTATAAAAAATAATAAGAAAATTAGCATTGATGAATATAAATGTTAATAAATGATGTCGTGACCAGCCCCTCTTATTGAATCTAAATGACTTTGATGTATCCTAAAGATATAATAGATTTGAGAACTGCAAACTAAGTAAGTAATCGTCTCTTTAGTTTTCAAAAATTTTACATTCTAGAAATACAAAATAGGATCTTGTCTTTTGCTCGTCTTTGCTTTGATTGGACATGGCTTGCTTTTATCACATGGAAACTCAAACAAATTTCCATGATTTTATGGAAAATAGATTGGTCATTGTTTGAATCAATGTTATACACTTACTTTTATAAAACCGAAGGCATAATTCAAGCTTATTCTGGACTCATTAAAAAAGGGACTGGTTAGAACATTATTTATAAACATTTAGATTCATCAATACTAAATTTGTAACGATTTTTTTTAAATATATACAATACTTGTTGCTGAATGAGAATTGCAAGTTAAAATCTCTAGTAGTGATTAATGGTGAATTTTGGTTTTTTTTCTTCTATCTTTGATTTGTTGATGTGTTTGGAAAATTTTATAAATTTTTAATTAGCCTATAATTTTTTTATTTTAATATAATTTTTATAATTTTCTATAAACAAAAAATAGAGTGAGGGTCAAATTAATTGAAAAAAATTATAAAGGTCAAGGAGCTAAATTTGTGATTATAACTAATTTTTAAATAGAGTTAACGAAGAAAGTTAATGGAATGACCGAAAATGACCAATTAAAAAAGTAGAGGGACAAATTTTAAACAATAAAAGTAGAGGAACTAAATTTATACAAATCGATAAGTATAAGGACTATCTTTAGAATTTAACCTCATAGTACATCCATCAATTTAGGCCTAATCAATTTTAATACTATCACAACCTCAACGTCATACACTTCTAAGTAAACACTAACAAGAAACTCTTGTTTCAAGTACCTTCTTACTAAAAGAAACAAAATACTTATGTCACAAAATGGGTTAAGAAAGAAGACTCATTTTGAGTAACTTTAATGCTTTCAAGTCATGTTATTCATTGAAGATTGTAGTTTATAGACTCCAATAAACTAGTAAATCTCATTAAATTATCCCTCCTAATCTGCAAGACAGAAAGGATAGTAAGATAATCCTTTTAACCACTCTATATTTTCCATAAATCAACCATATCCTCTTCAAGTAAGCTTTCCGTTTTGTGTTAAAACTGACCCATACTTCATTGGTCCCCATAATCATATGTGTTACTCCTCTTACTAGTTGTTTACCATTGCCTTTATTATGTCTTCTAAAGCTCGACCTAGCTTCGCATTTTTCTTTGTGGCGAGGATCCTAAGCCACAAAATTGTTTAAGTTGACCTCTCGCCTAACAGCTTCCTCTGTAGCATCTTTTAATAAAATACAATCTTCAAATTTGTGGCCTACATCACCGTGAAATTGACATCTTTGGGCTGATTGACCTCGATATTTGTTAGGCTTCATCTATGGTAATATCTTAAGAATACCCTAATCTTGAAATTGGCTTCAAATGTGTACTCGCGATGAATTCAATGGAGTATAACTAGAAAATTTGTTAAATGATGCTTGTCGTCTTCTCTCATCATATAACTCAAAATAGGATGCAATATTCCTTAACGAATTAGGGGAGCGAAAATGATATTGCCCCTTCCCCCAAGTTTACTCACAAACTAGGGAGCATTCTATGTTCATCTCGATTGGAAGGTTGCCAAGGGGAAGGGTCGTCTAATCTTTGGCATGGGAGCCAAAATACCTAAAATCAAACTCTATGTTGGACAAGTTCATCTCTTTTGTTTTTGTGTATTTCTGAGCCTTATCATACAAATTAGTGAGGTGTTTAAGCTTATTTTATGCGGGAACATATTTCAAATGCACAAGACTTACTCTTTTTATAAAGGCTTCCATAGCCTATTGATTTATCAAATCTCTATTACCCATGGTCGTAGTATTAAGGCATTTAATATAATCACACAAAGGCTTATTGAGTTGTTGCCTGATAGCCAGTAGGATAGTAGTGTTTCAAGATAGTTTTGTATGCGCGAAAGAGACCTAAAAATTGGAAACTCAATTGCTGAAATATGTGAATATGGTTAGTGCGTAGGGATAAAAATGAACTTATGATAAATTAAAGATAGCTTTAAGGCGTGTATCAACGCCACTTTCTTTAAGGTTCTATTTGTCCCCACCTATATTTCGATGTGCAAAAAAGTTATTAGCAACCTCGAGAATACAATGAAGCCCCATGATTGTCTACATTTTGCATTGACGGAAATAGTTCACTAAGCATTAAACAAAGCAGAGCTACATCAATTTCTATAAAGAATTTATATGTTTTGGTGTGTCAAACAAATGAAATTTGATTCCTATTTATAGGAATTCTCATGTTTCTTTATAAAGATATAATTTTTCAAATAGATAGTCACATCTTTTAGCAATAAATATAATTATTCAATAGATATCTACTTGAATAATTATGATCATTTATTATTAATTAAGTGATATATCTTTTGGTAACAAAAGACAACCCATCATTATAAATAGATACAACTCTTGGTTAACAAATAAGTGACATAACTTTTAGACCACTTGTAACTTTTCAATTATAACTATTGGAAGATTATAAACATTTTGAAAATGTTCCAACAAATGGAACCTTTTAGGAGAGAAAAGTACCATTTTTTACATTTCTCCTCAAAGTAGTGGTAAAGGGCCTGCACTTAAAGGCATCAAAAGCTCCCAAAACATTCATGTAATTAGTGTTTAACCAGGTCTTTATCCCCCTCATAAATTTCCTTAGGGAATTTAAAGTATTTTGGCAGGTCTACAACTACTATTTCAAGGCAAGGGGATTGTTGGAGTAGGAATCCCAATCCATGTCTTTAATGTCAAGCCTTAAAGCCTGAATATCTCAGCTTAGCACTTCCATTTCTTTATATCAAGCTTGAGGTTGCTATTATGGAAAGATCAAGTTTGGCTAGTATTTCGAGTACTTATTATGGTTCCGGCCTTGTAAATTAAATGAAAATGCAACATTATCATGTTGTCACAGAAATTACGGGTGGGGGGTTTTAGCCTACTCTTAGCTCTTTCATCATTTTAGTATTCTAACGGAGATGCTTTTTGGTACTGATAGTATTATTATTTATGTCTCAACTTATGTTGCATCATCTGACCTCTCAAAGCTCTCATTTGTTCTTGTAGCTTCATGTAATGCTAGGAGGAAAAGTTGGGATTTTGGGTTGTTTGTTCATCGAAGGTTGACATTGGTCGTGTATTACGTGAAGGGTGACAGATTGTGGTACCTAGGTTATTGACGGTATGAATTTTGATACGCATCACTATTAGGGTTGTAAGGGTGATTAGCTAGTTTAGGGCTTCTGAATTGGTGAGTGTGGAAAGTTTTATGTGCTAGGATTGGTTGTAAACTAGGATTCTCAAGGATGTTTCTTTTCAGGAGTTATGTCGTCCATGCTCACTGTGTTAAACTGTTAAAGATAGTGTTGTTGGAACCAGACCAGTTGGTCAAACTAATTAGACTAAAAATTGATTGGTATACTAGTCCAAACAAAGGGATTGAACCGATCTCTAAGCGAATCACTCAAAACCGGTAAAAAAAAAACCCAAAACTGGGATAAAAAAACTATCAATTGAAAAAAAATATAATTTTTTTAAGTTTTATGATTTTTAATTATTGTTGATTGGTTGATTTGACCATTGGTCTAGTTTTTAAAACATTGGTTGAGAGTGAAAATAGAATGGATAAAGAAAATGGTGATTTGCATGGTGGTGATGTGCTAAAAGCCACTCAAGGAAGATTGAGCAAGGGAAGAGCATAAGAGAAAGAGATTGAAGAAGAAACCTCCTTAAGGTCAAGGAAATGTATTTATAGATGACTTGATTCGTCCTTTGTCCTCAGGGTTCGGCACATGTCCATTTTGGTCTTATTGTGGTCAGTTCCTTAAGGGACATGATAACCTTCCTAACTAGGCAATGACGAGATTGATGTGGACTTAGTGAAGTTCCACGTGTACTTCATGCAAGGAAAAGGCTCAACACGAGTCTTTGATGAGGTAGATTGGAAGTGCTTCTTGTGTTAGCCATACACGTGCTAGCGAGGTGTCGTCCATGGGCAAGGTTGCGACTGGCAAGCATGTTTGGTGAACCCCTTTTTGATCAAGTAGGGATAACAAAATTGGAAACAAATGATTTACTCATTATGTATGCATTTCATTTTTATAATTTATAAAACAAGTAAAATCCAAATCTAGATTTTAATATTCAAATTTCTAAAAATAACATTAATTAATTTCCTTATAAATAGAAGGGTCTGAAATAGCTTTCCAAAAGTAAATGGATTTCAGTTACTTGAACAGCCAAACCTTCATTTTCTTGGGACGTCCTTGTATTGAAAACCATGACATTACCTATGCGTTTCCCCTCTCACCTTCCCAATACAATAAGCAAACCCGCCCATCTTCCCAACTACACCCAATTTCTGCATTTATAGATATAAATTAGAGAAAAAAACCCGACTGAAATCCCACAACAAACTACTTTGACTCTTACAAGGTTAAATCTCATTTTAACCTTTTTATCTTTCACCAATCTTTTATATATTTCTTGTCATTCTCAGAAATGATGCTTTTTGTTACAATAATGGTAGTTGGTCTTTATGATAACATCATTTAATCTTGTTTTCTTCAATTTATACTTTGAAATATAACGGGATGGATGGAATATTTGCTCATGGGATTAAGGGGGAAAATGCTACAAATTAACCCATTTCCTTCTCTTAATCCTACCTACCATGGAATCAATTATACTTTCAACTTCATATAATTTGACTAAGGTCTAGTCATGCCATTTTGTATATTTTTATAAAATCATTACCAATCACAGATGAACTCTCAAAGTATATATACTGATTAAATTCATTACTTGAATATATATACTTGAACATATGTAAGTCGATATTAATGAAATCCGTATTAAACGTTTATTTTATTTGTGTTTGTTTCAAATCAACCAATTAATTTATTTTTAAAAAAAAAATTGAATGTAATAACTTGGTAAAATTTAATTAGAGATTTACAAAAATACATTGTTTTTACTGGATTTCAAGATTTTGTTTCGGTGGATATCAGGAATACCCTTGGGTTTGAGAGGGTGTTAGTGCAACAAGTGTATAATCAGACACTTATCAAAGCAATAATAAGGAGTATGACATGATTCTAATAAGAAGCAATAATCAACTTTATAATGGTGAGATGAGAAGGAAATTTTTATTTAAATATGATTTAAAGGGTAAAGTTACCATCACTTTATAAAAATGTAAAATTAAAATAAAGATTTGTGTGAGATTATAATTATGATTTTATTTGGTGGTATAAAATCGTAAGATTTAAATTGTGATGTTTGGGGTGAAAAAAGAAATTAAGCATTATTATTCTTTGATGTTGCTTACATACCCATGTAATCCCATTTCTCAAAAACATTGACAAGTAGACGCAGCAGCCGTAGATGAGGTTGGAAGAAGAAAAAAGAAAAGCGATGACGTGTAATCCAACACAAGGGTGAAGTAACCCATAAGGATTTCATTGTTGAAACTAATTCCTTGTTTTCCTTGCTCATTAAAACTAACTCCATTATATACGAATTTTAAATATGGGTGAAGTACAATTTAGTTGATTTTTTCTTTGGTATAATTGAAACTTCAAATTCTTTTTATAAAGCAGATAATGACATCTTCAATTTTGAGTGCTGGGTGAATATGACATTTTACCTACCTTTATTCTTCTCTTTTGAAACCGTCATCATCCTTTTTATTCTATTTTTAAAATAAAAGCTAGGTTGCCCATTTACCCATCCTTCTCAATTAACATTAAATCATGTCAATCTTGTTGTAACTAGGAAACCTTTTTCATCACCATCAAACCCCAATTTGTTACTGTGCTCAATTTTAGAATTATTCTACTTCTTTGATTGAATTTTAAATATAATATCCATAACCCATTGAGAAAAAACATGTTTACATTCACCTTCTTCTTCTTTTTTTTTTTTTTTTAATTATTGCAATGATAATTATGTCAGTAAGTTTAAAGTTGAATCAGCAAATAATGGAATTGTCATGAAAAAAATCCACCTCAACACAAATATTTAATGAATTTAAATTTAACTAAATAATATTATAAAAATAAAAAAAAGCATCAAGGCTTAAATTATCCAATATGGAAACCCAACGCCATTTGCAAACCATTTCATCCTTTTGATCCAATTAAAGTGTTTCAACAAACTTAAAAAGTAGATTAATCATCGAATTATATATATTACTATTAACATTCCAAATCAAAGTAGGTGAGTATTGTACTATCAAGCCGCCTTTATGGTGAGCAATTGTGTTTTTGTGCTGCGAAATTAAGAAAACAATAACAATTACATAAATAACTATATGGGTGACGCTCTTACTTGCTTCCCACATCTAATAACCTTTCACTTTATATATTTAATGTAACATCCTAGATTAGGGGTTATGCGTTTGTGCATAATTCATGAGTTAGTAGGTTTTGGCAGTGTTTGGAAGTGTATTAAGGGTTTTTAGAATTTTAGGATGGAAGAAGAAAGATTTGGAAAATTATTGGTTTTTAAGTAAAAAGTGGAGCTAGGTAAATGAGGCTTTAAAAGAAACTCCGTGTGAAGCATGACACAAGGAACCATGTGGTAAAATGGCATGTTTTATGAATTATGAATGTGTTATGTGAATTCTAGAAATAAGGAAATGTATGGAAATATATGGAAATGTATGGAAGTGTATGGAAATGTGTGGAAATGTGTGGAAATGTATGGAAATGTAAGGTAATGTAGGGAAATGTAAGAAAATGTATGGAAATGTATGGAAGTGTATGGAAATGTGTGGAAATGTGTAGAAATGTATGGAAATGTAAGGTAATGTAGGGAAATGTAAGAAAATGTAAGGAAATGTAAGGAAATGTATGGAAATGTATGGAAATGTAAGGAAATGTATGGAAATGTAAGGAAATGCAAGGAAATGTAAGGAAATGTCTTGTCTTGGAAATGTAGGAAATGTCTGAAAATGTAAAGGAATAAAGAGGAAAGTGAACATTTATGGAAACTAGAAATGTAAGGAAATGGTTCAAAAATGGAAAGTACACATTTTTGGAAACACGAACATTTTGGAAGGCGAACATTTTAGGAAACACGAACATTTTGGAAATCGAACATTTTAGGAAACTGAACATTTTGGAAACTTGGAATGTAAGAAAAATGGCAAGTTATAGAGCCGATCGAAAATTTTAGGAAACTTAGAAATGACCTCGAAATGATGAGTTTTAAAGTTCAAAATAGGAAATAAGGGCTAGAGGGCCTCAAAAGAAAAAGTTAGAGAAGTTTGACACACAAAGCGGGCTAGGAAAAATGGCACTGAAGGTGTCACTTAGGGCCTATGGAAATGGCGCCATGTGCAAGAGTTTGTTGGGCTTGGGTTCGAGTCACTTGGGAAGCAAATAAATAAGTTTAATTTTTGCTTTCGGAGGAAATTTGAGGTGGACGACATGGGTTTCTAGAAAAGGAAGAGTTTTATTTGCATAAATATGTGAATAATAAGAGATAAATAAAGGAGTTTTATTCACATAAATATGTGAATAATAAGAGATAAATAAAGGATTATTTTCTAAGGAGATAATTGAGGAGATAATTGATGGATTAAATGCTTTTATCTTTTAAATAAAAGAGATAATATTATCAAAAGAGGAGTGGTGGCCAAGTAAGGGACTCTAGGTGATAACTTTGGCTATAAAAGGAAGACAGAAGGCTACTCATCAACTTTTGCTCCCTCTTCCTCTCTGCCAAAATTCTCCCAAAGCAAAACCCCTCTCTGCTAGAAATTTTCATTAAGCAAAATCCCTCTCTTTCTCTTCTATTTCTTCTCCGTTTCTCTCTTGTCAAGCCGAATCTTTGTGGATTCTAAGGAAGAGGGCAATCATCCACAACATAAAAAGGGGATCTTTCGGGAAATCTAAGGATCTAAGGTAAGGATTATAATATAAATATTTGGTTAAAGATTATGATTCACGTTTTCAAAGTTAGATTTAATCTAACACGAAGTTATAGGATTTCGACAGGATTATAAAGGAATCCTTTTGATTTGGAATCCCATCATAAGGTAAGTGATATTCGGCCAAGGCTAACTTGTTAAATATTTGGGATTATTTTTCCATTATTTCAAAAAAGCGAAAACTAATCTATGGAGAAATATAGTGGTTAGCCGATTTCAAGGGAGGAACACAAACCTTCGGGATTTGATTAGCAATCAAATCGGCAAAACAAGGTAAGTGGTAGTAAATTCTACTTCTAGTAGGATTTGGTTTTTTTTTAGAATAAAAGGGGTCATTTATATGTTTTAATTAATGGCCGAATATAGGAGTGAAAGATTTAGACCGGTAGATCGCTCTTCGGGAATTCACGGAATCTATTAAGCGAAAAAGGTGTGTACTCTTACTAACTTTCAATAAATTGCATGGCAATCATTAGATATGTAAATATGTAACAGTATGTGAATGTGGCTAAGCACCACAAATGTGGTAAGGAGTACCCAGGTACGTTTCCTACTTATGATAGGATTGTGAATGTGATATATTTTGAACATGTGATTAGTAACATGAATGAAAATTTAGTATGTGAAATATGTTATGAAATAATTGGGGCATTCGGGATATTTGTGGAGGAAGAAAGTGAAGGTGATGACTACGGTCTCACCAACGTAAAGTGGTGACTACGGTCACATAAAGTGAAAAGTGGTAACCGGTTACATCAAAGTGAATCTGATGTCTAATGACACAACATAAGTGGGCGATGAGCACGTCCGCAATGGCTGATCGCCGATGGTGTGTAGCGGATGGAGGGTCGACTTAGTAGTCCCCGCGGTATCTGAGTTAGTACGGGTGGTGTGTAGCGGATGGACAAATAGGTTTGGGTTTGGGTTGCATCATCTTTTATGCGTATGAACATGATATTGATATGACTTGTATGCACGATTTGTTGGAAATTAGTACTATGTACACATTGAGTCTGTTGACTCACCCGTTGGGAATTATTTTTTTGTGTGATGAGCGGTAATGGACCGGGTCGGCAGGAGCTAAAGGTGGCCATGCATCACTTGAAGAAATTATTTGGAATTTGGACTTTATGAAATTTTAGTACTTTAAACTTTATTTTGGGTTTGAATGATGTAATAAGGCCATAAGGCCCAATTGGATTTTCTTTATTTCTGTTTATTTTTATTTGAATATGATACAATTTATGTTTGATTAAAGATAAGTAAATTTATTTCTTTTAAAATAATAAACCCAAAAATTATTTTGTCACCTTATTTAAGTTGGATTTCCAGAATTTATTAAATAGGTTTCAAATTAAGCCCAACCCAAAACAATTTTTTTTAAAATTACACAATTTTTTTTTTCTAAGTCATTTAGAACATTGAAAACCGATTTATTTAAGGAACATACCAGATCCGGTTCAGGCTCGTGGGCCGGGTGTGGGGTGTTTCATTTAAACTACATGAATATTTGAAATTATTAATAATAATATGTACAAAATTAAAAATAAAAATAGTTTAAACTGTAAGTAAAATGAATTTTTTTTATATATCATGTTCGTTTTACGATTCATATATTTGTCTCTTTCAACAATGCTGTCTCCATAATTTGAACTTATGTTCTCCTCTTATGAGTACAATGTGTCTTATCATCACACTCAACTTTTGTTGGTTGGGTAAAAGAAAATTAAAATATGTAAATACATCATCCTACAAATATTAAATGCACTCGAATTATTTATCATGATATTATTATTTTTTTAGTCGGTATCTAGTCAACTTATGACACTAACGATATTTCAATACTTATCAATTTTTTAATAAAAAAGTCAAAAGTACCCTTATAATAATATAATTTATTTAAAATTTATAAAGTTATTTTAATAATTTTCTTCACCAAATTAATATCGGATTAACTAAATCACGTATAAATTCAATTAGTAAATAGTGGGAAGTTGGAACGGTTATTAATATATTAATTGGATACTGTTATTTGACATTCTACCGCCAACCATATTCATATGCGGGCAAATCATATTACAGTTATACCATATTTTGAATTAAAGCATCACAATATATCTTTATATATATACCCAATCTTAATTAATATAATAATATAGCAAATAAAAAAAATAACCCCAAAAAATAATCGTATGGTATCGGTGGTTTCTTCCTCTTTTACCCTTTTTATATAATCAAAAGTATAGGGATAAAATTCTCTCTGCCATTTGTAAGATTTTTTTTATTACTTTATTTTTATTTATAACTATATAATTATTTAACAGAATTTCATATTATTATTAATTTAAAACATTTTTATATGATTATTTAGCCATTACTATTCCTTAGTTCAAAATAATTTTGAATATATTATTATACGTTAAAGATTAATTACTTATTAAAAATAATTTATTATTTAAATAAAAACAACAACATTAAGGAAAATAAAGATACAAGCGTTTTTTGATATGTTGTTTTTTATCTTACTTCCATATCTTATTTCTATAACATTTGATTGTGTTGGTGTCACAAGTTATTCGAACTTTAATTCAATTAAGAAAAAACTCATTTATTCTTTTCTTTTGAATAATAACTAATATCATTACGATGATACTTTTATATTTTCATGTTTTTATATTATTTTTAAATAAAAGAATTAAAGAATATATCTAAGAATCAAATGCTTCTTTAATGATAAGATTACAATTTATTTTACCACTCTACCAATGATCAATTATTGATTAAATTTAAAAAGAAAAAGAAAAATAATTTTTATATAAAATGTTTTCCTTCACCTAAATTATGGGTGACATAATCCAGTTTTTATTATTTTCTAATGATTGATGACATTCATGTAATTTTAATAGTTCTTCATTAGTTACTAATCTCATAAATGTCAAATAATCTAATATGTTTATTATACTACAAATTTTTATCTAATGTCAATGAAGGTCACTTTTTTTCACTACTATTCACCTAATTAATTATCATAATTCTTTTATTATCCCGACACATATTTCTCCTTCAATTTTATTTTTTCTTCGATAAATAAAAGTGTTTTTTTTTTTATTTTGGTGAAAATAAAATATTATCAATTAATTGAAAAAAAATATTCTGAAAAGAAAAAAATACTCTCTATATTATCAATTTTCTAAAGATCTAGAACTATCGTAAGAGGGAGATAAAAATTTACAATTTTCTTTTTTAACTAAACAATTCGTCTAAATGTTTTTCATTTACTCAAAATGCGCAACTACAAAAAGAAAAATAATAACTACTTAAAGTGATCAATCAAGATAAAACTAAGCTAATGTAATAAAACGAAGTTGACTAATTGCTATTCCCCATCAATTTTATTCTCCTCACTACTCGTCCTCTAAAAAAAAGGTTTGGGTTTTATTCCTAATAAAAAATAAAAAATTATGTATTAAAAAAATAATATTCGGTACATTGTCAATGAAAGTTTTAAATTTCACAAGGTTAGGAGTTGACAAGTGTCCTATACAAATATAGTAAAATATTATAAAATAAATAGTTAAAAAAAACATGATAATTTTTTAAAATTGCTTATGAAATTAAAAAAAAAACATTACTAGTTTACCAAATATTAACCCTTAAAATAGGTGGTAATAAGTGGAAATTTTTAAATTTTACAAACAAATTAAGAGTATGGCAAGTGTCATATTTATTTATATAATAATTATTTTTAATTTTTTTACTATCCATACACTTGTCAAACTCTAAACCTATTTATAAAATTTAAAAAACTCAACTCACAGTTTTAACAATTTTTATGTGAACACAACAAAATTTTGTTAAAATAAAGCTAAATGTAGTTAATCTCAAATTCTTTGTGCTTTCTGTACTATAATTTTTAGTTTTTTTTTTTCCTTTAAAATGAATTAATTATTACATTACTTTTTAACCTAATCAAAACTCTAAGACCTCTCTAATTTTTTTTCTCATTCCTTAAATAGCTTTACTTGTTAATTTTCCCAAACATTGTTTTTCAGTTTTTTAAGATTTATATAGCCCATAACTATAAATGCGATTACTATATTTTTTTTCTCTTTTAAGTGTTAACTGTCTATTTTAATTTTTAATTATAATTAATTTAGACTGTTATAGTTTCCTTTGGGCCATTTAGCATATTATAACTTTAGTAAGATTAGTCTAAAATGGGTTTAGTTTCAGGCTTCTGGGCTCCTGAATTGTCCTACTTTTGACCTCTAAAAAGGCTTTGGGCTTTATTCGTACTAAAATTAAAACTTTTTCGGCCTACAATGAATTCCAGTTTAACTCATTGACGACGTTGCATAATATTGATTTTTTTTAAAACTAAAATATATAATTAATTCATTATTTTTAATTTTAATAAAATTAATGCATTAAGGCTTTACTTGTTAGAGTGGAAAGGAAATTAAAAAGATAAAAAATTAAAAGGATAGAAAAATTGAAAGATGGAAAATACAAATTTTCTTGTCATAGATGTGATTGGTAGGAAAAATGAAAAAATAAAAAGAAAAAATATTTTTTCCATCCATTGCTTGGTAAAATTACAAAATGAAAGGAAAGAAAATAGAACAATTGAAACATGCATGATTTTGAACTGTTATTTTCATATCTTATTTTCTCTCCCCTCGTTATTCCAATTCAGAAAGATTGCTTTTTCTATATTAGGATGGAAAATAATCATCTCTCATATTTTTTTCCTTTCGCGTTTCTTCCCCACTAAGCACACTCAAAATTTATTTATTTTTCATTTTTTCATTGTTTCATTCTCTCATTTCATTCTTCCACTTTTCCATCCACTCATTTCATCTCTCCACTTTTTCACTTAATCAAGCATACAGTTTTTTTTTCAAAAATAATACTAAAAAATTAAATACAAAAACAAAGTGGGGGAACAGATTAATTATGAAAATGATATGTTTGCTACAGTATTTTTCAGTGATGCTACTATGTCATGCGGCACCAACCTACTTTTCCCCCAATCATGCTTTAATCATTACCTTTAAAAAATATTTTTTTTAGTGGTGTCACCTGATACAATGGCAACACCAAACTAAAGTGTTACAAAATAAAACGTTCAGGGACCTGATGAAGTAATTACCCTTTTTAGATTGGTTGAAAAAAGGGGTGCCACCTAATAGTGGTGGCACTAAATTAAATGGTTTTCAAATTTTAGTCTATTTGCATGTTAGATCTATCCTCTTTTGAAATTAAATTTAAATAGCTCTTAAAAAATATAAGAATAACAAAAATAAATCATTCTCATTTTATATTATTTTAAAAAAAATTAAAAAATATATAAAATTCTTATTTAAATTACCCAAATATATCCCTAACAAAATTTTCTTTTAATTTGGTGTCGTCACATTGTCAGGCAACACCCCTTTTTTTAGCCAATCTGAAAGGACAATTGCTTCATTAGGTCCCTAAACATTTTGGTTTATCACACTTTAGTCCGATATCACCACTGTGTCAAGCGACACCACTAAAAAATAGTTTTTTTAAAGATAATGATTGAAGCATAATTGGGGGAAAGTAGGCTGGTGCTACCTGACACAATGACGACACTGAAAAATATTGTAACAAACATACCATTTTCAAGATTAATTAGTTCGTCACCCTAATTTTGTATTTAATTATTTTTTAATATTATTTTTGAAGAAAAAAAAGCCCCAAGCACACTCTAAATGAGAAAAAGAGTGCAAACAAAATAATTAAAAAAATCTTTAATCATGATCACGAAAAGATATATATTTTTTTAGAGAAAATATTTAAGGATAAATGGTAAGTATTAAAAAACTTTAATAAGAATTTTAATAAATTGTTAAAATATATAATTGTTTATCTAATTATTATATGTCATATGTAATAAATAATTGATTTTTTAAATGCAGCTAATACCTTTTTTTGAATTTATAATAATGGTATCTAGCATATTTTTATTTTCATTTAGCATTTTGTGACTGTCATTTTATTTTGTCTACGGTAATGTCAAGAAATTTAGTCTAGCATTTTTTATTTCCAAAAACTTAGTCCATCCACTTATATGATATTGTTATACTCCCTATTCGGTAGGGATTTGTGGCACCATGAGAAGGTACTTGAGAGATATCTATGAGTGACCCTCCGCCTTACATCACTTAGCTCCTCACTTGAGGAGTTCTCAAATGGTCCACCGTCTTATAGCACCTAGTTAGTCATGGCGTGACCAGCCACGTGGAAGTATCATCATCTTAACCACCTGCTTCTAGCAAGAATGCACTCACCTCCAAGAGGGGACCACCAAGGAGCCACTAGGGTGTAACCTTGTACTATCTCAGCCAAGGGAATGTTATAACAATACCATGTATGAGGACAACTGGCCTGCCATCTGGTCGACCACACGAGTAGTCCAACACTCATGTTGTAGGTGATGTGGCACTACCAGCCAGGGGTCCTTCACCTTATAAATACCCTCCAAGACGATGAAGGAATGATCTTCCCTTTCAACAACCTTAAGCCTTTACCTGCATTAAGTCTTCCTTTCTTCTTTATTCCTCCCTAACTTATCCTCTTTTTCGGCTTTTCGACTACTTAGGTGAACCAACCCTCCTTAGCACCACCACCTTCTCCTACTTGCCTCTTCCTTATTGAACACTTGTATCAACATATATGAAAATTAAAGTTCAATTAATCATATTGTATTATATGTCCGATCAATTTGAATATGTAATATTTTAATATTCAAATGTTTGATTTAAAAATTAGAAGATGAAGTGATAACACATATTCAAATTTAACAGAAGTGAAATAAAAATTTTACCAATTGGACTTTAATTTTAGATAAAATAAGTAGAGAGACTAAATTATTGAAATTAAATATAGAGGAGCAATTTGAAAAATCTGAAGAATACAAGGAGTGGGCATTAGTAACTTTAGTTTTTCAAAAGTAAGAATGTGATGTGGGAATCCCAAATGACATGGAACATATAGAATGCGTTAATTTTTAATAATTAGGTAGCAGAAAAAATAAATTGATATTTTCATAATTGGATATAGTTCACACTTGCCCAAGGGTTTTATTAAAAAGAAAAAAGATTGCCTAAATTGATGGGCATGATGGTTGCCGCAAGTGATTAAAACTAAATTAAATGGGATTAGTTATATAAAGTGACATTGGTTAAAAGAAAGTAAAGTACAAAATTCCAAGTTGCTAACATACTAATACTAAGTCTTCTTGTCCCTGTCTCAGTTGTAACATAGCAAATCGATAATGTGATTAGGACTCCAATATATCAAGGAAATTGCAACATTTTCAATACCCCACTCATTCTTATCACAACTTTATTATTATTTTTTATTCATTTTCAGTTGTAATTTTGTTCAAAGGTTTATTTAATAACACCAAAATTAGATATTAAAAAATAATATATAATAGAGGTTTAGTTTAGCAAATTGAATAACAAGTGGACAATCATTAAATTATCCTTACTGTTTACCTCTTATACAAAAATAGTATATTACTAAATTTTAAATAAAAACAACCCTCTAAAAATTAATTGTTTAAATAAATAAGCTTAAGAATTGAGGTGATTAGAATTAATTTAAGACCATGGCTGTTCAAACTAAATTGGACCAGTTGATTGGATCAAGAACGAATCAATATACAAATTTAAAGTAAAGTAACAAAATCGATTAAATTAAATTAAAAAATAATTAAACCAACTATCAAACCAATTGAACTGGTTTTATAATTTTTTAATATCTAAAAAGCATGGTACTACAAACCATGAAATTGTTGAATTAAACTAATGAATTAACTAAAGGATTGAATTGTAAATGTACCAAAATTATAATTGAAATAATTAGAGAATAATGTAGTGGTTGATTAATGTCCATTTTAATAACTAATTCTTGGATTAGGGAGCTAAATTGATAAATTTTCTAATCGGTTTAATTTTACCTATCAATCATTAATTTAACCAATTAAACAATTTAGTCCAATTAATCTCTCAATACCACTTAGACTAAATAGGAACAATTAATATATACTCGATACATCTCCTATCGATCTTACTTATCTAATTTTTCACATAGAGTTGTCAATTTTAGCTTCTTACGTTTATTCAATTAGCCCTTAAACCTTAGATTAATTAATTAACATTTCGATTAATCAATTACAATAGAAAATTAGTCCATGCCCATATTTATCAAACAAAACTCATTCATTTTCATATTAATTTAAAGATATCACACAAAAAATAATAAAGTTTAGAAAATGTTCAAAAATCTCAACGAAGTCCTCGATTTGGTCGTTGAAATGAAGCGTAAACATGAAATTCACAACCCTAATTATCCAATTGCAAGTTTGGATTAAGAAATAAATCTAAAATCTATTGAACTTTGGTGTAAAAATCAAAGGATATAAATGGTCACGGTACCTTTTAGTGCCAAAAGAAAAGTGCAAAAATTTATATCTAAAAACAAGTAGGAACTAAACCCTAAAAGTTACTCTAATGAAAAAAGCTCTCCAAAAAAAATGTTTTGACAAAAGTTAACCTAAAATGGATAAAAATGTCCCTATTTAGCAGTTGACTTAGGCTTGAATTGACTGAGAAATGCCCCTGCAAAACTTGCCTTGTTGAGCTTCGGTATTACAACACCCAAACTTTAGTGTCGCAGTATCCTAAACAGTCTACTCCCAGGGATGTTTGCTAGCTTCAATGTCATGACCATGATCTCCAATGTCGCAACTTGCACCTTTGGATGAATTGGACTCCTCAAACCTTGTGATTGCCCACACTGTTGTGACCTTAATGGCTCAATGTCGCGTTCCTAAGGTTGATGTCGCAACTCCATCAATAGTCTACCTGTAGTGTGATCTTGTTGAAGTTTAAGTCCTCGTGGTGATAGAAGACTTCGATGTTGTGACACTAGTGGCAACATTTCTTCAAGTTTTGGCCTGTATCACATGTTGTACTAGCTCAAGTTAATCGTTAAATTCTCAAAGGCACGATTTTGTCATCTTGATCTCAAAAAATACTCAAATGCACAAAAAATAAATTCTAAAGAAAAATCTAATAATTATTAAAAAATACTAAATAAAGCTATAAATATTTGAGTACAAGCTCATTAAGTGTTGAAAAGGGCCTAAATTGATGTATCAATTGACGATAGATCATTGCCTGTAAATTGTGGTTGATTTGGTGCCATAGGAATAGAGTTTTGTTTGACAGGATTTCTCGAAGTTTGCATACAGTAATTAGAGAAGCAAAAGATCTATTAAACTATGCAGGATGGCTTGCTAGTAAAAACAAAAGGATACGGATTCATTAAGAAAGGAACGAGCTGATCGTGTGTCCTCTCTAATCATCATGAATTTGACATTATTTTTTGTTGGTTTAGGAGAGAAAAGGGGTGGTCACAAGATGCACTAAAATTATTGTTGATGATGCAATTCATTGGACTATTTACGGTTAGGGAGGTACTTTTGGAGCTAACTTTCAAAAACCTATCCAAGTACATAATTTGGGGAGTGAGAAAGTGAGACTCAAGTGGATGCTAGAACCCATATCTACACCAAATTACAAAATTTGGAGATAACTTCTAACAACCTATCCAATTACATAATTTGGGGAGTGAGATATTGGTCTTATCCGCTTTTTCGCTTCCCAACTTATATAATTGAATCTGTTTGTGAAGTTAATTTGGAAAGAGTCAATGAAGTATACTCAATTCTAAAAAACAATAAAATCCGCCCAAATTCTGTAATTTTATTTTGGCGTTGACTCTTTCTCATATTTCCATAGTTACCACTTTCGACGTGTTTTTTGGTCACAATAAATTAACGAAGATGTAAAATAAGTAATTTCGCGAGGCCTTATCCGTCTTTCTATCTATTCACGCGTTTTGGAAATACGAGCTTACACGCCTGAAGTTAGCTTGCTTAGGCGAAGAAAACACATAAAAAATTTAATTTAACGATCTAACGTGTATGGACATCCATTATTTTATTGAAAAAAAAGGAATATTGGGGTAATTTTGAAAATGATGGATCTATGGGATGGATTTTTTAAGAAATATAGTTTAAGGGATTATATGAAAAATAAATATTAAAATAAATATTTGATACTATGCAATTTTTTTTATTGGATATTTGAAGTTTCTTTTTATTAAAATAGGTATTTACAATTTTATTTCATTATCACTTTAAGTATCAACTATTAACTCTCGGTTAAAAAAAATTTTTAAATCAATCAAATTATGACACATACCATTTTTAATTAAATTAAAATAATTAAAATTAATATTCAATAAAAACATCATCTCTCAATCTTTCTCCTTCCATCTTCATGCTTCCCATCTTCATCTTCTTTACAAAAAAAATTTTACAAAATTTTGAAATACACTGTATCTCAAGTTTCTCCCATTAAAACAAACTTCCATTTTCCATATTAAGAACTCAAAATAGAAAAGAAAAAAAATACCAAAAAAGAAATAATAATTATTTGATACACTTGTTGTGGAAAGTTTGAACTCCATAAGTGGAGTCAAGGGGTTGACAAATGATCTATAAGGGTATAGTAAAATATTTAAAAAAATAAACACATGTCAATTTTTTTAAAACTACAAAGTATACTGCTAATGTACCAATTACTCACCCTTTTACTTAATGTTAATTTTAAATATTTATGCTATTTATGCTAGGCAATTGGCAGTTATTTCGAAGGGAGTCTGCTTTGAAATAGAGAAGATCATTCGTAATTTTTTGTATGGGGGAACACGGAGGAAAAAAAAGGGCTTAATAAGTAGGATGATATTTGCAAAGACACAAAACAAGGGGGCCTTGGTTTCAGGAAGCTCGAATACCTCAACAATGCTTTCCTCATGAAGATTGGTTTTAATATTATCAAGAACTCTAAGCAATTTTAGGTTCAAGTGCTGAGATCTAAATATAAATGGAAATGTCACCTACCTGCTGATTTATTTGTCAGAAATGCGTCATAATTATGGAAGGGGATAGGTCACCCATAGAGTCATATCTGGGATGGTATTATATGAAATGTTGAAATGGCTCGTATGTGGATTTTTGGAGAGATTACTAGGTTACAGATTGGGGACTACTTATTAATGTGTGTACACAATCTGAAAATGTCCCTACAGAGTATGTTATTGTAAAAAATATGGTTACGCTAAGTGGGGAGTGGAATTGGTCTGCGATTAGCTTGGTTTTGCCATCCCAAGTTTTTTTGAGCATTTATGCTTATAAATCTCCATTAGCTCAGGATGTGGATGACTTTATTGGATGGCGACATGAGAAGAGGTTTGCTTTCTTCGTTCATTCTGCCTACTCCACTAACTACATAATGGAGATGGCTAGAAAGGGTAGTATTTGGCATAATCCAGGACCTCAAAAGGTACGTGTTTTTCTCTGGTTGAATTTTTTAAACAAGATCCTTATTAATGAGAACATAGTGAGAAGACACCTATCCTCGGATGCAAGTTGTAAGGTATGTGGAAGCCTATCTGAAAGCGTCGATCATGTATTGCGTATGTGTACCCCAACTATAGCAACATGACATTCGGTGATCAAGGCTGCAAAGAGATGCGAGTTTTTCTCTATTGGGCTGGCTAAGTGGTTTGAGATTAATCTCTCTAATCCTCAATATTTTTCTTGTGATTCTACCAATTGACAATTACTTTTTGGCATCATTTGTTGGCAAATTAACGTAGATTTCATGGAAATTGGAAGTTTATCGGAGAAGAGTTATCAAATGAGGGAGTATTATCTGGCCTCCAATCATGGGTTGGTAAGTCTGTCGAGGCATATGAGTTATAAAATTTGCAAGTTAATAAGGTGGATTCTGCCAAATGATGGATGACTAAAGGTGAACAAGAATGGTGTTGTCTGTAATGGATTTGGGAATGCGTTAGCAGGTGGACAAATTCGTGGCAAGCATGAGAGATGGATTGCCGATTTTTCAAAGAATATTGGTTATTGTTTAGTCATAACCGCCAAAATTTGGGGTGCATTGGAAGGTCTCCAATTAGCCTCGAATCTTGGGCTTGAACGAGTAATCCTTGAGATGGACAGTACTGATCCAAGTGATTCAAATAACTGAAGCGAATCAACAATATTTTGTTGTATGCAAGCCATCAAAAACCTACTCCAACTTCCTTGGATGGTTAGGATTGCACATATCTTCAGAGAGGGCAATAGGGTTGCTGATGGTTTGGCTTCAATGGCGTTCTCAAGACTGTTGAGTAGATATACTTTTATGCAACCGTCGAATGAAGTGCTCCATTTACTGCACGATGACTACTCTGGAATGGCATGGTCTCGCTTAGTGTAGCTATGGTTTATTCCTTCTTATTGTACAAAAAAAATGTTATGTGTCATAATTTGATTGATTTAGAAGTTTTCTTAACAGGAGTTAACAAAAGTGGTATCAAATACTCACCCTTTTACTTAATATTAAATTTAAAACTTTAGGTAAGTTAATGAGAAAAGTTGCATAGTTTGAATACCTAATTTTCATATAAGCCCATGAAAAAAAGGTTCTATTACATGTGAATGAGAGAGAGAGATTAAAATGGGTTTTAGATAATAATAATAAGTTATGATATAAGAGATAACGCAACATTTAAATGATGAAGTGGTACAATATTAAAATACTACCTTATTTTATGGATTAAAATTAAGAAAAATTCTAAGTTTAAGAATTAATATAAAGTTTAAACCCAAAAAAAGGTTTCAGGATCAAATTTTTTTTAAAAAATTCAAGTTTAAATGTTGCCTTATCCCTTATCATAAATTAACAAAAGAAAAATAATTAAATATATTAATATATGATAAAGTAGTAGTTTATGAAAGAAAAAAAGTGGATAGATATTATTTGTTTTATATAATATCTATTTTTACTCATAATTTCTTTCAAACTTTTAAAAAGAAGGAAAAACATATTTAAATGCGTTCAAACTTATATTATAATGGTTGCTGCAATAGCAATTATATCAACTAAACTAAAGCTCAATCATTATGTGCATAATTATTTATTTTTTAAATATGTAGGTAATGTTTAAAAATATTGTGATTAACAATAACATTATTATTTTAAGTGAGATTTTTATAATAATATGTATGAAAAATTAGTCTATACGAACTTTAGATTCAAATATAGCTAGAAATATATATATATAAACAAAGAGGGGTTAAGATTGATTTTTTATTCATTTATTTAATTTTTATAATTAATTAAATTTTTCTATTTAAGCAAATAACCTTTTATTAACTTATTTAATCAGAATTAATTAAATTTTCGTATATAGTTCTTATTAATTTATTTAACTTTAAATGAACTAAATATAGAAAGTAAAGCCTGTTACTTTTTCTAATCAATGGATTCTTTTAGTAAAATTTGTTATAAGAAAGTTTTAAAATTTTAATAAATTTATGGATAAAATAATAGTAAAATGATTACATAATAGAATAATTATATAAAATTTTAAATAATCACAATAATTGTTTAATGAATTTTTTAACTCAATAAGTTATCTTTAATTGGTATTTAAAAAATTTAAAACTAAATAAAGGTGACATTAATTTCTAAAAAAATTTCCTGTATATCAAATTATAATTTGTAATAAGCAAATTACTAAAAAATACCCTTTTTTTTCAAAATTTACGGAAAATGACATTTTTTTCAATTATTTACCAGAATGGGTCATTTTCCCCGAAAGCGCGTCCACGTCAGCGCGATGTCAAGGTACATGGCAGGAAAACGCATCCTTGGGGGAGCGTTTTGCTCGTTTTAACCGCCTTTTTTTTACCGTTGGAGGCCCAACGGTAAAAAAAAAAATAACTATAAAAGCCCCCCTTTCATTTTTTTCACACAAAAGTCCTTACACTATTTCTCTAAACTTTCTCTCAACTTTGTCTCAAATTTCTCTCAAATTTCACAAAAGTCCTTTAATTTTTACAAAAAAAAGCCCTGTTTAAAAGTTTTTTGAATTAGTTTTTTTTTAAATTTAAAAATATTCGATCGTGTTAGTAATGGCTGGAGAATTAATTCGTCTCGATATTAAACACATCCTCGTCGATCAAATGACAATAGTAAGTTATAATTTTAAATTTTCAATACTATTTAATTTTTTTTTCATTTATGCAATTTTAATTAATTTTTATTTTATAATTTTTTATAACCGTCTGTAGATCTGGTGTTGCAATGCTATATTCGTAATATGCCTGGTCCGCCATCGCCGTTGATCGAGAATTACCTGCGGGAAGCGGGTTTTTGGCACGTGGCCACGATAGGCCGGGGTGCAAGTTGGACCCAAAACTAATCAATGCGTTGATAGAGAGGTGGAGACCCGAGATGCACACTTTCCATCTTCCATACGGAGAGTGTACTATCACTCTGGAAGACGTGCAGTTGCAATTGGGATTGTCGACGAATGGGTACGTAGTCACCGGGTCCACAACTTCTGGTGATTTGGGAGCCGTTTGCTACGAGCTTTTGGGTGCTATTCCGGATAACATTAACGGAGGTCGGATCAAGATGGGCTGGTTACGAGACACATTCTCGTAGCCGGATAATGATTTGACTGAATTAGAAAGAATACGGTATGCTCGGGCATACATTCTTGAGATGATTGGAAGCTATCTGATGCCGGACTTGTCACGAAACCTCGTACATCTGAGATGGCTGCTGAAACTCGTTAATTTTAGAACAGCCGGTGAATTGAGTTGAGGGTCTGCCGTACTAGCAAAATTGTATCAAGAGATGTGCGGGGCGAGCGACCGAATAAAGCCAAAATCGAAGGTTGCCTATCACTACTGCAATCATGGGCACGATTTCGCTTTCCATTTTTACGTCCTCGAGTGGACCACCCATACACATTTCCACTCATAACGAGGTAAATTTAATATTAGATTTTACAATTATTACGTAGATTTAAAATATAATTATATGCTAAAAATTTATTTAATTAGGTGGAACCATTCTGCGAGTTATGTTGGAATACCTACCTCGCTTGAAGATATACGGCTTCTATTAGACCAACGGTCGGAAGCACAAGTAAGTATTAAATAAAATATATTTTCGTAATAAAATAGTCGTTTCGTATTTAGTATTTAGTATATAACTAATATTTTTATCATGTTAATATAGTTTCAATGGACACCATACGACGATCCGGCAATTCGGGCAGTAATTCCGGATGAATTCTTTCAAAATCCTAACATTTGGCATGTGAAGGTCCCATTAGTCAACTATGCCACTGTGGAGATGCACCAGTCAGATCGGTTTTTGCGACAATTTAGATTCCGACGACCAATTCCTATGGCACCTGATGTGCTCGATGATGAGCATAAAGTCGACTTACGGCAGTTGTATACGGATTGGCCGAGATTTTGGTCAGCATATATCGAATTGTGGGAAAACCGGTATGATTATATATCTACTCGGGAACCGATCATCGTTCCTGAGTTAGTGTGTGTGCCGAAATACATGCCATGGTTTAGAATACATGGCAAGTCATATTTATTGTCAGAAGAGGAGAGGCGATGGCAACTTCGTGTACAAAGGGAACGGCAGGGCCCTTTAAATCCAAGGAGAAGGAATGATGGGACGAGCCCATCAACAGCGCCGACACAATCACCTGGCCCATCAGAAGCGCCCACACATTCACCGGGCCCAACACTTCAGCCGACAACACCCACATCACAGCCTTTTCAGATTATGCCAGGTGCGTATCCTAGCCCTTATATGTATCCTAACCCTTATATGTTTCCTTTTCCCAGTTCTATGGCAGGTTGGAATGCATGGTCCGGTTCGAGTCCATTCCTGACTACTCTGAGTGGACCGCCAATCTATAGGCCACCGTCGCATGAGGGATCGCACGAGGCGCCATCTGGGAGCTCTTCTTTTTACCAATCTCCTTTGCCTTATGGGATTCAAACACCTCCGTCATGGGTGATGCAAACACCTCCGCAGTCATTATTTTATAAATGTGGGTCATCCTTCCATCACCCACAACTAGACCCCCTACCGGAGGAACCAAAATCCCCGCCGGAGCAACCACAACCTACGCCGGAAGCTGGAATAAGGAGGAATCCAGCGCGTAACCGTCGACCACCCCCATGTGGCACTAATTCCGATCGGCACCAACATTGATTTTTTTAATATATTTGTATAAAATTTTTTATATTGTTTCATTTAATAAAATAAAAAGTTGTTTTTAATATTTTAGTTTTAATTTACTTTTTATATTTTTAATAAAATAAAAGTTGTTTTTTATATTTTAATTGTAATTTATTTTGTATATTTTTAATAGAATCAATTTATTTTGAATAAGGCAAAAATATTGCTAATATTGTTATATTTTTAATATATTTCTACAAAAATTTTTATATTGTTACATTTAATAAAATAAAAGTTATTTTTAATATTTCAATTTTAATTCAATTTTTTATATTTTTAATAAAATAAAAGTTGTTTTTTAATATTTTAATTGTAATTGTAATTTTTATATTTTTAATAAAATAAAAGTTGTTTTTAATTTTTTTATTGTAATTTATTTTTTATATTTTAATAAAATAAAATTTGTTTTTTATTTTTTAATTGTAATTTAATTTTTATATTTTTAATAAAATAAAAGTTGTTTTTAATATCCTAATTCTAATTTACTTTGTATATTTTTAATAAAATCAATTTTTTTAATAAGGCAATATTTTTAATATTTTTATATTTTTAATATATTTCTACAAACTTTTTTATATTGTTACATTTTATATTCTTTAATTGTAATATACTTTTTATATTTTTAATAAAATAAAAGTTGTTTTTAATATCCCAATTGTATTCGTTCAAGTAAGGACTAAATCGCAAATGTGAGAAAAGTTTTGTGGCTCAAGAGTAACTATTCAAAATTTGAGGGGTTAAAATATATATATGAAAACCTTGAAGGGCCAATAGTGTAAATATTTTAAGGGTGGAAGGATCTAGAAATTAAGAAAAAATGGATGAATTAGGACTAAATTGAATAACTAAAAAAGTATGAGGGGTTAAATTGTAATTGTATCAAGATGGGTGTTGATCCAATGTAGGAATTTTGAAGGATCGTAAGGGGCAAAATAATCATTTAGCAAGAAAGATAATTTTGAAGAATAATGATGATGGTGATATTTTAGATTAATTGAATAACTTTTTTTTTTTGCAACTTAGTCATTCTACAAAAGTTCACCATTTTCATCAAGAAATTAAAAGAATTTTCATAGCCATCAAGAGACAAAAATGATAAGGAGACTATCAACTATTCTGATTTGGACATAAGCGAGATGTATAGCCTGAGTTCCTACACCATCCGCCTAACTTCCGTTGGTTGGCTATTTCTCGGATATCCATATTGTTGCGTATTCTAGTCGAGCAAGGTCGACCTTTTGGTTTGCAACGTAGTTCTCTATCCGGTAACAGCTTAAATAGAGCAAGCGAAATAGACGACCACTTATGTTTATCTGGGACTGGTGAGAATATGTGTCTCTACACGTTGTACATGTATTCTATTTTGTACACTTCGTCGACTTAGCTCATGGGATCCAGATGGAGATTCTGACAAGCTGCAATTACATAAACGCATGGATAACGAAGTGCGTCAAATATCCCATAGTCACAGGTCATATTTCTCAAGTGTACACGATATTGCCTGCCAATAATACCTTGGTTCGGTCTGTCAAACTCTATCATACGAAACCATAGGTTGTTGCGATAGTGACACACGGTGTGCATGGTGTTGGCCCGTGCTTTCGCCTTGTTAATTTCTCGCAATACCTTCGCGCATCATACATGGCCTCCCGCATTTGGCCTTTATAACTCGCTGTTCGCTTCAAAAATAGTGCTGCTAAACGAAAATATGTCTCTCGCACAACTGATGTTATCGGCAAATGATGTGTTCCTTTTAGAATAAAATTTATGCATTCAGCCAGGTTTAAGGTCATATGACCATATCGTAGGCCACCGTCGTATGCTTGTGTCCACTGTTCGAAAGGTATACTGCATAGGTAGTTTGCGCCTTCTTCATTAACTGAGTGCAAAATCGCCAACATCTCGTGAAAACGGTCCTTATTGATCTCATACCCTGCCAATATAAGTTGATAGCGAATATTACATACCACTATTCAATTAAGAATAAATTGAATATTACAAACGAAATTATATTAATAGATATTACATAACCATGTTGGTCACTTATCGTCGTTCACTTGTAGATCGATGTTGCTCGTGGTAGTTGGACGCAACATGCCTTAGGCAATATCGATGGTGTGTGCGATGCCATAGGCTTCCCTGTCGCTCTATTGGGCTAGTATTCCAGGGCCCCGATCCGATATAATACATATATCAGGTTCGGGGCAGACATGCCTCCTTAACCTAGATAGAAAAATTCCCAGTCATCAGCTGACTCCTTTGGTGTTATTGCAAACGCAAGTGGAAGGTATCGCCAATTTGTACCAATGGCTTACAGTATAGAAATGCGTCTCGGCATTGTTGAAATGTCCAGAACAGACGCTTGAACACTTGGCATCCACGGAACAATCGATCGTTGTAGTACGCAAGTACCATTTTAAGGTCTGTTATGCTGTTTGGGACATATCTCTCCAGCACTTGACACCACTGCCACACTTTATTATATGAAGTGTCCCACCGACCATGCAACTTTTCCAACGCCTTCTGCTTAGCTATCCAAGTCTTGCGGTAAGAGGGCGTGTACCCCAATTGGCTACGAATATTGGCAATTAAGACCGGCACTGAAGTCTTGGGATCCGCCTTCATCGTCGGTATTATTAAGCTAGCCAACATATCTGAATCCATCTTGGGATGATCTTGTGAAACACCTGCCAACGAAGTACGTTAAATAATGCAATATTACGTAATATCAGTATTATTCAAAAACCCTAAACAGCTAGTGATACTATACCGGTAACACATGTATGTGGACCTTTGTACTTTTTAATCTCCCACAAGCCAGTCCTTTTCCTCAACGAGGCCATGATTTTCCATGAACATGTACCGTCTTGCACTGCACACTTGGCCTCATACTTATCGAGTTTGGATTTAACCATGTTGTAGTTAACCTCGTTCTTGATGCTATATTGATGCACCAAGAAAACTATCTTTGTTGGAAAACTCTTTACCAACTTCTAATTCACCCGAATCCAATGACGAACTTGTACGGTCACGCCTTCTGTGTGGTAGTTCAAGAAACTCTAAAGCATCGTCTTGAGATAGATCGACATTATGCATATGGGCTGGAGGCGAGTATAGTTGGAACAGGCTCCGGTTGGAACATCTAACCCCCTTCAACATCTTCAGGTATGGTTGGAACAGGCTCCGGTTCAGAAAATAATGCAACTTTTGTATCATCGAGGCCGGGCTCTCGAGGTGGATCCACATCGGACTCATCATCCGACCCACCATCATTTGCAACGAACGAGGTCCCCTCGCTGGTGGATGTCGTGGAGAGTATATTATCCCTTCTTAAACAACTTTCATAATGTCCCAATCATATGTGGATTGCCAACCACTAGAAGTTGATGACGTTCCCCAATACGTATTTCTAGCATCGAACATCGACCCACAGATATGCATGTCCCATCCACCAACCGAGTGTCGTGCAGGGGTTGTGTTTTCCATATTACCACCAAACACGGGCACTTCCGTATTCTGCCTCCCACTAACAGAGTGTCGGCTTGGGGTCGTGTATTCCCCTCGAACAACAGTAGATGTTGAAGTCGAAGGAATATCACTTGGCGATGAAAATTGTACATATACCTCAATATAGGGTGATCCACTGGCAAGATGAGTCTCCACCATTACCTCCAAGCTTCGAAGACCTTTGATGTCGAATGAGTCATATCTCACAGGATCAACCGAAGCACAAAATCTATACTTAATAGACAGAACTTTCATTGGCATTGTTCTGAAGATTTTACGCCTAATTCTTTTACGAAGTTCTGTCAAATCTATGTTTTGGTTAAAAACCAGTCGCGCTGTGTTCTCCTATAAAAAAACAACACCATTTTCGGTGTCACGAACCTCACAATCATAGTAAATAACAACACTAATACGTTCACTCATCTTCAGTTTCTATTTCACTTTTGCCTCAGTTTCTATTATGCAACCTGAGAATGAAATTTGACTCATTTATAGTCTAAGGCCAAATAGGAACTACTGTAGCAAAATAGCGTCCACGTGAGAGCTTTTTTCAGTACTATTGCTGACAGTGCATCCTGCTTGAAGCATTTTGGTCACTATTTGTTCAGAAATGTCTTCTCAAAATTATCTTTTCAGGAATTACTGTAGCAAAAAAGCGTCCACGTGGGAGCTTTTTTCAGTACTATTGCTGACAGTGCATCCTGCTTGAAGCGTTTTGGTCACTATTTGTTCAGAAACATCTTCTCAAAATTATCCTTTCAGGAACTACTATAGCAAAAGAACGTCCACGTGGGAGCTTTTTTCAGTACTCTTGCTGACAATGCATCCTGCTTGAAGTGTTTTGGTCACTATTTGTTCAGAAATGTCTTCTCAAAATTATTTTACCAGATACTACTGTAAAAAAAAAAACAAATAATTTTTATATTGCTGATATATTTTTCCCCAAACCCCAAACCCTAAACATAAAATTATTTTAATTAATTAACCCTAAACTTTAGTTCATTAATTTTTTTCTAAAAACCTTAAACCCTAAACCTTAAAAAACTATAAAAAATCATAAACCCTAGCCCTAAAACCCTAAAAACCCTAACCCTAAAAATAGCTAAAAATCCTAACAAAAAAAGTGGGTAAAACGCTCCCCTAGGGACCCGTTTTCCTGCCACGTACCCTGACATCGCGCTGGCGTGGACGCGCTTTCGGGAAAAATGGCTCATTCTGGTAAATAATTGAAAAAAACGTCCTTTTTCGTAAATTAAAAAAAAAAGGCTTTTTTTTTGGTAATTTGCCCATTTGTACCTAATATGAATAGAAAAAAAATTCATATTTTTAAGAACGTAATCATTTTAGTATACAATTGTTATTAAACATTTAAAAATTGTAATTTAATAGAGAAATTCAAAATTCAGTCTAACCATCCTTATTATAAAAAATATATTACAAAATAATATTAAATAATTGACAACGTACTAATTAATATTAAAAAAATAAAATAAATTTCATGTTGACAAATTTAAAAAATTTCAAAAGAAACATTTGTAAGCAATTAATAACGTTGAGGTAAAAATAGTATTAAATAATTTATAATTCATGAATAAAAGATTTATGAATGAAGGAATAGCAAATGATATATAACATAAAAAAAAAGTTAATAATATCAACAGTTTTTTAATTTAATGCCAACAATCCCATTCCCCTCCCCGATTATAAAAAAAATAATATTAAAATTTATAATTAAAATTGTGTAATTAGGTAAAAAAAATCATAAATATACATAGGGTGATGAGAAGTGATGGTGGTATTGGAACACACCATGAAATTATTCTGTCAAACAGCTTATCTGAGTCAGACAAGTTGGTATAAACATGCAGACTAAAACGCATACAAGGAAAATAAGAAGTGTTTGTTTTAACCTTTTTTAGGGATGCAGAGTTGTTGACAAGAAGTTTCTGTGTTTAGAAACTAAGAACCCCACCAAAAGAAATGCAAGTTTTATGAGTTTAAGGTCAGTTTCTCTCTACTTTAGATTTCACAAGATTCGAATTTCTTTCTTTTACTTATTCAAAATGAGGTCATAGAATATTCATATCTTCAGATTCTTGCATATGGTAGCCTTTTTTTTTTTTACTCCCGTGTCTTCAGTAACTACGTTAGTCGGAATTCCAAAACGAAATTTCAGCTTAAACTCGAATCACCAAGTTGTGTATATGATAGGATAGCTTTAAAGTTTAAACCCTTTGCAATCACCCGTGGTATATATAATTAAATATTTCCTTATCTGGGTCTTGTTTCTTTATTTTTTTCTTCTTACAAGTTTTGTTTTGTTTCTACTTCTTTGTTGGGATTTGTTATTTCATTCATACCTAACCTCATATTCTAAAGTTTTTTTCCCTTTTAATATATGATTAAAGAATAACAATAAAGGAGTTATATTTGCTTTTGGGTAGGTATTTAATTACTTCAGCACAAAGGTCAAATGCCTTTTTTTCCTTCTCCCTTGGGAGGGTCATCTTTATATTGAGAGTTATCTGCTAAATTGCAGGATTTGACTGTGCAAATGATGGTATTTGCTGCTTCCACTAAAGTTCTTTCTCATCTATCAGGTGAAGTAGAAAACCTTGGAACCTCTTGATCTTCATTGATTTTCTTTTTCCCTTTTAGATTATTGTTCAAATGATATGAATCTACATCTTGTCTTAAAATTAACTACAGTATGATCCTCTTGATGTGTTTTTCATAATCCCAGAATTTGAATGTTTAGCTTTTTCCCTGTATGCTGCCTACTTTCTATCATAACAGTCTCTTCTTGGAATTTGGTCCTTGTAAGAAACTAGATTTTTAGACTTTATTCATAATTTCATTTTTGGTTATGTTCCTATTGGGGTTTATGATTGTCCCAAAAAAAGTGTTCTTTGCCTAGGGATCTTTACCTGAAAGACTGCCAATCTTTATTCTGTGGCTATACTTCCAGCATCATAGACTTTCTTACCTTCTCTGTTATTTGTGCATTCATGATGTTACCAAATCATGGGCAAATTTGTTCTATTAATTCATTATCTCGTTCCTCGGCATCTTCCTTAAGATTTTCCTAGTCTTGAATGCAGAAACTTCTTACCTTGCTGCCGATGATTAGTCACATAGCATGGATTATGTTATGTTATAAGCTATTCAAGTTCATAGCCAGTTTTACTTGAAGAGGCATTCTTCTATTTCATGTCTTCCATCAGCAGGCATACTAGGTTCCTCCCACTACGAACATGAGATAAGCAACTGTTTAACTTGCACTAGCAATTTTTTCTTCAGGATTCACTTTGTAATACGACCATCCCGAGAGTTGAAACCATGTCTTTAGTAACATCCACAGAACCAGCTATCACAGCATGTAGAAATACAAAGCTCTATTCAGTGCAAGGTAGCGGTGACAGTTCGGGCTTGTCCACTCAAATGTTTGGCTCTGATAAGCATAAGCCTAGATGCATTAATACTGATTCATACAGCAGTGAGAGCTATGAAAAGTTCTTTGTTGGCTCTCCTTCGGAAGAGCTTATGCATCCATCTAGTTCTGATGTTTCAGAAAGTTCAATTCGCCAGCAGGATGTCTCTTCTTACCAGCCAAGAGGTACTTCAGTTTTCTCCTTAACTGGTCAGAAACCATTGAACTCTTATGTTTTCTTAATTTGATTTCTTTTGTCAAATTACTTGGAAGTTCAAAGTGCAGATACATTAGACCATGATACAGATAAGATGAAACTGATGCTTCAAGAACTGGAGAGAGATCTGCTTGGTGATAATGATGTTGATGTAGGTGATATGTTTGGCACTGGCCTGAACATGGAAATAGATGGTGAATGGTCCGATCCTGTCCGGACAGAACCAATTCATGAATCACCAAAGGAGTCATCTTCCTCAGAATCTAATCTCAGTAGCATCAGCAGCAACAAAGAGGCATCACATTTTTCATCTAGGACTCCTAAGCAAATGCTTATCGAGTGTGCTGCTGTACTCGCAGAAGGCAACATTGAAGGAGCTTCAGCCATAATAAATGAGCTTCGCCAGCTGGTGTCGGTTCATGGAGATCCTCCTCAGAGAATCGCAGCCTACATGGTTGAAGGTCTTGCTGCTCGCGTGGCTGCATCTGGAAAATATCTTTATAAAGCTTTAAGATGCAAAGAGCCCCCTTCTTCTGATAGGCTTGCAGCCATGCAAATCCTCTTTGAGGTGTGCCCTTGTTTTAAATTCGGATTTATGGCAGCAAATGGTGCAATTATAGAAGCATTTAAAGATGAAAAGAGGGTACATATAATAGATTTCGATATAAATCAAGGTAGCCAATATATTACACTGATTCAATCAATTGCTAAGTTGCCTGGTAAGCCACCTCACTTGAGGTTAACTGGGGTTGATGATCCCGACTCCGTTCAACGTCTTAACGGAGGTCTTGAAATCATTGGACTAAGACTCGAGAAGCTAGCTGAAGTACTTGGCGTGTCATTCGAGTTTCAAGCTGTTGCCTCAAGGACTTCACTTGTCACTCCATCTATGTTGGATTGCCGGCCTGGAGAAGCACTTGTAGTGAACTTCGCATTTCAGCTGCACCACATGCCTGATGAGAGTGTTTCAACAATAAATCAGCGAGACCAGCTTCTTCGGATGGTTAAGAGCTTAAATCCAAAACTTGTTACTGTCGTTGAGCAAGATGTGAACACAAACACATCTCCCTTTTTCCCAAGGTTCATTGAGGCCTACAGTTACTACTCCACTGTCTTCGAGTCCCTGGACGTTACACTTCCAAGGGAGAGTCAAGACAGGATGAATGTTGAAAGGCAGTGCTTGGCACGGGACATAGTCAACATTGTCGCTTGTGAGGGAGAGGAAAGAATAGAGCGGTACGAAGTTGCAGGAAAGTGGAGGGCAAGGATGACGATGGCTGGCTTCACTTCTTGTCCAATGAGTCCAAATGTGATCGATATGATCCAGAAGCTAATCAGGGAGTACTGTGACAGGTACAAGCTGAAGGAGGATTTAGGAGCACTTCATTTTGGTTGGGAAGGCAAAAGCTTGATTGTTGCTTCAGCATGGAGGTAGAATTATCGAGTTAATGTTACCTTTTTCCTGGGTACCTGGCTTTAGTTCAGTTATGTATGGTCATTGTAACTATAATTTTGTGTAGGATCCAGATGCACTTCTTTTGTGCTGATGTCAAATCTCAGGGACTAATAGGGATTGTTACTTGTAATATAATATTGATCCATATAAAATATTTGCTCCCATTTAAGGATTGGGTCTTCAATTAGATATTCTCAAAAGTTAGAACCCATTGAGAAGCCCACAGTTTAGGGTTTAACCTGCCCCTACCAAGCTGAGGGGCCGATGGCCAACCAATGTACGTAAGGCCTACATTTTGTGAATGCTTAATGGATGAGAAATTTGTGGTCAACCAAGGAAGCCACTCCACTGCCTTATGATTTATTTTTCCCTTTTTGCCTAATGTAAAAAATTCACTAAATATTAAACGTTATCCACTTCAGTTTCAGCTCTCTCCAGCACCTCACAAATATTAAGCCAAAAATTTCCCCAGAAAAAAAAAAAAAAAAGAAAAAAAAGGCACCCCCTGCAAGGTCCATATCTTTAACATCTATCATCGATCCTTGCGAGACTTTCAGGGGGAAGAGCTAAAGATGGCCTTGGAAAACTGTTTTCAATTGAGCTCAGTTTGCACCACTAGAGCTTGTGTGATGCAAAGCAACCGCCATCAATTTTCATCTGTTGAGAAGATTCATTTGCCGACATTTCAAGGGTTCAACAAACCCAATCTGTCATTCTCTTCATCTTTTGCTCATTCATTCAATGGCAGATGCCAAAAATCCAGGCTCATCTGCAAAGCTAGTGAAGCTGTTGATCAAGGTACGCAGCTATCTCTTATAAATTAAAACATTGTTTTATTGTTGCCTTTAATGCTATGCAAGTCCTGTATAAGTTTTTTATGTAAACAAGCTCAGTAGCTGAGCGTCCATGGTAGGTACTTAAAATTAAAGAGTATGCATTAGAGATACGAAGTTAAATGCATTGCCTATCAATAAGATTCCTAAAGTAATTTGGTTATTGTATGAAATATGAATGACCTGAATTTTATACTTTTAAGGAATAGTGAGGATGAGGCCTGATGGGTCATAGGAAAAGGATTCTATTGCTATGTTAAATTCGGTGGTTGATTATCCCAAAGGTTTAAATTAAAAGAAAAATATCTCAACTATCATACAGTGGCATGAATGATGAAATTTTGTAGGAAATAAAGTTATAGGCAGAATTTGATTAAGGTTCTGCACATTTGCAGTTGAAGCGGTGACAGAAGCAAGCTGGGGAGAGCTTGTGCTGGGGAGTGAGACCCCAGTATTGGTGGAGTTTTGGGCACCATGGTGCGGACCTTGCCGCATGATTGAGCCAGTGATCGCAGACTTAGCAAAAGAATATGCAGGAAAGATAGCTTGTTACAAGCTCAACACTGATGAAAGCCCCAACATCGCCACGGAGTTCGGGATAAGGAGCATCCCGACCATGCTGTTTTTCAAGAATGGGGAGAAGAAAGAGAGCATCATCGGTGCAGTGCCAAAGTCCACCTTGGCCGCTAGCATCGACAAATATGTTGATAGCTGAAAACAAATCAAAAGATTGCTGTACGTGGAATCGAATGTAAGAGCTACGTACATGGTCTATTCATGACATACCGTTTTTATATATCATTCATTCAAATTGCCTATCTATCAACATTTTTCCTTGTTTAATTATCTTGTGAATACTAGTGACAAAAAATCCTTTCTCTTTCTAATCTACAATGCTCTTTAATTAACCTGCATTTTCAACGATACTTCGTTCTTTTTTCTTCTTCTGTTTCTCGTTAATGATGGAATGCAAACTTAGTATTAGCTTAAATGACATGCTTGCTACATACAAGTTTTTGGATGTTGTGCGCTTGAGAGGGACTTCAGCTCATTATGTACCAATATGTATAACCCTATTATGTTATGTTCAAGATGAGGAATTTAATGAAATGATTACATTATCTATGTATTAAATAAAATACTATTAAGTATTTTTAAAAAATTAAGAAATTAAAACAAAAGAATATATATGTTTAATTTTAAATAAATATATAACTCTTATCCTAAATTAATTATTAAAAGATTAGTATTTGGAAAATTAGGAGTGTACTTTTTTTATTCACAAGCAACCTTAAAAAATTCTTATATGCCTTTTTATTAAATATTTATTTTTTAATATTTTACTATACTTTATAGAATACTTGTCAAGTTTCTAACCCTTCTTGTAGAGTCTAAAAACTTTATTGATACTGTAACAAATATTATTCCATTATTAAATCCATTATCACCATCCAAATTTTTATTTGTAATCTGTTTTTTAAACTATTGTGTATAACAAAGTTCTTTTAATCTGTTAAATTGATTATGATTTAATTTAATTTTTTAAATAATTATTTTTTAATTATTTTGAATTAATTATTATATAAATTAAACGAATAATAAATTGTTTAAAATTTTCTTTATGATTTTAACAGTATATTTAAATAAGTTTCACATTTTTTAGAAATATGTTTTTAGACTGATGGAAGTTTTAACATAGTTATTTAAAAATTACAAACCAATTTTTTATTATTTTAATTTGTAAGTAAATTATGAAAATATAACCAACTTGCTTCATAAAAAACTTGCACTAACTTACATGTAATTAAAATTTTGGAGTTAAAAAGTTGATTTAAAACACTTAATCAAACACCTAGCCAATCTAACTTCAAAAAAAATAGGACTAAAAGTGCAAATTATTATAAATTTTCGATTCACTGAATTAAAATTGATTAGAGGGACCAACTTGCATGTAATTAAAATCTTGAATGAGTTAAAATAGAAAAACAGAAACTAATCTTATTGCGCAACATATATATGTTAGAATTCACTAAAAAAACATATCACTTAAAGTTCAACTCAAACAAAATCAAAATCAAAATTAATTATACAAAACATAGTGAAGCTAAATAAATTATACAATAAATTGAAGCTTCATGAAAGGGTATTACCAAATAATTCAAATCATATAAAACATAAACTAATTTCAATAAATAAATTAAATTAAAAATAGGGACTAAATTATAAATCTAATAAAGCCAAAAGGACGTATCTCGCAGATATTCTCACAAAAAACTTTCCTCGCACGAATTTAGTTTAGGGAAATTTCTAGGGAAAGCTCCTACAGTTAGCTTCCTGTAAGCTCTTTAATACTAAAGTACGGGGTAATTTGGTAAAAGAAAAGAACAAAAATTTTCTCTCTTTTTTTTTTTGTTTTTTGTTTTATATATTTCTTCATGATTTTTTTGAATCTCTCATAATTTTTAGTACTTTTTCATTTTTTTTTTACTTTCTTAGAATTTTGTATCTCGTAACTTTTTGTATTCCATAATAATTTGTAATTTCTCATAATTTTTAGTATGATATGCTTTCAAAATTAAGTTTTGACATGAGAAATCAATTTTTGGTATGGAAATATTATTTTTGCATATGATAAAATTTATTATATATACTAATAAATTTTAAAATATAGAAAATTAAATAAATAAAGCAAAAATTTTAAAACAAACCAATAATTTGTATTTCCTCATAATTTTTGGTATTTCCTTACATTTTTGGTATTCCCTAAGAATTTTTTGTATACTTTAAATATTCTATTTTTGGTACTTTTCCCTCTTCCTTCCGCATCACCACTTGTTTCTTCTCTTTTATTCTGCTCACCAACGGTGGTGGCCTCCGAATTGGTTACCACTCGAGTTTTCCTTCTTCTCACCAACTCAATTTTCTTTTTTTTTCTGCTCTCATTCGCTCCACATGTTTTCTCACTCTTCATTTTATAGATCTGTTTTGTAGGCATCATTATTTTCTTTGTGGGCTCTGATGGATAAATATCAATGACTATCGTGGTTGAACCTCCACCGGTTACTAACAGTTTCTCTTATAAAGCGAGTTGGCCTTAGGTACTCGAATGTTAGCTCTTCGTTGGCTCATTGATTGACAAGCCATAAAAGTAACATGTTTTTAATCCAATTCTTGATGTGTTTTTGGATGATTTATTATGTGAATTAGTGAATTTGATGCTCCTAATCCTTTAAATTCATGTTTCTATACTTAGGTGAGCATAGGGAAGCGAAAAGAGCAAAAAACAAGCCAAAATCGAGCAAAAAGAGTTGTTTCCAGGATCCACATGGCCTGGACATTTCCACAAGAGCTGGCCACACGCCCATGTGAGCCACACAGGCTGGACATATGCCCATGTGCCAGCCCGTGTCGATTTTGCTCCCTATTTCCCAAACACGCAGAAAAAGCCAATTTTTAGGGTTTCTGAGCATTCTAAAGTCTATAAATACACACTAGAAGAGGACCTAAGGGAGCACTGATCGCTAAAATTAGAGCTTTAAAATTTATAAAAGAATGATCGAACCTGGAAACTAACTCTGACAACGATTAAAGGCAAGTGTACCTATCGAACAGTAGTATAGCTTAGGCAAGACTGGATTGTCGAACCCAAATGAACTAAAAGTATTAATACTAACTTTCTTTTTATTATTTAGCCTTAAAAATAAAGTGAAGTTGTTTTTAATCTAAATTAACGACGACTAAGCTAAGGACAAAGACAAAAAGAACGAATTGGGAAATAACTTGAAGAAAAACTCAATTGATCATGACGGTACCCTCAGGAAGAATCCACCTAGACTTTACTTGTTATCTAACCCTGAATCATATGATTTATTTACTTAGCTTGATCCATGAGGCTCCCTAACGTATATTAAATCCTCTCTCGAGGCGAATAACTTCTAACCCTAGGTTAATTAGTGGAACTCTAGTTCTCTTATAATAACCCCCTAGAATAGCAGTAAATCGATCTATGGATTCCCATATTTGGTTTCACCCTAATCCGGCAAAATCTCGTCACCCTATCTCTAGGCGTGCGATCAACTCCGCTTAATTACGCTAGATCTACTCTTAAGCAGGGTCTATTCCTCCTCCACCTAAGCACATCGGATTTGGATTAAGCATGCATAATTAAGAACAAACTAAGTATTTATCATATAATTCAAAAATCAAATAACAAGATTTATCTAGGTTTCATCCCCTTCAGGTATCTGAGGGGTTTAGTTCATAATAAATAAAGAAAACATCTCAAGAGAAAAGATAAAACGAAGTTTTACCTATACAAAGTGACTGTCTCATTACCTATACAAAGTATGAGTTCTCCTGTGGCAACATCAATTTTAGTCTTGGCAGTTGCTAGAAACGATCTTCCTAAAATTAAGGGGATTGAATTATCCTCATCCATGTCTAAGACAACAAAATCTACTGGGAAAATGAATTTATCGATTTTTACAAGAATATCTTCGATAATGCCGCAAGGAATTCTAACAGTTTTTTCAGCTAATTGAATACTCATCCTAGTTTGTTTGGGCTTCCCTAAACCTAGTCGTTTAAACAATGTATAAGGCATGACATTTATACTTACCCCTAAATCAGCTAACGCACTATCAATAGTTAGACTACCAATTAAACATGGAATTGTAAAACTCCCTGGATCTTTTTGCTTCTGCTGTAGTCTGTTTTGTAGAATTACTGAGCACTTTGCGTTGAGTTTCACGTGTGGCTCTTCGTCTAATTTGCGTTTATTTGTCAAGAGTTGTATTAAAAATTTCCTCGAGTCTGGCATCTGAAAGAGAGCTTCAAGAAGAGGTAAGTTAATATGTAATTTCTTTAAAAGTTTAAGAAACTTACCGAACTGTTCTTCTGAATCGTCTCTTTTTAATGCTTCGGGATAAGGAATGCGAGGTTGGTATTCTCTGATTACCCATTTTGGCTTTTCTTGCATTACCTCGATTTTACCTTCTTCTTCATTGGTTTCTTGTTGTGGGATGGGTTCGTCTACCTCTGCATTTTCCTGAGCTGTTACGACTTGAATCTGTTCCTTTGGATTAATCTCAGTGTTGCTTGGTAGACGTCCTTGCGGTCGTTCGGATATTAGCTTTGCAAGTTGTTCGACTGCTTTAATGACTTCCCTGGCTGACTTGTAACTCTTTCAACTGACGCTTGTTGATCTTTAAGTATTTTCTCATTTTCTTGGAAACGGTTTTCTGTGTTTGCCATGAATTTTGTCAGCATCTCCTCGAGGGTTGGTTTCTTCTCTTGTGGATAGGGCTGATTTTGAAAGTTTTGAGGAGGTCGTTGCCTTTGATTTCCTTGATTTCCTTGACCTCCCCATGAAAAATTTGGGTGGTTCCTCCAACCTGGATTGTAAGTATTACTATATGGATTATTATTGGATCTGAAATTGTTACCTATATAGTTCATCTGTTCGCTCTCTGCTTCCGATTGGTAGGGTGGGTACTCAGGATTCGCACTGTTCCATTTGCATCGCATTGCATTACTGGGTGTACCTGCGAAGAACACAAATTATCAAGCTTTTTATTCATTATCTCCATCTGTGTTGATAGCATGGTCACTGTGTCTATGTTGAAAGCTCTGGCTGATTTTGTCATTTCGTCCTTGTAACTTGCCATTGATAATTATCCAGTGACATCTCTTCAATGAAATCGTACACTACTTCAGGAGTTTTGTTGTTCAGGGTTCCACCGGCAGCTGAGTCGATTAGTTGCCTCGTTGAGGGGTTTACATCGTTATAGAATGTTTGGACTTGTAGCCACAAGGGTAAACCATGGTGTGGACACCTTCTCAAGAGATCCTTGTATCTCTCCCATGCGTCGTATAATGTCTCTAATTCCATCTGCACAAAAGAAGAGATATCATTCCGTAATTTGGCCATTTTGGCCGATGGAAAATATTTTAATTTCGGTCATTTGTTCCCATGTAGTGATTGACCCTCGTGATAACGAGTTTAACCACTGTTTGGCTTTATTCCTTAATGAAAAGGGAAATAACCGAAGACGTATGCATCGACAGAAACATCATTTATTTTGAAGGTATCGCAGAATTCTGAAAAGTTAGCTATATGAGTGTTTGGATCTTAGTCCTGCAAACCATCAAATTGAACAAACTGTTGAATCATTTGTATAGTGTTAGGCTTTAATTCAAAATTGTTAGCAGCTATAGCTGGCCTAACAATCCTTGATTCTGCTCCTGTTAGATGTGGTTTAGCATAATCAAACATAGTACGTGGAGCATTGTGTTCCCCCACATCATGGGGTTGTGGAATATTCTCGTCCATCCCTTCAGTAGGATTGGATCTGTCTTCTTCCTCTTTTTCTATATAGTTTAAAGCTCGCCTGATTTCTCGGTGATTCCTTCGAGCGGTAGCTTTAATATCACTGTCGTATACTAAAGGTCCTCTCGGATTCCTCCTAGTCATAAACTAGAGGTACTTGGAAAGAAAGAAAGAAAAATTAGCAAATTTAAAATTTAACCTAAAAATGAAAAATAAATTGGTAAATAATAATAAAAAAATGGCTAAAGTAATAAAAATAGAGTGTTCTTAATATTTTAGTTCCCCGACAACGGCGCCAAAAACTTGATCGCTAAAATCAAAGCTTTAAAATTTATAAAAGAATGATCGAACTTGGAAACTAACTCTTACAACGATTAAAGGCAAGTGTACCTATCAAACAGTAGTATAGCTTAGGCAAGACCGGATTGTCGAACCCAAAGGAACTAAAAGTATTAATACTAACTTTCTTTTTATTATTTAGCCTTAAAAATAAAGTGAAGTTGTTTTCATCTAAATTAACGACGACTAAGCTAAGGACAAAGACAAAAAGAACGAATTGGGAAATAACTTGAAGAAAAACTCAATTGATCATGACGATACCCTCAGGAAGAATCCACCTAGACTTCACTTGTTATCTAACCCTGAATTATATGATTTATTTACTTAGCTTGATCCGTGAGACTCCCTAACGTATGTTAAACCCTCTCTCGAGGCGAATAACATCTAACTCTAGGTTAATTAGTGGAACTCTAGTTCTCTTATAATAACCCCCTAGAATAGCAGTAAATCGATCTATGGATTCCCATATTAGGTTTCACCCTAATCTAGCAAAATCTCGTCACCCTATCTCTAGGCGTGCGATCAACTCCACTTAATTACACTAGATCTACTCTTAAGCAGGGTCTACTCCTCCTCCACCTAAGCACATCGGATTTGGATTAAGCATGCATAATTAAGAACAAACTAAGTATTTATCATATAATTCAAAAATCAAATAACAAGATTCATCTAGGTTTCATCCCCTTCAGGTATCTGAGGGGTTTAGTTTATAATGAATAAAGAAAACATCTCAAGAGAAAAGATAAAACAATACATAACAAATCCCTAAAACTCCCTGAAAGAATTGAAGGAGAAATCCGCCGTCTTGAGTATAATTCCAGCTTCTTGGGATGGATCAACTAGCTAACTTTAAGCGATTCCCACAATTCTTACCTTTCCGGCTTGGCTCCTTGGCCTAGCTCGACGCCCCTTCAAATGTGGCACTTAGGGGATATATATAGGCTCTTTGGAATGCGATTCTCTCTCTCTAAGTATCCTTTTCCGAGTGAAATTGCTCTTTCCAGCGACAGGGGCACGGCCATGGCACACGCCCGTATGGATCGACTTCAAACCGTGTTCGGATTTCTAACTTGAGGCACGACCGTGTAAGTCAGGGGTCAGGCCCTACTCTAGGTGATCGGCGAGGCACGGCCGTGTTGGATTTGGGCCAGGCCATGTTGATTCTATGCTAATGCCCATTTGCTCTGTTTTGGGCCCGTTTTATGTTCTTTTCGTCCTCGGGTGCTTTCCTGGGTATAAGACATGAAAAGAAAGGATTAAGAGCACCTTTTTATATAAATTAAGGAATAAATCATCCAAAAGTAAGTTAAATACGGGATTAAAATATGTTATAATTACGGTTTATCAACTACGCAAAGTAGAACGAAGAAATTACTCGAAGAACGTCGTCGGAATCAACTCAGAAGCAGGATTTCCTTCGAGATTGAAGATCTCCATTCAAATTATCTAGAAGTTTTTGGGTTCTTTATGTCTTGTCATTTTCCTAATTTTGAGATGTTTTCTTCCCAAATTATGAACTACATTCCCTAGATACCTAGAGAGGATGAAACCTAAGACGGATCTTATTATTTTGATTTTTCTGAATTACATGATAAATATTTGTTCTTGATCTCAATTATGTTTCTTATTTCATGTTTTAATGTTTTTAGGATATTAATTCATGATTGATGTGCTTATTCAGTGGAGCAAAAGTCCCTGTTTAAGAGTAGATTTGGCATAATTTAGTGGAGTTGCATGCAATCCTAGAAGTAGGACGACATAAATCTACCAGATTAGAGTCAAATCTAATAGGGGGATCCATAGATCGAATTAATGCGACAATAGGGGTTTTAATTAGAAAGAGATTTCAATTAATCAACCTAGAGTCAGTTATTTTTACTCTCGAAAGAGATATTAATATAGTTTAGGGATTTCTACAGATCAAGGCAAGTGAATAAATCCTTTAACTCATATTTAGAATAATAAGTGAAGTCTAGGTGGATTATTTCCTAGGTATTGTCTCTCTCATTAGTTTTCTTCAAATATTTTCTTACTTTATTCTCTGTTTCATCCTAGTAATTAAGTTAGTTAAGATTAGGTTAAAATAAATCCCTTCAATTTATTCGGCTAGATAATAAAAAGATAGTAATTACTAGTACTTTTAGTCCTCGTGGATACGATATTCCTGACTCACCATAACTATACTGCTATTCGATAGGTGCGTTTGCCTTTGTCATGATTTTAATTAGTTAAGTGAATCATCATCAAGTTTTTGGCACCGTTGCTGGGGACTAAAATATTAGGAACACTAGATTTTTATTACTTTAGCCATTATTATTTTATTGCATTCTAATTTTGTTTTTAGTTTAATTTTTCGTTTTCTAACTTTTCTTTTGTTTGCTTCTAGCAGGTTCTTTTAGTTTATAACTAGAAGAAACCCATCAAGACCTCTAGTGTTCGACAGTGAAAATGAAAGGATAACTCTCAAAAATCATATAGAAGCGAGGCAAAGTCGACAAAGTACAGTAGAAGAGCAAGAGGAAGTTATTGTTATTACTGAAGAGATGGCTGAAAATCAGAATAATTTGCTACCTCATGTGGTTTTCGCAAATCCTACTCTTCGTACTATGTACGATTATGCCAGGCCCAATTTGACTGGGGCTGAATCGAGTATTGTTAGACCTGCTATTGCTACAAATAATTTTGAACTGAAACTTAACACTATTTAAATGATTCAACAGTTTGTTCAGTTTGATGGTTTGCAGGACGAAGACCCAAATACTGATTTGGCTAATTTCTTGGAATTCTGCAACACTTTTAAAATTAATGGCGTTTCTGACAATGCCATTTGCCTTCAGTTGTTTCCTTTCTCGTTGAGGAACAAGGCTAAACAGTGGTTGAACTCCCTATCGCGAGGTTCTATCACTACATGGGAGCAAATGACCGAAAAATTCTTGTTAAAGTATTTTCCACCGGTTAAGATAACAAGCTGAGGAATGATATCTTTTTCTTCATGCAAATGGATTTAGAGACTCTATATGATGCATGGGAGAGGTATAAGGACTTATTGAGAAGGTGCCCCCACCATAGGTTACCTCTATGGTTACAGGTTCAAACTTTTTACAACGGTTTGAACCCCTCAACTAGGCAACTAATTGATGCAGCCGCCGGTGGGACTCTGAATAACAAAACACCTAAAGCAGCTTATGAGTTTATAGAGGAGATTTCACTGAATAATTATCAGTGGGAAGTCATTAGAACAAAGCCGATGAAAGTAGCCAGTGTTTTTAACGTTGATGCGGTCACTTTGTTATCAAATCAAGTAGAACTTTTAAGTAAAAAGATTGATGGTTTATATGGTTCTACGCAGGTACATCCAGTGATGCAGTGTGATACAAATGGAGGAGGGAGCCATCCAGAAAGTTGATCCTACAACCTTAGCACAGAAGATAAACAAGTTAACTATATGGGTAATAATTCTAGACTTCAGAATAATCCCTATAGTAATACTTACAATTTAGGTTGGAGGAACCATCCCAACTTCTCTTGGGGTGGTCAAGGAAATCAGAGACCACAACCCCTTCCAAGCTTTCAACTACATTACCAGTAGGAGAAGAAACTGAACCTTGAGGAGATGTTGACGAAGTTTATTTCGGTGTCAGAAACTTGCTTCCAAAAGACCGAAACAACACTCAAAAATCAACAAGCATCGATTTAAGGGCTTGAGAATCAAATCAATCAATTGGAAAAGATGATTTCAGAACGACCACAAGGTAGCTTGCCAAGCAACACCGAAACTAACCCAAGAGAGCAGCTTCATGCAATTATTGTTCGAGATGAAGAAGGGTTAGCTGAATATGAATCTGAATTAAGACAAGAAACTATGGTAAGCAATGGTAAGGTTGAGGTAAGCAACAACGAACAAAAACTGGTAAGTAAGGAGTATAAACCTCGTGTGCCATATCCTAACGCGACAAGGAAAGACCACACAAACGAATAATTCGGTAAATTCCTTAAACTGTTGAAAAAGTTAAATATTAACTTACTGTTTATTGAAGCTCTTTCGCAAATGCCAAATTTCGTAAAATTTTTAAAGGAGTTTTTAGCAAACAAGCAGAAGTTAGATGATTCGTCGCACGTGGAGCTAAATGTAGTTTGCTCAGCTATCTTACAGAATAAACTACCCAACAAACTGAAAGATCCAGGGAATTTTACTATTCCTTGTTTAATTGCTCAACTAAATGTTGATAATGCTTTAGCTGATTTAGGGGCAAGTATTAATGTTATGCCCTACAAAATGTTTAAGCAACTAGGTCTTGGGAAGCCCAAAAAAACTAGGATGAGCATTCAATTGGCAGATAGAACCATTAGATTTCCTAGGGGTATCGTTAAAAATGTTCTTGTTAAAATTGATAAATTTATATTCCTAGTCGATTTTGTTGTCTTAGACATGGATGAGGATAGCGATGTACCCTTAATTCTAGGTCGGCCTTTTTTAGCAACTGCTAGAACCATCATTGATGTTGGTACAGGTGAACTCATACTTCGTGTAGGTGATGACACAATTTAACTCCAAGCTTGTGATTCTGCTAAAATATCTAGTGATCGAGATGATTATACGAGTTCTGTTATTGAAAGTACTTTGTGGCTCAACCTTTTTTGCAAGAAATTCCTCGGAAAAACGTGATAGAGCCATGCTCTAGCTTGTGCGACAAAAACAGAACGAATCATGAAGAACAAATGTTGCAGATCGATGAACTATATGAATGTCGGGCACATGTCAAGGAGAAACCAAGAATACACGATGCAAAATCGAAACGACTCCATAACGAGCTTAAGGATGGAACGAACCACTTCAAGGTTGGGGACCAGGTACTGTTAGATGAAACCGACCCTCGAATAACCACTTCAGAGCTTAATGTAGACGGAGCGACTCCTTCTACGGTACTTAATGTCTTCCTATACGGTACAGTCGAGGTAACTTATTCTAATTTCGGCATTTTAAGGTAAATATTACTCGAATTAAACCTTATTTGAAAAAAAATAATTGACAGCGAGAAAGAGGAGTTTCGACTCCGCGAACCACCGTGACCGTGCGAATACGAGGTAAGTCAAGCTTAGACTTTAAATAAGCGCTTCTCGGGAGGCAACCCGAGTGTTAACACTGCTAATTTTCTTAACTTTATTTCATGATATTTTTTAAAAATTAATTAATTTTCAAAATCCTAAAAAAAGTGTGTTTTTGACCCACACGTTTGGAAACACGGGTGTGTGGAGCACACGGCCTGGACATATGGGTGTGTCGCAAGTCGTGTGTGCCATGAGTAATCGACAGAGAGTTACACGGCCTGGCCACACGGGCGTGTGGGATCTCACATGGGTGTAGGAGAAGTGAAGGAAAACACACACGGCATGGACACAAGGGCATGTCTTACGCCGTGTGAAACTTGGAGCTAATTTTTTTTTTTAAAGTCAGAGAGTTACACGGGCAAGGCATGCAGCCGTGTGAGAGACACGGGCGTGTGGGATCTCACATGGGCGTGGGAGAAGCAAAGGAAAACACATATGGTCTAGCACATGGCCGTGTGACCCACACGGCCTGGACACACGGGCGTGTCCATGGCCATGTGAAAGCTGGGTTAATCACCCCATTTTTATTTTATTTTATTTATTTATTATTATTTGTTATATTATTTATTATTATTTTTACTAATTTTTTATATTTATTTATTTATTATTCTTATACTTATCTTTTAAATTTATTTATTTTATTTATTTATTTATTTATTTTTTTTGCTATTTCTATTTTTTAGTATTTTTTACTATTATTATTACAATTGGTATCATTGAGTTTGTTATTATTATTAATATTATTTTAGTTGCTTTATTTTTTTATTATTTTCTTCGACTTATTTTCATTATTATCTTTTGAAATATATATGGTTATTTCTAATCGAGTTATAACCCCTTAATCTTCTTTATTATTTGTGTTTATTTTCTTATTAGTTTGCTCAGAATCATGAGTTACATTTAGATTTGATTACAATTCCGCTTTTCACTATTCTGGGAATTTCATCCACAATTTAGGGCAGTTTCAATTCTCTCCCTCTTTTATGATATTTTGTTTCTACTGTGATTATCTATTTTTGTACATTGAGGACAATGTACATCTTAAGTGTGGGGAGGTTATTTATATGATTATTAGAGAATCCCTGAATTATGTCTTGTGTTCAAGTAATTTTCTCATATTACTATTAGAATGAATTATTATTGATTTGTGATTTTTATTGATATGTTTTAGATTAAATTCATAGTTAATTTTGCATTGATTGTTTAAATTTTAAGACATTATAGAATCAAGCATGATAAGTCTATTTTCAGAATAAAAAAAATTGCTAGGTTGTTTCCCTAAATTGAGGTATTACCTTGAAGTTTGAGATTTGTAAGATTGATATCAAAAATAATAATTTTTGTGAGATTTTAAGCCTTTAGAGCATACACTTTTCTTGCTCACTTTATTATTGGTTATGAGTGTGTCAATACTGATTGGTTATTCTAGAACTTGCTTCGATTATACATGTCAAGACCACACCTTTGATTTGATATACTGAGATGATAAAGGTACTTAGGTTTTAACCCACTTATCCCATAAAAAGCCTACCTACATAATTAACTCTTAGTAAACCCCTTTGAACCTAAAACACCGTTTCTTGATCTACCCATTAATATTAACCCATAACTGATTTTTTTTTTTTTGAGAATTGTTCCCGTTTTATTGACCCCCTTTTTGTCGAGATTTGACTTGGTTAGTTGCCTAATTATGTTCTTTTGTTTCAGTTGTTAAATTATTTCTTATTATCCATTATTCTCAAAAAAAAAAAAGGAAAAAGAAAAAAAAGAAAAAGAAAAATATTTATATATAGACATATATGTTGATTATTACTAGTTCTTTGTTAGTTGAGTTTGAATAGTTAAATTCATATTTTGAGAAGAAGCTCGTGTTATTCTTGATAAGTTTTCAATTGATGTAATTATTCAACATTAGTTTATTTTTCTAGTTTGGCAATTTATCAATTCGATCTCGATTTTAACCCTTTTTTTCAGCCTTTCTCCACACCTTTAACCTAAGCCCCATTACAACCTCTTAAAGACCTTTTGATTTGTGTATCATCTCATTTTATAGTGGTGGAGATTTGATTTTCATGCAAGCCTATGGTAATAACTTTTCATGTTTGACTATTGAGTGCGTATTCTTGAACCTTAAACACTTTGAGTGATTTAAGTGAATCTTTAGTGAGGATGTCGATTCTTGTCGATTTTGAATTAAAGGTAATTACTTAGATAATGGGAAATACCTATGTTTTCATGCTTGATCGTTGTTTTATGCGATGTCAAAATCTTAAAATTTATATAAAGAATGATCGAACCTAGAAACTAACTATGACAACGATTTGAGGCAAGCGCACCTATCGAACAGTAGTATAGTTAAGGCAAGACCGGAATGTCGAACCCAAAGGAACCAAAAGTACTAATACTAACTCTCTTTTTATTATTTAGCCTAAGAATTAAATGAATTTTTATCTAATCTAAAATTAACTATCTACTAAACTAAAGACTCTAAGACAAAGAAGAATGAAATTGGGAAAATAACTTTGAGGAAAAACAAATTGATTAAGACGACACCCAGGGAAGAATCCACCTAGACTTCTCTTGTTATCTAACTCTGAACCAGATGATTTATTCATTTGACTTGATCCGTAAGATTCCCTAAGTTATATTAATCCCTCTCTCGAGGCGACTAATGTCTAACCCTAGGTTGATTAATTGAAATCTATTTCTAATTAAAACCCCTAGAATTGCACTAACTTGATCTATGGACTCCCATATTAGGTTTCACCCTAATCCGGCAGAATCTCGTCACCCTATCTCTAGGCGTGCGATCAACTCCGCTTAATTATGCTAGATTTACTCTTAAGCAGGGACTTTTGCTCCTCCATCTAAGCACATCACACTTGAATTAATATCCCAGAAATATCAACACAAGAATTAAGAACACATAATTAAGAACAAGTCAAATATTTATCATATGGTTCAGCAAACGATAACAAGATTTATCTTAGGTTTCATCCCCCTCAAGTATCTGAGGGTTTAGTTCCTAACAATAAAAGAAAACATCTCAGAAGAAAAGATAAAACAAAACATAAGAAATCCCTAAAACCCCCTGAAGGAATTAAAGGAGAAATCCTCTATCTTGAGTATGATTCCGGCTTCTTGAGATGAATCAACTGGCTATCTTCGAGTAAATCCCCACAAATCTGCCCTCTTTGGCCTAGCTGGACGCCCCTTGACTAAAGCTTTGGGTTCCGGCTTCTGCCGAACTCCCCGCTTAAGTTTCCCCCTGGGTGTTTATATAGGCTTTGAGATGCCTTACTTGGTCCCTAAGTATCCTAATCCAAGTGGAATTCCTACTAGGTGTTTAAATAGGCTTTGGAATGTGTTTCTTTGCCTCCAAGTATCCTATTTCGAGTAAAACTCCTCTTGGCCGCGGCAAGGACACGCCCATTGCACACGCTCGTGTGAATCGTGGCCAGGCCGTGTTCGAGACTGTTGAATGAGGCACGACTGTGTGGTCTTGGGCCCAGGCCGTGTGGATTTCGTGATATAGCCCATTTACTCTGTTTTGGGCCCGTTTTCCATTCTTTTCATCATCCGGTGCTCTTCTGAGTATAAAACATGAAAACAAAGGATTAAGAGCACCAAATTACATAATTCAAGGCTTAAATCATCCAAAAGCATGCTAAATATGGGCTTAAAATATGTTACATTTACGGTTTATCAATGCTTTAAAAATGTTTGACTTAGATTGTTTGAATCTTTAATGCTCTTTTAGTTGAATTATCAATGTATGATTATTTGTGAACTATGACAAAACATTATTGATGAGAATTACAAGTCCAGAAAGATTAATTTTAATTATAAGTTGAGGATTTTGCTTGAGGACAAGCAAACGCTTAAGGACAAGCAAACACTTAAGTGTGGGGATATTTGATAAGCCATAAGAGTAACATGTTTTTAATCCAACTCTTGATGTGTTTTTGGATTATTTATTATGTGAATTAGTGAAATTGATGCTCCTAATCCTTTAAATTCATGTTTCTATACTTAGGTGAGCATAGAGGAGCGAAAAGAGCCAAAAGCAAGCCAAAATCGAGCAAAAAGAGCTGTTTCTAGGATCCACACGGCCTGGACATTTCCACACGGGGCTGGCCACACGTCCATGTGAGCCACACAGGCTGCACACCTGCCCATGTGCCAGCCCGTGTCGATTTTGCTTCCTATTTCACAAACACGCGGAAAAAACCAATTTTTAGGGTTTCTGAGCATTCTAAAGTCTATAAATACACACTAGAAGAGGACCTAAAGGAACACGCAGAGTAGAATGAAGAAATTACTCGAAGAACACCGTCGAAATCAACTCAGAAGCAGGATCTCCTTCAAGATTGAAGATCTCTATTCAATTTATCTAGAAGTTTTTGGGTTCTTTATGTCTTATTGTTTTCCTAATTTTGAGATGTTTTCTTCCCAAATTATGAACTAAATTCCCTAGATACCTAGAGAGGATGAAACCTAAGACGGATCTTATTATTTGATTTTTCTGAATTACATGATAAATATTTGTTCTTGATCTCAATTATGTGTTTTTATTTCATGTTTTAATGTTTTCAGGATATTAATTCATGATTGATGTGCTTATTCAGTGGAGCAAAAGTCCTTGTTTAAGAGTAGATCTGGCATAATTTAGTGGAGTTGCATGCAATCCTAGAAGTAGGACGACATAAATCTACCAGATTAGAGTAAAATTTAATAGGGGGATCCATAGATCGAATTAATGCGACAATAGGGGTTTTAATTAGAAAGAGATTTCAATTAATCAACCTAGAGTCAGTTATTTTTACTCTCGAAAGAGATATTAATATAGTTTAGGGATTTCTACAGATCAAGGCAAGTGAATAAATCATTTAACTCATATTTAGAATAATAAGTGAAGTCTAGGTGGATTATTTCCTAGGTATTGTCTCTCTCATTGGTTTTCTTCAAATATTTTCTTACTTTATTCTCTGTTTCATCTTAGTAGTTAAGTTAGTTAAGATTAGGTTAAAATAAATCCCTTCAATTTATTCGGCTAGATAATAAAAAGATAGTAATTACTAGTACTTTTAGTCCTCGTGGATACGATATTCCCGACTCACCATAACTATACTGCTATTCGATAGGTACGTTTGCCTTTGTCATGATTTTAGTTAGTTAAGTGAATCATCATCATTGATCTATTTCTATGTTGAGGGGAATAATAAATGATTTCACAAGTCAGTTAGGGCACATGTTGTGTTTAAGTTTTATGTGCTCTGTGTTGTTTCCCATTGTTTAATAAGTCTTCTCTTTTTCTTATGAAAATGTTGAACGTTTTTTTGTCTTGTCATGTACAAGTTTTAGTCTTATTTATTCAAGTGGGTTTGCTTTTGCAAGAGCTTTTAGGAATGGTTCTATCGTTGTCCTCTCAAGTTTGGTGGATACTTAGTTTTTTAGCCAATTTGCCCCTCATTTTGGACTTTCCAAGGCTAGTTCCCTTATCATGATAGGTGCTTGCAATCACCTAGATATGCCATACTTGAGTTATGAAAAAATCAGTTGTCAACGTGTTGTAATGTTCTATTCATGTTAAGGCTAAAGCCTTTGTTGTATTAACAAAACTTGTCATTCACTATTGATGATGGGTATTTGTTGTTTCTTTTTTTTTTCCTCCTCAAATTGTATGGTCTCATTCATAGAATAAATGAATTAATTTTTATTTTTAAAAATGTAGTGTTAATACCCAACTTCGCATAGGCTTGCTCGCATAGTGGAGCGTGTAACGACTTGATTTTTAGTGGTACTGAAAATTACAATTTCGGAACTTCATTTCCATAAACTGAGTTTGTAAATATTAAATATGGATATTTACAAAGTTTATATAAAAATATATTAAAGATTGATCTAGTAATTGTAATGCCCTAAAATTTCTAATTTCCTTTTTGTGAAAATATGACACAAATATCTGTCAGCTTTAGTGGTTATTTGTTCTGGGAGTGTTTGGGAGGTCCTAAGTTCAAGCCTTTGCTTGAGCAAATATTGGTATTTTGAATGAATTAGGCCTTACTCTTGTTCAGTAGGCTTTTATTTGATTGTTGGTAAAAAATATATCAGAATGGGCCTGCTGGTCTGGTGGTTAAGAGGAGTGTTAATGTGCAGGAGGTCCTGTGTTTGAGTCCCTGCGCAAGCAGGGGAACTAATTTTTGTTTGAGGCGTGTGGCGTGGTGGTGTTCAAATTAAACTGGACTGCTGAGTAGTTGTGTTTTAGTGGGTCAATAGGGAGTGTTTTTAGGAGATAATTGGGGAGAAGTTATCAAAATAAGATTTTCTTCTTATCAGTTTTCTATTTTCTTTTTTCCCAACAAATTTTCTGATGTTAGACTTTTATTTCTCTGCCGTTTCTTCTCCCTTCTTGTTCACTTTTGGTTTTTGTTCCCCTTTGGTCGAATCTTATTTCTTCTCTTTCCCCTCTCTTTTCGTTTTTGTATTTTTTGCGAGTCATCTCTTTGAGTGCAACTTTTGACTTTATCTGTTTTGGTAAGTGAAATTTTTTCCCCTTAGTTATTGTATTCCGAGTAGGTAATTAACAAAAGGGTTCGTTTTACTCTCGTTTAGGTGCTGTTTAATGGTTTTAAGCGGATATTCCAGTGTGTGGAGACGACTAGTTATCGGATTTGTTGCGGTAAGTTTTTGAATCGTCTTTGGTTTAATTTCTCAAGTTTTATGTTGCGGATATTTTGTTTGATTGACAAATCAAGTGATTAATTAAGGGATATATTGGTCAAATATAGGTTTTTGAAGGCTCGGGTTACTTTGTACATCGAACCGATACTAGGTGTGTACCCGAAACGCAAGAAATGGGATTCAGCGAAAAGTCGAAATTGCTTGCTGTCGAGAAATAAGAGGGATAAGAGAAAATGATGCTAAAAATTGTAGAGAAAGAAAATAAGGGTGTTATAAACTTGGAAATCAACATTTTGCACTAAAATAGTTTTGGACAATAGTAGTAGTCTAACTTTGAAAAATCATCAAAAATAGTAGGAATCGAGTTAGAGGTTGAATAAAATATGAAATTAAATTTTATTGAGTCTATTTTTTCATGGAAGAAACAATGTAAGCAATGGAATTGTAAATCATGAGATATAATAAATTTTGTGAGACAAGGTCAGAATGATTTCTAGTTCCCCTGTTCGGACTTAGGAAAATCATCAAAAAATTTAAAAAAAATAATTAAGGGCTTAATTTTATATTTTTAAATCCTTAATGAGTCTATTTTCAAGAGAAATAAACAAAAACATCATCTAAATTTTGTACTAAGAGATAAATAATTTTTAGTAAGGAAAGGATGAAGCTATCAAACAGCAGAATAGGGATAACTTTAAAGATTTTACTGTACTTATTTGATAAACTATAAATTTTTAAAATTTTATGGTAGAAAGGTATGTGAGTCTAGTTTCAAAAACATCAAGCGGATCATAATTTGGAATTCTGTAGCTCAAGATATAAATATTTTTGTGATAATGACTCAAGTAGATATCTTTGAATGAACATATAAGTAAATAGTGAAAACATATATGAGTATTGAGCTAGCATGGGTTACTTTAAAAATGGATCACACGGTCAAGGCCAATTTGGGCCGAGTGGGCTACACGGGTGTGTAGGCCCACACGGGCAGATCATATGGGTGTGTAAGCCCATTTTTACCGAAATGTTTCTAAGGTAGCACGGGTCGCCCAAGTCAACTGTGAACCTACTGTAGGGTCAGTAAGCGCTACTTAGACCCTTAAGTGTTAAATTGACTGAATGATATCTGCATTGAGCATGTTAATATCTGAATTGAATATATGTACTAAAATTTCATAATATCATATCATCCATTGTATGTTACGTTGCATTGGGTTGGGGGTTGTTAATGGGAGGAAGTGTACTGATAGGCTTTAAGCCTAATTTACTGGCAGCTCAGTTGCAAACTATTGTTTTGTGCTGCATTCGGTACTACTTAGAGTGTAGGGATGGGTGGATTGATTATATTCCCACATGGAGTGTAGGGTTGGACAGAGATGGTGTGTAGAGGCTGGTTGGGTAGGATTTTGCAATCGCATGCTTATTATTACATCGACATCTTGTGATGGGCTAAGGCCCTACTGCAATTTTGACATTGTACTGAGATGGGCTACATCCCAAACTATCACTGATACTGAAAAGGGCTTAGACTCAAGACTGTTCAATTGTGCACTGTGAATACTGATCGTTTGTTTGTTTCTGCGGGATTACACACTGAGTTTACGTAAACTCACCCTTTTTGTTTAATGTGTACAGGTAATCCCCAGACTTAGACGGATAGGTGCGATGGAGGACTTAGCGGTGACCACAGTAATTTTTGGACTTCATGGTTTTCAATTTACGATTTATGATTTGATTAGTATTGATTATTTGGGTTGTAACTTAAGGACCCTATAACATCCTTAATTAGGGGCTATTGTGTTTGAATTGTTTTGCATGTGTATGGCTTGATTGTGGTATTAATTGAGATATTCTAGGGTCTAGGTATAAGCCAAGGGTAGGCCCGAGCTATAAGAAAAATTCTGTTTTAAGCTTTAGTTAAGGGGAGCTGAAGGAGCTAGGGGTTAAGTATATTTCATGGTGAAATTAAGCACAAGAATTACATTGGTAAAGTGGCAAGGAGGCGCCACTTAGGGCCTTGAGAGTGACGCCACATGCAGGGAAGGGGGAGCTCAGGTTCGAGCAGCAGAAATCCCGTTTTCTGCTTACCATTTTGACGCCAAGGAGGGGAGAGTTGTGCTCAGCTCAAATTCTTTCAGATAACTGCTGATTAAGTCAAATTAATTTAAACTGGTGGAGAAGAGAGAATTTAGGAGCTTGAGAAATTCAAACTCAGTTGAATTGTTGGCCAGGAGAAATTTGAGGTGTTTGCCGAATTTTGAATTGTGGAGGAGAAGTGTTCAGTTGGGGAACTTGCTAGATGTGCCGTCCCTCCATAGTCAACATAGGAAGACATTTTCGGCTAGTCTAGGTCTTAGTGCACTTTGTGAACCAAAAGCCGAAACCCCCCTGAGCATTGCCGATTTCTCCCTAGTGCATCTTGTTGAAGCAAACCCGAAACCTCAATTGGCACTTGTCGATTTACCCTCTTAGTCATTGAGCCGAATTTCCATTTGCCTTCCTCTCATTTTCTTTGAAGCCAAAACTTGTTTCACTTTTCTTCTCCCATTTTTGCTCAAAAGCCGAACCTATTCTCTCCTCTTCATCTTTTTCTTTTCTCAAACCCTTGTGCCGAAATCTTCTTCTTTCTTCCTTTGCCGAATCCCCTCTTTCCCATTTCATTTTCTTCTCCATCTCTTCCATTAGCAAAAGCCGAATAACATTCATCTTTCTTCCATTCTCTTTTTCCATTTTGGCCGAATCCCATTTGTTTTTTTCTTCTTTCAACCATAGCCGAATCACATTGAAGTCCATCACCATTACCGAAATCTCCCTACTTTCTTCTTGTTCTATTTTGGCCGAATATCAGCTAAGCATAGGTCTCTCTTGTGTGATCTTCTCTAATCGGGTTTGGAAAGGGTAAGTAATCTTGGCCGAAACTCTATTCTCACTTTCTTTTCTCTCTGTCGACATGTAAAGACAAAAGCCGAATTTCGGCATTTGTCTTGGCTTTTAATCAACCATGCAATCAGTTTCTTTTAGGATCTCCTGGATTTTGAAGCAGTAGATCGGGGTCATCTATTCCCTTGTCAATCGATTTCTGTAAGTTAGTGGTAAGGTTTCATGGCGATTCAATCATTCTTTTAGTGGTTTGAAAAGCCGAAGGATAGTAAGATTAAGTGTTAATGTTGGCCGATTGTAGGGGAATGCTCAATCTCACATACCTTGGGTTGTGGCTAGTGGTCGAAAAGCGTTAAGGTAAGGATTGTGGTTCCATGCGTTAACCCTTCGGGATTTGTTAGTATGGCCGAATGGCCTTGTTAATGATATTGATTTGGCCGAATGTAGGATAAAGGAGATCTAGTGTGTTGGATCGGGATCTTCAGGATTCAGTAATCACGTTAGTAACCAGGTGTGTATCTTACACACATCATAATATAAGTAAATATGCTAATAACCTGAACATGATTAAAAGCCGAAAACTATGTAGATCTCGATATAATACCTTTATGGGTATGAGCAAGGATTTCAGGTAAGTCCATTTTTTAAGAGATTATGCTATATGATGCTTGATACTATGATCTACGTTATATTTGATATATGTTCAATATTAAAGCATGTTGGCATGATTAATATATGTATGGCATTATTATGGGTGATATGAGAGGAGGGGGAAGATTGATATCTGTGACTTTGGGTCACCAGTGGTTTGGCACCACCAGCGATTTGGTACCACAGTTGATTTTGTGACTTTGGGTCACCAGAGGTTTGGCACCTCATAGCGACTCGTCCCAGTGGCTTAGCACCACAGTGGGTTGGCCCCACATTGGAAAAACGGGATTGTCACCAGTGATTTGGTATCACAACGTGGGTTGGCCCCACAATTGGACTATTCGTGACTTTGGGTCACCAGTGGTTTGGCACCACCAGTGGTTTGGTACCACACGGGGTAGAAAACGGAGTTATGGATGGCTAGGTTTGGGTGCATGATATGTTTACTTAGTTATGACTTGTGTAAGGATGTTGCTATATTCGAGAGGGGGATTATGCAGTGAGTCTTGGTGACTCACCTTCTCCCTTATCTTTTCAGGTGATTCATAGATCGCGGATGAGGAGCCGGGTAGACTTGAGGTGGCCATGCGATATTTGCTTCTGGTTTTACATGGACTTTTTGATTTGGGTACTTTACTTTAAATTTCGATTTTTATTTGGGTTTGTAATAAGGCCATTGGTTATTATTATTATTTTTATCTGTTTTGGATTTGGAATTTAAATACGATTAAGTAAATTATTTGACTTGCTTTAATAACTTGAAACACAAAGTTTTCTAAACTATACTACGCACTAGGTTTCTAAACTTTACCATCGGTAATACAATTCACATGATAACAAAGCCAACCTAAATGATTTTCAAATTTAAGTTTTGAAAGCTCAAATACAAATGGTTTTAGTTAATCAAGTTAAAAATCACTTGGGTTTTAGTTGACATAAACGTTTTCTTAAGTAACGAATCACGAATGAGTTTTAAAGAGGCATTTTGGGATTTCAAAAGCAGCTTAGTGTTTTTCAACTGTACATACACCATTCTCCAAATACAAAGTAATAAAGGAGTTTTTCACTAAAACAAACCGGAAACTTGTTTTCTTCGAAACATTTTCACTCTGTGACATGCCAGATTCGGTCGTAGTGTGTTGACCGGGTTTGGGGTGTTACAGACCCTCTGGGACTTTGGTTTTAAATTTGATTATTTATTTATTTATTTTACTTTCTGGATTTATACCCATTGGTCGTAGGAAATTCGATTTTCAAAAAGTTAAAGTAATTTGTAAACACATGATCACCTAGATTGTTTTATTAAAGCTTCCGCAATGAGGGATGTTCCAAAATAAATGTTTTAAATGAATAAAAATGAATTCTTAAGTTCTAACAAAGGTTTGCTAAAGATAATAATATGGAATGTTTTTATCGTAACAATGAGGTTTCAAAAACACTATCGTGTGACATTGCCAGATACGACCATAAGTTCTAGGCCGGGTTTGGGGTGTTAGATTTAGTGGTATCATAGCCAGGTTGCAAAACTCGACTGTGGATTATGGGTTTTATAAAAAAATGGGCTTTCGAAAGATTGATTGATTTCCAAATGATTTGAAATGTTTTTACTGAGTAAGTGGTACATCGAGTCTCTGGCGTCGATCCTGTAAGTATTCTGAACTGTGATTTGTTTTAAACTGAAACTGTTATGAATAGTATATTCTGAAACTACTATAGGTAGTAAACTGTACTGAAAACACTCTAGTTAGTGTATATTGAAAATTGTAGAGAAACTGAAAACCGTAGTGAGACTGCGATTTACGAAAACAAACTCTGAATAATCGATACTGTTTTACATAAAACATTTATTAATAAACACTGGAACTATAACTGATTCATAAAATTGTTAATACAGATAAATGTGATTAGAAAATGAGCGCACGAGGTATCCATGGATAGGGTACTAGAGGCTGAAGTAGAGGCCGCAGAGGAGCTTGAGCTGAGTCCTCTTCACTAGGTAACATACCGAATTTGGATACGAGTGAGACGCCAGTGTCGCTCGCTACTGAGACTGGGTTTCAATATTGCATGGCTGGGGACGACGCATTGTTCCAGGCTATGCTAAGAAGTTTGGAGAGGGTCGCTGGGCCCAATACTGGATCTGAGGGCCGGGGGTCGGTTAGGGAACGACTCCGGTCCAATGGAGCTGAGCTCTTCAGGGGTGTCACTAGAGTTGCCTCTAATGTGGCCGAGGAGGTATGGTGGCCTCTGAGTGTGAGCGATGTATTCGTTTTGAGGATGGGCTCAGATATGAATTTAGAGTCCTGATAGCTCTGCAGAGGGAGCGTGATTTTACTGCACTGGTGGAGAAGGCAATGATCGCGAGAGGAGTAAGAATGATAAACTGTAATTATAACATATTTTAATCCTGCATTTAGCTTACTTTTGGATGATTTATTCCTTGATTTATATAAAAAGGTGCTCTTAATCCTTTCTTTTCATGTCTTATACCCAAGAAAGCACCCGAAGACGAAAACAACATAAAATGGGCCCAAAATGGAGTAAATGGGCCTTAGCACAGAATTGACACGGCCTGGCCCAAATACAACACGGCCATGCCTCGGCGATCACCTAGAGCACGGCTTGACCCCCGACTTACACTGCCGTGCCTCAAGTTAGAAATTTGAACACGGTTTGAAGTCGATCCACACCGGCGTGTGCCACGGTCGTGACCCTGTCGCTGGAAAGAGTAATTTCACTCGAAAAAAGATACTTAGGGAGAAAGAATCGCATTCCAAAGAGCCTATATATATCCCCTAAGTGCCACCTTTGAAGGGGTGTCGAGCTAGGCCAATGAGCCAAGCCGGAAAGGTCAGAATTGTGAGAATCGCTCGAAGTTAGCCAGTTGATCCATCCCAAGAAGCCAGAATTATACTCAAGACGGCGGATTTCACTTTCAATTCCTTCATGGAGTTTTAGGGATTTCTTATGTTTTGTTTTATCTTTTCTCTTGAGATGTTTTCTTTATTCATTATGAACTAAACCCCTCAAATACCTGAAGGGGATGAAACCTAGATGAATCTTGTTATTTGATTTTTGAATTATATGATAAATACTTAGTTTGTTCTTAATTATGCATGCTTAATCCAAATCTGATGTGCTTAGGTGGAGGAGGAATAGACCGCTAAGAGTAGATCTAGCGTAATTAAGCGGAGTTGATCGCACGCCTAGAGATAGGGTGATGAGATTTTGCCGGATTAGGGTGAAACCTAATATGGGAATCCATAGATCGATTTACTGCTATTCTGGGGGGTTATTATAAGAGAGTGAAAGTTTCACTAATTAACCTAGGGTTAGACGTTATTCGCCTCGAGAGAGGGTTTAATATACGTTAGGGAGTCTTACGGATCAAGCTAAGTAAATAAATCATATGGTTCAGGGTTTAATAACCAGTGAAGTCTAGGTGGATTCTTCCTGAGGGTATCGTCTAAATCAACTGAGTTTTCCAACAGTTATCTCCCCAATTTAGCCTTTTTGTCTTTGCGTCTTAGTCTAGTAATTAGTTAGTTTTAGATTAATCAACGAAACACTTAATATTTAGGCTAGATAATAAGAAGAAAGTTAGTATTAGTACTTTTAGTTCCTTTGGGTTCGACAATCTGGTCTTGCCTAAGCTATACTACTATTCGATAGGTACACTTGCCTTTAATCATTGTCAGAGTTAGTTTCTAGGTTTGATCATTCTTTTATAAATTTTAAAGCTCTAATTTCAGCGATCAAGTTTTTTGCGCCGTTGCCGGGGAACTAAAATATTAAGAAAACTCTATTTTTATTACTTTAGCCATTTTTTAATTTACCAATTTATTTTTTATTTTTAGGTTAAATTTTAATTTTGCTAATTTTTCTTTCTTTCTTTTCTTTCCAGGTACCTCTAGTTATGACTAGGAGGAACGCGAGAGGACCTTTAGTATACGACAGTGATATTGAAGCTACCGCTCAAAGGAATCGTCAAGAAATCAGGCGAGCCCTAAACTATACAGAAAGGGAGGAAGAAGACAGATCCAATCCTACTGAAGGGATGGACGAGAATATTCCACAACCCCATGATGTGGGGGAAGGCAGTGCTCCACGTACAATGTTTGATTACGCTAAACCATATTTAACAGGAGCAGAATCGAGTATTGTTAGGCCTGCTATAGCTACTAACAATTTTGAATTAAAGCCTAACACAATACCAATGATTCAACAGTTTGTTCAATTTGATGGTTTGCAGGACGAAGATCCAAACACTCATATAGCTAACTTTTCAGAGTTCTGTGATAGCTTCAAAATAAATGGTATTTCTGACGATGCCATACGTCTTCGGTTATTTCCCTTTTCTTTAAAGAATAAAGCCAAACAGTGGTTAAACTCGTTACCACGAGGGTTAATCACTACGTGGGAACAAATGACCAAAATTTTTTTATTAAAATGTTTCCCACCGGCCAAAACGGCCAAATTACGGAATGATATCTCTTCTTTTGTGCAGATGGATTTAGAGACATTATACGATGCATGGGAGAGATACAAGGATCTCTTGAGAAGGTGTCCACACCATGGTTTACCTTTGTGGCTACAAGACCAAACATTTTATAACGGTGTAAACCCCTCAACGAGGCAACTAATCGACTCAGCCGCCGGTGGAACCCTGAACCACAAAACTCCTGAAGTAGCGTGCGAGTTTATTGAATAGATGTCACTGAATAATTATCAGTGGCAAGTTATAAGGACAAAACCGACAAAATCAGCCGGAGCTTTCAACATAGACACAGTGACCATGCTATCAACACAGATGGAGATAATGAATAAAAAGCTTGATAATTTGTGTTCTTCGCAGGTACACCCAGTAATGCAATGCGACGCAAATGGAACAGTGGCGAATCCTGAGTACCCATCCTACCAACCGGCAATAAACAGATAAACTATATAGGTAACAATTTTAGATCCAATAATAATCTATATAGTAATACCTACAATCCAGGTTGGAGGAACCACCATAATTTTCTTGGGGAGGTCAAGGAAATCAAGGAAAACAAAGGTAACAACCTCCTCAAAACTTCCAAAATCAGCCTTATCCATAAGAGAAGAAACCAACCCTCGAGGAGATGCTGACAAAATTCATGGCAAACACAGAAAACAGTTTCCAAGAAAATGAGAAAATACTTAATGATCAACAAGCGTCGGTTGAAAGAGTTACTAAGTCAGCCTGGGAAGTCACTAAAGCAGTCGAACAATTTGCAAAGCTAACGTCTGAACGACCGCAAGGACGTCTACCAAGCAACACTGAGATTAATCCAAAGGAACAGATTCAAGCTGTAATAGCTCAGGAAAATACAGAGGTAGACGAACCCATCCCACAACAAGAAACCAAGGAAGAAGAAGGTAAAAATGAGGTAACGCAAGAAAAGCCAAAACCAGTAATCAGAGAATACCAACCTCACATTCCTTATCCCGAAGCATTAAAAAGAGACGATTCAGAAGAACAGTTCAGTAAGTTTCTTAAACTTTTAAAGAAATTACATATTAACTTAACTCTTCTTGAAGCTCTCTTTCAGATGCCAGACTCGAGGAATTTTTTAAGACAGCTCTTAACAAACACAAATTAGACGAAGAACCACATGTGGAACTCAACGCAAAGTGCTCAGCAATTCTACAAAATAGACTACCGTAGAAGCAAAAAGATCCAGGGAGTTTTACAATTCCATGTTTAATTAGTAGTCTAACTATTAATAATGCGTTAGTTGATTTAGGGGCAAGTATAAATGTCATGCCTTAAACATTGTTTAAACGACTAGGTGTAGGGAAGCCCAAACAAACTAGGATGAGTATTCAATTAGCTGATAAAACTGTTAGGATTCATAGGGGCATTATCGAAGATGTTCTTGTAAAAATTGATAAATTCGTTTCCCCAGTAGATTTTGTTGTCTTAGACATGGATGAGGATAATTCAATCCCCTTAATTTTAGGAAGACCGTTTCTAGAAACTACCAAGACTAAAATTGATGTTGCCACAGGAGAACTCATACTTTGTATAGGTAATGAGACAGTCACTCTTCAAACCCTCGACTCAGCTAGGAAATCGAATGACCAAGGTGAGAAAGAAAAATCCATTCATAACCATTCGATTAACCTCTCTTTTCAGGAACCACCGAAAAAGGGCACGATTGAACCTGATCCTCAGTTCAGTGCCAACAAAGAAATAACTCACGAGGAGCAGAGGATTTAAACCAATGACTTAGACGAGTGGAAAACGCACTTCAAGGAAAAATTAGGGATACAGGTAACAGAACCACTCTATGAGATAGACAAGTCCAAAAGCGAAGATCAGGTATTATTAGACCCACGACTATCTCTTCCGGACCCTGACACAAACAATGAAATCTTTTTTAAGGTAATCAATGTTCTTCCACACAAGACAATCGAGGTAAGCAACCCTAATTTTGATACTCTTAAAATAAATGCTACTCGACCTGAACCATACAATGAACATAAAACTGATAAAATGAGGGTGGATATTCAAACCTTTAAACCCCCCTGAAAATTTTAAATACGAGGAAAAGTCTAGCTTAAGACTATAAACGAGCGCTTCTCGGGAGGCAACCCGAGTGCTAACCCTACTTTTTTTTTTACAATTGTTTCCATTTTATTTTTTCTTTCTTTTTCTGTTTCTTTTTAAAACTAACCAGAAGTGTAGATTTCCAGGCCACACGGCCTTACACACAGCCGTGTCCGTGGCTGTTTGGACCATCAGAATCTTGGTACTTACATGGCAGGGGAAGCACAAATCAGACTCAACCAATTTTTGCGTCACGGATCCAACCACTCTCCCATGGGCACCGACAAAGTGGCACGCCCGTGCCCTACAACCGTGTGAAGCTACTGACTTACCAACCACGGGTAGAACACTCTCGTGCCTTCAACCCGTGCCAATATGCTGACTTGTCGAAAACAGGCGTGGCATGTGGAAGAACGGGCATAGAGAGCCAACACGCATAGGCACACGGCCGTGCGAAGTGGCCGTGTGAATCGGCACACCCTCGGGGGAACATGCCAGATTTGAAATTCTATTTAAACCCCACAGCCCTTCCCTTTTCCCCCATCTAATTCCATCTTGCTTCTCTTTTTCCCCTTCTTCCTCTCAGACTTTTCACTCCATTTACTAAAACTCTAGATCCTTGAGCCATCACACAAAATGTCAAAGAAGCGTAAAAGGCCAAACTCCTTAAAGGAGGATGATTTACATGAGTTCATGCAGCAGCTTCATCCAACCAACAGGCCAAGGGTCTTTGAGACCATTTAGTTTCTATTTTTCGTTTCTCTTTCCTTTCATTCTCCTTTTCTTTGACAATCTTATGCTTAATTTAGTTTAACTTAATTTAGTTTCGTAGTGTCAGGTTCGTCAGGCTGCTAGGGAATCACGCCACTTTCGCCACCGCCAGCACCTCCCCAGCCTTAGAGGTCACACCCACCTCACGAACCATCCACCAATAAGGACTCTTCGGTCTATTTATCTTTTATTTTCATTTTGTTTACAGTTTTTTTTCCTCTTTCTCTATCTTTCTTATCTTTAATTATATATTTAGTTTTTTTAATTAGGTCTTAATAATTCCTGGCTACTTCTTAATGCGCTACTCAATCTCTTCATCTAGCGTAGGTTCGTCATCCAGACCAACCATCACCACCACCAAAGACGCTCCTCAGGGAAAACATCCAAAATTCAGGGAGTAATTCTTTCCCCTTCTCTTTTGATTTATCCTTTAAATGTCAAATCTATCTTTGTAAATTGAGGACAATGTACATCTTAAGTGTGGGGGGTGAATAATTATTTTCAGAAAGTGCCTAACTTTCTGCATTATCCTCAATCCTTGAGAGTAAAAGTGCCTAATTTTTTCATTATTCTTAAAACCCTGAATTTAATCTTGTTCTTAAGTAATTTTCTCATGTTACTAATTAGGATGAAATTTCTGATGGTTTATGACTTTTATTGATATGTTTTTGAATAAGTCATAGTTATTTGTACATTGATGATTAAATTTGAAAAATACTAGGGAATTAAGCATTATAAGTCTAATTTTCAAAAATTTAAAATTTTAGGTTCTTAACCTGAATTTGAATGTTATCTTGAAGTTTGAAATTCATAAGGTTGATGTCAAAAACACCCATAATTTTTGTGAGACTTTGAGCCTTATAGAGCATATATTCCTTTTCATGCTCACTTTTTTATTATGAGTGTGTCAACTATGAACTGTTATTCTAGAACTTGCCTTGATTATACATGTCAAGACCACAGTTATGATTTGATATACCGAGATGATAAAGGCACTTAGGTTTTAACCCACTTACTCCACTAAAAAGCCTACCTTCATAATTAACCCCTAGTGAACCCTGTTGAGCCTAACAACCCTTTTATTGATTCACCCACTAATATTAACCTAAAACCCTTTGTATTTGTTATTACCATTCTTCTAATTACCCTTTTTGTCGAGATTTGATTTTGAGCAGTTACCTAACTATGTTTTATATTTCAGTTGTTTTAGTTTGTTCTTAAAAAAAAAATTCAAATTCAAAGTATATTCAATATTAGTGTTAGGAAGAGTGAGCTTATACAGTTAAAGTCTAATTATCAAAAGAAAAAGCTTGTGTTATTAGTATTTTACTAATTTTCAATTGATGTAAATTATCTTAGATTAGTTTTTTTTTTTCTAGAAAGGTAACTTGTCAATTCGATCTCGATTCTAACCCTCTAATTCAACCTATATCCATACCCTTAACCTTAGCCCCGTTACAACCCTATTAAAGACCTTTTGATCTGTATGTCATTTCATTTTACAGTGGTGGAGATTTGAGTTTAAGGCAAGCCTACGGGATTAACTTTTCAGGTTTGACTTATGAGTGATCTTTTAACTTTGAACCTTAAAACACTTCTTGAGTGATTTGAGTGAATCTTTCGTGAGGATGTCAATCCTTGTAGATTTTGAATTAAAGGTAATTATTTAGATGAAGGGAAACACCTAGGTTTTCGTACTACAAATGTATGACTTATCTTGTTTGAATCTTTAGGACTCTTTGAATTGAATTATCCATGTATAAATTATCTATGAATTAGGATAAGGCATTGTTGATAGGAATTATGAATCATGGAAAGTTCGTTTTAATTGTAGTTGAGAATTTTGCTTGAGGACAAGCAAAAGCTTAAGTGTGGCGGTATTTGATAAACCGTAATTATAACATATTTTAATCCCGCATTTAGCTTACTTTTGGATGATTTATTCCTTGATTTATATAAAAAGGTGCTCTTAATCCTTTCTTTTCATGTCCTATACCCAGGAAAGCACCCGAGGACGAAAAGAACATAAAACGGGCCTAAAATGGAGTAAATAGGCCTTAGCACAGAATTGACACGCCCTGACCCAAATCCAACACAGCTGTACCTCACCAATCACCTAGAGCACGGCCAAACCCCCGACTTACATGGTCGTGCCTCAAGTTAGAAATCCGAACACAGTTTGAAGTTGATCCACACGGGCGTGTGCCATGGCCGTGCCCCTGTCGCTGGAAAGAGCAATTTCACTCAGAAAAGGATACTTAGGGAGAAAGAATCTCATTCCAAAGAGCCTATATATATCCCCTCAGTGCCACCTTTGAAGGGGCGTTGAGCTAGGCCAAGGAGCCAAGCCGGAAAGGTCAGAATTGTGGGAATCGCTTAAAGTTAGCTAGTTGATCCATCCCAAGAAGCCGGAATTATACTCAACACGATGGATTTCTCCTTCAATTCCTTCATGGAGTTTTAGGGATTTCTTATGTTTTGTTTTATCTTTTCTCTTGAGATGTTTTCTTTATTCATTATGAACTAAACAGCTCAGATACCTGAAGGGGATGAAACCTAGATGAATCTTGTTATTTGATTTTTGAATTATATGATAAATACAAAGTTTGTTCTTAATTATGCATGCTTAATCCAAATCAGATGTGCTTAGGTGGAGGAGGAATAGACCTGCTTAAGAGTAGATCTAGATAATTAAGCGGAGTTGATCGCACGCCTAGAGATAGGGTGACGAGATTTTACCGGATTAGGGTGAAACATAATATGGGAATCCAAAGATCGATTTACTGCTATTTTAGGGGATTATTATAAGAGAACGAGAGTTCCACTAATTAACCTAGGGTTAGACGTTATTCGCCTCGAGAGAGGGTTTAATATACATTAGGGAGTCTCACGGATCAAGCTAAGTAAATAAATCATATGGTTCAGAGTTAGATAACAAGTGAAGTCTAGGTGGATTCTTCCTGAGGGTATCGTCATGATCAATTGAGTTTTTCTTCAAGTTATTTCCCAATTCGTTCTTTTTGTCTTTGTCCTTAGCTTAGTCGTCGTTAATTTAGATTAAAATAACTTCACTTTATTTTTAAGGCTAAATAATAAAAAGAAAGTTAGTATTAGTACTTTTAGTTCCTCTGGGTTCAACAACCCAGTCTTGCCTAAGCTATACTACTGTTCGATAGGTACACTTACCTTTAATCATTGTCAGAATTAGTTTCCAGGCTCGATCATTCTTTTATAAATTTTAAAGCTATGATTTTAGCGATCACTTATACCCAGGAAAGCACCCGAGGATGAAAAGAAGATAAAACGGGCCCAAAACAGAGTAAATGGGCCTCAGCACGAAAATGACACGGCCTGGCCCAATGCTCACACGACCGTGCCTTGTCGAACAGCTGGAACACGGCCTCAACCTCAAGTTACACGGCTGTGCCTCAAGTTAAAAATCCGAACACGGCTTGAAATCGATCCACACAGGCGTGTGCCATGGCCGTGCCTCTGTCGTTGGAAAGAGCAATTTCAGTCGGAAAAGGATACTTGGAGGCAAAGAAACACATTCCAAAGCCTATTCAAACACCCTAGTAAGAAATCTACTTAAATTAGGATACTTAGGGGCCAAGTAAGGCATCACAAAGTCTATATAAACACCCAAGGGGGCAACTTGAAAGGGGAGTTCGGCAGAAGCCCTCTGTCGAGGCGTTTAGCTAGGCCAAAGAGCCAAGCCGGAAAGGTCAGAATTGTGGGAATTGCTCGAAGTTAGCCAGTTGATCCATCCCAATAAGCCAGAATTATACTCAAGACGGCGGAATTCTCCTTCAATTCCTTCAGGGAGTTTTAGGGATTTCTTATGTTTTTTTTTATCTTTTCTCTTGAGATGTTTTCTTTATTCATTTTGAACTAAACCCCTCAGATACCTGAAGGGGATGAAACCTAGATGAATCTTGTTATTTGATTTTTGAATTATATGATAAATACTTAATTTGTTATTAATTATGCATGCTTAATCCAAATCTGATGTGCTTAGGTGGAGGAGGAATAGACCCTGCTTAAGAGTAGATCTAGCGTAATTAAGCGGAGTTGATCGCACGCCTAGAGATAGGGTGACGAGATTTTACTGGATTAGGGTGAGACCTAATATGAGAATTCATAGATCGATTTACTACTATTCTAGAGGGTTATTATAAGAGAACGAGAGTTTGACTAATTGACCTAGGGTTAGACGTTATTCGCCTCGAGAGAGGGTTTAATATACGTTAGAAAGTCTCACAGATCAAGCTAAGTAAATAAATCATATGATTTAGGGTTAGATAACAAGTGAAGTCTAGGTGGATTCTTCCTGAGGGTATCGTCGTGATCAATGGAGTTTTTCTTCAAGTTATTTCCCAATTCGTTCTTTTTGTCTTTGTCCTTAGCTTAGTCGTCGTTAATTTAGATTAAAACAACTTCAGTTTATTTTTAATGCTAAATAATAAAAAGAAAGTTAGTATTAATACTTTTAGTTCCTTTGGGTTCGACAGTCCGGTCTTGCCTAAGCTATACTACTGTTCGATAGGTACACTTGCCTTTAATTGTTGTCAGAATTAGTTTCCAGCTTCGATCATTCTTTTATAAATTTTAAAGCTCTGATATCAGCGATCACTTATGCCCAGGAAAGCACCCGAGGATGAAAAGAACATAAAATGGGCCTAAAACAGAGTAAATGGGCATCAGCACGAAAACGACACGGCCTAGCCCAATGCTCACACGGCCGTGCCTTGTCGAACAGCTGGAACAGGGCCACAACCTCATGTTACACGGCTGTGCCTCAAGTTAGAAATTCGAACATGGCTTGAAATCGATCCACACGGGAGTGTGCCATGGCCGTGCCTCTATCATTGAAAAGAGCAATTTCAGTCGGAAAAGGATACTTGGAGGTAAAGAAACACATTCCAAAGCCTATTCAAACACCTAGGAGGAAATCTACTTAAATTAGGATACTTAGGGGCCAAGTAAGGCATTACAAAGTCTATATAAACACCCAATGGGGCAACTTAAAAGGGGAGTTCAGCAGAAGCCCTCTATCGGGGCGTTCAGCTAGGCCAGGGAGCCAAGCCGGAAAGGTCGGAATTGTGAGAATCGCTTGAAGTTAGCCAGTTGATCCATCCCAAGAAGCTGGAATTATACTCAAGACGGCGGAATTCTCCTTCAATTCCTTCAGGGAGTTTTAGGGATTTCTTATAGTTTGTTTTATCTTTTCTCTTGAGATGTTTTCTTTATTCATTTTGAACTAAACCCCTCAGATACCTGAAGGGGATGAAACCTAGATGAATCTTGTTATTTGATTTTTGAATTATAAGATAAATACTTAGTTTGTTCTTAATTATGCATGCTTAATCCAAATCTAATGTGCTTAAGTGGAGGAGGAATAGACCCTGCTTAAGAGTAGATCTAGCGTAATTAAGCGGAGTTGCTTGCATGCCTAGAGATAGGGTGACGAGATTTTGCCGGATTAGAGTGAAACCTAATATGGGAATCCATAGATCGATTTACTGCTATTCCAGGGGGTTATTATAAGAGAACGAGAGTTCCACTAATTAACCTAGGGTTAGACGTTATTCGCCTCGAGAGAGGGTTTAATATACGTTAGGGAGTCCTACGAATCAAGCTAAGTAGATAAATCATATGATTCAGGGTTAGATAACAAGTGAAGTCTAGGTGGATTCTTCCTGAGGGTATCGTCGTGATCAATTGAGTTTTTCCTCAAGTTATTTCCCAATTCGTTCTTTTTGTCGTTGTCCTTAGCTTAGTCGTCGTTAATTTAGATTAAAACAACTTCAGTTTATTTTTAAGGCTAAATAATAAAAAGAAAGTTAGTATTAATACTTTTAGTTCCTTTGGGTTCGACAATCCGGTCTTGCCTAAGCTATACTACTATTCGATATGTACACTTGCCTTTAATCATTGTCAGAGTTAGTTTCCAGGTTCGATCGTTCTTTTTATAAATTTTAAGACTCTGATTGCAGGGATCAAGTTTTTGGCGCCGTTGCCGGGGAACTAAAGTATTAAGAAAGCTCTATTTTTATTACTTTAGCCATTTTTTTATTGCAATTTATTTTCATTATTATTTTTTATTTTTATTCTTTTACTTTACTAATTTTTCCTCTATTTGTTTTTGGCAGATAATTTTAGTTTATAGAGAAGATGGCAGTAAATAATTATCAGTGGCAAGTCATCAGGACAATTCCTACTAAAGCAGCCAGTGCCTTCAACCTTGACGTGTTCACTAGGTTATCTAACCAGCTAGAGATGATGAATAAAAAGATCGATGGTTTGTGTAGTCTCTCGCAGGTACACCCAGTAAAGCAATATGACTCGAATCCAGAAGGCGTGGCGAATCCTGAGTACCCACCCTACGGATATGGCATGGAGAACGAACAAGTCCACTATATGGGTAACTACTCTAGACCTCAAAATAATTTTTATAATGACACTTATAATGCAGGTTGGAGGTACCATTCCAATTTCTCGTGGAATGATCAAAGTAGCCAAAGACGGGAACTTCCTCCAATTTTTCCACAACCACCTCACCAACAGGAAGACAAGTCGAACCTTGAACAGATGCTGGAAAAATTCATAGCAAACACAGAAACACGCTGCCAAAATATAGAACCAAAACAAGAAGCATCGATTCAAGGGATCGAGGATCAATTAGGTCAGCCTGCTAAGCTGATATTAGAACAACCACAAGAAAGCTTGCCAAGCAACACTGAAACAAACCAACGAACATCCATTGAAGAGATCAAGAGCCAAGTTGGGGAAATCACTAAGGCAGTCGGTTAACTTGCAAAGTTAATGTCTGAACGACCGCAAGGACGTCTAGCAAGCAACACGGAGATTAACCCAAAAGAGCAAATCCAAGCCATACAAGCTCATAACAGAGAAAGGTTAGTGGACTCTAACCCAAGGCAAGAACCTGTGGTAAGTGAAGGTAAGGTTGAGGTGAGCCATGGAATGCCAAAATCGGCAATTACAGAGTACCAACCTCGTATACGATATTCCAAAGCAATGAAGAAGGACAACACAGAGGAACAGTTTGGTAAGTTTCTTAAACTTTTAAAAAAATTACATATTAACTTACTGTTTCTCAAAGCTCTTTCGCAGATACCCGATTATAGAAAATTTTTCAAAGAGCTGTTGACAAACAAACGGAAGCTAGACGAGGCATCGCATGTGGAGCTAAACGCAATGTGCTCAACAACTATACAAAATAAACTGCCACGGAAACTAAAAGATTCAGGGAGTTTTACAATTCCATGTTTAATTGGTAGTTTATCTATTGATAATGCTTTAGCTGATTTAGGGGCAAGCGTCAATGTTATGCCTTATAAAATGTTTAAACAACTAGGTCTAGGGAAACCCAGGTAAATTAGGATGGGCATTCAATTAACTAATAAAACTATCAGAATTCCTAGGGGTATAATAGAAAATGTTCTAATCAAAATTGATAAATTCGTATTCCCTGTAGACTTTGTCATTTTAGACATGGATGAGGACAATTCGATTCCTTTAATTTTAGGAAGACCCTTTCTAGAAACTGCCAGGACTAAAATTGATGTTGGTACAGGAGAACTCATTCTTCGTATAGGTGACGAATCAATCAGTCTACAAGCTCTTGACTAGGCCAGAATATCGACTGATGAAGGTAAGAAAGTAAATTCAGTTGATAACAAATTTGTTCAACCTTCATCACAGGAAACACCACGAAGCCTCAAACCTGAGCCGAATTATAGACCTCGTGCCAACAAAGAAGAATTACATAAGGAACAAAGCCTTAAGGTTGACAAACTAGAAGAGTGGAAGACACACTTTAAAGAGAAACCGAAACCACACGAAGAAAAACCGAAGGAACCCCCAGACAAGCCGATAGGAACAATAAATCACTTCAAAATAGGGGATCAAGTATTGATGAATAAGGAAGACCCTCGAATTGCCAATTCAGACCTAAAGACAAATGACGAAATCACTTTTGAGGTACTTAATATCTTCCTATACGGGACAATAGAAGTAAGCAATCCTAAAATCAGCAGTTTTGAGGTAAACACTACTCGACTTAAACTTTATATCAAAAATCAAGTTGATCGCATGAGAAAGGATTTTCACCTACTCAAACCACCTTGACCATACAAATAAGAGGTAAAGTCTAGCTTAAGACTATAAACGAGCGCTTCTCGAGAGGCACCCCGAGCACTAACCCTACTAATTAGTTTAGTTTTATCTCTTTTTATATTTAGGCACAGGTTTCCATACCCACACGGCCGTGGCCGTGGCCGTGTGAACACCACGTGTCGGCACAAGGGCGTGGACCGTATCCCTATTTAATTATTTACTTTTATTTTTATTTTTATTTTTATTTTTATTTTCATTTTCATTTTTATTCTTATTCTTATCTTTATTTTTTATTTTTTTACTTTTATTTTTATCTTCTTTATTCTTTCCTTTTTATTATTTATGTCATTTAGATTTAGCTTAGGACACAATAAAATTCGATCGACTGCTTCGAGGATTCAATTTCAAATGGTTCGAGACGTTTCCCCACGTTCACCTCTAATCCTATCCAGTTTCTTTTCATTGGCTTCGTCCAAAATCTAGGAAGTTTCACATCTCTCCCTATCTTTTGATTTTCTCACTACATTGTCATTTTATCTATCTTTGTACATTGAGGGCAATGTACATCTTAAGTGTGGGGGGTTAACTATAGTATTATTTGAAGATCCCTGAATTATGCCTTGTTCTAAAGTAAGTTTCTCATATTATGATTAGAATGAAATTTCTTTGATTTATGATTTTTATTGATATGTTTTTGAATAAGTCATAGTTAATTGTGCATTGATAATTAAATTTGAAGAATACTAGGGAATCAAGCATGATAAGTCTAATTTTCAGAAATTTAAAATTTAGGTTGTTTTCCTGAATTTGAATATTACTTTGAAGTTTGAAATTTATAAGGTTGATGTCAAAAACACCCATAATTTTTGTAAGACCTTGAGCCTTATAGAGCATCTATTCTTTTTCATGCTCATTTTTTGATTATGAGTGTGTCAACTATGAACTGTTATTCTAGAACTTCCCTTGATTATACATGTCAAGACCACAGTTATGATTTCATTTTCTAAGATGATAAAGGCACTTAGGTTTTAACCCACTTACTCCACAAAAAAGCCTACCTTCATAATTAACCCCTAATGAACCCCGTTGAGACCAATAACCCATTTTTATTGACTCACCTACTAATATTAACCCAAAAACCCTTTGTATTTGTTACCACCATTCTTTTCACTACCCTTTTTGTCGAGATGTGACTTTAAACAAGTTTCCTAACTATGTTTTATATTTCAGTTGTAAAAATTCTTTCTTATTATTATGATAGTTTGTTCTTAAAAAAAACGAAGTATATTCATTATTAGTTCTATGATTAAGTGAGCTTGCATGTTCCAATTCCAATTCTCAAGGAAAAAGCTCGTATTATTAGTTCTTAATTAATGTAAGATTAAGTTCATTTTTTCTAGTTAGGTACTTTATCAAGTCAATCTCGATTCTAACCTTCTAATTCAGCCTTTATCTACACCTTTAACCCTAGCCCCGTTACAACCCTGACAAAGACCTTTTGATATGTTTATCATCTCATTTTACAGTGGTGGAGATTTAATTTTCAGGCAAGCCTATGGGATTAACTTTTCAAGTTCGACTTATGAGTGATTCTTTGACTTTGAACCTTAAACACTTTTTGAGTTATTTGAGTGAATCTTTTGTGAGGATGTCAATCCTTGTCGGTTTTGAATTAAAGGTAATTGTTCAGATAAGGGGAGACACCTATGTTTTCGTACTACAAATACATGACTTATCTTGTTTGAATCTTTAGGATTCTTTGCATTGAATTATCCATGTATAAATTATCTATGAATTAGGATAAGGCATTGTTGATAGGAATTATGAATCATAGAAAGTTCGTTTTAATTGTAGTTGGGAATTTTGCTTGAGGACAAGCAAAAGCTTAAGTGTGGGGGTATTTGATAAACCGTAATTATAACATATTTTAATCTTGAATTAGCTTACTTTTGGATGATTTATTCCTTGATTTATATAAAAAGGTGCTTTTAATCATTTCTTTTCATGTCTTATACCCAAGAAAGCACCCGAGGATGAAAAGAACATAAAACGGGCCCAAAATAGAGTAAATGGGCCTCAGCACGAAAACGACACGGCCTGGCCCAAAGCTCACACGGTCGTGCCTTGTCGAACAGATGGAACACAGCCTCAACCTCAAGTTACACGACCGTGCCTCAAGTTAAAAATCCGAACACGGCATGAAATCCTCAAGTTAAAAGCCCTCTGTCGGGGCGTTCAGCTAGGCCAAGGAGCCAAACCGGAAAGGTCAGAATTATGGGAATCGCTCGAAGTTAGCCAGTTGATCCATCCCAAGAAGCCGGAATTATACTCAAGACGGCGGAATTCTCCTTCAATTCCTTTAGGGAGTTTTAGGGATTTCTTATGTTTTGTTTTATCTTTTCTCTTGAGATGTTTTCTTTATTCATTTTGAACTAAACCCCTCAGATACCTGAAGGGGATGAAACCTAGATGAATCATGTTATTTGATTTTTGAATTATATGATAAATACTTAGTTTGTTCTTAATTACGCATGCTTAATCCAAATCTGACGTGCTTAGGTGGAGGAGGAATAGACCCTACTTCAGGGTAGATCTAGCGTAATTAAGCAGAGTTGATCGCACGCCTAGAGATAGGGTGACAAGATTTTGCCGGATTAGGGTGAAACCTAATATGGAAATTCATAGATCGATTTACTGCTATTCTAGGGGGTTATTATAAGAGAACAAGAGTTCCACTAATTAACCTAAGGTAGACATTATTCGCCTCGAGAGAGGGTTTAATATACATTAGGGAGTCTCACAGATCAAGCTAAGTAAATAAATCATATGATTCAGGGTTAGATAACAAGTGAAGTCTAGGTGGATTCTTCCTTATGGTATCGTCGTGATCAATTGAGTTTTTCTTCAAGTTATTTCCCAATTCGTTCTTTTTGTCTTTGTCCTTAGCTTAGTCATCGTTAATTTAGGTTAAAACAACTTCACTTTATTTTTAAGGCTAAATAATAAAAAGAAAGTTAGTATTAATACTTTTAGTTCTTTTAGGTTCGACAATCCGGTCTTGCCTAAGCTATACTACTGTTCAATAGGTACACTTGCCTTTAATCATTCTCAGAATTAGTTTCCAGGTTCGATCATTCTTTTATAAATTTTAAAGCTCTGATTTCAGCGATCACTTATACCCAAGAAAGCACCCGAGGATGAAAAGAACATAAAACGGGCCCAGAACAGAGTAAATCGACCGCAGCACGAAAACGACACGGCCTGGCCCAATGCTCACACGGCCGTGCCTTATCGAACAACTGGAACACTGCCTTAACCTCAAGTTACACGGCTGTGCCTCAAGTTAGAAATCCGAACACAGCTTGAAATCGATCGACACGGGCGTGTGCCATGGCCGTGCCTCTGTCGTTGAAAAGAGCAATTTCAGTTGGAAAAGGATACTTTGAGGCAAAGAAACACATTCCAAAGTCTATTCAAACATCCTAGTAGGAAATCTACTTAAATTAGGATACTTAGGGGCCAAGTAAGGCATCACAAAGTCTATATAAACACCCAATGGGGCAACTAAGTAAATAAATCATATGATTCAGGGTTAGATAACAAGTGAAGTCCAGGTGGATTCTTCCTGAGGGTATCGTCGGGATCAATTGAGTTTTTCTTCAAGTTATTTCCCAATTCGTTCTTTTTTCTTTGTCCTTATCTTAGTCATCGTTAATTTAGATTAAAACAACTTCACTTTATTTTTAAGGCTAAATAATAAAAAGAAAGTTAGTATTAATACTTTTAGTTCCTTTGGGTTCGACAATTCGGTCTTGCCTAAGCTATACTACTGTTCGATAGGTACACTTGCCTTTAATCATTGTCAGAGTTAGTTTCCAGGTTCGATCATTCTTTTTATAAATTTTAAGACCCTAATTCCAGCGATCAACAGGGTTTGGTAAATCATGGCTTACCTCTACCTTACCTTTACTTACCACAGGCTCTTGCCTCGGGTCAGATTCCACTAACCTTTCACTGTCATGAGCTATTACGGCTTGAATTTGCTCTTTTGGGTTAGTTTTAGTGTTGCTTGTCAAGCTTTCTTGTAGTTGTTCTGAGATCAGCTTAGCAAGCTGACCTAATTGATTCTCGATCCCTTGAATTGATGCTTGTTGATTTTTAAGTGTTGTCTCGGTGTTTTTGAAACGTGTTTCTGAGACTGCTATGAATTTTTTCAGCACCTCCTCAAGGTTCGACTCATCTTCCTGTTGGTGAGGTGGTTGTTGATAATTTGGAGGAAGTTCCGATCTTTGGCTACTTTAATCATCCCACGAGAAATTGGGATGGTACCTCCAACCTGCATTATAAGTGTTATCATAAAAATTATTTTTAGTTCTAGAATAGTTTCCCATATAGTTGACTTGTTTGCTTTCCATGCCATGTCCATAGGGTGGGTACTCAGGATTCGCCACGCCTCCGCTTGTTTCACACTGCATAACTGGATATACCTACGAAGAACCACATAAACCATCAATTTTCTTACTTAAAAGCTCTATCTGATTCGATAGCATGGTTACTAGGTTGAGGTTGTAGATATCGACTCCTTTTGTTGGCTTTGTCCTCATAACTTGCCACTGGTAGTTATTCAGTGCCATCTCCTCTATAAACTAAAATTACCTGTCAAAAGCAAATAAAAGGAAACATAGCAAAATAATAAAATTTAATTGCAAAAATAAAATATGGATAGAGTAATAAAAATTGAGCGTTCTTAATATTTTAGTTCCCCGGCAACGGCGCCAAAAATTGATCATTGTTTTATGCGATGTCAAAGTCTTAAAAATTTATAAAAAAGAATGATCAAACCTGGAAACTAACTATGACAATGATGTGAGGCAAGCGCACCTATCGAACAATAGTATAGTTAAGGTAAGACCGAATTGTCGAACCCAAAGGAACCAAACGTACTAATACTAACTTTCTTTTTATTATTTAGCCTAAGAATTAAATGAATTTTTATCTAATCGAAAATTAACTAACAACTATACTAAAGACTCTAAGACAAAGAAGAATGAAATTGAGAAAATAACTTTGAGGAAAAACCAATTGATTAAGACGATACCCAAGGAAGAATCCACCTAGACTTCACTTGTTATCTAACTCTGAACCAGACGATTTATTCATTTGACTTGATCCGTAAGATTCTCTAACGTATATTAATCCCTCTCTCGAGGCGACTAACGCCTAACCCTAGGTTGATTAATTGAAATCTCTTTCTAATTAAAACCCCTAGGATTGCATTAACTCGATCTATGGACTCCCATATTAGGTTTCACCCTAATTCGACAAAATCTCGTCACCCTATCTCTAGGCGTGCAATCAACACCGCTTAATTATGCTAGATCTACTCTTAAGCAGGGACTTTTGCTCCTCCACCTAAGCACATCATACTTGAATTAATATCTCGGAAATATCAACATAAGAATTAAGAACACATAATTAAGAACAGGTCAAATATTTATCATATAGTTCAGCAAACGATAACGAGATTCATCTTAGGTTTCATCCCCCTCAGGTATCTGAGGGTTTAGTTCATAACAATAAAAGAAAACATCTCAGAAGAAAACATAAAACAAAACATAAGAAATCCCTAAAACCCCCTGAAGGAATTGAAGGAGAGATCCTCCATCTTGAGTATGATTCCGGCTTCTTGAGATGAATCAACTGGCTATCTTCGAGTAAATCCCCACAAATCTGCCCTCTTTGGCCTAGTTGGACGCCCCTTGACTAAAGCCTTGGGTTCCCCAGCAACGGCGCCAAAAAATTGATCGTTGTTTATGCGATGTCAAAGTCTTAAAAATTTATAAAAAGAATGATCGAACCTGGAAACTAACTATGACAACGATGTGAGGCAAGCGCACCTATCGAACAATAGTATAGTTAAGGCAAGACCGGATTGTTGAACCCAAAAGAGCCAAAAGTACTAATACTAACTTTCTTTTTATTATTTAGCCTAAGAATTAAATGAATTTTTATCTAATCTAAAATTAACTAACAACTAAATTAAAGACTCTAAGACAAAGAAGAATGAAATTTGGGAAAATAACTTTGAGGAAAAACCAATTGATTAAGACGATACCCAAGGAAGAATCCACCTAGACTTCACTTGTTATCTAACTTGAACCAGACGATTTATTATTTTGACTTGATCCATAAGATTCCCTAAGTTATATTAATTCCTCTCTCGAGGCGAGAAACGTCTAACCCTAGGTTGATTAATTGAAATCTTTTTCTAATTAAAACCCCTAGAATTGCATTAACTCGATCTATGGACTCCCATATTAGGTTTCACCCTAATCCGAAAAAATCTCGTCACCCTATCTCTAGGCATGCGATCAACTCCGCTTAATTATGCTAGATCTACTCTTAGGCAAGAGACTTTTGCTCCTCCACCTAAGCACATCACACTTGAATTAATATCCCAAAATATCAATACAAGAATTAAGAACACATAATTAAGAACAAGTCAAATATTTATCATATAGTTCAGCAAACGATAACAAGATTCATCTTAGGTTTCATCCCCCTCAAGTATCTGAGGGTTTAGTTCATAACAATAAAAGAAAACATCTCAGAAGAAAAGATAAAACAAAACATAAGAAATCCCTAAAACCCCCTAAAAGAATTGAAGGAGAGATCCTCCGTCTTGAGTATGATTCCGGCTTCCTGAGATGAATGAACTGGCTATCTTCGAGTAAATCCCCACAAGTCTACCCTCTTTGGCCTAGTTGGACGCCCCCTGACTAAATCCTTGGCAGAAGGCTTCTACCGAACTCCATGCTTAAGTTGCCCCCTAGGGTGTTTATATAGGTTTTGAGATGCCTTACTTGGCCTCCAAGTATCCTAATCCGAGTAAAACTCCTCTTGGCCGTAGCAGGGATACGCCCATGGCACACGCCCGTGTAAGTCGTGGCCAGGCCGTGTTCGAGACTGTTGAATGGGGCACGACCGTGTGGTCTTGGGCCCAGGCCGTGTTGATTTCGTGATATGGCCCATTTACTCTTTTTTGGGCTCGTTTTCCTTTCTTTTCATCCTCCGGTGCTATTCTGAGTATAAAACATGAAAACAAAGGATTAAGAGCACCAAATTACACAATTTAAGGCTTAAATCATTCCAAAGCGTGCTAAATGTGGGGTTAAAATATGTTACTTTTACGTTTTATCAATAATCACCCCCCACACACTTAAGATGTATATTACCCTCAATGTACAAAGATATATATGAAATTTAAGAGAAAGGGAGAACAGAAACTTCCTGAATTTGGATGGTTTCCTTGAGTTGGGAGTCCCGTGGTATGGTGGCTGCTACCGAGCTCTGCGCTAGATGAAGAAATTGGGAAGCTCGTGAAGAAATAACCAAGAAATAATGATAATAATTCAAAATATACTAAATATAAAATTGAAATAGTGTAAAAATTGAAATAAAACTAAAAGAAAAGATGAATAGACTAAAAAGTCCTTATTGTTGGATGGTTGGGTGTGATTTCTAAGGCTGTGGTGGGGTGGCTATGGTCGTGGTCGCGGTGATTCCCTAGCAGCCTTTAGAACCTAAATTAAAGAAAACGAAATAAAATAGATTAAATTTAGTAGAAGAGAAGTAAAGATAAAGAAAATAAAGAAAATGAGAAAAGAAAAATAAAAGCTAAATGGCCTCAAAGACCCTTGGCTTGTCAAGTAGATGAAGCGGCCGGCATTAACTTATGTAGATCAGTCTCCCACAGAGAGACTGTGCTTGAATCCTTCCGCTTCTTCGACATGGCTGTTGTGGAGATTAAGAGTTTGAAGTATGAAGAAACGTGAGAATGAAAAGGGAAGGGAGTGTAAAAGTTGTGGAATTGGGGTAGGTAGGGAGAGGGGAGGGGTGGGCTGGTTTTTAAATAAAAAAGTCAGGTCTGGTACATCACCACGCCTGTGTACCGTGGGCGTGTCGAGTCACACGGGTGTGTCGCATGGCCATGTTATGCTTCTTTCATTTCTCCCACGCCCATAGGCAGGTCGCCACGCCCGTGTTTGGTAAAATAGTGTCGGCCACAGCCGTATCGCACGGCCGTAGTGTTCAGTTGAAGGTCGTGGCTTGAAGATATTTTTCATCCTGTGTCGTACTATCTCTACCATGTCAATACGTACATCCGTAGCCTCCACACGACCACGGCCATGACCGTGTGTAAGGCCGTGTGGTGTGGAAATCTGCACTTGGTTAGTTTATAGTTAGGTGCTAAAAAGGAAAAAGAAAAGAAAGAATATAAGATGTAAAAATTAATGGGGTTAGTACTCGGTTTACCTCTCGAGAAGTGCTTGTTTATAGTTTTAAGCTAAACTTACCTCTCATTCGCATAATCAGGGTGGTTTAAAGAGTTGTACATCATCTCTCATGTTATCAGTTCTACTATCATGGTGAAGTTCAAGTCGAGTAGCGTTTACTTTAAAGTTACCGAATGTAGGATTACTTACCACGATTGCTCCATATGGGAAAACATTGAGTACCCTAAAAGAAATTTCTTTATTTGTATTAGGGTCAGGAGGAGGTATTCGAGGGTCTGCTTTATCTAACAGTACCTGATCTCCAATTTTGAATTTGTTTGTCCCTTGGAGTGGCTTTGGTTTTGCTTCGTGCAACCTTAATTTCTCTTTGAAGTGTGTCTTCCACTCGTTTAGTTTATCGATCTAAAGCCTTCATTCCTCATGAGTTATTTCCTTGTTGGCATGAGGTCTAGGATCTGGCTCAGTTGTATAGTTTCGCAGTGCTTCCTGAAAAGAAGGTTTAACCGAATGGTTATTAATAGAATTTATATTCTCACCTTGACTACTCGATGTCCTGGCCGAGTCAAGAGCTTAAAGACTGATTGGTTCGTCACCTACACAAAGTATGAGTTCTCCTGTACGGACATCAATTTTAGTCCTGGCAGTTGCTAAAAAGGGTCTTCCTAAAATTAAGGGGATACTATTGTCCTCATCCATGTATATAACGACAAAGTCTACTGGGAATACGAATTTATCAATTTTCACTAAGACATCTTCAATTAAACCCCTAGGAATTCTGACAGTTTTATCAGCTAATTGAATGCTCATCCTCGTTTGTTTGGGTTTCCCTAGACCTAGTTGTTTAAACAATTTTTAAGGCATAACATTGATGCTCGCCCCTAAATCAGCTAAAGCATTATCAATAGATAATCTACCAATTGAGTATGGAATTGTAAAACTCTTGGATCTTTCAATTTCTGAGGTAGTTTATTTTGCAACATTGCTGAGCACACTGCGTTTAATTTGATGTGGGATTCCTCGTCTAACTTCCGCTTGTTTGTTAAAAGCTCTTTTAAAAATTTTCTTGAATCTGGCATCTGCAAAAGAGCTTAAGAAACGGTAAGTTAATATATAATTTCCTTAAAATTTTAAGAAACTTACTGAATTGTTCCTCTGTGTCGTATTTCATTATCGCATTGGGGTATGGTATACGAGGTTGGTATTCTTTAATTACCGGTTTTGGCTTTTCTTGGTTTACCTCGACCTTACCTTTTTCTACCAAATTCTCTTGGCATAATTTGGGCTCATCTAACCCTATACTACCCTGAGCTCTTATGGCTTGAAGTTGCTCCTTTGGGTTAGTTTCAGTGTTCCTTGGTTAGCTGCCTTGTAGTCGTTCTGATATCAGCTTAGCGAGTTGCCCTAATTGGTTCTCGATCCCTTGAATCGATGCTTGTTGATTTTTAAGTGTTGTTTCAGTGTTTTGAAAACTTGTTTCTGACACCGCTATGAATTTTGTCAGCATCTCTTCAAGGTTCGGCTTCTTTTCCTGTGGGTAGGGCTGTTCTTGGAAGTTGGGAGGGGGTTGTTGTCTCTAATTTCCTTAACCACCCCATGAAAAGTTGGGGTGGTTCCTCCAACCTAGATTATAAGAATTACTATAAGGGTTATTTTGAGATTTGAAATTGTTACCCATATAGTGAACTTGCTCATTTTCAGCGCTCGGGTTGTAAGGTGGATAGTCTGTGTTGTTCATCCCTCCTCCATTCGTGTCGCACTGCATAACTGGATGTACCTGCAAAGAACCACATAAACCATCAACCTTTTTATTTAACATCTCTACCTGATTCGATAGCATGGTTACTGCGTCGAGGTTGAAAACACTGGCTGATTTTGTTGGCTTTGTCCTTGTAACTTGCCATTGATAGTTATTCAGTGACATCTCCTCTATAAATTCGTAAGCAGCCTCAGGTGTTTTATTATTCAAGGTTCCGCCAACGGCTGAATCAATCAATTGTCTAGTTGAAGGGTTCATACCGTTGTAAAAAGTTTGGACCTGTAGCCACAAGGGTAGTTCGTAGTGAGGGCACCTTCTCAATAGATCCTTGTATCTCTCCCATGCATCGTAAAGTGTCTCTAAATCCATCTGCATAAAAGAAGAGATATCATTCCTCAATTTGGCCGTTTTGGCCGGCGAAAAATATTTCAATAAAAATTTTTCTCTCATCTGATCCTATGTAGTGATTGATCCTCATGGAAGAGAATGCAACCACTCTTTGGCTTTATTCCTTAAAGAAAAGGGAAATAATCGAAGACAGATGGCATCATCAGAAACGCCATTTATTTTGAAGGTATCACAGAATTCTAGAAAATTCACTAAGTGTATGTTAGGATCCTCATCCTGCAAACCATCAAGCTGAACAAACTGTTGTATCATCTGTATAGTGTTAGGTTTCAGTTCAAAATTATTTGCAGCAATAGTAGGCCTAACAATACTTGACTCAGTTCCTGTTAAATTAGGCTTAGCATAATCATACATAGTTCGAGGAGCATGATGTTCGGCCATCTCTGGAGGTGGCGGATTATTCTCAGCCATCTCTTCGGTCGTATTAGCTTCGACTTCTTGCTCTTCTTCTATATAATTTAAGCTTCGCCTTATTTTTCTACGATTTCTACGAATAGTACCTTTAATATCACTATCGTAAATCAGGGGTCCTGTTGGATTCCTTCTAGTCATAAACTAGAGGTACATGGCAGACGAAAAGAAGAAAATTTAGAAAAGTAAAAATAAATTGCAAAAATAAATATAAATATAATATGGCTAAAGCAATAAAAATTAAGCATTCTTAATATTTTAGTTCCCCAGCAACGGCGCCAAAAACTTGATCGTGTATCAGAGTCTTAAAAATTTATAAAAAGAATGATCGAGCCTAAAAACTAACTGTGACAACGACTTGATGTAAATGCACCTATCGAACAGTAGTATAGCTTAGTGGCAAGACCGGATTGTCGAACCCAAAAGAACCAAAAGTACTAACACTAACTTTCTTTTTATTATTTAGCCTATGAATTAAAAGAATTTTTATCTAATCTAAAATTAACTAACAACTAAGCTAAAGATGCAAAGAAACAGAGAATGAATTGGGGAAAATAACTTTGGGAAAAACAAATTGATTAAAACAATACTCGAGGAAGAATCCACCTAGACTTCACTGGTTATCTAACTCTGAACCATACGATTTATTCACTCGACTTGATTCGTAGGATTCTCTAATGTATATTAATCCCTCTCTCGAGGCAACTAACGTCTAACCCTAGGTTGATTAATTGTAATCTCTTTCTAATTAAAACCACTAGAATTGCATTAACTCGATCTACGGATTCCCATATTAGGTTTGACCCTAATCCTGCAGATTTTCGTCACCCTATTTCTAGGCGCGCGAACAACTCCGCTTAACTATGCTAGATCTACTCTTAGGCAGGGACTTTTGCTCCACCATCTAAACACATCAATACTTGAATCAATATCCCGGAAATACCAAAACAAGAATTAAGAACACATAGTTAAGAACAAATCAAGTATTTATCATATAGTTCAGCAAACGATAACAAGATTCATCTTAGGTTTCATCCCCCTCAGGTATCTGAGGGTTTAGTTCATAATGATAAAAGAATACATCTCAAAAGAAAAGATAAAACAAAACATAAGAAAACCCTAAAACCCCCTAAAGGAATTGAAGGAGAGATCCTCCATCTTGAGTATGATTTCGGCTTCCTAAGATGAATCAACTGGCTTTTTTCAAGTAAGTTCCATAATTCTGGCCCCTCTGGCTCGGCTCCTTGGCCTAGCTGGACGCCCCCTGAAGGTTGGCCTCTAGGGTGTTTATATTGGCTTTTGGAATGGCTTTCTTTACCTCTAAGAACCCTAATCTGAGTGAAACTCTTCTTTCTCACGTCAGGGACACGCCCATGGCACACGCCCGTGTGAATCATGGTCAGGCGGTGTTCGAGACTATTAAGAAGGCACAGCCATGTGGTCTTGGGCCCAGGCCATGTCGATTTCATGTTATGGCCCATTTACTCCGTTTTAGGCCCGTAAAAGTAACATATTTTAAGCCCACATTTAATATGCTTTTGGATGATTTATCCCTTGATTTGTGTAAAAAGGTGCTCTTAATCCTTTCTTTTCATGTCTAATACTCAGGAAAGCACCAAAGGATGAAAAGAACATAAAACGAGCTTAAAACGGGCCAAATGGGCCAATTCACGAAATCAACATGGCCTAGACTTCAAGCCACACGGTCGTGCCATGCCTAATATCTAGAACACGGTCTCTTCCCTGATTCACACGGCCGTGCCTCAAGTTGGAAATCCAAACACGGCCTGGAGCCGAGCCACACGGGCGTGCTACATGGCCGTGCCTCTGTCGTCAGAATGAGCAATTTCAGTCAGAAAAGGATACTTGGGGAGAAAGAATCGCATTCCAAGATCCTATATATATCCCCTAAGTACCACCTTTGAGGAGGCGTCAAAGTTAGGCCAAGGAGCCAATCCGAGAAGGTCAGAACTAGAGAATAACACGAAAATAGCCAGTTGATCCATCCCAAGAAGCCTGAATTATACTCAAGACGGCGGAATTCTCCTTCAATTCCTTCAGGGAGTTTTAGGATTTTCTTATGTTTTGTTTTATCTTTTCTCTTGCGATGTTTTATTTATTCATTATGAACTAAACCCTTCAGATACCTAAAGGGGATGAAACCTAGATGGATCTTTTTATTTGATTTTTAAGTTATATGATAATTACTTAGTTTGTTCTTAATTATGTTGCTTAATCCAAATCTAATGCGCTTAGGTGGAGGAGGAATAGACCCTGCCTAATAGTAGATCTAACATAATTAAGCCGAGTTGATCGAACACCTAGAGATAGGGTTACGAAATTTTGCCGGATTAGGGTGAAACCTAATATGGGAGTCCATTGATCGATTTACTGCTATCCTATGGGGTTATTATAAGTGAACGAGAGTTCCACTAATTACATAGATAGAGAGGAAGAAGACAGATCCAATCCTACTGAAGGGATGCACAAAAACAACCCACTGCCACGCGATGTGGGAGATCGCAACGCTCCACGTACAATGTTTGATTATGCTAAACCACATTTAATCGGAGCAGAATCAAGTATTGTCAGGCCTGCTATATATGCTAATAATTTGGAATTAAAGCTTAACACAATACAAATGATTCAATAGTTTGTTCAATTTGATGGTTTGCAGGACGAAGATCCAAACATGCATATAGCTAACTTTTTAGAGTTTTGTGATACCTTCAAAATAAATGGTGTTTCTAATGATGCCATACGTCTTCGGTTATTCCCTTTTTCATTAAAAAATAAAGCTAAACAATGGTTAAACTCGTTACAACGAGGGTCAATCACTACATGGGAGCAGATGACTGAAAAGTTTTTAATGAAATATTTCCCACCGGCCAAAATGGCCAAATTACGGAATGATATCTCTTCTTTTGTGCAGATGGATGTAGAGACATTATATGACGCATGGGAGAGATATAAAGATCTCTTGAGGAGCTGCCCACACCATGGCCCTTGTGGCTTCAAGTCTAAACATTCTACAACGGTGTAAACCCCTCAACAAGACAACTGATTGATTCAGCCGCCGGTGGAACCCTGAACAACAAAACTCCAGAAGCAGCCGACGAGTTCATTGAGGAGATGTCGATAAACAATTATCAGCGGCAAGCTTCGAGGACTAAACCAACGAAATCGGCAGAAGTCTTCAACGTCGACACCATGACCATGCTATCAACGCAGCTTGAGATGATGAATAAAAAGTTTGATAGTTTATGCTCTTCGCAGGTACATCCAGTCATGTAGTGTGACGCAAGTGGAACCGGGGCGAATCCTGAGTACCCACCCTACCAACCGGAAGTAGAAAACGAATAGATGCATATATAGGTAATAATTCTCAATCCAATAACAATCCTTATAGTAACACTTACAATCCAGGTTGGAGGAACCACCCAAATTTTTCATGGGGAGGTCAAGGTAATCAAAGAAATCAAGGGCAACAACATCCTCAGAACTTTCAAAATCATCCCTACCCACGAGAAAAGAAACCACCCTACGAGGAGGAACTAAAACAACTGGCAAACATAGAAGAATGCCTACAAAATATTAATAGGACAATCAAAAGCAACGAAAGCCGAATGAGTGAAATTGCTAAATCAGTCAAGGAAATGACTAATGCAGTCGAGCAACTCACACGGCTCATGTCAGAACAACCACAAGGACGTCTTCAAAGTAACACTGAGATTAATCCACAGGAGCAAATTCAAGCCATCACAGCTCAGGAAAGCGAGGAGTTAGATGAACCATAACCAATTCCAGAAAGTAAGGTAGACGAAAGAGTAACAGAGGCTGCACAAGAAAAGCCAAAACCGGTAATCAAGGAGTACAAACCTCGCATACCTTATCCCGAAGCATTAAAAAGAGACGATTCAGAGGAACAGTTCGGTAAGTTTCTTAAAATTTTAAAGAAATTACACATTAACTTACCTCTTCTTGAAGCTCTTTTTCATATGCAAGACTCGAGGAAATTTTTAAGACAGCTCTTGACAAACAAACGTAAAATAGACGAAGAGCCACACATTAAACTCAACGCAAAGTGCTCAGCAATCTTACAAAATAAACTACCATAGAAATTAAAAGATCTAGGGAGTTTTACAATTCCATGTTTAATTGGTAGTTTAACTATTGATAATGCGTTAGCTGATTTACGGGCAAGCATAAATGTCATGCCTTATGCATTGTTTAAACGACTAGGTCTAGGGAAGCCCAAACAAACTAGGATGAGTATTCAATTAGCTGATAAAACTGTTAGAATTCCTAGGGGCATTATTGAAGATGTTCTCGTAAAAATCGATAAATTTGTTTTCCCAGTAGATTTTGTTGTTTTAGACATGGATGAGGATAATTCAATCCCCTTAATTTTAGGAAGGCCTTTTCTAGCAACTGCCAAGACTAAACTTGATGTTGCCTCAGGTGAGCTCATACTTTGTGTAGGTGACGACTCAATTAGCCTTCAAGCCCTCGACTCAGCTAGGTCATCAAAGAATCAAGGTGAGGAAGAAAATTCTTTTGATAATCATTCAATTACACTCTCTTTACAGGAACCATAAAAAAAGGGAACGAGTGAACCGGATCCTCAGCTCAATGCCAATAAAGAAATAACTCACGAGGAGCAAAGGATTCAAATCGATGACCTAGATGAGTGGAAAAAACACTTCAAAGAGAAATTAGGGATACACGAGGAAGAGCCAGAGCTACACACCGTAAATCCGAAGGAGCCACCAGCAGAGCTCGTAGGAATATCAATTCACATCAAAATAGAAAATCAGGTGCTAATCAATAAAGCCGATCTTAGCATCATCACAGAAAACTTGAAGAAAGAAATCCCTCTTGAGGTACATAATATCTTCCTGCACGAAAGAGTCGAGGTTAGCAACCCAACATGTGGCACTTCTAAGGTAAACGCTTCTCGACTCAACCTTTGTGAAAAAATAGAACTATAGGCATGAGGGAAAATATCCAAACTTTCAAACTTCCCTCAAAAATTTTTTTCAAATAAGAGGAAAGTCTAGCTTAAGACTATAAACGAGTGCTTCTCGGGAGGCAACCCGAGTACTAACTTTAATTTTTTTTTACTTTTATTTGCATTTAAATTTGTTTACTTTTTTTCTTCTATTTAAACTAACCAAACAGATGCAAGATTTCCAGGTCACATGACCTTACACACGACTGTGGCTGGGGCCGTGTGGACCACCAAAACCACCACACTGATAGAACAGAGGCCGTGCAAAGCTAGTCCAACCACCCCTCAACGTCACGGATCTAACCACCCTCCTCACGGTCACCAACAGATAGGGCACGGCCGTGCCTCCAACCGTGTTAAAATTCTGAGGATACTGACTTGTCACACACGGGCTACACACGCCCATGAGACCTCACCGTGCCTACCGTTTACTTTGTCAAGCACGGGCATGGAGGGCTCAAACACGGGCATAGGGTGACAACACCCTCTAGAACACGATCGTGTGAGGAGGCAGTGTAAATCGACACACCCTGGGACATGGCTGTGGGGGATTACCAAACTTGAGCATCTATTTAAACCCCTCAACTCTTCCCCTTCCCTCCTTCTGATTTTCACTCTTATTTTTGCTTCTCATTCTCTTCCATTCAAATTCTTTACTCTAGATCCTTGTGCACGCTAACAACATGCCGAAGAAGCGAAGGAAGCTAACCATAGGTGCCTTAACAAAGAGTGATCAATATGAGTTCATGCCAGCAGCTTCGTCTCAACTCCAAGCCAAGGACCCATGAGACCAATTAATTTTTATTTTTCATTTCTCTTTCCTTTCATTCTCCTCTTCTTTAATAATCTTATGTTTAAATTAGTTTAACTTAGTTTAGTTTCTTAGTGCCAGGTTCTAAAGGCTGCTTGAAAATTACGCCACTTCCGCCACCACCAACACCTCCGTCACCTTAGAAGTCACACCCACCTCGCGAACCACCTACAAATAAGGATTCTCAAGCCTCTTTATCTCCTAGCCTTAGTCTATTTTCCTTCTTAGTCTCTTTCTCTTTATCTTTCTTGTCTTTATTTGTATATTTGGTTTATTTTTATTAGGTCTTAATAAAGCCTAGCTACTTCTCAAAGCGCTACCCAATTTCTTCATCCAGCGCAGGAAAGTTATCCTGACTGACCATCACCGCCACCAAAGACACTCATTCGGGAAAACATCCACAACTCAGAGAGTAACTCTTCCCCCTTCTCTTTTGATTTATCTTTAAAATGTCATTATCTATCTTTGTACATTGAGGGCAATGTACATCTTAAGTGTGAGGGGGTGAATAGTTATCCTGAGAAAATGCCTAACTTTTTTCATTATTCTCAAACCCTGAGGATAAAAATGCCTAACTTTCTGTATTGTTCTCAAATCCCTGAATTTAATCTTGTTTTAAAGTAATTTTTCTCATAATACTAATTAAGATGAAATTTCTGATGATTTATGATTTTTATTGATATGTTTTGGAATAAGTCATAGTTAATTGTGCATTGATGATTAAATTTGAAGAATACTAGGGAATCAAGCATGATAAGTCTAATTTTCTAAAAATTAAAATTTTAGGTTGTCAACCGGAATTTGAATATTATCTTGAAATTTGAGATTTACAAGGTTGATGTCAAAAACACCCATAATTTTTGTGAGATTTTGAGCCTTATAGAGCATACATTCTTTTTCATGCTCACTTCTTGATTATGAGTATGTCAACTATGAACTGTTATTCTAGAACTTGCCTCAATTATACATGTCAAGACCACAGTTATGATTTGATATACCGAGATGATAAAGGCACCTAGGTTTAACCCACTTACACCACTAAAAAGCCTTGAGCCGAACAACCCTTTTTATTGACTTACCCGCTAATTTTAACCCAAAAACCCTTTGTATTTGTTATCACCCTTTATTTTGACTACCCCTTAATCGAGATTTGATTTGAGCTAGTTACCTAAGTTTATTATTCTGGTAGTTAAATTTATCTTGTATTTAGTTTGCTCTTAAAAAAAAGTATATTCAGTATTAGTATTATGAAGAGTGAGCTTATACAAGTTAAAGTCTAATTATCAAAAGAAAAAGCTCGTATTAGTAGGATTATTATTATTTTCAGTTGATGTAAATTTTATTTTAGAAATTTTTAGGTAGGTAACTTATCAATTAAATCTCGATTCTAACCTTCTAATTTCAGCCTTTATCCACAGCTTTAATCCTAGCCCCGTTACAACCCTAACAAAGACCTTTTGATATGTTTATCATATCATTTTACAGTGGTGGAGATTTGATTTTTAGGCAAGCCTATGGGATTAACTTTTCAGGTTTGACTTATGAGTGCTTAATTTTGACCCTTAAACACTTTTCGAGAAATTTGAGTGAATCTTTTGCGAGGATGTTAATCCTTGTAGGTTTTGAATTAAAGGTAATTATTTAAATGAAGGGAAACACCTATGTTTTTCGTGCTACAAATGTATGACTTATCTTATTTGAATCTTTAGGAATCTTTGAGTTGAATTATCCATGTATAAATTATCTATAAATTAGGATAAGGCATTGTTGATAGGAATTATGCATCATGGAAAGTTCGTTTTAATTGTAAGTTGAGAATTTTGCTTGAGTATAAGCAAAAGCTTAAGTGTGGGGGTATTTGATAAACCGTAAAAGTAACATATTTTAAGCCCACATTTAATATCCTTTTGGATGATTTATCCCTTGATTTGTGTAAAAAGGTACTCTTAATCCTTTCTTTTCATGTCTTATACTCAGGAAAGCACCAAAGGATGAAAAGAACGTAAAACGGGCTTAAAACGGGCCAAATGGGCCAATTCACAAAATCAACACGGCCTGGACTTCAAGCCACACGGTCGTGCCACGCCTAATATCTAGAACACGGTCTCTTCCCCGATTCACACGGTCGTGCCTCAAGTTAGAAATCTGAACACAGCCTGGAGTCGAGCCACACGAGCGTGCTACATGGTCGTGCCTCTGTCGTCAGAATGAGCAATTTCAGTCGGAAAAGGATACTTGGGGAGAAAAAATCGCATTCCAAGAGCCTATATATATCCCCTAAGTACCACCTTTGAGGAGGCGTCAAAGCTAGGCCAAGGAGTCAAGCCGAGAAGGTCAGAACTAGGGAATAACGCGCAGATAGCCAGTTGATCCATCCCAAGAAGCCGGAATTATACTCAAGACGGCGGAATTCTCCTTCAATTCCTTCAGGGAGTTTTAGGATTTTCTTATGTTTTGTTTTATCTTTTCTCTTGTGATGTTTTGTTTATTCATTATGAACTAAACCCTTCAGATACCTGAATGGGATGAAACCTAGATAGATCTTTTTATTTGATTTTTAAGTTATATGATAATTACTTTGTTTGTTATTAATTATGTTGCTTAATCCAAATCTAATGTGCTTAGGTGGAGGAGGAATAGACCATGCCTAAGAGTAGATCTAACATAATTAAGTGGAGTTGATCGAATGCCTAGAGATAGGGTTACGAGATTTAACCGGATTAGGGTGAAACTTAATATGGGACTCCATTAATCGATTTACTGCTATCCTACGGAGTTATTATAAGCGAATGAGAGTTCCACTAATTAACCTAGGGTTAGACGTTATTCGCCTCGAGAGAGGGTTTAATATAGGTTAGGGAGTCTTACGGATCAAGCTAAGTAAAAGAAATCATATAATTTAGGGTTAAATAATAAGTGAAGTCTAGGTGGATTCTTCCTGAGGGTATCATCGCAATCAACTAAGTTTTTCTTCAAAGTTATTTTCCTATTCATCTTTTTGTCTTTGTGTCCTTAGTTTAGTCTTCGTCAAAAGCAACTTCACTCTAATTTTAAGGCTAAATAATAAAAAGAAAGTTAGTATTAGTACTTTTAGTTCCTTTGGGTTCAATATCCGGTCTTGCCTAAGCTATACTACTGTTCGATAGGTACACTTGCCTTTAATCATTGTCAGAGTTAGTTTCCAGTTTTGATAATTCTTTTATAAATTTTAAAACTCTGATTTACAGCGATTAGGATTCAAAACAAAATTCCTTTTGTAACACCTAAATGTAACAGCCCGTACTTAGCCTAGACGTTAAAATTAAGTTTGAAGGCTACATGAAAATGTTTAAGGAAAACAACCTCTAAGTATCTTCAAATTCGTCTTACAGAAAACACTTAACTACTTAAACCGACATCACATCCGAGTTTAAAAACCATAGCCCGAAAACTTATGTTATTTAAAGTTTAAACAAATAATAAAATATCTAGTAAGAGATATAATCGAGCTCCTAGCACACCGAGCCTTCCTAAATCGGTGGTTTATCTGCAGTTCAGTCACAAATAGAATGAGTTTAAAACTCAATGTGAATTATAAAGACAAGATAGCAATATAAATATAACAGTAATTTTCTCATGTTCAGATACAGAATTAGTAACAAATGATACTTAGTATTATCGTAACAGTTCAAATAAAATGCAGAATAGATCAGATACAAATAAAGAACATATCAGGATCAAATGCAATTTCCTACCCCCATCCGCAACACACCATCTCTGACCATCCCAACACACCATATATGGTATCTAGTACCCATCCAGCCCTACACGCCAATTAGTGTCAGTATGACACATTTCAGAGTGAGCACAGACTAGCAGTCAGATCAGTATGCGATAAATCGCCAGAATCAATTACAGATTTGTGGTTTAGCCACTCAATTTGATAGATCATTAAACTACCAGCACATCCTTCATTATATCATTCCCACAAAATGCATATGCAAATTATAGATATCAAACATCAAGGATGTACATACAATTATCCAAGTATAATTCATAATCAAATAAGATATATCATTGACATTTCAGTTCTCGCATCGATTATACTTACAGATAATCAATTATTCAACCTCATATTATTGGACATCTAATTATACGGTCTAATTTAGATTATACGAACCCCATAAAAAGCCTACGTTTGATTTGAATGATGCTTAAGGCCCTCGAGAAAAGTACAGAAATTTTCCCACACGCCCGTGTACATTCACACAGCCTGGTTGCCTAACCCGTGCCATTCAAACGACCTGGCACACGCCTGTATGGCCCTATTAATGTCTCGTACGGCCTAGCACACGACCCTGTGGCTTAAAATAGTGAGTTACATGATCTGACACACAGCCAAGTGCACGCCCGTGTCGCTCCAATCTCCGAAATATCTCTTACACGGCCTAGACACACACGTCATGTCCCCAACATGCCTGTGGTACAGTTACTATTTTAAACTTTTGATTCGTACATTTATTCATGTTAAACTTGTTGACAGAATTTTAACGATTGAGCGTTTTGATTGGTTTTGAAAATGGAAATTTTGAATAACTTGTTTTTGTAGAAATTTTCTCACGATCACTTCAGTGATCAATGTAGCATTTTGGATTCTGTTTAGACTTCTAGGCCGGGTTTGGGGTGTTACATTTAGTGGTATCAGAGCCAAGTTTGCAAAAACTCAACCTGTTTTTCTAAGTGAATGTGTGCGCAAGAAATTGTTTTTGAAAAAGTAATATTTGAAAAAAATTGTACCATGGGAAGTTGAAATTATTTGTGTTTTGAAAATGTTTTATGGAAATGAAATGTCTGAGACTCCGATGCTGGTCCAGGTAAAACTCAGAACTGAAAATAAGAAATTGTAGATTCTATTATTACAATTGTGTTTGTGTTCTGATAATGTAGGTATTCTAAGTTAGCCATACGCCAGATATGACTTCCAAAGGCGAGCGTGATTGCGATAAGTTATCTGCTCCTCCAGAACGTGTAACTGATCAGAAGCTGGAGGTCATGTGAGTCTGCCGACTTTAGGTAGTGATAACCCGGAGCTTGCTACTGAGGCACTCACTCGGGTAGTGAGAAAAGTGCTAGAGGAACTGTTTGGAGCTAGGATAAGGGAGAATAGTGAAGCACATCAGGCTAGATGTGTGGATTGTGGCAAGAAAAGGGATCGCAGTTCTTCGAAGTTGGAGCCTCGTACTGCGAAGCGTGTTCAGACACATCTGAGTGATAGTAAATGTGGTGCTAGTAGTGGTACGAGCGTACCGTCTTGCGAGTATTGCAAGAGGTGGCATCCAGATGACTACTAGAGGAAGTTAGGAGTGTGCCTCAGGTGTGGGTCTAAGGAGCATCAGGTTCGAGAGTGCCTTCGACGATTTTGAGTCAAGTATGTTTGGAAATGTTTGGATGTGTTGATTTGAGTATAGAAATTGCATGTGTAGTATCTATCTACTTCACTGGTTAAGTGTTCTAGACGTGTGTGAGAGGTTACAAGTTCAACTTTAGTGTGGTAGTGTTTTGGGATTGGAGTGCACAGCGAGAGCGTGGTGGTGTAGTTTGTTTTTACGACTCTTCTATTAGTTGGAAATTTCGGGGACGAAATTTCTTAAAGGAGAGGTGAATTGTAACGCCCTGAATTCTAGGCCTAGAAGTTTTGAGATTTGAGCATAGGGACAGTTAGGAGGCTGCACATATGTGTTTAGTCGTGCAATTTAGTGACAGAATGGGTCTGCTGGTCTGATGGTGGTGTGAGTGTTCGTGAACCTTAAGGTCACAGGTTCGAGTCTTTGCAAAAGCGGTATGAGGTTTAATAGTTTTATTTTGGTAGTCGAAATTCACACGGCCATGTCCCATGGGCACACGGGCGTATGAGTTTAGGGAAATTAGGGATTCAGAGTTTTGGGGTCTCAGGACTGTGACTGATTTAGGGATTAGGGATCCCACACGGACGTGTGTTTTGGAACACATGGCCGTGTTTAATGGCACACGGGTGTGTGAGACCCTCACACTGCCATGTCTGCCCCGCACCTTATTTTAGCGAAATTAGACATTGAGTTACACGGCCGTGTCCCTGCTTCACGCAGATGTGTGCCTCTGTCACACGGCTGTGTGCTACCCTTCACATAGGCATTTAGACCCTCGCACAGCACGGATTGCTCTACACGGTCAGAGCACACGGGCATGTGGCCCTATCTCGCCAAATAATAATTTTTGGTCAAATTTAAGTGTAATCGCAACTCTGTGTGTTCCAACACTTGACTGAGCTTTACTGAGGGTAATTATAACTCTGATCTGGGCTTGATGTCTGTGTTATTTGTGATTGGTTATGCAATAAGCTTGATACTGAACTCGAGTTATGAGTGCACACATGTTTGATTCTGTAACTGACTGATTGGATGTGAGTGTCTGCTTTTGATTAACTGTCTGAAACTGGTATTCTGATCGTGTACATCTAACTGCATACATACATATGCATATACTGTTTTTGGGTGGGATTTTGAAAAGAAGGAAGATTGACTGAACTGGCAGCTGATCTACTGGTTACTGATAGCCCTAATACCCAGAGGGCCGTGGACAAGCATGACTGTACTGCGGTTTACCACATGGCACCATATAGCTTACTGATAGCCCTTATTACCAAGAAGGACGTGGGCAGTCCCAATACCCTGAGGGCCGTGGACTTTACTGATAATGGTATAGCAGATTACCGCATTACATTGTACCTCATGTACGTTAGCTATGCTACGTACCATTGACTGAATAGCTTCACTGCAACCTATCGGTATAGCGGTTTACCTGCATTGCACAATACAGCTTCTACGCTAGCTTTGCTGTATAATATACGTGACCGGCAGTTTGTCTGCATACTGTTAGCCCCAATACCCAGAGGGTCGTGGGAATTCCCAATACCCGGAGGGTTGTGGACAATGCTGATGGCCATCGTTGTCGGGCAACCTCGGATGACATCATATAGAGTGTAGGGTTGGATGGGCTTTTCAAGGTCCAATATGGAGTGATTGGTTGGATAAGCTTAATAGCTCTATTGAGGAGTGATGAGGGACGGAGAGGTGTGTTGGTTAGATGTGTGGGTTTTCTTTAACTCAACTGCATTTGTATACATCTTATTGACTGTTTTGTGAGTGCGACTGTCTATTTTACGGTTTGACTGAAAAACATTTATGACACTGTGAAATTGTTAAACTCTGATTGTATCTGACTGACTGAATTAAAACTAGTGACTATTGAGAGTTTTGTTACTGGACTGAGTAGTATTTCCAATGGTGTAACTGAGTGTGATTTCGATATGCTTTAAATATTACTGTCTTCTGGTACGTCCGTTTCGAACGTACCAACTGTTTCTATACAACTCTGTAAGTATGTTCCGCTTCAGAACTACTACTGGTTTTCTGTGTCTGATTCCGTAGTTAATTGGTTTTCATCTTAACCTGAGCTCGAGTAGCTCACCCCCTCTTCTGTTTCCCCTTTCAGGTACATTTCGAAGTTTTGGATGCTGGACTCAGTACGCGGAGGTCTCGGACAGACTTTTGAACAACAATTATGAACTTTTTGTTTAATGATACTATCTTGGTATTTGTTTCATTTTGAATTGTATGGTTTATAAACTGTGGTACAGTTACTGTTTTAAACTTTTGATTCGTACATTTATTCCTGTTAAACTTGTGAACAGAATTTTAAAGATTGAGCGTTTTAATTGGTTTTGAAAATAGAAATTTTGAACGACTTGTTTTTGTAGAAATTTTCTCACGATCACTTCGATGATCAATGTAGCATCCTAGATTTGGTCTAAACTTCTAGGCTGGGTTTGGGGTGTTACAATACATATTATCCCTTAAACGAGCCCTCGAGGCCCAAATTTACGCATTAGAAACACATAGGGACTAAGTCAAGAAACTCAGAAAATTTTTCGAAAATATTTAAAGTTTCCAACACTACAGGAGTCACACGACTCTGTGGCCATGTCGTGTGACTCACACAGTTTGGAGGCACTCCCGTGTCTCAAGCCGTGTAGGTATTCAAAATAGGGACACACGACTGTGTTTCAGCCCGTGTCCGTGACTGTGTGAGTATACTGACCTGGGTCACAAAGCCAAGTTACACGCTCATGTGCTAGGCCGTGTTAGCATTCGATTTGTGCAAATTTAAGATACAGGGGACACACAGCCGTGTCACCTGACCGTGTGTCACACAAGGTTGAGACACATGCCCATGTCTCTGCCCGTGTGGACTAAAGTTGGCCATTTTACAAGCTATATTTCTCACCCAATTCTATGTTAATCTATACATGCTATTATAACCAAAATCAAAACATTTGAAAGTACCGATAGACCCGATGAATAGTATGATACAACTCCGACAAGCTTCCAACCCAATCAAGCTTCTAATAATCTGAAAAGTAAAGGAAAACACATACATAAGCAATAAATGATTAGTAAGCTCATTTAAATTTAATCATAATACTTCTTTTCAAATATGAAATTTAAACATATCAACAATAATCCAATATTGATACCACAATACTCATGAAGTTATATTTAATAGCTCACTAAATAAATCTACAGTATTACTATATATATATATTATTCCCAACATAGTAGGAATTTTAAACAACTTTAACTCTTCCAAAATTTCTTTATTTTCATTTCCATTTTTTTACCATCCACACTCATTCCATATGCATAACACACCAATTATAAGCATATCATTCAACCATAGCTACAAGTTAGTGCATTTAAACATAGAACTTTTTCGACTTAATCACATGACAACTCCTTTCATAAGAAATTGCATAACTTAAACCTTACCACTCTTTCATGAGCACAAGCATATTTCCATTTGAGCACTTAGCATTTCAATGCACTTTATAATTAAACATATTATCATTCAACCAGTAATTTGGCATTTGCCTAAGCAACAAACAACAACACTTGTTAGTGTACTTGAACATATTTCATATAATTTCAACATCAATAACCTTATTATCTCAACATGTCACACTTGAATTTATACTCGTCTCAACTTACATAATTTTCATGTATCACATATCAATATATTAATATATATATATATACATTTCATGATACATATCATCTTTTACTGTTTCTTCATATACATATATCATCCAAGACAACTCCCGATAACTTACAATTCAAAGAATGACTTACGGATATGAGTACATTGTTTTCAGAAGCCCGAAGGCTAAACAGAATCTCATGAGAGCTAAACGGAAAGTAAACAGGAAAGTGTGCAACAAATGCTGAACCTCGGTTCATCCTTTGAATTTTCCGTCAATTCATCCTTTACATTCGTAGTGCCATAACCCAGTTATGGACTTATCATCAGAATGTCATAGCCCAGTTATGGCCTTACATATAAACACTGCCATGGTCTAACCATGGTCTTATGTTCATAGTGTCATAACCTGGTTACGGTCTTATCATTAGAATGCCATAGCCCAGCTATGGTCTTACATATAAACACTGCCATGGTCCAACCATGGTCTTACGTTCATAGTGCCATAACCCAGTTATGGTCTTATCCATCAATTCAACCTTTGCCACAGAACTATTGTACTCAATCCCACGTTCCACTTGTTTTGAACATTTAATTCAATTTCATAATTTAACAGTAATTTTGTTTTTAGTAATAGATATGAATAAATACATAATACCATTCATCAAATTAATAAATAAACATTAAAGTTTAACCATACAAACTTACCTAAATTGAATTGTAATAATTGTAGGAGTTTAGGGATTATTTCGCTATTTTTCCTTTTCCACGAGTATCTACGAAATCTTGATCTTAAATATAAAATTACTAATTCATTAGCATATATTTCAGTTCCAATTCATTTCACAATTTATACCTTCAATTTTTCAAATTTACACAATTACCCCTACTTTTAAAACTTTTACAATTTAGTCCCTTAACTAGTTAATCTATCAAATCAACTAATTTTTCTCAATTAATAATTTATCCAAATATTCTAGGCTATCATACAACCCTTAATAAAATATAAATTTAATACCAAACCCTAATATTTTAACCATGTTCACAATTTGATCCTAACATCAATATTTAACAAAATCACTTTATAATATCATCATACAACAAAATTAAAGCTCTAAACCCACTTGATATTAATAATTTCTTTCAATATATTAATTTAGATAATAAAACTATTCATTTCATGCAATTTGGTCATTTTTGACATTTTTTACAAAATTTCCCCTAAAATTTTATTTTTATTCAATTTAGTTCCTGAGCATAAAACATGCAAATTAGCCATTTTTAATGAAAACCCATGCTAGTTGAATATTCATATATTTTCCTCCTCCTCCTCTCCATTCCACATCCTTAATGTATATAACATCCTTATATGTAATATTATCTGTAATTCTACTATTTACTTATCTTCATATCAAAGTTGTCCACTTGAGTCATAGTCACTAAATTATTTATATCTTGAGCTACAGAACTTTAAATTAAGATCCGCTTGATTTTTTTGAAATTAGATTCAAATATATTTCTACCATAAAATTTTCACAATTTATAATTTAGCCAATAAGTACATCAAAATCTTCAAATTTATCCCTCTTCTGCTGTTTGACAGCTACAATCTTTCTTTACTAAAAATTAATTATCACTTAGTACGGGGTCTGGATGATGTTTCAGTTTGTTTCTCTTGAAAATAGACTCATCAAGAATTTAAAAATACAAATTTAAACCCCTAATTATTTTTTAAAATTTTTATGATTTTTCAAAGTCAGAACAGGGGAACCCGAAATCAATCTGACCCTGTCTCATAAAAATTCATATATTTCATAATATGAAATTCTTTTGCTTACACCATTTCTTCTATGTAAAACTAGACTTAATAGGCTTTAATTTCATACTTTAATTAACCAATAATTAAATTTCTACAATTTTTGGTGAATTTTAAAACTCAAACTACTGCTGCTGTCCAAAACTGTTTTAGTGTAAAATGTTAATAACCAAATTTATAACACCCTCCTTTCCTTTCTCTACAATATTTGCCATCACATCCTCTTATTTCCCTTCAATAACATATCAAGAACATAGAACCTTATATAAGAAAACTCTACTTTAACATCATTTTCATGCTTTTTCAATAATATCAAACTTAAAAAAATATTTAAATCTTGATGTTCTTACCTTGTTCTATTGATTTCAATCTTTAACTTGATTTTCTCTATCCCCCAGCTTCTATTTCTTGAATCTAACTTGATATTCTAGCTCCCCATAGTCTCCTTATTATTTTACTCTCTTGGTAAGTATGGAAATTCTTTTAATCTCTAAGTGAAAATGGTGAATTTTTGGTAAACTGACCAAATTGTAAAAAAAAGAAAATTTCTTTCTTCTCTTCTCTTCTCACGTGAGTGCATGGAAAGATGATGAAAATTCTTCATCTTTCTTTCCTTTTATACTAATTAAAATAATAATAAAATATCTCATTAAAATATAACATTTATCTAATTAAATAATTATAAAATATCATCAAAATATCTCTAATATCATCATTTTCTTCTAGAGTTTTCTCTCTTTCTAATTGACCATTTTGCCCTTTATGATCTTTTAAAATTCCATTCTTGAGTCATTACTTAAATTGGTAAAATTGCGATTTAGTCCCTCATAATTCTTCACCTATTCTATTTGGTCCTAATTTATCCATTTTCCTTAGTTTCTAGATCATTCCACCCTTAAAATATTTACACTATTGGTCCTTCAACTTTTTCATATTTACACTTAAATTTTGAGTATTTACTCTTGGGCAACAAAACTTTTCTCACTTTTGCGATTTAATCCTTTCTTGAATTAATATGTCATAATATACTTCCCAATGTTGACATAACTCAAAATTTCCCCTTTTGACAATTTATTTACTTATTTTACTATATCAAGGATACTATCTTACTTTCTTACTGTAATAATTTTTGCGGTATTACAGAAACAACACAAAAGACTCCTAATAACCAATTAAACAACTTAATCAATAAAAATCGCACAATTTAGCACAAAACTAACTATGTTGAAAGCTTCGACGCAAAACCTTCAAATGAAATTAACGCTTACCGATGAATCAACGGTAATTACTCAAATTAGAGCGTTGGGGATCACTATCTTCGATATCTACGCCTAAAAAGGAAGCCAAAAGATCATTTAACAGAGAATTTAAACAAGCCAAGTCAAAACCCACTTCGACAGAAACGAACGAACAAAAGTTTAACAGAAGTTCTACAATAAAATTCACGCAATTAACCTTTCAGCCGACAACAATGAGATGTGTACTTACCCGATTACACCGTAGCAAAACTTTAACGGTAAGCCAAAAGAAAAGGAAGGAAAAAGGAAAAAAGAAAATGAAAGGAAAAGAAGAACGAAGAAGAAGAAAAATAAGAAACGAACGATAAAAAAAGGAAAGAAAAATTAAATTCTAAATGAGCAATTAAACTAATTTTGCAAAGCAGCAAAAACATATCCCTACTTCACTAACACAAAGACCCGAACCCCCTAACCTCTAACACATAAGCAAAGTACCTTCACAGAAACATAAGCTTAACTACGACAGTGATGATTGATTCACAAACACTAAACTCACGACAAAGGCAAGCGCACCTATCGAATAGTAGTATAGTTATAGTGAGTCGAGAATATTGTATCCACGAGGACTAAAAGTACTAGTAATTACTATCTTTTTATTATGTAGCCTATAAATTGAAGGGTTGTTTTTAATCTAAAACTGACTATTAAGAACACGACAGAGAATAGAATGAGAAAATACTTGAATAAAGACAATACCCAGAAAAGAATCCACCTAGACTTCATTTATTATTCTGAATCTGAATTAGACGATTTATTCACTTGTCTTGATCCGTAGAAATCCCTAAATTATGTTCATATATCTTTCAAGAATAACAACAACTGACTCTAGGTTGATTAATTGAAGTCTCTTTCAAATTAAAACCCCTATTGTCGCATTAACTAGATCTATGGATTCCCTTATTAGATTTGACTCTAATCCGATAGATTTATATCATCCTATTTCTAGGATTGCATGCAACTCCACTCAATTATGCTAGATCTACTCTTAAATAGGGACTTTTGCTCCACTGAATAAGCACATCACACTTGAATTAATATCTTGAAAATATTAAAGCAAGAAATAAGTAAACATAATTAAGAACAAGAAACAAGAATTTATCATGTAATTCAGAAAATCAAATAATAAGATCCATCATACGTTTCATCTTCCCTAGGTATCTAGGGAATTTAGTTCATAATTTAAAAGGAAAACATCTCAAAATTAGGAAAACAACAAAACATAAAGAAAACCAAAAACTTCTAGAGAAATTGAATGGAGATCTTCAATCTTCAAGGAGATCCTGCTTCTGAGTTGAATCTGTTGGCATTCTTCGAGTAAATTATTTGTTCTTCTCTACGTCCTCCTTTAGATCCTCTTCTAGTGAGTATTTATAAAATTTAGAATATTCAAAAACCTTAAAAATTAGCTTTTTCTGTGTGTAAGGGAAACATGGTTCGAAATCGACACGGGCTATCACATGGGCGTGTGGCCAGCCCGTGTGGCTCACACGGGCGTGTGTGTAACACCCCTTACTCGTATTCAACACTAGAACCGATTACGAGGCATTACCAGACTTATCTTGCTTGAACATACAACTTTGGGCTTTAAAATTTCATTCCCACTTAAAACTTCTCATTCACAATCATAACATCCTTTTATGGGCCTATGATGCCTTAAACATGCAAACGAATGGTCTCAGAATCAAACTGGGAACTTTTGTATACTTAGAAAATTTTTGTCTAAACAGGGCCACACGCCCATGTGAAATGGGACACGCCCGTGTGGGCAGGCCATGTGGTCATACACGCCCATGTCCCTAGCCCATGTGGAATTTATTTTTCTTATCGAACCTACAGGGGTTTTCACATGACCGGGCACACGCTCGTGTCCTTCACACGGCCTAGACACGCCCGTGTCCTCACCCGTGTGTAAAAACTTGGGTGTTCAATTTATGACGTCAGCAACCTCATAAAGGGCACACAGCCTGTCACACGCCCGTGTGCTCCACCCGTGGTCAACACTGACTTGCATCACTAACATACAAGGGACAACGACCCAGCTACACACCCATAGGACTGACCGTGTGTCACACACGGCCTAGACACACGTCCGTATGCCTACCCGTGTGGACAAGAACAAGGCTATTTGCCAAGCTCTTTTTATCACCCTAACTCATACAACATAAATCACATTCAACCATTAACCAAGCAACCCAATCATGCATCATTTATATTCATGAATAACCTCATCTTTCCATATATTGATAATAAGGGAGCCATTAAATATGGCCATTTACAAAAGAGTTCATATTTAAAAGAGCCAACACACTTGGCCAAAACAACAAGACATTTCACTAAGTCTAGCTCCTATACATGCCATACTCAAAATGCTAGGTCTAAATATACCGAGATGAGTTGAAAGTATGGATGATCTTCAGATTATCTTCGTATCTCGGACTGGCTCTTTGACACTATAAAACAAGAGAAAAGAAAGGGAGTAAGCTTTAAGCTTAGTAAGTTTACATGTAAACAATAAGCACCATACCATATGCAAAGCAACCACAAACATTGTATAATGTGTAAGAACAATTCACATTTTCATAATCATGCTTACTCATTTCATTTCTTACCACATTCCAATCATATACATATATATTGCTCACATTTACTTGTACATATTCCCAGCACTCATCACCACAAGCCACATGAAATATATTTTCTTAGACAATTTCTCGATGAACCCCCTCAGAATGATACTAAGTGCCCTGGGATTTCGCACACAGCCCACCAATAGTCAATAATAGGGTGGTATCGCACATAGCCCACCAACAAGAATAATTGCGGTGGTTTCACACATAGCCCACCAAATATATAAATGATGGTATCGCACATAGCCCATCATGAATAAATAATAAGGTGGTATCGCACACAACCCACCAAATAATAATTACGGATATTTTCTGCACTTACATTACTATTTCGAGGTTCATACGAGAATTACTCACTATCTATCAATTTCAATCAATCTCACTCATAATTAATCTCATTCATACAATGCATCAATAAGTAACTACATATGTATTAAATATGTATCATTTACACGTAAACTTACCTCGGCGCAAAATGTATTAATCGACAACTTAGTCCGTAACCTTGCCTTTTCCTTGGTCAAGGTTGTTTTTGTGTTCTTCTTGGTCTATAATGATAAAATTTATTCTTTCAATCACTTTATAACTCATGATACATCAAAATTTCTACTAAGACAAAAATGACCATTTTGCCCTTATACTTTGGCAAAATTACGATTTTGCCCCTAGGCTCATAAATCGTTTTTCATCACATTTTCTCATTAAATAAGCCTAGCTGAACATTTATTTCCCTTACAACAACTCACAAAACCAAGCATTTCATGCATGTATTACTCATTTGCAACTTTCACAAATAAGTCACATTTAGGTGTTTTCATGTTAACACCTTTCACAAAAGTTATTCCTTAACTCACTAACATTCATTATCTTCCATAAAAACTTAGCAAACAACATAAACACTCTCATGGAAAGTCCCTAAACTTTCAACCATTTTGCAAAATAGTCCCCCCATTAGCTAGCTTAAGCTTTAGGGGTTCCAAAAGTACAAAAATTATCAAGAAAGATATCTAAAATCACTTACTTGCAAGAGATTTGCTTGGCTGAAAATTTGAACTCCAAAAATCCCTATTCTCTCTTCAATTTTCGGTGGAGGAGAAGTGTGAATAGTAAAAGATGACAAACACCCTAATATTGGCCTAATTCCACATTAAGGGCCTCCAATTTAATATTCCATAGCTAATAGACACCTCTAGCTTGTAAAATGGAACTTTCACACTTTATGCAATTTAGTCCTTTTCTTAATTAAGCATACAATCGCTAAAATTAAGGCACCAAAATTTTCATGCATCCTTATAGTCTTGCTATAACACATAAAATAATATTAAAATAATTTTCTTCAACCTCAGATTTGTGGTCTCGAAATCATTGTTCTGACTAGCCCCAAAATCGGGCTAATACAGTGTGCTCAGCCCGTGTGGGAGTGCCCAGGCCATGTGAATCCTGAAAGTAGCTCGTTTTGTCCAATTTTAGCCCATTTTCTGCTCCTTTTGCTCCCCTATGCTCACCTAAGTATAGAAACATGAAATTAAAGGTTTAGGAGCATCAAATTCACTAATTTATACAATAAATCATCCAAAAACATGCCAGGCATGGGATTAAAACATGTTACTTTTATGGTTTATTAGACAGAAATTGACAGTCAAACATTCAAATTTTTGGGACGTTACACCTTTACCCCTTATGTAAATATCTACTTTCAATTTAAAAAAAAAGCCTATAGCTCATACATCAATGAACTAAAGCTTAAACATGTGAAGCTAAAAGATAGAATTAGAATAACACAATATACAATCAGAACTAACCGTTCATCAATTACACAGAAACAAATAGGAATTATATGTTTCATCCTGTCTAAAATCATTTCAATCCTTTCTTGATACAAAAACACACGCTCACTCACCTCTTTCTAGTCGATTGACTCAACTAGAAGTTCAAATTATTTTATTTTGTAGTGATAACATAATTATCCAAATGAATGGTCACATTTATTAATAATAAATATAATTATTCAATAGATATCTATTTGAATAATTATGACTCTTTATTAATAATCAACATAACTTTTAGTAACAAGAGACATAACTCATCTCTATAAATAGTGATAATTCTTGGTTGAGAACTCTTGGTTAATAAGCAAGTGGCATAATTTTTAAATCATTTGTAATTTTCCAATTATCACTATTAGAATATTATACATATTTTGAAAATGTTTCAACAACTTATAATAGCTTTTCACTAAAATTAAATAGGTGGTACTTGCAATAAATCAATGCCAAAGTAAGTAATAACATGACCGCGGGCTGCAGCAACAATTGAGAGCCACCATATTCTATCAAAATCTGAAGTTTGTGAAAGTACGATCAGTAATTACCAACATAATCGTGTATGAATTGTTGGACATGTGACATGGGTTTTTTATAAGGCAGATAGTATCATATTTATAGATATATCATTTTTATTAAAATTAATACGTCATCAATTATATAAAATTTTAATCAATAAACTCCACAAGTAAAATTCATTATTCAATGAATTAACAAGGAAAAGAATTTAAGGGTGAGTAGGGATTTTTTTGGTAATAATGTGAATAGGGGCTTTTATATTTTAAATGTGAAAGTATGTCCAAAAAATAAAACCTTTAATGTTTAAAATGTTAAACTTTACTTTTCAGTGTAATCGTTTTTGATTCGTTAGTAAATTCCAATTAAGTATTTAGTATAATAGTAAATAGTTAAAAGTTTTATTTTTTTTAACATTATTCATGCATCGGTCGGTGCACCATGTTCCAATTGGTGTGATTGGAATTGACTGAAATGAGCCAATGTAATCGATATGAATTGGAATTTTCACCAGTGCGGAAAGTGGTGTTGCTTGTTCCACTTTAAAATAGGATCAATGTACTTTAACTGCTATGACTAGAATTGATGCAGAATTGACCACCATGTTCTTTCTACCACTCTCATGGACTTTTTCATTGTCATTTCTAATTCAAAACAAGAAAAGCTCGTACTTAAACCACTATAATTTAGATTTTATATGGATCTTTTGCACATTAAAATTGTTACTCGTATTATATTTATCGATGTTGCGATTGTACATTCAATAGAAGTGCCAAAGCTCTTGTCAACTAATACCGAATTTTTTTTCTCAATAATCTTGAGAGAAAGAAATATTAGGTTCAAAATTAGTATTATAAAGTTAAATGATAATAATACATGAATTAATGTTTAATGATAAAAAGAGGAGCTGGTTTTATGTATTATAAAGTTATAAATTAATACATGATTATATTTAAACCGTAAAACGAATGAAGGCACATATGATTATAAAAAAAATTATAAATTAATAAAATCTTATTGAAATTGCCAAAAACAGACTTGTCCTTAGATAAGATAATTTGCCAAACACTTGTCAAATAGGATTTAATCTTCTTGGAGCTTTAGGATTTGGAAAGTTTGGTTGGCCAAATGCTAAAAGTTCATTAACTTTATTGCCACTTATTTTTGCAATTGAAGTTCTCAAAATAATTTCTATATAAACTCATTTTGAAAGTTTTTGCTAAAAAGCAACAAACCAAAAATATTTAGATATGGCAACAGAAAATAACTTGGAGGGTTGTGGAGTTGAGAAATTAGCTACTATTCTAGCTATTGGCACAACAAATCCACCCAACTGTTTTTACCAAGCTGATTATCCAGATTTCTATTTTCGAGTGACTAAAAGTGAACACATGACGCAATTGAAAGATAAATTTCGACGAATATGTAAGTATCATAGTTTTGTAAAAGCTAGGAATGGACTTTTTATTTTATATGTAATCTTCCATCAAATTATTTTTCCATTTCCTCACTAATATAGATGTAATTTATATATGTTACCGGGTGAGAAATCTGCAATAAAGAAACGTTACATGCACTTAAGTGAGGCCATGCTGAAAGAGAATCCCTGCTTAACTATCTACAAGGCTCCATCCTTTGACGTTCGTCAAGATATTCTTGTAAAGGAAGTACCAAAGCTTGGTATGGAAGCAGCATTGAAAGCCATCAAAGAATGGGGACAACTCATGTCAAAGATCACTCACCTTATATTTTGCACATCATCAGGGATAGACATGCCTAGTGCTGACCATAAGCTTGCTAAGCTTATTGGCCTCAAACCCTCTGTTCAGAGATTCATGATTTATAATCAAGGTTGCTTTGCCGGAGCCACTGCCCTGCGCCTTGCCAAGGATTTGGCCGAGAACAATGCCGGTGCTCGTGTACTTATTGTCTGCTCCAAGAACATGGTCATGAGTTTCCAACCACCTTCGGAGACCCATATAGACATACTCATTGGCTCCGCAATATTTTCCGATGGGGCAGCGGCTTTGATTGTTTGTGCTAATCCTATTGTCAGCATCAACGAGTGCCCCTTATTTCAAATTGTATCAGCGATTCAGACCAGTATCCCTGAATCTGATGATTTACTGATAGGGAAAATACGTGAAATGGGGATGGAGTACTATCTATCGAGAAATTTGCCTAAGTACGTGTCTAACAACATCAATCAATGCATGGTTGAAGCGTTTACTCCGTTTGGCATCAGCGAATGGGAAAATTTGTTTTATGTAGTTCATCCTGGTGGAGTAGCTATTCTTAATGGAGTTGAAGAGAAACTTGAGTTGAATAAGGAGAGGCTTAGAGCAAGTAGGCATGTGCTAAGTGAATATGGAAACATGCAGGGTCCAAGCGTAATCTTTGTTCTTGACGAGATGAGGAAAATGTCGGTGTTGGAAGGCAAAGCCACCATGGGTGAAGGTTTTGAGTGGGGCGTGTTGTTCGGGTTTGGGCCAGGTCTCACTGTGGAGACATTAGTGCTTCGTAGCTTTGTTACAAATTCAGCACCATAGTCCATAGCTATTGCCGGTGTGTGAAACAATACGCGAATGTGAACGAGAAAATTGATACATGTTTCTTTTAAAAAAAAAAAAACAACTTGAAAATAAAAGTCTACAATAATGAACCATGGAACCCTTAAAAGTTTCATGTATGAAATAATAATCTTTATATATTATTGTTTTAGGTTTCAGTCTCATTTGCTAGTGGATTCAAGATAAAATTCCTTTTGTAACACATCATACCCGGCCTAGATGTTAAGACTAAGTCTGAAAGCTACATCAAAATGTTTAAGGAAAACCAACCTCTAAGTATCTTAAAATTTGTCTTACAGAAAACACTTAACTACTTAAATCAACGTTTAAGGAAAACATACGTTATTTTAAAGTTTAAACAAACAATAAAATATCTAGTAAGAGGTATAACCGAGCTCCTAGCACACCGAGCCTTCCTAAATAGGTGGTTTATCTGCAATTCAGTCACAGATAGAATGAATTTATAACTCAATGTGTGTAACAATTATAAAGACAATACATCAATATAAATATAACAATAATTTTCTCATGTTTAGATACAGAATCAGTAACAGATGATACTCAGTATTATCGTAACAGTTCAAATAAAATGCAGAGTAGATTAGATACAGAGATCAGATGCAATTTCCTACCCCCATCCGCTATACACCATCTCTGACTATCCCAACACACCATATAGGGTATCTAGTAACCATCCAGCCCCACATACCAATTAGTGTCAGTATGACACATTTCAGAGTGAGTACAGACTAGCAGTCAGATCAGTATGCGATAAATTGCCAGAATCAATTACAGATTTGTGGCTTAGCCACTCAATTGGGTAGATCATTAAACTACCAGCACTTCCTTCGTTATATCATTCCCACACAATGCATATGCAAATTACGGATATTAGATATCAAGGATGTACATACAGTTATCCAAGTATAATTCATAATCAGATAAGACATATCATTGACATTTCAGTTTTTGCATCGATTATACTTACAGATAATCAATTATTCAACCTCAAATTATTGGACATCTAATTATATGGTCTAAATCAGACCATGCAGACCCCACGAAAGGTCTACGTTTGATTCAAACGACGCTTAAGGCACTCGGGAAAAATTCAAAAATTTGCCCACACACCCGTGTAGATTCACACGGCCTTAGTGCCTAACCCGTACCGTCCACACGACCTGGCACACGCCTGTGTGGTTCTATTAATGTCTCGCACGGCCTAGCACACGGCCCTGTGGCTTAAAATAGTGAGTTACATGATCTGACACACAGCCAAGTGCACGCCCGTTGGCTCCAATCTCCAAAATATTTCTTACACGGCCTAGATAGACGTCCGTGTCTTTAGCTCATGAGACACTAATTTACAAACAATGTGAGTTACATGGCCTAGACACACGCGCCGTGTCCCTGACCCGTGTGACCCTAATTCACAAACAGTGAGTTACACGACTTGGCACATGGCCATGTGACACACACTGGCGTCGAAAATCATATTTTCCGGATTTTGACACTCGCAGAAAATCGGGTTTTTGTTACACACTTGGAATAGTTTCGAAGTAGAAACAACACAAAAGACTCCCAATAACCAATTAAACAACTTAATCAACAAAAATCACACAATTCAGCACAGAACTAACTATGTTGAAAGCTTCGACGCAAAACCTTCAAACGAAATTAACGCTTACTGATGAATCAACTGTAATTACTCAAATTAGAGCGTTGGGGATCGCTTCCTTTGATATCTACGCCTAAAAAGGAAGCCAAAAGATCATTTAACAGAGAATTTAAACAAGCCAAGTCAAAAACCACTTCGACAGAAACGAACGAACAAAATTTTAACAGAAGTTCTACAATAAAATTCACGCAATTAGCCTTTCAATCAACAACAATGAGATGTGTACTTACCCGATTACACCGCAGCAAAACTTTAACGGTAAGCCAAAAGAAAAGGAAGGAAAAAAGAAAAAAGAAAAGAAAAGGAAAAGAAGAACGAAGAAGAAGAAAAATAAGAAACGAACGATAAAAAATAGGAAAGAAAATTAAATTCTAAAAGAGCAATTAAACTAATTTTGCAGAGCAACAAATACATATCCATGCTTCACTAACACAAAGACTTGAACCCCCTAACCTCGAACACATAAGCAAAGTACCGTCACAGAAACATAAGCTTAACTACGACAGAAATCGACAGTCAGACATTCAAATTTTTGGGACGTTACACCTTTACCTCTTATGTAAATATCTACTTTCAATTAAAAAAAAAAAAAGCCTATAGCTCATACATCAATGAACTAGAGCATAAACATGTGAAGCTAAAAGATAAAATTAGAATAACACAATATACAATCAGAACTAACCATTCATCAATTACACAGAAACAAATAGGAATTATATGTTCCATCCCATCTAAAATCATTTCAATCCTTTCTTGATACAAAAACACACGCTCACTCACCTCTTTCTAGTCGATTAACTCAACTAGAAGTTCGAATTATTTTATTTTATAGTGATAACATAATTATCCAAATTAATGGTCACATTTATTAATAATAAATATAATTATTCAATAGATATCTATTTGAATAATTATGACTCTTTATTAATAATCAACATAACTTTTAGTAACAAGAGACATAACTCATCTCTATAAATAGTGATAATTCTTGGTTGAGAACTCTTGGTTAATAAGCAAGTGGCATAATTTTTAAATCATTTGTAATTTTCCAATTATCACTATTAGAATATTATACATATTTTGAAAATGTTTCAACAACTTATAATAGATTTTCACTAAAATTAAATAGGTGGTACTTGCAATAAACCAATGCCAAAGTAAGTAATAACATGACCGTAGGCTGCAGCAACAATCGAGAACCGCCATATTCTATCAAAATCTGAAGTTTGTGAAAGTACGATCAATAATTACCAACATAATCGTGTATGAATTGTTGGACATGTGACATTGGTTTTTTATAAGGCAGATAGTATCATATTTATAGATATATTATTTTTTATTAAAATTAATACGTATTAGTTTGTTTTGATGTATCATTATTTTTTTTTTAAAAGATATTTAATAGATGTCTATAAAAATATTTACAATATCAAATAAATAAAACTTAGTAAATTTTAAATACAAAATTTTCATCAATTATATAAAATTTTCATCAATAAACTCCACAAATAAAATTCATTATTCATTGTATTTAACAAGAAAAAAAAACTTAGGGGTGAGTAGGGATTTTTTTTTGGTAATAAAAATTTTGAAGTTAATGTCGTCAATCAATTTGGCTCAATTGAATCATCATCTTCAAAAAGGCACAAAAATGCCTTGAGGAATAGAAAACGTAAGCAATTGTATTCATTCATTATAAAAAAAATACCGAAAGTAATTATATTTCTTCATTATTAAATATTTCCAATTTAATTCTAAAAAAATGTACCAAATTTTATTTAAATTACTTATACATATCATATATATACTGAAGCATGGTTTAAATTACTTTTTCTAGTCTAACTTATACAAACCTGTTTCGGTTGAGGTAATACAAAGAAAAGGAAAGGAAATCTAGGGAAAGGCATACTTTTTTCCCTCGTTTGATTAGCTTTTTCAATTTAGGTAAGGCAAAGCTAAACGACTTAAGTATCCTTTACTTTCATTCAAAATTTCAAATTTTTAATTACCCCAAATCGGAAAAAAAAAAGGGCTAGGGGAAGGAAAATAAATAAAATTTTAAGATATAAAATATCTTTTCTATCCTCTTTACTTTTTATATAATTATGTTATAAAAATATTCATAATCATAAAAAATCACCATTTTTTATCATTTCTTTTCCTTTCCACCTTTTAACCAAACAAAAATATCAAATCTACAATTACTAATCTAAACATAATGATTAAATTTATTTTTTTAAAAGAAAAAATTATCATTTCCCCTTTTTTTTTCTCCTCCTAACCATTTTTTTTTTTTTTGAGAAATTCTCCTCCCCAACATTGAGTAGGTAAGGCATACAATTTTTTTTTGTGAGAATAACATATGAATTATATCAACAGCATAAAACAACCATTGTCTTTATCTTCTTGTAATAAGCCTATTATTTTCTTAGGAGCCTTGTTAAGGACTTGTAAGCTTAATTTCCAACTCAAGCTAAGTTTAGCTAGACGGTTTGCTACCAAGTTCCAATTTATTGGAATATGCTTAATCTTCCACATCTCTTCCGACTTCATGATGCGCTGAGTCCTTTTAAGCACAGTAATCTTTGAATCTTCTAAATCCAAATCAGTCAAGTTTTGGGCGAATTTAAGTGAGTTTTTACGTTTTAGAGTCAACAATGAGTTAGTGGTTTAGTAGTTAAGCATTTAGTTACTCCTTATTCTTGAGTTTGAATCCTTGTGTGCGCTAAATGAGATTTATTTTATTTTTTGTTGGTTTAAAAAAATTTATGTTATTTTAATTTATTATGTTTTTAATTTGTTTTTATGTAATTTATATTTAATTTTTGAAAACCCTAAGATAACTCCGACGTTTCCATTTTTTTTTCCTTCTCACGTCAATTTCTTTTCCAATTTCAGACCTTTGCCTTTTTGGCTATTGTGTTTCCTTTTTACATCGTTTTCTTTTTTTTTAATCATTCTTGAATTCTATTAGTTTTTCTTTTGTTCCGCTGTGGATTATTCGGTTCTAGTAATCTTGTGTCGTTCCTTTAGTTTTAATCGTTCTTCAGAAACTTCGCTCGAGAACGTGTTGAATCAAGGGTGGTATCCGTTTGACTGAGGCGCATCAGTTGATCGCAATCGTCTTGAACGTGTGTTTCTTGAACTCTTGAAAATGGGGCGATTTTTGGGTGTTAAGTTGGTATTCTGCGGTACATTTGGGTAAGATGAATCATTTTTGAGTCCTACATCTTTTTCCTTAGAATATAGTTTTGTTTGGTTGCTGTTATAATTTCTTTTTCCTTCACTTGTGCGATATCTACGCTTAGGAAAGCACGATGATGGGTTTTGACTGCTTCAATATGTTTGCTGAAATACCCAACAGATTCTTGTTTTGCTCATATTTTATTCATCACCTAAAGCTAATAATGACCCTTCAATTTCATCCATGTTTTATTTATTATTAATTTATTTGTTTATTTAATCAGTAAAAAGTTATACATTACTTTCCATTGCTTACATCAAATTTTGTTGGGATTTTTATTTTTTAAAATTTATCTCACATCAACTCAACCTAATCTTGGCTTGTAGCTATAGCCATTAGTCACCCATGAAGAACAGTGTCTAACATTTATTGGGCAACCATTTCAAGGACTCTTGGTAGTGCACGCCTCCCCCATCCCTTTGAAAATTAAATGAATTTGGAATGCATTTCCACCTTAAAGAACTATCGCATTAGCTAATTGTGTTGCCTTTGCCTAAGAGCTGGATCGACGGATAGAGCATAAACCGACCTCATATCAGTTGCCTAAAAATGTGCCCAGGTTACGGCACTGTAAAAGATTTTTGTAATATGCTGCTTATTGAACCCAACAAACACAGCTACCATGGACCACGGCTTGCGATTTAGTTAAAATGATATATTTTTCTTGCAGCTATTCTTCGATAGTAAATGGACTTGTTTTGATTTTCGAGTAACCCCACGCTCGTTTAAATCTCTGTAGATGTCTCAGGGATGTTACTACAAATCGAGGGAGGATAAGAAAGGGATAATTACTGTTAAAATTTAGTTGTGAATATGAGCTCGTTTGACATAATTTTGTACTTTGCAATAGTGTTGGATGTTGTGAACATTAAAAATCTTTGTATAATGTTACTTTCGTTGTTGGTTTTAACTGTTCTAATATGTCTGAATTCGATTCTTCTAGACTGAACTGCTAGTAAGCATGATTATTGATTAAGGAAGTTTGAAAATAAGTTTATCAGATTCTATAAAATAGGCTCCGTTTGTTTTACGGAAAATGACTTCTGGAAAATGATTTTTGAAAAATAATTTATTTTTCTGGAAAAGCTAATATTTTCCGGTGTTTGGATGAATTTGTGTAAAATATTTTCTATTGTTTAGTAGATTTCTTAAAAATATTTTATAAAAGTTGTTTTCAATTAAACAGATATACATTTGAGATTTTCTTATTTTTTTTCATTGTTTAATTGAATTAATTTTTATCTATAATTTTATATTTTACATTATTTTTGCATATATTAAAAATATTATGTTAAATTCAGATTCATTGTAATGTCATTTTTTAATTACATGACTACTAAGTGAATATTTTTTATTTAAAAATGTGACATCAACAAAATTGACAAAAAAAAAAACTAACAATATCAATAATTGGACTTGATTTTTAAATTTGAAAAGTAAAGGGACTAAATTCTTGAAAATAAAAGTACAAAGACTAAATTACAAATCTGTGAAGTGTACATAGACTTATGACATATTTTAACCTTTATACTACAAAACATTTATTATTAATATATTTATAATTGTAATAAATATTTATTATTTAAATATTAATATTTTCAATAATATGTGAATAGTATTATTTAACTTATTATTTTTAAAATTTATTATTAAAATAAAATTGAAATATTAAATAATTTATTAAAATAAAAAAATATATTTATTATATTAATATTTTACTATACAACTAATATAAATAATTAAATATGTATGTTTAATATTATTGAAAAATATAATATTTTAAAAATAAAAATAAAATTTATTATCAATATAATAATATTAAGCTTGATTTAAGTTAATTTTTATATAAAAAATAAAATTATCTATAAATGAGCTCTTTTTCGGAAAATGACTTACGCTTTTCAAAAGGGTAAGTCATTTTACAGGAAACATGTCTTATTTTACTTTGACCTGTAAGTCATTTTCCGTTGACCAAACTATTTTCTGTGAAATAAATACAGGAAAATGTAGAAAACATTTTCCGTAAAATATTTTACATGTAAACAAACGGACCCTTATTTGCATGGTACTGTCTGCATCTGCATTTTTTATTTTTTTAGGGGTTTTGGGATTTGTTTGAAGTGAAGGAAGATTGTGTGGCAATTAAATTGCATATTATTTTAGTGGTATAACCGCAACATTAAAGTGGCATATTACTACATTGGGGTGTGTTCGGTTGGACGGGTCACCATAACCCGTTAGTGGTGTGTAGAGGATGGAAGGGTTTAGAAAAACCCTGTTTTTGGTGTGTGTCGGTTAGTTGGAGATAGTGTGTAGAGGCTGGATAGGTTGATATTGGGACTTGTGCATTTGATTATGAGTTGCATTTGTTCCGTTTTTGAGTAAATACTCCACATTTTACTGTTTGACTATGAATTGATTCAGCTATTGTATGTTTGAGAAATTCTACGCGTATTTGATCTGCTTAACTGCAAAGTGTTATAACAATATGATATGTCAGTCTAATGTGGTTTCTGTTTCTGAATTAATTTCTTTTCTTTTCTTTTTTGTAATAGAAAATTTTAGCTAATTGTTCATCTCTGTTTAATGACATTTGGTTTAGATTCACACTGAGCTTTCGAAGCTCACTCCCTTAGTTTCCTCTTTCCAGGTAAATCTGGAGACTAGGTGTTAGACTCAACAAATCGGAAATCTTGAAACGACACGTTTTGGTTTGATTTAATTAAGTTTTTATAAGTTATAATAATCTATTTAATTTGGACTATCAATAAGTTTTAGGAATTGTGGTATGGATTTTGATTTCATTTGGACTCGTAAGATTGCGGAATTTTGGTTTTGAACGGAAGTTATGATTTATCATGCATGGATTATAGTTAATCAATTGCTATTCTCTTTATAAATAACATAGTTTCGAAAAAAAACTTATGGTTTTTGTTTTAAAAATAAATGATATATTTTCTGATGTACCTGATTTTGAAATTTCAGTTGACGATTAGCAAAACTTGAATTATCTGCAAACTGAATATTTACAATTATTAAATTGGTTTTATTTTAATTCTAACAACGATTAAACCCCTAATTTGCAAAACATAAGCAAAGATTTTATTGGATTTTGTTAAGCATAAAAAGAAAAGGGTTTTCAAAAAGAGATTTTTGAGATTTGATCAGTATTTTAATTTGGGACACTTTTGTGAGCAATGTAACCTCCGGAATCCGGTCAAAATTTATGGATCGGGTTTTAGGTGTTACAATAAATTTTAAATATAAAGTATTCATCAGTTATATAAAATGCTCATCAATAAACTCCACAAATAAAATTCATTATTTAATGAATTAACAAGAAAAAGAACTAAAGGGTGAGTAGGTTTTTTTTTTTTTATAATCATGTGAATAGTGGTTTTATATGCCCAAAAACTAAAACCTTTAATGTTTAAAATGTTAAACTTTACTACTAAGTGTAATAATTTTTAATTAGTTAGTAAATTCCAATTAAATCTTTAGCATAATAGTAAATAGTTAAAAGTTTTGTTTTTTTAATATTATTCATGCACCATTCGGTGCACCATGTTCTAATCAGTGTGATTCGATTTGATCAAAACGAGTCGATGTAATTGATATGAATTGGAATTTTCACTAGTGCGGAAAATGATGTTGCTTGTTCCGCTTTAAAATTAGATCATTGTATTTTAACTGGTATGAGTGGCATTGATGCAGAACTAACCACCATGTTCTTTCTACCACTCTCATGGACTTTTTCATTGTCCTTTCTAATTCAAAACAAGAAAAACTCGTACTTAAACCACAATAATTCAAATTTTATATAGATATTTTGTGCATGAAAATTGTTACTCGTATTATATTTATCGATGTTGTGATTGTACATTCAATAGACATGCCAAAGCTTCTTGAGGATTTGGTAAGTTAGGTTTCCCACATGCTAAAACTTCATTAGCATTATTGCCTAACTCATTTATTTTTGCAATTGAAGTTCTCAAAATAATTTCTATATAAACTCAATTTTGAAAGCTTTTGCTAAAAAGTAACAAACCAAAAATTTTTAGATATGGCAACAGAAAATAACTTAGAGGCTTGTGGAGTTGAGAAATTAGCTACTATTCTAGCTATTGGCACAACAAATCCACCCAACTGCTTTTACCAAGCTTATTATCCAGATTTCTACTTTCGAGTGACTAAAAGTGAACATATGACGCAATTGAAAGACAAATTTCGACGAATATGTAAGTAAACAGTTATTAAGTCTTTATAATAATAGTAAATAGTTAAAAGTTTTATTTTTTTTATTATTATTCATGCATTGGTCAATGTACCATGTTCCAATCGGTGTAATTAAGAATTGATCAAAACGAGCTGATGTAACTGATATGAATCGAAATTTTCACCAGTGCAAAAAATGGTGTTACTTGTTCTGCTTTAAAACTAGATCAATGCGCATTGACTTGTATGACTGGAACTGGTGCAAAATTGATCACCATGTTCTTTCTACCACTCTCGTAGACCTTTTCATTAGTCTTTCTAATTCAAAACACAGAAAGCTCATAGTTAAACCACAATAATTCATATTTTATGTAGATTAGTAATAAGGATAAAGGGTCAAATGATAATAGTACACGAATTAATTTTTAATGATTAAAAGTATAGTACAAAATTATAAATTAGTACAAGACTATATTCGAACCATAAAACAAATTAATATACCTATAATCATAAAAAAAAATTATAAATTAGTAAAATCTTATTGAAATAGCCAAAAAAAAAAATCCAGCTGACCTGACCCGAAGACCCGCCCGAAATGTGGGAGGGTTTGGGCAAAAATATAGGCCCGAAAAATGGGCTTGGATAAAAAAATAAGGCCCGTTTAAAAAATGGGTTGGGCCTCGGGTAAGGCATTTTGGCCTGGGCCCGGCTCGACCCGGCCCGAATTCACTAAAAGACAAAAAAAATATGCATTTGTTTTGTTTTTGAATGTTGTTTTCTTGTTGTTTTCCCCCTATTTTGCTACAATTTTACTATTATGTTGCTATTATTTTGTTGTTATTGTTTGGATATTGTATAAAACTTATTTTATTGTTAATTTTGTTATTATTTTAAAGGCATTTGTTAATTTTTTATTATTTTAGAGGCATTTGTTTGTTAAGTTGCATCTATCTTAGTGTTATTTAAGTCTACATATTTTTTAAAATTTATTTTCAATTTGTTGGGAAATATTTATTTTGATGCTTTTAGTATTTTTGATGTATTATATATATTTAAAATTTATATAAAATAATATAAAAAATTAATACGGGCAGGCCGGGCCCGAGTTTTAGTATTTTTATCCGGGTCGGGCTTGGATAAAATTTTAGGCCAATTTTTTGGGCCCGGTCCGGCCCAGCCCGAGTCCAATAAATAGGCCTGAATTTTTAATTCACTTATTTTTGTAATTGAAGTCCTCAAAATAATTTCCGTATAAACTCAATTTTGAAAGCTTTTACTAAAAAGCAAGAAATCAAAAATATTTAGATATGGCAATAAAAAAATAACTTAGAGGCTTCTCAAGTTGAGAAATTAGTCGTATTCTAGCTATTGGCACAACAAATCCACCTAACTATTTCTATCAAGTTGATTATCACTTTCGAGTGACTAAAAGTGAATACATGATGCAATTAAAAGACAAATTTCGACGAATATTAGGTATCATAATTTCGTAAAAGCTAGGAATGGACTGTTATTTTATACCTACATATATATATATAATCTTTCGTCAAATGAATTTTCCATTTCTACACTAATATAAATGGTCTTTATATATGTTATCAGGTGAGAGATCTACAATAAAGAAACGTTACATGTACTTAACTGAGGCCATGCTAAAAGAAAATCCCAACTTAACTATCTACAAGGCTCCATCTTTTGATACTCGTCAAGAGATCCTTGTAACTGAAGTACCTAAGCTTGGTATGGAAGCGGCATTGAAAGCCATCAAAGAATGGGGACAACCCATTTCAAAGATCACTCACCTTATATTTTGCACATCTTCAGGGATAGACATGCCTAGTGCCGACCATAAGCTTGCTAAGCTCATTGGCCTCAAACCTTCAGTTCAGAGGTTCATGATTTATAATCAAGGTTGTTTTGGCGGTGCCTCTGCCCTACGTCTTGCCAAGGATTTAGCCGAGAACAATGCTAGTGCTCGGGTGCTTATCGTGTGCTCCGAGATTATTGTTGCGAGTTTTCAACCACCTTCGAACACCCATGTAGACATACTCATCGGCTCTGCAATTTTTGCCGATGGGGCAGCAGCTTTGGTTGTTGGTTCTAATCCTATTGCCAGCATCAACGAGCGCCCTTTGTTCCAAATTGTATCAGCGAGTCAGACCTTTATCCCTGAGTCTGATGATATGCTGATAGGGAAAGTACGTGAAATGAGAATAGAGTATTATATGTCAAGAGATTTGCCTAAGTACATTGCTAACAACATCGTGCAATGCATGGCTGAAGCGTTTACTCCATTTGGCATCACCGAATGGGAAAACTTGTTTTACGTAGTCCATCCTGGTGGAGCTGCAATTCTCAAAGGAATTGAAGAAAAACTTGGGTTGAATAAGGAGAAGCTTAAAGCGAGTTGGCATGTACTAAGCGAATATGGAAACATGCGAAGTCCAACCGTGATATTTGTTCTTAACGAGATGAGGAAAATGTCAATGTTAGAAGGCAAAGCCACAACGGGTGCTGGTCTTGAATGGGGCGTGTTGTTTGGGTTTGGGCAAGGTCTCACGGTGGAGACCATAGTGCTTCGTAGCATTGCTACAAATACAGCACCATAGTCCATAGCTATAACTTTATTTCTGTTGAACAAATTTTCTAGTGTGTGAATCAATATGCGAATGCGACGCGTACTCAATAAAATGAGAGGACTGATACATGTTTCTCTAAAAAACAACTTTAAAAAATATTTAATCTAGAAAAATGAACCGTCATGTATACTGTTTCAAATTTCAGTATGCTCTGTTCCTCTTAGTGTTCCCCTGACACATGGATTGAGTTTTGTGGTCAATCTTTGTTTTCTCTTCTGGTCAAAAGAGGGAATTGTGTTCCCTTCTCCAAGTCCAGAAGGTTGCTTTAACAGATCTGAAATTTGAAGGTAATAATTGAGTTTTGCCATCAACATTATACCCCGTTTGTTTTTCTTTCTTCAAACCGATTGAATGTTGCTTTAACAAATTTGAAATACCAGGAAAATGAATCAAATTGAAGTTGACCATTATGTGGCCATTTTTAAGGAATTCTACCCACCATATTTCTTTTCGATTAATCATCTCAAAATTTGACCCAAACTTTAGGAGTTTATAAGAATTGTGCGCATTAAACCTTAATAGTTTCTTCCTTTGTCCCTAGAAAAATAGTATTTTCTTTGTAGAATCCGTTTTTAATTAAAAAAAATGAAATTCTTTTTGTATAGAAGTATTTCTACTTTCTTTCATGCCTTCAAATTTTGTTTTTAAAAAAACCCCGTTGGGGTTGAATTAAAAAACAAAGAGAAGAGTGATTTTTCTTCTAAAATCTCCAAAATTAGCTATAGTTGAAGTTATATACTTCAATCATTACCTTGAAATTTCATACCTGTTAAAGCAACATTCTACAGATCAGTGGATTTGGAGGAGGGAAGGTCTTTGACCCAAAGAGAAAACAAACGGAATATTATGTTGACGGCGAATTTCAGTTAATTAGTATATAATTATATTATTTACGTGTCAATAAATAAGAGATTTTTTTATTATGAGAAATAAATGCAATGAGCGCTAGGGGAAGGCAGGCCTATGCCGAAATTATAATTTGGTTCTTACATTGACTCTTTTAAACATTTTCTTCTTACACATATTTTATCTTTATTTTTTTTTTAGCTATTGTTCATCTTATAGGTTTTGTTTGAGTTACATTCTTCAATTATTTTTTTATTTTTTGTCGGTTCGTATTAAAATTGATACTTATCTTTAACATCATTAAAGGTTATTCAAGATTGATTGTTTTGTTGTTTAATTTAATTCAATGTTATCGATTAATGTTTGGCAATGGAGTTATTGTTATGGGTTTAAGAGAAAAGACATTTGGCTTAAAGTTGGAGAGAGAGAGAGAGAGAGAGAGAGGGGGTGTTATGGTTTTGCATGAAAAACATTTAGTTTAAAGATAGAGAGAGAGAGAGGTGTTATGGGTTTAAAAGGAAACACATTTCGTTTAAAGAGGGGGACATGGGGAGGGATAATTATTTTTATGTTTAATATTAATATAAAATTATCTTTTAATGGGTGGTGACATGGTGCAATTCTATTGGTTAAAAAATAAATCAACTAAAAAATAGTTTAGATATCTAATTCAAATAAAATGAACAATTTAAGGGCTTCCTCTTAATTTAGCCTTTTTTTTTTAAAAAGGTAGACTTTGATAAAAGAATTCAAAAACAAATGAAGGGCTCCTTAACCAAATTAGGAGGGCATCCACTTAGCTCTAGGCTTAACTCGATCAAAATCAAAACAACACCAGAATTAAGTCCCACAAATACATGGCATACAGTTTTAATCAATGTTTTATTGTTCCACTGACATAATGAAAGAAAAAGTAACGTGGTTACATTTCATTTATTATAAGGTAAATTATTTAGTTACTTTGTATTAATAATTAATTTTTTTATGTCGAAAAATATAATAGACATTATGATTGAGAGAATAAATTTTATCCTAAAGAAATTAAGGATATTCTATTTAAGCAATAAACTTATAACAAGGTCATTGAATGGGTACTTAATTAGTAGCTTTCGTAATAGCATATAATAAGGTAGAGTTTAATCATGGTGTTACAATAGAATGACTCAATGATTAAATACTGTTGTAATTAATAGGTGAAAAAGTTAAATTTTAATTATAAATTATTTGAGTCTTAATTATATTTGTCTAGTCAGTCTTTCTGCTAACTCGATATAATTAGAAACGAAGTGCATGTTAGAACTGATATTTTGCAATGAATGAGAACAATAAGTAGGAAAAATAGATCGCATGTATCATTATTCATAGTGATTGCATTTTCCCGCTAAGTACAAAAAAGATGACCCAAAAATTAAATTAATTTATTCAAATTATTATTTAATTATCTATAAATTACTTAATTAATTAATTAAGTGAAGTTCTAAATGAGAATTCAATTAATTAGTCATCATAATTTATTTAATGAGCAAATTAAATATATTTCCTCACAAATTTTAATAACGTAAAGTTGTTATAAATTTAACAAAATTAAAATTTGATTGGAAATAATTTAATTGAGAAATTAATTGGCTTAAGGGTCAAAAAAGCCCTTAGTAAAAAATGAAAAAAAATCAATTGAGCCCTTAAGAAAAAAAAATGCACCCTATTAAATCCTTAATGACCAAAAAAATAATCAACTAGGCCATTTTGTTAACAGAAACTATTAGTTGATCAGTTTGACCGCTAAAGGACTGACATGATTGATGACAACCACCAAAAGATAACACATGGCATGACATGTGGAAGAATACTGATATGGCATGCCACATCAACAAAAAATTCATTTTTTAATAAATAATTTTAAAAAAAATTATATGAAAAATAATTAATAAAAATTACATCTAGAATGAATCTGGACATAAAGCTACCTAGATCTATTTGAATCTAAACAATTACTTGTCCAAATTTATTTTAGATAACTTCAAAATTAAAAAAAAAATAGAAATTATAAAAAAATATTAATAATTATTTAGAAATTCTAAAAATTCTAAATAAATAAATAAGAAAATAATATATGATTAAGGTCCTAACTTCAGCCCTATGATTAAGACCCGGTATGCTATTTTGCAACAGCATATCCCACTGTGCTGTCGGTTTCCACTTTCGGTCATTTGACTTCCCTTTTTGAACCAAGTGAGTGTACTAAATTTATAATAATAATAAAATGGGAACCAGAAACTGAAAAAAAGGAGCAATATATTGCTTTGGAATTGAATGTGATTGCAACCTGTTGTCGTTGATGGTGGCTTTTGCTGAGTATGTGGTTAAAGTGGGTGTTCGGAAATGCATATTCCAGTTTCCAGACAATGACTGCAAATGGGGTTGTATTTCATGTTCAAGTTAAATAGAGCAGATCCTGTTTCAGGCAATCCACCTTCCAATGGCTTGGTTATAAGGCCGTGACTGAGTTAATTCCACAAGAATCAAAGCATTCCTTCACCCTGAATTTATTGAATTTGAAAAAAGGGATTAATCAAGTAACAGATGATGTCTGGCTTCTACTTGAGGATCGTGCATACGGATACAGTATATATATTTGCAAATAATAGCTTAATGGATCATCTGGTTGTCAGGCAGTGGAGGGGATAAATATATATATAGAAAAGAGGGTTTCTTTGTTTATAGAGAAATTCCATGATATTCAGAATATAGAGAGTCAAAAGGCGGTTATTTTATGATACAAAATTAAATTTTTAAAAAAATAATTTTTTTGGGTGCCATGTAGTAGGTGGCTGGCACCCATTTTTTAAATTTTTTAATACTTTTGATGTCCGTATTGAGGTGGCCAACATCCATTTTTAGTAACCATTTTTTTGTATTAGTTGGCATCAGTACACATATATTTCATAATTAAAAAACAAGAAGAAAAAACATGCAAACTCATTTTTTGCAAATGATTCTCTTAATTATTTCTTCTCAAATCTCTTCATAAAACTGAATAATAATAATAAAAAGACTTATGATAGCTTATGTGTTTTAGAAAATGAAAAAAATTGAAAAGAATGGAGGAAGAGAAAAGAAATAAATTGAGACAGGGAAAATGAAAATGAATGGAATGGTTGGGTTTTCAATGAGGGATACAACTCATTTCTTTTTGTTTTAGTTTTATTTATTTATTTACTTGTTTGTTGGTTTTCAATGTTCTGTTGGCTTTTCATTTTTTGAAAGAGTTAAATTATCATAGGGTTTTTTTCTTTTTAGTTTTTTAAACGGGAGATGATGAAAAGAAATGAAAGAGATTGAGAAGAAATAGTGATTGAGTTTATATATATATTTTTTTTATTTTTTTTATCATGGAATATCTATATGTATTTTTTGAAACTAGGTACAAAATATATTATACAAAATATAGTAAAAAATACATATGGGTGCCGGCCTTTACATTGTCGACACCAAAAAAGAAAATTTTAATCCTTTTTTACATGGGTGTTGGCCATGGGATGTCGGCACCATCGTGCACTGTTCTTTCTAAGTTATTTTTGTTAATGTTTTTGAATCTGAGTTATTCTCATAAATATTTAATTTTTTTGGTCATTTTATTAAACTAACTATCAAAGGTAAAACCTGGAGAAGAAAGCCTGTCAAAAGATTTAGAGGAAGGAAAATAGTAAGGTAAAAGGAAAAATGAAAACTAGCGATGCGAATCTAGCTTTGAACTTGTTTAAACAATAAGAATATGAAAATTATATATAATTTTTTAAAAATATATATTTATATAGGATCTTGATTTTTTTTCAGATTTTAAAAAATTTTAATATTTTTTATATAATTTCTAACTTTTTAGTTTTCAACTCATCTAGAACAATTCTAATCAAATGGTTAGCAAGATTCAAATGAACATAGACAATCGTATGTCTAAGTCCATTTCAGATATAATTTTTATTAATTATTTCAGCATCGTTCCATGTGGTCAACTTTTAGTGGTTGTCGTCTACCACGTCAACACCTATAATAGTCAAACCAGTCAACTAATTATTTTTGTTAATAGAAGGACGTAGTTGATTATGTTTTGATCATTAAAGACTCAATAGGACACACTTTAAAAATTGATTTTTTTTTTCATCTTTTACTAAGGGCTTCTTTGACCCTTAAGCCAAATTAATTTAATTAATATTTTGAGAAAAAAATAATAATTGGGTTAGATAAATTATAAGTGCTGGATAAAAATCCGGATAATATATAGAATGTACCCAATATACAAGAGGCTTAATAAACCTTGTTGTATGAAATGAGTGAAAAATCCTGGTATTTTCTAGAATGTGTCGCCGCCCCTTGTGTTCCACTTCTAGTAGAAGATTGTATTTTTTATTAAACTATTATTATTAATTACATCTTATTTAAACAAAACTCTTGTATTGTTTCTCTATAAATAAGAATTATAAGTTAATCTAATTAGTATTTTTTGAGAGCTCATAGTTTTCGGTTTTTATAGAGAGAATTAACAAACCTACTGAAAGTTAAGAAAAAAATTCACTATGTGCATTGGTTCGTGCAAATCTGGGTTTAAGGATAATAGAGAAGGTTGTAGGTAAAAAGTTGAGAAACAACTTTGATCTCTTCGCACAAAACACAAGTACTAATTCAATTAAGAATTTATTATTATAAATATTATAATGCTTGATTTTAAGAAAAATAATTTAAACTCTCCTTATACCTAAAAATATTATTTTCTAAATTAATTTTTTCAAAAATCCTAACATTAACAAAGATATTGTGCGTACTTGCGGAGGACGCCTGGCTTAAGTAGATTGTTAGGCTCAATATTTATTGTTCTAGCAATGTGCTCTATCTCCCAACAACAAATAGATTTAAAAATATGATAATATGGAGCATTATCAAGTGAATGATCTTAATGTGTGAAAATTGGCTTTAATGAGCCCATAACAAAACCAAAAAAATAGAGATGGTGACTATTGATTATCGAGCTTACAAGAATCATTAGATCCCTATTGAATTGACGGATTGTAATAAGTTATGCCTAATTTCCCTTTATTTCTCGAGGGACTATAAATTTCCTAACCAAACTTTGTCGGTTCCTAATAGCAAAAAGAGCTCGTAGGAAAATAATAAAAAACTGAAGATCAAAACTTAAAAAGAGAGAGAGAAAGGGGGAAAGGCAAAGTTAGAAGATACATTTTGCTTGGGATAAAGAGGATTTCAATGTTTCTAGATCAATTTATGTAAAGATAGATACATTGTGCTTCAAGAAAAATGGACACAAATGGATTTCACTTGTGCTATTGTTAACATTTATGCCTGTACAAGCCCAATTTGCCCGGGCCCAGTCAAAACCCAAACCAACAATAATAACCAAAATAAAAATAACAGTCCATTACAGTCCAATTTACAAACTAAACCTAGCCTAACTAAAACAGGCCCAAAACCTAAACCAATTTTCAGCAAAAAAAAGAAAAAAAAACCCTAGCAGCCGCATGTCTTCTGACCTCCGTACGCTGCCCACGCCAGCCCTCTCCCACCGCCCATAGTCACCTGCAAACACACAAAACAGACGACAGAGCAAGAAACAAGCAAAAGCAGTAGCAATACTAATATTTTGTAATATTTTATTGGTTATAAAGGCTATTCCAAAACCATTGTAAAAAGGGAGATTTTGAAATAAAAAAAAAAGAGATTTCGAATACAAAGGAATTCAAAAAAATCAGATTTGTAAGATATTGATTCTAGGGGTGAGCAAAACTCGATTCGACTCGAAAAAATAAAAAAAAATTCAAATTTCAAGTTAAACGAATCGAGTTATTCGAGTCAACTCGATTTTTTTTCGAATTTCGAGTTCGAATCGAGTTGAGTTTTCGAATTCGAATAATTCGAATATTAAACTATAATATTTTACATTTTTACCCCAAACTCCCAAACCTTTTACTTTTCCCTCAAAACTTTTACTCCTTCCCACATTCCCCCCAAAACTTTTACTCCCCTCCCATCCCAACCCCACAATCTACCCAAAATCTATTTCCCACCAAAATTTACTCTCCATTTACTTTTTCTCAAAATTTTACTCCCAAAACCCCTCAAAACTTTTTATTTTCTCCCAAAATTTTTACTCCCTCCCACTTTTCCCCTAAAACTTTTACTCCCTTCCCATTTTACCTCCCATCTACCCCAAACCCATCCCCCCTCCAATTTTTTTTTTAATATTTTCCCTTCAAAATTTTGCTCCCCCTATTTATTTTCTCTTAAACTTTTATTCTCCAAAACTTTTTATTTTCCCCCTAAACTTTTACTTCTCACCCTTTACTCTCAAATAAAAAATCAAAATTATCCAAAAAAAAATCACTAAACATAAATAGTAATAATTTTGTTTATATCTACTATTTATATTATTAAATCAAATTTCACATTTTTATTATTTATATTATTGAATTGTTTAGTCATATTGAATATTTATATTAAAATTGAATTATTAATTATGCCATAAAATATTCGTGTTAAAATTTTATATTGGTATCAATTTCACATTTTATCTTTAAAATAACTTTTATTAAAAAATCACATTTTTACATTTAATATATTTTTTAATTCCAAAATACATAGTGACAAGAATCTAAAGATAATTGAAAAAATTAAGTAAGCAAAGAAGCTAACCCGTATATAAAAGATTAATAAATAAATTATTTGGTGATGAAAGTTAATAAAAAAATTTGGTTAAGGTGGACAAATTTTATTACGATGGGTGATAATGGTTACAAGGACCCAATATTATTTTTTAAAATTTAACTCGAACAAATATATTCGATTCGATTTGATTCGAATTCTATCTCACTCGACTCGATTCGAGAAAATTTCAAATCAAATTAGGATGATAAAATATGATTCATCAACTCAATTAACTCGAAATTTTTTCATTCGATTCGATTCGATTCGATCGAATGCTCACCCCTAATTGATTCTTTTATTTTTATTTTTTTCATTTGTTTTACTTTTCTTTTTTTCATTTTCGCACTTCGAATATACATACATATTTACATTTTCTTTATTTTTCTTTTAAAAAACAGAATACATATGTATAAATATAGCAAAAAAAATAAAAAAAAAATCTTACCTTTATGACTTTCCGGCCGCTGTATACGGCGGCGCACGACGGTGGCCCATCGGAATCCCACAGGACCTAGAGGGCCTGCAGAGGAAACGAAAGGGAAAGGGGAAATTGTTTTTAAACAGACTCAAATGATTTTTTTGGGGGGTTTATTTAATTTATATACATACACGAAACGACGTCGTTTTATGCCATTCATTTAGGCGCTGAAACGGCGTCGTTTCCCCAGCCGACCCGCGCGACTCGACCCGCAGGCCTCAAGATCCGCGTGTTTTGGACTAAGGGTTTATTTGCGACCTTAGTCCTTCCGCTTTTCCTAACTGCTTCAATTGGATCCTTTTGTTTTCCTTCCTTTTTAATTTGACTCGATAATTTGTCTTTCATTTCCTTTTAGTCCTTATTAAAGTGGTGCGGTTTGAAAGACAGGGATAATTTCCCATTAAGTCCTTGTTTCTTCACGCGCCCTTTAATTAGGTCTAAACCCTTTTTAAATTTATCCATTCAATTTTATTTCGTTTTTAATTTAGTCTGTGACCTCATTAATTGAAACGCAACGCATATGGACTAAGGATATTTTCCCACATAGTCCTTGTTAGTTTTAGCGCATTACACTCTAGTCCTTGGCAGCTTTTCTATTTGCAATTTTATACCTTTTAATTTCCTTTTAATTTCAATTAAATCCTTTTTGTTTTAATTCTTTTATTTGTTCATTCATTTATTTAATTATTTGATTATTTATTATTCTTTTACTTTATTCATTTTGTTTATTTACTTATTTTACTATTTATATTGTTCATTTTATTTATTTATTTATTTTATCCTCATATATTGTTGTTTTTTTTTATTTTCTTTATTTGTTTTAATTATGCTTCTATTATTTTTATTACTTTATTATTCATTATTCTTTTATTATCATATATCCGTTATTCGTTTATTATTCTTTTTATATTCTTAAGAAATTTAAATGGTATATATACATATATATATATTACACACCTATTGTTTTTGTTATTATTATTATTATTATTACCTAATATTATTATTATTATTAGTACTTTATTTTTATTACTATTATCATTATTATTATTTTTAAACGTTTATTTACTCATTTTTTTTTAAATTAATTTGCTTTTTTTGTTTTATTATTTATCATATTTTTATTTTTACTCTTATTTTATTTTTTATTTTATTTTAAACTTTACACTTATTATTGCCATTTTATTATTTATTCATTTATGTACTTATATTCTGTTGTACATACTTTCAAATTTCGACTATTCATTATTATTAACTCATTCATTATTGATATGTATATTTTATTGTCATCATCATTATTTAGTTACATATATTAGCACTGAAATTCATTCTATACTTTACTATAAAATCATATTACATTTTATCTGATCCATTAAAATTTTTGTTTTTGAAATAAGAAAATACTTCGCGTTCTAAGGTTCGAAAGAAATCGTACCCTAACTTACTAGGTTTCGATTTTTCTCATCGAGTCTAAAGAACCTATTATTTTCTTTTTAAAGTCAAAGCATAAAAGTTAAATAAAAACTTATTCTCGGGAATTCGAAAACGTTGCATCCTAACTCACTGGATGTGACATTTTGTTATCTCGGGATAAGGATTTCTAAAAACGAAGGCAATATTCTATATTCGGAATTTTGAGAAATTGTGCCCTAACTTACTGGGTTTCGATTTCTCATTTGACCCAAATAACTGAATACCCTTCTTAATTTTAAATGCATGAGTTTTAAGGGTTAAAAGACAAGCTTAGTTTCGAAGATTTGAAACGCCGTATCCTAACTCACTGGACATGACATTTTACTTCTTCGAAATCAGCGGGTCTCAGCATCCAATTTATTTTATTCAAGTTTTTTAAATAAAGAGGGTCATATTTTAAAATTCTTTTCGAGTTTTCAACTTTGGACATAAAGACATCAAATAATCAATTAGGTACCAATTTTGGGCGTTACGAGGGCGTTAATACTTCCTCGTGTGTAACCGACTCCCGAACCCGTTTTTTCTGAATTTCGTAGAACAAAACCGTTGTTTTAATAAACTAAATCTATTATTAAAATGACCCAATTACGAAGTGATCTGATCACACCTCATTAAAAAAGATCGGTGGCGACTCCCATTTTCGTTTTCATTTTCAAAATCAAAGTCGACCCCGTTTTACAAAAAAATGGTTTCGACAATGCCCAGTATGTTAATTATGAACAATTGTTGTTGTGGGAAGATATTCTGGATATTAGAAATAACATCTCTTGACCTTGATGGATATTAGAAATGTACCTATATTGTATTAAATATATAATTGTTTTTTTTATGTATTTGAATGATGAATAAAAAAATAAAATTAATTTTACATTTCACTATTATATATTTTGTGTTTGTCTTTCATGTTTTGTATACATAGCGAAGTTGTGACAAGCACGTATTAGCCCATTAATTGTCTAAATTCAAATTGATGATAAGTGGCACTGTAAGAATGTTTACATTACGAAAAAGGCAACTTACTTAAGTAGATAATTTAAACAAGTCCATAATCCCGTAAAAAAATCAAAGTGAGCATTTGATTCAAATACTTAGAAGGATTATTATGTCGTCTCTAATTCCAATTAGGGAGATGGTTAGTCTTGGCTATCGGAATAGTTGACTCTACGGGTAGAGAAATATATGTACTTACTGGAAGAATGATACATTGGACTGGACCCAAGTTGAATTAATTTTGAATCTATTTGTGAATTGATTCACTTGTGACATTCATGGTGTGACTTATATAAATCCTGAATTAGTCATTGACCATGCGTATGTAACTTATGTGCTTTGATATAAGTAGAGATTTATACTCTAAAGATAATTGAGCCGATAGCCGGTATGTTGGTTACATGACTTTACTAGTAACAATGAAATTCATAACTCGATTAAAGAGTTAACAATATCTTCTCATTTGCATTGTGTGGATTAATAAATATGAAACGTGACCACGAGTTGCTTATTCCCAAATGAGCAATTTATCATAGTCATTAGTTGACAGTGATCGTATTAATAATTAAAAAGACACAATGATAATAATGAGATAAAATAGGATTATATTCAGTGAACGAATTTAACTCAAATGAATCAATAATATCATATGAAAATAACACACACATGACGAGGTCATTGGATAAAACAATTGAATGAATTGCTTTCGTAAAGTGTATACAATAAGAAGTTTTCAATTATTATACTTTTCGTGGATTGACTCCATAATTAAGTAAATTATAAATTACCAGAACGATTCTTCTAGATATAATTGCAATTACTCGAGTCTAATTGTATATGTTCGTTTTGTATTTCCACTAGCTCAATAAAAGCTCGATCGGATTGCATTTGAATTAGAAAAAAATTTTACAACTTTGGAAATAATTTAATTGAGTCGATTTATTCGACGAGGAATTAAATTAGGCAGTCGTGAGAATTTGTTCAACTAAAGAATTTAATAAATGATTTTTTTTCAAAAATTAATTTGGAAAATAACAGTGCTTTTTGAGAAAATTAATTTTTTTATCAAGTAAGATTAGATTAATTAAAATAAATATGATATTTTTGAAAATTAATTTTTAAGTCAGACAATTGGCTCAATGGGTAATTAAACTTAAAAATTAGATCTGAGAACCAAAATTGAACCCAAGATCGAAACCCAAAAATTGGATGAACCGAGCTTTGTGTATGAAATTGGGCTGACAATCTAATCGGTGACTGGACTGGATCGGTCGGGTCGTCATTGGCCTGGACCAAATTGACTGTTGCACCAACCAGGCATGTGAATGTCTAACCTATGGTGCCCCAACCATGGCAACAAGCTATTTGAACAACTTGCTAGGGATCTCGGCCAACCCCATTGGTAGCATCGGGCCAGGTGTGCGAACGCCTAACCGAGGGATGTTGCACTCTGTGCGGCTGGTCGTGCGAACGATCGACCTGGGTAGACACTTATCAATTGGGAAAAAGGGGAGGTTGGGCGTAGGGCTAGCCGTTCAAAGGGCTAGCTCCGCCCCAGTCACAACATTGATGGCCTCGTGAGGAGGTACCGAGCCGACCAAGCCCATTCGGGAAAAACAACAATGGTTCGGGGTGCTAGGGGAAGTTGCATCGGCAATGACACCATCGGGCACAACGGTTGCAATGGTGATGATCCGGCAACCGACATATGGTTGACGATAATGGTTTTTCAACCGATAGATGGTCAACGACAATGATTCTTTAATGACATATAGTATTTATTAATTTAATATTGATGTGAGATATTAAATTTGATTTAATATTTATGATAATATTTCTTAATTTAATATTAATATAACTAATTTCAATCCTAATTGATCTGTATTCAACTCTCAGTATAAGAAGAGCTAACAATTACTTTGATTAAGAGCGAGCCACAAAATACAAATTTTGATTAATTATTTATTAGCAAAAAAGAATTGCTGCAGGTAACCTAAAAACTATTAATTAATGATAATGTTGTATCATGTAAAATAATAAATAAAGAATTATACGAAGTCTCGTAAGCTTCCTCTTCCTTATCTAGGGTTTCATTCTACATCCCAAAAAATTCAGAAGTATGATATCGTAAATCTTTTTTTTTTTAGACTTTAGATCCTCGATCGAGTTGCTGCAATGGCCAGAGGAAGAGGTGAGGAAGATGATGACATTGAAGACGAAGAGTACGAAGATGACGACCAATTGTTGGACGATGAGGATTACGACAAGGACGAAGACGTAGGGAGAGGCCGTGGCAGTTCAAGTAAGAAGCGGCGGAGATCTGATTTCATCGATGACTTGGCAGAGGAGGACGATGAGGAAGACGAAGATGATGACGATGACGATGAGCTTTATGGCGGTGGTGGGAAAAAGCATAGCAAGGCTCCTCGTGTTGGCGCTCAGTTTTTTGATCTTGAAGCTCAAGTCGATAGCGATGAGGAAGAGGAAGAGGATGAGGGAGAGGACGGTAATTTCACGTGCTTAATTTTGCTCTTGAAATTGGTAATGAAGTGGGAAAATTGATGATTAATGTGCTCTAATTGATCATATATTGAGATAAATTAAATAAAGTTATTTTTTAGAAATTAGTTTCAAATTCAAAACTTAAATTTAGTTCAACTTCAATATAGTTCAACTTAAATTCAAAACTCTTTAGGTGGTTGTATATCATTCTGATATCTAAGCAATTATCAGAATGTTGTTTTGAACATTGTTACTTATGGTAGTGTAATTTAACATCAGGAATGACTTTGGTAGTTTTCCAACCTTTTCCTTCTGAACGTGTCTGTCGAAAAGTCTCATTCTTTACAATGAACTCTTAATGTGGCTATTATTGGCTAGGCTAGGCCGAAATAATGCTACATTGCATACTTGGCATTTGATGCTTGCAGCTTCAAGGAATTCCTCCTTTTGGAACATAATCACTCAATTTGAAAATTTGCTACTTGGATAATTGTTAAAATCTCAGTGAGCTCATTGTTTTTCTAATTGTTTTTTTATTCTAAACTTTTATGTGAGGAATCCCTCTTTCATTACATTGAATCACAATCATTTGTAGGCACTGAAGAAGAGTTGATTTCTGCATAGTTCTTGATTCATTTTTTACCGTTCTGTTGCATTTGGACCTGTGTTGGGATGGTTTGTATTCGATGCTTTGCAAATTCTAAGAACACTTCTTTGTTTTGAAATTTAAATTATTCAATTGCAGTTTCAAGGTATTGTTTTTTCTTTTACTCCTCCCCTGGTTATTGAGTTCTAATTTACTCATTTTTTTATGCTTTTTAGTTTCTAGCATATTATTCTTGAGAATCTTTTGGTTACCATAATTCTCTATTCCACCTATAATCAATTGGTTATAGCTCCTGCAGTAGCAGTAACTCGGATAGAAATGATATGTAGAAGCATTCATGTGAATAGCATGGCTGTATCATTTGTTCACATTTTCAATGTTTTGCCCCAAACAATATTGCTTTCAATTATCGTACATGTTGCTCTGATTGAAGAAGACAAATGCAGTTCAGATTGACTGATGAGGCATGCATAATCAGCACAATGATTTGATTTGGTAAACCCTTATGGAATTGTCATAGAAATCTATTTCACTGATAACGAGTGTAATGAATAAGTGGCATATTTTAGTATGGTGATTTCTGTTGAACCTTCTATTTGTGCCTGGTTTTCATCCTTGATTTTCTTAATGTTGCTGATATATTGATGTCTGGAAATGCAGATTTCATAGTTGAGACTGGAGCTGATACACCTGATGAAGACGTTGGTAGAAGGATGCACCGTCGCCCATTACCACTCCGGGAGGATGAACAAGAAGATGTTGAAGCTCTTGAGAGAAGCATTCAGGCTAGGTATGCAAGATCAAGTCACACAGAATATGATGAGGAGACAACTGATGTGGAGCAGCAAGCACTTTTGCCTTCAGTAAGAGATCCAAAGCTGTGGATGGTGAAATGTGCGGTATGATGATGATTTCCTCTGCAGTTTAAGTTTTGAAAACTTGTTATTGGGCAGAAATGGTTAGTATATTAGTTGTGGAGTTCAACTAAGATCATGTTCATGCATGCTAGATTGGTCGTGAACGAGAAACTGCAGTTTGCCTCATGCAGAAATGCATTGATAAAGGATCTGAACTACAAATCAGGTCTGTTATTGCCCTTGATCACCTTAAAAATTATATTTATATTGAAGCAGACAAGGAAGCCCATGTGAGAGAGGTGTGCGATCTTTTATTCATTTACTTTAGTTTTGGATGGGTATTGTAGCTTTAGATGTCTACATATATTTCTGTTGACCAATTTTGATCTGCTTCAGGCTGTGAAAGGTCTGCGTACCATATTTGCAGCAAAGATTATGCTTGTTCCAATAAGAGAAATGACTGATGTTTTATCAGTGGAAAGCAAAGCGGTTGATCTTTCTAGAGATACCTGGGTCAGAATGAAGATTGGGACATACAAGGGTGATCTTGCTCAAGTATGCCTTTTGTCCTTTTCTATTTTCATGAATATCTCCTTTTGAAAAATCTTAGTCTGACTGTGTAATTTCTATTTCATAGGTGGTTGATGTGGATAATGTGCGGCAGAGAGTCACTGTGAAATTGATTCCTAGGATTGACTTACAGGCTCTTGCTAATAAATTGGTATGGAATTGATTGCATTTGTTTTAGGTGTTTATCTCATGGATTGTTGCATGTTGAAAGCCTTACAATAAAATAGTGTTTTAATTTTCCAATGCAGTTATAGTTTGTTAGTTGTCTATATATGATTGTATTTTAACAGATTTACATGAACTATTTGGCTTTCTTTCCTGGTTCCATCATCTTTGATCTGGTCTTATACTGTTTCATACAGGAAGGAAGAGAAGTTGCAAAGAAGAAAGCTTTCGTCCCTCCTCCTCGTTTTATGAATGTTGATGAAGCTAGGTAGGTCAAATGGTTCCAATCTCTAGTTTACCACATTTATTTGTTTCAGAAAACTTAAGCTCACATGTCTCGATATTTGTGCTTTTTTAGGGAACTTCATATTCGTGTAGAGCGCAGACGAAATTCGATCACTGGTGATTACTTTGAGAATATTGGGGGCATGTTGTTTAAAGATGGGTTCTTGTACAAAACGGTGTCGATGAAGTCAATTAGTGCTCAGAACATAAAACCAACCTTTGATGAACTCGAAAAGTTTCGGACACCTAGCAATAATGGAGAAGGTGAAATGGTTGGTTTATCAACTTTGTTTGCAAACAGAAATAAAAACCATTTCATGAAGGGTGATGCAGTTATTGTTGTCAAGGGAGATCTGAAAAATTTAAAGGGATGGGTTGAAAAGGTTGAGGAAGAGAATGTCCATATTAGACCGGAAATGAAAGGCCTTCCTGTAAGAATTCAGTCAATATTGGTATTCTTTAGAGTTAAGTCTTTGATCACTAGTTTGCATGTAAGATATCTTATTGCTAGGTCATACTTGGCCTTCAATGATGTTTTGCAGAAAACTCTTGCTGTTAACGAAAAAGAGTTGTGTAAGTACTTTGAGCCTGGGAATCACGTGAAGGTTGTTTCTGGGACGAAGGAAGGTGCAACCGGTATGGTTGTCAAGGTTGAGCAGCATGTTCTCATCATTTTATCTGATACAACCAAAGAACATGTAAGTAATACATCTTTTGAAGTCTGGTCCAGACCTAAAGAATATCTTTGTGGAAATATAATTGGCATTTCTTATATTAGATCCGTGTTTTTGCTGATGATGTTGTTGAGAGCTCTGAAGTAACTACTGGTGTTACAAAAATTGGAGACTATGAGCTTCATGACCTTGTGCTACTAGAGTAAGTAGTTTTTTGCTGAAGGGTTTGGGCTTGTCTTTAGTTAAGTTTGGGTCTTAACGTATTAATTATGTTTCAGTAACAATAGCTTTGGAGTAATTATACGTGTAGAAAGTGAAGCATTTCAGGTGAGTGACCTCTCTTAAGTGACCGGATTTTCACTGCTACTCTTTTGACTGTTCTCATGGTCGTTTACTTTCTTTTAGGTTCTTAAGGGTGTTCCAGAGCGGCCAGAGGTTTCTCTTGTCAAATTGAGGGAAATCAAATGCAAGCTTGACAAAAAATTTAATGTGCAAGACAGATATAGGAATCCTGTTTCTGTAAAAGATGTGGTTAGGATACTTGAGGGTCATTGTAAAGTAAGATTCTCGTTTTTCATTTTGGTTTGTCCTAGTATTTACTTTATGAATTTTTAGTTTACAAACCCTCCACTTCTATAAATTTAGGGAAAACAAGGCCCTGTAGAGCACATATACAAAGGAGCTCTGTTTGTGTATGATCGACATCACCTTGAGCATGCTGGGTTTATATGTGTTAAAGCTGATTCTTGTTGTATAGTGGGAGGATCACGTTCCAATGGGAACAGAAATGTTAGTCTTTTCTTTTCATTTTTTCGCTGGTTAATTGATGTGTAATTAACACCATTTAATTGAGGTAGTGAACTTGATTCAATCTTTTAGGGTGATTCTTTCTCAAGATTTGGTAGCTTCAAGACTCCACCACGTGTACCACCATCACCAAGGAGATTTGCTAGGGGAGGTCCTCCATTTGATTGTATGTTGGTTTTGTTATCCTTGTTTGTACAAACATGATTTTTGGATTTGTCTGAATTTTCATTTTCTCTAGTTAAGTGATTAAGTTTCATTATAAGCTTGATGCTATTAGTTTCTGCCTATTCAAAACAGCCGGCGGGAGACATAGAGGTGGAAGAGGAGGGCATGATGCTTTGATCGGTACTACTGTGAAAATTCGACAGGGTCCTTTTAAGGGTTACCGTGGACGTGTTGTAGATATTAAAGGTCAATCAGTTCGAGTTGAGTTGGAGTCTCAAATGAAGGTTGTTACAGGCAAGTTCAGGTTAATGTTCGAAATGTTTTCTCCTTTTCTCTAGCATCTTTATGACTTATAGAACTTGTTCATGACTGCAGTCGATCGCAATTTTATATCTGATAATGTGGTTATTTCAACACCTGCTCGGTAAATATGATTTCCTTGGCATTCCTTTTGTTGTTTTTTGACTATGAAAGCTCTCTTCTTACGTGTTCTGATGTTGTATGTTTATTTTTTCACCAGTGATACATCTCGATATGGTATGGGAAGTGAAACACCTATACACCCTTCACGAACTCCTTTACATCCATATACGACTCCTATGAGAGATCCTGGAGGTACCTTTTTTTTTCATGTATTTAGTGTTCTCTTGTGCTTTTCAAGTGTGGATACTTCCATTAATAACTGATATTGTTATATACTAGGACCATAGTAATTGGTTACTTTTATGTTCTCTGTAGCAACACCAATCCATGATGGCATGAGAACACCTATGCGTGACAGGGCATGGAATCCTTGTGCACCAATGAGTCCACCCAGGTTTATTTGTAGATTCCATTCATTGAGTGCATCCTGCTTCGGTGGTTTAATCATGCCTGGTTAACGATTTTTTTTTTTTAAATTATGACTGCAAATTAGGGATAATTGGGAAGAAGGAAATCCTGCCTCTTGGGGAACTAGTCCGCAGTATCAGGTTAGGTTTCTTCCACAGTTTGGTGCTATTAGTGATATAGCTATTTTTCCTAACTGAAAATATATGAATTTGATTTGTTCTTTGTAAAATAACTGTAAGGCTGTTACTTTCAGCCTGGAAGTCCTCCTTCAAGGGCATATGCAGCACCTACTCCTGGTTCAGGTTGGGCTAGTACTCCTGGTGGTAATTACAGTGAGGCTGGAACACCAAGGGATAGCAATTCAGCATATGGTAATTATATTTTGGCTTACTTTTGCTATTTGAATGTCTTGATGTTCTTTAGTGTTGCACTGTTGCTCATATTGTATGTTTGTTTCAGCCAATGCTCCTAGCCCTTATATGCCATCAACTCCCAGTGGGCAGCCTATGACACCTGGAGGGCAGCCAATGACACCTGGAACTGGTGGTCTTTATATTATGTCTCCTGTAATAGGTACTTTTTCTCTCTCCCCCACCTGTTTTTTTAGAATACTGAACATTTTTTATTTGGGTCATTGCCTGGTGGTTCTGGATGTTTCTATGGGATTTAAATTTTATTTCGCATATAATTCATTAATTCTTTTTATACCTGATCTGTTTTGGTGACAAATGCTGAATAACTTATCTTTTTGATCAGTTCTTAAAATTTCTTTTATTATTTCTCTGTTGTTAACCCTGGAATCCATTTTGAGTTTGTTTTTCATTATGACTGAAGAAATGAAGGCTTCTGTACTTCTGTAGTTTTTCTAGAATGCTTTAAGTTTATGTAAATTTATTTCCTGTATTGCAGTTCAAAACTTTTAAGAAAATGAAAGAAAAAAGTAAACTGTAAATATCCCTCCAATTTAACATTCAATGCTTGCAGGTGCTGACAATGAAGGACCATGGTTTATGCCTGATATTTTGGTCAATGTGCACAAATCTGGAGATGAGACTCTTGGAATTATCCAAGAGGTGCTTCAGGTATGTCTTCCATCAATGTTCTAAAAATATTTGCCTTTTATTTCTGTATAAATATACATTTACAAATTATTTTCTTCAGTGCTATGAAAATTGAAATGGTCTTGGTTTAATTTTTATTACAATTGCTTAATTGGTTATTATCTTTAATGATTATATATTTCAAATATATCTATGTTCTAAAGGTGCATGTACCATCCACGAATGTCCTTTGTTTGAAATACTTGCGTTTCGGTTCAGTTTTTCATGTGTAATCCTCTTAAAAGTTGTCCCCAAAACCAATACTAGGCTAAGGAAATTGAATCCATGTTTAATTAAGAGCTGAGCATTGGTATTAATCAACTTTAGGCTATAGCTTATAGCATGAATTGTTTGGGTTCATGATTATAGATTATATGTTTGGTTATGGGAATAATCTTTTATTGTTAGATACAATATTGATACCTCTATGTATGTTATGACACGTTCATGTGTTCCTGTCTTTTTCATGTTATTTCTCATATTACGATTTAATTTTTTTTTTCTTGTTAATACTTGTGTAATGTCTCAATTCATTTTATATCTTGCATGGTTTTTGGTATTGCTTCAATTTAGAGGGCAAATAAGTGTTCGTAATTTGTCATAATGGTTCAATTTAGAGAAATTTGTGTTTGTATCGTGTATTTCCAAAGTATGACAATTTATGTGAAGTTCAACTTTTGTATTCATTTTATATAGATTTTAAAATTTTCATGTGTCGGGTATTTATGATATTTTAACACTTAATTTTCTGAAGCATAGTCAGGGCATTTACTCTAGTATTGTAATAGATATTACCACAAAAAATGGTCAGTTTTTAGACCTCATGGGACCAAGCTGTTGTTGAAACCTCATCTGTAGTGAGGCATGTTACAAGGCACTGTTATTGACTGTAATGGGAGTGTTTGAAAAATAATTGATGGTCCATAAATACAGGATGGATCGTGTAAGGTGGGGCTGGGATCAAATGGCAGTGGCGATACCATAATTGTGATGCCGAGTGAGATGGAGATAGTACCCCCAAGGAAATCAGATAAGATCAAAATCATGGGTGGCTCACTTCGTGGGGTTACTGGCAAGTTAATTGGTGTGGATGGCACGGATGGCATTGTAAGGATAGATGACAGTCTTGATGTCAAGATTTTGGACTTGGTTATGCTAGCAAAATTACCCTAATCAACATACAAAAAATAAACGTCAAAATTACAGTATATTATTACTATTATTTATTCAGCAAAATTTTTTGTGAGGAATTGTTAATAATATGAAAGCTTTACCCCTTTCTCTTTCTGCGTTGGTGCATAGTCAAACTTGTTTATTAGTATGAATGATTTGATTCTCAATTCTCAAATTTCAATGCAAGGCTGATGTTATTTTTCATGTATGGGGCTGCCGTGTTATGTATAAAAAATGTGGGTGCAAGTAGCGGCAAAAGGTCGATCATGACTCTATTAGTGTATCTATGCTTTTCCCTATTCAATGGAGATGGAGGGGCTATGCATGCATGTATTTGGACTTTTAATTAAATGTCACGGGATCAAGTAATGTGTTAAGCAAGACTCTGCATGTTTTCCAGCTATTGTTTCTTTAGCTTTAAGAAAGCCTGAATTTATTTTATGGAATATCTTTCAGGATCTATTAAGGATACTGAGGTCAAAACCTAGACCTAGCATTTCATTATATCAATAATGGATGAAATAGGATTGGATTCGAGGAGTCCAGTGCTTGTTATCGGGCTGAGTTGGCCTACCCCCATTTCGTTTTTCGAAAAATAATAAAATTATAATTTTTTAATTATCATTGATATTTTATATATTTTTACAATTAGATTTATAAAATATTTTTATTATTTAAACTAAAATCAGGTCAGGCTGATGTGTGAAAATTCTTGTTCAGACTTGATCTAACTCAGATCGGGTTTACGGGCCCGGTAGGTATCCAACCCTTGGATAGTACTAGATAGGATATATAAAATAATGTGATTAAAATAATATGGGAAAATGGTTGAAAATCCCATACCATGAATATAAAAATTATTAAAAAGGTTTTTATCATTCGAGGCTTCGGTATTTAGTGGCTTCGTAACAATAATTAAGTAAAAAAGCAGTGTGGGAGAATGGATGAGTTAATGTTGCTTGGCATGTAAGCTTTGTTGGCTTTCTCACATATTTTATATTTAAGGTGGGTAACAACTATATGGAGACTGCTAACGCTTGAACACCATCTCACTACTGCTGCAACTCTTCAATCTTTAAGAGAGAAAATAATTTGTTGGCTTTGGACTGATAGAAAAAAAAAAACACTTTCTTTTAATCAAGGAAGGACAGATTTTGTAACAATGACAGGACGGCCTTGGAACTGGATATGGAAGAAGGTTCAATTAACCACATCATGCATTAGAGATGCGTATATTTTCCAGGGAATTGGTTCATTGAGATGTCAGATGCAGACACTTCAATTATAAACCTTAAACCAATGAATCAAATTACATTTTCCCATCATCAAAACCATATTCTCTCTTATCAAATTAATCGGAGCCTGATCATCCATTTCAATCACATAAAGAATTTAGTCCTACAATCAAACTCTCTCTCTCTCTCTCTCTCTATCTCTGCCACTACAAATCAAGGTTTGCCCCCATTTTCTTCTGGAGACACCCCCTTATTCCTTTATTACCCTATTGGACAAGCATACTCTGAAACTCGGAACAACTTGAAACTGTATCACACTTTGCTGTATGGTTTACAGTGTTCTCATTCATGAATGGGAGGATGTGTATTGTTCGGCAGTCTCCGGCCATGGACGAATGAACTGAACAAATGCAAGGCTCTTGATGGTTGTGAATATGGTACCATATGTGCAGCCCCCCTCACAGTGGCAAAGGTCAACAAATTTCCGTATTCAGTCACCCATCCTCCAACCTAACCAAAAAACATAGACCCAAGAAAATGAAGAAAGTTGCAAACCTTAAAAGCATAACTCTTTAGATTCGTTGGCAATCATTAAAAACCTGCTGTTTGTGAAACCAAGCTCCATATGGGACTGTAATCTTGAACTTCAAGTCATGAGCTAGTTCACGAACCAGTGTCCTCGAGCCAAGCAATGGCACTACCGAGTCTTGATCCCCACTGCAATCATTAGTTTTGACTAATTATACACACACACATATAATTATAGCATCCATGCTCTATGTGTGAAATAAGGTAAAGAGATTCTGTATTTTACCTGAATATCCAGACAGGAATGCCATTCAAGATAATTTTTTTGAGAATAGGAAGGATGTTTATGTTACCATCACTGTCACTGTAGCTTAAACGACTGTTCAGTGCACACACAAAAAACCACCATCACGGCGTAAAGGATCATTAGAAATTTTAAACAATACTTTTATAAAAAGCAAAACATAAAGCATGTCACTGATTTAAGATACCATAAGATCCATTACATACTATCCTTAGGATAAATGTTGATACAACTCCCAAGCCCAGTATCATATTTGAACTTACCCACTGCACATACTCCAATCATAAGGTAATTTGGTGCGATTAGCATGAAGTGCCATCTGAACCTCAGGTAGGTTTAAGTAGAAACGCCTTTCAAAGCTCATACACACATCAATACCAATACTTATCTTCGTTGCCTGTGTATATCAGGAAAAGTTAATCATTGCAGAGGCGAAAAAAAAGAAATGACGGATACGGGGGTTTAATTCAGTTAGTTCATGCAACTACTTGTAAGAAGGAAAAAAGGAAAAGAGAAGTATACCATTTTCCGCAATCTCAATTCTTGTTCGACGAGAGATGGATAACAAATATCTAGGAGAACATCATAATTGTTTACATATTGACCAACGATTCTATTTGCTTCAACTATGGCCTGGTAGCAGGGGTGGGATATATTATGAGGACTCTCAAAGACATAGTCATCGAAATCACATTCATTCATGATGGTAAGGCCAACTTCATCAGAAACCATCCCATGCGACCAGAAGAATTCATATGTTGCTGGAACATCCCGATCAAGTCGTAGAAGAGGATTCCCAATCTAAAATCAGAAAAGAAAATTAATAAAATGAAACAAGCCAAGTAAAAATGTTAAACAAATCAAAGGAAGAACCACAAGATCCCAATATCATCTTCTCTTTTATTTCTTATCAAAGAACATAGGGTAGTGCAAGTTTTCTTACAGCAACTCCTTTGATGTTAAACTTAAAACCCTTTGATCGTGCATTATGATCCAGTAGAACTTCAGCCAACTGTGGTATGTAATGTCCTGTATGACAACGGGTCATGCAACTGTAAAACTGAATCAAGGTAAAAGGTGGATTGAAAATTTTCTGATTACTGCCTTAAATAACAACAATACTAAGACTTGGTACCAAATCTAAAATATATCATATTCTATTTTGATACTGTAAAAGAGTAGGAAATGACATAGAATTTTGCTATTGCATCTGATTTGCCATGTAGAAACATGTAGTTGTAGACAGGCATTTTCGAAAGTGTTTCTGTAAACTAAACTTACCTGCATAGCTTTCTCCAGTAAGAAACAGTTCTCTGGACTTGAATTCTGGGAACTTCTCATACCATTTCATCATGAAAATATACATATCCTTGGCTGACAGGAAAAAGAGATCAAGTTGTTAACAAATTTTTTTCTCCAAAACTATAAATTCCAATATCTATCAATGAAGCTTGTTGCAGGAATTGTCCTAAGATCAGTTGATGAAATCACATTACCGGTGGAAGCATCCCCACGGATATAATCTGAAGATGTATTTGAGTAAGACCAGCCTACACCAACAGGGGACTCAACAAATAGGAGATTTGATGCTATTGAGAACAAAAAGAAAAAAAAGAAGAAAGTGAGAACATTATTTGTATTCATTAACAATCAAATACTGAAATCTCATTGCATTTTAATGCAATAAACATATTTTGTACCTTTGTTCCATGACATTGAATTTATTCGAAGGCTTCGGCCATCACCTCTAGGATAAAATGGACCCAATTCTGTAAAAGCACCCCCTCCCACGGAGGAACACCCTGGCCCTGAAATGGAATTTGAGGATAACAATCAATATAAACAGAGAGTCATCTCTATTCCCATGGCTACAACATATCATCTCTCTCTCTCTCTCTCAATACATTTGAACTAGTTTTGAAGCTAAAACCAGGATCTCCACTTTTAAACATGAGCAAGTTCATAAGCCCAAACATGAATGAGAGAGAAATATAGCAGGAGCAAGGTCTATTACCCCCGAATTTAGGGCGTTTTGAATACAAATATACTCAATGTTCTAGAGCTTTTGTTTTTATTTTTTTTTTTATATTTAGAATCTCAAAAGATACACTTTCAGAAATAAGTTAATAATACCAAGCATTGATAAAAGGAACCAAAGTACAACATGTGGGAGAAAACGGTGCTTTCACACAACGAAAATGAATCTTCACCCCGGAAAGACAGAAAACAAAACCCAAAAAAAAATTTAAATACTAAATTGAAAACAATGTGAAAGAAGAAGAATGAAAGTACAACTACACAACAACCACACAGACGGCAATGGTAACATATTTCAAATCAAAACTCAATAATTCAGTCCACAAAGCAACAACAACAACAACAACAAAAGATTTGAAAATAATGGACTTAAGATTCAAAGTTTTATAGAGAAGAGCAAAAAAGCACAGAACCTCCATTGAGCCAGAGAGTGAGGGGCTGCTTCTCAGGGTTCTTATCAGCTTCAACGAAGTAATAAAACAAGCTCCTCCCAGCCTTTACATCTACATCAACATACCCAGCATACTGTTTAAACCCAACTGGCGGCTGACCAGGTAATTTCACTACCAGATCCTCCGCTGGATACCCTTTCACCCCCACTCCCACCGCCACCGCCGCCAATGCAATGCTAAAAAAAACCCCACCAAACCTGTTCCACCTACCCATCTCAAAATACCCTTTATCTTCACACATATGAATTATACCTCAGAACCCTATATCATGTCAGGAAAAACACCAAAAAAGAAGTACATAAATGAATAAAGTAAGGGGAAAAAAAAGAAAGAAACAGAAACAGAAAATATAATTACGATGATGATAATGATAACATAAGCAATATCTTTAACCAATATATATATATACAAATTTACATCTAATTTCTGTTACAGATACTTACAAGTAGCACGTGAATTCTGGGTTTGCTTGTAACAAAAAAGAAAAAGTAGAGTATAAAACGATTATTATATATAAATTTTTAGAAATGAGAAGAGATCTGAGTTGTGCTCAATATAGGAACACTTGCTATAAACAGATTTATAGGGGTTTGAATTGAGGAAGGAAAGAAGCTTCATCCTTACAGTTGCTGCCAAGCTGTGTTACCGTTTACTACCTACCTATTACTACCCCCTTTTTTTTTTTTTTTTTTACTGTAGGTCAAAACAAAAGCATGCAAAACCTATTCTTATTTTTAATTTAATATCCGTAATTAAAAAAAATATGTACGTATAATTGTATATAACAAAAACTGTGAAAATAAAATATCCTTAATTTAATTTATTATTTTATTTATTTTGATTTTTGAATAATGTCTTATTAATTTAGATGATAGTTCCGCAATTGAGATAGTAATTTAAAAATGGATAAGTTGGTAACATATAAATAATAAAAAGATATAGATGCATTAAGAATAAAAAAAAAGGATACCCCCTTGGCATCTTCTAAACTCAACAGATTCTGATTAAGAAAAAGAGAGAGACAAAAAGTCTGATCACTTTTGCAGTCAAATAAGTCAAAGGAAGGAAAAGTGGCTATTTCGGCTTAACTTTTGGCTGCTCCATGCAAAGTGGGTTTTAACATGAGTTGGGGAGATTGAAAGGCACGGACCAATGGTTGAATAGGATTTGAAAGGAGCTTTCTATTTTTGTTTACAAAATCAAGGCTAATCCATTTTACTTTCAAACCACAAAGTCTCCAATTTTTTGTTTTCTTTTCTATTACACCCTTTTTTCAAATCATTTAGATAGCACGCGCCAATGTCTTCAATTTCCATTTCTCATCAGTCCAGTCACACTTCAACATTTTACTCTCTTTCAATTCTTCATAACTAATTTAATCATTCAATTATTTATATTTTTAATATTTTAGAGGTTATATTTCAACAAAATTAATATTTATTTTTTAAATAGCGAATGTTATCTTTATTCCCATTTAATACTAGAGGGTCTAATTTCCTCTAATCCACTTACTACTTAATTTCATCTTTGAACTATAACTAAAATATTAATTTAAAACGTTTAGATTTTTCAACAACAAACTCCATAATTATTAGAAAATTCAAAAAAAAAATATGAAATTCATAATTTATTTTTTTAGAATTATAAAAAAAATTAAGATTAAAATTGTGTGAAAAAAATTAAAAATTCATAAGAGATCTTATTTTTATAAAAAAAAAAAAAATACATGAAATCCCCTTGTCTAGCTGCAAAGCTTTTTACTGTATGGTCCTTTTGTCGTCTTTCACTTGATGAAAAACAAAGTTTTGTGCTCATAATTTTTGTGAATGGTCGTCGTTTTAAAAGTAAGTTGAAAATGGTGAATAACTTTAGAAATCACATAACATCATATTATTATTACTATTATGCTAAATATTGAAAAGAATGTTTTAATGTTAAAATGTCTTGAGTCTTGCCGAATAAATTAATTATTGACTCAAAGGTTTACGATCATCACGAGAATGAAAACAAGAATAGAAAAGAAATTCAGTTTATACTATTACTATATATGCCAGCTTTGATGAATTTTTAAAGTTTATACTTGCTTATTAATGAACTGATTTCATGACCCAATGATGTTAATGTTTAGATTGTGAACTGATATTTGCAAATTATTTTCCAACAATTATAATTTGTGGAGTAAATTGCAGTCGTTAATAGAAAAACATATCATTTTTATTTCTTTTACTAATTTTTTCTACAATTTTATGAATATGTTGAATTTTCAACAACTTTTCATATAATTACAATTTTAAAAAATTATTAACTTTAGAAAATAAATTATGAATTTTACAATTTTACAATTTTTAATACTTTTAAATTTTTTTTTTAATTTGTTTGGATTTATCATTAAAAAAATTAAAAAGTATCAAATATATATTTTAGTTATGATAAAATTAAACACCTATCACTTATTATTTACATATCGTGTAATTCAATGATTTCACGTTCTATTGCTAATTTAACAAATAACCAAAGAGTGATGGGTTGACCTATCAGAACGCAGCATGTAGTAACCCATATTTATAACCCACTTGTTCCTTAGCAAAGGGATCTAGACATTCTCTCAATTGTGGCCACATTGCAGACATCAGGCAAGACCAGTTGCTGCGAGGAAGCGACGGCAACTGAATTATTGGCTTCAACCACCAGATCAATATTAGCTCAGTTCTGAATTTGGAACTAAGGGCTATGGTCAATGGTCTCACTATTGCTTGGGCAGCCAGATTTCACATGGTAGAGTTGGAGAGTGATTATTCTACTACCATAGATCTCCTCATGTGTAACAACAATGGTCATGAAGCTCGACATACATTGAATGAAGTTGAAAGGCAATGTAATAGAGATTAACAAGGCAGGTTCAAGCATATTTTCAAAGAGATAAATAAGGTTCCAGATCATATGATAAAAATTACCAATACTTATGACTCTATCTTCATAGATTTAGACAATCGCTCATGGATATTTGCAAATCGTTATTAGATGATTTTAATAGTGTTGCGCACACTGCAGTTTATGATGTTAAATTTTTAAGTTTACTAAAACTTGACCCTCACTTTTACACGAAAAAAAGGTGTATCTCTTAATTATTGATTAAGAGTTGTGATTATTAAAAGAATACCAATTTGAATAGAAATGTTTATTACTAAAATAAATTTGTGTTTGAATGGATAGATGAGAAGTTTTTTATAAATAGGATTTAAAATTCATTTGGATTGACACGCTACTAAAAACCACTAGAAAAAAATTATGGAGAACAATTTATTCCCTCATATTCAATGGTTATTCTAAAAAGAATTATTATAAAATTTTGGTAAAAAATCATTCCAGTCTCTCTGAAATTCGAAATTGAGTAAATTAGTCACTCTCGAAAAATTAGAGCAATAATTATTAATCTCTGTTAATTTTGAAAATGAGCAATTAAAGACAATTAATCATGGCATTAATGTCTTTTATCAATCGTGCATAATTTTGATTGGTATAATAATAAATTTATCCCTTAATGTTTACATATTTTATTAATTTAGTCTTAATTCTAAAAAATTCAATAAATTTAGCCTAAACATTTACACATTTATAAAAATACTGTAGACTAAATTTGTTAAATCATGACCAAATTGATAGAATGTGTAAATTATGATAGCTCAATTTATTATTATACCAATCAAATTTATGTAAAATTGACGAAAAACATTAACATTGTGATTAATTGTCTTTTGTTGCTCACTCTCAAAATTGACAATGACTAAATTACTCTGATTTTTTTGAAAGGGGTCAATTTGCTCAATATAAAATTTAAGAGGAACTAGAGAAATCTTTTTATCTAAAATTTCTTTATAAAAATTGATATTCTTATTATATGAATTGTTTTAATATGCACAAAACACATATAATTATTAGACTTCATTATATTATCAAATTTTATTTATCAATAAATTTTTACATACCAAAAGCGAATAAATCCTCAAAGAAAATAAAATATTTATATTTTCCGAAGCCTTTATTAATTACTCATAAACCAACAAAAACATTTGTTGAAGTTAAAAATGCCTAGTAAAGTTATCATCTTTGATTAGTGCCTTTATAGTAATCCACTATTGATGCTGACCAGAGTTAAATTGCACAAACGTAGCTAGGTCTACTAGTGGGACAAGATGCTGAGGATGCTTCTCACCTCTTTTGGCGTTGCAGTCACATGCAGTTATGTTCACAACACTGGAACTGGTAGCTTGTCGCGATTTTCTCAATTGCAAGATCCCATATGAGTAAAATAAATGTTTAAAAATAGTAATTCAAAAAAAATAAATTATAAAAATAGTCATTTTTGTTTGTCTCAAATTACATTTTAATCACTTATATTTAAAATGTTACATTTTAGTCACTTATGTTATTAAACTCTGTTACCTCCCTAACGGCAATCCTACGTGACAGTTCATATGAGTTTTAAATACCAACTTAGATGTCGAGTTGTTGGGATAAAAATATGTTTTTAATTAAATAAATTTAATTTGAATTACCACGTAAGACATCCAAGTTGTCATTTAAAACCTATTTGGATTGCCACGTAGAACCGTTGTAAGGGAGATAACGGAGCTTAACGGTAACGTAAGTGACTAAAACGTAACATTTTAAATATAAATAACTAAAATATAATCTGAAACAAATAAAAATGACTATTTTTATAGTTAATTTTTAAAAAATGAGTTTAAAAATAGAATGTTAGGTTAGTAGTGAAATTGCAACCAAACAAGTAACTACCTTCAACGATTAGTAACTGTAGCAAATACACACTCCAGGAAATTATTACTCAAATTTGGGTGTTAAATTCAAAGTTGCGACTTTCACTACGAGGATGGTGTGAATTTTATACTGTTGGAGTGTCATTTTAACACCATATTGAGACTCGTTTAAATAACAATGTCGTTTTAGCACTTTAAAATATATTTCCTACCCTTTCAAATTCACCTTTCGCTCGCTTAGAATAATGATTGAAATTTTGATTTAGCATTTAGATGATATAAGTTTAAACTATCTCATTTCTTTTCTTTTTCTTAGGTAACATTATCACTTTCTTGAAAATTAACCAGTTGGATAGTAATTTTAATATTAGGTATATTAACTTTTATTTATTTTCCTTGAAATCTAATTTTTCTTTAAGAGTTACTTTCTCATGAATATGATAATGTGATTCTTACGATAAAATGTGAAAAAATTATTTTCCCATATAGATTGAAAAGTTAAAATATTTTATATTGGTTTAGGATATTAGTCTATTGATAAAGGTAAAAGAAAAAAAGAAGCTATTGCCTCCTTCCTACTTCCTACTACTTTTTTTCTCTCTTACTTCAATAGATTATTGGCAAGTTTTTTTCCTTATATATTTTTTTGTAGCTATAAATTTGGTTTACCATTTGTATTTGTATAAATACTTTTTTTTTTTGTAGAATATGAGTATAATTGTTCCATTTAAGCTGTGTTAGAATTGTGGGTTAGACGGCTTATGATTTTATATTTTTATGATTTAATTATTAGCACAATTTTTTTCATAGCAATACCTAGAATCAATTATTTTTTTATATTCTTATAGGTTAAGTGATTTCAAATATTTTCTTAAATTTATTCCAAAACATGTTTTTTATATACGTGATTTTATATATGCATGATTATATTTAGAAAATACATGCAAGACAAATTTGAAACAATTTTGCTTTCAATTAAAATTATAAACTAAAAAATAATTTAAAAATTATCAATTAAATTTGATTATTAAATATTTAATCTAAATATTTGTTAAGAATAAAGTTTATTATAAAAATAAAAAACATGAATATTACATTTTATTTAATAAGGTTAAATTCATAAATTATCATTATATTATTAGTGTCGTAACCATTTTTGATAAAACAATAAACGACGCGGTCGACTCGATTTTTGAAAATGAAAAGGAAGGGAGTCGCCACCGATCTTTATTTGGGTGTGATCGGATCACCTTGTTTTAATAAAACGCCTCGGTTTATTAAAACGATGCTTTTAGTTTACGAAAATTTGAGAAAAATGGATTCGGAAGTCAATTACGTGCGAGGAAGAATTAGCACCCTCGACACGCCCGAAATTGGTACCAAACTGATTGATCGATGTCCTATTGTTGAAAACTTAGAAATGATTTGAAAATAGATACTTTTATTTCCAAAACTTGAAGGAATTGGAAGGGACGTTAAGACTCCCTTAGTTTCGAAGAGATAAAGCATCATGTCCAGTAAGTTAGGGCGCAATACTTTAGACTCTCGAAACTAAGCTTGCCTTTTAAAACTTGGTTTTATTTTTGAAGAGGATCTCCCGTCATTTGTCGAGCGAGAAACCAGAACCTAGTAAGTTAGGGCTCGTTTTCTCGAAGGTCCAAATTAGGAATATTGCCTCTATTTTAGAAAAAAAGGAAACTTATCTCGAAGTATCTAGGCGTCGGGTCCAGTAAGTTAGGGCGCGACAATTTCGAATCTTCGAGATTAAGTGTTTTGTTTAAAATTTGAATTGCGATTTTTTAAAAGGGATATTCCGTGGTTTAACTTAAACGAGAAAAACCGGAACCCAGTAAGTTAGGGCTTGATTCACTCGAATTGTTAATACGGGATATCGATTGTTATGAAAATTGAGATGTCGGGAAAATCAAGGAGACAAACGATGAGAATATAAGTAGTGGGGAAAGAAAAGTATTGTGCCAATGGTGTATATGTATTGACGATGATAGAAAATAATGATGATAATAGTGGTGGTAATATATAAAATAGGTAAAATATATGCATATTGAGAAATAATATAATGATAGTAGTAATGTGGGGTATGTATATATATAAGAAAAATGACGGTAATATACATAAAATAAGTGAAATATTTACATATATATGAAAATAGAATGATACTAATAGCAATAATAGTAATATAATAATAGTAATAATATAGTAATATAATGTATACGTGCGTGGATATAATAGTAATAATAATATACATACAAATAATAATAATAATAAAATAATAATAATAGCAATAGAAAAATAATGGAAAATAAAATGATAAAGATAAGAAAAATAATAATAACGATACTAAAAATAAAAATGATAGGAACAATTATAATAGTAAAATTAAAATATAATAATAATAATAATAATAGGAAGATTTAGCTAAGTTAAAAATAGTGGAAATAATAATAGAGGACTAAATTAAATTAAGAAACAAAATTTCGGGGCGAATTTAAAATAAAAGAAAGATTAGGGGACCTATTTACACGCACGAAAGGACTGGAGGGACCAAAGAGGTAATAAACCCCTCCGGCCAAAACGCACAGTAGCAGAGAGGACCAGATCGAAAACCAGACTAAATGTTCGAGCCAGATTTTGAAATAATAAAGATCTAATTAAAAATAATACAGATGCGGAAGGGCTAAAAGTGCAATTAGCTCTTCCGTTCAAAAACGCGTGGATCCTCAGGTCGGGTCGGGTCACGAGCCCGGGTATGCTCAAAACGACGTCGTTTTGGGGTTAAAGGCCAGCCCCCAAAACGTCGCCGTTTCAGGGGGCTATTTAAGGCCCATATTTTTCAAAAAAATCATTTCTCCTACTTGTTTTAAAAAAAAAATTCTAATCCTTCTTTCTTTTTCTCTGCGCAGCTCGAATGGGGGTGGGGATTACGTGGTCGGACCATGTTCTCCGTCGCTAACGCCAGCCGTCGCGTCGCCACAAAGACGCGTGTGGCGGAAAGGTAAAATGTATATTTTTTTTACTTTTAATTTTATACATGCATGAATCAAGAAGAAACAGATTCAGAGATAAGGAAGAAAATAAAAATAAAAAAAATACCTTAGGCTTCCGATTTCAATTTTTGGTATTTGGTTCTCTGATTTTTGTCTCACTTTGATATTCTAATTGCTATTCTTATTAATATTTTTATTTCGGATTCTTGGCTGTGATTGACTCTTTTATTGATGAAAATCTCTCTGTTTTTTGCATTGATTGAAAAAAGAACCCAGTTACAAATGTTTAGAATCGGCTTTTATAGCCCTATATTTTACAACTTGGTCTCCATTCTGTCCTGTCTTGTTTAATGCTTGCAGGGACTTTGGACGGTGCTGGGCGGTGGACAAGACCGCGGCGTCAGAGGCAAGTGGCCGTCAGAGGGTTGAAGACAGAAGACCCTAGGTGCAGTGCACCTAGGGTTTGAAAATTCTGAAAAATTTGGTGGGTTAGGATTGTAATTGGGCCTGTTGGGTTTTAATTTTGGGTCTGGGTAGGTTGTATTAGGCTTGGGATAAAATAGGCTTGTAAGCCCGGGCAAAATTGGGGTTGTACAATTAGGAAAGTACTTAACAAACCAAATATGATAATGTAACTTTCTTGTAATTTTAATCAATACTAGACCAAACGTTATAAAATTATTTTTTCGACAATCATATTCCAACTTTAATATTGTAAAGATAAATAAAACGTGTTTATGAATTAATTCCTTTTGAATAGTAGTTATCTCACATAAGTTGTAAATTGATGTAGAAAAAGGGGTTGTCCAAATTTAAATTTGGACATGATGTGAACAAAAACTTAATCTCATTTATCAAGAATGTAATGTGTGTTTGGCAGTAAGAAAAGAAAATCACAAATTCATCCTCCAAATTCTTTCCCAAATCTCTTTTTGTCATGCAAATCCTCTAAAATCTAAACTCGTTACTGCATTTACCCCATTTTCGTCTGCAGCACATTGTCTTTACTCACAGTGGGGGCATGCTCCAATTATCCCTTCTAAAATCTAAACCCGTTACTGCATTTACCCCATTTACGTCTACATCACATTGTCTTTACTCACAGTGGGGGCATGCTCCAATTATCCAAAGTTCCAAAACTGAAACAGCAAAAGGAGCTTTCTTTTTTATCATCATCATCATCAAGGCGCAGGTAAATGCTACTTTTCTTCTTCATAAAGGAAAAGAAAAAAGGGTGATAGCAAAGAATGCATGAGCTTTCTGATATCACGAGCAAAGTAACCCATTAAAAAGCTTGCGGCCCCTCCAATTCTTCTTCCCCATCATTAAGTAGTGTCAGAACAGTTTGGCCCCTTATGCATGTCAAAACCTGAAACAATAAACTTCACCATTTCTAACCTTTCTTATCTTTCTTACTTGGTGGAGGTTCAAGAAACCCACCTCATCATTCTCAATTATATACATTTTAACTCGTATTTTTCTATCTTTGTGTCCCTCCTTTTGAAGGAAAAAAAAGAGTGGGACATGGAATCTTTTTACTTCTCTTCTCACAGAGGTCTAATCCCCTTCATTTTCGTACATAAGAACTACAAACTAGTAAACAGAACTTGTTATACTGAACCTTATTGTATTCCCATCTTTGTAATGATAATGACTTTAAGTTGATGACATTTAATTTCTAAAATTGGCTTTCTAGCAACCATTATTCTTCACATTTGTGTTTGTCCTTGACTCTAAAATAGGCATCTAATTATTCAACAGTAAAAGTCAACTTCTCCTACCCTAAAAGAGATCAAAACTGTCATTCTGCTAAAGCTTAATTGTGGGATCAGAAAACTATTTTGTACTTCCGAATCATCATCTCCAATGGTCAATAATTATGATTTTACGTATGGTTATTTCTTCAATTTTTAGGTGGAAAGTATAATGAAAATATTTACGTTAACATATGCTTTTAAGTTTTAGGTAATTTTTATACATTTGGAATTTAGTCCTTTTACTTTTATTTGTAGGAATTTAATCCCTTGCTTTTCAAATTTAAAAAAAGTAGGTTAAATTGTTAACACGGTTAAAATTCTTCTGTTAAATTTAGGTTTATTAAAATATTGTTTTTGTTAGATAGCTACCAAATGAGTAGTTTAAACAAAAATATTGAAGACTGTAATAGCCCATTTTCGCCCGGGCCCAATGCAATCAAATCAGACACAAAAATAAATAAAATAAAACCAAAACACAAAAAATATATCAAAAGTCCATTACAAATTATCAGTCCAAATTACAAGGGCCTAAATAACCTAAACCCTAGTAGCCCAACTGGCCCAACACTTAAACAAAAAAAAATCAGAAAAGGGAAACCCTAGCCGCATGCCTCCACTACCAAGCCTACTGCCACCTCACGCCTCCACGTCACCACTGTACGGCCTCCGTACCTGCAAAAGAAAGACAAACACGCAAACAACAGAGAAAAAAGAGAGCAAAAGGATTGTATTTTTATTTTCGGCTATAAAGCCAGGAAAATCAATGTAACATTGGATACGAAATATGAATAAAAAAAAGATTTTAAATACCAAAAAATAGATTTCAAACACAAAGAGGTTGATTCAAAAAAGGTGTTCATTTATTATTCTATTCCTTTTTTTAAATAAACGAAGTAACGAAATAGTATAGAAGCCTTACCTTGTCGATTCGCCTCTTCTCGCCATCGATCGTCGTCGGAGTCGGAATACCCGAGGCCCATATGGGTTCGATGAGGGCTTAAAAGGGAAACAAAGTGCCGTTTCCTTCCGCATAGTATTCTTATTTCATTTTTTTTAGATTCGAAAGCCCTTTTAAAAAAAAAAAAGAGGAAGAAGAGAAGGATTTGAAAGAGGGCTGAAAATGCCCATTTTTATATGGTTTCGGCCACCGTCTGCGGCGGAGCACAACGGTACCACGGTGGACCGGAACCAAACCCTACTGTCGAAAATCGAAAAGGCCAGAGGAAAAAGGCCTCTTCAAAGTTTTTTTATTGAAAAAATGAATGGAAATGAATTTTTTTTAAAAAAATTTAGTTTATAAAGCCACTTAAAACGAAGTCGTTTAGGGCCTGTTTCAGTGGTCTCAAAATGGCGCCGTATAGAGCTGACCCACACGCAACCCGACCCACTGGGATTCGTCGTTAAATAGGTTATTTACAACCCTGGTCCCTCCGCTTTTGTGGCACAATTCGATTAAGCCCTATCTTCTTTTCTTTGTCTTTTAATTCTACCCTGTAGTTTTACATTGTTTCATTTTGGCCCATATTGAAACGCAGCGCATAAGGGCCAGGGATATTCTCTGTAACAGCCCGATTTTGACCCTAATAGGAACGGTGGTTTCGGGGCCACGAATCTGAGTAAAAAAAAAAATCTAATATTATTTTCTTGTTAAATATTTATGATTGAGTATGTGCTAAATTTTCGTGAATTTATTTACTCGTTTGTATGCTTAATTTAGGAAAAAGGATTAAATTGCATGAGTGGTGGAATTAGCCAATGGTTTGATTGAAGGGTTAAATTAATGTGTCTTTATTTTAAGAGGGTTTTATGTTGCAATTAACTCTCTTATAATGATAGTGGACGGCAAGTGATTATAAAATGCCTTATTATATTTATTTTATGTGTTGAAATGTTAGTAATGATAAGATATATGCAAAAAAAAAAAAAATCATATTTTAATAAAAACATGAAAAGAGAAAGTGGAGGTTCATCTTCATTTCTTTCTTGTTATTATCGAAATACAGAAGAAGGGAGAAGAGCTTGAGCTCTCAATCATTCGGCTTTGCATGCTCAAATTTAGGTAAGTAATTAGATTAATTTTTTATAAATCTTGCATTTTTGGGTTAGTTGATTTGCATTTTAATTAGCCCATGATTTAATTTTTGTTTCGGTTGTGATTTTTGTAAGAAGCCATGAATGGAAGCTTGATGCTCATGATGTTTAAAAAAAAAATGAATGATATGTAAATGGCTGACTAATAATGATGTATTTGTTATGTCTGAAATTTGAGAAAAGGAGTGTTTGATATTGCCTTTAATGTAGCTGAGAAGGTAATAAAAGACCAATTTAATGCTACAGAATTTATGTCTTAAGTGTTAGTTAATAAGTTAGTTATATGGTGATAATAGCTGTATGTTTATATTGTTTGGAGTGTTTGTGGACTATTAATTTATGTTAATTAATGCTGTCTAAATTGATGTCAGATTAAGCTATTGAAGAGTGTAATTAGTAATTAATATGTACTGCATCAATAAGTTAACTGTTAATTATTATTAAAGTTAGTTTTAGTGGATTAATTGGGCTGCTGTAATGCAGGATTTGAATGCTATCTGAATTGATATTAAGTATTTAATTGTATTGCCATATTTTTGTATAGTAATGTTGTTTATTAAAGAGTATCTTAATGCTATCCAAATATGAAATCTTTGGGACTTTAAATTTCATGAACTAATATAAATTCCTACTGTATTCATGTTGTCCAAATTGGAATGAATTGGATAATTGTTGTGTGTGTTGACCATTTGTGAGGAATAAATACGTTTTTACTAATTGTAAGTAAATGATAGGACGGTTTGAGTTGAACTTGAACTTGATTTGATATTTGAGTTAGTTAATATATTGATTTATTATTATGCTTTGATCGTGAAACAAATAGATTAATTATAAATCGGGAAAAAAAAGAGAAGGTCGTGGAATAATCATCTATGGCTTGAGGTAAGTCTATAAGTAAATGGTTGTTCTTAATTTTAAATAAATGTAAATTATTCATGCTGAATTGAAATGTTTATAATTATATTTGCTATTACCGAATGTGAAGGATGGTAATTGATATGTTCAAGGAACTACTTGAGTAAGTTTTAAACAATGGAATTAATTTGAAGTAATGCTTACTTATAAGTTTAAATTGAATGTTGATGGTTATTCCAAGGCATTGCCGAATATACATATATATATTTGAAATTGATAAGAAATGGTCGAAGGTGATGGTACTTGGTTGTTGTAATTAGAAGCATGAAATAGGAATTTTTAATGATGATATTATAATGAGATTTAGGCATATAAACGGAGTTGATGATGGTCTGATGTGGTATAGGCCGAATGCAATATAGTACTTGGATATTGAACACTTTGATATATACATATATAAGTGTACATTCTTCTGTGTAAAGTGAATGTGAATTATATTTATATTATGCATATTGAGGGAATAACAAGTTAAGAGAAGCATACATTGAGTAATACGGTTCAATGAGTACCATATGTGTAAAATTAAGTAACGGCTCTGTGTGAGCGATACGTTACGATAAGCATTAAGTAACGGCTCTGTGTGAGCGATACGTTACGATAAATGTGAAGTAACGGCTCTGTGTGAGCGATACGTTACGATAAATGTGAAGTAACGGCTCTGTGTGAGCGATACGTTACGATAAGCATTAAGTAACGGCTCTATGTTAGCGATACATTACTAGAAGTAAGAATAGTAATGGCACTAAATGTGCGATACGTTACATCAATTACACTCTGTGTGCGGATTTACGGATTTTACGGAGATATAATCCAATGAATGGAGCTATCCGAAAAGTGATAGATAGGTAAGGGATGTATGATAATTGTGTAATTTAAATATCAATGAGGTAAATTGTTCTTGTATACAAAATTAAAGTATCGAGAGGTGATTATTAATCTATGAGTTTGATTGAATGAATGAATGGTATGTTGGTAGTTGATTTTTGAGACCTATTGATCTAGATAGTTGTTGAATGGTAGCATGATATATGTAATTGCAATTACGAATCCGTTATCATCAAGTAAGTTGATTTAATTAACCTTATAGGTTCGGCCACAAAGGTATGTGCATATGTGATGATGAATTGAATTTGTGTATAAGTGGTTATATGTGATATTATATTAAATTCAAATATATGAGTACATGTGATAGTTTAATTAACTTTGGATGATCAATCATATATATGATAATGGATTAAACTAGTATATTGGGCCATAAATGATGGTATAATGAACTATGTGTATTTGATCTAATAAGTAAGTTTTAGATGTTGAAATGAAAATTTTTATATCATATGTATTTATGTGTGAATTATATGGATTGAAAGGTGAGAAAGAAAATTAGGTAGTTAATATGTATATACCTGAACAAATGTATATGTATTTGTTTCGAAAGCGATTTATAGATCGATGTGAAATCTATTATTGAATGTATGAGTGTTTGGCCTTAAGGCTATAAAAGGTGAAAGTTTACGAATGATGATATGAATTATGAGCAAGTGAAGTTACTTAACGAGGAACATGGATTATATGAGAAAAGTGATTGTACATGTGTATGTGATTAACCAAATTTGTCCTATTTAAATTAAATTATATATGTTTCTATGGTGAATTATTTGCTTATGGCCTACTAAGCTTCCAAAGCTTACTTTGTGTAATTTTCCTATGTTTATAGAGTTTCAAAGACTTGCTCGGGTTGGAAGTCGAAGGAGATCTCATCACCCTATCCAATTTTCGCTTCGGTAAATAAATGCTTGGAGATTTGGTTATGTGGCATGTATAGACTAGTTTTGATATTGCTAGTTTTGAAGTTGTATATATTTGTATAAGCCATGTGAAAATGGCTTGTCCATCTCGTTATTCTTGGAATTTATATTTTGGCTTGATGATTTCGTTTGATTTGGTTTTGGTATATTTATAAGTATGATTAATGTATAGAGTTTATATGAAATGAAGTAAAGATGTTATGATCTAAATTTCGAGTTTTGTAACTCGAGTTATAGTCGATTTAGTCAATATGATGCTGATAGACAGTTTCAATTTTTATGCCCCAAATTGGTAGTTAAGTCCGGTAATACCTTGTAACCCGTTCCCGGCGATGGATAAGGGTAGGGGTGTTACATTCTCCTATTCGGTCCTCTTTATTTTTCACGCGTAATATTCAGGCCCTTGTCAGCCTCTTTTTTATTATTTGTAATTTATACCTCTTAATCTCATTTAATTTCAATTAAATCCTTTATTTATTTAATTTCAGCCTTTTAAGTAGAGGTGATCATGGGTTGGGCTACCCGGCCCTGGCTCGACAGCCCGCCCAAAAAATGGGAGGGTTCGGGTAAAAATATAGGCCCGAAATATGGGTTTAGGCAAAAAAATGAGGCCCGTTTAGAAAATGGGCCTGGCTCGGGTAAAACTTTTTTGTCCCAAGTCTGGCCCGGCCTAAATTATATATTAAATATATATTTTATTTTTAATCAAATATACTTTTTAAATTTACATATTTTTTATTTGTTTTTTTGTTTTAATATTTGTTTTAAAATTTTTTATTTAATGAAAAAAGCTAAAAAAATTTTTTTACATATTTTTTATTTGTTTATTTGTTTTAATATTTGTTTTGGAATTTTTTATTTAATGAAAAAACTAAAAAAAAATTAATATGGGTTGGGTTGGGTCGGCCCGGGCTCGGGTTTATCAATTTTCTTTCGGGTTGGGCTTGGACAAATTTTTAGGCCCATATTTCGGGCCAGGCAGGGCTCAGGCCTAGAAAATAGGCCTAAAATTTTGTCTGGGCCCGGCCTGACCCGGCCCATGATCACCTCTACTTTTAAGGATTTTTGTTTTTATTTTTTAATCTTTATTTCATTATTAATTATTTACTTGTTTATTATTATTGCCTTGCCTTTTATTTGAAATCCATGTCATTTATATTTGTTTCATTTATTATTCTTTATTTTTATATACTTTAAATTAATATTATTTACATTTTTTTTACATACCTAAATTTAGTATTGCCTAAATCTATTACATTTATCGACTTATTTGTCTATTATTCTTCTATCTTTTAAATATTTAAATTTATTTATAATTGTTTTATCAATTATCTATTTATTCATTTTTTTAAAAACCTTTAATTTTAACTTCATGTATATCTATTTTACTTGCTTGCATATTTATCATTTTACATGTTTATATATGTATTAAAGTTTGTAAGGTTAATATTTTCTTTTATAAATATTTGTTGATTCGAGTATTTTCTTACTTCTAAAATTTATTTATTTATCCATTTGTTTATTATTTGTTTCCTTTTTATATACGGTTTCATTATTTCATCCATTTTAAACATTTTTATGTTATGTTTGTTTGTTTTTTATATCATACATTCTCGTTTTATTGCTTTATTTATTTTATAGAGACTCTTTTACCAATATTGTATTCATCTTTGTAATTACGTCATCGTTATTATTGTAATAACCTAAATTCCACGGGCACCAAAAAAGTGAGTTTAGGGCCTCCGTCTTACGAAAACGAGTTCGTAAATATTTATAAATATTTACGAAGTTAGTATAGATTGGATTAGATTTTTGATAAGTGAATTTAATTTGATTAGAAGTAATTATTAGAAAGGACTAAATTGAATTGAGCATAAAAGTTTAATTATAGAATAGAGAAAGGTTAAAAGACTAAATTAGTAATTTAACCAAATTAGTGACATGTGTTAGTTAGAGAATAAATAAATGTGTAACTAAAATATTAGTACAAATGTATATTATATATGTATTTACTTATTAGTTAAGTAAAATATTATTATTAGTATTTATTTATTTATTATGTTTATTATATTATTTTTGTTAAATAAATATGTTAGTGCCAAATGTTTGGTGATAATTTGTACATGTGTGTTTAAATGAATTAATACACATGTAATTTATATATTGATTTTTATATAGATATTTTATGTTTAATAATAATATAATAAAAAGAAAAAGAATAGAAAGTTACAGAGAAGCAAACAAAAATTGGAAAGAAAGAAAGGAAAGAAAGGAGAAAAAGGAAAAACTAGAGTTTTGATGCTTGGAGATTATTTGCAAACAAGAAAACCGAGACGTCTAATACGAAGGGGAAGGAAAAAGTGATCAAGGAGTAGCTCGGGAAATTATCGGTTTGTATTATCATAATTAAGTTATTTATTATTATATGTTTAATTTCAATGCATGTGTATGGAAAATGAAATTGAGGTAAGTATTGATATTTGAATTGAATGTGATTTGGATTTGATTGATGAATATATATATGTATGAAATTGAGTAGTGAATTTGAATTGGAAGTGATTTGAATTGTGAATTTGAAATTGAGATTGAATTGATAATATATATGAATTGAATTTGGTTGATTTTTGGAAGAGAAAGAAATTGATATTTGAACTAATACCCTATTAACTAGTCAGGCTGAGTCGGATATAGTTGGCATGCCATAGGATTGGAAGAGTACAGGGATTCTTCGACCTTGAGTCGATGAGACATTGGGTGTCATATTATTTACTTCGGATAGATTCAATAAGGTACTGGGTACCACTTTACTTCGGCTAGGCCGATGAGACAATGAGTGTTATTATATTGCTTTGAACTATCCGATGAGGCACTAGGTGCCAGTATGGTGTGTTTGGTTGGATCCGTGTATCCGCCAAAGTCCGAGTCATGTTAACAGGGGTAGTTATGTGAATAAGAAAATCATATGAATTTGATTATTTGATCCATTGAATGAATAGTGAAAGAGATAATGTGAAATGAAATTATGCTATGTGATTGAAGGCATGAATCAAAGTTCATGATGGTTCCTATTGAAATGTGAATTGAGTATTTATATGAGATTGAGAGATGAACCAAAGGTTCATGAACAATTGGAATTCTATGGATGAGATATTAATTCAAATATTGAAAATGTTACATTGGAAATGTATTAACTCAGTATGAATTTATAAGTATGATATGTTATTTATCTAAGTATGTTTAAGATATTTGATCATTGCTATAAATTGAATTATGATAATACCACTGAGTAGTTCCAATACTCAGCGTACGGTTTGTTTTCCGTGGGCAGATTAGGTCGAGATAAATTGGACTCAGCATCTGATTCAATCCTGGCTTCAGCTCAATTTTTGGTGATGTATCAATCTTTTGGTAAATGTGGCATGTACTAGGGTTAGTTTTGTCATTTGTAAATGTTTTATATTTTGATTGAAAATGTGGTATAAATCCTTAAGAAGTTTTATGCATGATGAATGTCATATGATCAAGATGTTGTAAGTAAATGATTGTGTATGAATTAGGTGTTTTTAGTATGTAATAATAACCTAAAAATGGTGAAAATAGCAGTTTTCACACGGCCTAGACACATTGGCGTGTGCCCAGACCGTGTGACAAAAGTCAGAATCAAAATAAATTGCCACGGGCTAGACCCACTGCCGTGTGTAGCAAGTCAGAATCTGCCCACGGGCTACCCACAGCCATGTGATTTCCCACGGGCAGGCCACACGGGCATGTCCCAAACCACACGGGCATGTGCCCCTATTTTCAAGAAAAAGTTTCTAAAGTTCCTGATTTAGTCCCAAATCATTTCCTAATCATATTTTGGGTCTCGTAGGTCCATATTAGGGTCGTAAAGATGAAATTTGAAAAAAAAAAATTTAAGATGTGCCACGGAATTATGTTCCAATTTAGTCGTTTATTTGTGTTTAACTCCGGTAATACCTCGTAACCCTATTTCGGCGACGGTTTAGGGTTAAGGGGTGTTACAATTATAATATTTTATCATATATCATTTTTTAAATATCATTAATTTTCACCCGATTGCATAAAAAAGAGGATTTTCAAAAAAAAAAAAAGAAAAGAAAAGGCAATGTTCCGAATTTGGGAGCTTCGAGAAATCGTACCCTAACTTACTGGGCTTCGATTTTTCTCGTCGAGTCTAAAGAATCAATTATCTTTTTTTAAATCAAATTATATAAGTTAAATAAAAGCTTATTCTCGGGAATTCAAAAATATTGTGTCCTAACTCACTGGATGTGACATTTTGTTATCTCGAGGTAAGGATTTCTAAAAATAAAGGCAATCTTTCTGTATTTGGAATTTTGAGAAATTGTGCCCGAACTTACTGGATTTCGATTTTTCATTTGACCCAAATAATCGAATATCCTTCTTAAACTTTTTTTTGAAGAATATCCTTCTTAAACTTAAATGCATGAGTTTTAAAAGTCAAAAGATAAGCTTAGTTTTGAGGGTTTGAAATGTCGTATCCTAACTCACAGGGCGTGATATTTTACTTCTTCGAAATAAGAGAGTCATAGCATCCAATTTAATTTATTCAAGTTTTCTTTTAAATAAAGAAGATCATATTTTAAAATCTTTTCAAATTTTTGACACTAAGACATTAATTAATCAATTAGGTACCAATTTTGGGCGTATCAAGAGTGCTAATACTTCCTCGTGAGTAACCGACTTCCGAACCCGTTTTCTGGATTTCGTAGACCAAAAATCGTCGTTTTAGTAAATTTAAATTTTTATTAAAATAATTGAATTACGAGGTGACCCGATCACACCTTATAAAAAAAGTATTGGTGGCGACTCCCATTTTTATTTTCGTTTTCAAAATATAAAGTTGACCCGTTTACCAAAAAAAATGGTTTTGACACGGTTAAATTGTTAACACTGTTAAAATTCTTCTGTTAAATTTAGATTTATTTAAATATTGTTTTTGTTAGATAGCTACCAAATGAGCAGTTTAAACAAAAATATTGAAGACAATATACAAAACACATTAATGTAATTAATAGCTATTATTTTTAAACTAATTTATTCGAAAAATACAAATATACAAAACGAATATCCCATTCCAGCCTAAGAGCTCTATATCATCCTTTTCAATAACCGACTCCATCCCATTATCAGGCTTTCACCTATTTATTAGTTTATCATCCAGGCAATAATATTCCATTCTGAACAACTAACATCCAAAAAGTTGTTAAAATTTTCCAATCAATAGATTGAAAAAGATCGCAAAAATAAAGGTCAATTGTACCAGGATGAAAGTACTAACCTAGGAGGTTAAAGATTCAAGGCTTGAGATTTATAACTTATCTCCAGTATACAGCATCCTAGTATCCTGTCAAATTCCCAACTAAACTATTACGTATGCATTTTTTATTAGCTTTGTCCCCTTAACAAATGCATAAACAACCAAATTATGAGCTTAAACAGGATTTGTCAAATTAAATACAGTGATGAACATATCTTTACAACACGTACTTGGAGACTGAGAGAGTCAATTTCAAAGGCTGGATGATAATGTTAATAAAAATCACCAACTGCCTGCTTGACTATGCATGTTGTGCGAGGGAAAGCGAAAAGAAAAGAGAAAACATTCATATTTCAGAATACAATCGAACTAAACGTAAAGAATCAAAGCTAGTCTCCAGACGCCATTCCCTCTGCTTTTTGCTAAGTGGTCTTCCTTTCCCAGCTTTTTCTCGATTTATTCTCACGTCTGCTAAACCCCAGATGCAATATTTTGTTTCCATATCAAATGAGACCAGCCTGAAAACACCATCAGCTTCCGAAAGTTTACCGCTGTCAGCTACCTCAGTCACATATTTCACATACAGAGAGCGGTCCTTGAACCGGTCTAGATCCTGTGGTATTCGAACTACTCTTTCAACACCAGGAGATGAAACCTGCAAGTAAAACAGGTTTTTAGATCTGACAGCTAAATGATTTAAGTGTGATGTGTAACCAAATACAAGTTTCAGCTTTAGGGCATTAATCACCAAAGGGTGTAGCAGATATACTAATATCTGCTCCTAAAAAAACCATGGTACTTGGCCATGTCTGGAATTTAGTGTACTTAACCTAAGGCTGCCTGCCTTAAGTGGTCATTAAATAGGTTTGCCCATTCAGAAAAGACACTATTTTGACCACAATCACAGAGAAATAATGGAAAGCAAAATAATAGTGATTACGAAACATCATCACCTCCAAGGTTATATTCTCTGCTACTGATCGAGCAAGTTCAGCTTCATCCAATTTTGCTCTGTAGCTTACAGAAAAAGCTTCAATGTCTTCCATACTGGGGGAACCAGATCTGTCGGATCATTATAAATTAGATTCGAGAGGCATTCTTTGATTTTTTAAGAAGATGGTTTATAATGGGAAGAAAAATAGTAAAGAGCCGACTAAGAACAACTAAATTATACAAAACTTAAATAAATCATGACACTGGTTAATTTACAAAACTTAAAAGAAATCATGACACTGGAAGCTATATTAATAAACAAAAGGCCATCACAAATTCTTTGATTTCACATGCTAACATGACATTTTGCAAGGCTAAAGGGACGACACCACTCCATGAATTTTTAGAATCAGCAGCATAAAGGAAACCATATCAGAAGTAAAAAGATACCATCAATATGGAAATTCAACTGCTTGAAGCTCTATTGCTCGTACAACCTCAAATCTTACCATAAGAAATTTGCAATAGTTGAATGATTAACCAGTAACTTAAAGGCTCCACTTTCAATAAGATGCTAAGCATTAAGATGGGAAATGTTGAAGAATACCCCATTAAATTTATGTGTATCATTCAATATTAAAACTTTGATTATTCATTAGATGATTCCTGCAAATAGAACTCCATACACTCAGGTGTAACATTATAACAGGATTGTCAGGAAAAAATATCACCACATTATGAATTAAGAAAGCAGGTTTACCAGCATTTCTCAATTGAAAGAAAGAAGTGCCAATAAATGCTTACTTATTTGTAAGCCTTTCAATGCGGACTTGAATGGAAGAATTCGACAACGTTTTGAAGGCATATATACCCAAATCACCACCAAAGGATTGACATACATCCTCAGCTAACAATAAAGCTTCTTTATCCCACCATGTTCCAGCAAGAGAAATTCCTCCTCCTCCAGCTCCATCACCGACCTTAAAAATATACACTCATGTTTTAGCAAATTGGGTAAGCTTTGACCAAAAAAAATATAGGAGATTTGCCAATAACTATTGTTGTAGAACACTAGAACTTACATAAAGTTCAGTTTCGTCTTCTGTGTACTCTTCTTCAAAGAAATCATCATCATCATCATCATTGTCCATCATCAATTCATCTATGCAGTCAAGAAACATTCATTTAGACATGAGAAGTTCATTCAACATGTAAGAACTCTATTAAAATTGTAAAGAAAGAAATAAGTAAACATTATTCGGTAGAAACTTTAAGCAAGTAACATAAACAGGGGTAGAACAAAGCTTAGTCAAGTCAATTCTCAATACAGTATAAATCTCGTCTCTCAAGCTCCAGTCTGACTGTAAATTCAACATGGCAACATGCTCAATCGAGTTTTACTTTTCAAACTTGAGCTCAACTAAGGAGAGAATTCAAGTTAATAGAGCGTATGTATACTTATAGGATATTTATATATATAGCTTTCAGAAAAAAAAAAAAAAAAAAAAAGAGCTGCTAAGATGCTTGTACAGGACTACTCGAGTTAAACCAGCTCAAGCTCGATTCGACTAGTTCCGAGCATTTCCCGAGTTGAGTCAGCTCTCAACTCACCCCCCCTTCCCAATGCTAAAAAAACCAGTATTTTTTTTTTTCTTGAAATTCCTAACTTCTGTTTACCTTTCATTAGCAACCACATTGAGCAGAAATACTGTAGCTAAAAAGAAACCAAAAATCACGCTTCCATAGAGCAAATGGGTATGTAGTATTCATAAAATTACCATCTTCGAAGTCATCAAAAAGAAGCAGCTCATCTTCTTCGTCATTGTCGTCCATTGAAACTTCTTCAACAAGGGTTGGTTCCAAAAGCGGCTCAGACTTGGAGTTCTTCTTCCTGGCGTGAATTGCAAACGGAGAAGAGGACTTGTTTGAGATTCTAGCCAAACGGTATGTCCGAAACGGGGACGAAACTGGAGGCTTGTAAAAGCTACAAGTAGTGGCGGTGGATGGCGGTGATACCGGTGGTGGAAGTGGAGGCGGAGGTGATACTGGAAATGCAAACTGCTTAAAGTTCCAACCCGAAACTAATAAATCCATTCTTGAAATCACCAATAATTTGAAAGAGTGTTGATTTTCTTTTCTCCTGAATGCTATGAACAACAGTGCTGTCAAGGCAAATGTGTCTGAGGATATAGAACGAAGCGAAACAAAAACGCAACTCCTATGAAAAGAGTTTGCTAAACGGTGTCGGATACTGGTTAGTTTCGGGTTTTCAGCTTTGTTATCAAGTATTTATTGTTGGGCCTCTGCCGTTTCGTGATGGGCTCAATGTATCTGTCCTTTCTAAAGCCCAGTACATGTTTATTTTAAATATGTATTTTATTTGATACCTAATTTTTTGATAATTGATTTAGGCCTTATTTGATAAAGTATTAAAATAAATTCAATTAACTAAAAATTATTTTTTAAAATTATTTTTTAAAATAAATTTTATAATCTACAATGAAATTTATTAAATAAAAAAATTTTACAAAAAAATTATAGAAAATGATAAGTAGATATGGACTTATTTATCACTTAATAGAGAATAAATTCAACAATTTTTTTATTTTATTCTATTTCAGGGTTTAAATACTGAAAAATTAAGTATTGAATTTATATTATAAAATTTCCTGATATATGTGGTTGATAAACTGAAATTTAATAATTTTGGATGGTTTTAGATGAAAGATAAATATATTAACTTGGAAATTTTATTCAACACTTTTTTGTTGAAATTTTTATATTAAATATAAAAATTTAAAATGATTACCAAACACATTTAAAAAATACTTTTCAATGATTTATCAAAACACTCTTAGTAAAAATTAAGCATTTTAATTTTTGAAAATTCATTATTTCATAATTTTAACCATATTAATATGGTATTATTTATTTTATTTTGAATAGTTTTGTATAAAAGTTACAGATAATAATTTGAATATTTTAATTTTAATAAATTGAGGAAATAGTTTATTTTAAAAATAAATTTTAAAAATGTTTTCAACATTAAGTGATAAGTAGCTATCTATTTATCATATTAACATTTTTTTGTTGAAAATTTTAGATTAAGTAAAAAGTTAATAAGGGTATGAAACACACTCTCGTCTAAAATTATATTATCCTTTATCAAACAATCTAATTATAATTAGTATTTAATTTTAAGTAATACACCAAATAGATATTATAACTTATTCAACACTTATCACTTGAGGTAGAAAATATTAAGTGGATTTTATTTTATTAAAATTTTAAATAAATTATCTCTTTTAAAAAAATGAGATATTCAAATTATCATATTTATCTTTTATCCAATTTATCTAAAATAATATAAAAATTATATTAATAATATTAAAAATAAAAATAGATAGTCTTTTAAAAATCAATATTTACTTTTATCAAAGAGCATAATTATATTCAATACTTATATATACTAATTTGCAAAATAATTTTCTAATATAAATTCAGCACTTATAAAACTTACTAGTAAAAATTTAGTACTTAACTTTTTAACATTTAAATTTCAGTTTATCAAACACACCTTAATCTTAATCCTTTGGTACTTATTTTTTAAATACTTAAATTTTTAGTTGATCAAACATAGCTTTTGTTTTAAAAAATAAAAAAATATTAAAATTCCATAAAAAGTTAAATATAGGTGAAGTGATAATGAAACTGTATTTTTAATGCTATTGAACACGTGTTTGGTCTTTAGATTTATAATTTTTAATTGTTTTATTCAACACACAATCTCTACTAATATTAAACTATTTATATCTCTATTAATATTAAATTCTTTATAAAGTTTAATATAATAAGTCAAATGGACATAAATTCAGTTGGGTAATAATAAAAATATTTTTACTTTACAAAGTAAATTGTATTTATTTTGTAGGTGTTTTTATCATTTCATATCTTTTATATAGAGAAAATAAATAAAATTTTAACTCAAGCCTCTATAAATTTCAATATTTTTACTTTACCATTCAATAAAAGATACATTTGTTATTTATATCAAGCTTTTATAAATTAGGGGCGAAGCCAGAACAATTTTTTAGGGGGGCCGGATAAAATTTTAATTTTTTATAGTTTATATCTTTATAATTTGTAAAGGATTAAATTGAATTTTTATAATTTTGGGGGGCCAAAGTGTAATTTTACCTTTACTAATTTAAAATTTTTAAAAAAATTCTAAGGGCCTAAATAATAATTTTACATTTTAGGGGGGGCCGAGGCCAACGCCAGTCACCCTGCCTTCGCCCCTGCTATTTATTACATAATTATCCCATATTGTGAGTGTATCATAAGGTGTGTTTGTTTGATGTAAAATATTTTAAACAAAATGATTTCCTTATTTTCTAGTGTTTAGTTGTGTAAAACCAAATGGGTCAAAGTAAAATATTTTCTGAATCAATGGAGAGAGAATGCATTTTTTCTTGTAAAATAACTTAGTGTAAAATCCGTAAGACATTTTACACAATTTTTAACTCTTGTGTTTTAGGCTCTCTTTGCTTCTCTTGCTAAACTCGCTTCCTTATTCTTCCATCTTCTTCGATTTTCTTTGAGAAACAAAAACCCTCGATTATTGTTGGTCTCAATTCGAGTGTCATTCCCTTTGGTTGTCACAGGGTGATTTTAATTCATGCTTTATATACTTACTCGAAGAAAGTGTTTTTCCTAAATAGTTTCTTTGCATTAATAATCAAGGTGTATAGACAAAAAGTTTTTTGATAAATTTTAAGAGGCTAGTAAAAGTTTGAGAAATTTCAAGAGTTTAATGAGAATATTTTAAATAAATTTTGGGGTCTAATTAAAATTTTGGTGAGATGAACGAAAATTTTTAAAATATTTTAATTAAAATTTTCAAAAAATTAAAAGATATAATGACAAATTTAAAAAATTTGGAGGGCTTAATTAAAATATTCTAAAAAATTGAAAGAAAAAACCAACATCTTTTAGAATTTTGAGGGGACTTGGCCACCTTTACCGAATCAACTTCTTCATCGATACATTTCTTCTCAATCTTCAATAGTTCCATTGACATTCTAACTTTTTTGTTCCATGGTTTATTTACCTTGAGCTGGATTTTATTTTGACAAATTTGGATTCTTCAATAAACAGATAAATTGCTTCCGATCTCAGTCGAGACGCTGTCATCATCGTTGTTGCAAATTATGGAGACAAGGCAGCCAAGGCGTTAGAACACCTGAACCTGATGATTGTTTGTACTAGTAAACATTGTGTATGGAATGGATTAATTAATTTCTTATTCCTTGCGATGGTAAATGTTGGTGGGATTTGATTGTCACCTACAACCTTAACGTCTTCTAGCATAGCGCGTTATGGTCTTGCTTGAGATCTGTTTGATGTCATGTGCATGATGTTGGAGTTTCATTTAATTTCTTCACTCTTTGGATAGGTTTTGAGATGCTGATTTCCGCAATTTTCCTTTTAAGATTTTGTTATGATTTAACTTAAATATTCATACATCATACTTGAAAATTCTTGGAATCATCTCCTTATACTGCATGGGAGTAATGTATGAGGCAACAGTGGGCATGTTCATTGAGTATCAATACAGAATCTAGGCCTTTATCTGCAAGAAGACCAAATTTGGAGCTTCATTGTTCATTTTTCTTTTATTTTGTTCATCACTTTTGACTTTTGGAAGATATCAAGTCTTAGCATGTATTTATTTTTAGTAAGCTATTTTCCATGAAATATGGGTCTCGAACCCTTAAAATAAAAAAATTATCCTTTTAGCCTTTAATAATTTACAAAATTTTAAATTTATAATGGTAAAATTGTACTTTTGCTCCAAAATGATAAATTTTCTATTTAATCTTTTAAAAGATATAAAGATATAGGCTATTAAAATGGTGAAATTATATTTTTATTATTGTAAAAATATATAACTTAATTCCAACCCAAAATTTTTTTGGCTTCATCCTTGAATTAAGTGATAAAATTTAAAGAAATTTTTTTATATATTATCTTAATTAAATAGGTAGTTCTAATGAAAATTTATTATTATCTATCTATACATATATATATATCAAGTCAATGATTAAGTTGAGGTCACAAGTCAATTAGATATCAATTTAGTTGAAAAATTACTAAAATACTCTTACTTTTGCGAAGTAACAAATATTTTATAGAAGGGTGTTATTGTCTTTTCATTTTTAGTCAAATAATACTACAATAGGATTTAAACTTAGGACATATACATTTTAAACCAATATTTTTTAAACCAGACCGATGGTTGAATCTAGTGCAAGAACATGAGGAAAATGCTTATTTATTATATATGTATTACAATAATTAGACATAAAATAAAGAATAATCAATACAATTTTAAACTTGAAGAGTAAATATTCTTTTAAAAAATAAGACCTCTTCGAAATAAAAGAAAAAATTTCCTTCTCTTTACTAAAAAACATTCATAAGAATGCTTAAATATTACCAATTAAATTAGTTTATTACTCACTCATAGACTAAAACATGCATAAAAAAATAATACTCCTAACAAACGTAACATTAATTGATTAAAGAACGTTAATACGTTTATTTTCACAAAAACAAAAGGTTTAATGTGGTGCCTGTGTTCTTTTCTTGTTGAATAACATTTATATTTTGACAAGAATTATACATTTTGGTACCTTTTAAATGACATAACCTTTTAGTGCTCAGTTCAGAATTAAATCTGAACTTTCACGATTTAAAAAAAAAAAATGTTAATTATGAATTAATTTTTCTTTACTTGTTTAATTTGTTAAATATAATAATTGAAATTGTAAAATTGATTTATTGAAAATTAATTGTTAATATTATTCATTAATTATTTTTTATTAATTTAATCATAAAAATCAAATTAAATAATAAAATATTAATATTGTTAAAAAAAGTCATAAGCATGACATAAAAAATTGTAAAGCTCGAATAAGAAATCATTTATTAAGTCAAAATAAAAGCCATTATTTTCAGGTTACAAAGACACTCACACGATCAAGAAAAACATATAAATCAAGTCATTTTCATGCTGGGTGTAGAGAATTGTTTGTTATAAAAATAATATAATACCGCGCACGTTAAGTAACAAATTAAATTAAATTTTTATATTTTTGCTTTTTAAATTTTCCTTTAGCTTTGAAAGCAAATATTTGAAGTAATTTAAATTTAAATGTAATAATTTTAAAAAATTTAAATATTTGATAAACTATTGAAAACATTTAAGAAAATTAATATTTTCAACAAATTTATCTTTTAAACATGTTTGATAATCCAAAATGAAAACAACTAGATATTTCTTTTTCTACAAAAATAAAAAATAAAAAATTATAAATAGATAAATACATACTTATTGCTTAAATGAGAATAAATTTAATTATTTAATTATTTTATTTCATTTAAAATTATATTATTTATCAAACAATCTAGTCATATTCAATATTTGATTTTAAATAATATACCAAACATATTTTATAACTTAAAATTTAAACACTTATTTTATACAACACTTAATCTTTTAATTTATCAAATATAATCTAAAAATAGTACGAGTTTCTGATAAAATTGTTAATTATTAACAAACTGATAAATACAAATATTAATTTCTTAGAAATTAAATATGCTCAATAAATGTCTACTTTTATTGCTCTACACGTGGTAGTTTTATTTTAGTTTTAATGTTTTTGTTTTAAATTTTTTTAGTTAAAATTATAAATTTACAAATTATTTTATATTTAATTTCGAATCAATTTATATATATATATATGATCTATTCGAAAAATAGTGATATAAAAAAAATCTAAAATTTTAAAACAGAAATAACTTAAAAGTAAACCGCCTCATGTGGAGCAATGAAACTTATCAATGGAGCATCGATAATTCATTTTTGAACGTAATAAGCTTTTTTTTTCTTTCTTTCTAAAAGATGGATGTAATAGTTTTAAATGTATATTTTTATAAATTTAATTAAATATATATGAAATTCATGTATTTTTATTAGTAAGCTTGTTATTTAGTATTAATTTTATTACAAAATGTTGTTACTTTTTATTTATTTTTATAGAATTGTTACTTTTAATTTTAAATTAGTTTGATTTGCTCTCAAAGTAAAATAAATAAATAAATAAAATTTAGAAAGTAAGCTACAATAAAATATCTTACCCTTTCCTAATGTAATAAATAGTATTATTGTCGACTTTATATTTTATAAAATCCCTAAATTTATAACTTCATATAACTTACGTTAATTCAATGCACATAATTTTCTTATAATAAATAATTACCACTCTAAACATATAGATTACATTTCAAACTATATTAAAGTTTTATAACATTGCTCTTTAGTGATGACATAGATAATATTTATTTAAATATATTCAAAATCATTTTTTAAATTCATGATAATAATAATATCAATTAAATTGAAATTCAATCGATAATTTTTAATTTTTGTACTAGGTATGAAAAGATAGCATTATCCTTCAACATCTGTGATTAAAGTACTAAATTCAATAATTAATGTATTAAATATTTTTTTTTGGAGATATTGATGGAAAATGCGTACAAAAGTCGATATAAATGTTTACGTTGTTGGGGGCAGGGGCAGGCTCTTTTAAATTAGTTTTAGCTGAGGGGATTAAGTAATCGGGTGTGCAAAACATATCCAAATGGGGGACCACCGCATCTGCCAACAAGCAGTCGTGGTTAAGACGTCAAACTTTTAGTCAACGAACTACCATTCCTCGGCTGACGTGGCATTCATCTCTCCCCTTCATTATCTTTTTGGCCGAGTGTTGGGAGCTTCGTTAAAAAGTAATCTTCTTTAATCCCAGCCTCTCAAGCGACGGCCTGTTACCAACTCCCACCGTCACAGCCTCACTTGGATCCCGCACCTCAGCCACTACCTCCAACGATCAAAGCCACGTGGATCCAAAACAAGAGGGTTTGAAATTCTTCATTGCCTCGGTATAGAAATTAGAAAAAGCCTTGTCGTCACATTTTCTCTTTTAGCATTTATAAGGGAAAAGAAATATTTTTCCCGACCGCCTTAAGCAAAAACATTCGGTTTTTTGTTTGCCTTTCGTCCAAACACACTATTCTTTTCATTCATTTCTCGATCATTTTTCCTTTTCCTTAGAATTGATAAGACTAATTGTTGTTCCCTGCATTTAGTGGGGGGAAATTTCGACGGCAGGTTTGAGCCTTAACTCTTTTTTTTTTTTTTTTTTATTTAGAAAAACATTATAATAACTTCCTCGTTTTCTGCAATATTTATGTTATTTTTATTTTATCTTCTTTCTAAGTGGCTTTAGTAACACCAGATTAGGCTTTATTTTTCTTCAGTACGATCGACATTCTAGGGTTTCTTTCAATGTTGCCTTTTGTTTTCCTTCCAGTCAATTATTAGTTGCTTTTGTTTATCGATGGCAATTAGGGCTAAGTAATTTTCTTGTTTGTTTGCTGATGAAACTCAAAAAAATGCAGTTTTGATTAATCGTTGTTTTAGGCGAAAAGTGAGTCAAGTACAGTTCCTTTCTTTGCTTTGCTTTCGTGTGCTTGAGATAATTTAATTGAAATAAGTACTGGTAATTCGGTTACTTTCATTGAACATTAGATATCTATTTTGTGAATATTACAATGTTTTTCTTGAATGTTGATAAATTTGGGCATATACAAAACAAATGTTTGTCTCTTAGTGCAGGAACCTTTCTAGCTAAGCAACGAACCTCGGAATATTTATTCTCTTTTTGTTGGTTTTGTTCCTCTAAATGAATTTGATATTGGGCTCTCCTTGTTCTTTCTGAAACCATGCTTCTTAACAGAGCGGCTAAGAGCTTTGTATTATTCTTGCTGGTTATGTATTTATTCCTATTTAATGTATACTGTACGCTTTAGCATGTTCTAGTTGATAATGTAATGACTCATAAACTTTGGATTGCTAAGAAGATTGGTAGAGGAGTGAACACTAAAAGATAAAAGGATCTATGCATACAGAAAAATTGTTGGATATCTGTATTGGAATAATCACCTTTTAGCATCAGTTGATAGTTACTGAAAGTGGGCAGATTATACCATTCTCATAGAGTCACTCCTAAGCTCATCTGTTTTTGACTTTCATGCGTTCAGTTGATTTTTTGAAATTAAGATGGGTTGTAACTTACTTCCCATATTTTCAAACTGGAATTGTCATTAATCAGTGCTTCTTGTTATTTGACTGAACTTATTTTTTGTATAGACGTGTAATTTATTACCTCTTTATAGGTTAGTATGGTTCAATATTTAATCTCCAATCTTTTTCTTTGTATTAATGGAACTTTGGAACTGCATTTATGCAATACTTCCTTTCAACCTGAATGCCATTTTCTCTTCATTAAAATATTGGTTATAAATGTTCTGTTGGTTCTTATGGTATTTCTTGTTGATTTATGGTGTCCATGCTCTCTACAGGTAATTTTGGTCCTGGTCTACCTAGCTTATTTCTTTTTCTTTTGGAAGCAAGTTTTCATGGTAATACCATACAAAGGATATGAGCGGAGAAGGATAATGGAATTGTAGTTTGGTATGATTATTTTGTTCAGTTTGGGGCATTTTTGTGGCAACAAATTAAGGGTGGTTTTCTTTGTAATTTGGATTTTATAGCAGTTTTCTCGCAGTTTGCAGAAGGGAAACATATATTGGGTGACCAAAGAACAAGGAGTGGTGAATATATTTCTCGAGTTTTAGATTCTTCAGCAAGTTAAAATTGTGACAAGCACACTCCTGTTGGACCATTGAATAAGATTCGCCTGCTACGATTCCATGGGATGGAGAGGTGTCTTCTATTCTTCACTTTTTCTTCTCACTCTAGTTGAATCTTCAAGTAGATCAGAGAAAGTATTGTTCTCAAACTTGGGTTCCCAAAAAGCTGTAGAATTCAGCTGGCCAGTCTTCAGTGCTAGCATATTTGTCTTTGTCGCTCTTGTCCTCTCTATGTACCTCATCTTTGAGCATTTAGCTTCTTATAATCAACCAGAGGTTTGTTATCATCTTCCTTTCCTTTTCTGGATCTTTTCTTTTCTTTTCTTTTTTGTTGTATTTTATTGTTATTATGTGTTGTATGTTTATATGACGTGGCTTTTCTTCTCAACTTCAGGAGCAGAAGTTTTTAATAGGACTCATTCTTATGGTTCCTGTTTATGCGTTGGAATCGGTATGACTATTAACTATCAAATTTTCTTCCCTACCCCTTTTGGCTGCACTTGTTTCTTTGATGGTTAATAGATTATGAGTTCAATGCATCCTGTTTAGCAGACTGGTGGATATTCCTTGCTCATTATCAGACAATCACTTATTTACATAAGTGCGCATTGGTTGTTCAGTTCAACTGAACTACATGATTTAATGTGTGATGGCAGCACCTTGTTGGATAGTGTCATTGCTTATATTCCTAATATTTGGTGATGTTGAAGTTACCATGAACTACAAGCAATTTTGGTGGACTTATGTCATACTGAGATTTTTTATTATCTTTGGAGGGGCAAATTGTGAAGTGTAGTATGTTGATTGTTAATTGTCTTCACTACTTAGTCATTGGGAGAGTGCAGTGGGGCAGGGAAGTAGATATCATATTGTTATTAATTTGACCAATGGATAATCACAGCCTCCTAAAAGTGGAGGGCCCTCTGTCTCTAACGCCCAATGTTGTCAAGGGCACCAGGCGCACTCGAGGTGCTAGGACCTCTATATAGCCTGATGCGCAAGGTGCAAAAAAGCACTCGCCAGAGTAAACTGAGGCGCAAGCATATAAATTTAAATATAATTAATAAGTATTAATTGAATAGTAAAAGAAAGATAGATTTTAATATAGTTCAATTTATAAATTCAAAACATTGTTCAATATTTTAATAATTTACTTAATGTATTGTAAAATAAAACACCATAAGAATGAAATTAACTCTCATTATCAGAAACTAGCTCTAAATTTCCTTCATCTTCTCTTGAAAAGTTTTAGCGTTTGAGTTAACTAGGTTTTTATATACTTAAATTAGGTCAATAATTAATTTTAAAAACTGTTTTTTATATTTTATTATATTTTTCTTTTAAAAGTTAAAATAAAAATAAATAAACAGGAGAATGGAATGGCTCTTTAGTGAGATGTGCTTTTTATTGCGCCTGGTTTTGCAATAAAGGTGCCTGAAAAGCGCACCAGGCGCTTACCTGATTGAAGTCGCCTCGCCTTGAGGAGGGTGAGGCGGTAGTGGCCGTTAGCGCTGCGCCTTAGCGCCTAGGTGCTTGCCTTGACATCACTAAGGCCTTTGGCTTTTTATTGTAATTTAACATTGGAACAGTCCTGATGCTCATTTGTTAATTTTGTAGTACTTTTTTTTTATTTAATCAGTATACAGTTGTATCGCTTCAATTTCTGCTGCTGTTAGCTTTAAAAGTTTGTCCGTTCAAGCAGCAGTACTTGGGCTCCAATTATAAAATGGCATCTAATTCCTTGTGTATTCTGGATATATATTTTTTGGTGCAGTTTTTATCACTGTTGGACTCAGGTGCTGCTTTCAATTGTGAAGTAATTCGGGACTGTTATGAAGCTTTTGCGTTGTACTGCTTTGAGAGATATTTGATAGCTTGTTTAGGTATGCTAAGATGACCGGATGTTTCTTTATGCATTTACCAACTAACATTCTTTATGTCTTGAATTGATATTTATAATAGATTGATTAATAATTACATTCTCATAAAGTACCTTTTAGATCTTCAATTTCTCCCCCCCTGAGGAGATGTGTTTTTTATTTCGTTCTTCTGTTTGCCTTCATCTGTTTTTACTTTTTTTGAGTGTGAATAAACTGTGCAAAGAAATATATGAGGACTGTGTATCTGAAGAGATGATATGTGCGTTGATCTGTGTTCAGAGGGCTCAACAAGAGTCTGATTGAAATAGGAAATTTCTGTGTTATATGGATATGTTTTAAGTCATTCTTTATCTAGTGACATTGTTATTGAAAACATATAATCTCTGCCCCCTACAAACCTTGAATTGGTGGACACTGCATTTAAGAGGTTTTTATCACAAGTTAGACATGGAAATCTTTGAGTTCCTATGTAGGGTCTTTAACTTATGTAGGTAACCACTGCAATAGAGGTTTAATGAGCTAAGTGACTTCTCTTGATTTATTTGAAGCTGTTGGGTTCTTATCTAGGCATTTGAGGTTTCGCATTTGTTTTATCAGTTAGCAAGAAGTCTTTGACTCTGTCTTTTCTAGCCTATCCTATAGTATTTAGTGCTGTATCTAGTCTAGTTAGCTACATCATAAAAGGAAATCTGTTGCCTAGATGGTAGCCTATTTGTAGTACAAATTAGATGAAACTAGACAGTTCCATGATTTCATCTTGTAAGTAATATTATGTGTACAAGACAGGTGATCTGACGCAAAGAATTATTATGTGTGGAATAATTTTGCTCTTATGTGTCGAACTTTTCTTTGTAATATGCACTAGTCTGGATGTGTGCTTAGAGACGTATACTGACAAGCAAGCAACAGACTACTTGGATTCCTACCATGGCTTTGCTTGACAGGGTCATAGAGAAGTGTTGTGACCTCCATTTACTTTTCTTGCTAATACCATTTTTGGCTAGTGAACATACATTAGTGTTTGTCCCCCTAATTATGCTGTGACCTGAAAAAGATGGTGTCTGTAGGTGGGGAGGAGCGTACAATTCAATTTATGGAAAGTCAGACGGTAATCACTGCCAGCACCCCTCTTTTGGAAGATGCATACTCATATGGTGTTGTGGAGCATCCTTTTCCATTAAATTGGTTCTTGAAAGATTGGTACCTTGGTCCCAAGTTCTATCATGCTGTAAAGATTGGAATTGTTCAGTATGTATGTGTTTGTATTTCTAAGAAGCTTCCATTAGATTACCTTTCCTTTTTTTTTTTTCTTTTTTTTTTTTTTTTTGGTAAATTTTACAGCCTTCCAGTGCTTATCAAAGCATCTGTCTTTCAGATGATACTGAAGATGATCTGCGCATTATTGGCAATGATTTTGCAATCCTTTGGAGTTTATGGAGAAGGAAAGTTCGAATGGAGATATGGGTGAGATATATGCTTTCCACATTTAAGAATCTGAAAACTTCATTGCACATAAATAATCATCATAAATGGCTATGGATTTCTTGTATATTTTGTTTTAGTAGTTTTTTTTTTTTTTTGTTGGGGTGTACATCACATGCTGACCTTACGACTTCTACTCTCTGGCAGTTATCCATACTTGGCTGTTGTACTTAATTTCAGTCAGACCTGGGCCCTATATTGTCTTTTACAGTTCTATGCTGTTACTAAAGAGAAGTTGGAACCAATTAGACCTTTGGCCAAGTTTTTGACATTCAAGTCAATTGTATTCCTGACTTGGTGGCAAGGTGTAGCCGTTGCATTTCTCTTTTCCATGGGAGCTTTTAAGGGGTCATTGGCTCAGGAACTGAAAACACGAATTCAAGATTATATTATCTGTATTGAGGTATGTTTTAAATAATATATCTATATTAACAATTTGCTGCAACTGTTACGATTTTTTCCCCTCATCTTAGTGTCAACAAATTGGTTATTCTGGAAACAAACTAGTCTAGTATCTGAGCAACTAAGCAATGATGTTTTGAGGTATCGAAAATTTCCTGTTGCTGGTCTCTACAAGATGATATGTTCCTGATCTTGTTCTCCTTGTTTTTTTTTCTTTTTTGGGTCCTGGTAGGGTGTTATTTGTCCTGTCCTCTTAGGGCATTTTTACATGACGTGCCTGTTCTCGAGACTGAAACCTCTTTTAAAACTATGTTGCTTGCATATCTAACACATCAAAGCTGGCATGGTGATAGGGTCTTTTGATACTCTAAATGTGAGAGAAAGATAGAGATAGTTAAACACACTTGTCTTGATCCAGGTCTGACATTCCTGATTTTGAGCAACGTAGGTTGGAAATGCCTGAAATGGTACCTTTAGCATTTAGATTCGCATTTGAGGTGTGATGTTTCTGAGAATCTGCATACTATGGATGAGTTATGTCATTAGGTTTCCTGATGATGTGTAGTTATTCTCATTTGCTGAAAAACTGTTGTTTCTTTTGCTAAAATTATAATTTATTTCCAAATGTAAAGTTATATTCATGCGGGAGGTTTAAAGTAATTTTTGCAAAATAGATGGGTGTTGCTGCTGTTGTGCATCTTTATGTCTTCCCTGCGGTACCTTACAAGCGTGGAGAAAGATGTGTCCGAAATGTAGCTGTTATGACTGACTATGCTTCTCTGGGAACACTCCCAGATCCCGAGGAGGTCCAAGATTGTGAAAGAACTACTAGGATGCGCTTGGATCGACATTATGAAAGGGAGAAACGTTTGAACTTTCCCCAGAGTGTTCGTGATGTGGTCTTGGGAAGTGGTGAAATTGTAAGACATTTTCAAGTATCTGCTTTTCTGGCAGGATACTTTTTCTATTTTCTTGTTTTCTTAGTTTTTTGTTGCCTTGAGATGAAAGTTACTAAAGAGCAGGAAAAGTAGTTATATATGTATGTATGCCTGTATATATATATATATATATGTCCTGACTTTGTAATCCTTGTATCGTATTTCTAGATTGTTGATGACATGAAGTATACAGTGTCACATGTTGTTGAACCAGTTGAAAGGGGAATTGCAAAAATAAATAAGACTTTCCATCAGATATCAGAAAATGTGAAACGCCATGAAGAGGAGCGGCGGAGGAACTCTAAGGATGACAGTTACCTTGTCCCTTTAAGTTCATGGAATAGGGAATTTTCTGAAGCTCGTGAGAATGTTGTAGAAGGCAGTGTTAGCGACAGCGGTTTGGCAGCCACCGGGAAGAGAAATAATAATATCCAAGCTCGGAACAGAAGTGCTAGATAGTATGTGCAGGTAGCTGTTCCTTACAATTGGAGTTAACAAAAAAGTATTTGAACATGGTAATTTTAGTGGACAATATCAAAGATGCTTTGGAAATTCGAATCTTGTCAGATATTGTTTTCTCCCACTTGCCCCCCCTCCCTTTTTAAATGCTTGGTTGGAATGATGGTCCCATTGGGAAGGGGTTGGGAGGGAACAAAACCTCCATACTTTTCTAACATTGAGAAATGTATAGAGCAGAGGCCCCCTGACTTAACTGCAAAATTTTGCTGCAGTTTGGTAAATTGTATAGAATCCACTTTTATGAACAGGTGAAAATCATGATGTTACTATATACACCCCATTGTACGAGTAATATATACTTTTTCTTTTTTGGTTTGGATCTTTTGCCTTTGTCAAATTTATATTCAACTACAGAAACGTTTGGAAGCAAGATCACTGTTGAGCCTGAGAGTGGTAGTAGCTTATTACGGCTTTTTTGTTTTGTAGAAGCTAGTTCTTGCTTTACAATGGGAACCGAAACGCGGGGATATACAGAGTTACGAATTAGATTTTGAGGGTTCTTTCAACGCGATGGACCATTCTTTTTTTCCCCCGATAATAAATTTGTTTACTTACTGGAATTATAATATAATTAATAATAAATTTATTTTTTAGTTCTCAGCAACTGATTAGTAAAAGGGTAGACTATATTTATATAATCATGGTTCAAGGGAGGGCGTTCTTGTTTTGGTAATTGAAATTTCTTTTTCTTATAATTTTGTCGCCTCGTTGCTTCAATGTCAAATTTTAATCATCTTATATTTGGTTTTTTTTTTGATGTAATAACAAATCTAGTCTCTTAGTTATTCATGAAATCGCCTATTTCATTACAAGATAAGTAGCTTCTTTGTATGTTCATAGGATTGCAAGTATAATGGATTGATTGTTATTGTGTTCGCTTAGTCTGTTTTTATTTACCGAAAAAAAATTGTCTTTAATATTTTATAACTATTTTAATTCAGTCTTTAACTTTAAAAAGTTCACAAATCTAATTGTTAATGTACTGCATATTTGATCAATTTGATTATTATTTAAAAATCTAAAAATTTAATTTTAAAAAACTCAATATTTAAAAAAAAAGAAAATATATAAACAAAAAGTTGTTGAAATTTATAAAAAAATTCAAAATAAATTACAATATTAAAAGATATATAAAAATGGCTTAAAATGGTTAAGGTTTAAAATATTAAATAAAAATATATAATATTTTTTGAGGTATGCTACTATATGTAGATTTTCTAGGGTTGCATAATTAAATGCAAAAATAATTTTACTTTCGCAACTCTTTTCAATGCTTGGTTTTTGAAATTGTTATACCTCGTGTTTTTATGATGTGTAAATATTAAAAGTTAATTTGGTTGAATTTTTAAAATTAGAATTAAATTGAAATAATATGTAAATAAAGATTTAAATTTGTTGTTACGTCAATCTAAAAAAAGACTATGACATCACATTTTAACTGTGGAATGGTCATAATTTGAAATTCAACTAATGAAGTGACAACATTAAAAAAAATCAAAATAGGAATACTAAAAATTAAAGAAAAATGCTTATTCGTTGTTTATCTAAATTATTATATAAAACTATTTATTTAGGATGAGGAGCATAATCTTAATCATTCACAAACATGTTTAGTTGTATGTCTATCTATTTAAGCGAAACAACCAGAACATACTAATTGTAAATAAACTGAAACTGGACATAAATTTGAAGCTGTTAATAAACATAAAACATTGAACCAACATGGATCAAAGTTAACTTAAGATGTGAGACAAAAATGGAGGAATTTTATGAAGAGTAATGTACCAAACCAAACTTAGAAAGTTGAGGGTTTGAGATCATCCTAAAAGCCAAAAGTCATGGAAGCAAATTTGTGATGATAACAAAAAATTTAAAAGGAGATTGTGTTTAAGTTATGAAATTTAAAAAATCTATTAAACACGAGTTATAATTTGTTTGATAAATCATTGAAAATTTTCATATATTTAATTTTTTAAAAATTTTGTTTGATAACGATATTTGTCTTTGGTATTCTTTGTTGCATAGTTTCTTCGTTTTTCTTAAAATACTTTTATTTAGATATATTTATCTGACACACATTTGAACATGAATATTTATACTATTATTTAAGGCCCTAAATGAGTTTGGTGTCATGTGCCAATCGGGCACCAACTCGATTAGAAAAATCCATAATTATAATAAGTTATATTATTTGAGGTTATTTTAGTCTTTTTATTTAAAAATAAATAAATATATGCATATAGAAGGATTTGAACCCCACGTTAATTGAATTAGTTAAAAATTAAATTTACCACTTAATCAAAGTCTCATTTTATTATTTCTCATATATTTTTATTTTAATATGCACAGTTTATTACCTTAATTAGTTGTATATCTTTTATTTAAGCCATTGATTGAGTTGGTGTACAAGTCAATTTGACACCAACTTGTTTAGGAAAGTTACAAAAATGTCCATCCGTATTTAAAATAAATTATATCATTCGAGGGTACTTTGATCTTTTTAATTTTAAAATATAAAAGTATGCAAATGATAAGATTTGAACCCAAACTTTAATCTTACCACTCAACTAGGGGTTTATTTTAATTCATTTATGTAATGACCCATTTTTGAACAATGTCATAAAATTCGGTTTTGAACCAAATTAATTGAGTAAAGTTAGTAAATAATTTAAAACAGAATAACTATGAGTCAAGTGCTGATTGGAAAGGTCGAGCTAATAAATGTTATTGAATTAAATCAGTTATTAAAGATAGTACAGTGACTACATTATAAAAAGATGATCATTATTAAGATTTAAATTAGAAAGTGAAGAGGGACCAAGTAGAAAATTAACCCAAGGCTATAAAAGCAATTTAGCCATTTTTAATGTCATGACATCGATTAATGAAAGTTTAGTCATCACATTCCACTAATTGAAATTTAGATAGTTAAGCTTTAGATTAGTAACTAATTAACTTAATTTAGTTTGTTAAATACTATATATATATATATATAAAGCAAGTGGGAGGGAAAAAGTTTCATTTCCATCTTCTTCTCTCGCACAGTCCATTAGAAAAAAAAAAAAAAGAAAAACAAACTTTTCCTCCATTGTCGTAACTTCAATTGGAAAGATAGGTAAATTTTAACTTTAGTTTTTCATGGTATCTACTGAAACGAGTCTAATAACTAATTCTCCATATTTAGTAGGCCCATTAAGGGGTAGATGCTGACCACGAGTTATAAAGTTGCTCCATACCCAGGGCAAGGATCGAACCATCGATCACTGGTTAAGGTAGGAAATACCCTTGCCATCTCACCTAACTCTCGTGATTTCAGTTTTAACTTTAATTTTAATTGAATTATTAATACTAGATAATGTAAGTCCAATTGACAAAATTAAAATATTAAGTTTTGGTTTAGATTTCATAATTGGAAAAATTTAAGAACTCTTGATGTAAATGATTTAAATTCATGCATAAGCATGATGAATTAGTCTATGTAAGATTATGATAGTAATGAGAGATAAAGTAGTAGATTAAGCTTGAATCAAGCTTTAAAAACTTTATGTGTTAAAAGGGATCTAATTGTAAGAAATAAAAACTTTGAGGTTTAATAATAAATAATGATTGTAGGATATCCCCGTACTATATTTATAAAGTTGGATTTACATTTGATCGGGTAAATTGTGAGAAACGAGTGTTTTGGATAGTAGGTGTTTAAAGACTAAATCAGATAAAATGCATTCTTGTATATAATGTATTGAATTGTATTTGAATTGTATGATTAATGAATTTCCCATATATGGATTTAATTTCATAGGTAAAGATGATGCAAGACCATCTCGGGACAAAGGGAAATCCAAAACTGTCAATGAATAGATATTTTGGTTTGAGCTGTCATAATTCGAGTTCATTAAATTATATAATATGTATATGTTGATTCATTAAATGTTCGAAAATGGTAAACCAACTATGTCTGTGCTTGAAAGGTATATATATACTTGAATATGTGAATTGTGATAATTTATTGAAATGATTGTAATTGTATATGACTACTTGATAATATTCGGTACTTAATAATGATATATTGCCCTATTATCGTTGTCGAATAGAGTCACATATATAACTGGCATGTCATAGGGTCCATATTGATAGGTGGGAGATTTAGCATTATGAGCGTATATATTGTGATAGTTCTCTAATACCCTGGGGATCAAGAACAGCTCAAATACCTTGGGGGGTATGAGCGTATTCTGGTGTGGTTGGTGGGATCAGTGCATTTATACTCGATTAACACTTCTACATATTTGGTGTGATGGTGGATTGATCTATGTATCTGTTTTTGTATCCGACTGAGTTAATAGGGATTAAAATGTAAAAATAGCATCTTGAACACATATGTAATTGGAAAGAGATATTAATGCTAGTATGAAGTATGATTTAAATATGATTTGGTCAGATGCAAATACCTTGAGGATGCATAAAAAATCTTATAATGTTAACAAGCATTTAAATGAAATGAACATGATTGAATAATAAAAGGGTATTTGGTTCTATGATATATACGTGCTAATGAAATTGATATTAATTTAGTTATGGATTAAATTTGAATCGAATTATGTTAGCACCACTAAGTATACTTTACTCAGTGTACGAATTTATTTGTTTTCATGCGCAGGTTTCGAATAAAACTAAAGAAATTCCACAGTCAAGCATCCAATACTAAGTTGGTTGGCTTGTTGCCTAAGTTAGTTTTAACACTTATGGTAAGTGACCTATAATATTATAATGGTTGAAATTTATCTTGTGCTTGCTAGTTAATTAAGCTTAATAATATTAATTTGAATGAACAAATTGGTTGACTTACTAATGTTGTATTGGAGGTTATGATTTGAAAATGTTTGAACAAGTTTGATAGGTTAATTAGATGAATATGTTTTGTGGTACATTTTAGGTATGTTTAGGTTTATTTGGTTAAAACTTAAAACATTTAAAAGTACAGGATTTTGACCATTTGGTCATTGAATCTTGAGACAGCAAGAACTTGTCTCGAGATCGCTAAAATAAATTTCATTTAAATTTTACATTCAAGTGTTTGAGGTCTCGAAACAGTTGTTCCTAAGTCTTGAGACAAGTGGTCTTTATCTCGAGACAAAAGAACATCGAAGCTAAATAGATTTTGCCTTGCTCCAGGTCTCGAGATCAAAGCAAAAATAAGAAAATAGGGGAGGTTGGTCTTGAGACCTAGTTTTGGGGCATAAATTCCTTGCCTCGAGACACATGTAGTGTGTTGAGACATGTTAACTTTGAAGCTAAAATCCCATTGTAACACCCCTAACCTGTAACCATCGCCGGTCTAGGGTTAAAGGTATTATCGGACAAATCGGATCCTTTTTCAGACATGTCATAGCATAATTCAACAAAACAAATCAAAGGGTCCCTTAAATAGGTCTACGAGACCTTAAACATGCTTTAGAAAAGGGCCGGGACTAAACCAGACACATACGAAAATTTTCAGAAATTTAAAATTTTTTCTAAGTTATAGAGGTCACACGCCCGTGTGAGCAGGTCGTGTGCCTCACACGGCCTCAGACACGCACGTGTGTCTAAGCCGTGGCAAAATAGGGCATACATACTGACTTGTCCACACGGCCGTGGACACGCTCATGTACCTCACCCGTGGTCGCTACTGACTTGCGCCACACAGCCAGTCACACGCCCGTGTGTCCAGCCCGTGGTCGAGTCTGACTTGTTTTGAAATGCAACCACGAGGGACACAGTCGAGCCACACGCCCGTGTGCTCAACCGTGTGGGCAATTATAATCCATTTGCAAGGACAAAATGTCACCCACACTTCGGGCTATCCCTACAAACATTATACCAATTCAAATCATACCCAAATAACCAACTTTCCCAAACATTCAAAAGCATTTCAAGCACACCATCATATGCAACACTTATCTAAATTAAATGACAAGCATTTATAGGTATAAACTAACCAAAACATACCATTTATTTATAACAATCTTTCATCAATAATATGCTATCTTTGCATCAATAATCTTACCATTAATATATCCATTTCATTAGCTATCAAAACATACCAAATAAGCATCATATAACACGACTACTCATTCATAACACATTTATTTATCTAGCCATATCACATGGCTATATACACATCTCAAACATAATTCAAAGTGACTAGCCTATACATGCCATACTTTAGTATATACACTTTCAAAAGGTACCAAAATAGAGTTTGATAGTGTGGTGATGATCCTCGATAATCCCCGAGCCTTTCGTAGCTTTGACGATCTATAAAACAAAGCAACACACACAAAGTAAGCTTTTAAAAGCTTAGTAAGCCATATACAAATAAACTTAACATAAAATGCACATAATCATATTAATACGATGTCATTAATGATTCTCATTTGCAAATTCATAACATTTTCTTTGGCTTATTTGTTTAGCCATTGCTTGTGTAACACCCCTAACCCGTAACCATCTCTGGTCTAGGGTTAAAGGCATTACCGAACAAAACAGAACCTTTTACGGACATTTCATAACATAATTCAATGAATCGAATCAAGTTGTCCCTTAAACAGGTCTACGAGACCTTATAAATGCTTTAGAAATGTAACACCCCTAACCCGTATCCATCGCCGAATTAGGGTTACGAGGCATTACCGAACATAGCACAGCTCATAACAGACATTTATTACAATTCCTGCTTTATAATTTAAAACTCATCAGAACAGATATTTTAATCAATTCTAAACTTAAATCTACTATAATACTTTCATAGGCATATTTTTAAATTATTCAGATATATATATTGTATATATAAATATCATTACGCAACATGTACCAAACTTATAATAACTATTTATCATAAGCTAATTATCAAACATCTCAATTTATAATCTAAGCATGTTCACATATTAAAATCAATTAACAATTACACAAAAATGCAAATTTTAGTTATCATACATTATGACCGAATTTATTAATGGTTATTAACAAACATGATACACATTCACATCCAAACAAAATGAACCAAAACTCAACTTAGGTATCACTCATTTATGCGACATTGATTTCATTTAAACTAATATGATTTAAAACCAAACTTACTTCATTCCTTATCACCAATACCATGCGCATATGACCTTATTATCTTAAGCCATTTAAGCTCAAATAACAACTACAATTACACATAGTTCACATGCAAATTTTATATGCTTTAATTAATGCCAAAATTTTATTCACACAACCAAGCCGAAATTGTTTCGTATTCGGTCAGTCTATTTAACCATCAATACATAATATATATTTCATCTCAAATTAGTATACATAATACCTTATAAATAATGTTCAAACCAATTTATATCACAATTTAGGCATCACAATAATAAATCATTAACTATGCTTACCTTAATTATAATCATCAACCTCATATATCAAATTTATTAAATAAACAATCATGAGCTTTACTTGACTTTACTTAAACCTTAAGCATATTCCAAACACATCACACACACACAACATTACATATTACTCAACTAACATATCAAACCACATTTACAAATCATGACAAGCCCATCACACATATATATATTTCATAACCTAAATCATCAAATCCAAAGATAACAAACATTTAACCAAGGACATATAATAATCAAACTTAAACGATAAGATCAAGCCATTTTCGCATGGCTATATAAGGACAAAATACATCGATTCAAAACATAATCCAGTCTATACATGCCACAAGTTCGAACATAGACTTTTAAAAGTACCGAAGGTTGACGATAGTGTAGATGACTTCGATGACGATCCCCGAGCTTGTAACTTACAACCAAAATCTATAAAACAGAATAACAAAACACACAGAGTAAGCTAACTTATCTTAGTAAGTCATAAGCAATTATCAACTCAATAATATTATAATTATATCAAGTTCTTAAAAATCCCAATATCATTATAAAATTCAATTAAACCTCCACACCTTTATACCAGCTCACAAAACCAAATTTAACTTCATATACCATCATCATACTTACTCATTTGACCAATATGTAAGATCAAATATATTATTACGCATATACACACCTATTTGGCCGAATATTCAAAGTCAATTATAGCACCACATAAATACTTACCTATATAACCAAATATACAAGATACAATATTATCTCATAAATACTTACTTGTATGGCCGAATACACAAGGTTCTTTAAAACATCACATGTAGCTGAATATATACACAGTCATTTATCTCAACTTTAGCTCAATTTCCACATCAACTTGAAATTTTATAAGCATAGGCTTGAAAATAAATCACCGGTATAAAACCTGCTAAGCATAAGCTTGAATCACACACCGACATAAGGCATGCTAGACTCAAGGTCTGATTCTTATTCACCGGCAATAAGCCTGCTAGGCAATAAGCCGATTACATTCACCAGCATAAAGTTTGCTAGGCTCAAAGCCCGAATATCACTATTATAATGCTGTCTCGTACACAATTCATATAACAAAAATAAACTCCATATATTCCATATAAATCATATGAACTTTTAAACGATATAACCCTGTCGAATTAAACTTAAACACAATATTTCAATGCTCAAACACATTCGACTAGCTCTTTTATGAATCAATAGATTCCAAACAGCATATTAAACTAAGTTATATAAAAAATAAATGATGTTTAATTGCTTAAAAACTTACCTCGGGCGATGAAAAACTAGTACGGATCGACTAGTCGACAACTTTACTTTTCCCCCGCTCTAAATCCGATTTTCTCTTTTCTTGATCTAAATTAATATAAATTAAACTTATCAAATCAAATATTCAACCAAATTCATCCAAAAACAAAAAAATGGGCAAATTTCAATTTTACCCCTGATATTTCACATTTTTCACAATTTAGTCCCAATTGCATAAAACACAAAATATGCAAAATCTCACTACAACATAGTTAGGCCGAATATTCCTTATTCTCATACTAGTCCATCTATTTCATTTATTTCACATTTTAGGCCCTCAATTTATTATTTTCACAATTTAGTCCTAATTAGTCAAAATCATTAAAAACTCTAATACAAAACATATTAATCTAAAACACATTTTTAATATTTCATCAGCAAACACCACAAAACACAAATATTTATTAATGGCATAACTCAAAACATTCATCAAAATCAGAAATTTTAGCATGGGTCTTGTAGATAAATTAGCAATGTTCTCAAAAACGTAAAAATTATCAAAAAATCGAGCTGATTACATACCTTGATTGAGCTTAATAAGTTGCCGAACTCTTAAAGCTTTCTTTTCTTTCTTATTTTCTTTAGTTTTGGCAATAACAAAGAACATGCATGGTTGTTCTTTTTTTTTTTTAATTTATGTTATAATATATACATATTATTACTTATATTATAACTTTACTTATTATAATATTATTTCCACCCACTAACTAGTGACTGAATGTGTCCATGCCAATTTCAATGGTATAATTGCATTATGAGTACTCTTCATTAAAAGAACAAAGCAATTAGGCACTTTAACAATTAGCATGAAAATTTTACAATTTATGCGATTAAGCCATTTTATTAAATCGGGCACTCAAACAACAAAATTAAAACACAAAAATTTCATAAATATAAATTCACACATAATAAACACAGAAAATAATTTTAAAATATTTTTTTGACTCAGATTCATGGTCTCAAAACCACCGTTCCGATTAGGGTCTAAATCGAGTTGTTACAAGAAAAGGGTCGGGACTAAACCGAACACATACAGAAATTTTTAGAAATTTAAAATTTTTTCAAAGTTACAGAGGTCACACACCCGTGTGGGCAGGCCATATGCCTCCCACGGCCTCAGACACGCCTGTGTGTCTAAGCCGTGCCAAAACAGGGCATACATACTGACTTAACCACACGGCTTGAGACACGCCCGTGTGCCTCACCCGTGGTCGACACTGACTTGCATCACACGGCCAGTCACACGCCTTTGTGTCTTGCCCGTGGTCGATTCTGACTTGTTTTGAATTACAACCTTGAAGGACACGGTCGAGCCACACGCCCGTGTGCTCAACCGTGTGGGCAAATATAGGCCATTTGCAAGGCCAAATTGCCACCCACACATTGGGTCATCCTTACAAGCAACATACTAGTACAATTCATGCCAAAATAACCAACTTTTCCAAGCATTCAAAAGCATCTTAAACACAACATCTCATACAACAATTAGCTCAATCAATTCACAATCATTTTCAAGTATAATTCATCACAAACATACCATTTCCTTATAACAACCATTCATCTAATATATGTTTACCTTGCATAAATGAACTTACCATTATTTTTGACCCTTTCTTAACCATAGAACCATACCAAAACCAAGCATCATATAGCATGACTCCTCATTCATAACACAACCATTTATCTAGCCGTATCACATGGCTATTACATATCATAAGCATATTCTAAAATAACTAGCCTATATATGCCATATTTAACTATATACACATTTAAAAGTACCAAAGTAGAGTTTGATAGTGTGGTGATGATCCTCGATGATTCCCGAGCCCTTCGTAGCTTTGACGATCTGTAAAGCAGAGTAAACACACACAAAGTAAGCTTTCCAAAAGTTTAGTAAGCCATATACAAATAATCATAACATAACATGCACATAATCATATTGATACAATGTCATTAATATTTCTCATTTGCAATTTCATAACATGTTTTTTGGCTTATTTGTTTATCCATAGAATGCCAACATATTACATCTCAAAGCTTCACTTATGCTCATAACACATTCAAGCATATATCACATATTATCTCATCAAATCCATACACATATTCACTTTGGTAAGTTCATATATTTATACACTTACCTTTTATACACATACATAGTGTACCTTTCAGAGGTACCTGACTCATTTATACATTTCACGTAGTCTCTCATTTCTCGAATTTTCCCGTTGAACCGTTCGGAATCAAACAGGAAGCTCAGAATACTCAGAATGGTCGTACAATGCCAACGTCCCAGACGTGGTCTTACATGTAACTAGATACCGATGCCACTATCCTAGACAGGGTTTTACACGAATCAATACGATGCCAATGTCCCAGACGTGGTCTTATACGTAATCTCAGATCGATGCCAACGTCCCAGACGTGGTCTTACACGATATCACATATCGGAAACCTATGTCATGACATATGTAATCCTATCTATTCCTAGGTTCGTACGGGACTTTTCGGACTTTGATACATTGTTGATTCTTTCTCGGATTTCATGTATTTATCACCTCGTACACATTCATCGCAATGAAATTTCATATGAACATACATAAATCAATACAAATCATTTATTTGTATATAGACTTACCTCGGATTCGGATAAACGTATAGACTCGACTATTCGATCACTTTCGACTTTCCGAGATCTAAATCCGTTTTCTTCGATTCTTGATCTATACATATTCAAATTTAACCCATTTATTTACCAAATCATTCAATTCAATTCGAAAACACATATTTAGGGAAATTTACAATTTAGCCCTCACATTTTCACGTTTTTACATTTTAGTCCCTATTTCGTAAAATCACAAAATACATAAAATCTCTATATACCCATGCTTAGCCGAATGTTCATGTAGTTCATACAAGTCCATACATTTCATTTATTTCACATTTTAGTCTCTCAAAACATTATTTACTCAATTAAGTCTAAATTACTCAAATTCATCAAAAATCCAAAAACAAACTATGTTAATCTATCACATATCTTTCATAATTCATCTTCAAACATCACAAAACCTATGATTTCATAAATGTCACATTTCAAAATCATCATCAATTCACAAAATTGAAGCATGGGTTTTGAAGTACTCGAAGCAACGATTACAAAAACATAGAAATTATCAAAAACCAAACAAAAACTAACCTTGAATCAAAGAACATCAATGGCTGAATATCACAAGCTTCAACCCTTCTTTTTCTTTTCTAATTTCCGGTGGAAGATGGATGATAATGGCCATTTTCATGATTTTATTTTATTATAATACATTATTTAACATATTTACTAAATTACCCTTAATGAATAAATTATAAACACTTAATAAACATGCCTTAAACCGTCCATGCTATAAAACAATGGCCTAATTTCATTTTAAGGCCTTCATATTAATAGAACATGGCATTAAAGAACTTTAACAATTATCAAGGCACTTTTGCATTTTACGCGATTTAGTCCTTTTCTCAAATTAAGCACATAAATGATCAAATTAAATCACAGAAATTTCACACATACTAATTCACATACTGTAGACACAGAAAATAATATTAAAATATTTTTTTGACTCAGATTTGTGGTCCCGAAACCACTATTTTGACTAGGGTCTAAAGCAGACTATTACAGCTTACCCACATTTCATAACTCAAAGTATCGCTTTTGCTCATGACATAATCATACATATATCACATTTATTCATTGCATCAATGCACATATTTACTCACTTTTCATGCTTAAACAAAGCACACGTATCAAACGTGCCTGAAACAATTTTATAATTCATATAGTCTTTCATTTCTCAGATTTTCCCGTTGAACCATTCGGAATCAAATAGGATACTCGGAATACTAGGAATAGTCGTACAATGCCAACGTCTCAGACGTGGTCTTACATGTAACCAAATACGATGCAACTGTCCTAGATAGGATCTTACACGAATCAAATATAATGCCAATGTCCCGAACATGGTCTTACACGTAAATCTCAAATCGATGCCAACGTCCCAGACGTGGTCTTACACGATATCACATATCGGAAACCTATGTCATGACATATGTAATCCTATCTATTCCTAGGTTCGTACGGGACTTCTCGGGCATTGATACATTGTCGATACTTCCTCGGATTTCATGTATATTTCATCTTGTACACATTCGTCACCATAAATTTCATAGGCATATGAATAAACCAATTCTAAAAACATTTATTTGTATAATGACTTACCATGGATTTGGATAAACGTATGAACTCGGATACTCAATCACTTTCGATTTTCTACGGTCTAATTCTGTTTTCTTCGGTTCTTGATCTATACATATTCAAATATAACTCATTTATTCACCAATTCATTCAATTTAATCCAAGAACACACATTTAGGGAAATTTACAAATTAGCCCTAACATTTTCACATTTTGACATTTAAGTCCTTATTTCATAAAATCACAAAATACACAAAATTTCATGTTGCCCATGCGTAGCCAAATTTTCACAAGTTTCATACAAGTCCATACATTTAATTTATTTCACATTTTAGTTCCTCAAAATATCATTTTCTCAATTAAGTCCAAATTACTCAAATTCATTAAAAATCCAAAAACAAACTATGTTAATCTAACACATATATTTCATATTTCATCACCAAACATCACAAAACTCATGACTTTTTCAATGGCATATTTCAAAATCATCATCAATTCACAAAATTGAAATATGGGTTTTGAAGAACACGAAGCAAAGATTACAAAAAAAGCAACGATTACAAAAACGTAGAAATTATCAAAAACCAAAACCGAAACCGAAACATACCTTAATTTAACTTAGAAGTAGCCGAAACCTAGCTTGATTTTATTTCTTCTTTTTTTTTTCTTTCAATATTCGGCTAGATGAGCACAAAATAGATGGCTTATTTTAAGCTTTATTTTTATTATATTAACATTATTAATCCTTTTACAAAATTAGCCTTTTAATAAACATAATAAACTTTTATACATTAAGGCCATTTTTGTCCATTATCATCCACTTACTTATATAATGGCTTAATTACTTCATAAGGCCACACATTTATAAAGACATAACACATAGGTGCTTTTAACATATGGCATGCTAATTTTGCATCTTTCACAATTTGATCCTTTTATCAAATTAAGCACCCAAACAGATAAATTAAATCACGAAACTTTCACACATGCTTAATCTCATATTGCAAGGACAAAAAATAATATTAAAATATTTTTCTGACTCGGATTTGTGGTCCCAAAACCACTATTCCGACTAAGGTCTAAACCGGACTGTTACACCCATAATAATTTATAACCTGTCTCGAGACACGAAAACCCTTGTCTCGAGACATAAATTTGAAATTTAACTTTTGAGTTTGGATTTGAGTCCTAACTTTGAAATCAACCCTTATAACCCTGTAAATTGATGAAATAAAAGCAATGAATGTATAAATGCATGTATAAGAATTAGTTTGACAATTGAATTGAATATATTTGTGTTATAGAACTTGAGTTGCTTCGGCGATGTAACGTGATATCACACATTTGGATATGACGATCGGGTCGAGTGTGGGGTATTACAATTTATACATTTTAATTTTATTATGAACATTTTATTACCTCCATCAATTGTATAAACCAATAATGTAGTTGATATTAATAATGTTGTTTGTAAACAGTTGTATTCATTTAATATTCTTAATATGATGTATTTATGTGTTTAAATTTCATTTTAATTACAATTTAATCTAATTTTTTTGGTAAAAAGTACCAAGGAAGCCCCTATTCTTGGGTGGATTGCATTTTGGCCCTTTTATTGAAAAAAATGAGCAAATTAGCTATTACACATTATGAAACGTGCAAATTAACCCCTCCGTTAATTTTCTATTAAATAATGACATGGAACATGCTAAATTTTTTTACGGGCAAACTATAAAAATGGTCATCCAACTATGTCTTTCATTCTATTTTGGTCACCTAACTAATTTTTTCGATTTAGTCACTAAACTTTTTGAAATCGAATATTTTAGTCACTCTAAGTTGATGTGAATTTTTTTATTGGTCTAGTAACAAAATTAGCCTTCTAATGTTTACACATTCTATCAATTTGATCCTAAATATAAAAAAAATTCATCAAATTTAGTCACTCTAAGCTGATGTGGGTTTATTTATTTATTTATTGTATGTTATTTTTAAACACAAATCCATATTTTTGGTTAGTTAACCTTGGGTTGAATTAACATAGATAGTATCCATTTTGTCATTCTTTTAACAGTTTTGGTATAGGTTTCCCTGTTAGTTTCTACTTTACATGGTTCAAACTACCATTTCAATTCAAATTAAACAACAATATTGTATATATATATACATATATATCATATGATCCTCTGTATATTATATTACATGTCTAAACACGTTAGAAAACTAAAGTAGCTGTTAAAAGCAGAATTTTTGCTTACAATTTACAAGGCTATTTGCAGATTAATAATATTTTCCCCAGCAAAATAAAACCAAACTCCATATGCCTCACTTGCCATTTTTCTTCTCCTCAGCTAGATTTCAACCTATCCAACCGGTAAAGCCTCTGCATAAATTAAGAAACAAAAGCATTAGCCGATGAACTCGAAGCCCGATGATGATAAGTTTACAAATATCCTCACCATGACGGAGTGGATCTGTTCTAGAAAAGGCACAAGTAACGTAATCAATGTCTGCATTTCCTCTTTAAGGTTGTCGCAATTTTGATCTTTTGCCATGAGGAGACTAATGAATGTTTTGTTATCTGGTACCAGTTTTAGTGCCACCTGCATACTTCAAATCTCTTAGTTCATCATGTAAAGTTAATGACACTGCTTAAAATAGTGCTTAAAGTAACATGCCAATCCACGACTTACATATAATGTGGAAATGAAACATTTCTAGGCTGTTCTTGAAAGACTATATGCCTATGCTAGAATTTCAGCCTAAATCTCGTCTATGAGTACATGAACCAATCGGCTAAGCACTCGGTTCATCAAGGTCTTTTAGGTTAAAATAAGATTTGTTATAAATTGGCGCAGGTGCCTAAATACCTTAAAAGCAGCCGACGAAATCCATCCATGCCTAGGCTTCAAAGTAATATTATAGGATTCTTCAACTGCTTGTTCCATGTTCTGCCCAGGATCCTTCACCAGTTTTTGTAACAAAGCTACCATAAAATCCATTGACCTGAAACCGACACAAGTTTATTTTCTTTGGGTTAAATGCCTTTCACCCAGAGCAAAAAGCTGGTTCCATCCATAACTTTTGCAACTGCTAATGATGCAAGTTAGCGAATTTGTTAATGGCATGAACAATCTGTTTCTTTTCTAACAATTGCTAAAGCATGGATGGGACAGCAGACATGGCAGACAGAACCTTGTTTCAAACTTCAACTAGGACAATGAAAATTTGCATAAGAATAAAGAAACAGTAACAGCTTGTCTCTGTTTCTTGTACTAAAAGACAAATCATAAACTTCGTGAAGACCTATAAAAGAGAAGTTCAAAGATAGATGAATACACCAAATTTTCATTAAACTTCGATATGTTAGCCATGGCAGACAATCTCAAAGTTTGATTATTAGGAAAAAGTTATTCAGATCTGTTAACCATTTTACTAGCTGAGACTAAACTGGGATCAATGTTACTCCGATTCTTAATTTATTTTCTTTTTAAAAAACACTGTGTCTCATATATATTTGGCATTACGTAGTGACACAAATGTTGGTCTAAATATATAAAACTTACAAAATTTTGATAATATATAACACTCAGCATGGAGGAGAGTTTACCTGGTAAGCCAGAGAAGGGCTTTACTGCAACTGCTACCCTTTCTTGCATTGCCTTCACTCTCTTCCTTTTTCAATATCTCAATCAAATTTAAATACTTTGTGGGATCAGATTCGCAAAGATTCTCCAATCTCTAAAAACGGAGAGAAAGAGTTCCGTCAATGTTCAGTAATCAATAAAATAACCAAAAAAACATGTCCCTACATGCACATAACTGCCCTTGGAAAAACAGGTAAAATGACGGAAATGAAGACAAAGAAGTGCAAGGTTTGTTGCAATGTCACAAGGGCGGTGTTCTTTAAGAATAAATTCCATTATGTTGTGGTTTACTTTTAACCTGGATATTTTGGTGAATGTCTTGTCTGAGGACAGCCATAGTTGGGCCTATCTTGTCTGAAAAAAAAAAAAAAAAAAAAAAACAAGAAAAGGAAGTTCAGTAGACATCTTGAAAACCACACGTTTGAAGAGAGATAACAAGTGGAGAAAAACTGACCAAGAACTTGAAGAATCAAAGTACAGACATGAAGAACAGGCTTGGTTGGGATAGGAGCAGCATCAAGATTAATATCGCCTGCAGTTGAAGGCTGAGCTTTGACTAACATGGACAGTTCTTCAATGGCGGACCTTATCTCCGATTTTCCCTCCATTTCCCTTTTTCTCTTAATTTCTGTCTCGATAACATCCGTATGCTATTTTGTTGATTGATTCTAGCTAACCTTATATAAGTTTTTTTTTTTGTTTTTTACTTGAGAAAAGCTTGCTGGCATGAACAATCATGGACAAATCTCTATCCCCAAACCCCTTCCCTATTTTAAATTGCTTAGCTTGTACTGTCTAATAATTGTTTAAGATTGAATATGTATTTCTTCTGTAAGCCGTTGATAGTGACTTTGTATTTGACCTTGAAGTTATCTATGAACTATCCATCTTAATTACTGTTTTTTAAGATCTCGATCCACTGTTCTATTTAGCCTGAGGTTTGATCTCATCCATGACCGAATGAAACTGTTGTGGGCCCTAGTACTAATAATATTAATATACAATCGTTTGCATTTATATATTTGTTGATTGTTGATTTGAGAGAATATTTATCGTCAACTTGGCCACACTGAGGGAGTAAAACAGATTAGGAACTCTAATATTGATCTAAAACAGCTGGTGCTTGTCAACAGGCTTGCCATTTGCATTTAAAACAACACTTTTATGATTTTGAGGTCTTAACCATCTATATATAATTACAAATGTATGATTTCTTACAAAATTAAAATTATAATTCGTGTTTCATTCAAATTACGGGTTGATTTGTCCCATCGGGTTTTTTTCCCACTTGTTTTGAGATGATGGCATTATTTTTTCAATTATACATACAATGTGGTGCGGGAGGTTGGATGTGTTTTATACGGAGGATTGAAAGCAGTTAGTGGTGATATTTAAAGTGTTCTGAAGGTATTTGGTCAAAGTTTTAGAAGTATTTATGGAAGCTTGTTGGAGCCTTCTTGTAGAGTTTATGCTGAGAAAGAGCTTAGCACGGGCCCCTTCGATAGGTGCCTTACTTTGTAGGGCCATAGAGTGTTGCTAGTAGGGGGTTATGCAGAACCCTGGTACGAAGTGATTTGATGGTAAACTTGATGATAACGTGTAGAATTTGGTAGTAAAATTATAAAGGGCCGTGCATGTGATGGAATGGACATCCTAACGAGACTCGAGCCCCCTTCCTCTAGTCAATGGGCAAGTTATAAAGTGACATTCTTTGAGGGATGTATCATAGCAAGGTGATTTATGTTTTCAATATGTGGGATACCTTATTATTGAAGTTTTTGATAAATTCGGAAAAATAATTTCCTCTTTTGAAAGTGGATATTGGAGACTTGCTTATGCCTAAATTATGTCCAATGCGATATAAAATGTGGTCAATGAAAGTTGGTAACAATTCACGTGGTGGTGTCGAGAGCAATTCTGTAACACCTCAAATTCAGTTTAGACGTTATGACCCAATCTGGTGATGTCACAAGGATTGAATTTTGAAAACGGTGTTGACTTGATAAACATTCAAGTTTAATATTACGAGTTCGTTCACGAATAAACTAATAACGTTATTTAATTAATTAATTTTGTCAAAACACTTATTAAAGCGGAAGTTTAAATAAATGCGCCATATTTTAGAAACACGATTTTATTTTTAGGAAAACCTCTTTCTGCGTAAAAACTGTCAATTTCATAAAACAATTTACCAAGCACGCAGAAAATCAGCAAACTAGAATCAACAGTTTAAAACCTAAAACAAAAGTCTAGAGAGTCCCAAAAATTACGAACTCTCAAAATGATTACCGAAAACTTAAATAAACCATAAATTGCTAATTTTAAACCATTTATAGTTGATGGTCACCGTTGAGTCTCTGTCACACTGATCCGCCTAAGTCTGTGGATTACCTGTCAAAACAGACAATAGATGTGAATTTACGAAAACTTATTGTGTAACCCAATAGAATTAAGCAGGCAAACATACAGATTTATATGCACAGTCAGACACAGATACAGGTTCAGTTTCAGATTCAGATGACAGATTCAGTTTTGGATATACAGAATCCTACCTTCATCCTTTACACACCAACTCAGACCATCCCATCACACCATGTGGGGTTAAAAACACCCACCTAACCCTACACACTACATTGTGCCGTTGAGACACATATTAGATAACATGCAGCCAAGCTAACAGAATAAAGGCGAATAATGCCGAACAGAATACTTCCTCCTCATATACAAATCTCACCCCAATAACATATATGTAACACCCCTAATCCGTATCCGTCGCTAGAATAAGGTTACGAGGCATTACCGATCAGATCACAACATACAATATACATTTATCAAACAAAATCCATTATCGCATAAACATTAATCAACATAATCACATTGTACCTTATAAGGCCTTACGAGACCTCAAAACATGCTTAGAAGAGGTTCGGGACTAAACCAAAAACATTTGAAACCTTACAGAAACTTATAAAATTTTTATGTATACAGGGTTCACACACCCTTGTGAACAGGCCGTGTGCCTCACACAGCTCTAGACACGCTCGTGTCCCTGGTCGTGTGAAAACAGGGCATACATACTGACTTGGATCACATGGTTGACCACACGCCCATGTGTCTAGCCCGTGTGCCCTTCGAAATGGCCACACACGCCCGTGTGCTAGGCCGTGCCAATCCTGTCTGGTATACTGACTTATGAAACATAGCCAAGTCACATGCCCGTATGCTAGACCGTGTGCCATTTAGGGGGTATACTGACTTGTGCCACACGGCCAGTCACACGCCCGTGTGTGAGGCCGTGTGGAGTATACTGACTTCAAATTAATTCCAACACCAGGGGACACATGACCATGTATCATGACCGTGTGTCACACACGGCTGAGACACACGCCCGTGTCTCTGCCCGTGTGGACAAGAATAGGCCATTTGCAAGGCCAATTTGCCACCCTTTCTCATGCTCACCTAAACATCAAAAATAATACTATTTCAACACATTTATAGGCAACTAAAACATGCTATTTCATATACAAATCATGCCATTTAAAATCCATCCATTCACTACTCAAATCATAATCCAAAACATACTAAAACAATATGCCATTACCAACAATTTCACCTATCTTCTCTATGTAATTTTTTCATCATCTTATCAACTCATTCATGTCATAAAACATGCCAAATCATCATTTTAAAATCAAGCCACAACATGCCATTTCATCTTCAACCATACCAAACATGCCAAAAACACAATGCCATATATACGTCACATATCACTTACCAAATTCATAAATTTAGCCAACTCAAATGGCCAATTGCACACCCACATTTACATAATTTATGAGCCAAATCTCATTGCTAATATCATAACTCAAAACATAACATCTTAATACTAGCCTATACATGCCATATACCATATATACATAACATCAAAAGTACCAACAAGTTGATCGATAGTGTGACGATGTTCCTGATGATCCCTGAGTCCGAGCTAGTTTTGATTATCTATAAAGTAGGGAAAGAACACACCGAGTAAGCTTTAAAAGCTTAGTAAGCCATATACAAATAAAATTACCACATGAATCAATATCATTTTCATTAATAGGCAAATCATGAATAAGTATATAAAAGCTCACAAACCTTTCCCATTGAACACATATTCAAATTCATAAGAGAATTCATCAAATACTTCCCTTTTCAATACTCGTTTGAATCTTGTACGTACCTGAGTCACTTAACTCATTCACACATTATTTCTCGACTTAACTTTGCCCGTTGAACCATTCCGAATCGTTAAGGATACTCAGAAATCACATATAACTCATACAATGCCATATCTCGGATATGGTATTACATGTTATCACATATCGATGCCACTGTCCCCGACAAGGTCCTATACGAAATCATATAACAATGCCAATGTCCCAAACATGGTCTTACACTTAATCACATCTTGGTAATCCTAATGTCATGACATTCGTATCCTATACTATTCCTAAGGTTCATATGAGACTTTCGAATATTATATAACCCTGTCGATTCTTTCTCGTATTTGATCATTTAACATTTATAATAGTTCAATGAAAATTAAACATATATAATTCGATTTAAAGACATTTATTTGCATATGAACTTACCTTGTATTTGGGATAAACAGACTGGATCGGCTATTCGATAACTTTTGATTTTCCCCGATCTAAATCCAATTTCTTTCGTTCTTGATCTATATACATTCAAAATTAACTCATTTATTCATCAAATCACTCAATTTCAGTCCACGAACACATATTTGGGCCTTTTTACACTTTAGACCCTAAAGTTCTATATTTTACAGTTTAGTCTCTATTTCATAAATACACAAAATTCACACAATTTAATTCAAATACATGCTAGCCAAATTTTCCTAGTGCACAATCAGCCTATATTTATCATTTATTCACACATTTAACCACACATTTTCACAATTAAATCCCTATTTGACATTTTTATCAAAAATCACTTTACAAAACTTGTGTAACTATCAACAAATATTCATTTTTCATCATCAAACATTCAAAAGCTCAAGAATTCATCAATGTCACTTCACAAAAACATTGAAAACTTCAAAAATTAAGGCATGGGCTAGCTAGAATACAAAGCAACGATATCAAAAACGTAAAAATTATAAAAAAACCAAGCTTAAAACACTTACCAATTAAGCTCCCAATTGATCGAACCCTAAAATGAACTAAATGTTTTCTTCTTCCACCATATTCGGCCAAAGAAAGATGAAATGAAGCTTAATTTTGGTTTTGTTTTAATTAATATACATTGTTTTAATTAATTACCAAATCAACCTTTGTTAAAAACCATTAAAAACATCCATTTAATGCCCATTTATGTCAAATTCCACTATCAATGGTCTAATAACATCATAAGGCCCTTTCATTTAATAAATCATAACAATTAAACACATTTAACATATAGAATGCCACTTTTGAATTTTATGCGATTTTGTCCTTTTATCAAATTAAGCATTTAATCGATAAAATTAAATAATGAAACTTTCACACATATATAATCATATGCTATAAACACCAAAAATAATATTAAAATAATTTTCTGTCTTCGAATTTGTGGTTTTGAAACCACTATTTCGATTTAACTAAAATTGGGCTGTTACAAGATACAGAAAATTCAGATACATCAAATTAACATGTTTTATACAAATAACGGATATACATACATTAGTATAGTCAGACATACATTTAGTATCCTACTCAGATCAGTCTATCAGAATATCATAGCATGCAAACCAGGGTTTAATTAGCCCTTACCGACCCTATAGTAGGCCCACAGTCGATTGAAGCGACTCGTGCGACTCTAGGGAAATTTTCAGAATTATGGGCCCACATGCCCGTGTGGGCCCACATGCCTAACTTGGCCTAGCCCGTGTGGCCGTGTGCAACGTACGACCATGCCTTCGTCGACCACACGACCGTTTCTTCCACACGGCTGTGTCTTGCACACGGCTATCCACACAGGCGACCACACGCCCGTGTGGCGTCGACAAAATCATTTTTTTGGCTTTTGTCGAAACCTCGTTTTCTGCGTTTCAGGTACACACCTGGTCTATTTTTCGCAGCAAACTAATCCCGAGACTCTCGAAACCAGAATGGATACGATAGCATGAACACACACTACACGCTGGAAAACACGTTTTGAACCTGTAACACCCCTTACCCGTATTCAATGCCGGAATAGGGTACGAGGTATTACCGGACTTACATCACAAGCGAACATACAAATCGAGTCATAAATTTTCATCCAAACTAAAACCATTTGTATTCAATCATAAAGTCTCTAATACGAGCCTACGAGGCCCAAAACATTCTTTGGAAGTGGTTCGGGACTAAACCAAGAACTTAGGAAATTTTTACAAAACTTAGAAAATTTTTGTCATGTACAGGTGTCATAGGCCCGTGTGGTTTGGGACACGCCCGTGTGGGCAGGCCGTGTGATCACACACGCCCGTGTCCCTAACCCATGTAACTCTCTAACTTGCAAGGCATGAACAAATTGAAGTCACACGGCCGAGTCACACACCCGTGTGCTAGGCCGTCTGGTTAATTAAATTTTCATAAATAAGTGCAGACTTCACACGGTCAAGGCACATGCTCATGCTTGAGGCCATGTCCCTCACACGGCTGAGACACACACCCGTGTGCTCAATTTTGAGTATTCTGTTTCTCAAAATTAAGGTACAGGGGACACACGGTGGAACGGTGGAAATGTGCAAGTGTACACAATCGTAACAAGTAATAAAGTGACAAGTAAATGTTAAGTTATCGTACCCACAGGGACTGTAAAAGAATTATTTAGGAAAATAATTTCAAACACTTTGGTGATGGAAAAATATTTGATTTTTGAAAACTATTTGAAAACTAAAAGAAAAACAAAGTAAAATAAAATAAAATAAGTTCAAGTGCACAATTTCAAAAACTGATTTTAATCAAGATGATATAATTGTGTTGGATTAATAACATTTCTTACCTTAGAATTATTAAGCTTGTGCTTATACTTGTTAAAACATGGCAACTCGGTAATTTGCTAACTTATGAACATACTTACAAATAAAAATCCATTCATCTCTTGAACATATTCCTATGTCAATTCGACTGATTAAACAGATTTATAAAAATAAACATGTTATTACACATACATACTTATTAAATTAAACAATCTCTCGCATATTCCTATGTCGATTCAAAGGATTAATTAACCCAACAAGCATATAAAAGATCATGTGAGGTAACAAAGTATTTCTACCTTGAAACAATATAATCACAAAAATCCTGCAAGTTATGCAAGGCATATGTATCGTCAAATACAATGCTAATTCAATCTTCAGCTCCCTTAGAAGAATTAAACATGCACAGGTTAAGTATTGTGTCCATTAATTACAATTTCAATGCCTTTAAATAATTAATTCATAAGCTATCTAAACAATTATAATGCCAGATAACTTAACATGATTTTACTTAATCAAACATTTTACCGAGGCCTTTAACAGCATAAACACAATTTTAATAATTCAAGAAATCGAAATGCAATCAACCCAAAACTAATTAAATTCAAGCTAAATTGATTAAATTAAACATTCCAACAGCATAAATATTCATAAACATGTTCGTCAAAACAACAACGAAATTTAAAGAGATAGGGAACAAGAGGCAAATCCGGTGTTTCTCCGTGGCTTGACTAATTGCTCCGTTCTTCGTTCTTCGTTGGCCTCGGCTATCAAGGCGGCTTATGAACACTCCAATTGCTGCTCCAAATGGCTGGAAAAACACCTCTTTTCCAAGAGGAGAAATCGTCACAAGAACACACAAAGGGAGAGGGGAAAAATGGGAATTGAGAGAAAGTGAGAGAGAAGAATGTTGGATGCTTGAGGTGTGTTTTGAATGAGCAGCTAGGGCTGTATTTATAGGTGTTTAAGGCTGCTAAAAATAGCAAATAACAGCAGCAAAAGAGGCTCCCTTGGCCGGCCATCCCATGTGGCAAAGTTGAAGAATTCAACTTTGCTAAATATAGCATGGGCAAATCTTTAAAGCCTTGAATTTTGAAGGGGTTTGAATGGGATTTTGAAAGATCTTCAAGGGCTCCTTTGCAAGCTGAATTAATCAGCAAATAAGCTGATTTGGGCCTTCATTGTGGACGGTTTGGGCTGCCCAATTGGTGGCTGGTTCGGTTCAATCGGTTCGGTTCAACTGATGCGGTTCAACTGGGCCCCTTTTTCATAATTAATTAAAAAAATTTATTTAGCCCAAATTAAATTGGGAATAAATTAAAATTAATCATATTATGATTAAATCTTCATAATTGGACCGTCTTGGGCTGGAAATAAATTCTCTTTGATTCTTCAATTGCTCCTCGGGTTTGTTCTTCGAGCAGTGTCTGCCGAGCTGATTTTCGCCCTTTGTGCGAATCTGTCGAAAATAGTCAAAATTAAACAAAATTAACTATAAAATTAATTAAAATTCATCATGTTCATATTTTTAGCACAATTTAATTATTTTATAATATTTAATTATTTTCTGACAAGAATTTACTCGAAACCACATGAATTTGGGTCAAAAAGGGCATGAAAAAAGTATATAAATTTTCGTGTTTCCACACGCCCAAAACACATGCCCATGGCCGTGTGGACAAAATAAAGGCTATTTACCAAGCCATTTGCCACCCTCATTAACACATGCACATACACATACACAAATTCAATGGCATGAATCATGGTATACTTAGGCAAACAAACATCCACAATCATGGCCAATACATGTCAAAGCAATACCATCATCTATCATGCTCGTGACATTTCATTATGCCAAATCAAACATACCAATGAACCAAACTCATCCATTCACCACAAGTCATTAGGCCACAATAAACATTTAGTGAATTAATATAAACCGTATCCCCAAGGATTTTCTCACATACATGCATATGTGTGTGTGTGTGTGTGTATATATATATAGGCTTACAGCCAATTCAACCAAAATGAGCCAATTTACATGGCCAAAAACCAAATCAAGCCTTTGAAAATTACAAGCCAATACATTTGGCCACATTCACAATGACACATATAACAAAATGACCAAGTCCTTATACATGCCATATACTCAAAATGTTAAGATCATCGATACCCAAAATGACGGTTTGATAGTATGATGCGATCTCTGACAATTTTCAACCTGAGCTAGCTTGGTAATACTATAAAACGTGGAAAAATAAAATGGAGTAAGCTATATAGCTTAGTAAGCTCATATGCAAGAAATAAGCAGATCTTACCATACATTGCTATGCAAGTGACATAATATAAAATAATGTAATTTGCAATAAATCTCATGGACATAATTTACTAAATCACATCTTACCAAGGATTCACCATTTTGTGAATTCCACCATCACAAGGGTTACGTACATACCTATGCTATCTTGTAACAATTTCACACTTATCCTCATCTTTGACTTACCTGTTGAACCACTTAGAATAATATCGGATACCGGGGAAATCTCTCACACAAAGTGTCATAAAGGTAGCCATTACTACCTCTTTATTGATAAACATGTATATGCTCGCTTTCGAGCCATCAGCGGGTCTACTCACACAAGCTGTCAGTCAAGACGTAGCTACACAGTGCTGCTCACACAAGCTGTCAAGTAACCGCAACATATGCTGGAATACTTAGCCACCGGTAGAATGTACAGGACCAGCACCCGGATCACATAACATAATACCCTAGTGACATTTCACTTGTATCCTAATCTATTCCTAAGGTTCAATCGGGATTTTTCGCTTGCTGAATTATTGTCGAATGTGTCCGTAGAGCAGTTCATATAGTTTATGCAATATTAAAGTATTTAAAATAAAATTATAGAGATGTTTATTTAACATATGAACTTATCTCGGTTACAAAAACGGCGTAAAGGATCTATTCGTCAATTATTTTATTTTTCTCCCAATCTAGACCCGAACTTTGTTTTTCTTGATAATTGAGCTTGAAAGCTTGGGAAAAAACCCTAGCTATGGTTTCTTGAGAATTTTGGCTATGGGGGACTAAATTGAAGAAGATGGACACTTTTATTTAGTTAATTTTGTCTTTATTTACCAAATTACTAAAATACCCCTAATGCATAACTTTAAAATTTTACCTAGCCATGTCCATTTTTGTCCACCCCAAAGTATAATGGTATAATTACTACATAAGGACTTCCAATTAGAATTTCATAGCAGTTAGACACCTTTATCTTATAGAATTCAAGTTTTGCACCTATTGCAATTTAGTCCTTCTAGACAAATTGAGTACTCAACCGACAAAATTTCTTAACGAAATTTTCACACAATCATTCTATCATGTTGCAGACCTTAAATAAAGAATAAAATAAATAGTTCTACTTCAAATTTGGGGTCCCGAAACCACTGTTCTGATTTGACCCAAAAACGGGTTGTTATAGAACCCCTTGAGCAACACCTTCAGTACCCAAACACGATGATTCGCAAGACAGAATAACGAACATAAATCAAAGAAAAGGCGATCAGAAGTGAAAGTTAGGAAGAGGAAAAATTTTGGAAAAGAACGACAAAAGTGCTCAGAAATTTTCGGCAGGAGAGAAAAACAAAGCTCATTCTGATATGACTTAACAGACAATTTTATATAAGCCCACTCCCCAAGGGTAAGGCTTGCATCCAAAAATAACAAAATTAACAACTCTAGGACTTGAACCCAAGACCTCATACACACCCCCAGAACACTTAACCACTGAAGCAGATACACAGTTGTGTTAGATATTGACAGAAGTAGAAATAGATTATTCAGGGTGTTACATATTCAAAGTGGTTCATGAGATTCAATAGGTTTCTATGTGATCTAGGAAGAGTTTTTATAATGGAAATGCTTTCCTTTTTTAATATGACCCATGAAAAGGGCTTATATGTCTTAGAGTAGGTTCTCTGGGACAAGTGTCTCATTTAGAAGAAATAATTAGTTGAGTTATGATGGTCCTCCAATATGTGTACTTGGATGCGATTGGAGGACTTTTTGTCCTAATGAAAGGTTTACATATGAGACTAATGTGAATAGGCACTTGGCTATGTATTATACATACAGTAGATAGGTTTTGGTGAAGGAAATGGTTTAGACCTTACAGGCATGAAAATCATATGGTAGCTCTTTAGACACAGATTAGACTAGGTACCTCTTTAAGTAAGGCTACTCTTTGGGCGAGGCAACTCTTTTTGGATGAGGTTGGTTTTTTAGCTAGCTTTTTTTTGGGTGAGGTTGCTCTTTAGGTTAGCTCATCTTTGGACGAGATTTCTTTTTTAGCAAACCTTAAGACTGTTATTTTGGGAGCCCCTCCTTAGATGAGAATGCTCTTTTGGTTAGCCGCTATTTGAGTAAGGTTGCTCTTTTAGCTTTTTTTGGGGAAGGGGTTGTTCTTTTGGTTAATCCCTTTTTAGGCAAGGCGAGGTCTGAAAAGGTGACCCTTAAAATGAGTCTTAAAAAAAAGCAAAGGTTGACTAGCCTTAACCTATTAAAAAGTAAAGGTTAATGTAAGCACAAAATGCTTGAAAAAGCAATGTCTTGCAAAGGCAAATTTTATGCGATTTTGTCAATGAAACGCAGTTTCATTCAACTTAAGAAATACTTGAAAACTTATAGAAAATGACATTTAAGAAATAGTTGGATCATATTACTATTCGAAGTCTTCTAAGATTTCTTGGTTTTGCATGTTAGGAACATTTTATTTGGCAATGACATGACTTATTTTTCTGATTTCCAAATATAACACCAAAATCTTCGTGCATGATGAGGTGTTAGAAGTAAGAAATGGTTCACATGAAGTGTAACGACTCGGTTTTTAGTGGTGTTAGTAAATACGATTTCAAGACCTCATTTTCGTAAACTAAGTCCGTAAATATTAAATAGGGATATTTACAGAGTTAATATATTGCTGAATTGAAAAATGTCTAAGTGATTTAGTCGAAATTGTGAGTAATTTTGGCTCAAGGACAAAATCATAAAAGTTTAATCATTATAAATTTTTAATTAGATTAAGACTTGGGGGCTTAAATAAAATTTCCAAATGATTAAAATAAACATATTTTAAATAGATGATGGAGGATGTCATTAACATTGATTAATTAAGGATTATGACATAAGTAAGTAAGATTAAACTAATTAATCATGCTTAATTACAAATTAACCATGGTATATAAATGAAAATAAGTGAAGAAAGCCATCATCTTCTCCATTTCATAACCATCCACCATAGCAAAGGAAAAGAAGTAAGCTTCAAACCTATTTTGACATTTGGCCTTTAATTACAACTAATTACAACACTGAACAATCGAGAGGGAAAAGAAAAGTGAAAATCGTCGACGAGTGATGCGCGAAACCTTGGTTGTACTTTTATGATTCGAGATATAAATATTTTTATTGTTTATGCATACTCATTGATTGATGAGTCCTTATGATGAATCTATTGTGATAATATAAGATGTTTTGATTGATTTGCTATGGTTGAGTGTAACACCCCTAACCTGTATCCATCGCTAGAACAGGGTTACAGAGTATTACCGGAGTTTACATATCAATAAATAGATATTTTGTATAATATAACATTCATGTCAGAAACCAATTGAAATCAAACATATTGTCCCTTATACGAGCCCTCGGGGCCCAAAATACGTGTTAGAAACAAGTCGGGACTAAATCGAGTACTCAGAGAATTTTTCGAAAAATATTGAAATTTTTCAAAGCTGCAGGGGTCACACAGCCGTGTGGGTATTCGAAATAGGGGCACACGGCTGTGTCCAACTTTTTGAAAATCTACAAAGACATTAAACAACACAAATAAGCTTAATGAAGCTTAGTAAGTTTGATGGGTTAAACATAAATCTTATCGAACCCACTATAACAAGTCAAATAGATAAAATCATTCATGTCAACTCCCTGTCATTCACAAATTCAATTGATAAATACCTCCGTATTGAAATCAATAAAAAAATACATAACATGTCTTTCAAATTCATTAAATAAATCATTTTATCGAAATTTTCCAATCAAAGAATGACTTACGGATAAGAGTACATCGTCAACAGAAGCTCATAAGAGCTAGTCCTCCCGAATACGCCAACAGAAGCTCGAAAGCTGAACAGAAGCTCGTAAAAGCTGAAAAGAAAGTAAAACAAGAGAGTTCACAACAAATGCTGAATCGTGGTTTACTTGGGAAAAATGTCGTTGTCTCCTTCTAATACCATCATACACCAAAATACGAATGTACTCAAATATCGCTTTTCATTCAAACCGAATATCCAATTTAATATTATAATTCCAACAATGACTCATTTCCAATAATAAAATAAATACATAATATCGTTCATCAAATTTATACAAATATAAAATTTTAACCGTACAAACTTACCTGGATTGAATTGTAGTAATCGTATAAGTTCAAGGACTATTCTACGGGATCTTGATCTAGAATATAAAATTACTCACTTATTAGCATATATTTCATTTTCAATTCACTTTACAATTAATACCCTTTTATTTTTCAAATTTACACAATTACCCTAACTTTTACAATTTTTACAATTTAATCCCTTAATTAGTTAATCTATCAATTTAACTAAAATTTTCAATCAATAATTTATCCATAAATTCTAGGCCTTCATAAAACCCCTAATAAACCCAAAATTCACTATCAAACCCTAATATTTTAACATTTTCACAATTTAATCCTAAAATTAATATTTAACAAAATCACTTTATAAAATCATCATAAACATAATCAAAGCTCTAAATCCATGTTATTCATCAAAAACATATAATATTTATCCATGGAAACTTCCAAAATTTTTAATAAAAAAAAAGGTATAGTTTAGTTGGACCTAATCGTAACAATCTCAAAAACATAAAAATTACAAGAAACGAGTAAGAATTGAACTCACATTAAGCAAAAGTATGAAAAACCAGATGCTCTCTCCTATGGCTGTTTTTGGCTAAAAATTGGAGAAAAAATGTCTAGAAAACCTTTAAATTCAATTTGTTTTATTTTTAATTTCATCAAAATTACCATTTTACCATTGAATAATTTTATTTTATTATTTTTTCCTTCATATGTCGCCTCACCTTTTAATTCTAGTTTATTTATTTCTTAAGTCCTCCCTCATTTATTAATCAAGCTATTTAATCACTTAAATATTATAATTAGCAAGTTTTACACCTTTTTCAATTTAATCCTTTTTAATTAATTAACTATCGAAACGTTAAATTTTTTCAACGAAACTTTAATACCACCTTAATGACACTCCGTAAAATTTTACGGCTCGATTTATAGAAATGAGGTCCCAATACATCACTTTCTAAAATCACTTGACCTATTAAATCATTATAAAACCCAATTACCAATTCAAAAACCTTTTTAAAACCATATTTGACTTAAATCATAATATTTACGAACTTAGTAGTCGGATTTGGTTGCCTCGAACCACTGTTTCTGACACCACTAAAAAATCGGGTTGTTACATTGAGATTGAATATCGAAACATGAACTTAATTGAATAGAATAGAAAGTAGTATGATTTAGATGATAAACAATAATTGGTATGAAATTGAGTTGAAATATGCTATGTATATGATAGATTGATGATGAATTATGAATAATGTAATGTAAATTGAACATTAATACCCTATTAACTAGTCAAGTTGAGTCAGATATAGTTAGCATGCCATAGGATTAGATTTTGTACGTGTTTATGTGCTTATGCGCTAGGATGCACTGTGTGCCAGGATGCTCTTCGAGCACCAGTATGCACTTTACGTGTTAGTTTCCCTTGCTTGGTTTTTCTATTAATGCACTTCAATGCCAGTTTGGTGTGTTGGTTGGACAATCCGTGTATTTGCCCGAATCCGAGTTAGGTTAATAGGGGTCATTAATAATAAGTTTGATAACTTATACTGAAACAAACTAATATGATGCTTGAGTTTTTAGTCAAAGGATAAAATTATCTTTTTGAGTTTATTATTTACTTATTCCAAAACTTTATCTATTTAACCAAACACAATAATACTATTATGTACCTATTCTATTCAATGAACCAAATCAAGAAATACCTACTGTATCTCTTTGCCATTCCCATCAAATATCAATTCCAACTTTATTCCATTTCAACAAACCAAACATGTTGTTAAAGAAAACAATAGCTTCACATTATCTATCAAAACGATGTTCCAACAATATTATTTGAGTTTCATGAATAATGTATCGAGTTCATTATTACTAGAAATTTTGTCACAAGCATATGCATATGGAAATTGATAAACCGTAAATATAACATATTTTAACCCCGCATTTAGCTTACTTTTGGATGATTTATCCCTTGATTTATATAAAAAGGTGCTCTTAATCCTTTCTTTTCATGTCTTATACCCAGGAAAGCACCCAAGGATGAAAAGAACATAAAACGGGCCCAAAACAGAGTAAAATGGGCCTTAGCATGAAATCAGCACGGCCTGGCCCAAAGTCCACACGGCCGTGCCGCGCCGATCACCTAGAGCACGGCCTCTCCCCCGATTTACACAGCCGTGCCTCATTAAAGAATCTGAACACGGCCTGAAGTCGATCCACACGGGCGTGCTACATGGCCGTGCCTCTGTTGTCAGAATGAGCAATTTTAGTCGAAAAAGGATACTTAGGGAGAAAGAATCGCATTCCAAAGAGCCTATATATATCCCCTAAGTGCCACCATTGAGGGGGAGGCGAGCTAGGCCAAGGAGCCAAGCCGGAAAGGTCAGAATTGTGGGAATCGCTCGAAGTTAGCCAGTTGATCCATCCCAAGAAGCCGGAGTTATACTCAAGACGGCGGAATTCTCCTTCAAATCCTTCAAGGAGTTTTAGGGATTTCTTATGTTTTATTTTATCTTTTCTCTTGAGATGTTTTCTTTCTTAGTTATGAACTAAACCCCTCAGATACCTGAAGGGGATGAAACCTAGATGAATCTTGTTATTTGGTCTTCTAAATCTTATGATAAATACTTAGTTTGTTCTTAATTATGCATGCTTAATCCAAATCTGATGTGCTTAGGTGGAGGAGGAATAGACCCTGCCTAAGAGTAGATCTAGCGTAATTAAGCGAAGTTGATCGAACGCCTAGAGATAGGGTTACGAGATTTTTTTGGATTAGGGTGAAACCTAATATGGGAATCCATAGATCGATTTATTGCTATTCTAGGGGGTTATTATAAGAGAACGAGAGTTCCACTAATTAACCTAGGGTTAGACGTTATTCGTCTCGAGAGAGGGTTTAGCATAGGTTAGAGAGTCTTACGGATCAAGCTAAGTAAATAAATCATATGATTCAGGGTTAAATAACCAGTGAAGTCTAGGTGGATTCTTCCTAAGGGTATTGTCGTGATCAATTGAGTCTTTCTCCAAGTTATCTCCCAATTCGTTCTTTTTGTCTTAGTGTCCTTAGCCTAGTTGTCATTAATTTACATTAAAACAAACTTCACTTTATTTTTAAGGCTAAATAATAAAAAGAAAGTTAGTATTAATACTTTTGGTTCTTTTGGGTTCGATAATTCGGTCTTGCCTAAGCTATGCTACTGTTCGATAGGTACACTTGCCTTTAATCGTTATCAGAGTTAGTTTCCAGATTCGATCACATTTATTATAAATTTTAAAACTCTGATTTCAGCGATCAAGTTTTTAGCGCCCTTTCCGGGGAACTAAAATATTAAGAAAACTCTATTTTTATTACTTTAGCCATTATTTTTTATTTTTAGCAATTTATTTTATTTTTAGTTTAATTTTTAATTTTGCTAATTTTTCTTTCTTTCTTTTCTTTCCAGGTACCTCTAGTTTATGACTAGAAGGAACCCGAGAGGACCTTTAGTATACAACAGTGATATTGAAGCTACCGCTCGAAGGAATCGCCGAGAAATCAAGCGAGCCCTAAACTATGCAGAAAGAGAGGAAGAAGACAGATCCAATCCTACTGAAGGGATGGACGAGACTAATCCACAACCACACGATGTGGAGGAACGCAATGCTCCACGTACCATGTTTGATTATGCTAAACCACATTTAACAGGAGCAGAATCGAGTATTGTTAGGCCCGCTATAGCTGCTAATAATTTTGAATTAAAGCCTAACACAATACAAATGATTCAATAGTTTGTTCAATTTGATAGTTTGCAGGACGAAGATCCAAACATGCATATAGCTAACTTTTTAGAATTCTGTGATACTTTCAAAATAAATGGTGTTTCTGATGATGCCGTACGTCTTCAGTTATTCCCTTTTCATTGAGAAATAAAGCCAAACAGTGGTTAAACTCGTTACAACGAGGGTCAATCACTACATGTGATCAAATGACCGAAAAGTTTTTAATGAAATATTTCCCACCGGCTAAAACAGCCAAATTACGGAATGATATCTCTTCTTTTGTGCAGATGGATGTAGAGACATTATACGATGCATGAGAGAGATACAAGGATCTCTTGAGACACACCATGGTTTACCCTTGTGGCTACAAGTCCAAACATTCTATAACGGTGTAAACCCTTCAACGAGGCAACTAATCGACTCAACAGTCGGTGGAACTCTGAACAATAAAACTCCAGAAGCAGCATATGAGTTTATTGAAGAAATGTCACTGAATAATTATCAGTGGTAAGCTTCAAGGACGAAACCGACAAAAATCAGCAGGAGCCTTCAACATAGACACAGTAACCATGCTATCAACACAAACGGAGATAATGAATAAAAAGCTTGACAGTTTGTGTTATTCGCAGGTTCATCTAGTGATGCAGTGTGATGCAAGTGGAACTATGGCGAATTCTGAGTACCCACCCTACCAACCAGAAGCAGAGAGCGAATAGATGAACTATATAGGTAACAATTTCAGATCCAAAAATAATCCATATAGTAATAATTACAATCCAGGTTGGAGGAACCACCCAAATTTTTCATGGAGAGGTCAAAGTAATCAATGAAATCAAAGACAACAACCTCCTCAAAACTTCCAAAATCAGCCCTATCCACAAGAGAAGAAACCAACTCTCGAAGAGATAATGGCAAAATTTTAGCATTACGTAAAAACGTATCCAAGAAACTAAGAGAACAATCAAAAGCAACGAGAGCCGAATCGGGGAAATCACTAAGTCAGTGAAGGAAGTTACTAATGCAGTCGAATGACTCGCAAAGCTCATGTCAGAACGACCACAAGGACGTCTACCAAGTAACACCGAGATTAATCCAAAGGAGCAAATTCAAGCCATAGCAGCTCAGGAAAATACAGAGGTAGACGAAAGAAAGGTAGAGGTAACACAGGAAAGGCCAAAACCGGTAATCAAAGAGTACTAACCTCGCATTCCTTATCCTGAAGCATTAAAAAGAGACGATTCAGAAGAACAGTTCGGTAAGTTTCTTAAACTTTTAAAAAAATTACACATTAACTTACCTCTTCTTGAAGCTCTTTTTTGAGGAAATTTTAAGACAGCTCTTGACAAACAAACGCAAATTAGACAAAGAGCCACACATTGAACTTAACGCAAAGTGCTCAGCAATTCTACAAAATAGACTACCACAGAAATTAAAAGACCCGGGGAGTTTTACAATTCCATGTTTAATTGGTAGTTTAAGAATTGATAATGCGTTAGCTAATTTAGGGGCAAGTATAAATGTCATGCCTTATACATTGTTTAAACGACTAGGTCTCGGGAAGCCCAAACAAACTAGGATGAATATTTAATTAGCTGATAAAACTGTTAGAATTCCTAGGGGCATTATCGAAGATGTTCTCGTAAAAATTGATAAATTTGTTTTTCCGGTAGACTTTGTTGTCTTAGACATTGGTGAGGACAATTCGATTCCTTTAATTTTAGGAAGACCTTTTCTAGCAACTGCCAAGACTAAAATTGATGTTGCCATAGGAGAACTCATACTTTGTGTAGGTAATGAGGCAGTTACTCTTCAAGCTCTCGACTCAGCTAGGACATCGAATGGCCAAGGTAAGAAAGAAAAATCCATTGATAACCATTCGATTAACCCTTCTTTTCAGGAAGCACCAGAAAAGGGCACAATTGAACCTAATCTTGAACACAATGCCAACAAATGAATAGATCCTGAGGAACAAAAGGGTCAACCCGATGAATTAGACGAGTGGAAAACACACTTCAAGGAAAAATTAGAGATACAAGAAACAGAGCCAAAACCACTCTACGAGATAGGCAAGTCCAAAAGCGAAGATCAGGTACTGTTAAAGCTACGATTATCTCCTCCAGACCCTGACACAAACAAAGAAATTCTTTTTAAGGTAATCGATGCTCTTCCACACAGGACAGTCGAGGTAAGCAATCCCAATTTTGATACTCTCAAAATAAATGCCACTCGACCTGAACCATACAATGAACATCAAATGGATAATATGAGGAAAGATGTTCAAACCTTCAAACCTCCTTGAATTTTTCAAACACAAGGAAAGTCTAGCTGAAGACTATAAACGAGCGCTTCTCGGGAGGCAACCCGAGTACTAAACTTACTTATTTTGTATTTTACTTTATTTTTCCATTCTATTTTTCTTTTTAAACTAACCAGAAGTGCAGTTTTCTAGGCCACACGGCCTTACACACGGCCGTGTGGACCACCGGAACCACCACACTGACAGAGCAGAGGCCGTGCAATTCAGTCCAACCACCCTCTAACGTTACGGATCCAACCACCCTCCTCACGGGCACCGACAAATCAGCACGGCCGTGCCTCACGACTGTGTGAAGCTGCTGACCTATCAAGTACGGGCAAGACACGCCCGTGCATCCCAACCGTGCCAACATACAGACTTCACAAACACGAGCATGGTGGGCTGAAACAGGGCATGGGGAACCAACATACTCCAACACACGACTGTGCGAGGCGGCCGTGTAAATCGAAACGGGCTTGAACCACGGCCATGGGGACGTGCCAGAATTCAACTACTATTTAAACCCCACAACTTTTTCCTTTCACCCCCTAACTTTCCCCATTCTTTTTCTCTTTAAAAATTTCTCTATTTTACTTAGAAAAAGTGTCCAGACTCTTTAGCCACGCAAGAACCATGCCGAAGAAGCGGAAGCAACCCAGCATAGTCTCCTTAATGGAGACCCTACACATAAGTTCATGCCGGCCGCTTCATCCAAACAATAGGCCAAGGGTCTTTGAGACCAATTAGTTTTTATTTTTCGTTTCTCTTTCCTTTCATTCTCCCTTTCTTTAATAATTTTATGTTTAATTTAGTTTAACTTAGTTTAGTTTTGTAGTGTCAGATTCGAAAGGCTGCTAGGGAATCACGCCACTTCCGCCACCGCCAGCACCCCCTCAGCCTTAGAGGTCACACCCACCTCGTGAACCAACCAACAATAAGGACTCTTCGGTCCATTTGTCTTTTATTTTCATTTCGTTTACATTTTTGTTTCCTCTTTCTTTATCTTTCTTATTTTTAATTATATACTTAGTTTATTTTAATTAGGTCTTAATAAATCCTAGCTACTTCTCAGTGCGCTACCCAATCTTTTCATCTACGCAGGTTCGTCATCAAGACCAACCATCACCACCATCAAAGACACTCCTCCGAAAAAACATCCAAAACTCAGGGAGAAATTCTTTCCCCTTCTCTTTTGATTTACCCCTTAAAAGTTATTATCTATCTTTTACATTGAGGGCAATGTACATCTTAAGTGTGGGGGGTGAATAGTTATTCTGAGAAAATGCCTAACTTTTTTCATTATTCTCAAACCCTAAGGATAAAAATGCCTAACTTTCTACATTGTTCTCAAATCCCTAAATTTAATCTTGTTTGAAAGTAATTTTCTCCTATTACTAATTAAGATGAAATTTCTGATGATTTATGATTTTATTGATATGTTTTTGAATAAGTCATAGTTAATTGTGCATTGATGATTAAATTTGAAGAATACTAGGGAATCAAGCATGATAAATCTAATTTTCAAAAATTTAAAATTTTTAGGTTGTTAACCTGAATTTGAATATTACTTTGAAGTTTGAAATTTTTGTGAGCTTTTGATCCTTATAGAGCATAATTCTTTTTCGTGCTTACTTTATTGATTATGAGTGTGTCAACTATGAACTGTTATTCTAGAACTTGCCTCGTCTATACATGTTGAGACCACAAGTATGATTTGTTATACGGAGATGATAAAGGCACCTAGGTTTTAACCTACTTACTCCACTAAATAGCCTACCTTTACAATTAACCCCTAGTGAACCCCGTTGATCCTAACAAACCCTTTTTATTGACTCACCTTCTAATATTAACCCAAAGCCTTTTGTATTTATCACCCTTTTCCATTTGACTACCCCTTAATCAAGATTTGGTTTGATCAGTTACCTAAGTATATTATTCTGATAGTTAAAATTATCTTGTATTACTTAGTTTGTTCTTAAAAAAAATCAAAGTATATTCGGTATTAGTATTATGAAGAGTGAGCTTATACAAGTTAAAGTCTAATTATCAAAAGAAAAAGATCGTATTAGTAGGATTATTATTTTCAATTGATGTAATTATTATCTTAGAAATTTTTCGGTAGGTAACTTATCAATTCAGTCTCGATTCTAACCTTCTAATTTCAGCCTTTATCCACACCTTTAACCCTAACCCCGTTATAACCCTAATAAAGACCTTTTGATCTGTTTATCATTTCATTTTACAGTGGTGGAGATTTGATTTTTAGGCAAGCCTATGGAATTAACTTTTCAGGTTCGACTTATGAGTGCTTAATTTTGACCATTAAATACTTTTTGAGTGATTTGAGTGAATCTTTTGTGAGGATGTCAATCCTTGTCAATTTTGAATTAAGGGTAATTACTTAGATTAAGGGGAACACCTATGTTTTCGTGCTACAAATGGATGACTTATCTTGTTTGAATCTTTAAGACCCTTTGAATTGAATTATCCATGTACGAATTATTTATGAATTAGGATAAGGCATTGTTGATAGGACTTATGAATCATGAAAAGTTTATTTTAATTGTAAATTGAGAATTTTGCTTGAGGACAAGCAAAAACTTAAGTGTGGGGGTATTTGATAAATCGTAAATATAACATATTTTAACCCCGCATTTAGCTTACTTTTGGATGATTTATCCCTTGATTTATATAAAAAGGTGCTCTTAATCCTTCCTTTTCATGTCTTATACCCAGGAAAGCACCCAAGGATGAAAAGAACGTAAAACGGGCCCAAAACGGAGTAAAATGGGCATTAGCACGAAATTGACACGGCCTGGCCCAAAGTCCACACGCCGTAGTGCGCGCCGATCACCTGAGAGCACGACCTCTCCTCGATTTACGGCGGCCGTGCCTCATTAAAGAATCCGAACACGGCCTGAAGTCGATCCACACGGGCATGCTACATGGCCGTGCCTCTGTCGTCAGAATGAGCAATTTCAGTCAGAAAAAGATACTTAGGGAGAAAGAATCGCATTCCAAAGAGCCTATATATATTCCCTAAGTGCCATCATTGAGGGGGAGGCGAGCTAGGCTAAGGAGCCAAGCCGGAAAGGTCAGAATTGTGGGAATCGCTCGAAGTTAGCCAATTGATCCATCTGAAGAAGCCGGAGTTATACTCAAGACGGCGAAATTCTCCTTCAAATCCTTCAGGGAGTTTTAGGGATTTCTTATGTTTTGTTTTATCTTTTCTCTTGAGATGTTTTCTTTCTTAGTTATGAACTAAACCCCTCAGATACCTGAAGGGGATGAAACCTAGATGAATCTTATTATTTGATTTTCTGAATTTTATGATAAATACTTAGTTTGTTCTTAATTATGCATGCTTAATCCAAATCTGATGTGCTTAGGTGGAGGAGGAATAGACCCTGCCTAAGAGTAGATCTAGCGTAATTAAGCGGAGTTGATCGAACGCCTAGAGATAGGGTTACGAGATTTTGCTGGATTAGGGTGAAACCTAATATGGGGATCCATAGATCGATTTACTGCTATTCTAGGGGGTTATTATAAGAGAACGAGAGTTCCACTAATTAACCTAGGGTTAGATGTTATTCGCCTCGAGAGAGGGTTTAACATAGGTTAGGGAGTCTTACGGATCAAGCTAAATAAATAAATCATATGATTCAGGGTTAAATAACAAGTGAAGTCTAGGTGGATTCTTCCTGAGGGTATCGTCGTGATCAATTGAGTCTTTCTCCAAGTTATTTCCCAATTCGTTCTTTTTGTCTTAGTGTCCTTAGCCTAGTTGTCGTTAATTTAGATTAAAACAAACTTCACTTTATTTTTAAGGCTAAATAATAATAAGAAAGTTAGTATTAATACTTTGGGTTCGATAATCCGGTCTTGCCTAAGCTATACTACTGTTCGATAGGTACTTTTGCCTTTAATCGTTGTCAGAGTTAGTTTCCAGGTTCGATCACATTCATTATAAATTTTAAAACTCTGATTTCAGCGATCAGAAATCATGTATTTACAATATAAAATTGTGTTTAAAAATAACATACAATAAATTATAAAACATATGATTTAGAACTAATTAATAATAACACATGAAATACACACGATATTAAAATGGAAACAAATAGATTAAATTGTGAGTAAAATAAAATTTAAACAGGAAAATACATCAGATTAAGAATACTTAATGAATACAATTATTTATCATGGTATTGTCATCAATTCTAAATTGGTGCCAAGTTTATTTGTGACACTAAATCAATAACATTATTAATATATATATATTAAAATTTTATATAAAAATTAAGAATTGCTATAGTGTCATTGGTTGAAATTGATTATGAATAAGTTAAAATGGAAGAGTTATTTTATAGAAAAAAGACAGTAGGTCGGGAAATATATAAAGGCAGTCTAAGAAGGTGGGAATATGGGTAATCTAATCTATATTTAGATAATCTTTGGGTAATGTTGTTGATGTTTTAATTAAAATGTAGTATTGGAATAGTAGGGGTTGACTCTTCAATAAGAAAATAAGCAAATTTACATTTGAAATTGTATATTCTTTTGTAGCTTTACAGTTGCAATTCCTGTTGGTCGTTCCGCGCCTGGAGGAAGAAACCTACTTTATAAAAATAAAAAATAAAAAACCATAGCAGTTAGATTTCTTTAAGGTTGAAATATTCTTTAAGTACTTGTACTTTTTGTAATTTCCGAATTTAGTTGTTATACTTTTGTTTATTAGAAATTAGTCTCTTTTTTTTTTCAGATTTCAAATTTTAACTCTATTTCTTAACACTGTTAAAATTATTTAGTTTAAATATGCCAAAGGTCCATCTACTCTTCTGTAATTAAAAATTTAGCCCCCATACTTTAATTTTGTGACATTGAGTCCCTATACTTTTTATGGTTTGAAAATCTTGGTTTTTTCGTCAGTTTTGCAGTTAGAATGGTTGATTTGGTTGTTATAAAAAAAGATAAAATAACTCTTTTAGCCCTCATTATTTACAGTTTTGTACCAATTTGGTCTTTTTCTTTAAAAGTACATAACCAATTACAAAAAAAAAATTGTATTTTCAAAAAATATATAAAAATTGTGAAAAATTAAAAAAGGTTTTAAATTTTAAAAAATAAACATAATTTTAAATAATTTAAAAATATATAAAAATTTTCAAAAATTCAAAAAAAAAAGTGTAATTTACTTAGAATTGTCCATTAATGGAGTCGAGTCAAGTTGTGGCCCAGGTCCCAAAAATTGTTCAAGCCCAATCTTGTTTTCGACCTGCCTTAACGCACCAAAAAGCTAATTTTACTGCTCAAAAATTAATAAAATATTAAAAATATGTTTTTAAATTAATATAATTATATATTATAATTAATTTTAATTTTAAAAATATTTTTATTTTTTAAATTGAATTCAAACTAGGCCGGCTCGACTAGGCTTAGGACATTAAAAACTTTGTCCAAGCTCAGCCCGAGTCGAGCCAGGCGGATTGCTTGGCCCATGGACATGTCTAAGTAAATAACACTTTCTTTTTTATTTTTTTGGAATTTTTATATGTTTCATATCTTTTTAAATTATTTAACTTATTTATTTATTTTTAAATTTTAAAGAGTTTTAAAATTTTCACAATTTTTTAATATTTTTATTGAAAATAAAAAAATTAAAATATTTTTTTTTGCAATTGTTTTTATATTTTTATAGAGTAAAGACTAAATTAACACAAAACTATAAATAATAAGGGCTGAAAGAATTAATTTATCTTTTTTATAACTGCCAAATCTGCCAACCTAATGGTAAAAACTAACGGAGACCAAGATTTTCAAAAAAAAAAAAAAAAAAAAGAAAAAAAAGTAAAGTACAAGAATTTTTAATTCTACTAATTTGGCTTAGGACTAAAATTCCAAAATTGAAAAGTACAAGAATTAAAATAGACCAATTAAAAAAATACAATGACTAAAATTAATCAATTTAAAGTATAAGAACTAAATTCACAACTTTTGCAAAGTGTAAGGACTAAAAGAAAAATTCAACTTTAAAAATTAAACATGCGGTAAATTTTGACGCATGTTTATGGAGTTAAAATAATCCACTAACAAAATATCAAAAGAAAATTATTTAATACATTACCAGTGAATTTTTTTAGATTCTACAAGTGGGTTGAAAATTTGATATGTGTATTATACCGTGTAGTCAGAAACGGATTTTGATGGGGTTAGGAGGGCCTTGCTCTCCCCCCTCCCAATAAAAAATTTGGGAAATTTTAATTTTTCCCTCGAATTTAAAAAAAAAATTTAATTAGACCCCTCAAATTTTTAAAAGTTGTCATTTATCTTATCATTTTTAAAAAAGAATTTAACTAAGCTCTCTTAATTTTTTTTTTTTTGAAAATTCTCATCAATCTCACAAATATTTGAATCAGACCCCCAATTCTTTAAAAAAAATTCTCATTAAACTCCTAGAATTTTTGAAAATTTTATTAACCCCAAAACTTAGTCTCAAGATATGCTACTAGACATGAGTAATTATTTAGTAGATTACCGGTGGAGTTTTTTAGACTCTACAATAGGGTTGACGGTGTCGCATTTATTTAATTTATTTATTTACTACACTTGTCAAATCTCAACCTATTTGTAAAGTGTATGAAATTAGAAATTTGGATATAATGTATTAAACCATATTAGTATAATTGTTTAAAATTATATTAGAATGATGATAAATTTTGGCAAAAATATGATTTTACTAAAGATACTTATTATAAAATTTCTCTTGGGTAGGCAACTAACTCAATAATGATAGACTTGGGTAGCAACAAAGACGGGTAGATAATTATATTTCTAAAAACTTTAATTAAACTGTTGTATATTATGCATTTAGTGCCTATAAATTAGCAACAGGTTAGTAAGAAATCAAAAAGTGGATATGGTTGAACCTTTCTATATTAATTTTGTCTTACATCATGCAAATCAAAGCTTATAGGTTACTCCATTTTAATATCTGCAAGAATTAAAACTAATTTAAAATGATATACGGTGCTATTATTTGAGGAGACAAATTCTGACTATTTCTTCTATGTTACTTACGACAAAATGTTATTCAAATTACAACTATAAATTGCAGTACAAATCAAACAACTATAAATTTGGAATCAATTTTGATTAGAAATTAAAAAAGTAACCAAACTCGAAAAATGGCTCAAACTAAGACAAAACTCATTCGAATTTTGAAACTTGCATTAATTAAAAGTAGAAAATGATGTAATTTGCCAACTTTTGAAGATTAATATCATAAAAATTCAAAGTGTGAATGTAAGAAGATTCTTTGAGAGCAACCCTAATGGTTTAGATAACATCAAGACATGAATAGTTATTGTAATAAAAACTTAAAAACAATAATCCACTTGATGATGTAAATTAATTATTATTAATCTTCTTTTTAGGTTGATAACCATTGAACTGTGGTGCTAACATGCTGACAACATTTATTTATTTATTTTGTTTCTTCCAACCATATATGATTGTTATTTTTATTTTTATTGATTTTGGTTTTACCAATTAAAATACATGAAAAGAATAAAAACAAAAGTCATTGGAAGTAAATTATATTTTTAGGAAAAATAAAATCATAATACACTCCTACGTTTTTCCTTCTTTTAAATAACCCTGCATGCAATTATTTTATCTTAACTACTACCTAATCCTCACTCTTTTAATTATTTTACTTCTTTTTATCTATTTATCTATTTATTTTATCATTTGTGCATAATTCTTGTTAGCCATCAACAAGGAATAGAGCTTGCTAGTAGGTTTTTCTTCTCAAGTTTGACAACATTATTTTGGAATATAAGTTGCATTGTTTTTAGCTTACATTCGAAACCCCATTTCAATTTCCTATCAACTTCATCCTCAATCTCAATCCATTATCAACTACATATTACCATTACCAATGATGTTAGTGAAATTCTCATAAAAGTTATATTTATAATTTTTTTTATGTAAAATTTAAAAAAAGCTTTCATTGAATTAGTCAAGTTGAAAATTTCAAAAATAATGATGTAAGGTTCAAATATTATCGTGTGTGCATATTTTTTTTATAGATTTCATATAAGTATAAAAAAAAAAAACACTCGTATAATAATATTAATGACTTTGTAAAAAGAATAAAATATAGTTTTGGTTGAAATGATGTATTAGGTTAAAATCTTAGTATTTTCTTAAATTTTATATAAAAATATAAAATAATAAAAATATCTTCAAAATAATATTACTTATTTCGTAAAAAACAGATTTTTGATAATTTCACAACTAATTTAATACCTAACTCAATCTAACACATACATCATGTTTGGGTCACTCAAAGAAATGATATGGGAATGGAATAAAAATCACTGAATAAAATAAAGTGAAAATAAAATAGAAATTTGTAATAATGTTACATTGTCAAAGTTACCTTTAGTATTTTTTTAATATATATTGAAATTAATATAATATTTAATCACATTATAAAAATATAATTATGATTAATAATATTTTTCATAAACATTATAAGTATTTAATAATCTATTTAAATGTTAATAATATAAATCAATAATTGTCAAATTTTTTTCTCCAGCAATTCTCGTTTCTTCAAATTTTTTCCACCCCAAAATTCATCATCTTCATCTTAGCTCGTATTCTCCAAAATTTGTTTTTAGAAATTGTTTCCAAATTTTGACAACCAAAAATCACTCGTTGGTCTTATTCTAGAAAAACTGAAATAGATTCCTGTTTTCTTTTTTCACCTTTCATTATTTTTGATATTTTTTTCCTTCTACTCATTCACATATCCAAACATCAAACAATAAAAAGGCTTTTCACATGTTAAGATTGGAAGCCATTTAAATCAACAATTGTGATTAAAAGATAAAAATAAAGACACTATAACTATTTAATTAAGCCACGTAATAAATTAGAAAATTATGTTGGTGACCTAAAATCTGTTAAACCAGTTATCGAATATGTTGTTTTTATTTAGAAATCAATTTCTCTCCTTTAGTGTTGAGACTGGTTGAATTAGTTAAAAGATAAACTCACATTTCTCAATACAAATCCTACTTGACAGGATCAACGATGGATTGATAAAATAGGATAGAAAATATAACTTTTCTTTATATAGGGTTGCTTGACAAGAAAGATGAAAAAATTGAAAGAAAAAGTAATTTTCTCTTCGCTAATTACTTGGTAAAATTAAAAAATAGGAAAGAAATTAAAATGATTTTTTTTAAATGTATAATTTTGAACTAATATAGGTTGTTCTCTTATTTTCTTTTATCTTATAATTTTAATTTGGAACAATTTATTTTTATACATTAAAATGAAAAATGATAATCTCTTCTATTTTCTTTCCTCATAATTTCCTTTTTGTACCAAACACACTCAATTTTTTTTTTCATTTTTTCATTCTCTTTCCTTCCATTTTTCCACTCAATCATTCATATCCATAGATAAATTTCAATTGTTGTTTTAAAAGAATAAGAATTAGTCAACTTGTGAGTCCGTGTGTCTTGTAGAGGCCCAATTTAGCCCGGGCCCAGACAAAAAAAAATCAAACAAAAAAAATTAAAAAATATTAATAGTACCAACAGTCCAATTACATTCAAGCTCAAATTCAATTCTAGCCCATAGCTCAAAATACTTAAAAAAAAAATTAAAAAAAGGGGGACCTAAACCCTAATGCGCCGCATCATCTGCGGCCACCCACGTGCCTCCGCAACGCGCCCACCGCCCCAGGCCTGGCCGCCTTGCATCGAAATGGCAAGGTCCTCTCGGTTGACCTCGTCTAGGCCTGCAAAACAAAACAAAAAGAGAATAGAACAGGAAAGGCAAAAATAGCAGTAGTGAACAGTAGCAAAAATAATAATAAACATTGTTATATTTCGGCTATAAAAGCTAGAAATCATATTGTAAGGGAGGGGGGAGGAAATCGAATACAAAAAAGAAGAGAAAATTGAATACATATTCAAAATGTAACACCCCTAACCCGAGTCCGTCACCGGATTAAGGTTACGAGGCATTACCAAACAAAATACAACTCAGAACAGACATTCATTTCAATTCAAGTACCAAATAATATAATCATTTCAATACTATTCATCTAGTATAATTTTAAACCAATCTAACATGCTTAGATTCTATAATTCATACTCTTCCCAAATTAATATTCAAACATTATAACCAATGAATCATGGCAATCAAATGCTTAACTTATAACCAAGTATAATTCATTTCATATACCGATCATATATTAAGACATCCATTCATAAAAATCTATTTCATTAACTACTTTCCAAACACTATTTATAATTATGCACTTCTTCACATTTTACCAAGTCAAGCCAAACCACATGATTTATTAAACATTAATATATATATACGGCATTAACAACTTCACATAATGGTCAAGTATAAAATTTGGTTTTGCCAAATTATGCACATTTTACCAAAATAATAACTACCAATTTTATACATAAGAGCCGAATCAAATCATACCATAATTACAATACCGTTTGACTAATAAATATCCAAAATACCTATCTATCATTTACCAAATTCATAAATCACATATATGGCACATCTTAAACTCAAGCATTTAACTTAACAACTTAACCATTAATTACCAAAATCACAAACAAAACATATCATAGGCATGTATAAGTATATTTTACCTATTGTTAGCCAAGTATAAATACACACCCATTACCACTTCCAAAATACATATGCACAATCGATCTTTTAACCATATATTCGATCATAAAATTTATCCTCCAATAATCCAACCAATTTCACAACTTGAATCAAAGCTAATTGTACCATTTATAACTGTACCTGAATGACCATCAAATAAATTACAAAATATGTTCATATTTTACCATCACAAACTATACTTTAAAAATCAATATGCAAGCTATCACACATATATGACTTAACTTGTGTGAACATACGTATTATATTAAAAACACATCATTTACCACTTTTAAACCTTTACACAAGACAAATTATACATCTAAAATAAGTCAATAATAAGCCACAACAGAAATACATTCATCAACCATATTTACTTCACTTAAGTAGAATTATATAATCAACCACCACAAACATATTTAACATGAAACATACCTCCAAATTAAGCTTATAATATGACCGAATATATATACCAACATTAGTATCATGATCAAGCCATTTTTGCATGGCTATATACATATATACAAATTTCAAAACCAAACATATCAAAACTAGCCTATACATGCCACATAACCAAAAACTCAAAGCTTTTATTTACCGAAGCGGTAACCGGATAGTGTGATGAGGTCTCCTATGACTTCCAACCCGACCAAGTCTCCGAAACTCTATAAACATAGGAAAAACACACAGAGTAAGCTTTGAAAGCTTAGTAAGCCATAAGCAAATAAATCATCTCAATGATATTTATAATTCAATTTAACTAAGCCGAATTTAGCAATCTCAACCACATATACATTCATCATACTCGTAAATTCTTAGGACCACATTAAGTAACTTCACTTATCTTATTTATTAATGAACATATAAACCATGTTTTACTAGCCGTTTCACATATATGCTAACCATGCATCATAACACCACCATCTCGATATCAATTAACTAATCCAAATTTCAAACCAATTTAGCATACTTCAACACCATGTTTCATGTTTCATAATTCCCATGTTCGAAACATATGACCACAATTTCATATAACGAGCATATGTAACACAACATTTATTTGTATTCATTCATTTCATTCATTGTCATATATTTCACATATCGTCATTTTAAACATACTCACCTTTCAATTTCGAATAACATATACACTTCGTACGTACTTGAATCGGATATACTTTCACATAGTCATTCATTTCTCGATATTGCCCATTGAATCGTTCGGAATCAATAAGGATACTCGGATAGCTCGAAAAGCTCGTACAATGCCATATCCCAGATATGGTTTTACATGTTATCAAATATCGATGCCACTGTCCTAGACATGGTCTTAGACGAAATCATATACGATGCCAATGTTCCAGACATGGTCTTACACGTAAATCTCAAATGGATGCCAACGTCCCAGACGTGGTCTTACACGATAACACATCTCGAAATCCTATGTCATGACATAGGTATCCTATACTATTCCTATGGTTAGTACGGGGCTTTCGGACGTCATAATTCAATCAATTCTAGCTCGAAACAAGTCATTCCATGCTCAATTCAATTCGACAATATGTATATAAATACAATTCAATTCGACAATATATATAACATATACATTTGAATTCGAGAACATTTATTTACTTATGAACTTACCCCGTATGGACACGAACTGACCGGAACGACTATTCGATAACTTTCAACTTCCCCCAATCCAATTCCAATTTCTTCCTTTCTTGATCTAAATTAATACAAATTTAACTTATTTGATCATATATTTATTCAATTTCACCCGAAAACACATAAATGAGCATTTTTCACTTTAGCCCCTAACATTTCATATTTTCTCAATATAGTCCCTATTTCAAAACAACACAATTTACTCAAAATTTCAACAAACCCAAGCATGGCTGAATCTTCCCTTGGTCCCTAGCAGCCCATTAATTTCATTTACTTCACATTTTGACCCCTCAGTTTACAAATTTCACAATTTAGTCCTTAATAAGCATTTTTATCAAAAATCACTTAATTAAACATATTAATCTATCAACAAATATTTATTTTTCATCATCAAACAACAAAAACATCCTATCATCAATGGAAAATCATGAATACATCAACAAATTCGAAAATTCAAGCATGGGCTAGCTAGTATTCGAAGCAAGGATCTCAAAAACATAAAAATCATCAAAAACCGAACAAAATCCATACTTCAATTTGAGCTTCAAAGTGTCGAATCTTTAAAGCTTTCAAATGGTTCTTTTTCTATTCAATAATCGGCCAAAATATGAACATGCATGGCCATTTCCTATTTTGTTTTATTTTAATTACATTTTATTATCCATTTACCATAATAACCTTAATGATTTAATAATAAAACCATATAATGCATGCCATTACCGTCCATTCATGTATTCAATGGCTAAATTTCATTTTAAGGACTCCATAATTAATTAATCAAAGCAATTAAGCACTTTAACAATTAGAATGCCACTTTTAAAATTTACGCGATTAAGTCCTTTTATCAAATTAGACAACCAATCGGTAAAATTAAATCACGAAATTTTCACACATATTAGATAAAATGTTGTAATTACCAAAAATAATATTAAAATAATTTTATGACCTCGGATTTATGATTCCAAAACCATTGTTCCGACTAGGGTCTAAATTGGGTTGTTACACACAAAAAAGGTGATCTTTTTATTTTGGTTTCATTTTCGAAATAATTATAAAAACATAAAAAACCGATTACCTGTCGTTGGTCTCTGCCTTCACTGTTGTCATCTCTTCCGAGCCAAAGGACGTCGAATCCCTAGGGATTCGGCCAAGGCAGCGACGGAGCTTCCAAAACCGAAAGGTTTTCTCCTCTTTCTAGAAGATCGGCGTTGGTTTAGGAGTTTTGTCTCCGAAATCAGAATCCTGCGTTTAAATATGAGCAAGAAAGGCGTTTTATTTTTTTCGGCCACCACGAACGGCGGAGCCGCCGTTGGCGGCCGGCACGACGGATCTTGGCCGCCCTTTGGCCGGATTTTGGGCTATGCCCAGAAAGAGGGGAGAGGTTTCTGAAGTTTTTTTTTAGAAATGGGAATGAAATGTTTTTTTGAATTTTTTTTATATAAATAGGAGCATGAAACGACGTCGTTTTGGCCATTACTCACAGACGTCAAAATGACGTCGTTTTGAAAAGGTCCGAGCGTCGACCCGACCCGCTCCAGGGGATCCGCATGTTTAGGACTAAGGGTCTATTTACCCTTTTAGTCCTTTTGCTTTTTCAGCCTATTTCAATTTTATACTTTTTTGTTTTTTTAATTTTATCACTAAATTTTACTCGGTTTTCATTCTGATCCTCTAACTAAGTGGCTTCTTGGAACGCTGTGTTTAGGGTCCGGGAATAATTTCCCATTTGATCCTTACTCCTTTCCGCTCGTTCGCATTTGGTCCCTTATTCCTTTTTTTTTTTACTATTTTACAATTTATCCCCTTAAATTTCATTTTAGTTTCGAGTCAATCCTTATGTATTTGTTTATTTATTATAATTTAGACCTAAGATTTCGTTCTAACTCTGATTTAGTCCTTTATTTATTTAATTTCAATCCTTTTTCATTCTTTTATTTTATTTTATTTTTATTTTATTATATATATTTATTTGTTATTGTCTAGTTTTCATTTCGAAATTTATATTGTTCATACTTGTTCATTTTTGCTCTACTGTCATTATTATTTCTTTTATTTTTGCCTTTTTTTATTTTGCTTTTTTTGTTGTTATATTATTATTTTTATTATTCTTGATGTCTTCATGACATGTTTATTTAATTATTTTTTTTATTATCATGCACTTTCCATTTTATTTTGTTTTATTTTTAAGATTACCTCATTTATTTTATTGATATTATAATTTAATCATTAATATTATTGTTATTATCACAATTGCGTTTGTATCATTAAAATATTCCTCTACCTGTTTATTCTATTACTCTATCCACATAGTTATTATATATTATTCCATTTATCATTATAGTATATATTAAGTTTGGATATATTTATCTATTGATCGATGTATTGTATTCAAATAAAATAAATATATATTGTTTAAATATTACACCTATTATTATTCAAAACGAATTTTCAAAAATAGGCAATGTTTGGTATTTGGGAAATTCGAGAAAACGTACCCTAACTTACGGGGTTTCGATTTCCTCGTTGAACCAAAACAACCGAATATCCTTTTAAATTTTAAAATCCATAAGATTTCAAATAAAAATAAAGGCAAGCTTATGTTCGAAGGTTTGAGATGCCGTGTCCTAACTTACGGGATATGACATTTTGTTATTTCGAGACGAGAGGGTCTTTAACGTTTATTTTGGTTTATTCAAGCAATTTGTGATTAAAAATAACATAATACAAAAAGAGATCGTATTTTAAATTCTTTTCGAGTTCAACTTTCGACATTAAGACATTAATTAATCAATTAGGAGTCTTCAACTTTCGACATTAAGACATTAATTAATCAATTAGGTACCAATTTTGGGCGTTATGAGAGTGTTAATTATTTTTTGCACGTAACCGACTCTCGAACCCATTTCTAGATTTTTGTAGACCGAAAAATATTGTTTTAATAAATTAAACCCTTTTATTAAAAAGATCAAATTTCGAGGTGATCCGATCACACCTCATATAAAAAGGATCGATGGAGACTCTCTTTTTTTCATTTTTTAAATAAAAGTTTATAATAGAAAAAAAGGTTGGACATGTCTAACACAGCCATTTGATAGTTGAAAAATAAAAATAATTTTTTTGGAGTAAAAAACTATTTTACAACAATGGTGGGAAAAGACTGTCAGCCTTTTGAAGCCCATATGGAATGGGCTTTCATCTCGAAACATTAACATGCTTAGCCCATTTTTTCCAGTCCTGACAAAAGATGGCTAAAAAAAAATTGTTATACCAAGTTTATCTTATTTTTACAATTTCAGTGGCAGTTATATCAGTTTAGCTTAAAATGGCTGTTGCTGCTAGTGGAGCAACCACAGCAGGCGTACGTTTACTTTCAGTTCCACGCACTTTACCGGCTATCAGGACTTCATCATTCGTGACAACGTTATCTTTCTCGAAGTTGGGTTCTTTTCCAGGGCGGGTAAGAAGCAATGAACCCGTAAAGAAGAAGCTTTTAGTCATCCGAGCTGCAAGAACTAAGTCTCAAGGCGTTTCTCTTGGTTTCAGGGCTCCCAATTTCCAGGTTTCTCCATTACCAATACATTAAAAACTTTTTTACATGTCGAACACTTGTATTTTCTTTTACAAATATTTTGTTTCCTTTGGAGGGTAGTTGCCAGAGCCTCTGACTGGGAAGACTTGGACTTTGGAAGATTTTGAATCATACCCTGCATTGTTGGTAATGGCCCATTTATTTTCTTTGTAACATTTATTCTGTTTCGGTCCTTTGTTCTGGTTTATTGTGGTTATGCTTCTTTGGGTTAAAAGGGTTATGAGTTTTATCCTTTAATTGTCTATTATATGGTGTTACTTGCTATTGACTGGGATTACATTAAATATAGTTAACGTAGGTTTCTTTTGTGGAATTTGTAAATTAAAGGTATTTTTAGGTTTTGGGATTTTCAAGTTGATTTATTGTACATAGTTGAAGGAATGTTAACATTTTTCAAGTGTTTCAATTAGGAAGAGATGTGAAACCCCTGCTTGTTTTCTTAATTTATTGATTGGAATTTCATGAACTGAGCCAGAGGTGAAATGATTGAAAATGGGGATCACTGTCAGGTTAGAATATGTACTTTTGGTCTCATTGTTCTTTATTTATATAGAGCAATGCCTCAGTATTTGGAGGAGGATGGTTTTCTTGTCAAGCGATTTGACAAAATGAATAATTAGAACTGAGCCTTTTAACAATGGCAGGCAAAGATACAATATAACAGTTGAAACTAACCTGGGTTCAGAATTACATATTAGAAGAGATAATTTGTTCAGATTAGAATATGTAAGCAGTTATTAGCATAAATTATGATCACCCTTTCTTTTTCTTTTTGGATTCTTGACTATTGTGACATTTCTTCTCCTTACTGAAGTATATATAATCATAAGAATTGTAGTAATATGTTCTTTTGCAGGTTATGTTTATATGCAACCACTGCCCATTTGTTAAGCACCTGAAGAAGGATATTGCGAAGCTTTCCAATTTCTATATGAAGGTAACTAAGTGCCTTTCCACTTTCTGAGTTTTTCAGCTTGCTTTATCTCGTGTTATTAATGGAACTTGGAAAGATTAATGACTGTACAACAATCCAAAATTTATTGCACTCAATTGCAGAAAGGGCTGGCTGTTGTTGCAATATCTTCAAATTCTGTAGCCACTCACCCACAGGTTCCACTGATCCCCTAATTTGAGAATAGAGATGCTTTGAAGCTGTTTGTATGATTTCTCCAGATGAACTTTTGTTCACAGGATGGACCCCAATTCATGGCCGAAGATGCTAAGCTATATAATTATCCTTTCCCTTATCTATATGATGAGGTATAATTATCTTAATATATTTTTACTTTCATTTTTGAGATTTAGAAATCTGGCACATTTCTTCCGGTATATCTTTTCTATCTTTTGACATTTAATACATGTGAATAGAACAAGTGTGCTTTGTAATTGATTTTCTCCTTCCATGATTCTTAATGATTAAGTTGAATATGCTTTAACCTCAGACACAAGATGTTGCAAGAGACTTTGGGGCATTATGTACACCAGAGTTTTTTCTATTTAAAAAGGTGATCAGGATCTGCTTTAACTTAACATCAAATTGTTGGTTTTGCTCTTGAATTACCTTAGTAGATGACAACCATCCTTGAACCAGGTCGGCAGTGATAAGTAGTAGTCTGCCTTGGAGGCCATATATCAAGGGTTGAATGTTACAAATTTGTGATTTATCACATTGTAATCCACTTAGAAGATTGTGGGATGAGTCTTGGGGATCATTTTGAAGAGTCTTTAAAATAATAACTGTATTGACTTAGTTAAGCTATCCCTTTGAAACAGGACGGTAGGAGGCCATTTGAGCTGGTATATCACGGCCAATTTGATGATTCCCGGCCAAGTAATAGTGTTCCTGCTACTGGAAGGTTTGGTTTTATGAATTTCAGCTTAATATGCTTTAATAATATGAAGACTTTTTCCTGTTGCAGTGGTAAACAAATCTGCTTGGTTTAATCATTTGTAGGGACTTAAGCCTTGCTATAGACAGTGTTCTAAGTGGCCAACCAGTGCCATCAGTTCAGAAACCAAGGTGCATTCTACCTTAAGTAGTTTGTTATTATTATTTTTAAACATTTCAAGTTTTGAGTCGATGGATTTCCAACTAAAAGTGATTATTTCCCTTTGGAACAGTGTTGGATGCAGCATAAAGTGGCACCCACAGAAGAGTTGGTAATCTGCAAAAACCTTTTCCAGTTATCTGATGAAAATATATAATCATGTTTTTGGTGGAAATAGATGACATTGGAACCTACTTATTTTCCTGAAATAAAGGTTTTCATAGTACGTGCTTTGGATTCCTGGAAGCAGAAAGCTTTAACATTAATTTTGTATACATAAAATTCTTTGGCATTCAGATAAAAAAGCTGATACCAATGTCGGCATGCAATAATAATCTGTTATTAATTACTTGGATTCTGACTCTGAGAAACATTAAAAGACTGAAATGGTAGCCTAAGCTATCAATAGGCCTAAGATTGAGTACACATGACTAGGAGCAATGCACCCTTTCAAGAACACGATGTTGCCTGCCTGGGCCAAAAGAGGAAACTTCAAGCCATTATCTTTTGTTCTTCAACCAACCGTCCCATTAATCTACTTTTTCCCAGGGCATAAGCATTCTTTATTGCAACTCATTTGGATGTCATCAAAGCATGACAAATTATCTATAAGATGTGGAATAATTAGTAAATTCGAAACATGAAATAATAAATTCTAAATAAAACAAACAAGAATGATAAAACCTGAACTTTTAATTTAACATGCGAGTAGAAATTCAAGGTGTATAAAATCTCTATTTAACTTTTGGTAAAATCTTAGACAATTAATAATCAAGATTGGAATGCACAAAATTTTTTTCATACGCAACGAGTTTTTATATATAACGAAAAAGAAAATCTTCAATCCTTGCAAAGAAATGCACAAAGACAATCTTATTCAATTCTTGAATTTCAACTATTATAGTAGTTTACAAATGCCTTTTAAATTGGTGGAAAATGAAGATGGAAATAAGTCTAAAAACCAGATAGATGGAAATAAGTCTAAAAACCAGATAGAAAATACGAGAAAGGAGTGTATAAAATAGTGACGTCACGTCATATGTATTCTTTTTTAATAGTTTAATGTCACATCAGTATTTTCATCCTAAATTTTTTTATAAAAAACTCCTACCATAATTAAAGAAGAAATTAGATTGAAATAAAATTAAAAGAAATAATTTAAGCATGATTACTGAATCACATGATAGTCGCGTACCGCCATGAATGAATTACTTATTTGGCACATGCTATTATAATTACTGTAACACCTCAAACCCGGCCTAGACCTTACGGTCGGATTATGAGGGTTACATCATACATGAAAACACTAATGCTTAGCTTCGGTGAAAAGTTCATTTTAATTTAAGGAAAAAAATAGAATTGATTAATACATTTAAACGCTTCCATTCTGACAAACTCGTAAGTACTTTGATGAAAACCACGAAATATTAACTTTATTAAAACAAATCCAACTCGCTTTATCGGGCAAAATACCCAAAAATATCGAAAAATTAATTTATTTACGGGAAAGGACCAATTTCAAAAATATTTACGGAAAATGGCCGTTTCCCCCCAAAACGCGGCCACGTCAGTGCGTTTTTGAGGAAAGACGACAAAGCGCCCCCGGGAGGGCGCTTTCTTTCGCTCGCAACAGTAAAAAATGGCCATTTTTTTGACCGTTGGGGGCCCAACGGTAAAAAAAAAGTATAAAAACCCCCTAACCCTTTTGTTTTTTCACACTTTAATCCTTACTCATTCTTCTCTCAAATTCCTCTCAAAATTCTCTTTTCTCTCAAATTCCTCTCAAAATTCTCTTTAAGTCCTTCAAATTTCCTCTAAAATTTCGAAATAGTCCTTTAATATTTACAAAAAAGCCCTTTTTAATTTTTTTAATATATTTTTTTGAAACTTTTAAAATTTTTGATCGTATTACAAATGGCCGGGGAATTACTTCGTCTAGACTGCAAGCACATCTTCATCGAGCAATTGAAAATGGTAAGTTTTTAATTTTAATTTTTCAATATTTATATAATATCTTTTAGGTCTACGTAATTTTAATTAATTTTTATTTTATAATTTTTAAACAGTCTCTAGATCGGGTGTTGGAATGTTATATTCGCAACATGCATGATCCCCCATCGTCGTTGATCGAGAATTACCTGCGGGAAGTGGGTTTTTGGCACGTGGCCACGATAGGCCGGGGGTTCAAGTTGGAGCCGCCTTTGGTCAGTGCGTTGATAGAGAGGTGGAGACCCGAGATGCACACTTTTCATCTTCCATGCGGAGAGTGTACCATCACTCTGGAAGATGTGCAGTTGCAGTTGGGATTGCCGGTGGACGGGTCGTTAGTCACCGGGTCCGCAACTTCTGGTGATTGGGGAGCCATATGCTACGAGCTTCTGGGTGCCATTCCGGATAAAATTCAAGGAGCTCGGATCGATATGGCCTGGTTACGAGACACATTCCCGGAGCCCCAGGAGGGTTCGACCAAAATAGAAAGAATACGGTATGCTCGGGCATACATTCTTCAGATAATTGGAGGCTATCTGATGCCGGACCTTTCTACAAACCTCATACACCTGAGATGGCTGCTGAAACTTGTTGATTTTAGGGCAGCCGGTGAATTGAGTTGGGGGTCATCCGTGCTATCGAGGTTGTATAGGGAGATGTGAGGGGCTACGCGACCGATTAAAGCGAAAATCGGAGGTTGCCTATCACTACTGCAGTCATGGGCATGGTATCGATTTCCATTTTTACGTCCTCGACTCGACCACCCATATTCATTCCCACTGATAACGAGGTAAATTTAATGTTATATTTTACAATTATTTCGTAGATTTATAGTATAATTGTATGCTAAAAATTTATTTAATTAGGTGGAACCATTCGGCGAGTCATGTTGGAATACCTACCTCGCTTGAAGATATACGGCTTCTATTGGACCAACGGTCGGAATCACAAGTAAGTTTCAAATTTCGTATTTATAATTTAGTATTTCGTATTTAGTGTCTACTATTATGTATATAACTAATAGTTTGGTAATGTTAATATAGTTTCAATGGACACCATGACGAGGATCCAAAATTCGGCAAGTAATTAGGAGGAGTTCTTCCAAAATCCGAACAGTTGGCACGTGAAGGTCCCATTGATCACCTATGCGACCGTGGAGATGCACCAGTCAGATCGGGTTCTGCAACAATTTGGATTCCGACAACCGATTCCTGTGCCACCTGAAGTGCTTGATGATGAGCACAAAGTGGACTTACGGCAGCTGCATACGGATTGGCCAAGATTTTGGTCAGCACATATCGAGACGTGGGAGAACCGGTATGACTATTTACCCATCCAAGAACCGATCATCGTTCTTGAGTTAGCGTGCGTGCCAGAATACATGCCATGGTTTAGGACCCATGGTAAGCCGTATCTGTTGTCGGAAGAAGAGAGGCGATGGCAACTTCGTGAACGAAGGGAACGTTGGGGCCCTTTAAATCCAAGAAGAATGGGTGATGAGACAGGGCCATCAACAGCGTCGACACAGTTACTAGGCCCAGCAATAGCGCCCACACAGTCACCGGGCCCATCAGTTCAGCCAACGACACTGACATCACAACCTTCACCCTTTATGCCAGGTGCGTACCCTACCCCTTATATGTATCCTAACCCGTATATGTTTCTTTTTCCCAGTCCCACCCCAGGTTGGAATGCATGGCAGGGTTAGAGTCCGTTCGCGACTACTCCGACTGGCCAGTCGATCTTGAGGCCGTCGTCGCGTGAGGGATCACAGGAGGTGCCGTCGGGGAGCACTTCCTTTTACCAGCCTCCTTCGCCATACGGGATTCAAACACCCCCGCCGTGGTTTATGCAAACACCTCCGGAGTCGTTATTTTATCAAAGTGGGTTATCCTCGCAACACCCACAACCAGACCCACTGCCGGAGGAACCCGAATCCCCGCGCGAGGTTCCACGACCCCCGCCGGAAGCTAGAAGAAGGAGGAATCCAGGGCGTAACCGTCGACCACTCCCGTGTGGCACTGATTCCGATCGGCATCAACACTGATTCAGACAGGCTTTTGTATTTTTTTTATTGTAATATAATTTTTTTAATAAAATAAAAGTTTTTTTTATTTGTGTTTGTAATTTAATTTTTTAATAAAATAGAAGTTATTTATTTTTATATGTAATTTAATTTTAATTTTTTTAATAAAAGAAAAAAGTTTTTTTATTTATTTTAATGTAATTTAATTTTAATATCTTTAATAAAATAGAAATGGTTTAGTTTTTTTATTGTAATTTAGTTTTAATATATTTAATAGAGTAAAAGTTTTTTATTTTTATTGTAATTTAATTTTTATTTTTTTAATGTAATTTAATTTTAATATCTTTAATAAAATAGAAATGGTTTAATTTTTTTTTACTGTAAGTTAGTTTTAATACATTTAATAGAATAAAAGTTTTTTATTTTTTTATTGTAATTTAATTTTTATTTTTTAATGTAATTTAATTTTAATATCTTCAATAAAATAGTGTAATTTAATTTTAATATATTTAATAGAATAAAAGTTTTTTATTTTTTTAAAGTTTTTTTATTTTTTAAATGTCATTTAATTTTAATATATTTAATAAAATAGAAATGGTTTAGTTTTTTTATTGTACAAAAGTTCACCGTTTTCATCAAAAAAAATAATGTAATTACATAGCCATGAAGAGACAAAAAAGCTAAGAACACGGCCAACTATTCCGATTTGGACACGACCGAGATGTATGCCCCGAGTTCCTACACCATCCGCACAGCCTACTTTGGTTGCTCGTTTCTCGGATATCCATATTGTTGCGTATTCTACTCGAGTAAGGTCGACCTTTTGGTTTGAGCCTCAATTGTCTATCCGGCAACAGCTTATACGGTGCAAGCGATACCGACGACCACTTACGTTCATCTAGGACTGGTGGGAATACGTGTTTCCACACGTTGTACATATTTTCTAATTTATACACTTCGTCGACATAGCTCATGGGATCAAGACGGAGATTTTGACAAGCCGCAAGTACATGAGCGCATGGGTAACGAAGTGCATCAAATTTCCCACAGTCGCAGGTCCTATTTGTCAAGTGTACACGATACTGCCCACCAACAATACCTTGGTTCGGTCTGTCAAACTCCGTGACACGAAACCATAGGCTGTCGCGATCGTGACACACTGTCTGCATCATGTTGGCCCGTGCCTTCCCCTTGTTTATTTCTTGCAAGACCTTCGGGCTCCATACATAACCTCATTGTATCTGCCCTCTAAAACTCGCTGCTCGCTTCGAAAATAGTGCCGCTAAACAAAAATATGTCTCTCGCACAACCGATGTAATCGGCAGATGACAGGTTCCTTTTAGAACAGAATTTATGCATTCGGCGAGGTTTGTGGTCATATGACCATATCATAGGCCGCCGTCGTATGCTTGTGTCCACTGTTCGAAAGGAATATTGCACAGGTATTTGCGCCTTCGTAGTTATCTGAGCGCAAACTCGCCAACATCTCCTGAAAACGGTCCTTATTGATCTCGTACCCTACCAATATACGTTGATAGCGAATATTACATACCACTCTTCAATTGAGAATAAATTGAATATTACAAACGAAATTATATTAATAGACATTTCATACCCATATTGGTCACTTGCCGTCGCTGACTTTTAGATCGACGTTCCCTATAGTAGTTGGATGCAACATGCCTTAGGCAATATCGATGGTGTGTGCGATGCCACATGCTTCCCTGGCGTTTTATTGCGGCTAGTATTCCAGGGCCTCGATCCGATATAACGCATATATCGGGTCAGCGCATGTGCCTCCTTAACCTAGATAGGAAGAAGTCCCAGTCATTAGCTGACTCCCCCGGTGTTATTGCGAATGTAATCGGAAGGATTCTCCCACAGCCGTCTTGTGCCACAGCTAGCAATAGCCGATGCATATATCTACCATACATATAGGTACCGTCAATTTGTACCAATGGCTTGCAGTATATAAAGGCATCCCAGCATTGCTTAAATGTCCAGAACAGACGCTTGAACACTGCGCATCCACGGAGCAAACGATCGTTGTAGTATGCTTGTTTCATTTCAAGGTCTGTTATGCTGCCTGGGACATATCTCTCCAGCACCTGACACCACTGTCACACTTCATTATAAGAAATGTCCCACCGACCATGCAACTTTTCTAACACCTTCTGCTTAGCTATCCAAGCCTTTTTGTAAGAGGGCGTGTACCCTAATTGGCTACGAATATTGCCAATTAATGCCGACACTGTAGTCTTGGGATCAGCCTTCACCGTTGGGATTATTAAGTCAGCCAACATGTCTGAATCCATCTTCAGATGATCTTGTGTAACACCTGTCAGCGAAGTACGTTAAATAATACAACATTACATATTATTAGTATTATTCAAAAATATTGAACATATAGTAGTACTATACCGGCAAGACATATATGTGGACCTTTGTACTTTTTGATCTCCCACAAGCCTGTCCTTTTCCCCAACGACGCCATGATTTTCCATGAACATACCGTCTTACACTGCACACTTTGTCTCGTACTTATCGAGCATTTAACCATGTTGTAGTTAACTGCGTTCCTGATGCTGTATTATTTCAATGCAGCAAGAAAAGCATTCTTGTTGGAAAACTGGTTACCAACATCTAATTGGTCAGAATCCAATGAAAAAGTTGTACGGTCACGCGTCCGGTGTGGTAGTTCTGGAAACTCCAATGCATCATCTTGAGATAGATCGACATTATGCATGTGGGCTGGAGGCGAGTACGCCCTGAATAGCGGATCTTCTTCTTCTTCGTTTGAATCACCCTCAACTTCTTCAGGTACAATTGGAACAAGCTCCGATTCAGAAAATAATCCAACTTCTGTACCATTGGGCCCGGGCTCCCGAGGTGGATCCACATCGGATTCATCGTCCGACCCTCCACAACCTGCAACAAACGAGGGCCCCTCGGCAGTGGATGTCGTGGGGAGTACATTATCCCTCCTTAAACATCTTTCGTAACGTTCCCAATCATATGTGGATTGCCAACCACTAGAAGTTGATGATGTCCCCCAATACGTATTTCTATCATCGGACGTCAAAGGACAGATATGCATGTCCCATCCACCAACCGAGTGTCGTGCAGGGGTTATGTTTTCCATACTACCATCGAACACGGGCACTTCCGTGTTTTACCCCCACTAACAGAGTGTCGGCTTGGGGTCGTGTATTCCCCTCGAACAACAGTAGATGTTGAGGTCGCAAAAAGATCACTTGGAGATGAAAATTGTACATATACCTCGAGATAGGGTGATCCACTGACAAGATGAGTCTCCACCATTGCCTCAAAACCCCGGGGACCTTTGATGTCGAATGAGTCATATCTCATTGGATCAACCAAAGTGCAAAATCTATATTTAATAGACTAAACTTTTATTGGCGTTGTTCCGAATATTTTACGCCTAATTCTTTTGCGAAGTTCTACCAAATTGACGTCCCGATTAAAACTCAGTCGCGCTGTGTTCTCCGCTAAGAAAACAACACCATTTTCGGTGTCACAAACCTCACCATCATAGTAAATAACAACATTAATACGTTCACTCATTTTCAGTTTTTTTTTCTTTTGCCTCAGATTCCCTTATGCAACCTGAGAATGAAATTTTGCTGATTTATAGTCTAATTTTGCCGGAGACTACTGTAGCAAAATAGCGTCTACGTGGGAGCTCTTTTCAGTACTCCTGCTGACAGTGCACCCTGCTGAAAGCGTTTTTGCCACTGTTTGTTCAGAAACGTCTTCTCAAATTAATTTTGCGGAGACTCATCAGAGCAAAAGAGCGCCCACGTGAGAGCTCTTCGGTACTCTCTTTGACAAGGCACCTGCTGGAAGCATTTTTGCTCTTCGTTTGTTCGTAAACGTCTTCTCAAATTAATTTTGTTTGAGATCATCAGAGCAAAAAGAAGCGCCCACGTGGGAGCTCTTTTCAAGTACTCTCGCCGACAAAGTGCATCCTTCCTGAAGCTTTTTTGGCCACTGTTTGTGCAGAAAAGTCTTCTCAAAACTATTTTGCCAGATACAACTGTCACAAAATTCAATTAATTTTTTTTGCTAATATATATTGCCCAAAACCCTAAATATATTTTTACCCCATCCCAGAAACCTTAGAATATCATACTGTAATTGGACCGGGGGGGGCAAAAGCGCGTCCATGTCGGTAGCGTTTTCTTGGTGATTCAAAGAAAGCACGCCCCGACGCGCTTTGCTTCTTTTTTCCCAAAACGGCCGACGTGGCCGTATTTTGGGGGGAAACGGCCCTTTTCCGTAAATATTTTTGAAACTGGTCCTTTTCCGTAAATAAATTAATTTTTCGGTATTTTTGGGTATTTTACCCCGCTTTATCACTTGCGTAGTAAAAACGTAGTATCGAGTTTCAAAAACTTTGTAGCGAAAAACATTTACCAATTTTGGTCTTATGAAATCATAGTTTATTACTAGTTACATCGTCTCAATTAGAATACCAATTGAAAATAGAAATTTTGCAAAATAAAAACCAAAATTAATGTTAAAGTCCCAAACAAAAATTAACAATTCCAAAAGTTCGTAGGGTCCATAAATAAGTCTAAATTATACTTAACCAAAATGGGTAAATTGAGCTCCAGAGTCACCATCCAATCCTAAGTCTGAGGATCACCTGAAATGAGACAAAACAAACCAGTGAGCTAGAAGCCTAGTGTGTGACTTGGCCACATCAAAGTTTACTTAAAGAGTTTGCAAACAGGAATAATCAATTTGTAATTTTTCATAACATATAACATATCGAAATCATATTATTTAACATATCAAAGTCATATCATATATCATATAACATATCAAACATATCTTACCCCCATTCGCTACACACCATTTCTGTCCAACCAATCACACCAATTAGGACTACAAGAGTCCATCAAAATACAAATGACTCCACCAAGTACATACTCTATTATATACCATCGAAATTCGTATTCAATAGCAAAATAGAATTAAATTGTACAACTTTCTGTAACCAATTTCAACCATAGCATTTCATTCAATAATTATTACTTACTTACCTCAATATTGTACAATACATTATATCACGAATAAATAATAACTAACCTGGTTTCGGGTTATAGAAATACAAACCAGAAGCTTGTGCCATTCCTCGTCAACTTTAGCCTTTCATTTCCCTTTCAACGATCTTGTGTCGTTTTTTGCTACGAATAATAATTTAGTAATGGTATAATATAAAATATAATTTCATTAAATATTTCAAATTGCAATTCATTATATTCAATTTATCAGTCAATTGATCATCTCATTACGATTTAATCCATATCACACCTTTTTGTACCAAATTGTAAACAATTCAAATTACAATCACACAAAAAAAATCATAATTCAAGAATATATTGCAAACACATATAATCATACCATATGAATTTACTTGGTTAAACTAGTAAACAAATTGAAACTTTAAGAACTATTTAACAATTTTGTCATTTCCCCGATTATTTTCAATTTGGTTCAATTTCTAATCTATACAATTATTCTATTCATTTGATCTATTCTACACATCTTACATCAGCCTATTATAAACATATGTCAATTCTATTTTATTTTTTGATATCCCTAATTTTTTTCATTTGATTCAATTTAGTCCCTAAAAACGAAATAATCATATCTTTCAAATTTGAGCTTCGTTTTCTAATCTGATTTCAGTCTCATCCTTTATAAACTCTCTACTATCTATTTTTTTAAAAATCTCATAACGTTACAAATAATTCAATTTAGCCCTTATGTTACAAAATTAACATTTAAACTTTACAAATTAGTCCTTTTTCATATCTAAGCTCAAAATCTAATAATTTAACACAAAAAACTTCAAGAAATCAACATTGAGAACTTTCGAAAACTTTATCAATTTTGAAAAATAACATACGGATCAACTAGATTAAGCTCTCGAAATTTTAAAAACATAAAAATTACAAAAAAAATAACTAAGTACTTACTTGAATTTTAAGGTTAAAGCTTTCAAAACCCTAAATGGCGTTAAGTTTCTTTTCTTTCTATTTGCATCGGGTGAATGGGGAAGAAGATGATATGTTCCTTCCTTCCCCACAAACTTAATAATAATGTAAAATTTTAAGTTTTTTCTTTTCTTTTACTTAATTTAAACCATATTTTTTTATTAATCAATTTAATGAACCATGTTTGCTACCGGCCACTAATAAGTATAATGACATGGTCTAATTGTCGTTTCAGTCCTTTGGTGCATTTCCTAATTAAAAGTCTATAACAATTGAACTTTTATTACTTTTCTAATTTGACAAAATTAATTCGATAAAATTGTCTATCCAAAATTTAAGTCACCTATAATATAACTCCTTAAATATTTAATAAAAATATTTACGATCTCGATTTAGAGAAACAAAATCTCAAAATTAAAATTTTTTGACACCATTAACTTTCGAGTCGTTACATAAAAGAGTCACATATCTCATATACAAGGTAATCAAATTAAGGAGGTGGCAGATTGAGAAAAGATATTTAAATTTGACTTGATATTTTTGTGGTTTTTTGGTTTTAAGATCTAAACCGTTAGATTAAAAGATTAAATAAAAGTGGATTATTTGGTGTCCTTTTTTTATTAGTGGCGCTGTCAAAGTGCGACAGTCAAGGAAGAGTAGCGGGAGAAAGAAGATGAGAAAAAGAAAAGGAGAGAGGAAAGAAAGAATAAAGAATAAAGAATAAAAGAGGAACAAAATTAAAAAGGAATAAAAAATTATTTTAATAGTAAAGCGATCAATTTAGTTAAATTTTTAAAGAAAATAACTAAATTAACAAAAATAAAAAATAAAATTACTAAAATAGAAATGATCCTATTTAAAGTGATTAGATTAAAATATCATTTAATTTTTATATAAATTTTGAGAGCCTAAATATTAGCTAGGGTTAGAAATGCGAAAAAGCTTTAAATGTAATTCTCCTAAAATTAGTAAAGAGAAGTTGTAGATCCATCTCCATAGCATCATATTTAGGAAATACAATCGACAACATCATGTGATGGGTCGACATCAGACAGGTAGATTGGTTCCTACTTCCAATTATATTCCATTCCCATCTTGATTTGAGGAGGTGGTGGACTCACTCCCCCACCACAACCCTCACACCAACATTAATCCCCCCAACCTATCATCCTCCTCCCATCAATTTTCATTTCCTACGTTACTTTCATTTCTTACTGTCCCACCCTGCATTTTCATATCATAGTTTTAATTGTTATTCATTATTTTCATCCTCCAAATTATTGTTATAGCAATTCATGTGATATTATCAGTGGTCCTCTGTTTTTTTTTTTTCTTTTACGTTAATTATAAACCAGGCCCTCTACCACATGTTCATTTAATTTTCTCTTTAATTAAAGCCTTTCGCATAAAAAAATGACAAATTTATGAGAATGAAAGTTTAAATGGAGCAAAAAAGTTTGGGAATAAAAGAGTTCCAGCATTTGGTTCAATAATCAGCTTTTTCCTTTCATTTTCCATATTCAAACAATTGGGTTTCAAAATATTTTTTAATTAAGAAAAAACTTGGAAGGAAAATTAATTTAGAAAGCGTTTGGTGGGAAAAAATGAACATTTTTTTTTTAATCTTTTAAGCATATTAACAAAAATATGGGAGAATATTGTTAAAAAAATATGGATGCACCATTAACAAATAATAATATGACATCTCATCATTAAATAAAATAAAAAATAATAGAAAGCTTGTAAATAAATTCTAATAACTTTTATTTAAACATGATTAAATAATAAATAATTATAAATAATTACTAAAACCCTAAACTTTAAACTCGAGATCCTAAACCCTAAATTCGATACCCTAAACCCATCCAAAACCCTAAATCTAAGATTTATTAATATTTATTTATTATAGTAACATTTAATATTTAATTATGTTTAAATAAAATTATTAGAATTTATTTACAAGTCCTCCATATTTTTTGTTTAATTTAATGATAATGTGTCATGTTAATTATTTATTGACGATGAATGAGACTTTACATTGATGCATCAAATATTTTTTTGGTATTTTGCATATCCTTTTACGATCCTTGATAATGGAATATGTTTTACCATTACACCCAACTACTTATTAGTATCGATAGATCAAATATTGTGACTAAAAAAATATATAAACTTCCTATCCCTTTCTCTTTTTTTTTTCCTCTTGCATTTTTTATTTTTTATTTCAAAATTCTTTCCATCCAACCCAATTAAGTAAAATATATATATACACTACAAGTATGAGATAAAGAAGATCAGACAATGAATTATATTACAAAAATTTTGAACGAAACGAGTCATACAAATAAATTACTTAATTTCCAGATTTCAGGAAATTATTCATACTTCTAAAAAAATATATAATTTGGACAACCTAAGCTACCTTATAATGAAGTAAATGAAAAAGGAAAGATTTAACTCCTGAATTTTTATTACATTTAAATAAATCTTACTTTTAATTTATACCTAAATAAATCCTTGAGATAAATCAAACTTTCATTTGAAATTAATAAGGCTTTATTTGGATATAAATCAAATGATAAAAAGTTATTTAAAAATAATAAATATACAAGGCTTACTTGGTTTATAAAAATATTCATTTATAAAAAAAATAGTATGTATAAGAATTACTATATGAAATGAGAAATAGATTTCAAGGTTTTGAAAAAAGTTCAGACCCAGAAAGATCAAAGGAAGTCCAAGTTTCAGCCATTAAATTTGCAGAAATCTTAAGCTGGTCATCAACTGGAAACGACTCCAACTGTTGCAGTTGACATTCGAAGCTTGGGGTGTTTGCTGCATAATTTGACCAGAAAACATCTTGCACCATTTCATCAGCTAACAAGTTTTGCAACCCGAACGCATTGATTTCATCACTTTCCAACAATTCCTCAACACTGTTATCTTTTAGATGTTGCTCAACTTGAGGCGTTTCTTGGAGCATATTATAAGATTCTGGAATTGTATGAACTACTGGTAACTCCATGGATGAATCGTTTTGGCTGTTGGTATCTTGTTCTAAACAACTCCAAGGATCCATCCCTTCATTAGGCCATTCTTTAGTAAGAATTATCTCAGGCTGATCTGAACTTGTACTCTGGTTCAAGAATTGAGCAAAGATAACAGCTAGATCAATATCCGGCCCAGTAGTATTACCAGGTCCTGGTTGGTTCCCTGTGTCTCCATGGGAAGTAGTGGCACCCATCATATGCTCCTGGTGAGTCCCGAAACTAGTTAAATTCTTGCCATAATTCGTGGAAACCTGAGCACCGTTTTTGTCGACCCTGTTGGACTTACCTCGTCGACTCTTGCGACAACCACCACCAACAGGCACATTCCTAAGGGAACCACCTTTGGTCCAATACCTTCGGCAACCTTTGCAAAAGTACCGCGGCTGGGACAAGCTATAGTTGTTGTAATAACAGAACTTGGTATTAGCAGAGGCACAACGTGGACAATTGGGAGCAAGTTCAGCGTTGGATTTCCAGTTTCTGTCAATGGCCAACATCGGCCTAGGAGCACACTGCAACATACTCTCACTAATTGCGAACATATTTGCAGATACGGAAAAACACTCGAAAGCTAGCACCACCAAAGATGAATCACTTTGTAATAAGATTGTAAAGGGGGATGGTAGTCAAAAAGGGTATGTGGGATTAAGATAGAGTGTGCATATATGTATTTCGTGGAGGATGCAAATGGGGGAAACGTGGGCGGTTGGCGAGCCGTCAGGACCAAGAAATGGAAGAGAGATCAAAGGAGATGGAAGGGGAATAGGCAACGGGGAGTGATGGTGATGGAGTAAGGGTTGTATTGTAGTACACTCCAACTGCTTTAATTACAAAGGTAGAAGGATCGTGTGTGACTCTTTATTTTCATAATTTCCAGTCATGTGCCATTTTCTTCATTGCCCCCCAATATAGATTGTGATTGAAGTATAAGTCAAAACAATTCTAGTTGTGCTTCTAATATACTATATCAAAATTTATTTGAAATGGTTACACTATACAAGCATGGTTGAATAGATCGTAGTGAAAATGGAAAATGATAATCATATGTATATATTATAGTTTAATCCAATTTGAGCAGATTAGAGGAGTAACTCAGCTTAAACATGTATATATTATTTGTGTGATGAGTTGTTTTCGTTGATGATATAATATAAATCTCATTTTACCATTTTTATAACTCTTAACTCTGAAATTTCAAAAGCAAGAGTCTGGTATGGTGTATCTTGCACTCTTCTGTAGGTTCAAAACCAGAGTTTGAATACAGTAATAATTAATTTAGAATTTTTTTTCATTTCAGTTTATCCTCTATTCTAATTTTGTGTAAATTCTTTGAATTCCTCAACTGAACTATAATTTTTTTTAAAGTATTTAACTTTGAATGTTTTACCTCTTTCTTTCTTAGAACCTTTGAATGTTAATGATCGGTAAGCACATCTAATGAGGATGTAGGATAATAGGTTATGAATATATAGAGTGAGTTTGCTGATTCAGGTTTATTAATCCTTCCCATTAGTTGTTCTATTTTTCTTATGTTTTTTGGGTTTTTAAAATATATATGATTTTCCTAAAAAAATATTTGACTTTTTATCAAAAAAATATCAGATTCAGTCTCATATCATGATGTGGGTGGAAGAAAATTTTAATATTAAAAAATATTTAACAATTAAACAATAAGTAAAGTGGTAAAATACTTATGAACAAACCTCGTTTAATTCTTAGAACTTGATTTATTTAAACATTCCATATAAAATGTAAAAAAACAAAAATATCACTTTATTAAAAAATATTTAAAGATATTTTTTGATGTAAAAAATAAAAATATCACTTTATTAAAAAAATAAAGACAATTTTTAGATTAAATTAGTGTTAAATTGACTTTAATATCAACTCAACCAATCACATTATATAATATATATATATGTGATGCAGTATAAATACTATAAAACAACAACAAATTATATAATCCAACTCATGATTTCAAGAAATATAACAAAAAGAAACTACATTTATTCAAGAACTTATATGCGTTTAACTCTTTGCCTCAAATATAAACGCCACAACCCTAATAGAAAATCAGAGTTTCCATAAATGCTATGTTGACTTGGCAAATAAGTCCATGCAGGATTTAGTAGTTTTTCAGAAGTTTTGAGATTCAAATAAGAAAAAGAAAATATTTGGTTAAATCAAGATTGATTTGAATAGAATGACAGTATTTTCTTGGAAAATGCAGAATTAAAGTCTACCCATCCCACATGGGTAACATATAATAGCATTTATAGAGGAGAATGTGGGCAGGGCAGGGTCAACAAAATCATCAAATCTGAACATAAATAATACAGTGTTCTTTACTCGTGATCCTTTGATAAAAGGAGCGGCCCGTCGAGTGGAGGGGCTGATGAATTGGAGGTGCATCATTAGCTACGTGTCCTCATCCTTCCATTAAAATTGTATTTCTTAGAGGTACATTCGACTTATCACATGATGATAAGCGCTTTCCATGCTTTATAATATCATTTCTTTTTTCATGTTTGGAGTTGAGTCCAATAAATTAAATATCAACACATTAAAAGTATTTATTTTTACATTTTATATATTTTTTTTATTTTAAAATATATCCATTGTTTTCAATATTTTTTTTAGTTTTAAGATAATTACCCATCATATCAACTAAGTTAATGATATAATGGTGAACGAGTTTTGTTAAAATAATTTTTTGTTTGACTTTAATCCGTACATATCTCTAAGCGATTACAAAATTCAGAAAACATAAATTTTACTAATTTCTCATACGATATCTAAACAGAAAATACAAAATTGAGAATAATTGTTTTGTATAATTGAGTAATCTAAAATTGATCACTAATAAGTAGCTCTTTACAATGACAACTGTAGTGAGAATTTTTAAAATGAGAATCAAAATAATTTAGCTATTCGATCAAAATAAATGATTCTAAGTCTTAGGTTTTATATTTATCTTACCTTATTAAAATAAAAACAGCAACACCTAATTTTTCTCTTTTTCTTTTTTTTTCCACGTGTAATTGAAGTCTTAGGTGAAAAAAATTTAGATAATCTTTACTTTGTATTTTTTTAGAAAAAATTGGAATGAAAATCAAGATATTTGGGTTATTAAGATTAATCAATTTGGGTATTAGGTATTTGTTTTTCTTGATTGAAAAAAATTGGTCAATCATGTTGTCGAAACCATTTTTGAAAACAAGGATCGACTAGGGCTTTGAAAACAAAAATAAAAATGGGAGTCGCCACCGATCTTTTTTATGAGGTGTGATCAGGTCACCTTTGTTTTAATAAAACATTTTGGTTTACCAAAATAGTGTTTTTGGTCTACGAAATTCGAAAAATCGAGTTCGGGAGTCGGTTGCGTGAAAAGAAGGATTAGCACCCTCGTCACGCCCAAAATTGGTACCAAATTGATTAATTAGTGTCTCAATGTCGAAAGTTGAAAATTTGAAAAAGATTTTAAAAATACGATCTCTTTTAAAAATATTTGAATTTTCTCGAATTGGATATCAAGATTCTCTCGCTCCGAAGGAATAAAATATCACATCCAGCACGTTAGGACACGACAATTTAAATCCTCGAATCCAAGATCATCTCATGATTCCCGAGACTCATGCATTGAAAATATCAAAAGGATATTCGATTATTTGGCCAAGCAAAAAAACCGAAACCCAGCACGTTAGGGCACGATTTCTCGGATTTCCAAATACGGAATATTGCCTTATTTTGAGAGGTTTTCAAATGAGTAATTTTAAAACCGATTCAAAATATTTAGCTTGAAATTGGGTGAAAGTTGAAGTGAAATCACAATATGAGAATACGAAACAAAAACATAACCAATAATATGAAATAAAGATACATAGCAATCTACAAAAAATAAATAACTATTACATAGCTATAGGCATCCAAACTAGCACATTATATGAACATTAATATCAACATTTAAAAGATAACAAATTAACAGCAAATATCAAATAACAATAAGTAATAAATCTTTGAACAAAAAGAATTTAAAATCGTCAATGTACAATTAATAAAATAATTTAAAGCCAAGTACAAGAGTTTAACACACAAATATATATATATATATATTAAATAATGATATGTATAGATTTTGAAATGAATATTATATATATATATAATACTATATGATACAATTTGAAACAATTTGAAACAAACTTTATAAATAATGAAAATCTAATGAAAATTGTGTATACAATATAACCATGCATGCAAAGTATTTAAAATCCATATAAAATTCCAAAATAAATAATGTGTATATAATAAAATGTTAGTAATTTAAAAGAATATAAGTAACTTAAATTATAATATACAAAAGAATGCATAAATGTATAAAAAATGATTTAAAGTATATACCAAAAAATATATGTACATATATGAATAGAAAAATCTATATGATATGAAATTAATGATATACAAAATAATTTAAGACACAATAGATTAGTTTCACGATAATAATATGTAAAAATACATACAAATAATAATATAATATATATATATATATATAAGAAGATTTGATATAAGCTATGATAAAATACGATCTTTTAAAGAAATAAATTATATACAATAAATTTAAAAAAAAAAAATATATATATATATATATATATATATATATATATATATGAATATGTTTTTAAAAACAATATATATAAATAATCTAAAAAATATAAACAAATTTTTATAAAGTCAATAATGTATATATAAAATGAAAATAAAATTTTCTACATAAATTATATGTGCATGTGTAAAATAATATTCTGTAAGAATATTTAAATTAGATATCATACAAATCCCTAAACAAAATGAAAGAAAGATGAATTTAAAAAAAAACCATGTAAAAATATATACAATAAAAACATATACATACAGATAAAGGTATAAACATAACAAGTTTAAAATAATGTAGAATCTGTAAATAATTAAAAGTAATATATTAAAGCAATTTCAGAAAAATATAAAGAATAAATAAATTCAAAAGAATAAAAGAATTACAAAGATTAAAATGAAGAGACTCAATTGAAATAAGTATAAAATCAAAATGGATAATTTTTTAAACAAACAAAACCATGAAAACAGAATTTAGGACTTAAATAAAATGCGCGAGAATGAATGAGGATTAATATTGCAATTAACCCAAAATCCTGCGTACATCGTATAAACAAGGACTGCTTTGGAATGGCGCACAAATTTTAAGGATAAATTAAAATATATGAAAGAAATAAAAATTGGGCTTAATCAAAAGTTGGCGCAACATGTAGGGACCAAACGCGCAAATTGCCCTTTAGGGCATGAAGCGCGGACCCAGTGCATGGGTCGGGTTGACGCGCGGGTTACCCCTCTCCAAAGGGCGTCGTTTCCTATTAGTATAAAAGCCCAAAAGTTTTTTGAAACCTCATTTTTGCCTGCTCATTTTAAAAAAAAAACTCAAATAGCCACCATCATTCTCTGTTAGGGTTTTTGGGAACCCATTCTTTCGCCGCCAGTGGTCCGTCGCTCTCCGTCATGGCGGGTGGTCAGAGCGACCCTAAAACGCCACCTTCAACCCCCTTTTAGCAAAAGAAAGAGGAAAAAAAATCTAAAGGCGGGGCTTTCGTAGCCTGAAAATCGAAAAAGAAAAAATTGTCGCCCCCTCCCTAGGCCGATTTCGACGACGGAGAGGGTGTTTTCGACGGCTAATGTTCGGTTCCGCCTCGGTAAGTTATTCTTTTTTTCCTTTTTTATTATATTTTCCTTTGTAAAAGTTTTTTAAATGAAAAAGAAAGAAAATAATACACAGTAGCAGTAAATAAATAAATAAAATAAAATAAAAAATAAAAAGGAAAGACCGATTTCAACCTTAAAGCTTCTGTTTCGTTTTTTATTTCTTAATGTTTGTATTTTCTTCGATTGCGAAAATCCCCCTTTTACATTGGTTTTTGCCCGGCTTATATAGCCGAATAAACATTACACTTAAATCATATTTTTGCTATTTTCTATGTTTGCTTTTGTGTTGTTGTCTTCCATTTTTGCTCGTTTACAGGTCTCTCGGAGAGTCAATACTGTGATCTTGCTTTTTTGGTGAAAGATGGAGCAGAGGGCGCGTCAGGGGGTCTCGGGACGAGCTGAGGGCACGGCGCTCGAGGGGCTGCAGCGCTAGAGTCTTCAGAAACCCTAAAATTTTCTGAAAAATTTTTAATTTTGGGCCTATTAGGTAGCTTGTAAATTTGGGCTTTGTTTTGGGCTTGTAACTTGGGACTGTTAATTGGACCCTTTTTATTTTTGGTTTATTGTTTTAATTCTGGTAGGCCGGGCTAGATTGGGCTTGTATAGCTGCCCCTCTTTGCTCATTGTCCTGTAACGAGAATGGAGCAAAGACTTTAAAAGGACCAATTTTTCCCAGTCTTGCTGAGTCTCGGCGCTTCTCTTCTTCTTCAAGTAGCTTCGCTCTAACCCACTGCAACTTAAGAAGTATAGGAATTGGTGCTTCAATTTGCTCGAACATAATTTCAGGGAGAAGAGATTTCTAAGTTCGATCTACCCCGCTGGAACTTCAAGGAGATGAGAATTCAGAGAAAAGAGATTTGTAACCTTAATCTTCTCTGCTGAAATTTCAAAGAAATAATGATTGATCCTCATTTGTAAACTCAAAGAGAAGGGATTTGTAGCCTCAACCCACTCCACTGGAACTTCGAGGAGATAAGAATTCAGGGAGAAGAGATTCGTAACCTCAATCTTCTCTGCTGAAACTTTAAGGATATGAAAATTGGTAATTTCAACCCGCTCCGCTGTATCTTCAAAGAGACGAGGTTGGTGGCTTAAATCTACTCCGCTGCTTCATGAAGATGAGATTCGCCGTCTTTGATCTGCTCCACTACTGCTTAAAGAGACTATCTGTAATCTTCAGTCTACTCTACTGCCGTTTCAGAGAGATAAGACTGATGGCTTAAATCTACTCCGCTGCTTCATAGAGATGAGATTTGTCGTCTTCGATCTGCTCCACTATTGCTTAGGGAGACAAGATTTGTAATCTTCGACCTATTCTCCTGCTGGTCAGGAAGATAGGACTTGCATCTTCGATCAGCTTCGCTCAGGAAGGCAAGATCTACTATCTTCAATCTGCTTCACTGCAAACTCAGGGAAACTAGATCTACAATCTTCAGTCTGCCCCACTACTATCTCGAGAGGACAAAATCTAAACTTATTGCTTCCTTACTATCTTCAGGAAGATTTCAATCTTCAGCCTGCTCCACTACCATCTCTAGGGAACAAAATCTGAACTTTCCAATTTTGCTTCCTTACTATCTTCAGAAAGACTTCAATCTTCAGTTTGCTCCATTATCATATTCTAGGGAACAAAATCTGAACTTTCCAATTTGCTTCCTTACTGTCTTCAGGAAGACTTCAATCTTCAGTTTGCTCTACTACTATCTCTAGGGAATAAAATCTGAACTTTCCAATTTGCTTCCTTACTATCTTCAGGAAGACTTCAATCTCCAGTCTGCTCCACTACCATCTCAAGGGAACAAAATCTGAACTTTCCAATTTGTTTCCTTACTTTCTCAGGAAGACTTCAATCTCCAGTCTGCTCCACTACCATCTTGAGGGAACAAAATCTGAACTTTCCAATTTGCTTCCTTACTATCTTCAGGAAGACTTCAATCTCCAGTCTGCTTCTCTACCATCTTAAGGGAACAAAATCTGAACTTTCCAATTTTGCTTCCTTACTATCTTCAGGAAGACTTCAATCTTCAGTTTGCTCCACTACCATCTATAGGGAACAAAATCTGAACTTTCCAATTTGCTTCCTTACAGTCTTCAGGAAGACTTCAATCTTCAGTTTGCTCCACTACCATAACTAAGGAACAAAATCTGAACTTTCCAATTTGCTTCTTTACTATCTTCAGGAAGACTTCAATCTTCAGTCTACTCCACTACCATCTCGAGGGAACAAAATCTGAACTTTCCAATTTGCTTCCTTACTTTCTCAGGAAGACTTCAATCTCCAATCTGCTCCACTACCATCTTGAGGGAACAAAATCTAAACTTTCCAATTTGCTTTCTTACTACCTTCAGGAAGACTTCAATCTCCAGTCTGCTCCACTACCATCTTGAGGGAACAAAATCTGAACTTTCCAATTTGCTACACCGTCCTTTGAGGGACATATCCTGTAGACTCGAATGTATTATGGACGATATTTGCATGAATGCAAAATGTCATAAGAATGATCCCCTTTTTTAAATGTAAAATGATTAGGATCAAATGCTCCTAACTAAATGACATTATGGATAACATTTGCATGAATGCAGAATGTCATGAGAATGATCTCCTTCTTTTTCTCTTTTTTTTTTGTACAATGATTAGGATACAATGATCGGAATAGATCAAATGCTCCTAATTAAATGTGCTTTGAATGATGATGTATGAATGCAAAATGAAATGATCCCCTTTTTAATGCTTAGGGTTGTCACTGCTCGTTGTTGTATTTCGCTGCTATCTCGTTCGGCTGGTACCTTTTCAAAAAAACTCGAAGAAACAATCATATTTTGCTCAAATGACTTGCCCCAATGTAACTTCAAGGTCCATTCCACGATACCCCTGGGACTTTAAGGCTTTTTCCATCTTCAGACCCTCTCACTGCAATTCAGGGGGCTATAGGGTCTGTGTCATCTTCAATCCATCCCATTGTGACTCAAGGGCATAGAATTTGTATCATCTTCAATCCATCCTACTACGACTCAGAGGTATAGAATTTGTAACTTATTCAATCAATTTGGTCTACTACACCTTCCATTCCCTGGGTGTCGTGACCAGATGTGTATGCATGATAGAATATCATTTTTTTCTCGCGAATGATTCCCCATTTACACATGGGTTAACACTGCCCCTTTTTCGTCAAGATGGTATTACTGACGTAATATCTTGTCATTTTGTTCAATCACCATTTTTGACAAAACCCGAAGAGATAGTCTCAGTTTAGACTTTTCCTCCACAAATATTTCTATCTTGAAGAGTTTTAAACAATAGTCCTGTTTCAGGTTCTTGTATTATTTAGAAGTTCCCAGAGTAATATGCAAGACTCCTCTTGTGAAAGTGTTGTTAGTCCATTAATCATTATTTTAATGTGAAATGCTTTAAAAGAGATCATAACTATGGATAAGAACAAAGTCAATTAGGAGCATAGCTCGAAACAAATAGGTTAAGCAAAGATAGCAAATGCAATTAAGAATAAAATTTATTGGTAGTGTATTTTGAAAAGAATAAGATAATCACAAATAAAAATTTAAAATGAGTAAAATGGAAACTAGGTGCCCCAGATATCGCAGCCTGAGCTTCTCTGTTCAAACTTCTTGAGGACCATTTTAAGCTCAATATGCGTTTAGGGGATCTGGAGTACTTTGTCGATGCCCCAAGATGCAACATACTTCTTCATTGTTAATTTAGGCATAGCAAGACTGCTATATACCCCACTTTTGATCAAAATTTGAGTTGCCCTTCCCGAGTTTTCAACTCAAACCCCCTTTGGTCTCAAAGCGCCCTTTGGCCATTCCTTTTTCTATCTTCTTTCTTTCTTTTCCTTTTTGTGTTTTTCTTTTCTTTTTCTTTTTCTTTTTCTTTTTCGAATTTGAATTTGATGACTGCTGACTTTGTAACTTTGGCATATGAAGCGACCTTCACCCTCTCAGTGAAGTAATTGACAACCACGAAGATGAATTGGTGTCGGCCAGATGCTTTTGACGAGATTGGCCACGTAATATCTATGCCCCACATATAGAAAAAAATAAAGGAGGCACATAAGTCTTGTCTTCCCCAACCTGGCATTTATGGCGTTACTGATGCAATTTCCTTTTCTCGGTAAATCAGTGTCCCGAACGTTTTAATTAGCCTGGTCATTGTAGAATCATTAACATGGGTTCTTTAAATACCAATCTTAACAGCATACCCACGTTTCAGTAGCTTGGCGTGTGACTATGCGAAAACATCTTTGAATTCTTGGATATAACTCAATGATGCCTTGCCTTATTCTTGCGGTGAGCTAAGCTTCCATCTTCATCTCTTTCGTTAGCTCGTAGTGTCCGCTGACACTTCGTAAGGTAGGATCTACCATTCTTAATCAAGTTGGGAAATAAGTTGCAACCTCTGTCTTCTTCCAAGTCCTTAGATCCCTCTAGACACATATCTCACTAGAAAAAGAGTCAGTAACAGTGTCGCTCATGTCATTGATATCTGGGGACCCATTGTGGGCATGAAGGTAAATTTCAGAGAATAAATAATTCCAAGAATGATTATTTATGAATGAAGAATGAAGGAATATTCAAAAGAATGTATAGTATGAAAAAGGAAATAATATTTGTTCAAAAAGATGCATTTTACTAAAATAGTAATTCTGGACACAAGCCTATTTCACAAAAAAAATCTCATTGCTTCTAGGCTTAAAGCAGCAAGTGCGTTTTGTACATTACTCTAAGTAAGCTCTAAATACTACAGGAATTTCTTTCGCAGTCTTATTGTCCAAAACGCTCCCAGGTTCATGTTTCTGCATTTGCCGCGTCATCTAACTTCACAATACCCATGTTGATGAATTTTTCCACCAATTTCTTGAAAGCAAGGCAATTTTCTATCGAATGTCCTGTGACCCCTGCATGGTACTCACACTGGGCATTTGGGTCATACCATTTTGGATATGGAAGTTGCATCGGTTTCGTGTAATGATGAGCTACAACATGCATATCAAATAAGTACTGGTATAACTCCCTATACATCGTGGGAATAGGTGTGAACTAGGGTTCTTCTGAATTCGATCTTGGATTGGGTTTTTACTTTGAGGAGACCTGATAGCTGGTAGTTACCGTTCTTGGCTAGTTTACTGTAATCGACTCTGAATGGCCCTTGTTATACCTTCTCGCACTATTCGCTTTATTTTCCTTTTTCTTTGGGGCTTTTAAAGTCCACTTTTCTTTTTCTTTTGTTTCTATCAGTACCACCGGTTTGGCTCGATCATCCTCAGGGTTAAAACCTGAGCCCATCGGGAAGTTTAATAGGGTCGAGGTATCAATCTGACATTGGGGTCTGATAATGATAGGTACCTCATGCAAATGCGTGTCTGGTTGAGTCGGGACACTTATTAGGGAATAAACGATGTCTTCATCATCATCCACACTGTTGACTATTGGGCCACTCCTTTTTTTATGTCCTCCAGTTAGTAACTGGGTTAACTGGCCCATCATATTCGTTTGATCTCGCATATCCTGTTGGATTTTGGCCAACTGCTCTTGCCTCAGTATTTGCATTTTCTCTATTCTTTCCAACCTTTGTTCCATGTCTTCTAGGTTAACTGAAATAATTTCACTTAATTAGGGTCTTTCTACAAATTTTAATGCATGTGATATGATGTAATGCAAATGCATGAAATGCAATGCAAATTCATGGAATGAATGCAAAAAGAAAGAGAGGCGTTGATTATGAATTCAATTCCATTAGAAGAACTTTTCTAGAAAATAAATTCCTTTACATAAAACGGATTGCATATACGGCTTTGTCATAGTCTAGGTGAAAATACCAATCCTTTTCTTCGTATCCGGATGTTATGGTCGTGTCCCGTGAACTTTCTCAATAAATGCCTCTTCTAGCTCCTTGTTGCTTGGTCCAGGCTGTACCTCTTCACTCACTTATCCTCCGCGGTGTTCATAAGCTTCTTTAAGGAAATTGAGACATGATGACTCTCGAATAATCCTTGTCGGCTTAAATCCTCGGGCAAAGTCTTGTATTCTTCTGCGGACTATCAGCCCTTTCTCGTTGTTTATCTGGACTATGTTCGAACAACCGTATTATAATCCACTTTATCAAATAACCCATTCCCTTATGACAAACTCTTCTATTTAGCAATCGAATATTAAATAACACCTCATTTCTATGATGATGAAATGCAATGCAATCAAAACAAAATACGTTAGTACAGAAAAAATAATCAACAAAATAGGACACCTATCTGGGTGACCACTAGGGTTTGGTACAATTCTACCTAGGGTAGGCTCTTAAGTCTCACTATATGGGGTTCGGTTCTAAAGAAAGGTACCCGAACTAGCAGATTCCTCAATCCTCACCCATTATAGGCTCATACGGACCGAGTTTAGTTCAGGGGAATACATTTCCCTATGGCCATGCGGAGATGAAAATCTCACGAAGCACATAGGTACGGATGTATCCCGGAAGTAATCCATTAGCCCATGCGGAGGTGAAAACCTCACGAAGGTGTAGTTTCTTACTTCCACTTAAGAGTGCGACCACAACGGTCATGAAATGCAATGTGCGCAAGAAAATAACAATCATATGCGAAGATACAAACAAATGCAACAAAAAAGTCGTAATTTTCAAATCAAAATTTCAAATTTTCAAATTGGATTTTCAAATTTTCAACAAAGGACAAAAAATAATTAATTTACGACCTGACTCTCTATTTTTCCCCAGTGGAGTCGCCAAGCTGTCGAAACCATTTTTGAAAACGAGGATCGATTAGGGCTTTGAAAACATTTTGGTTTGTTGAGGTGTGTTCGGGTCACTTTTGTTTTAATAAAACATTTTGGTTTACTAAAACAGTGTTTTTGGTCTACGAAATTCGAAAAATCGAGTTCGGGAGTCGGTTGCGTGCGAGGAAGGATTAGCACCCTCGTCACGCCCAAAATTGGTACCAAATTGATTAATTAGTGTCTCAATGTCGAAAGTTGAAAATTTGAAAAAGATTTTAAAAATACGGTCTCTTTTAAAAATATTTGAATTTTCTCGAATTGGATATCAAGATTCTCTCGCTCCGAAGGAATAAAATATCACATCCAGCACGTTAGGACACGACAATTTAAATCCTCGAATCCAAGATTATCTCATGATTCCCGAGACTCATGCATTGAAAATATCAAAAGGATTTTCGATTATTTGGCCAAGCGAAAAAATCGAAACCCAGCACGTTAGGGCACGATTTCTCAGATTTCCAAACACGGAATATTGCCTTATTTTGAGAGGTTTTCAAATGAGTAATTTTAAAACCGATTCAAAATATTTAGTTTGAAATTGGGTGAAAGTTGAAGTGAAATCACAATACGAGAATACGAAACAAAACATAACCAATAATATGAAATAAAGATACATAGCAATCTACAAAAAATAAATAACTATTATATAGCTACAGGCATCCAAACTAGCACATTACATCATATGAACATTAATATCAACATTTAAAAGATAACAAATTAACAGCAAATATCAAATAACAAGAAGTAATAAATCTTTAAACAAAAAGAATTTAAAATCGTCAATGTACAATTAGTAAAACAATTTAAAGCCAAGTACAAGAGTTTAACACACAAATATATATATATTAAATAATGATATGTATAGATTTTGAAATGAATATTATATATATATAATACTATATGATACAATTTGAAACAAACTTTATTTAAATGAAAATCTAATGAAAATTGTGTATACAATATAACCATGCATGCAAAGTATTTAAAATACATATAAAATTCCAAAATAAATAATGTGTATATAATAAAATGTTAGTAATTTAAAAGAATATAAGTAACTTAAATTATAATATACAAAAGAATGCATAAATGTATAAAAAATGATTTAAAGTATATACCAAAAAATATATGTACATATATGAATAGAAAAATCTATATGATATGAAATTAATGATATACAAAATAATTTAAGACACAATAGATTAGTTTTAAGATAATAATATGTAAAAATACATACAAATAATAATATAATATATATAAAAGAAGATTTGATATAAGCTATGATAAAATACGATCTTTTAAAGAAATAAATTATATACAATAAATTTAAAAGAAAAAAAATATATATAAATGAATATGTTTTTAAAAACAATATATATAAATAATCTAAAAAATATAAACAAATTTTTTATAAAGTCAATAATGTATATATAAAATGAAAATAAAATTTTCTACATAAATTATATGTGCATGTGTAAAATAATATTATGTAAGAATATTTAAATTAGATATCATACAAATCCCTAAACAAAATGAAAGAAAGATGAATTTAAAAAAAAAAAACCATGTAAAGATATATACAATAAAAACATATACATACAGATAAAGGTATAAACATAACAAGTTTAAAATAATGTAGAATCTGTAAAATAATGAGTTTTAGGTATTTCTTATGTTTTGTTTTATCTTTTCCCTTGAGATGTTTTCTTATTTAGTTATGAACTAAACCCCTCAGATACCTGAAGGGGATGAAACCTAGATGAATCTTGTTTTTTGATTTTTGAATTATATGATAAATCCTTAGTTTGTTCTTAATTATGCATACTTAATCCAAATCTGATGTGCTTAGGTGGAGGAGGAATAGACCCTACTTAAGAGTAGATCTAGCGTGATTAAGCGGAGTTGATCGAACGCCTAGAGATAGGGTTACGAGATTTTGCCGGATTAGGGTGAAACATAATATGGGAATCCACAGATCGATTTACTGCTATTCTAGGGGGTTATTACAAGAGAACAAAAGTTCCACTAATTAACCTAGGGTTAGACGTTATTAGCCTCGAGAGAGGGTTTAATATACGTTGGGGAGTCCTACGGATCAAGCTAAGTAAATAAATCATATGATTCAGGGTTAGATAACAAGTGAAGTCTAGGTGGATTCTTCCTGGGGGTATCGTCGTGATCAATTGAGTTTTTCTTTAAGTTATTTCCCAATTCGTTCTTTTTGTCTTTGTGTCCTTAGCTTAGTCGTTGTTAATTTAGATTAAAACAAACTTCACTTTATTTTTAAGGCTAAATAATAAAAAGAAAGTTAGTATTAATACTTTTAGTTCCTTTGGGTTCGACAATTCGGTCTTGCCTAAGCTATACTACTGTTCGATAGGTACACTTGCCTTTAATCGTTGTCAGAGTTAGTTTACAGGTTCGATCATTCTTTTATAAATTTTAGAACTCTGATTTCAGCGATCAAGTTTTTGGCGCCGTTGCCGGGGAACTAAAATATTAAGAAAGCTTAATTTTTATTACTTTAGCCTTTTTTATTGCAATTTATTTTCATTATTTTCATTTTTTATTTTTTTTATTTTTATTCTTTTTTTTACTTTGCTAATTTTTCCTCTATTTTGCTTTTGGCAGAAAATTTTAGTCTATGGAAAAGATGGCACTGAATAATTATCAGTGGCAAGGCATGGAGACAATTCCTACTAAAGCAACCAGTGGTTTCAACCTCGACGTGGTCACCAGGTTATCTAATCAGTTAGAGATGATGAATAAAAAGATTGATGCTTTGAATAATCTCTCAAAGGTACACCCAGAAATACAATATGGTTCAAGAGGCATGGCGAATCCTAAGTACCCACCCTACGGATATGGCATGGAAAACGAGCAAGCTCACTATACGGGTAACTATTCTAGACCACAAAATAATTTTTATAATGAAACTTATCATGCAGGTTGGAGGTACCATCCAAATTTCTTGTGGGATGAACAAAATAGCCAAAGATCAGAACTTCATCCAGATTTTCAACAACCACCTCCCCAACAGGAAGAGGAGTTGAACATTGAAGAGATGCTGACAAAATTCATGGCAACCACAGATACCCGTCTCCAAGACACTAAGAAAACATTTAAAAGTCAAAAAACACCGGTTGAAGAGAACAAGAACCGATTAGAGGAAGTTACTGAGTCAGTAAGGGAAGTCACTAAGGCAGTCGAACAACTTGCAAAGTTAATTTCCAAACGACCGCAAGGACGTCTACCAAGTAACACGGAGATTAACCCAAAGGAGCAAATCCAAGCCATCACAGCTCATGATAGTAAAAGGTTAGACGAACCCATATCAAAACAAGAAAATGAGGTAGAAGAAGGTAAAGTTGAGGTGACACAAGAAAAGCCAAAACCGGTAATCAAAGAATACCAACCTCGCATTCCTTACCCCGAAACATTAAAGAGAGACGATACAGAGGAACAGTTCGGTAAGTTTCTTAAACTTCTAAAGGAATTACATATCAACTTACCTCTTCTTGAAGCTCTTTCGTAGATGCCAGACTTTAGAAAATTTTTAGGGGAGCTGTTAACAAAAAAGCAAAGGATAGATGAGGAATCACATGTGGAACTCAACGCAAAGTGCTCGGCAATTCTACAGAATAGACTACCACAGAAATTAAAAGATTCAGGGAGTTTTACAATTCCATACATAATTGGTAGTTTATCTATAGAAAATGCGTTAGCCGATTTAGGGGCAAGCATAAATGTTATGCCTTATAAACTGTTTAAACAACTAGGTCTAGGGAAACCCAAACAAACTAGGATGAGCGTTCAATTAACTGATAAAACTATCAGAATTCCTAGGGGTATAATAGAAAATGTTCTAATCAAAATTGATAAATTCGTATTCTAGTAGACTTTGTCATTTTAGACATGGACAAGGACAATAATATTCCTTTAATTTTAGGAAGACCATTTTTAGCAACTGCCAAAGGTAAAATTGATATCTATGCAGGTGAACTCATATTTCGCGTAGGCAACGAGATAGTCACTCTTCAAGCTCTTGACTCGGCCAGAACATCAAGTGATAAAAAATACCAACCTTGTGTGCCATATCCTAATGCAATAAAGAAAAACCACACAGAGGAAGAATTCAGTGAGCTCACACTTCGTGTAGACAATGAAACAATCACTCTTCAAGCTCTTGACCCAATTAGGACATCGAGTAATAAAGGTACGAACGATAATTTTATTGATAACCATTTGGTTCAACCTTCTTCACAGGAATCATCACGAAATCACCTAGCTGAGCTAGATCTTAGACCTTGCGCCAACAAAGAAGAATTAGATGAGGAACGAAGCCTTAGAGTCGACAAACTAGAAGAATGGACAACACAATTTAAAAAAGAACCGGAACCACACGAAGTGAAACCGACAGAAAATCCAGATGAGCTGATAGGAACAACAAATCACATCAAAATAGAGGATCAGGTATTGTTGAATAAGGAAGACCCTCGAATCACCAATTCAGACCTCAAGGCAACCGAAGAAATCACTTTTGAGGTACTTAATCTCTTCCTATACGGGACAGTCGAGGTAAGCAATCCTAAATTCATCACTTTTGAGGTGAACACTACTCGACTGAAACTTTATATCAAAAATCGAGTTGAGTGCATGAGAAAGGATTTTCACCTCCTCAAACCACCTTGACCATACAAATAACAGGTAAAGTCTAGCTCAAGACTTTAAACGAGTGGTTCTCGAGAGGCAACTGATCGCTATAAATCAGAGTTTTAAAATTTATAAAAGAATGATCAAACCTAGAAACTAACTCTGACAATGATTAAAGGCAAGTGTATCTATCAAACAGTAGTATAGCTTAGGCAAGACCGGATATCGAACCTAAAGGAACTAAAAGTACTAATACTAACTTTTTATTATTATTTAGCCTTAAAATTAGAGTGAATTTGCTTTTGACGAAGACTAAACTAAGGACACAAAGACAAAAAGACGAATAGGAAAATAACTTTGGAAAAAAACTCAGTTGATTGCGACGATACCCTCAAGAAGAATCCACCTAGACTTCACTTATTATTTAACCTTAAATTATATGATTTCTTTTACTTTGCTTGATCCGTAAGACTCCCTAACCTATATTAAACCCTCTCTCGAGGTGAATAACGTCTTACCCTAGGTTAATTAGTGGAACTCTCGTTCGCTTATAATAACCCCCTAGGATAGCAGTAAATCGATCAATGGACTCCCATATTAGGTTTCACCCTAATTCGGCAAAATCTAGTAACCCTATCTTTAGGCGTTCGATCAACTCCGCTTAATTATGTTAGATGTACTCTTAGGCAGGGTCTATTCCTCCTCCACCTAAGCACATTAGATTTGGATTAAGCAACATAATTAAGAACAAACTAAGTAATAACCATATAACTTAAAAATTAAATAAAAAGATCCATCTAGGTTTCATCCCCTTCAGGTATCTGAAGGGTTTAGTTCATAATGAATAAACAAAACATCGCAAGAGAAAAGATAAAACAAAACATAAGAAAATCCTAAAACTCCTTGAAGGAATTGAAGGAGAATTCCACTGTCTTGAGTATAATTTTGGCTTCTTGGAATGGATCAACTGGCTATCTTCCCGTTATTCTCGAGTTCTGACCTTCTCGGCTTGGCTCCTTGGCCTAGCTTTGGCGCCCTTTCAAAGGTGGTACTTAGAGGATATATATAGGCTCTTGGAATGCGATTCTTTCTCCTCAAGTATCCTTTTCTGATTGAAATTGCTCATTTTGACGACAGAGGCACGGCCATGTAGCACGCCCGTGTGGCTCGACTCCAGGCCGTGTTTGGATTTCTAACTTGAGGCACGGTAGTGTGAATTGGGAAGAGACGGTGTTCTAGATATTAGGCGTGGCACGGCCGTGTGGCTTGAAGTCCAGGCCGTGTTGATTTCGTGAATTGGCCCATTTGGCCCGTTTTAAGCTCGCTTAACGTTCTTTTCATCCTTTGGTGCTTTCCTGAATATAAGGCATGAAAAGAAAGGATTAAGAGCACCTTTTTACACAAATCAATGGATAAATCATCCAAAAGCATATTAAATGTGGGCTTAAAATATGTTACTTTTACGGTTTATCAAATACCCCCACACTTAAGCTTTTGCTTATCCTCAAGCAAAATTCTCAACTTACAATTAAAACAAACTTTCCATGATTCATAATTCCTATCAACAATGCCTTATCCTAATTCACAGATAATTTATACATGAATAATTCAACTCAAAGATTCCTAAAGATTCAAATAAGATAAACATAGGTGTTTCCCTTCATTTAAATAATTACCTTTAATTCAAAACCCACAAGGATTAACATCCTCACAAAAGATTCACTCAAATCACTCGAAAAGTGTTTAAGGGTCAAAATTAAGCACTCATAAGTCAAACCTGAAAAGTTAATCCCATAGGCTTGCCTAAAAATCAAATCTCCACCACTGTAAAATGATATGATAAACAGATCAAAAGGTCTTTGTTAGGGTTGTAACGGGGCTAGGGTTAAAGGTGTGGATAAAGGCTGAAATTAAAAGGTTACAATCGAGATTGAATTGATAAGTTACCTACCTAAAAATTTTTAAGATAAAATTTACATCAACTGAAAATAATAATAATCCTACTAATACGAGCTTTTTCTTTTGATAATTAGACTTTAACTTGTATAAGCTCACTCTTCAAAATACTGATACTGAATATATATATTAAGAAAAACCTAAAGATAAATTTAACTACCAGAATAATAAACTTAGGTAACTAGCTCAAATCAAATCGCAATTAAGAGGTAGTCAAAAGAAAGGGTGATAACAAATACAAAGGGTTTTAGGTTAAAATTAGCGGGTAAGTCAATAAAAAGGGTTGTTAGGCTCAACTGGGTTCACTAAGGGTTAATTATGAGGGTGGGCTTTTTAGTGGTGTAAGTGGGTTAAACCTAGGTGCCTTTATCATCTCGGTATATCAAATCGTAACTGTGGTCTTGACATGTATAATTGAGGCAAGTTCTAGAATAACAGTTCATAGTTGACACACTCATAATCAAAAAGTGAGCATGGAAAAGAATATATGCTCTATAAGGCTCAAAATCTCACAAAAATTATGGGTGTTTTTGACATCAACCTTGTAAATCTCAAATTTCAAGATAACATTCAAATTCCGGTTGACAACCTAAAATTTTAAATTTTTGAAAATTAGACTTATCATGCTTGATTCCCTAGTATTCTTCAAATTTAATTATCAATGCACAATTATCAAGGACTTAATCTAAAACATATCAATAGAAGTCATAAATCATCAAGAATTTCATCTTAATTAGTATTATGAGAAAATTAATTTAAAACAAGATTAAATTTAGGATTTTGAGAACAATGCAGAAAGTTAGGCATTTTTATCCTTAGGGTTTGAGAATAATGAAAAAAGTTAGGCATTTTCTCAGAATAACTATTCACCCCCCACACTTAAGATGTACATTGCCCTCAATGTACAAAGATAGATAATGACATTTTAAAGATAAATCACAAGAGAAGGGGGAAGAATTACTCCACGAGTTGTGGATGTTTTCTCGAATGAGTGTCTTTGGTGGCGGTAATGGTCAGTCGGGATAACGTTCCTGCGCTAGATGAAGAAATTGGGTAGCGTTTTGAGAAGTAGCCAGGCTTTATTAAGACCTAATAAAAATAAACTAAATATAAAGTTTTAGAAAAACAAATTAAAGGAAAGGAGAATAAGAAGAAAACTAAAATGAAAAGAAAATATTAATGGACTGTGAAGTCCTTATTGAAGGATGGTTCGCAAGGTGGGTGTGACTTCTAAGGCTGGGGAGGTGCTCGCGGTGGCGGAAGTGAAGAGATTATCATGGTGGTTGGCGTGATTCCCTAGCAGCCTGGCGAACCTGACACTACGAAACGAAATTAAGCTAAACTAATTTAAACATAAGATTATTAAAGAAAAGGAGAATGAAAGGAAAGAGAAATGAAAAATAAAAACTAATTGGTCCCATAGGTCCTTGGCTTGAAGTTGAGACGAAGCTGCCGGCATGAACTCATGTTGATCGCCCTTTGTTAAGGCGCCTATGCTTAGCTTCCTTCGCTTCTTCAGCATGTTGTTGGCGTGCACAAGGATCTAGAGGAAAGAATTTGAGATGGAAGAAAATGAGAAAAATAAGAGTGGAAATCAGATGAAGGGAAGGAGAAGGGTTGAGGGGTTTAAATAGATGCTCAAGTTTGGTAATCCCTCACGGCCGTGTCCCAAGGTGTGTCGATTTACACGGCCTCCTCACACGACCGTGTTCTAGAGGGTGTTGTCACCCTATGCCCGTGTTTGAGCCCTCCATGCCCGTGCTTGACAAAGTAAATGGTAGGCACGATGAGGTCCCATGGACATGTGTAGCCCGTGTGTGACAAGTCAGTATCCTCAGAATTTTCACACAGTTGGGGGCACGGCGTACCCTATCTGTCGGTGCCCGTGGGGAGGGTGGTTGGATCCGTGACGTTGAGAGGTGGTTGGACTAGCTTTGCACGGCCTTTACCCTGTCAGTGTGGCGGTTCCGGTGGTCCACACGGCCACAGCCACGGCCGTGTGTAAGGCCGTGTGACCTGAAAATCCTGCATTTGTTTGGTTAGTTTTAAAAAAAAAAGAAAATAAATTTAAATGTAAATAAAGTAAAAAAAAATTAAAGTTAGTACTCGGGTTACCTCCCGAGAAGTGCTCGTTTATAGTCTTAAGCTAGACTTTCCTCTTATTTGAAAAAATTTTTTTAGGGAGGTTTGAATGTTTGGATATCTTCCCTCATGGCTATAGTCCTATTTTCTTGACAAAGGTTGAGTCGAGAAGCGTTTACCTTAGAAGTGCCACATGTTGGGTTGCTTACCTCGACTCTTTCGTGTAGGAAGATATTATGTACCTCAAGAGGGATTTCTTTCTTCAAGTTTGCTGTGATGATGCTGAGATCGGCTTTATTGATTAGCACCTGATTTTCTATTTTGATGTGATTTGGTGTTCCTACGAGCTCTGCTGGTGGCTCCTTTGGATTTACAGTGTGTAGCTCTGGCTCTTCCTCGTGTATCCCTAATTCCTCTTTAAAGTGTGTTTTCCACTCATCTAAGTCATTGATTTGAATCCTTTCCTCCTCATGAGTTATTTCTTTATTGGCACTGAGCTGAGGATCCGGTTCACTCGTTCCCTTTTTTGGTGGTTCCTGTAAAGAAAGTGTAATTGAATAATTATCAAAAGAATTTTCTTCCTCATCTTGATTCTTTGATGACCTAGCTGAGTCGAGGGCTTGGAGGCTAATTGAGTCGTCACCTACACAAAGTATGAGCTCACCTGAGGCAACATCAATTTTAGTCTTGGTAGTTGCTAGAAAAGGCCTTCCTAAAATTAAGGGGACTGAATTATCCTCATCCATGTCTAAAACAACAAAATCTACTAGGAAAACAAATTTATCAATTTTTACGAGAACATCTTCAATAATGTCCCTAGGAATTCTAACAGTTTTATCAGCTAATTGAATACTCATCCTAGTTTGTTTGGGCTTCCCTAGACCTAGTCGTTTAAACAATGCATAAGGCATGACATTTATGCTTGCCTCTAAATCAGCTAACGCATTATCAATAGTTAAAATACCAATTAAACATGAAATTGTAAAACTCCCTGGATCTTTTAATTTCTGTGGTAGTTTATTTTGTAGGATTGCTGAGCACTTTGCGTTGAGTTCAATGTGTGGCTCTTCATCTAATTTACGTTTGTTTGTCAAGAGCTGTCTTAAAAATTTCCTCGAGTCTGGAATTTGAAAAAGAGCTTCAAGAAGAGGTAAGTTAATGTGTAATTTCTTTAAAAGTTTAAGAAACTTACCGAACTGTTCCTCTAAATCGTCTCTTTTTAATGCTTCGGGATAAGGTATGCGAGGTTTGTACTCCTTGATTACCGGTTTTGGCTTTTCTTGTGCGACCTCTGTTACCCCTTCGTCTACCTTACTTTCTGGAATTGGTTGTGGTTCATCTAACTCCCCGCTTTCCTGAGCTGTGATGGCTTAAATTTTCTCCTTTAGATTAATCTCAGTGTTACTTGGTAGACGTCTTTGTGGTCGTTCTAACATGAGCCATGTGAGTTACTCGACTGCATTAGTCATTTCCTTGACTGATTTAGCAATTTCACTCATTCGGCTTTCGTTGCTTTTGATTGTCCTATTAATATTTTGTAGGCGTTCTTCTGTGTTTGCCGGTTGTTTTAGTTCCTCATCGTAGGGTGGTTTCTTTTCTCGTGGATAAGGCTGATTTTGGAAGTTCTGAGGATGTTGTTGCCCTTGATTTTTTTGATTGCCTTGACCTCCCCATGAAAAATTTGGATGATTCCTCCAACCTGGATTGTAAGTGTTACTATAAGGATTATTATTGGATCAAAAATTATTACCTATATAGTGCATCTGTTCGTTTTCTGCTTCCGGTTGGTAGGGTGGGTACTCAGGATTCGCCACGGTTCCACTTGCGTCACACTGCATGACTGGATGTACCTGCGAAGAACATAAACTATCAAGCTTTTTATTAATCATCTCAAGCTGCGTTGATAGCATGGTCATGGTGTCGATGTTGAAGACTCCTACCGATTTTGTTGGTTTAGTCCTCGAAGCTTGCCACTGATAATTGTTTATCGACATCTCTCAATGAACTCGTGGTCGCTTTCGGAGTTTTGTTGTTCGAGGTTCCACCGCGTTTGAATCAATCGCTTGTCTTGTTGAGGGGTTTACACCGTTGTAGAATGTTTGGACTTGTAGCCACAAGGGTAAGCCATGTTGTGGGCACCTCCTCAAGAGATCTTTATATCTCTCCCATGCGTCATATATTGTCTTTACATCCATCTGCACAAAAGAAGAGATATCATTCTGTAATTTGGCCGTTTTGGCCGATGGGAAATATTTCATTAAAAACTTTTCGGTCATCTGCTCCCATGTAGTGATTGACCCTCGTTGTAACGAGTTTAACCACTGTTGAGCTTTATTTCTTAATGAAAAAGGGAATAACCGAAGACATCTGACATTATCAGAAATGCCATTTATTTTGAAGGTATCACAGAACTCTAAAAAATTAGCTATATGCATGTTTGGATCTTTGTTCTGCAAACCATCAAATTGAACAAACTGTTGAATCATTTGTATTGTGTTAGGTTTTAATTCAAAATTATTAGCAGCTATAGCAGGCCTAACAATACTCGATTCTGCTCCGGTTAAATGTGGTTTAGCATAATCAAACATTGTACGTGGAGCGTTGCGATCTCCCACATCGCGTGGTAGTGGGTTGTTTTTGTCCATCCCTTCAGTTGAATTGGATCTGTCTTCTTCCTCTCTTTCTGTGTAATTTAGGGCTCGCCTGGTTTCCCGACGATTCCTTCGCGCGGTAGCTTCCATATCACTTTCGTATACTAAAGGTCCTCCCGGGTTCCTTCCAGTCATAAACTAGAGGTATCTGGAAAGAAAAACGAAAAAGGAAAAAAAAATTAGCAAAACTAAAATTTATCCTAAAAATTAAAATAAATTGCTGAAAAATAAAAAAAATAATGGCTAAAGTAATAAAAATAGAGTTTTCTTAATATTTTAGTTCCCCGGCAATGGCACCAAAAACTTGATCGCTGTAAATCAGAGTTTTAAAATTTATAAAAGAATGATCAAACCTGGAAACTAACTCTGACAACGATTAAAGGCAAGTGTACCTATCGAACAGTAGTATAACTTAGGCAAGACCGAATATCGAACTCAAAGGAACTAAAAGTACTAATACTAACTTTCTTTTTATTATTTAGCCTTAAAATTAGAGTGAAGTTGCTTTTGACGAAGATTAAACTAATGACACAAAGACAAAAAGACGAATAGGAAAATAAATTTGAAGAAAAACTCAGTTGATTGCGACGATACCCTCAGGAAGAATCCACCTAGACTTCACTTATTATTTAACCCTAAATCAAGGGATAAATCATCCAAAAGCATATTAAATGTGGGCTTAAAATATGTTACTTTTACGGTTTATTAGCAACCCGAGCACTGACCCTACTAATTTGTTTTGTTTTTCTTTTCATATTTAGGAGCAAGTTTCCATACCCACACCCCCTTGCACACGACCGTGGCCGTGGCCGTGTGAACCCCACGGGTCGGCACAAGGGCGTGGACCGTATCACTATTTAATTATTTACTTTTATTTTTATTTTTTTATTTTTTTTATTTTCATGTTTATTTTTATTCTTATCTTTATTTTATTATTTTATTTTTATCTTCTTTATCATTTTCTTTTTATTATTTATGACATTTAGATTTAGCTTAGGACACAATAAAATTCGACCGGCTGCTTCGCGGATTCAATTTCAAACGGTTCGAGATGCTTCCCTACGTTCACCTCCAATCCTAGCCGGTTTCTTTTCATCGACTTCATCCAAAATTCAGGAAGTTTCACATCTCTCCCTATCTTTTGATTTTCTCACTACATTGTCATTTTATCTATCTTTGTACATTGAGGGCAATGTACATCCTATGTGTGGGGGGGTTAATGATAGTATTATCTGAAAATCCCTGAATTATACCTTGATCTTTAAGTAAGTTTCTCATATTACGATTTGAATGAACCTTTCTTTGATTTATGATTTTTATTGATATGTTTTAGAATAAGTCAGTGATAATTGTGCATTGATGATTAAATTTGAAAAATACTAGGGAATCAAGCATGATAAGTCTAATTTTCAAAAATTTAAAATTTTAGGTTGTTAACCTGAATTTGAATGTTATCTTGAAGTTTGAAATTTAAAAGGTTGATGTCAAAAACACCCATAATTTTTGTGAGATTTTGAGCCTTATAGAGCATATATTCCTTTTCATGCTCACTTTTTGATTATGAGTGTGTCAACTATGAACTGTTATTCTAGAACTTGCCCTGATTATACATATCAAGACCATAGTTATGATTTGATATTTCGAGATGATAAAGGCACTTAGGTTTCAACCCACTAACTCCACTAAAAAGCCTACCTTCAGAATTAACCCATAGTGAACTCTGTTGAGCCTAACAACCCCTTTATTGACTCACTTACTAATATTAACCCAAAAAAAACCCTTTGTATTTGTTGCCATCGTTCTTTTAACTACACTTTTTGTCGAGATTTGATTGTAAACAAGTTTTCTAGCTATGTTTTATATTTCAGTTGTAAAAATTCTTTCTTATTATTATGATAGTTTGTTCTTAAAAAAAAATTAAAGTAGATTCAGTATTAGGAAGAGTGAGCTTATACAGTTAAAATCTAATTATCAAAAGAAAAAGCTCGTATTATTAGTATTAAAAAGTTTTCAATTGATGAAAATTATCTTAGATCAGTTATTTTTCTAGATAGGTAACTTGTCAATTCGATCTCGATTCTAACCCTCTAATTCAGCCTATATCCACACCTTTAACTCTAGCCCTGTTACAACCCTGTTTAAGACCTTTTGATCTATTTGTCATATCATTTTACAATGGTGGAGATTTGATTTTCAGGCAAGCCTATGAGATTAACTTTTCAGGTTTGACTTATGAGTGCTTAATTTTGACCCTTAAACACCTTGAGTGATTTGAGTGAATCTTTAGTGAGAATGTCAACTCTTGTCGATTTTGAATCAGAGGTAATTATTCAGGTAAGGGGAAACACCTATGTTTTCATACTATAAAAACTATGACTTAGATTGTTTGAATACTCTTTGAGTTAAATTATCCATGTATAAATTATCTATGAATTATGATAAGACATTGTCGATAGGAATTATGAATAAAGGAAGTTTGTTTTGATCGTGAGTTGAGAATTTTGCTTGAGGACAAGTAAAACCTTAAGTGCGGGGGAATTTGATAAACCGTAATTATAACATATTTTAATCCCACATTTAGTATGCTTTTGGATGATTTATTCCTCAATTTATGTAAAAAGGTGCTTTTAATCCTTTCTTTTCATGTCTTATACCCAGGAAAGCACCTGAGGATGAAAAGAACATAAAACGGGCCCAAAATGGAGTAAATGGGCCTTAGCACGAAATCGACACGGCCTGGCCCAAAGCCCACACAGCCGTGCCTCGACGATCACCTAGAGCACGGCCTGACCCCCGACTTACACGGTCGTGCCTCAAAGTAGAAATCCGAACACGACTTGAAATCGATCCACACGGGCGTGTGCCATGACCGTGCCCCTGTCACTAGAAAGAACAATTTCATTCGAGAAAGGATACTTGGAGGCAAAGAAACACACTCCAAAGCCTATTCAAACACCCTAGTAGGAATTTTACTTAAATTAGGATACTTATGGGGCCAAGTAAGGCATCTCAAAGTCTATATAAACACCCAAGGAGGCAACTTGAAGGGGGAGTTCAGCAGAAGCTGAAACCGACATCGAGCTAGGCCAAGGCGCCAAGCCAGAAAGGTCAGTTGATAACAAGTGAAGTCTAGGTGGATTCTTTCTGAGGATATCGTCGTGATCAATTGAGTTTTTCTTCAAGTTATTTCCCAATTCGTTCTTTTTGTCTTTATGTAACACTCCAAACCCGACCTAAACGTTACGACCGAATCTAGCATGTTACGGAGTGAAAACATCTTAAAATCATAAGTTTGTCGGAAATGTTTAAAGAAGACTCTTGTTTTGTTTTAGGGTTTAGAAAACTTAGTAATAATTGATGCTGAGTTTGTTTTAGAAGTTGTTGTAATACTTGGAAAACTCGTGAGTAAAAACCCATTTGTGATTGCCGATTTTAGAAAACATTGGACACTTGTTAAAACTGAACGCGATAAGAAAAATCAAGTTTAGAACCATTTGCCTTTGAAGTGATTTGAAAATGAGAGTTTATAAAAACATCTAAGTTACCTTTATTATCTTGTAACATTTGGAAAACCCGAAGAGGTATAGTTTTGAAAACGCTGTATTTACCGGTTAATTAAGCAATCAAGTTCTAATCACATGCATAACAACATCAGAAGTAAATAAAATAACCAAAACCCAAAATAACAACCAGCGGCCTTATTACAAAATCATACCAAATTTAAAGAAAATAAATAAAACTGAGAAGGTATTTTATAGTCAAAACCCGAAACCAACATGCATGGCCACCTCGACTCCTCCCCGGCTCCATATCCGCGATCTATGCCTCATCTGCCAAATATAAGGGAAGGGGTGAGTCACCAAGACTCAGTGTATAAATCCCCAACCCGATAATTCAAGCACTTACACAGATCATTGATAAAACATGCAAATCATGCAAACCTCATAACCTAACCATCCGAACTCCTTTCTCTACCCCGTGTGGTCAAAACCACTGGTGGTCAAAACCACTGGTGACCGAAGTCACAATATCATATCGGTGTGGTCAAAACCACTGGTGACCGTAGTCACAAATCAAGTGATGGGGCCAACCCGTCTTGTGGTCAAAACCACTGATGACAATCCCGTAATATATCATGTGGGGCCAACCCACTGTGGTACCAAACTACTGGGACGAGTCACAATATTCATTTGTGGTCAAAACCACTGGTGACCGTAGTCACAAATATCAATAGTGTGGTCAAAACCACTGGTGGTCAAAACCACTGGGATTTAGTCACAAATCATAATAGTAATGTGGTCAAAACCACTGGTGACCGTAGTCACAAATCAAATGATGGGGCCAACCCATCTTGTGGTCAAAACCATCGGTGATGATCCAAATAAATCATCCCCTCCTCTCAACAATCCCACCATCATGTCCAAAATTAATCGTGGCATAATAACATATGATGATGTAAAATAACATATGGCATAGCATTCAACAACGACATGATAGCATATATCAAGATCCACAATCAGAGGACTTACCCGGAGTCCACGCTCATGCCCACAAGGCACACACAGGGGTTTCAATGGCTAATCGGCTAATAACAGTTAACACAATAACATGTAATACTAATGAAGTGTGTAAGGTCACACACCTGGTTACTAACGCGACTATTAAATCCCGTAGATCAAGATCTAATGCACTAGATCCCCCTTCCTTAACGCTTTTCGAGCACTAGTCACAACCCGAGATATGCGAGATCAAGCCTTCCCCTACAATCGGCCAAAACTAAACAACATAATCATGCTAATCAACCTCTAAGGGTATAACCGTAATTTTACCTACCAAGGGCATTTTCATAATTTACCCACCAAGGGTATTTTCATAAATTCACACCTGCAATGGCCTTTCCGAAGGCCTAATGTAGCCACTAGCGACTCAGCTACCATTTTCGGTCGTACCGGACGATTGGGCCTAAAACCCGATTTCGGCCCATCCAGGCCCACACGCTCGTGTGGCCCACCTAGCACGAATCTAGCCACGTATATAAGTTCCACCTAGTCTAGTTCAACAAATACTAACCAATCATACAATTTACTCATATAGGCCCACGGGCCCATTGGGCCTACTTCGGCCCATCGTGGCCCAAGCAGCCCAACCCACAAGAATACTACTGATGGCCTCAACTATCGCGTCGAAGCCCCACACGCGCGCCGCGCCGCACGCGTGTGGCTACTATTGCCGTGATCAAGACTTCGGCATTTGCCGCTCTCTACGCCTAGAGTAGAGAGTTACACACCGACAGGACTCTGTGGCTAATCCGCGCTCCGACCACTCTTGTGCCCAAACGCCCTCCAAGATGTGTTTACTCTCCTCCTAGGATGCTCCTTATATAGCTAGCTTTTCACCTTCATTCTTTGTGTCTTTCTGATGTGGGATCCCTTCGTCAATAGAGTTTAAATTCAACTGAAACTCTTACCGTCCAGACCGCAAAATAAATACTCCCTTGCTTCTCATGAGATTCGAACCTAGGCTCCCTTGCAACATAATCCACGTTGCTAACCACTTGGCCACAAGCTCCTCTTGTGTCTTAAACCATGCGCAACTAAATATAAACTATGGCCCAAATTCTAAGATCCAAGTAAAAAGAAACCAAAATGCAAAAGCCAAGACTTGAACCTTGGACCTCCTTCCTTCCTTGTGGCGTCACCCCCTTGTCTCTTATGTGGCGTCACTTTGCCACTACACCACACACTCTACTTGTGTCATTTTCCTTCATATTTTATTCTTAAGGCCTATATGCCAACTTCCAGGGTTTTTTTCACCTAAAACCAAAATTTTCCCAAAGCCAATATTTGATCCCGGGACTTCATAGAAGCCCTCTAACCTTCCAAAATCACTTATCTAATAGGTCTAACTAGCATTTAAGCCGATCTCTTGTTCTCTAAAAATTTAAACGCTACTACGCTTGAGGCCCATTGGGCTCAATTCTCCTAGGCCCAATTTCGGGATGTTACAAATATACCCTTCTTAAAGAAATTTCGTCCTCGAAATTTTCAACTAACTAACAGTCGTACATCCTAACCTACCATACTATGCTCTTGCTGCGCACTCTGATCTTAATAAAACTAATATACTTTTAACTAGAATTTAAAACTCATACCCATACTCAAAAACACCTAGCAATTAAAACAGACGAATATTTTATACGCTCCCAACTCTATGTCTAATGTCTCGACTTATCTGATTTAAAAGTTTTATGCGTCAGTCTTTATTCCCATTGTGTATTAAGGCACAATCTTATGAATAGTTCTTATTACAGAGTTTTGTTTTCGTGAGTTCACAAAGTCCTATAGGTTTCAGTCTCTAGGGTAGCCTACTATCACTATTCATTCATATCATACATCATCAACATCATATGCAAACATCAGTTAGGGGTACTTACCTGGGCGGATTGGTGCCGGAGACTCGGTGCCATGCTTTTCCAACTACACCTTTCCGTAAAAACTTTTATAACCCATTTGAAAACATTTTTGGGCCTCGGTCCCACAGTCGAGCTGTTGAAACTGGCTCTAATACCATAATTGTAACACTCCAAACCTGGCCTAAACGTTACGACCGAATCTGGCATGTTACGGAGTGAAAACATCTTAAAATCATAAGTTTGTCGGAAATGTTTAAAGAAGACTCTTGTTTTGTTTTAGGGTTTAGAAAACTTAGTAATAATTGATGTTGAGTTTGTTTTAGAAGTTGTTGTAATACTTGGAAAACTCGTGAGTAAAAACCCATTTGTGATTGCCAATTTTAGAAAACATTGGACACTCGTTAAAACTAAACGCGATAAGAAAAATCAAGTTTAGAACCATTTGCCTTTGAAGTGATTTGAAAATGAGAGTTTATGAAAACATCTAAGTTACCTTTATTATCTTGTAACGTTTGAAAAACCCGAAGAGGTATAGTTTTGAAAACACTGTATTTACTGGTTAATTAAGCAATCAAGTTCTAATCACATGCATAACAACATCAGAAGTAAATCAAATAACCAAAACCCAAAATAACAACCAGCGGCCTTATTACAAAATCATACCAAATTTAAAGAAAATAAATAAAACTGAGAAGGTATTTTATAGTCAAAACCTGAAACCAACATGCATGGCCACCTCGACTTCTCCCCGGCTCCATATCCGCGATCTATGCCTCATCTGCAAAATATAAGGGAAGGGGTGAGTCACCAAGACTCAGTGTATAAATCCCCAACCCGATAATTCAAGCACTTGCACAGATCATTGATAAAACATGCAAATCATGCAAACCCCATAACCTAACCATCCGAACTCCTTTCTCTACCCCGTGTGGTCAAAACCACTGGTGGTCAAAACCATTGGTGACCGAAGTCACAATATCATATCGGTGTGGTCAAAACCACTGGTGACCGTAGTCACAAATCAAGTGATGGGGCCAACCCATCTTGTGGTCAAAACCACTGATGACAAGCCCGTAATATATCATGTGGGGCCAACCCACTGTGGTACCAAACCACTGGGACGAGTCACAATATTCATTTGTGGTCAAAACCACTGGTGACCGTAGTCACAAATATCAATAGTGTGGTCAAAACCACTGGTGGTCAAAACCACTGGGATTTAGCCACAAATCATAATAGTAATGTGGTCAAAACCACTGGTGACCGTAGTCACAAATCAAATGATGGGGCCAACCCATCTTGTGGTCAAAACCACTGGTGACAGTCCAAATAAATCATCCCCCTCCTCTCAACAATCCCACCATCATGTCCAAAATTAATCGTGGCATAATAACATATGATGATGCAAAATAACATATGGCATAGCATTCAACAACGACATGATAGCATATATCAAGATCCACAATCAGAGGACTTACCCGGAGTCCACGCTCATGCCCACAAGGCACACACAGGAGTTTCAATGGCTAATCGGCTAATAACAGTTAACACAATAACATGTAATACTAATGAAGTGTGTAAGGTTACACACCTGTTTACTAACGCGACTATCAAATCCCGTAGATCAAGATCTAACGCACTAGATCCCCCTTCCTTAACGCTTTTCGAGCACTAGTCACAACCCGAGATATGGGAGATCAAGCCTTCCCCTACAATCGACCAAAATTAAACAACATAATCATGCTAATCAACCTCTAAGGGTATAACCGTAATCCACGTCGCTAACCCAGACCGCAAAATAAATACTCCCTTGCTTCTCATGAGATTCGAACCCAGGCTCCCTTGCAACATAATCCACGTCGCTAACCACTTGGCCACAAGCTCCTCTTGTGTCGTAAACCATGCGCAACTAAATATAAACTATGGCCTAAATTCTAAGATCCAAGTAAAAAGAAACCAAAATGCAAAAGCCAAGACTTGAACCTTGGACCTCCTTCCTTCCTTGTGGCGTCACCCCCTTGTCTCTTATGTGGCGTCACTTTGCCACTACACCACACACTCCACTTGTGTCATTTTCCTTCATATTTTATTCTTAAGGCCTATCTGCCAACTTCCAGGGTTTTTTTCACCAAAAACCAAAATTTCCCCAAAGCCAATATTTGATCTCGGGACTTCATAGAAGCCCTCTAACATTCCAAAATCACTTATCCAATAGGTCTAACTAGCATTTAAGCCGATCTCTTGTTCTCCAAAAATTTAAACGCTACTACGCTTAAGGCCCATTGGGCTCAATTCTCCTAGGCCCAATTTCGGGATGTTACACTTTGTGTCCTTAGCTTAGTCGTTGTTAATTTAGATTAAAACAAACTTTACTTTATTTTTAAGACTAAATAATAAAAAGAAAGTTAGTATTAATACTTTTAGTTCCTTTAGGTTTGACAATCCGGTCTTGCCTAAGCTATACTACTGTTTGATAGGTACACTTGCCTTTAATCGTTGTTAGAGTTAGTTTACAGGTTCGATCATTCTTTTATAAATTTTAAAACTCTGATTTCAGCGATCAAAAATTAATAAATAAAAAAAACAAAGAATTTATGTAACAAACAAACTAAAGAAAAAAAAAGACAATTTCTAAATGCTTCACGAACACAACATTTTATGTATGCTTTTATTAAACTTTCATTTTATATATTTAGCATGGGATGATCTTATTGTAGATTTTTTAAAATAATAGTATGGATACTTATGTTGTTTAATGTGTAAGATCTTTTTCCTTATTTACTTTAGATTTGTTAACTGATAAAATTTTATTTTTGAAGTTTATTGATGAATATTTTTGTAACACTCCTAATCCATATCCGTCGCCGGAACATGGTTAAAGAGCATTACCTGAGTTTACAAAACAAATACAATTAATTCATGTCAATTACTATTCATATCAGAAACCAATCATATTTGAACATATTGCCCCTTAAATGGACCCTTAAGGCCCAATTTATACATTTGAAACAAGTCGGGACTGAATCAAAAACTTAGAGAATTTTTCACGAAATTTCAAATTTTTTCTTAGGTGTAGGGGACACACGCCCGTGTGGCTAGGCTGTGTGGCTCACACGGCCAAGTGACATGCCCGTGTCACAGATCATATATGTATTCAATGTGAGGCACACGACCATTAATGCGTCGTTGAAAGCATCAAAAATATCCTATTCCCTGCAAAATAATGAAAATAACAGTAAAGGGGAAGTAGGGTCGAATCCTCAGGGACCGGATTATACAAATACTTGTTTCTCGAGATCCTGGGCAGAATCGTGCCCAAGAAAACCTGCGTTCCTGAAAAAAAATAACAGAATTAGAATGTTGGATCTGGAAACGGAAATAAAATAAAATAAAAAATTGAGAAGTCGAATTGAAATTGAAAAAATTAAAAATAGAAAGTAGAGCTGAGATAAAGAAATTCTTATGGGGAGATTCCAGCCTCCGGTTGCCTCGATCCGCCTTGGGCTCAATCCTTGGCTTTTAGATGATCCTTCTCAAACTGAATAAGCCAGTTATAGTGGAAGAGGACGCCTACGACCACCAGCTCCAAAGATTTAGACTTCAATTTAGTGGAACCTGACTCTAGCCAACAATCGCTCTTGTGGGATCATCTTATGCTAGATCAACGTTTCTCAATGGCGAATTCCACGCCATTTTGTCTCTTGGGCTCACCAACCTTTGACGCAGTAAGTTAACGAACCAACGGTGCAACCTTCCCAAAATATACAAAGCGGCCGTTCCTTGCACACGTTGAAAAGATCACTTCTTAAGGGACATGGACGGAAGCGTCAGCCCCGTAGTGCAGAGAAACAATGAATACCCTGTTGAGAAGGCTAAGTATGGATTCTAAACCTCAAGAACCCTTTTTGGGGATTTTCGACAACCTTTGGCTAGAAGGGTTTTAGTGGCTCATAGTTGTGGTGGAAAAGAAAATAAATATATATAAATGGAGAAAAGAATTTTATTAAAAGAAAATATAGAAAGAACAAAAGCCTAGACTTTTGAGGGGAGAGTGTTTACAGAAAAAGATGAACAACCATTTGAGTCACTTCATCCCCTGTTTATAGTGCTAAGATAAGTAGATTAGTCCTACTTAAATTCCTAAAGATAATTACAAATAATCAAAGATAAATAAAATAAATCCTAAATTAAATAATCCTTAATAATTATCCTAATATTAATTATCCTAATATAATTAAAATAGAGTCTAATAAAACAAAGTCTCTTCTTTTTGCATTTCAATCCTTCTGTCCTCCATGTTTGCACTTTTGGCACCATCTTTTCCCTTTGTTGCACATTGGTCCATTTTATCTTTAATTTCATGTTTTTTGCCCTTGATTTCACTTTTGCCTCCAACTTAGTCCTTACAAGATAAAAGATCATAAATAGCCCAAATTAGTAGAATCATACTCAAAATAAACATGCAATTAGCACATAAAAATATGACATTCTAGAGTATTATCAACCGTGTCCTAACCCGTGTCCATACTTGTAACAGCCTGTTTTTGAGTCAAATTAGAACAGTGGTTTCGGAACCAAAAATCTGAAGTTAAAATATTTATTTATTATTTCATTATAGTTTACATCACGATAGAATTATTATATGAAATTTTCGTAAAGAAATTTTACTGTTTGAATGTTTAATTCGGTAAAAAGGACTAAATAGTGTAAAGCGTAAAACTTGTGTTCTATTAGCTAAAAGTGTCAAATAGCTATAGGACATTAAAGTAAAGGTCCTTAAGAGGTAAATAGACCATTCATGGTTAGTGGATGATGATAGCATGACAATTGGTGTAATTGTTAATATTTTTTAAAGGTTATAAAGGTAAATTAGTAATTAATGTTAAATATAATAAAACAAAGTCATTTTTATTTTATCTTTCTTCCTTATCTTGCCCAAATTAAGAAGGAAATAATAGCAACTTAGGTTTTCATTCGGCCAAGCATTGAAGGCTAGATTGAGGTACGATTTTAGCTCGGTTTTTAATGATTTTTACGTTTTCTGAGATCGTTGTTTCGTATTCTAGCTAGCCCCTACCCTAGATTTTGAAATTTTTAAAGATTTATCATGTTTCCATTGTTTAATGCTTGAGTAATTGGATGTTGATGATGGATTTTGGTTAATTGTTAATAGTTAAATTAGTTTTATAAAGTGATCTTTGACAAAAATGCAAAATAGGGATTAAATTGTGAAATTGTAAAATGTGGTCTTTAAAAGTATGAAATAATGAAAGATATGGGCTTCTAGGAGTCCTTATGAAATTCGACTAGGCATGGGCTGGTACCAAATTGCATGAAATTACAATTTTATGTGATAAGGATTAAATTGTAAATGATATAAAAGTATAGGGGCAAATGTGTAAATTTTCCAAAAGATGAATTATGGACTAAATTGAATATATTGAGTGCTGAATGTATTAAATTTGATATATATATATAGATCAAGATAAGCCGAGATCGAGTTTAGATCGGGGAAAAAGAAAGATTGACGAATAGCGTTAGTTGTTATCCGAGCGATACAAGGTAAGTTCGTATAATTAGAATTGAACTTCTAAATACTTGTAATTAATTGAAATGTATCTTTATAATTAAGTATTTTATATACTTGGAATACAAATGCTTAATAGATATAGACTGATTATTACCGAGCCTCATTTGAATCGTATGAATTTGTATGATACGAGTGAAATGTCACTATGGTTACCATTTTGGTCGAGCTCCTGCATTTGTTGCGGACTCAACACAGCTCGTATGAGCTTACAGATATATCAACTTGTAAGAGCTTACTGTTTCAGCTCGTTAGAGCTTACTACCCATCAGCTCAGGAGGAGCTTACTGTTCATAACTCGAAAGAGCAGTAAATGATAAGGGATTAACGGATTACTGATCTATATGTACTGTATATCACCCGAGTATCCCTCGAGATTCTAATAGGTTCAACGGGAAATAATTCTATGATATGGTAAAGTACAGTTTATAAGAATGAATTGTTGTTTATATGATTGAAAGTAAAATGTTATAAATGATGTATATAATGTATGTGAGTTTAATATGATATAATGTAATAAGTAATTACATTGAGTTAATGGATGGTTTCATGAATTTTGGTGACTAACTTATGATTAATGTTTGTTTTTAGGCATTTGTTAATTGAATTGAATACTTCTTAACTGTTGCCTTGATTATGTATAAATGGTAAGTTTAATTCTGAATTATACAGGCTTACTAAGCTATAAAGCTTACTCTGTTCCTTTTCTATGTTTTATAGAGGTTCATTAGCTCGCTCGTTTCGGACAAGTCGGAGTTACATATCACACTATCCAGTTGCCAATTGGTACTTATGAACTTCTGAATATATGTAAATATGGCATGTATAGGCTAGGTGTAAAGATGATAGAGATGGTCATTTGATATTATAGTTTTGGCACATTTTGTGTATAGGTTAAGCCATGTGAATTGGCTAAACTTGATATTATATTTTGGTAGTTTTGGGCAAATGGTTGATGAATGGAAGTATGCAAATGTTAAATTGAAATGTGGTTAGTATGTGAATGGAAAAAGCATGTTATTTATTAGGCATTTGAATACTATGTTAAATTGGTGTAAAATGTGTATGAAATGTCATGGATTGGCTGCCTATTGAGTTGTGAAACGTTGCAATTTATGCTTGTATAGGTATGTGCAAATTGGGTGGCAAATTGGCCTTGCAAATGGCCTATTTTTGTCCACACGGGTAGAGACACGGACGTGTGTCTTAGCCGTGTGCGACACACGGTCATGTTACACGGACGTGTGTCCCCTGGTGTGGAAATTAAATTGAAGTCAGTATGCTCCGCACGGTCTCACACACGGGCGTGTGACTGCCGTGTGGTACAAGTTAGTATACCCCCTAAATGGCATACGGCCTAGCACACGGGCGTGTGACTTGGCTGTGTTGCATAAGTCAGTATACCCTACAGTTTTGGCACAGCCTAGTACACAGTCTAACACACGGGCTTGTGTGGCCACTTTGAAGGGTACATAGGCTAGACACACGGGCGTGTGGTTGGCCGTGTGACCCAAGTTAGTATGTATGCCCTATTTTCACACGGCCTGGGACATGGGCGTGTTTGGAGCCGTGTGAGGCACACGGTCTATCCACACGGGCGTGTGACCCTTGAAATGTTGAATTTTTCTAAGTTTCCAAAATTTTCGTATGTTATCGGTTTAGTCCCGAACCACTTCAAATGCATGTTTAAGGCCTCGTAAGCCCTTATAAGTGACAATGTGTTTGTGATGGAATGGTGTTAGAATATGAATGCATAAATGTATGAGTTTTGTTTGTTAAGTGAAGTGTATTGACCGGTAATACCTCGTAACCCTATTCTAGTGACGGATACGGGTTAGGGGGTGTTACAATACCCGTGTAACTCTCTGACTTGCGTCACACGGCCAACCACACACCCGTGTGGTAGGCCATGTGAACAAATTTAATTTTCAATAATTAAGTGCAGGTGTTATACGGCCAAGTCACACGCCCATGTGCTAGGCCATGTGGCTCACACGGCTGAGACACACGCTCGTGTCTCTGCCCGTGTAGACAAAATAGGCTATTTTATAGGCCATTTTTCTCACCCAAATTGCCTTTCACCTGCAACATCATTTAAACAAATTCACAAGTCAATTCATAACTCTCAAACCAAGTCAAAATCTAAGTCTTTTACATGAAATATCATCACATTTGTCCAAGTATTCAATCTTACCTAATTGACCATATAAACATATATATATTTATTTTACCAATTCATGAAATTCTTAACATACTTATATAACTTCCATCATTTAACCATTTCAATACACATAACAAACATGATAAGGCCTTATATATTTACATCAAAATATGCCAAACACTAGCCATTCCAATGGCTAGTTACAACCAAAACATTATTGTGCCAACATTGGCTAGTTAACCTATATATGCCATTATATCCAAAATAAAGTTTGCCATTTTATACCAAAACGAGTTGAAGGATAATGTGATTTTGTTCTAACCCGCTTCCAACCTTTTTGAGCTTCCAAGTATTATAAAACAGAGAAGATAAAACAAAGTAAACATTTACTGCTTAGTAAGTTCGCATAACTAGAAATTTAACTTACCATTCATTTTTATTAAATAAACATATAAATAGCATCCAAGCAATTTTTGGCTTAAAGCCTAAAACACACAACTTCACCAAATCATATTAGTCAAGTAATTCACATAAATACCAAGATTATGGATGAGCTCATCATTTAATAACTTTCATATACATATGCTTTTCATATCATAATTTCATATTACATGTACATTTCCATGACAAATCATTTCAAGTTCAGTTTAGCCATGTCAGAACTTTACCCGTTGAATTTATTTGAAATATCGATGGATATGCTCATCTAGTACACTTAAAGTGTACAAAACTGAAATTCGTCAATTCATATCCAGGGGTACCCATTAGGGCACATAATCAAGAAACACTCTCTCGAGCCATATAACAGGATGCTCATGTGAGCCATGCAACAGGATGCTTATTCGGGCTATAACAGGAAACTCATAAGAGTTTAAAACAGGAAGCTCATTGAGCTTAACAGGTAACTCAGAAGAGTTATTATCAAGGAGCTCTGAATAGCCATAGAACAGGTAGTTCAAGCACCATATCAGGAAACTCACAAAGAGCCTATATCAGGATGCTCATAAAGAGCTGCGTTTGTGTCCACAATATATGCAGGATTACAATCATCATATAACAGGACGCTCATAAAAAGCTACGGTAGTCCGCAACACATGCACGATCACTACCGATCAGGATCACTACCATATAACCCGAGAGGGCTTATACTAGGATGCTTGTAAGAGTTAAAGTGTAACACCCTTAACCCGTATCTGATGCCGGACTAGGGTTAAAAGGCATTACCGGACATATCGGACATTTTACACTCATCTCACAACATCAATCATACATTATCAATTCATAAGCATTCATACTCATATATTTCCTTTAGAAGGTCTACGAGACATTAAACATGCTTTAGAGAATGTTCGGGACTAAACCGATCTCATACGAAAACTTTGAGGAATTTAGAAATTTTTTCTTTCAAAATAGGGCACATGCCCGTGTGGCTAGGCCGTGTGCCTCACACGACCGTGCCTTAAACCATGTCTCATCCCGTGTGCAAAATTGACTTGAATCACACGGCCTGTCACACACCCGTGTATCTGGCCCGAATGCAACATTGACTTGCTTCGAATTGCAACCTTGAGAGACACGGTCGAGACACACGCCCGTGTGCTCAATCGTGTGGACAAATATAGACCATTCAAAAGGCAAAATTGCCACCCCAAATTGGGTCATACCTATAAGCATCAATTCATGTCCTAAAAGCAGCCAAAAACATACCAAATTATGCACAATTTGACCCGTAACAATATCATTCATTTTCCATATACAAATCCAACTCAAACATACCAATTCAAAGTACCAACCTCACATAAAAAACATATCAACTTTTGCATCACATAGTATGCACTAAATTCACCCATAATCACATTCATTATCAAGCCATATCACACGGCTATATATACATGTTCCAAAACATATATTAGCATTTCTAGTCTATACATGCCATACTTCAATATGTACATTTTCAAAAGGTACCAAAATATAGTTTAATAGTGTGGTGCTGATCCTCGACAATCTCCGAGTTTCTAGTAGCTTCGATAATCTATAAAACAATTGAAACACACACAAAGTAAGCTTTCAAAAGCTTAGTAAGCCATATACAAATAAACTTATCACATGAAACAATTATAAGCCATATTTCTTTTATTATTCAATTGATCATGTTCACTTGCTCATAATCACATATCCCGTAATGTAGCTTACATATCAATTGATCATATAGATTCATACCTTTTATTGCCAAATTTTACATACATACATACATACATACATACATACATACATACATACATATGTACCGGAATTCAGATGCACATTCATATACTTATCCATTTTTCAGAATGCCCGTTAAACCGTTCGAAATCAATAATGATACTCGGATAGCTCGTAAAGCTAGTACAATGCCAACGTCCCAGACGTGGTCTTACATGTATTTAAATATCGATGCCTCTGTCCCAGGCAGGGTCTTACACGAAATCATATACAATGCCGTTGTCCTAGAGATGGTCTTACACGAAATTCTCAAATCGATGCCAACGTCCTAGACATGGTCTTACACAATAACACATATCGGATTTCTATGTCATGACATATGTATCCTAACAATTCCTTTGGTTCGTATGGGGCTTTTCAGATGTCATCCCAATATAGAAAATTTCTCGAATTTCACATATTCAGCTCCAAAAAAACCATTCATCACATTTCATTAACATATAAGCAAAAATAATTCAATTCAACACATTTATTTGTATATTGACTTACCTCGTACGGAAAAGAACGGAAACGAACGGTTAATCAACTACTTTCGATTTTCCCCGATCTAATCTTGTTTTCTTTGATTCTTGATCTATACACATTCAAATTTAACTCTTTTATTCACCAAATCATTTAATTCAATCTATATAAACATATTTAGGGCATTTTACAAATTAGCCCTCACATTTTCACATTTTAACACTTTAGTCCTCATTTTACAAAATCACGAAATACACATAATTCACTCACACTCAATCTTGGCCAAATTTCATACTAGTCCCTAGCAGCCCATATATTTCATTTATTTCACATTTTAACCCTTCAAAGTTTCATTTTCACAAATTAGCCCACAATAATCAATTTCATCAAGAATCCCAATACAAAACATATTAATCAATCATCAAGCTTTTGTATTTCACCAACTATCAACCCAAAGCAAACATATTTATCCATGGCATATCTCAAAATCATCATCAATTTCATAAATTCAAGCATGGGCTAGCTAGAACACTTAACAACGATCACAAAAACGTAGAAATTATCGAAAACAGATCAAAAGCTATACCTTAATTAACCAACATGAGTGCCAAATGCTTCTAAGTGTATAAACCCTATTTTCTCTTCTTATTTTCGATGGAAACAACAAAGATGAACATCATTTTTTCATTTTGTTTTATTTAATCATAATTTATACATCATTTACCAATTTACCCTTTCTTTAAAACATTTAAAATCCACCATCCCATAAACATATATGTCCATTCATAAATTCAATGGTCAAATTGCATTATAAGGACTTCCCATCTAATAAACCATATCAATTCGGCACACATATCAAGTAGCACACAACTTTTGCATTTTTTGCAATTTAGTCCTTTTATCAAATTGAGCACACAAACTATCAAATTTTTATACGAAACTTTCACACATGCTTAATAACATACTGTAAATACTGAAAATAATATTAAAATATTTTTCTGATTCGAATTTGTGGTCCCGAAACCACTGTTCCGACTAGGGTCTAAATCAGACTGTTACATAAAGTGTGTCCGCAGTATATGCAGGACTACGACCAATACGAAAAATCCCGTATCCATCGAATTTTATTTATTCAAACGAGATTTAATGTTTATCGGATATTATTGGATATGTGACTAATTTTCATACATAAGACATTTATACAATTCACACATATACAACATTCAATTCATACATATTAATATACATAATTTAGTTACATGAACTTACCTCATCACTTGCTCGTCTATGATTTTCTTCTAATCTGATACTTTTTCTTTTCCTCGATCTAACTCCTTATTTGATCTTTTCGGATCTATATAAATGAATTTAACATCAATTTAACACATTTCACACTCAATTCAATCTAATTTACATCTTAGGGAAAAGTATCATTTTGCCCCTATATTTTTGATTAATTCCAATTTCGTTCTTAGGCTCGGAAAATGAAATTCATGCCATTTAATCCTTATTATAAGCCTAGTCAAAATTTTCATATAACATTTACAGCCCATGTATTTCATAAAATTTAAAATTTTTTCATGAATTTTACATCTTTACAATTTAGTCCCTAAATCATAATTTCATGAAAAATTCCTTTACAAAAGTTGTCTATCAATCAACAACCTTTCATTTTCTACCATAAATTTCAAAGTTTCAGCATACTCATCCATGGTAAAATTTTAATACTTTGATAACTTTGCAAATTAATCCCCAAAATAGATAGAGTAGGTTATTACGATCTCGAAAATATAAAAATTACTAAAAACGGGACATGATTACTTACCCAATTAAGATTGCTTGAAGTTCTCTCTCTTAACTAGGTTTCCATAGAAAAATTTTGGGGATGAAGATGAAATAAGATGATATTAGCTTATTTCCATCTTTAATTAATTCAATTTCTAATTTAGTCCTTTTCTTTTATTAATTTTTCATGAATGAATCATCATAAATATCTACTAACTCCATTTAATGGTCTAATTGCCATATAAGGACCTCAAATTTTGAATTCTATAGCTATTTAATCCTTTTAGCTACTAGAACTCAACTTTTGCATTTTAGGCAATTTGGTCCTTTCTATGATTAAACATGTAATCGGTAAAATTTTCGGAACAAAATTTTCATACGTTATTTCTATCATAATGCAGACCTGCAATAATATTAAAATAAACTTTCTTTCTGACTCGAATTTGTGGTCCCAAAACCACTGTTCCGAATTCACTGAAAATAGGCTGTTACAATTTTATATAACCAATTAATATCATTGTATTTGAAATTATTTAATCTAATTCATTTGATATATTTAATATTTTATATATTGAATATTTTTCAAAAAAATTGATAAATCTGAAACAGTACAACAAAACATATTGGTATCGAAACATATTAGTTCCAATAGGAAAATGATGTGCCACCGATGCGATATTGACTACCTTGCTTTAGAACTTTTAGGACACTTTAAATTTTTAAAATTTTGAAATTACTAAATAGATTACAAAGTTTTAAGGTTTTATTTTGAACTTTCTTTAATTTTACTATCGAGGTAAGCCCCTAGTTCACATGATGAGACACAAACCAAAATTGTCCTCCCTGAATATTCACAAATCCCTCAAACCTTTGCCAAGTTCCACCTTTTAAGTTTACCTCCACGTATTTGAATCTGAAACATAACACATAAGAAGTACACTTAGCAAAACAACTATCAATTGGTGTGATATGTTTTGAGTTCAAATATGTGGCACAGATGATGGAGGCAAAACCTTAAGAGAATTATGGGTGCTAAAGAGGACCATTTTGATTTATATCTTGTGACCCAGCCTAATAGGTTAGATTGAGTTGTACATAAAAGGCATTTTTTATGTTACAACTGTCAACTAATATATATGTTTTGTGAAATTCACTTATATGTGTTGTATTCCATATTTGAATCTATTAAAGTATATTTGTGGGTAACAACACCTTGAAATACTTGTAAATACTCAAATAATACCAATTCAATTATGTATTCATTGTTGGAAATTGTAGATTGTAAATTTAATTATTGATGAACACTTATTCAAATTTAGAAAATAACGATTTATCATTCAATGGATACATTTTCATGAGACATATTTCTTCTTAAATGTATGTCCAACATGAAGGGTTGTGACTTCTCAAAATAGTATCCATTGAGTGCATATAAATAGAGGGCCTATGGTGGTCACAAAAATCATTAGAGCCAATCCTATTTTCAGAAATTAGAGTAAGAATTAAGGAATTACTCGATTTTGCTAATCAAAGGAAATTAAAAAATTTCGTTGTATCCCAGAAGGACCTTTGTCTTAACCCTCTAGCAAATTTGTATGGGACAAATAGTTCTTTTTGAAAAGCATCACCTGCGCCCTCGAAGTCTACTGTTTAATTCAATATCATCTCCAGATTTATCTTCTTCACTCAATATATCGAACATTCACAACACTACCTTGGCACCTTTTTATGCCTTAAACCCAACTGATAGATATTAAAAAGAAAAAGAAAAAGCGATGGCAGTTTTAAGTGGTCAGCGTTTCTTGCTTCATGAACTTTTTTCCCCCTTACGTAAAGGGTTTAAAGTTTTAACAAGATGGGATGTCAATCATAAATGCACTACACATTTCTTTTCTCCATATCACTTCCTTACAAACCCCAACCCAAGCGAAACAATTGGTGGGTAGCAGATGTAATCAAAATTGAAAATAAAATAAAGTGGGTTTTGGTGAGATATGGTTAAGATTTTAGAAGCATTGGATAAGATCACGTGGGGGGTTTTGAGTCGTTTTCATGAAAAAGAAATGAGGATTTTGTTTTGAGTGCAATGGCTCTCCACCTACTTCCACATTTCCATCATTTATTTCTTTACTTGCATTACCAATTCTTCTCCACCGACTCACTTCCATCTTCTACTGCCTCTCCTTTATTTATTTGAAATGAATATTTTTTTCTTAAAATTCTAGCTTGTGTCAACTTAAATTCTCATGATTTGGGCCCAACAGAATGCTTGAAATTATCATTTTAGGCCAGTTAATTAATTTGCTTGGGAAAGGCCTATGGATGGGCTTTGACCAGGGTAATGTACACGAGTCTTCATAAAATAAACTTACTACATTCACAATTGAGGGTAGGGATCCAACTCAAATTTTCATGCTACATAAAACCTTGTAGACTATTCTTTTTAGTACATCAAATTATCCCCAAACCCTCTGACTTCTTATAATTTTTCCATAATTTAAATGTACTGGAAAACACTTTTTACACTTTTTATGTAATAAATTAAGGGGATTGTTCATGCAAATTATCTCAAGTTTTAAACACCTCAAATATATGCAATGAGATAAGTATTGATCTTGCTATTAGTCTTTGTATTTTACAAAAGTTGTGGGTTAAGTCCATGTACTTTGATTTGGTCATTTTTAGTCGCTCTACTTTTCAATTTTTAAAATTTCAATCATCACCAGACAATAATAGTTAAATTAATTAAGTTATGCTATTTTCACAGTTTGATGCAACAAGCATATTATCATGCGTGTGATGTCATGTCAGCTTGTTATTTCCACATACTACTCACTAAAAATTTAGTTGACAGACTGAAATTTCTACTTTGAAAAGTACAAGGGCTTGCAAGGATCCAATTGGAGAATATGAGGTAAATCTACAATTGTACACATAGTACAAGACCAGTAATTGAATTTAACCAAATGGACTTAACAAATATTGTTTGGATCAAGACTAAAATTTCCAAATTCGAAAAAGTAAAGGAACTAAAATTGATTGAATTAAAAAACTAAATTTATAACTTTCACAAAACACAGGGACTAATAGCAGAATTTAACATAATCTTGATGTTGGGCGGTGAAATTAGCACAAGCGGGAGGAATCCATAAACCAGCCCCATAAGATACTCCACACTGCAAAGAGTGCTCGGCCTCCAACCCTATCACAAGTTCACTATATTGTTATTTTCGAGTTGGAGTTATTTTAAGTTAAACTTCAAGTTTGATTTGTTTTCGGTTTAATTTATATTCAATGTAATTATATATAAAATTTAAATATTTATATCTCGAAATAAATTATTAATTGATTGTATTTTAAGCAAATTTTTGTTATAATCTACTATTTTCAATTATATTTTAATTTTAATTTTAATTTGTTATTGTTAGCTGTTAAAATAAGAATTATATTAAATTAATTTATTATATAAATTAAATTTTTAAATAATTTTATTATAAAGATATAACATATTACAAGTTAATTATATTAAAAATTCAAATAATGAGTTAGATGAACTTGATTATTAACTAATACTTTTTAATTTATATTATTGTTCTGTATGAAATAAGAAACTTTTATGCTTACCAAAAAAAGTATAACTTGACATTCTATTTTTATTATTAAAGACATTATAGTTTGAATTCATATAAAATTTTGAATATATATATTACTAAATAATAAAATATAATAATTATTTAAAAATATATATTACTTTAAATTTTAAAATACATTGTAACACTCCCTAACCCTTATCCGTTGTCGGAACAAGATTACAGAGCATTACCGAGCTTTTCAGATCAAATACGAATATTATAAAAATCAATTAGCATACATTTCATAAATTAATCATATCATTCAACACAACTAGCTTCCTAAATATTTACTCCGTTTTGTGAAAACGGAGACCCAAAAATACACTTTTCTATACCCTTAAATTTTAGGTCATTACATACATAATATTTTATTGTATTAATATTTGATGACATAAATGATATGTTTTAAGTATAAAATTTTAAAATTACAATTTCACTAACTATAAAATATTATTTGTCCCAACTAATAAAAGTTTAAACCTTTTTTTTTCCTTTGATGACAAAAAACCTTAATGTAGCTTTTGATTTTTATAATTTCTCTAATGCCTCATTTGATTACAAGTGTAAGAACATGGGGAAAATTATTTATTATATATGTCACATCCTAAAATTGGGTTAGTAGAATCGGGTTAATGAGCCAGTATCCAATCCGAATATCGGAATTGGGTTAGAAGTGATTAATAAATTTTGATAAAATATTAAAATAATTTTCGGGACCAATAATTTAGGTTGCGAAATTAGGATTAAGGGTTCAATTATTAATTTTCTTAAAATGGATTTTAAAAATGAAACTGGATTTGAAAATAATTAAGAAATGAGCTTTAATTTGACACTGAAATTTGGCACAAAACTGGTGAAATCTGAAATATTGAGTTAACTTGTTGTTTTAAATTGATTTTTGGCTCATTTTGAACTAATTAGAAGGTTTATAAACTCAATTTTATAGATCATTAAAGATTTTTTTATGAATTGGACGTTTTTCCCTTTTTAATGTTCGTGTAAGCTCAAATTTTCCGAAACAGTTAGATCTGGTAAATAAGATGAAATCGATGGCTTAGATATGTTATAATAAGATATTTAGGATGTTTAGAAACATATTTAGGGATTAGGATAAAAAATTAGATGTCAAAAACACTTATTTCGGAAAAACTAGTTAGTTTTCAATAGTGAGAAAAAGGAGTTGAGATATGCATTTTCGTAGCTATTTGATTGTGTTTGTGGCTGTAAATGATGTGTTTGTAATGTTTTTAATACATGTGCAAAGTTCCAAATCAAACAAGAGCCTCTACAAGCAAATTAAAGGGCAAAGAAAAGCTTACCTAGTCTTTGATGGTTGCATGAAAGTAATTCGGTGAGTAGTCAGATTTGCTGCATCTAAGCACGAAACCTTAGGTTAAATGGGAGCTTAGGTTAGCCTAAACATCTATCCTAAGTTCTGAGTGTAAGTTTCCCTATTCGTTCTATTATCATGTGATATGTGATATGTGATGCATATTGAGATGTTTATGTGAATGCTAAATGATTATGACTGACTATGATATGAGGCTTACTAATTTGATGCACATTATATGAAATTTATGAAAAGATGACTTATTGAGCATTATGTGAGCACTTGAAAGTGCATTATAAGGAATATGAAAATGTTATGATCATATGTATATGATAAGTGATAGTGTGCATAAACAATAATTATATGTGTTTTAAGGGATATGTTGGCATTGTGACCTCTTGGAACCATTGGATATCATTGACATGCCATAAGATTGTGAGTACTCACCACTTTCTGGTTTTGGTTTAGGTGTTAAGGCCATGGGACTAATATGGACTCTATGAGTCATTGGTTATGTTTAAAGGGTGTTAGCTATATGCTACACGTACGGGTTATGCTGGTTGTGTTTGGAAGGGTGTTAGCTATATGTTACACATTCATGGGATATGTTAGACTCTTTTGAGTCAAGGTTGTGTTTGAAGATTTGTTTATCCAATGCATGATGTTATATACATGTTTCATAGTCACAAAATGCCAATATATCATTATGAATAACATGAGTTATTCTTATTGTTATGACATGAATGAATGATTGATATAGTATGCTTTCTTTTAACCATGGAGTATGTGTTTATTTGTGGCTTCTTTGAGCACTCGTTGAGCTTGAATATGCTCACACTCTCTTATGGATAATTTGCAGAAAAATAGTTGGCAACAAGAAGGAGAAGTGAGCCTTCCAAGTGATCCAAAGCAAGACAAAATTCCCTCTGAGTATGTGTTGTGTTTGCAACTACGATAAAAAAAGCAATGTGGGACCATAATTGAGTGATTGGACTTCATGTTTTTGCTGGTTTGTGGTTGAATGATTGTTTGGAATAATACTTGAATATGCATGATATGTTGGCTTAAGTTGCTTGATGATTTGTGTGTATGTCTGTTAGTGAATTATTGACGTAGATGATTAAATTGGATGTTGGATGCCTGAACAAGTTCTAAATGTCCATTTAGTATGTTTTGAACCATTAGTTCACTTAGAAATGCATGAGATGCAAATTTGATATGTTGAGTAAATTGAATTGTAACTTTAGGAAAGCATGTTAGCATAGCAACTTGCCTATAAGGTCAAAGCATGTTAATGTGTGTTTTAGTGTAATTGAGCATGTGTTGAATGACCGATGCATGTTGTAACACCCCTTACCCATGTCCGACGCCGGAACAAGATACGAAGCATTACTGTACTTAACTTTACTTGAAATTGTATTATAAGGCTATAAAATTTCATTCCATCTTAAAACTTTTCTTTCTTACTAATAACAAACATTTTATAGGCCTACGAGGCCATAAACATACTTCCGGAAGGTTTCGGGATTCAACCGAAAACTTTTGCGCTTTTTGAAAAATTTTGCCTAAACAGGTGCCACACACCCGTGTTGTCCAAGGGACAAGCCCATGTGCCCCTAAGACATGCCCGTGTTCGACACCCATGGTCGACACTGACTTATTTCACACGGCTGAGCACACGCCCATGTCTATAACCCGTGTCCTTCATACGGCCTAGACACGCCCGTGTCTCCTACCCGTGGAGCTCTCTGTTTATGATGTCATCAAACCCTTAATGGCACACGGCCATGGCACACGCCCGTGTGCTGGCTCGTGTGATGAATTGTATTTTCGTAATTTAATGCAGGGGACACACGGGCTATCAACACACCCATGGAGCTGACCTTATGTCACACACGGCCTAAACACATGCCCGTGTGTCCACCCGGGTGGACAATTATAAGGCTATTTTCCAAGCCATTTGCCACTCTGAAACATAAACACACTTATACTATCTCAAATAACTCAATTATTCCATCCATTACAATAACTTAAATACATAAACTTATCATCATGAAAATGTATATAATTTAACAAATATTGACCAATTTCTAATGGCCATATACAAAAGAATGCATAATCTTACTAACCAAGCCTTTAGCTCACAATATGACATGACCAAAATGATCAAACTCCTATACATGCCACACTCAAAATTAATTAACTTTGCTACACCAAATAGTGGCTGATAGTGTGATCCGAGCTCCGACTTCTATGATCCCCGAGCTAACTTGGCGAATCTACAAAGAAAAAGGGAAAGAGAAAGGTAAGCTCTAAGCTTAGTAAGTTTGCATGAAATTTATATAATCACATGTATACTCAAAACTAAACTCATCCATCTTAAGACTAAAGCAACATAAATTTCAAGTGCTTGGACTTACTTACTCTTTCTCATCACTTACCACATTATAATTTTATACTTGTAATTAAATTAGGGTACATGTATCACTGAATCACATAGATTAGCACTTTTACTAATATAATATGAACATCAAATCATTATCTTCCTTAACTTAGGTAGAATTCTTTATCATTCTTGAATAACTTAACTTGTATTAATTTGCTTACTTAGCTTTCTTGTTACTTCTTTCATACTTGTCGCTTTTGCCCGTTGAATTACCCGGAATGTCAGAGGATACTCAATCTCGTCAAACATGTGTCTCGATGCCAATGACATATCCCAGATATTGTTTTACACAGGATTCCTTAGCTTGATGTCGATGCCATGTCCCAGACATGGTCTTACACGAGATCCTCCTTATATGTTTCCCTGGAAACTTACCATTGCCATGTCTTGACATGGTCTTACGTGGTATCTTTGCCTTATGGACTCACCAATGCCATGCCTTGGCATGGACTTACATGGGACCTTCCTTGTATGGTGTCGATGCCATGTCCCAGACATGGTCTTACACGAGACCTTCATTATTCGATGCTGATGCCATGTCCCAGACATGGTCTTATACAGGATCTACGTTCGGTACCGATGCCATGTCCCAGACATGGTCTTACATGAGACCTACATTCCTTGATGTCAATCCCATGTCCCAGACATGGTCTTACACGGACTTTCCTTATCTCATGTCGTGACATAGGTATCCTCGCCATTCCGAATTTTCAATTGGGACTTTTACTTACTTATTCTCATTGATTTCCTTATTAGGCATTGTCAGTCAACTTCATGAAAATAATGTACATTGTACGACATAGTAAGTAATTTAATTATAAAAGTAATATGTAGATTAAAATTCATACAAACTTACCTCGATACTCAAAATGTGTAGAGTTGTGCAATTTAGTCCTCAACCTTGTTTTTGCCTCGATTTCGGCCCAGGCTTCGTGTTTCTTGATCTATAATGAAAATTTAACTTGTTTAATATTCACATTGACTAAATTGACTCATAACTCATACTTTAGAAATATTATAATTTTGCCCCTAAACTTTCTCATAATTACACTTTTGCCCTTAGGCTCGTAAAATAGTTTTCATTCAACTTTCTTACATTTCAAGCCTAGCCAAATCATATTCTCAACTATAACAACATTTAATTTCCACTATTTCACTCATGTATGACAATTTTCATAACTTTTGCAATTTAGTCTTTACATGCATTTTTCATGAAAATCACTTAGAAAAAGATGTTTATCCTACATCAAACTTTCATAATCTTCCATAAAACATAAAAATATATGCATGTCATACATGGGTAAATTTTTTAATATGAACCTGGCTCACATGGGTAAATTTTTTAATATGAACCCTGGCTCAAAATATAGCTAAAAATAGCTAAACCGAGCTACAAGGATTTCAAAAATACGAAGAACATTAAAAACGGGGCTAGAAGATACTTACAATCAAGCTTGAAAGCTGAAGAAACCCTAGATATGGAGGGCTTGTAAAATTCGACTATGGCAAGAAGAAGATGGACACAATTTTGTCTTCTTTTTCCCTTTTTAATCTTTTATTTACCAAATGACAAAAATTCCCTTAATGATCATTTCTTGAGATTTTTCCTTCCCATGTCCATTTTTGTCCATCTTATTATATAATGGTCTAATTTCTAAATAAGGACTTCTAATAAGTTTTATAATTCTATTTCATACTTAAATTTTCTAGAATCTTATATTTCTACTTTTTGCAATTTAGTCCAAATGGACAAATTGTTCACTAATTCATAAAATTTTTTCATGAATTTTTCACACAATTATGCAAATACCTCATAAGCCTTGAAAAATCATTTAAACACATATTTCTTCTTCGGATTTGTGGTCTCGCACCACTATTCTGACTAGGCCCTAAATCGGGCTGTTACAATTCTCTCCCCTTAGGGATTTTCGTCCCCAAAAATCTTTCCGGTAAAAAGGTTTGGGTATTGATTCCTCATAGCCTCCTCGGGCTCCCATGTAGCCTCTTCTACCCCATGTCTCTGCAATAAGACTTTCACGAGAACTATACTTTTATTCCTTAATTGTTTAACTTCTCGGGCTAAAATCTTAACTGGTTCTTCGCCATAAGTCATATCAGGTTGTATCTCAACCTCTGTCGGTGTAATTACATGTGAAGGGTCTGATCGGTAGTGTCGCAGCATAGACACGTGAAATCGATAAGCTACCGGCCCTATCCTCTCAGTGATCTCATATAGTCTGATAAAACGTGGACTCAGTTTGCCTTTTCGACCAAATCTAAGGACTTTCTTCCGCGGTGAAACTTTCAAGAATACTCTATCCCTAACTTGATACTCAATTTCTTTCCTCTTCAAACCCGAATAGGATTTTTGTCGATAAGACGCCACTTTCAGGCAATCTCGAATTACCTTTACTTTTTCTTTAGTTTCTCTAACCAAATTAACCCCATGGGTCTAGTTTTCCTTGAGCTTAGTCCAATATAAAGGCCTTCGGCACTTACGTTCATACAATGCCTCATAAGGCACCATTTTCAAGCTTGACTGAAAACTATTATTGTAGGAAAATTCTACCAATGGCAGGTACTTTTCCCAGCTACCCTGAAACTCAAGAACACAATACCTGAGCATATCTTCAAGAACTTGGATCAACCTCTCCGACTGGCCGTCGGTTTGGGGGCGAAAGGCTGTACTAAAATTCAACTTTGTGCCCAAAGCCTCTTGCAACTTTTTCCAAAATCTAGATGTGAATCTCATATCTCTATTCGATATAATCGATAAGGGCACTCTGTGTAGCCTCACAATCTTAGAAATGTACAAGTTTGCCAACTTGTCAAGTGAGTAGTCAACTCGAACACGTATGAAATGGGCTGAGTCAATTACAACCCATACAACATCTTTCTTACTCGGTGTCAACGGCAACCCCGTTACAAAATCTATGGTAACTTGGTCCCATTTCCATTCGGAAACCATAATAGGTTGAAGCAAACCCAAACGTACTTGGTGTTCAGCTTTCACTTGTTGACAAACTAAGCATTTCGACACAAATTGTAACATCCTAAAAACGGGGCTATTTGGAATTTAATTATTTTTCTTATGTATGAACCGCTGTGATATTATTTATGGAATAATAAAGGTTAATTAAGGCTTTGAGTTGGCATGGTTTGGTAGAAAATTTCAGTTTTTAACTTAAAAGGTAGGGAGCCTTAGCAGAAGGGTGTTATAAGATTAAATGTGGATAATTTGACACAAAAATCAGCTTGGAAAAATGGCAAAAAGAAGGCCACATAAGAGCTATGGATGACGCCACAAGGGGGAGCAAGGGGAACCTTGGTTCGAGTCACAAGGTTCTCCCTTTTTGCTCTTTAAAGGGACGGCACAAGGGGAGAGAAATTCTCTCCTTAAATTCTTTTTATTTTCTATTAAATTATTTAGATAATAAGATAATAGTAGGATTAAACTAGCTTTTTAAATAGATTAATTAGTGGATTAATCTCTAAGAGGTGGCAGAGGAAAAATAGGCATTTGGGAGTTCAAAATCTTTTGAATACTTTTAACTTGGAGGCTAAGAAAGAGAATTAATGAGTTGAATAGAATTTGAACTCCTTAATTGGGGGGGGACGGCAAGCATTAGGGGGAGAAGGTGCCGAATTCCTTTATAAGCCCCATCCATCACCTTGTTTTCTTTTTTTTCATTTTTACTACTTACCGAAATCCCTAACCTCCCCTTTGTTCTTCTTTTATTTTTCTCTCCATTCTCTTAGACCTTGGCCGAATCTTCTCTACCATAATCTCCCATCTATTTTCCCTCTTCTCTCTTCTCAATTTCCCTTCTTCTATTAGCCGAATATCCACTCCTCTATTGCCGAAAATCTCTTCTCCTGTTAAGACTCACTTTGGCCGAATACCAGGAAGTCATAAGGGTTCTTCGGGATTTCTTCTTCAGACCGATTAGCAAGGGGTAAGTATGCCGAAAATCTTTCATCTTCCTATCTCCCTATGTCGACTTGGTCAAATGGGAAAAGCCGAATTATTATGGTGGCTAATTAATGTGGGATCGATTCTGTTTAGGTGCCGGGATTTTAAGGTATTCGATCTAAGCCTCCATCCTCTGTCAACCGAAGTTGGTAAGTGTGGGTAAGGCCTATGTTAGTATTCAAAAGCCGAAAGCTTTGGTTATGAGTAATAGTGACTAATCGATTATTTTGGTACAACAGATTCGCTTATTGAGCGCTGAGGCTGATAGCCAAAAAGCAAAAGGGTAAGGATTCGGGATCACAACTGACCCCTCTAGGTTCGTTTTGGTTGGCCGAATAGGCCATAATACTAATACTAAGGGTTGGCCGAATATAGGTGCAGGGAGATCTAGGGTGGCCGACTCCTCTTTTCAGGATTTAGGACTTCCATCAATATCAGGTGTGTACATACACACGTATAACTTATTATATATGCTGAATATTGAAAATGCTAACTTAATTTATGTAGCATTGGGATAATATACCTTATCGGTATAGATGGAAATTCAGGTAAGTACCTGTTAATATGATCTTGTTATTTTATGCTTTTGGGAAGCATGATGTATTGATACATGTGATAAACCTGGTTATGATTGTTTGTCTATTGTGGGTTGAAAGAGAGGAGAGGCGGTGATATTGTGCCGACGGGCACCGCTTTGGTAACACACCGTGACTACGGTCACCAGAGGTTTGGTACCTCAGAGGTTTGGCACCTCATAGCGACTCGTCCCCGTGAGTTAACACCACCGTGGGTTGGCCCCACTTGAGATATGGGATAAATCGCCGCGGTGATTTGGTATCACACGATGGGTTGGCCCCATCAATCGATTCGTGTCTACGGACACCGTGTGTTTGGTAACACATCGTGACTATATGTCACAAAGTGGTTTGGCACCACAAAGTGGTTTGGTACCACAACGGGGGTAGATAGTGGCGTTTGGTTGGCTAGGTCGGGTACTTAATATTCTGCATATTAATTGTTATATGTTGTGTATGAAAATGTTTTTATAACGGGGGAAGGGTTACATACTGAGTCTTGGTGACTCACCTTCTCCTTTACATTTTTCAGGTGATGCGTAGATCGCGGATGTGGAGCCGGGTGGACTCGAGGTGGCCATGCAGTGGACTTTAATTTTAAATGGACTTTAATTTTAGTCTTATTATTTTTATTTTCGGTTTTATTTTATGTGGATGTAATAAGGCCTCCTGATATTTATTTTATTATTCTTATATGTCGAATATTTTGTTTTAAACTCTGTTATTGATATTAATTCAAAATCACATGTTTCCAAGTTTAAACGAGAATTGTTTTTAACGTGCCATCGAGCACACTTGTAATTTTATAATAACTTGACTTAAGTTGATTTTCAATTAAATCTAAGTATGGCTTTTAGCAATACCACTAAATAAAGGGTTTTCAAAACTTAAGTTGTTTTCAAAAAAGATTTTTTTTAAAAAAAAAATATTTTCCTTGTAACAGACTAGATCCGGCCATAGTGTTTGGGCCGGGTTTGGGTTGTTACACAAATTCTAAAATATCTTTCTTCATACTCAGCCACCAATACCGCTGCTTCAAGTCATTATACATCTTGGTACTACCTGGATGTAGAGATAAACATCTGCTATGTGCCTCATGCAAGACTTTACGAATAAGTTCATCATTCCTAGGTACACAAACTCTGTCTCTAAACATTAAGCATCCATCTGAATTGATTCGAAAGTCAGTCTTTACACCCGACTCACACTGAGCTCTTTTGGCTTGTAACTCACTATCATCTTGCTGAGCTTCGTAAATCTCTTGATGAAACTTTGGTCTAGCCCTCAACTCGGCTAGGATGGAACCATCATCGAACAAGGTCATATGTGTGTTCATAGCTCTCAAAGCAAATAGAGACTTTCTACTTAAAGCATCAGCGATTACATTCGCCTTTCTTGGGTTATAATCAATAATTAGCTCATAATCTTTTATCAGCTCCAACCATCTTCGTTGCCTTAAGTTCAATTCCTTCTGAGTCATCAAGTACTTTAGACTTTTGTAGTCAGTGAAGATCCGACATTTTTCACCATACAAATTGTGTCTCCAAATCTTCAATGCAAAAACAATAGCAGCTAACTCTAGGTCATGTGTCAGATAACTCCTTTCATGTGGCTTTAGTTGTCTGGAGGCATATGTGATTACCTTACCTTCTTGCACTAGTACACAACACAATCCATTTAAGGATGCATCGCTATAAATCACAAATTCTTTTCCCGACTCAGGTTGTACTAGAACTGGAGCCTTTGTCAACATTACCTGTAATTTCTCAAAACTTTGTTGGCACTTTTTCGTCCATTCAAACTTTACATTTTTCATTAACAATTTCGTCATTGCAGTCGCTATCATGGAAAACCCCTTGACAAACCGTCTATAGTAGCCAGTTAAGCCCAGAAAACTTCTAACTTCAGATACATTTTTCGGGGGTTTCCAATCAATGATGGCTGAGATCTTGCTTGGGTCAACTCGTACTCCATCTCCCTAAACAATATGCCCCAAGAATCCAACTTCCTTAAGCCAAAACTCACTTTTGCTGAACTTGGCGTATAACTGATTATCTCGTAAAATCTGTACAATTGTCCTTAAGTGCTCAGCATGCTCAAGCTCATCTGGGAAATATATCAATATATCATCAATAAAAATAACCACAAACTTATCTAAGTATCGCCGAAAGATGCAATTCACTAGATCCATAAACGCCGCCGAAGCGTTAGTTAAACCAAAAGGCATGATTAAAAATTCATAGTGCCCATACCTTGTCTGAAATATAGTCTTTGACACATCTGAGTCTTTTACTCTCAGCTGAAAGTATCCCGACGTTAAGTCTATCTTAGAGAACATAGTGGCTCCCTTCAATTGATCAAACAAATCATTGATCCTCGGTAATGGGTACTTGTTCTTCACAGTTACCTTATTAAGCTATCTGTAATTTATGCACAATCTCATGGATCCATCTTTCTTTTTTACAAATAATACCGGAGCACCCCATGGAGAACAACTTGGTCTAGCAAAACCTTTGTCCGTCAATTCTTGCAACTGTGCCTTCAATTCCTTCAACTCAGTTGGAGCCATTCTATAAGGAGCAATGGATATCGGTATTGTACCGGAAGCTAACTCGATGCCAAATTCAACCTCTCTAACCGGAGGCAATCCTGGCAATTCCTCAGGAAAAACATCTGAGTATTCACATACTATTAGTACTGATTCAATCTTTAACTCAGTTTCTTTGGCATTCATCATAAAAGCAAGATACGCCTCATACCCTTTTCTTACGTACCTCTAAGCCGACCGGCGATCTGTCATGTTCATCTTATTCAAAATAAAGAGTATCCCTATTTTCACATCTCAATTCAATATATTTTTTCCCACAATTCACTGTCACATCATGAGTAGTTAACCAGTCCATACCAAGAATAATGTTGAATTCATCAAATGGAAATAGCATAATATTTTCCTTAATATGACCTCTAATCATCAATGGACAATATTTGCATGCTTTATCAACTAACACATTTTTGCCTAAAGGATTAGACACTTTTATCACAAACTCAGTAGGCTCTACGGGCATATTCATTTTTTATACTAATTTTATGCAAATGTATGAATGGGAAGAACCCGGATCAATTAAAGCAACAACGTTAGGATCATGAAGAGAAAATGTACCCATAATTATATCGAGAGATGATGCCTCTTCGCTAGCGCGAATGGCATAAGTTGTAACAGCCCAATTATATTTTTATGTTCTACTATTTCACGAAAATATTTCGTGAAAATTTCGTTCAAAAATTTTGACATTTAGGCACTCAATTTAGTCAAAAGGACTAAATTGTAAATAATGCAAAAGTTGAGTTCTACATGTTAGAAGTGTCCAATTTCTATGAAATTTTAAACTGGAGGTCCCAAAATGGTAATTAGACCATTGGTTAAATATTTGGACAAAAATGGACATGAGATAAGTGAGATAGGATATTTTTAAATTAGGGTCATTTGGGTAATTAAATGGACTAAAAGACAAAATAAAAGCCAAAAACCTTTGTCCCTCTTCTTCCTTGGCTGAATTTAGCATGGGAGAAGTCATGGCTAGGGTTTTCAAGCTTTCAAGCTCAATATTAAGTGCATCCAGGCCCCATTTTTAATGTTATTTACATTTTTGAGATTCTCGTAACTCGGTTTAGCTATTTCTACCATTATTTTGAGCTAGGGTTTGTGTTCAAAAATTTACCCATGTATGGCATGCATGTGTTTTGATGATTTAAGGAAGAATATGGAAGTTTGATGTATGATAAACATCTTTTTCTAAGCGATTTTCATGAAAAATGCATAAAAAAACCAAATTGCAAAAATTATGAAATTGGTCATACATGAGTGAAATAGTGAAAATTAGGGGCTGCTGTAGTTAAGAAAATGATCCGGCTAGGCTTGAAATACAAGAAATTTGAATGAAAATCATTTTACGAGCCTTGGGGTAAAAGTGTAATTATGTGAAAGTTTAGGGGCAAAATCATAATTTTGTAAAAGTATGAATTATGAGTCAATTTAATTAATGTGAGTATTAAACAAGTAAAATTGTTATTATAGAAAATTGTTATTATAGATCAAGGAAAATTGTAACATCCCAAAAATGGGGTTATTTGGAATTTAACTATTTTTCCCATGTATGAACTATTGTGACATTATTTATGAAATAATAAAGTTTAATTTAAGGCTTTGAGTTGGCTCGGTTTGGTAGAAAATTTCAATTTTAATTTTAAGGGCAGGGAGCCTTAGCAAGTGGGTGTTATAAGAATAAATGAGGGATTGATAACACAAAAATCAGCTTGGAAAAGTGGCAAGGAGAGGGCCACTTAGGAGCTACATGTGACGCCACAAGGGGGAGCAAGGAGAGCCTTGGTTCGAGTCGCAACATTTTCTCTTTTTGCTCTTTAAAGGGACGGCACAGAGGGGGGAGAGTCTTCCTCTCTTTAAACTCTTTTATTTATTATTATTTAGAGATAATATGAGCTTTTAAAGGGATTTTATTATAAGGATATTAAGATAATCAAGGATTATTAAAGGGATTAATATTTGATTATTTTGGGTGTTCAAAATTATTTGAATTAAATCAAATAATTGGTCAGGAGCAAATTAAGGGGGTTTGCCGAAATTCAAACTCTTCCTATGAAGAGTGGACGGCAAGCAATGGGAGGGGGAGTGCCGAATTCTTTATAAACCCCCTCTACCACCTTGATTCTTCTTTTAGACCTTTTTACAAGTAGCCGAATTCCCTTAGCATATTTTTATCTTCACAATTTCGGCTAAGCATTGCATCCCTTTTCTTTCTTTTTTTTAAACTCCCTCTCTTCTCTCATATTTTGGCCGAAACTCCCCACTCTTCACTTCTCTTCATTTTGCTTTCTCTCCAATCGAACCTATTCCCTATCTCAGTGGCCGAAATTTCTCTTCTTCCCTAAATAACACCCTTTGGCCGAATATCACAGAGGCATTGAGGCTTTAGGATTCCTCTCGATTGTGAAGGTGAGTTTGGCCGAATATCTATGGTTTTCTCTTCACTATATCCTGTCGATTTCTATAAAGGGAAGTGCCGATTTCGGCAATGGTAAGTAAGGCTTCTAAAACGTTTTGGTAAACGGTCTCTCTTAGGTACTCCAGGTTGGTGAAGCAGTCAACCTGAGTTTCTAACCTCTAGCATTCGACTTTGGTAAGTAAGGGTAAGGGATCTATGGCAATAGTTTATTCTTTAAGTGATTAAAGCCGAAGGCTATTAACATTGCTTTGTGACCGATTATTTTGGGTACAGCAGACTTGAGTATCAAGCACGGTGGATAGTAGCAAAGGGTTTTTAAGTAAGATCTCGGGTTCACAAGGAACCCCTCCCAAATAAGATAATTAGGCCGAATAGGCCATAAGACTAATCCATGGATTTGGCCGAATATAGGACAATTGGATCTGTGGTGACCAACGCTTTCTTTCGGGATTTAGGACTACCATCGATATCAGGTGTGTACATACACACCATTTAACTTATTAACCTGTGCTAAGTAATGTGATTGCTATTTTGATGTATGTAGCAATGGCTTGAATACCATAACGGTATATACGGGTAACCAAGTAAGTACTGTGCATATGATTTGCTATTTGATGCTTTTGGGAAGCATGTTGTGATAATACATTTGATAAATCTGTGTATGATTATTGCCTATGTGGGTTGATTGAGTGGAGGGGCAAGTAAATTCGTGTAAGCGGGCACCGATGTTTTGGTAACACACCGTGACTACGGTCACCAGAGGTTTGGTACCTCCGGAGGTTTGGTACCTCATAGCGACTTGTCCCCGTGGTTAATACCACCGTGGGTTGGCCCCACTTGAGATATGGGATAAATGCGCCGGTGATTTGGTATCACGCGATGGGTTGGCCCCATCACCCGATTTGTGTCTACGGACACCAGTGCCTTGGTAGCACATCGTGACTATATGTCACCAGTGGTTTGGCACCACCAGTGGTTTGGTACCACAACGGGGTAGACAGTGGCGTATGGCTGGCTAGGTTGGGACACATGACGACTTGCATAATTAATTTGTTATATGTTGTGTATGAACTTGTTTAAACCGGGGGAAGGGCTACATACTGAGTCTTGGTGACTCACCTTCTCCTTACATTTTTCAGGTAACGAGTAGATAGCGGAGGTGGAGCCGGGTTGACTCGAGGTGGCCATGCAGCGGATTTAAAATTTTAACGCACTTTGAATTTCAGTTTATTTATCATTGGATTGAGGATTTAAGTTTTATTTCAGATGTAATAAGGCCTCCTAGTATTTTTATTTTATTTTTATTTTATGCTCGAATAATTGTTTTAATTATCTCTTTATGGAATGAGTTAGAAAGGGTTTTCTAAGCTAATTCGTAAACGTTTTTTTTTAGCCATCGGCACACTTATAATTTTATATTAACTCGACTTAACTTAAATTGCAAATCAAAAATAAAGTTTTGGCAAGCCCACTAAAAAGAAGAAGTTTTAAAATTTAAGTTGGTTTTCAAAAAGGTTTTTTTTTCAAGTACATTTTCCTGTAACGAACCAGATTCGGCCAAAGCGTTTGGGCCGGGTTTGGGTCGTTACAAAAATGAAGCCCGGACCGAAACCGAGGCAAGGATAAAGTGTTGGACTAAATCGAGCATCCACACACATTTTGAGTACCGAGGTAAGTTTGTATGAATTTAAGGCTTTATAAGTATTTTCATTAACTTACTGATTATGTTAATTATTGTACATTATTCCCATGAGGTTGTTTAATAATGTTTAAACAAGGAATTAATGAGAATAAGTAAAAAGAAAGTCCCGGTTGAAGTTTGGAATACTGAGGATGCCTAATTCACAACATGAGACAAGGAAAGCCCGTTGTTGGGCCTAAATTATGCCTGGGCCTAGTACCAATTAAACCAAATCCAAAATAAACAAAACAAGAATCCAAATTTAATTAAAAATAGTCCATGGCCCAAAACTTCAGCCCAAACAGACCTGACCTAGCCCACAACCTATAGTCTTGACCGAAACCCTAGCCCCTTGTACCCCCAGCAGCCTCCCAACGCCACACGTCTCGCGTCCCCGCATCTTGCGCCTCTCCACGTCGCCACACCTGCGGAAAAGGAGGACAAAGCAACAGCAAACAAAAGAGATTTTATTGTAAAATCCAGCTATAAAAAGCCAAAACAGAAACAATTTAAGGGGATCTTTTTTTTTGGTTTTTAGGAATATACACTTGTAAAATTTAAGAGAGTACAGAGAATCTTTTTAACAGAGAATAGGAAAAGCAAAAATCCACAAGGTTCAGTTACTTTCTTTTAGTTTTTCATTTTTTTTCCTTTCTTTCGAAACTATGCTTGCGCCTATATACAATTTTTTTTACATATTTTTTTAGACTATATATATATAAGAAAATACGAATAGAAGAAGGGAGAAAATACCTTTTTTTTCGGGCTGCCGGACCATGGGCTGCCCCAAAAGAATTCTCTCAGAGGGAAAGAATGAAAGGAAGTTTTTTTTTTTTTTTACAAATGAATGGGCAAATGTTTTTTTTTTTTTTTGTTGAAAAGGGTAAATATATACCCTGGTTAATACGACACCGTTTTGGTGCTAGGGCTTAATTATTAAACGGTGCCGTTTTGCCTATATCTAGCCTGCGCAACCCGACCCGCAGGGAGGGTCCGCGCATTTTGGCCAAATGGGCTATTTGCAGCCCTAGTCCTTCCTCTTTTTCAAACTGCTTCAATTGGGTATATTTGTTACCTTCTATGGTTTTTTAATTCGGCCACAGTAGTTTGCTGGGCGTTCCAATTTGGTCTCTGATGCGTTGATCCACTAGGGAAAGGACGCGTGTTCCAGGGAGGGGTTTATTGCCCATTTGGCCCCCGCATTTCTGTTTCGAATGCAATTCAGTCCCATTTTTTTATTTTGTTATTTAATTGATTGACCCTAATATTGTTACTTTTATTTTATTATTTTTTTATCAACTGTCTATTGTCATTATTAGTATTGTATTTATTACTATTATTAGTATATTTTTATTATTTACATTATTATTACTATTATTTTTCATTGTTATTATTTTCTATTAGCCACCATTAATTCTGATATTATTACTATTATTTTAATTTTTTATTAATACTATTTTTATGTTTACTAGTACTATTATTATTTTAATTATTAATATTATTTTTATTTTTAACCTATTATTACTGTATTTATTATTTTATTTTCGATTTTAAAAATTTTTCCTCATTATTATTTTTTTATTAACATTATTGTTTATTTTAGATTTTTTTTCTATTACCTTTATTATTGTCATTCTTTACTATCATCGAGTTCACATTATCATTAAACCGATTTTGTTATTTTAAAGGTTACATCGACTTTTCTGTTACCATTTTTTTTACCCAAACTCATCAAAAGGTTTTTTAAACAAGACAATGTTTCGTGTTTGGAAGTTCGAGGAATCATGCCCAATCGTGCTGGGTTTCGATTTTCAGTTCGTCCAAATGACTAAATATCTTTCAGAGATTTTGACCGTATTTTCTTAAATAAGGTAATATTTCATGTTTGGAAATTCGAGGAATTGTGCCCAATCGTCCTAGGTCTCAGTTTTTAGTTTGGCCAAATAGTGGAATACCCTTTTTAAATTGCAATGCATGAATTTTGGAAATCATGAAATGATCTTGGTATCGAGGGTTTGAAACATCGTGTCCTATCGTGCTGGATGTGGTATTTCATCTTGTCGGAATAAGAGAATTTCGATATCCAATTCAAATTATCCAAACATTTTCTAAAGGATTCATAATTTAAAATCTCTCCCAATTTTCGATATTAAGACATTAATCAATCAATAAGGTACCAATTTTGGGCGTTACGAGGGTGCTAATCCTTCCTTGTGTGTAATCAACTCCCGGACCCCTTTTTTTCAAATTTGTAGACCAAATGTCTTATAAGGTGGCCCAATCACACTTTAAAAAAGATTGGTGGCGACTCTGTTTTCCTTTTCCAAAAAAAAATGGTTTCGACACCTGTATTAGACCATGTCAAGACATGGCATCAGCATTAAGGCAAGGAAATCATGTAAGTCCATGCCAAGACATGGCATTGATAAGATATTATAAGGCAAGGATCCCATGTAAGTCCAAGACAAGGCATGGCATTGGTGAGTTCCTAAGGCAAGGATACCACGTAATTCCATGTCAAGACATGACAATGGTAAGTTTCCAAAAGAAACACACAAGGAAGGTCTCGTGTAAGACCATGTCTGGGACATGGCATCGACACCGAGTTAAGAATCCAGCGTAAGACCATATCCGGGATATGGCATCGGCATCATGAGGCGATCCCATGTAAGACCATGTCTGGGACATGGCATTGGCATCGAGACCCATGTTTGATGAGATTGAGCATCCTCCATTATTCATACTAATTCATCGGGCAAAAGAGTAAAGCATGAAAAAAGTATAAAAAAGTTAATCAAGTAATGATATTAGCAAGTTAAGTTACTCAAAGTTGATTAAGAGCATTATTCAAGTTAAGAAGGATGAGGATTGAGTTTATGTTTGCATTAGCAAAATGTACTAATCTACATGATTAAGTGATACAGGTACCATGATTATAATACAAGTATGAAACTATTATGTAACATGTGATGAGTAAGAACAAGTATGAGTAAGTAAGCCCAAGCATTTGAAACTTATATTGTTGTTGATGTGTGAGTTGAATGGGCCAATGAATGGCTTGTAAATATTTGATGATGACTAGCTATTGGCATGGCTAACTATGGATATGCTTTAGTGTTATAAGTGTGTAAATAAGAATTAATACAAAGAAAACATGATAGAGTAAAGCTAGCAACAAAACAGTTTGGACAGCAGCAGTTGTACCACTTTGAAAATTCACCAAAAATGGTGTAAAATGAATTAGAAGTCTAATAAGATATGAAATTAAATCTTATTGAGTCTATGTTTTCAAAACATAAACAAAATAAGAAAAAGAATTTCATATAATGAGATATTTGGATTTTAGTTAGACCGGGTCAAAATGATTTTGGAATCCCCTGTTTTGAATTGGGAAATTCATTAAAAATTTTACAAAAATAATCAAGGAGTAAAATTTATATTCTAGAATTTTGTAATGAGTCTATTTTCAAGAAAAATAAACGGGAACATTATTCGCGTGTTGTACCATGAGAAAATTTATTTTTAGTGAAGAGGGGTTAGAACTGTTAGACAGCAAAACAGGGGAGACTTTAAAGAATAAACTGTACTAATTGGCTAAACAAAAAATTCTAGAAATTTTATGGTAAGAAGATATTGGAGTCTAGTTTCAAGGAAAATTAGTGGATCTTAATTTGGAGTTCTGTAGCTCTAGATAAAAATAATTTAGTGACTGTAAAACGAGTAGACAACTCAATATAAATATAAGTGAATTGAGAAAGATTATGCAATAATGATGGCATTATTATCTTGAGAACTCAAAATAAGGATTTTTAAAAGCATGGTGATAAATTTCTTATCATTTACATACATACTTACTAAGCTTTATAGCTTACTCCCCTTCATTTCTCATATCTTGTAGGGTTTTATACTAGCTCGGGTTGGAGATCGCCTGAAATGCTATCACATTATCAAGCTATCATATTAGGTATAAGTGAATACAAAACCTTTTGAGTCTATGGCATGTATAGGTGATTGATCATTTTGGTCATGTCATATTGTGAGCTAATGGCTTGGTTAGTAAGAATATGCATTCTTTTGTATATGGCCATTAGAAATTGGCCAATATTTGTTAAGTTATATACCTTTTCATGATGATAAGTTTATGCATTTAAGTTATTGTAATGGATGGAATAATTGAGTTATTTGAGATAGCATAAGCGTGTTTATGTTTTAGGGTGGCAATTGGCTTGGAAAATAGCCTTAAAACTGTCTACACGGGTAGACACACGGGCGTGTGTCTAGGTCGTGTGTCACACACGGTCAGCCCCATGGGTGTGTTGATAAGCTGTGTGTCCCCTGCATTAAATTAAGAAAATATGATTCGTCACACGGGCCAGCACACGGGCGTGTGCCATGGCTGTGTGCCATTAAGGGTTTGATGACGTCATAAACAAATAGCTCCACGGGTAGGAGACACGGGCATGTCTAGGCTATGTGAAGGACATAAGTTATAGACACGGGCGTTTGCTCAGCCATGTAAAATAAGTCAGTGTCGTCCATGGGTGTCGAACACAGGCATGTCTTAGGGGCACACGGACGTGTCCCTAGAACAACACGGGCATGTGGCCTCTGTTTAGGCAAAATTTTTCAAGGAGCGTAAAAGTTTCCGGTTGAATCCTGAAACCTTCGGGAGGTATGTTTAAGGCCTCGTAGGCCTGTGAAATGTATGTTATTAGTAAGAAAGAAAGGTTTTAAGATGGAATTAAATTTTATAGCCCGATAATACAAGTTTAAGTAAAGTTAAGTACAGTAACTCCTCGTATCCTGTTCCAACGTCGGACATGGGTAAGGGGTGCTACATAAGTCCTTGCAAGCACTCTGCCCTCAGATCTTGCAGCCTGCTCTCGGGAAGTACCCTTACTACTCGCCCCACTTCCTGGGTTCCTTTGTGGCCTTCCTCTATTATTACTTCCTGCTCTTGCACTCTGAACTTTGTCTTTCTCAACCATTTTGGGGCATTCTCGGATGAAGTGATCTTGGAAACCGCACTTAAAACAAGCACTCGCATGTGCTCGACACTCACCAGGGTGTCGTCTGCCACACTGTGGGCATTCCAGTCTATTAGATCGGACATTCCCGACACTAGCGACTGAAGTATTCTGAGCCTTATTCCCTAAAGACTGTTTACTCTTACCTTTGCTTGAAAATCCTGCTGAAGTAGCTGATCGGGTAGAGAAATCTCTTGACTTCTTAGACGAGGACTGGAATGATTTACTCCACTGTCTCTTTCTTGAGTCACGAGACTCCATTTCAGCTTTCCTTTTCTCTTTTACTAATTCTTCAGCTTTACAAGCCCGATCCACCAGTGCAACAAATTCTTTCAAATCTAGGACAACAACAAACAATTTAATGTCTTCGTTTAGTCCGTCTTCAAAAATCTTGCACATGATAGCTTCTGGGGATACATACTCTCGGGCATATTTACTAAGCCTTACAAACTCACGCCCATACTCTGTTACTGACATTTTACCTTGTTTCAGTTCCAAAAATTCCTTCCTTTTCTGATCGATGAATCTCTGACTAATGTACTTCTTCTTGAATTCTTCTTGGAAAAACTCTCATGTGACCCTTTCCCTTGGTACAACCGACACAAGGGTATTCCACCACTGATATGCAGAATCTCTTAAGAGAGAAACTACACACTTTATGCACTCTTCAGGTGTGCACGACAACTCATTAAATACCCTGATGGTGTTTTCAAGCCAAAACTCAGCTCTTTCTAGATCATCATCTTTACTAGCCCGGAATTCTTCAGCTCCTTGCTTCCGAATTCTATCAACTGGAGGCTTCTCTTTTCTTACCACTTCTACCACTTGAGGAGCTACAGGGGTAAATTGAGGAATAGGCGGGGGTGGAGGGGGTGGTGCATTCGGGATCGTGCGAACGAACTCCGTATACCAAGCATTCATCATATGGAGAAAGACTTCCCTAGCCTCTTCTCCTCCTCTCTGACTTACTGTCGAGGGTCTATTCTAATACTCATTAGGCACCGTCTCTTCGGCGGGAGCCAGCGCATTGCTTTCTACATCATCCGCCACAACTCTTTCGGGATCCATTTACTATATGAAAACATCATTTAAGTCGTCAAGAATCGTCACACTATCAATATATAAATACTCTTATGTATGGTATGTATAGCTAGACTCATACTTACGCTACATTAGTCCTAGAACCGACTAAACTGTAGCTCTGATACCACTAAATGTAAATCCCTTACCTATGTCCGACGCCGGAACAGGATACGAGGCATTACTGTACTTAACTTTACTTGAACTTGTATTATAGGGCTATAAAATTTCATTCCATCTTAAAGCTTTTTTTTCTTACTAATAAGAAACATTTCATGGGCTTACGAGGCCTTAAACATACTTCCGGAAGGTTTTGAGATTCAACCAGAAACTTTTGCACTTCTCAAAAAATTTTGCCTAAACAGAGGCCACACACCCGTGTTGTCCAAGGGACACGCCCGTGTGCCCCTAAGACATGCTCGTGTTCGACACCCGTGGTCGACACTGACTTATTTCACACAGCTGAGCACACGTCTGTGTCTATAACCCGTGTCCTTCACACAGCCTAGACACGCCCGTGTCTCCTACCCGTGAAGCTCTCTGTTTATGACGTCATCAAACCCTTAATGGCACACGGCCATGGCACACGCCCGTGTGCTGGCCCGTGTGACGAATAGTATTTTCATAATTTGATGCAGGGGACACACGGCTATCAACACACCCATGAGGCTGACCGTGTGTCACACATGACGTAGACACACGCCCGTGTGTCTACCGATGTGGATAATTATAAGGCTATTTTCCAAGTCAATTGCCACCCTGAAACATAAACACACTTATACTATCTTAAACAACTCAATTATTCCATCCATTACAATAACTTAAATGCATAAACTTATCATCATGAAAAGGTATATAACTTAACAAATATTGACCAATTTTTTAATGGCCATATACAAAAGAATTCATAATCTTACTAACCAAGCCTTTAGCTCACAATATGACATGACCAAAATGATCAAACTCCTATACATGCCATACTCAAAATTAATTAACTTTGCTATACCAAACTAGTGGCTGATAGCGTGATTCGAGCTCCGACTTCTATGATCCCGGAGCTAACTTGGCGAATCTACAAGGAAAAAGGGAAAGAGAAAGGTAAGCTCTTAGCTTAGTAAGTTTGCATGAAATTTATATAACCACATACATACTCAAAACTAAACTAATCCATCTTAAGACTAAAGCAACATAAATTTCAAGTGATTGAACTTACTTACTCTTACTTAGTCTTTCTCATCACTTACCACATTATAATTTTATACTTGTAATTAAATTAGGGTACTTGTATCACTTAATCACATAGATTAGCACTTTTGCTAATATAATATGAACATCAAATCATTATCTTCCTTAACTCAGGTAGAATTCTTTATCATTCTTAAATAACTTAACTTGTATTAATTTGCTTACTTAGCTTTCTTGTTACTTCTTTAATACTTGTCGCTTTTGCCCGTTGAATTACTCAAAATGTCAGAGGATACTCAATCTCGTCAAATATGTGTCTCGATGCCAATGCCATATCCCAGATATAGTCTTGTAACAGCCTGATTTTGGCCCTAATCAGAATGGTGGTTTCGAGACCACGAATCTGAGTTAGAAAAATATTTTAATATTATTTTTCGTGTAAATTATATATGATTGAGCATGTGTTAAAATTTCGTGAGTTAATTTGCCCGTTTGTGTGTTTAATTTAAGAAAATGGACTAAATCGCGTAAGTGGTAAAAGTAGCCTTTTGCTTGATTGAATGGTTAAATTGATATGTCTTTATATAGGGGAGAACTTATGTTGTAAATTATCCATTTTAATAGGATAGTGGACGACAACATGTGTTTTTATAATGCATTAATATATTAATTATTATATTATAAACTTAAAATAAATAAAAACATAAAAGAAAGAGAACACATGCATGTTCATCTTTCTCCAACCGAAACTAAAAAGAAAAAAAAAAGAAAGAAAGACACTTCAAGGGTTCGGCATTGTTCAAGCTTGATTAAGTTATGAGATTAGCTCGGGTTTTGATAATTTTTACGTTTTTGAGATCGTTGATTTGTGTTTTAGCTAGCCCATGTCTAAATATTTATTATATGGGATAGATTAACAAGTGTTGTTCTTGAATTTTAGATGAAATTGAGTGATTTGGATTAAATTGTAAAAAAAATAAATTTTTAAGGGACCAAAATGCAAAAAAATGAAATGTATGAGCTTGTATAAGGAATATGAACATTCAGCCCTAAAGGAGTGTGTTCAAATTTTGCATATTTTTTATTTTATGCAATAGGGACTAAATTGTAAAAATTGTAAATGTCAGGGGTAAAAGTGTAATTTACTCGATTATGTGTTTTTGGACTAAATTGAATGAAAATATGTTGAATGATTTTAATTTGAAATTGATTTAGATCAAGAACAAAAAGGATCGGGATTGGATCGGGGAAAGGAGAAAATAATTGAATAGCTGGAAAAACAAAGTTCGTCAATACTCGAGGTAAGTTTTTAAGAAATTGAGCTGAATTGAACTTTTAATAATAATGAATCACATGTAGTTAATAGAAGTAGATGTGTTCAATGTAGGTAGCCGAATGTGATGTTGGTTAAAAGTTGAATCTATTTGAGTATGATGAGAGACATTAATTTGAGAGATGAACATAGCCGATGGTAATGTTTAATTACATGTTAATGTTTTAGCCGAATGTGATGTTGATATGGGAATGAAATAAGAAAATTTATATATATATGTGTATATGTGTGGTTGTGGATTAAATTTTATATGTATAAGTGTGTTTTTAAATGAATAATAGGCTCAAGTAAAGCACTAAGTGTGCGAATTTATAAACCAAGCACTTAGTGTGCGAAATCGGTCACTTGGCACTAAGTGTGCGAAATGTTAAGGTAACGGCACTAAGAGTGCGATACGTTACAGAAATTTGGCACTAAGTGTGCGAGATGTCAAAGTAACGGCACTGAATGTGCGATACGTTACAGAATTTTAGTAACGAGTGTGCAAGTTTGATGCTCCTACAAAGACGCCTATTATTGATAATGTTAAACAAAGTAAAATGATCGGGTATGCGACTATAGATTATACAAGGGTGGTAAAGTTTGTGATGGTGGACGAAATAGAATTTTTGTATTATGTATATCGACTTGCGATTTATGAGAGCTTGAGATGTAAGTAGAAATTCGGTAAGTGACAGATGGATATGCTGTTGTTTTTATCATGTGAAGGTGATATATAGATATATATGCATATAACATTTGTTATGAAATCTATTTTTTGTATATGTGACTATTCGGCCTTAAGGTTGTAAATGAAATAAATTACTAAATTATGATATAATGCTTTATTGTTATGTAATTGCTTATAACTTACTAAGCTGTTAAAGCTTACTTTGTTCTTGGTTGTTCTCGTGTTTTAGATCTCTTTTGGGTGATCATCTCGTGCTCGAGGATCATCGTTGAAGATCATCACACTATCGTCAATATTTTGGTACCTCTTTTGTGAATGAACTTAAAGTCTATGGCATGTTTAGGCTAAGTTACTTTTTGAATTGACTCAAATGGTGTATATGTGAATGTATATAAATGCCACGCGAAAATGGCTATATTTCTATGCTTGGGTTGGCTTGATTATGCTTGAGATGATGTGAAACACCCCAAACCCGGCCCACGAGCCTGGACCGAATCTGGTATGTTCCTCAAGTAAACCGATTCAAAGTTCGTTTGTTTCTTAGGAAAAACTTGTGCGATTTTAAGAAAAATATCGTTTTGGGTTGGGCTTGAGTTAAAAACCCATTTATCTTATTTTAAAATCCAATTAATTAAGGTGACAAAACAATTAGGGTTTATTTTTAAAGAAATAAATTTTACTTAACTTTAATTGAAAATAATTCGTAACATAGTGATTAAAAATAAAAGTAAAGAAATGTAACTTATGGCCTTATTACATCAAGTAAAATCCCAAAATAAAATTCTAAAATACTTAATTAAAATTAAATATCCATATTGAATAAAAATTCAAGATGAGCATGGCCCTCCCTAAGCTTCTGCCGAACCCAGTCCATTATTGATCGTCACCTGAAAAATAGTCCCACAATGGGGTGAGTCAACAGACTCAATGTGTACACAACACTAAAATTCAATAGATCAGGCATACATTTTCATATCAAATACTTATTCATATAATAGATAAAAATGATGATGCAACCCAAACCCAAACCTAGGTGCCATCCGCTACACATCCCCGTACCAACTCGCACACCGTGGGGACTACTAAGTCAACCTCCATCCGCTACACACCATCGAAGGCGATCATTTGCGATCGGCGTGCTCATCGCCCATATAAAATTCGTGGCATAGCCACTCGAGATAATTGTGTCATGAGACACCACATTCGAGATAATGTAACCGGTTACCACATTGGATAATGTGACCGAAGTCACCACATTCAGATAATGTGACTGAAGTCACCACATTCACTTCCCCTTTCTCATATAACCCGAATGCCCCATATTATTCATATTATGCATATCATACTTAATTTCACATTCATGTCACTTTTCACATGTTAAATATAACATATTTCGTAATCCTAGTAGGAGTAGGAAACGTACCTGAGTACTTTGTACCATAACATGGTACATTAGCCACATTCTTATATTTTCATATTAGAACATATAACAAGTTTAAGCCATACATCGTATTAAAAGATAGTGTGGGGTACACACCTGATTCGCTTAGCAAATTCCTTAAGATTTCGAAATCTGATCTACTGCTTAAATCCTTAATCCCTACATTTGATTAATCACTTACTAATTTAATAAAAAGCCATTCAGCCATAAATCCAAATCCTAGTAGGATTAGTATTCTTAAACTTACCTTGTTGCCGATTGGGACACCAACAAATCCCGAAACTGATCCTTGTTTTCCTAGTAGTGTCGAAATTCCTATAACCTTACGTTAGATTTAATCTAATCCTCAAAACATAAAGCATGGCCTTTGGCCGAATCTTATAGTTTCTTACCTTAACTCTTTAAATCCCAAAACTCTCTTCCTGATTAATGGAGATGCCGAAATACCTTAGATCTGAAATCCCGAAATTCACCTTCCATATTTCGATCAATAAGATTAAGGAGGGATTAGACTAACTTTCGGCTTAAAAGAAAGGAATTCAATTATGATTATAGATCCTTACCCTTTATATTGAAATCGACAGATCCTTCTTGACATCACTTCAGAGATTCGGCTATGGCTAAATGATGCTCTCACAACTTTTGGCTTTTGGAAGGATTAGAAAGAAAAGAGAAGAGAAGAGAAGAGAGCCCTAAGAAATTCGGTAGAGAGAAGAGAAAGAAGAAAAATTGATGAGTAGCCCTCTTTCCTTCCTTTTATAGCCAAAATTACTACTCAGAATCCCTTACTTGGCCACCACTCTTCTTTATTTGATAATTTTATCCTTTGAATTAATAATAATAATCCTTCTATTATCTCTTCTTTTATCCATTAAAAAAATAAAAGGAATTAATCCACAATTATCTCTTGAAAATAATCTAAATAAATCTACTATTTATCTCCTATTTAGCCGAAATTTAAAGAGAATAAAACTCCTCTTTTGCAAGCCTTGTGCTGTCCAACTCTGTGTTTCTAGAAGCAAAAATAAAACTTCTTTTATTTGCTTCCCATGTGACTTGAACTCAGGCCCGCTTGTGGCGTCACTTCCAGAGGCCCTAAGTGGCATCTTCAGGCCACTTTTCTAAGCCTGTTTGTGTCAAATTCTTCATATTAATTTTCTTAAGGCCACCTTGCCTTAGTTTCCTCTTTTTAAGCTTTAAAACTTGATATTTCTTTTCATTTCCAATTTTCCAAAAATTTTCGTTCGGCTCTTTAAACTTGACATTTCCTTACATTTCCAAGTTTCCAGAAATGTTCACTTTCCTTTTTTTGAATCATTTCTAAATCATTTTCCTAGTTTCCATAAATGTTCACTTTCCTCTTTCGAGTCATTTCTAAATTATTTCCTTACATTTCCTAGTTTCCAAAAATGTTCATTTTCCTCTTTTGAACTTAACATTTCCATACATTTCCAGGTTTCCAAAAATGTTCACTTTCCACTTTTGAATCATTTCCAAATCATTTTCGGGTTTCCAAAAATGTTCATTTCTAAATCATTTCCATGCATTTCTAGGACATTTCCTTTCATTTCCAACATTTCTAAAAATGCACTTTCCTTACATTTCCAAGGTTTCTAGAATTCACATAACACATTCATATCACAATAGACATGCTATTTCATAAAATTAAGCAAGAATGCACAAGCCCATTTTCATGTCCATAAACTCCTAAAAATTTTCCTTAAGGCCTCCTTCACCTAACTTCTCCTTTAAAAATAAAATTCCAATACTTTTCCAAGACTTCCTCCTACATCCTTGGATTCTCAAAACCCTTAAAACATGCTCAACTACACTTAAAGCCTACTAACACTTGAGTTATGCTCCAAACGCATAACCCCTAATCTAGGATGTTACAGTTCTACCCTCCTTAAAAATAATTTCGTCCTCAAAATTACTTACTAACGAACGATCATACATCCACTATGCTACTGCTGCGCACTCTGATTTTATAAAACTATCATACTTCCAATGCACAATCTCTAAGTTCACGTCCCTTAGAACTCATTTTCTAACATCGCGATCTGATTAAAAAGTTTTATGAATTAGTCATTGTTTCACTTGATTACCCGCGAAGAAATTTTATGAAAGGAATTTTAGGAGTGGTTCTTTCGTATTCATTCATGCACACAGTCTTTCATTCATTCATCCATCCATCAAACAATTATGAACCTTCGTTGATTCAGAGAAATGTTGCAGTTTTCGTTGTCGTTGTTTTTCCACTACCAGAGGGGTATTTTCGTAATTTTGTCCTCTGTGGGTATTTTTTCGTAATTTTTCAAAAGAAAAAGTTCCTTGGTGATTTTGTCACAAAGTATTTTGGAATTTTTAAATTCCCGGGGTATTTTGGAAAAATTTTGAAATCCGGGGGTATTTTGGTAATTTTAGACCTCAGGGGTATTTTGGTAATTTTTCACAAATTGGGGTAAATTTGTAAAATCTAGTAAATCAGGGATATTTCAAAAGTTGCAAAATTTTGAGGGTTCTTTTTGAAATTGTACTTTCCAAAACAGTGATGTTGCAAAAATTTTGGAAATCAGGATTATTTTTGGTAATTTTGTACGTCAGGGGCGATTTCAAAATTTTCCAAAATTAAGATATTTTGATAATTTGCAAATTAGGGTTTTTGAACATTTATAAAGTAATGAAATCTTGATAAGAACTGTGGGTATTTTGGGAATTTCATAAACCAAGGGTATTTTTTGTAATTTACCACTAGGGGTATTTTTGTAATTTCATAAATCAAAAATTTTTCGGAAAATTTTGTAAAAATAGTTCTCACAAATTTAAAAAGGTAATTTTAAGAGTTTTGAAACTAGGGTTTTTATAAAAGACACGGCTAGTTCCCTTTCGGGTTTTAGTTATTGTGTTTAGCCTATGACCGAGTCCTCTTGGTTAGAGTGAACCGAAGCTACGCACCAGGTAGGATTCCAACGAAGAGGAGGTGAGTCACTCGGATTTGCTTAAGTACTGTGCTCTTAGGATCCAATCCTAGACATGCGCAGTGGGGTTACCACACCCTAACTCGGCGACTTAGCCATAGGGTTGTTTAGTTAGGCACTTAAGTCTTATGTAAGTGTTGAGGAAAACTAATCATAGGGTTCAAGTACTTATCATGCTAATCTACGTTCCATTCCATTTCAACCCTTCTACACATCATACTATAAACCACACAAATGGATAGAAGTACTTACCTGGTGGACTGCGGGTCGGAGACTTAGGTGCCATGCCAGAAACCTGCTTATTTCAAAAATATTTTCATAAAACTCATTTGGGCTCACTTTGAAAACGTTTTGGGCCTTAGCCCACAGGCCGAGAGTTTAAAACTGGGCTCTGATACCAAACTGAAACACCACAAACCTGGCCCACGAGCCTGGACCGAATCTGGTATGTTCCTCAAGTAAACCGATTCAAAGTTCGTTTGTTTCTTAGGAAAAACTTGTGCGATTTTAAGAAAAATATCGTTTTGGGTTGGGCTTGAGTTAAAAACCCATTTATCTTATTTTAAAATCCAATTAATTAAGGTGACAGAACAATTAGGGTTTATTTTTAACGAAATAAATTTTACTTAACTTTAATTGAAAATAATTCGTAACATAGTGATTAAAAATAAAAGTAAAGGAATGTAACTTATGGCCTTATTACATCAAGTAAAATCCCAAAATAAAATTCTAAAATACTTAATTAAAATTAAATATCCATATTGAATAAAAATTCAAGATGAGCATGGCCCTCCCTAAGCTTCTGCCGAACCCGGTCCATTATTGATCGTCACCTGAAAAATAGTCCCACAATGGGGTGAGTCAACAGACTCAATGTGTACACAACACTAAAATTCAATAGATCAGGCATACATTTTCATATCAAATACTTATTCATATAATAGATAAAAATGATGATGCAACCCAAACCCAAACCTAGGTGCCATCCGCTACACATCCCCGTACCAACCTGCACACCGTGGGGACTACTAAGTCAACCCTCCATCCGCTTCACACCATCGAAGGCAGTTGCTACAGTCGACGTGCTCATCGCCCATATAAAATTTGTGGCATAGCCACTAGATAATTGTGTCATGAGACACCACATTCAGATAATGTAACCGAAGTTACCACATTCAGATAATGTGACCGAAGTCACCACATTCACTTCCCCTTTCTCATATAACCCGAATGCCCCATATTATTCATATTATGCATATCATACTGAAATTCACATTCATGTCACTTTTCACATGTTAAATATAACATATTTCGTAATCCTAGTAGGAGTAGGAAACGTACCTGAGTACTTTGTACCATAACATGGTACATTAGCCACATTCTTATATTTTCATATTAGAACATATAACAAGTTTAAGCCATACATCGTATTAAAAGATAGTGTGGGGTACACACCTGATTCGCTTAGCAAATTCCTTAAGATTTCGAAATCTAATCTACTGCTTAAATCCTTAATCCCTACATTTGATTAATCACTTACTAATTTAATAAAAAGCCATTCAGCCATAAATCCAAATCCTAGTAGGATTAGTATTCTTAAACTTACCTTGTTGCCGATTGGGACACCAACAAATCCCGAAACTAATCCTTGTTTTCCTAGTAGTGTCGAAATTCCTATAACCTTACGTTAGATTTAATCTAATCCTCAAAACATAAAGCATGGCCTTTGGCCGAATCTTATAGTTTCTTACCTTAACTCTTTAAATCCCGAAACTCTCTTTCTGATTAATGGAGATGCCGAAATACCTTAGATCTGAAATCCCGAAATTCACCTTCCATATTTCGATCAATAAGATTGAGGAGGGATTAGACTAACTTTCGGCTTAAAAGAAAGGAATTCAATTATGATTATAGATCCTTACCCTTTATATTGAAATCGACAGATCCTTCTTGACACCACTTCAGAGATTCGGCTATGGCTAAATGATGCTTTCACAACTTTCGGATTTTGGAGGGATTAGAAAGAAAAGAGAAGAGAAGAGAAGAGAGCCCTAAGAAATTTGGCAGAGAGAAGAGGAAGAAGAAAAATTGATGAGTAGCCCTCTTTCCTTCCTTTTATAGCCAAAATTACTACTCAGAATCCCTTACTTGGCCACACTCTTCTTTATTTGATAACTTTATCCTTTGAATTAATAATAATAATCCTTCTATTATCTCTTCTTTTATCCATTAAAAAAATAAAAGGAATTAATCCACAATTATCTCTTGAAAATAATCTAAATAAATCTACTATTTATCTCCTATTTAGCCAAAATTTAAAGAGAATAAAACTCCTCTTTTGCAAGCCTTGTGCCGTCCACCTCTGTGTTTCTAGAAGCAAAAATAAAACTTCTTTTATTTGCTTCCCATGTGACTTGAACTCATGCCCGCTTGTGGCGTCACTTCCAGAGGCCCTAAGTGGCATCTTCAGGCCACTTTTCTAAGCCTGTTTGTGTCAAACTCTTCATATTAATTTTCTTAAGGCCACCTTGCCTTAGTTTCCTCTTTTTAAGCTTTAAAACTTGACATTTCTTTTCATTTCCAAGTTTCCAAAAATTTTCGTTCGGCTCTTTAAACTTGACATTTTCTTACATTTCCAAGTTTCCAGAAATGTTCACTTTCCTTTTTTTGAATCATTTCTAAATCATTTTCCTAGTTTCCATAAATGTTCACTTTCCTCTTTTGAGTCATTTCTAAATCATTTCCTTACATTTCCTAATTTCCAAAAATGTTCATTTTCCTCTTTTGAACTTAACATTTCCATACATTTCCAGGTTTCCAAAAATGTTCACTTTCCACTTTTGAATCATTTCCAAATCATTTCCGGGTTTCCAAAAATGTTCATTTCTAAATCATTTCCATGCATTTCTAGGACATTTCCTTTCATTTCCAACATTTCTAAAAATGCACTTTCCTTACATTTCCAAGGTTTCTAGAATTCACATAACACATTCATATCACAATAGACATGCTATTTCATAAAATTAAGCAAGAATGCACAAGCCCATTTTCATGTCCATAAACTCCTAAAAATTTTCCTTAAGGCCTCCTTCACCTAACTTCTCCTTTAAAAATAAAATTCCAATACTTTTCCAAGACTTCCTCCTACATCCTTGGATTCTCAAAACCCTTAAAACATGCTCAACTACACTTAAAGCCTACTAACACTTGAGTTATGCTCCAAACGCATAACCCCTAATCTAGGATGTTACATGATGTATATGTTTGTGCATTTTCAATCTTGATATAAGCTTGTTTTGGTATGTATGTTTCATGAATTCATGAAGGGTATTTTATCTATATGTTTTGAATGAATGTTTCATGAATGACTTATAAGCTAACTAATGTTAATATATTCTTGTGTTGGATGAAAATATGTTCGGTTAATGCTATGTGTATATTGGTGAAGTAAGAATGAATATACTATTTGATTAATTTGATATATATAAGTACATAAATTTTGCTTGAATAAGCAAATCACGATTATAGTTAAATATTTTGTACGGAAGTTATTATAGTTAACCGAATATGTATATGTAGTTAATTGATTAGTTATGTGTGTATATATATATTTATTTATATACCTAGTATGCCGTGTGGATATTTTGAATTAATTAATAAGCTAGCCGATTAGTTCATGAGATGAATGGCTTAGTTTATATATGTGGATTAACTTGGTTAAAAAATTTGCAAGTTGCGTATGCTATGATTTGAATTATGTATTTTTCTTAAATGGTCAATAATGATTTGGTAAAATGCACACATGATTTTGATATATTTTAAATTTTATGCTTGACCATTTTGTGATATTGCTATTACCGAATGTGCTTTGGTTTGTAAGCCGTGAGATATTTATTATTAAGTTTAATATACGCATGTATTGATGTGATTGATTTTACGAAGCATGAAATGCATAAAAGCCTGTTTTGAGCTGTGTTTTGTTTGGTAATACTTTCTAACTCTAATCCACCGACGGATAGGAGTTAGGGGTGTTACAAGTCTTACATGAGATCGCCTTATGATACCGATGCCATATCCCAGATATGGTCTTACACGGGATTCCTTAGCTTGATGTCGATGCCATGTCCCAGACATGGTCTTACACGAGATCTTCCTTATATGTTTCCTTGGAAACTTACCATTGCCATGTCTTGACAAGGTCTTACGTGGTATCCTTGCCTTATGGACTCACCAATGCCATGCCTTGGCATGGACTTACATGGGACCTTCCTCGTATGGTGTCGATGCCATGTCCCAGACATGGTCTTACACGAGACCTTCCTTATTCGATGCTGATGCCATGTCCCAGACATGGTCTCACACGAGACCTACATTCCTTGATGCCAATGCCATGTCCCAGACATGGTCTTACACGGACTTTCCTTATCTCATGTAGTGACATAGGTATCCTCGCCATTCCGAATTTTCAATCGGGACTTTTACTTACTTATTCTCATTGATTTCCTTATTAGGCATTGTCAATTAACTTCATGAAAATAATGTACATTGTACGACATAGTAAGTAATTTAATTATAAAAGTAATATGTAGATTAAAATTCATACAAACTTACCTCGGTACTCAAAATGTGTAGAGTTGTGCAATTTAGTCTTCAACCTTGTTTTTGCCTCGGTTTCGGTTCGGGCTTTGTGTTTTTTGATCTATAATGACAATCTACCTTGTTTAATATTCACATCGACTAAATTGACTCATAACTCATACTTTGGCAAAATTATAATTTTGCCTCTAAACTTTCTCATAATTACACTTTTGCCCCTAGGCTCGTAAAATAGTTTTCATTCAACTTTCTTACATTTCAAGCCTAGCAAAATCATATTCTCAACTATAAAAACATTTAATTTCCACTATTTCACTCATGTATGACCATTTTCATAACTTTTGCAATTTAGTCCTTACATGCATTTTTCATGAAAATCACTTAGAAAAAGATGTTTATCCTACATCAAACTTTCATAATCTTCCATAAAACATCAAAATACATGCATGTCATACATGGGTAAATTTTTTAATATGAACCCTAGCTCAAAATATAGCTAAAAACAGCTATACCGAGCTACAAGGATTTCAAAAATACGAGGAATATTAAAAACGGGGCTAGGAGATACTTACAATCAAGCTTGAAAGTTGAAGAAACCCTAGCTATGGAGGGCTTGTAAAAATCGGCTATGCCAAGAAGAAGATGGACACAATTTTATCTTCATTTTCCCTTTTTAATCTTTTATTTACCAAATGACAAAAATGCCCTTAATAATCCTTTCTTGAGATTTTTCCTTCCCATGTCCATTTTTGTCCATCTTCTTATATAATGGTCTAATTGCTAAATAAGGACTTCTAATAACTTTTATAATTCTATTTCATACTTAAATCTTCTAGAATCTCATATTTTCTACTTTTTGCAATTTAGTCATAGTGGACAAATTGTTCACTAATTCATAAAATTTCTTCATGAAATTTTCATACAATTATATAAATACCTCATAAGCCTTGAAAAATCATTTAAACACATATTTCTACTTCGGATTTGTGGTCTCATACCACTATTCCGACTAGGCCCTAAATCGGGCTGTTACACATGTTATATGACATGTTAAAATAGGGAAATTGACATGAAAACGCGAAATGGTGTGTCTAGTTTAGTGTCAAGGTGTCATATGCGATGACCCATAATTGACATTACGATAAGGGTTCGTCTTCAGGACACCGTTTAACGCGCCTTCATGACGAAGAGCCTCTCTTCGATGACGTCATGATGTGAAATCTCGCATGGTTGGGACATGACAATCTAAGTATTTTGACCTATTTTGTTACTTTCGCAATTGAGTCTTGATTTTTATGCAATGAAATTGGATCCTTAAATGCCATGAGTTGCTATGAAATTTTGCAAGATTAAGTTTCATATGTTTAATTTCATAATTTTCTTAATTTTTTAAAAAGGTTTTTCTAAATATTTTACTAAATTTACGAATTAGTCCTTAAATCTTTGTTTTAAAATCAAATGAGTTTTACTTATCGGGTTTAAATGATTCTTTTAAATATTGTCTGCATTAATACTCTATTGTATGTATGAATGTCTAGTTTGATGTTTTACAAGCATTCGCATGATGAATGTAAAATGACAGAATTACATGTTTTTGTATTTTTCTTAAAGAGCATGATTCTAGGGTCCGTATGTTTACTTTTTCTTAATGATTGGTGTATGGTGTGATTGGTGGTTCTATGATGTGATTAGTGGTTGGTGAGGAGAGTCACGCAAGTGGCTAATGTGACGTTCTGGATTCAGGTCGGACCTTCCCGGTCGGGTTGGGGCGCCACAATATATGTATTGCAATAGTTAGGCATAAAATAAATAATAGTTAGTATGAATTTAAACTTGAAATTAGAATGCTAAGTAAGAACTTTTGAAAAACTAAGACCTCTTCAAAATAAGTGAATTTTTTTCCTTCTTTTGCAAAAAAAAATAAATAAATCATGGAAATGGCTAAATATTACCAACTGAGTTAGAATTTATTACTAACTCATATACTAAAGCATGTATAAAAAATAATACCCTTAACAAATATGGCATAATAGTTTTATCAATAGCTTGATAATATAAATATTTCTTAGATCTAAATCAACTAAATTAGAAATTAAATTATCCAATTTAAATTTATATTCCAAGAATTACAAGCTAAATGCAATGACAAATGATTGAAGAAAATAACTTGGAAATTAGGTACTAAAATCATAGAGTTTTTGGTGTTTCTCTAATAGTGGTAATCTCATTTTCTCAAAATTACTATTTCATTACATATAAAAATAATTAATTTATTTATTAAGAAAAGTATTTGAATAGAACTACTTTTATAAAAATATATAATTATAGTTTGATTATTTTATTTTTATTACTAAAATAGGAACAAAAATCTCTTTCCTCCCACTTTAGTTATGGAGATCCCTCCTAAAAGGTGTCATAGGTTTGTCAAAGTAGTGCGCATAGATTGGAAACTAACCACGTTGGTAGTGAGAAAAGAACCAACTAGGCAATGCTTGTTGGTTAGATATGACTCTGTAGAATTCAGATTAATCTGTCACGCTTCCTCCTCACTATCATCAATATGTAAATCTGTCGAAGCATACTCCATCACATCTACTGACGACCCAAAAGGATAGATCCACCATACTCTCCAATAGCCACAATTGAAAACCCACTTGTTGAAGGGAGTTGAGACTTGGACACTTAATAGAATGTATTATCCCACTTGGGGGATTTGTTAGTGTTTTTATCTTTGAAGTCCCTTTAAAGGCATGAGTTTGAACCCCATTAAGGCTACAATGATAAAACATTTCCTTGGTGTCTACCCTAGGCACTTCCAATAAGCTCTGTGAATCCCTTTAGGCTTTCCTCAGAGTTAGAAGACTCGAGGCTAAAACCAAGCATAAACATTTTGAGAACAATACCCAATTATTCGAGGCTAGAGAATGATACTTCAAAGACTTCTTCTAATAAGGGAATCGGTTCCCCTTCAACACCACCTAAGCTCGAAAACCGCAACACTTGATAAGAAACTCAAAAAAAGGAAAGAAAAAAAAAACACATGCGACAAGAGCAAATAAAAGAACGTGCTACGAAAATAGACCAAAGAGACATAAGCAAACTTAATTAAAAATTTTCAAATTTGTAAAAAGAGATAGGATTAATTCGAGGAAGATGGTCTATATGTGGAATAATTAAATCACATTATCGCCTAATATGATAAATTTTAAATTATATTTCCTATTTTTTAAAATGGGTTAAAGAATGACAAATCATATAAAAAATGGCAAAGAGCATATGTCATGTCATCTTAAATATTTAAAAGTAAATCACGAAATAATACAAAAAGTTAATCTTATGACCAAAAATACACATTTCAGAAAAGGGATGTAAATGGCATACCGTTTTATAAGATTCTTCTCATCTTTAAATATTAGTTTGTCTTAGAACTAAAGAAAATATTAGCTTGGTCATATTTTATAAAAAGTCCCTATACTATGTGCTTTTTTTATAAAAAGTTCCTAGAATTTTTTTGAATTTAATCCTTCTACTATTTTTATTTTTTCAGTATTTCTATGTATATTTTTAATCCTAAGATCAACTTTTTTTTATTAATTCCGTCAAATGATACATGGCTTATTGTTTTAAATACGTGGCAATGTGGCATATATACATCTTGGCATTTTTAGTATAAATGGACAAGTGTTTTTTTTCTCCTTTTATGTCTTTTTTTATATATGCAAAAATTTATACAATGAAAAAAATGTCAAATTTAAAAAATGAATTATTTGATGGAATTAATGAAGAAATATCTTAAATTGAAACTACATATTAAAAAAAAAACCCTAAAAATAATAAAATTATAATAAAATAAATAAATTTATCAAAAGCACAAAATGCAGGAACTTTCGTAGGGTTTTACATAATAATTTTAGCTTTGTATGGTAGAGGTGTGATGGATACAAATACACCCTAAATTTAGTCATGCTCCAATTTATTCACTTAACCAAACCATACAATTCATTCTTTTTCTCTAAATAGTAAATTCTTCAAATGTTTGAATTATTTTCATATAAATTAAAGAGTTATTCGATCCTTTCAATTAAAATTTTCATTTATTTCTACGATTAAAAATTGACAGTTATATATGACGTTCTATGTGTACCTCATGTTGACATATAAGGACCAATTTTTAATAATATAAATGAATAAATTTTTAATAAGAATACTAATTTACTCTGAATAATACAGAAGCACTAATTTAGTCATTTTTATCTGAATTTTAATATAAGAACATCTATAGGATTTTTAACTTCCATTACATAATATTTTGGTATCACTTACTTTTTTCCTAAGAGCACATTAGTAAGAGGTTGAATCTTCAAGTACTCTTGTAATATATTGTGACATAATTACAATTTTTTTTCATTTCAAAACTAAACAAAAACAATCCTTATCAGTATTAGCCATGAACAGGTGAAGGCTGAGCTCCCCACAGCATTAACTTGTAACATGTTTCTGCTGCATTTACAAACATTGTAATTCATATCATATTCTTCTCACACAAGCCACCCCCAAACAGTCACCAACATACCAAACCTCTTCCATTTATTTAATATATATATATATATATATGGAGGGGCGTATATATTATATAATCTTTTGTAGCTTGTGCCACACAATGAACAGTAGTGGAACCCCTCATTCTCTCTCACTCAACCATTCACCTTAACAACTCGGTGTCACACTCTCTTTTGGATTTCCCTTCTTACAACTAATTCGATGGGAAGCAGCAGAAAGCTTGTGGCTCTGTTTTTGTGGTGGTTGCTGTTCATCTTTTTGGTGGGTGAAGCAGCTCATGCTTCACCATCAAGGCATTATTCCCATAGGTTGAAGATGAACCCAAATTCGTCTCCTCAGAATCCACCACGAAGCTTCTTCGGTGCCTTGCCTAGATCAATCCCAATCCCACCTTCTGCTCCGTCGAAGAACCACAATGACATAGGCTTACAAAGTTCAGCAACGTTCCCATGAATCTCAACATCAACAAACAAAAGAGTTATATAGATATATATATATATAGAGAGAGAGAGAGAGAGAGTCCAACTTGAATATTGGTTTCCCCCATTTTTGCTAAATTCCAAGTTTCACACGCCAAGGAATGAAGATGAAGATGAAGATGAAGATGAAGATGAGTACTTTTCTTGTCTTCTTTTTTTCGTGGAATATTGTTTTTTATTTGTATCAGCACTTTTTGTTTGCCTGTTCAAAACAATTTTACATGCAAATTGAAGAAATACAAGCTTTTCATCCTTTGGGATTGAAAGTTGAAGAGTTTAATCATACTGGATTAAAATATGAATTATGTGCAATCCATTTCTATTATATTCAAACAAAGCTCTCTTTCTACCCAAAAGATTGAAAAGAAACAAGGCAAGGTCAGAGGGAAGTTGAGGCGGATCCACTTCAACCAAAACTTACATTTTGGATACATACGTGCAAATGCCTATAACTTACGTATGCATGACATGTTGGTGACATCCTTCTTTTTATTATTCTTTATATTCCCTCTCAATAATATTTTAAAATATAGTCATGTATCTCATTTTTTAAATATTTAATATTTTATTTTATTTACCATGCATTAATGAATGTGTTTCATCTTTCAAATGTTACTTGTAGGATTTAAATTTGTATCGATGTGGGTCACTTTCAAATGTTGTTTTTAGACTCTAAATTTTCATTCGCATTATAAATGCTTTTTTCTTTACATTTACTGCATTATTTCATTTTTTTTTTAAAAAAACCGAGTAAATTTAATTTTTAATTAAGGTGAGATCATCAAAGCTATTCACAGTATATAAATTTATAATGTGCTAATATTTATAAAAATATAAATTATTTTTTATGATCCTATCAACTTTTTCTTTTCCCATAACTGGTCTTGTCCATTATATCCTATTACTTGTACACCTACTGGCCTTTGAAAGATTTTTCTCTCTTTAATTCTTTGTTTGTTTCTCAAGTTCTTTGGCTTTTTGTTCCCTTTGGTGAGATCATCTTCCTTTTACAAGTTTTCTTTTGTTTTTCAATAGTAATAAAATAAAAGTAAAAGGTTTCTATTGGGTATGAATCAGTACTATATATGAAATCAAATGCAGTTACAACTATTTTTTTTTTAAAAAAATAGTTATCTAAGAAAGTGTGTTTTTTTGCATGTTTATATATTATGAATTTAAACTTGGGCTTAAATTTGGTAGGATTTCGATAAAAATGTCAGGTTTAAAAAATGAATTTGGTTAAAAAAGTTAGGCTCGTTTATGAGCTGAGCTCATGTTTCACCATTCAAGACCTAAGTCTGACCCTGCTCGTTTTTAAGTTAGTAATATTTTATGTTATGTTATTTTTATAAATTATGTAATTTATAACACATGAAAAATAAACTTATAATAGTATATAATTATATACTACTATGATGTAAACATTAAAATTATTAAGGTGAATATATATTTTAAATAATATATAATATTAAATTTAAAAATATATATATATTGAAAATGGACGAATATATGCCTTTTATACAATTACACGAATAATATAAATATAAATCAATATATATTGAAAAATTAAATATTAATTTTTTGATAATATGGGCGGGACTAAAATAAGATTGGGTTAGCTATTTATAAATATGGGCGAGATTTGACAAAATTTTAGACCTATAATTTTGACAGAATTAAGTTTAGACAAACATAAAATATATTAAAATAATGCATAAACAGACCTATGAACTCCTTATGAACATAGTTTTTTTTTTCTTCAACAAGATGCTCCTAATTATTTTCCGCTAAATTACGCAATGGAGAATTAGTCAATGAGTTGCTTTTTCCATTTAAAATGTTCTGATGATAAAAAAAATTATTTATTTAATGATAATAATTTATTATTTAAAACCAAATAAATATTCATTTATATTATATTTAATTAAATTTAACTAAATGACAATTATGGATCCCAATTTTAAATATACTATTTTAAATTTGAATGTGGACAAATATATTTTATTACCATGTTGATAAAAGTGGGATAAATTTTTTTAAAAAAAATCTATCAAAAATAAAAATTTGCTTTTTTTTTCAAATCAAATACAATATAATTATATCAATGATATATTGTATTTTTAAGAGAGAACGTGGGTATGAACTTTAAAGATAATTTTATTAGGAGAGACAATTACAAATTCCGAATATAGACTGCCAAATAGACGTAAAGAATACACAATAGTATTTATGTTTGTATTTTTCTTTAAAATTAAGTGTTTTAAACTTATTAGTTTTAATTGTTATTTAGTGGTTTATGTATACTAAATGAGACATATAATAGCGTTTGAAAATTCTGCAAAATTGTTTATTTATTCTATCATTTATATAGGATGTATTAATAGTATTTTTTTTTTTTTTTAGTATTTGTCATGTCTATTTTATAATTTATATTCGAGATATGTAATTGTTTTTCTCAATAATATTATCTTTAAAATTTGAATTTACATTCTCTCTATAAGAATACAATATAACTTACCAAAAATTATATATCTAACACTTACTAAATACAAATTATATAGATCATTAATAAACCATAATACGTCAGATATTGAAAATTATGATAATTATATAGAGCATTGTTGATTGAAGGGGCACTGAAATTCAACAAAAAAGAGTGTAAGAAGAGGTAAAAGAAGTGGGCGGCAGCCATGGGAAGGTCAAAGGTGGTTAATAGAGTATAGTTTGGATAATCAGAAATGGGAAAATTCAAGAGGGTTTGGTTAGACAAAATTTTATAACCCAATACAAAGTTGTGTAATCATTTCACAAACACCAACATTTCAGCAACAATTTTAAGCTACTAATTCATTGTAGGTCACTCGCTTGACTTAACCTTTCACTTCCTTAACATCAATCAATCAAAGGCTATTGAAATTTTGTGATCAATAGCTATACCTCCTTCATTTACTCTTATATATATAGTCATTTAATAGTTAATGTATTGTTTAGCTTAATAGTTAGATTGAGGTATCGAAAAATGGGAAATTATTCTCTTTAAAAATTGTGAATTTTTTAATTAATCTAATAATAAAATTATATTTTGGTCCCTTAAATTTTAAAATTCAATTTCATCCTCTTCAAAATTATGAAGTTTATGATTTAATCCCTCAAAAAGTAGTAAAATTTTATGTTAACATAGTGATAAAATTACATTTTAGTTCTATCGAAAATTTATAATTTAAATTCAGCTCCTCTAAAACAAATGACTTTGCCCTTGGTTTGAGTCTCATTTTGTGTAAATCATGTATGGACTTTCAATTTAAATTCTATTCTGATTTAAGTCTGAATATATTTTAATATCAATTTGATTGTGCTTTATAATGGTTAATTATAATTGTAATTATTAATTATTTGGATGTATATTATTTATATTATAATATAGTTATTGGGAGGATTGTGGAGGGGTTTGGACATAAACAATACGAACAAGTAGTCACTTCTTCTATAGGTATTTGAACTAAGTTTGAATTTTAGAATCAATGTTATTAAGAAGATTTTATCTGAATAAAATTATCAAACCATAAATGTTTTATTTTATATTAAAAAAATAATATAATTAATCATACTCTGACAATCGTGGACCATGGATTGTGTTCGGTTTCTTGATTTTTGATAAGCAAAGAAAATTGTGCATCATTTTTGTTGGATATTATTTTTAGAGAATTGGTTCACGATGTTTTCTTCCATTTCAGAATTACAAAACCTAACCCAATGTGTGAATGATGGATTGGTGACATCATTCACTTATTTGCATTTTTCTCTTGAATTTCTTAATTTTTAATGCCCCTATTCATATTTCTTACTGAAAATGTAGTTAACATTTTATGGAAGGTTTCTATATACATGTATTTTTGGCTAATTAAGTTTCTCTTTGATATTTTTAGTCATTCTATTTTCTGAAATATGTTCCCGAAAACGATTATTTTTTAACTCGATGCAATTTATTTTTTAAAACATGTGGTATGTTTGATGGACAGATATTATACAAAAAAAAAATTAAAATGTGCAAAGAAATTGCCCAATTATATAAAGAAAACCCGAAGATGTGTCATTTAGGAAAAAATAAGGCATGTGAAATTATTTGGATAAGATTAACAACAAAAAGTAGACTGAAATTACACATTTTGAAAGTAAAGAAACAAGAAATTGGCAAATTAGAAATTACAATAGAGGAGATAAATCCACCAAAACTGAATACTTGACCACAATTACAGATCGCCAGCATAGCCACCTTAACTCGGACATAAGGCTCGCTTGCTTAGGGAATCACCACATCCCAACATGCACGCAGAGACATAGTTAATCCCATCTTAGAAAAACAACTATTCACACGAACCCGCAACCAATTTATTAGAGGCAACTCCACTCATCCTACTTCTAATCTTTGGAGACTCCCTCGAAACTTTCCTCTATCTCCCTACCAGCTCTCCGCATTGCGGTTGTAAATTTCCTTCAACAATCAAACCCTAAACCTTGTAAAGGAAACAAAGACTACTATCATCTCTGCATAATTAAATTCAAGGTTCATCCATAATAATAAATGTATCAGGTAATGGTTATGCACTCGGAATAATAAATGCTTATGCAATTATGACCATGTTATTTGCTATTACTCGACTGACAGATACCAAAAATATTGCACCTACGTACAAGTGTTAGTCAAATACCTAACTTTGAATCAATTTATCATGCTGCTAATTCAACTCTTAATGCGGTTAAAAGTACACTGCTTGCCCCTCTCTTTTTCAATTTAAGTTATGAAATGTGCCTTTCTAATTACGCCCTTTTCTTTTTCTTTTTCTCAATTTCCCACCTTCTCCCACTTTTTACAATCGTCCAAACATAATGCAATTGACCTAAGACGAACACTAGTGACGGTGGTGTTCAAATGGCTGGTCCTCCATTGATACAACCCTTTATATAACTCTAAATCTGGATTGAAGATTTTTTATGTTAGGGTTCAAAATAATTAGTTTTTCTTTTCTTTTTCCTGCTAATGATTTTGTTTTTTGTTTTTATTTTACTTTGCCGATATGAAAGTTATAAGGAAATTCAATAACATAACGCAATAGATTGTTGTCACGCTTTAAAGTGATTCGATATAAAAATCTTTTCATATATTATTATTTCAATAATTCTTGTCTCCATGTCATTATTTGACGCACATTCAACGCTTTCTAATTATTTACTATGTTACTTGGGATTAAATATTTCCATTTATCATCTCAGATTTATCAATATTTTTAAAAATATTTTTATGCACATATCTCTAGTTTAATAGTTTCTAGTTTATTAATAATATATACATCCAAATATACCTATAAATATGTTTATATGTGATATAAAATCTAAAATTACTAATTAAGCTTAATAACTTCAATTTAACGATTATTTTTATTTTAAATTCAATTATAAAAAAATAAGTATGATCAAGAACAATATATATATATTCAAGATTAGTTTAAAATATCAATATATCCTCATTATACAAGCCGGTACATACCAAGACAAACAGGTACTTGTTAAAACGGATAAAAAAGCACCAAAACCACTGAAATTTTGATTGATAGAAATGAGACTTCAACTATTTTGTACCAATTTAGTGGTTTGTAGTACCGACAACTATGGTGCAGAGTACAGAGGTGCTTTGAACCATATATATAGGGAAGTCAAACCGTAACGTGCATAGGATGCCTCCGGTTTACTGGTGCCGCTCCCAGGTGTGCCGTAAGAAAAAAAGGCAAGGAACTAAAACTTTCTTGACAAGATTATTTACTATCTAGCAATTGATGATTTTATATACATACATTACAATACAAAGGTAAAAATACCCACAACTCAAATGGAAGTAACTGAATCATAGAGGGGTAACAAAAAAGAACAGAAAAGGAGGGGTCATCAAAAGAAAATATTTGTCCTAAAACAAGAATATGTAAAGAGCAAACAATACAAGAGAGAGACAGAAAAGAAAATAACACTTACAGCTTCCTTCCTTGCTCCATAGCCTTACCACAGGAATAAAATGGGTCGATACTAAACTTCCCTCCCTTTTGTTGTTACACTTGTGAAGTGGGTGATGGACCTCCCTCTGACCCGCAACCTGTTTGTCCAGAAACTGATGTTTTGTCTGAACCGTGCACATTGTACCTCTCGTACACCTTTTCACGGTTTTCTGACCACCAAGATTCCGCTTGGTGCTCCCCGAATCTTCTCCGGCTGTATATAAGAACATATGCTGACATCTAAGATTCACAAGATCAATTAGTTATGCAAACTATTGCTTGCATCCACCCACTACGTGGATCCAAAAGTCACACATTCCTCTTTCTTCTTTGCTGTCTTTCCTTTAAAGGTTTCCCCAAATAATGTTTACTATAAATCACAAAACGCTAACAAGACAATGAAAAACCTGCAATAAAAACCTACACAATTTCTAGTGTCAAATGAACAACCAGTGGTTTTCTAGTTCATCTTTCTTTTTCCCTTCCCCTTTATGTTGTAATTGTTGTATTTAGATGAAAGCATATATGCTAAGATATAAAAGAAAATTGAAAATTTACCTGAAGCGCACACGTTTAAGATCCCTAGTTCCATCCTGCAGTGCTACAAGAGTTATGTAAACTCCAGGCTCATACTGCTCAATCCACTCAGCCTCAGATTGATAGCCATTCCCAAGCAATGCAGAATTTCTAGATTTGTTGCCATTTTCGCCATCTCTGAAAGGCCCAGGTTCTCTTTCATCAACAGCCTCTGACACACTGCTGTCCCCAGACTGCAAACCTGCAGTACCCTTCAGCAGTCGAGTATCTGAATGGCCATCTGTACCGTTGGCTCCAGTCGTTTCCCTAAGTAATTGGGCAGGGCTCTGAGTGCCATTGATTGTGGCAGAATCAAGTGCAGTGGGGGAAGCAAGGAAATAGCCACCAATTGAATCAGATCTCAAATGTCCCAACCCATTTGCATCTGGATAGTGACCACCATTCCGCTCCAAGCCATTTGGCAAGTATGCTGGTTTTGTGTTCTCAGTATCATAAACTACAGGTGGCAACCTCTCAGCCATATCCTTGAGCTGGGAAGTAAAATAGAAATAAATCCATTTGAGCATTACAAGAAGCAAACTGACAAAGCAAAGAAAAAGCTAGGGTTCAAAGTGACACCAAGTCTCACAATTAAGAATGCAAAGGATTACGTAATCACTAAATAAAAAGTACTTTTAACATAAAAGATAGTGAAAGTAGTCATCCAATCATCTTCAATAGCTCAGAACGTTAACTAAGCCTCGAAGCATATCATGAACTGTCATTAGCATCACTTTGCAAGTAAATGAAAACAGATTTCAAAGGAGGAGAGTTCAAATAAACAATAGAGAGAACAAAACAAAGCCGAAAATAACCTGTCCTGTTAGCGACTTTATAACTTCCTTAGCAGCTTCAGATTTTGCAGACTCCTCTGCAGCCAGTGCCATAGCTTCCTGAGCTTTCTTAGTTGATTTTTGAAGCTCTGATTCTTGGAGCTCACATCTCTTTCTCAGGGTCTCAACCTAGAATAGATCTCATAATCATCAAAATTACATTGACTCAGTCACCAGAAGGCTCATCCCCCTTTCCGAATATCAGAATAGTCTCAAATAGAGATACATACTGAAAGCACCAGCAACAGCATTCTTACCTGTCCACGCAACGTAAGCATTTCTTGGTTCAAAAGTTCATTTGTCTTTTTCAAACTATCTATGACATTTTTGGAGAAAGAAAGTCCAGATGTTGGAATGGGGGTAGCTGAACGTGGAGGGCTAGATTTCCTTGAGAAAGGTGAAACAGATCTGGAACTCACTCCCGATGGAGTACGAATTGGTTTAGGGACTGTCCATCGCAAATCTACGGCAGTGGACAAAACGTCTTTCAATTGTAACAACGAAGGTGCTTGAGTAGAACGAACCAAGGAAAATGTTTCAGCCTTTTTCCCTTGTTTGGCTGCTTTGATATCTAACTGCTTAATTAAGTCTATATTCGAAGGAGATGCAGATTTAGATAATCTTATTTCAGCCTTATCCAACCTGTCCTTGTTCTCACCAGAAAGGCGAGGTACAGATTTCCTCCTACTATTACCAGCTTCTAAAACCTTGTTCATTTTAGCAAAACAGGAATCACAAACACGGTAAGGTTTCCCAGGATTTGGAGACAAAGCTGCTCTTAGGGCTTTCCTTGAACTGCAGGAATGGCAGTGCACAAGCCCACAGTTATAGCAATTATGCCTTTTTCTGGTGAACCCAAAAGCCTGTCTACAAGCAGAGCATTGAGATTCCTCAGCACCAGAAACCCATTTATGGAGACATATAGCGGAAGTATAATTAGAACCACAAGCAATGTACTTCACATGTCTATCCTTCAAACCCTCAACCAGAGTAGGAATTTTTCGATCTTCAACATCTCCATGGCCCAACCTACCATTAGCTCCTTTCCCCCATGTATAGACTTCATTCCTGGATGTTAGAGCTGCTACGTGATATGCACCACAGGCAATTTCTTCAACAAATTCCCCTGAAAGCTTGTCTTCTACAAGACATGGTATCTTTCCATCAGCAAAAGGATTACCAAGTTGACCATACACAGCACTCCCCATTGTAAAAATATTCCCTGATGTAGTCAAACCAACTGTTATGCTATGCCCACAAGCAACTTTGTGGAAATTGTAATCAATTAGTGCTTGAACGCATGTGGGATTAAACCGGGGTTCCTTGTCTCCATGTCCAAGACGACTTTTGTCCCCATCCCCCCATGTGAACAATTTTCCTGATAAAACACTAACAGTAGACCGAGTGACAATAACCTCAACAATGGCAGCAGTATGCCATACTCCACATGCCACAGCAATTGTTCTCAATCCCGAAAGAGACTCTACTTCTCTTGGATATGGAACATTTTCTCTGTCCCCATGGCCCAAGACACCAAATGTTCCATCCCCGAAAGTAAACAGCTGTCCTGTTGACGTTATCAAGGCCGTATGCCATGGACCACAAGTTACTGTAGCAACTTGAAGTCCCTCAAGAGGACCAGAAATTCTCTTCGGTATCCAATGGCTGACATCAGTACCATGACCAAGAAGCCCAGCATTGTGAGTTCCATCTCCCCATGTATAAAGTTCTCCAGCCATTGTAACAGCACAAGTATGAAATTCTCCACATGCAACAAAACCAACACTAGTAACAGCCAGTGACTCAACAAGATGAGGTTGAATGACATCCTTTCCAACACCATGGCCGAGTCTACCTCCAGATTCTTCACCCCAGGTAAAAATTTCACCCTGCCTTGTCACTAGGGCAGCATGCTTGACCCCACAAGCTACATGATGTACATCTAAAACTACATTAGACTCTAAAGGCCTGGGAAGAAGCACATCTGCTCTTGAGCTCCAATAACTGGCATCCTTATCAGCCACAGCATTCACAACACTATCACAGATAACCTCACCCCATATATACACGTCTCCTAAAGCATCATAATCATCTGGTGCAGAACCATGACTTGAAGTACTTGGTGCACTAGAAACACTTACACGAAGAACATCTGATCCAGACCCTTTTATTTGCATATTTGTGCTATCAGATGCTACATGTGTCCTTTCAGGATGAAAAGAATTCTCAGGTCGTAAACTCATTGAAGAAGTGTTCGGGTTAAATCTGACAGAAATATCAGAACTAATATCTCGAGTAGTGCTAACAGAACTGTCACTTGCACTATTTGATGTCAGGTCTCTGCCATCCTGAAATCAATCAGTGATGAGCATTTATGTCAAATACAATCTACAACTGTAGCTACAACAGTAAAACAGTCGATTATATAGCAAAAAGTGTGAAATTTTATGCTTATAAATGAAAGATTGTACATGGTTAAAAGAATAAAACAATGAAGCCTTAAATACAAAACAAAGTTAACTAAACTACCAAGATTTGTCAAACAACCAAGTAATTGTATATACATACAAGCTTCTAATGTAGCAAGAGCTTAGAAGATAGTTTTGGAACTGAATCATGAATAATCAATAACTCCTCTGGCAAAATATTTTCACATTTCAAAATTGTACAAACTGGAATAATTATGCATGGCACTTCTTGAAGCAGAAAAACCACCAAAAAAATAGTGAAAAGGAGACAAATGAAGATGGAATTACACCAAGATAGAGGCCTCCATCACTCCAACCATCAATTTTGGAACGCCCACCCTGACCAGAAGATATTAATGCTTTGAGGCCTGCAATCCACACCTTCGCCTCTACTTTGTCCTTGCAGATCTAAGAGCCAACAAGACATTAATTAAAACAGATGCAAGGGGATAAATAACCAGATCAATACAAGTATCAACTATAGCTTATTGTTTATATCCAAAGAGAAAGCACAAGTTCCATCACTAACCAGATCAAGTGACCTTTTCCCGTTGTCGTAAATAAGAGAAAAGGATAAATAATCCTTCTCAGGACGGAGATACCGCTGGAAAACAGCCTAATAGAGCATTAAAGAGGAAAATGTAGTATAATTCAGAAGAAATTTATGCAAGCATAGTGGGAAGAAAACTAAATTTTGTGACAAAATAGCAAAAGAATAAGAGTATACTATACTGTATATGTAACAATAGAACCATAAGGATCTCACAGTTCTTTGTCCAGGAATAATTTTAGATACTGCAGCCAACTTCAAACTTCTTTCACCGTTGCTTGTAATCCAGATTAAAGATGTTTCATCCTGCAATTTTGACAAATGAAAACAGTTATTAGATGCTGATATTAAACAAACATAGAATTCTTTGGTGTTGTAGGATTTAGAAATAAAATAAGTGCAAAGCCAAGAAACAAGTAAAACAGCATCACTTGTTAATTCAAAACAGTCCTAGAATGTTATGTTCTGACTGATTGATCTTGTCATTGGACAATTCACAGGCAAACCGTCTGTGTTAACAGGGCTCTTTCCCTGATTTATACTTCCTCTCGAATGACCTATGACGAACAAATATATTGAAATAAGTTCCGACTTAATTTTATTGCCACCAATCAACCCCTCAAATAGAGGTTACATAAGTTTACTTATTTGAATAATAGACTTATAAGCTAAGCAACTCTAAATAAAGAAAGACTCTTAAACCCTAATACTATAAAGATACTTTTAATTAAAGAATATTTCTAAAGCTAACATCTTTCTAAAAATAATAATTGACGTCTAACATAGAATTATATCAAACCAAGATAAAGAAGGCAAGACTGTAGAATCATAATTAACCATTGTAAATCTCTGAGTCTAAATAGCTGTTATTTCCAGGCAACATCATGGAATAAAAACCAGACTCAAACATCAAGTTGAACCAGGAAACAATGACTTGTCTAGTACAGCGGCTAAAAAGAACCAGGTGACAGGTGAACCAGTAAAAGCTGGATTGAAGTATAAAAATCAATTTTATATTTCTTTCCAAAACTTTATTTGTAATTATTAAGATTTGAAGCTTTAACTTCTTGGTTTTATATTGAAGACCATCATACTATTAAGCCAAATGCAATTTTTTGTTAACTATTCACTATATTAATATTTGTTTTAACATTAAATCAGTGTTTAAACATTAAAAAACAAATTATTAAACTAGTTTGTCCAACTGGTTGACGGGAACTGGAGGTCCAACAGGTTAGACTTCTGGTACTTTAATGCATTTTCTTAATATGTCCTTGAATATTGGAGCACATTTCAACTTAACACTGTCTAACGAAGCATAAAAGAGTAAATTTCACAAATCAGAGGAACATAACAGAAAGGCTTTAAAAGATAGGAAAGGAACTTACATTAGAAATTCTAAATGGACAAAACTTTGGCCTTCCTTTGCGGCCATATTTCAGAAGCTGAGCACCCTTCTTCAAAGCTATTAATCCCTACATTAGGTAAAAGTAACTATATGTTAAAAGGATATCGATATCAGGATATGTACAGAAAATTATTCAAATATCAACAATATAACCATCAAGAAAGAGAACAAGGACAATGATAGCATAAGTAAGTTATAGTAACCAAACCTCACACTCTCACTTAAATCATAAATCTTCAATTGCCGATCATCCACAGCACCACTTAAGGGTGGCTCACTTTGCTCCCACTAATACACATGCATTACGTGTATGTCCAATGTTTGTAATATCACCTTATTTTTAGATCTTACAATCAGATAATATGTCTTCAAGTCAAAGTGTAATTCGCTGCCTAGAAAAGCAAGCAACTTCCTATTTCATTAACCGAAATTGTCAACCATTTCCCCCCTAAAACTTAGCATAATTCGGAAATAAGATAAACTTCAATATTCTTGAACACAACTCTTGAGATTATACTAAATTAGGCACAAAGGGTCACACTTTTTTCCAGCTTTCTAGAAGCAACTAAAATGTAGAAATCTACTAAAATGTGGAAAAAATAAACCAAATGCTCATCTTACCATACCATAAAGTAACCAAAAAATTCTAAAATTTCAACAAAGTCACTCAACTAAACTTCAATATTCTTGAACACAACTCTTGAGATTATACTAAATTAGGCACAAAGGGTCACACTTTTTTCCAGCTTTCTAGAAGCAACTAAAATGTAGAAATCTACTAAAATGTGGAAAAAATAAACCAAATGCTCATCTTACCATACCATAAAGTAACCAAAAAATTCTAAAATTTCAACAAAGTCACTCAACATTTCTTACCCTCAGATCGGAAAAAACCGGGGACACAATTGAAAGAAAAACAAAGTTAAGAAAATAATTGAGAATAAATAAATGAAGTTGGAAATAAAAATTCTAAAAGACCTGATGGATTTCGCGTTGGGCATTGCCGGAGCTAACAAGATCTGCCATTCCATGTGAGGAAATAACCAGAATGCCACCTCCCTCTACGATCGCTCTCTTGAGCTCCGTTCATCATCTGCTTCTACCACCTCTTCCTTTCTCTTTTCTACTCTCCTCTCCTCTTGCCCTCCTAAGCTTCACATCCAAACACCTTTAGCCGCACATTTTCCAAAAACAAAAACAAAACAATTCAAGCAAAACTTGAGAGGATTTGTGCGATTCTCCTCCTAAAACAAAACACTAGCACTCACCTCTTCAATCCACCTCCACTAAGACGGTCCTTGTGTTAGATGTCGGGACGACTCCAAGGTCAAAATGGCGGCTCTGCAGAGATGACTGAAGGGAACTGCCGGCGGAGCAGACGGAGGTTACCGGAGAAAAACGAGAAGGTGAGCTTGAGTTGTTTTTTTCTCCAACTGTTGTAGTGTAGAGTAGAGTTATTCAAAAAAAAAAAAAAAAAAACAGGAGGTGGTCAAAGATGAAAAAGGCAGCAAGTAGCCTGACAGGTTGAAAAGATTTGAGAAGACATTTCCAATGCACTTCTTTTTATTTTCATCAACTTTTTCTTTTTCCTTTCCTTTTTGATGTATATGTAACATCAAGGTTTTTGACATTAATAATACGAAATGTAATAAATACGAAAATGGATAAGTTGCAGATTTACGAGGATTGTCTATTTTGAACCATGCTTTAAAGTAGCTCAAGCCACATCAGCCCCAAAAGTAATTACTTCAATGTAAGTGACTCATTCCGGATAAAAAAAATTATTTTAAGTGGTACGCTAACTTTAGGCTATTTTACTAAAATAACTTAAAAAATTTAATATTTACAAAAATGATTCAAAATTAAAAATAATTATCAAAATGACTAGAGATAAACAATAGATAGAGGTTTTGGTCTGTTAATGGCTGACACCACCTGGTATTTTGAACCCATTATTACCTGATTATTGTGTCAGACTTTAAAAAATTAATTTTTTTGGTTCTGGCCTGTCAATGGCAGGCACTAGGGTTTTTTTTTTTTAAATCGTATCATACTGATATACAAAAATTTAAAAAAAAATTTGGGGACAGGCCAGCACCACTGTACCAAAAAAAAATTTTAGTCTTTGGCTTTGTCGATGGCCGACACACCATCTGCATTTTAGAAAAAAATTGGGGTCTTGGCTTTCACAATGGCTGCACTCATCTGCACTCAGGAAAAAAATTTAGAGTCTTTGGCCTTCTAATGGCCGGCATCAAACCTTATATATAGTGGGTGATTTGGGTGCTAATAGTGTAAATGGAATAAAAAACAAAAGTTGAGAGAACCGTCAAAATGAGAGTGCTTTGTAGTATATCATCAAATGAGTTTTTTTGGAGTGGATTGTATATAAAGTTTTTTGTAGTGTACAACCAAATTTCGGGGTTGAATTATATACTGTCATATTTTAACGGAGTTAGATTATATACTGTCATGTCCACCCTAAAGGTTATGCCATTAAGGGCTGGATGATTATTTGCGTCATAGATGGCTAATCGAGATGCCCAACGCAGATGGACATTATCTATGGTGCAATAGTGTTTATTCCGCAACTAGGTTGTGGTTGGAACCGGTTAGTAGAGTCTCCAGGCAAAGATATATCATGGGATAATAGAAGAAGAAAAGGTCTGGAGCAGAAGACGATTAATTGTGAAGAAACTAGTACCGATGCAACATAGACCTAATTCAAGCAGAAGACGATTAATTGTGAAGAAAGTAGTATTGAAAATAATTGTATTATTTCTTAAGAATGTTTGTATTTTTTTTTATATCTGTAAATTTAATATAATTATTTTGGATTTAAGGTTTCATTTTATATTTCCGTGTAATAATTTCTTAGAATGTTTGTATTTTTTTATACGTAAATTTAATTTAATCTGTAATATATAAAGTTTGAAAATTAAATTCGCGTGTATCAACTTTACCTATCTATTTGTAGTTCATTGTGTGCTTAAATTTAATATAGTGCATATTTTTTGTAGTTCATTGTAGAATGATTGTATTTTATTGTGTATGTAAATTTAAATTGTCGTATAGTATTCCTTATTTGAATTATTATTTTTTAAATATTACGAAGTCAATTATTCAAACAAATAATTATTTTAGAACAATAAAATTGATATTAAAAAATAGAAAATAAAAAAATAAAAAAATATTTACACAATAAATTTAAAATAAAGTAAAAAGTAACAAAAAAAATTAAAATTGTCGCAATCCCGAGGACGTTCATGGCGCTGGCGTGTAACGGTCCAGATGCCTCTGTCTGCAATGCCGTGCACCTTGCTCAGGCGTTTGATAATTGCTCGGTCCGGCGTCCGGTGTCCCATCCGGTGTACTTAGAAAGGTAGAATAATCATATGCACTATAATCGGGAGTTAAATGGTATTACGTGACTGAAGGTGCCAAAGGGAAAATATCCTCAGTGGTGGGTGTACGTGATTCGGGATGGAACTTCGGGTGATATGAGGATGATCCAGATAGTGTCGTGTGTTGAGGCTCGAGGTTATCACCAAAAATATCTTCGAAGGATGGAAGAATTTCATGCAGCGGATTTGGATCCATGTTATGTGACGATGAGCTAGATTCTTCATATTGAGCCTCGAGATCGGGGTTCGAGGCATTATCGGACTCGGTGTTCCCGAATGGCATAACTCAGTTACTGCGTGGTTGTGCGTTCCTTGGTTGCCATCGAGAAGATTCAGGTTGCGCGTCTCTTTGGATCAGCATGTACTGACCTTAGAATATAAAGAGTTTCCCGTGTGCCATATACCATGTTGCGTACTCGGGCGTAGGAGAGAACCCTCCCTCTAAGACATACAAGGGGGGACGCCTCAAATGTCACTGATTCCACAGAAAGATATACGGTTCTTGTTTTTTCGCCTAATTTAAAGCGTCCCAACCCGAACCCTTTTTGTCCATTCTGTGGACTTCTTTGATGTCGATGGAAGGGTTCGGGATAGGTTGTGCGCAATCGAACTGCCTCAGAACCCGACCTCCATCGTGCCACTCGACCATATAGAAATAAATTAACTGCACATTTGACACGAATAGCTGTTGCTGCTCGATAACCTACGATGGTGTGAGAGGCGCGATATTTTCCTCATTATATGGCATCCATATAAACTACAAAATAAAGACAACACGTTTTTTTTTATTTTGCAATTATTGTATTTAAAAAAGAAATATTTGGAATCATATTTTACGCCATCCCCAGAATGAGTCTCTATCATCATACGGTACATCGGTACGGTGAATGATTGCCCAATTCCTGGTACAATTACCTATCTAAAAAAAGAAAAATTATCAAATTATTTTTCTCATGCAAAAAATAAGTATATTATAGTATACAATAAAAAAAAGATAGCAAAATTGAACTATATATTTACCTGTTAACGAGTGGCCAGACATACGGTTGGTGGCTCATTGATGCAAGAAAGGGCATTCGGTATAATGCCCAAGACTGCAGCAGAAGGCAGCAACCGCCCATTATTTTCGTAGACGGCTTTGTCGCTTGACAAAGCTCGCAGTATAAGCATGCCAACACTGTAGAGCCCCAACTAAATCTTCCGGCAAGCTCGAGACCCTCTAATAAGGGGACATACATTATTGAGACTCTATTTTGATTGACGTCCGGCAAAAGTATCCCACCTATCAGTTGAAGAATGAACGCTCTTGCAGCGTAGATAATGTCTATGTGCGTTGGACTGCTCGAAAGATGCTGGAAGTTTTCTTTTAACTAATTAAATTTAATATGGGTTAAGCGTCCTTCCTTGTTGTTCGGGGGCACTCTTCCAAGTAACTGCTCGCAAGTGGCCCACAGATCAGGCACTTTTCCAAGCCCGGTCACTGCTTCGCCGTCTATAGACAGCCCGAGTTGTACTACTACGTCTTGCAATATAATATTTACCTCCCCACACAGGAGGTGGAACGTATGTGTCTCCGGTCGCCATCTTTCAACTAATGCCGATATTAAATCGGCTCTTAGCTCGGATATCTGAATGTAGGCGGCAACCCCAAAACCCGCGACATTCAACTACGGTATAACTCTTCTATCAGGAAAATAATCGGGATCATGCAGTATCAGACTCGATGTTCTCGAATGGCGGAACTTAGTTACTGCATGGTTGTGCGTTACTTGGTTGCCATCGAGAAGATTCAGGTTGTGCGTCTCTTTGGATCAGCATGTACTGACATTGGAATATAAAGGGTTTCCCGTGTGCCATATACCATGCTGTGTACTCGGGCGTAGGAGAGAACCCTCCCTCTAAGACATACAAGGGGGGACGCCTCGAATGTCATTGATTCCACAGAAAGATATACGGTTCTTGTTTTTTCGCCAAATTTAAAGCGTCCCAACCCGAACACTTTTTGTCCATTCTGTGGACTTGTTTGATATCGACGGGAGGGTTCGGGATAGGTTGTGCGCAATCGAACTACCTCAAAACCCGACCTCCATCGTGCCACTCGACTATATAGAAATAAATTAACGGCACATTTGACACGAATAGCTGTTACTACTCGATAACCTACGATGGTATAAGCAGCGCGATATTTTCCTCATTATATGGCATCTATATAAACTGCAAAATAAAGACAACACATTTTTTTTTCTTTTGCAATTATTGTATTTAAAAAAGAAATATTTGGAATCGTATTTACGCCATCCCCAGAATGAGTCTCTATCATCATACGGTACATTGGTACGGTGAACGATCACCCGATTCCCAATACAATTGCCCATCTAAAAAAGAAAAATTATCAAATTATTTTTCTCATGCAAAAAATAAGTATATTATATAGTATACAATAAAAAAAAAAAGATGGCAAAATTGAACTATATATTTACCTATTAACGAGTGGCCAGATATATTGTTGGTGGCTCACTGATGCAAGAAATGACATTCGGTATAATGCCCAATGTAAGCGGCCCAAATTGTCCGGGCCCAAATCAAAGAATAAAAAAAAGGAGGGTCCAAAATAGCCCAATGGCAGATGGCCCAAATGGCCCAATAAAATCAAATTTTAGGAAAATCCTAGGGTTCTAGTAACCCTAGTCGTCGCCCCCACTTTACCCTATTTTCAGCCACCACTGTCGGCCACCGCCCATGCCACTATCACCACCACTACCGGTTGCTCCCCATGACCTGCAAAAGAAGACAAAACCACAGCAGCGCCACTAGCAAAAATATTGTATTTTATTATCATTATTCGGCTATAAAGCCATTCAAAAAAGAATGTACAAGGGCTTTTTTTTGGAGAAGAAAAATCAATACAAAAAAGAAAAAACAGATTCAAGCGAGAGAAGATTAAGCAATAGAAAACGAAGGCCTTTACGTTTTATTTTATCTTTTTCTCTTCTTTTTCAAAATAGTATGTTCTAATATTTCTTAATTTTTTTTTTTGTGTGTTTCAAAATCAGACATACATATATATATAAATATTAAATAAAAAAAGAAAAAAATAATATTTTTACCTTTTTTCGCCACCGTCTTGTGGTGGTCGTGCGGCTGTTGGCGATAGAGAGAGCGGACACGATCGGCCGACCTCACGCTGAGAGACCGAGGCCCTGAGGAGGAAAACAAGAGGGGGGTGTGAGGTTTTTTTTTTAAACAAGTGAGGAAATGAAATTTTTAAGAATTTTTGGCCTTATATAACCTCCCAAAACGACGTCGTTTTGGGGCTGGCCTAAAAACACCCAAAACGGCGTCGTTTTGCCTATGACCCGATTTTGACCCGACCCAGAGCCTAGGATCCGCGTGTTTTTTATTAATGGGTTTATTGCGCTTTTAGTCCTTCCGCCTTTTTAGGTTTTGCGATTAACTTTATGACATATTTTAATTTGGCCTAACAATTTGTTTCAGATTTCAACTGGGTCCACCTGATGGTATGCATTTTGGAAAAAAGGGTTATTGTCCATTTTGATCCCTCTCCTTTCACGCGCATTTCGAATAGGCCCTTCCCCTTTTATTTTATTTCGAATTGACCCCCAAACTTTCGTTTTAAATGCAATTTGATCCCTTTTTAGTTATTTTATAATCTTTTTAGTCCTTTTATCATTATAATATTATTGTTATTGCCACTATTATGTTTTTTTAATGTACATATTTTATTGTTATTTTGTTTAACTATCATTATTATTATTATTACCATTATTATTATTATTATTATTATTATTACATCTACTATTACTATTATTATTATATTTATTATATTTATATTACTATATTGTACATACTTCGTATCATTATTATTATCTTGGTATTATTACTATACAGTTATTATTATTATTAATTATTATTATATTATTATGTCGTACATATTATTATTATTATTAATTTATTATGGTATCATTATTATTATTATATTATATTATCATATTGTATATACTTTGCATTAGTATTATTATGTCATTATTATTATATTTATATTGGCATGTTGTACATATTTTGTGTCCGTACTATTATTATCTTATTATTATCATCACTATTATTATTATTATATTTATGCTATCATATCGTATATATTTTTTTTATTGTCTCGATCTTTACTAATACCTTCTAGCCCTTTTTTATTATTATTTCAAAGTCGTCTTTTACCTTTTTATTTTTTATATATTATTGTATCTTTTATTACCAGTATTGTTGATTTCGTATTTTCGTCATTTCATGTAGATCAACGGTTTTAAATCGCAACTCGACATTTTTAATTCATACAAAAAGGTAATATTTGTGTGTTTAGAAGGCCGGAAAATTACATCCTAACGTGTTGGGTGTTGATCTTTTCGTTCGACTAAATACTCAAATATCTTTTTCTTTTACATGCTTTGAAGATCAAAGATGATCTCGGTGTCGAAATATAAGGGTGTTACATCCTAACGTGTTAGGTGTGATACTTTTAGTCCTTTGAAGCGAGTAATCTTGAGATTCAATCTTGGTTCAATTAGCCGTTTTTTTCTTCGAAAGCTTTACCCTAAATACTTTCAAGTTTTCGACATTAGGATAACATTAATCAATTTGGTACCAACTTTGGGCGTTGTAAGGGTGCTAACCCTTTCTTGCACGTAACCGACTTCCGAACCCGTTTTCTCGAATTTCGCAAACCAAAATATTTTTTGTAGGTGACCCGATCACACCTAAATAAAAAGGATCGGTGGCGACTCCATATTTTTAAAAGTCGATTCCCATTTTTCAAACACGAAAAAATGGTTTCGACAGCTTGGCGACTCCACTGGGGAACTTGAGAGTCAAGCCATAAATTGATTAACTTTTGTCCTTTTGATTGAAAACTTGAAAATTGTTTTGGGGAAAATCATTTATTTGACGCTTTTGATTATGCTATAATGTCAAGTTGCATGAAATACTTTGGCATTGCATTGCATGACCGTTGTGGTCACACCTTTAAGTGGGAGTGAGAAGCTATACTTTCGTGAGGTTTTCACCTCCGCATGGGCTAGTGGACTGCTTCCGGGACACATCCGTACCTATGTTTTCGTGAAGTTTTCACTTTCGTATGGCCATAGGGAAATGTGTTCCCCTGAACTGAACTCGGTCTGTATGAGCCTATAATGGGTGAAGATCGAAGAATCTGCTGGTTCGGGTACTTTTCTTTAGAACCAAACCGCATATAGAGAAACCTAGGAGCCTACCCTAGGTAGAGCACTCCAAATTCTAGCGGTTACCCGAGTAGGAGCTTTATTTCTTACTTGTTTTAAGATGTGTTTGGAATACATACTGATTTTGTTTTGATCAAATCACATTTTCATCACCCGTAGCTTATTTCCGCATATCATATTGCATGACCGTCGTGGTCGCACCTTTAAGTGGGAGCGAGAAGCTATGCCTTCGTGAGGTTTTCACCTCTACATGGGCTAGTGGACTACTTTCGGGATACATTCGTACCTATGTTTTCGTGAAGTTTTCACTTCCACATGGCCATAGGGAAATATGTTCCCCTGAACTGAACTTGGTCCATATGAGCCTATAATGGGTGAAGACCGAGGAATCTGCAGGTTCAGGTACCTTTACTCTAGAACCGAACCACATATAGTGAACCCTAAGAGCCCACCCTAGGTAGAGCCACGTCAAACCCTAGTGATCTCCCGGATAGGTACTTTGTTTATTACTCTTGTGTTAACGTGTTTTCTTCTGTTTTGATTGCATTGCATTGCATCATCATAGAAAGGAGGTGCTGATTAATATTCGATTGCTAAATAGAGGAGTTTGTCATAAGGAACTAAATTTCTTGATAAAATGAATTATAATATGGTGGCCCAAAAATAGTCCAAATGAACAACGAGAGAAGGCTGATAGTCCACAGAAGAATACAAGACTTTGCTCGATGATTCAAGCCAACAAGGATTATTCAAGAGTCGTCACCCTAGACTTTTTAAAGGAGCTTACGAACGATCACAGAGGATAAACGAGTGAAGAGGTACGGCCCGAACCAAGCTACAAAGAGCTAGAAGAGGCATCTACGAAGAAAATTTACAGGACATGACTATGATATTCGGCCAAGAAGGAAAAGATCGATGTTTTGCTTGGACTATGAGGACAAAACCGTATATTCAATCCATTTTATGTAAAGAGCTTTATTTTCTAGAAAAGTTCTTCTAATGGAATTGAATTCATAATCAGCGCCTCTCTTTCTTCTTGCACTCATTCCATGCCTTTGCATTGCATTGCATCATCTTAGAAAGGAGGTGTTGATTCGCGTTTGATTGCTAAATAGAAGAATTTGTCATAAGAAAATGTGTTACTTGATAAAGTGGATTATAATATGGTCGTCCGAACATGACCTAGGTAACCAAAGAGACAAGACATTACTTGAAGATTCAAACCGACAAGGATTGTTCGGGAGCTATCAGAAGATTATGAGCATCACGGAGGATAAGTGAGTGATGAGGGACGAGCTGGATTAAGCAACAAAGAGCTAGAAGAGGCGGAACATGACCATAACAGCCGAATACGAAGAAGAGGATTTGTTTGAAGATTCAAACTGACAAGGATTGTTCGAGAGTCATCAGAAGATTATGAGCATTGTAAAGGGTAAGTGAGTGATGAAGAACAACCTGGATCAAGCAAACAAAGAGCTAGAAGAGGCAGGACACGACCATAATATTCAGATACGAAGAAGAGGATTGGTGTTTTCACCTGGACTATGAGGAAGATGCCGTATATGCGGTCCATTTTATATAAAGAAACGTATTTTCTAGACAAGTTCTTCTAATAGAAATTGAATTCATAATTAACGCCTCTCTTTCTTTTTGCATTCATTTCATACATTTTGCATTGCATTTCATGCATCCGTATTACATCATATTGCATACATCAAAACTTGTAGAAAAACCCTAATTAGGTGAAATTATTCCAGTTAACCTAGAAGATATGGAACAAAGGTTTGAGAGATTAGAGCAAGGGCAAATACTGATGCGAGAACAGTTAGCCCAAATTCAGCAGGATATGCGAGATCAAATGAATATGATGCGCCGATTAACCCAATTGCTAGCCGAAGGACTTGAAAAAAGGAGTAGCCCAGTGGTCGGCAGTGCGGATGATGATGAACAAATTGTTTATTCCCTGAGGAATATCTCGACTCAACCTGACACGCGATCGCAAAGGGCACCCATCATTATCGGACCCCAACGTCAGACTAGTACCCCGACCCTGTCGAACTTCCCGATGAGCTCATGTTTTAGCCCTAAGGATGATCGAGCTAAATCGATTGTTCAAACAAAGACAAAGGAAAGGAGAGAGGAGACTTTAAAGGCTCCGATGAACAAGGTAAATAAATCGAACAGTTTGAGCAAGCGCCCCAAATTAGTCACTATAGGGCAACCAAGGGCTGTGACAACAGGTTATCAGGGCTTGTCAAGATGAGAATCCAGTGCAAAGTAACTCCGATTTATACCAATTCCAATGACATATAGGGAGCTGTATCAAATCCTGTTCGATGCACATGAGGTGGCTCCTCACTATCCGAAACCGATGCAATCTCCGTATCCAAAATGGTATGACCCAAATGCCCAGTGTGAGTACCACGCTGGGGTTACAGGGCACTCGATAGAAAATTGCCTGGCTTTCAATAAATTGGTGGAAAGATTCATTGGCATGGGTATTCTAAACTTGGATGACACGCCAAATGGAGAAATATGAACCTGGAATTGTTTTGAACAATAAGACTGTGGAAGAGACCCGTATTTTTTGAGTTAATCTAGGGTAATGTTCAAAACATGCTTGTTGTTTTAAGCCTAGAGGCAACAAGAATCTTTTTGTGACATAGGCTTGTGTCTGGAATTTTTATTTTAATAAAATGCATCTTTCTTACACTCATTCTTTTGTGATTTAGAATACTTTTTCCTTCTTTATTCATGATCATACCATAAATAATCATCCTTAGAGTAATTTACCTACAATAGGTACCCAGATATCAAGGCATAAGCAACGCTGTTACAAACTCCCTTTTTAAATAAGACATGGGCTTAAGGGATCAAAGGACTTTGATAATGACAGAGATCATAGCCTATCTTTTGATTTGTTAAGAACGGTAGAGCAAGTGAAAATAGGCTTTACTTTGCAAAGGGTCAGGAGACGTTGCGAGCTTAAGAAAAGGCCTAAATCACCACAGAAATAAGACGAGACATCATTGAGCTATTTGCAAGAATTCCAAGATGTTTTGCATGATCATATCAAGGCACGCCAGACTATGGAAATATTGGACGTGGCTAAGTTCGGAACCCATGTTGATGGTCCTGCAATGGCCAGGTTAATCAAGAGGTTCGAGCTACTGGTCTACCCAGAAAGGAAAATCGTATCAAATGCTAGATCAAGAAGGACAGGACTTATGTGCCTCCTCCATTTACTCTACAATGTGGGGCATAGACGTTATCAAGCCAATTTCCTCAAAGGCTCCTGGTTAACATCGATTCATTGTCGTGGATGTCGATTTCTTAACTAAGAGGGTGAAGGTTGCTTCATATTCCAATATTACAAAGTCGATAGTCATTAAAAAATATATATATACTAAAAAAGGGGAGGGCAAAAAGATCATATTTTAACCGCACAATGTCAAAAGTTTGCGGTCTGCTCAAAGATCAGATGCCACATCCCAGCAGCCACACAAAAAAAAAACAAAAAACAAAAAAATATATAAAAAAAAAAACAAAAGATCAAAAAGACCGAGACTTGTAAAGATTGGCATAAAGAAGTTACTATTTACTCTCTATGTCTATCAAACATTGGCCAAGACGGCCACCGGAGCAGCACATTTCTCATTGGTTTCGCCCTTTTGAAGTCAAATTTCCTTTTCCCGAGTCTTATCAGAACTAAAGTTGGATAAGGCAGAACGCGCTTAATCTCAATATGATCAGTTGAAGTTGAAGAGAAAATGTTAAAAGCTATCTATCATAGTTAGATGATGCGAGCTCAGAACGAAAATGATTCGTCCTAGAAAACTTCATGATAGGGCTTTGAAGAAGATTCTTTCCCATACAAAAGGGACTTCAGAAGAAAGTGGAGGTCAAATCGGGAAGGACACTAGGCAGCAAAGAAAGCCTATTCTAAGGAAGCATGGATATTGTCTGAGATCCGGTGAATTCAAAAAAAATGCAAAAAAACCAAAAACAAAAAAAAAAAAACAAAAAACGCAAAAAAAAAAAGAGAAGAAAGAAAAAAAAAAGGAGAGGCCAAAGTGGAAACCTGCAAAAGGCACTTTGAGACCAAAGATGGGTTTGAGTTGAAAACCCGAAAAGGGCGGCTCAAATTTTGACCAAAATTGGGGCATACAACAGTCTTGCTACACCTGAATTAACAATGAAGAAGTATGCTATGTCTTAGGGTATCGACAAAGTACTCTGGATCCTTTAAACATGTATCGAGCTTAAAATAGTCTTCAAGAAGTTTGAACAGAGAAGCTCAGGCTGCGATATCTGGGGCACCTAGTTTCTGTTTCTGTTATTTGTGGTTATTTTTTTAAATACACTAGCAATAAATTCCCTTCTTGGTTGCATTTGTTAGCTTTGATTAACTTGTTTGTTTCGAGCTATGTTCCCAATCAATTTCCTTCTTGTCCATTGTTAGAACCTTTTTCAGGCATTTTGCATTGAAATAGCGATTTGAGGACTAATAATACTTTCATAAAAGGAGTTTCGCATATTACTCCGGAAGATTCTGAATAATACAAGGACCTGAAACAGGACTATTGTTCAAAGCTCATTTAGCTTAAGGTTTAGAAATATTGGGGAAAAATGGTTATCTCTTTGAGCATTTTATCGGTTGAACAAAAGACAAGACATTTCGCTGGTAATACAACCTCGACAAATAACGAACAATGTCACCCAAGTACACAATGAGATCATGATACCATTATACCCAACGAACAGTGATTGATCCTATACCTCAGAGTCACAGCAAGATGGTTGGAAGAAACCAAATGTTATTCTCCTGAAGTTGCAGTAAGAGGTACAAACTTTATGTCCTAGAGGGTACAGTGGAAGGGACTATGAAATTACGATGGGGCAAGCTTGGCGATAGAATATGATCATTTCTTGGGTTTTCTCACAAAGATACCTAGGTGAACGAGAAAGAAAAACAGAACGCATCAGTGGTATAACCTTGTTGAACTACGAGCAATGACAACCCAAACAGTAAAAAGGGGATCATTTTCATGTCATTCATAAGACACATCTATTTAGAGGCATTCGATTCATCCCGATCATTGCATCCTAATCTTTGTAAAAAGACCATTCTCATGACATTCTGCATTCATGCAAATGTCCTTCATACACATTCAATTAGGAGCATTTGAGTCATCCTAATCATGGCATCCTCACCATTTGCACATTCTACAGGATAAGTCCCTTAAAGAACAGTGTAGCAATATCAAAGTTCAAATTTTATTCCCTCGAGATGACAGCGGAGCAGGCTGAAGATTGAAATCTTCCTGAAGATAGTAAGGAAGCAAATTGAAAATTTTGGATTTTGTTCCCTAGTGATGATAGTGGAGCGGGCTGAAGATCGAAGTCTTCCTGAAGATAGTAAGGAAGCAAATTGAAAAGTTCAGATTTTGTTCCCTCGAAATGGCAGCAGAGCAGACTGAAAATTGAAATCTTCCTGAAGATAGTAATGAAGCAAATTGAAAAGTTTAGATTTTGTTCCCTCAAGATGGCAGTGGAGTAGGCTGAAGATTGAAGTCTTCCTGAAGATAGTAATGAAGCAAATTGAAAAGTTCAGATTAACCACCTTGAAGTCTCAAGGGGGCAGGACAAAGCTACTAATCCCTCCTCCCTGAGTGTATTGAGGATCAACCTTTCTGAGAAGTTTTAGTAAGAAGATCAAAGTTACGGATCTCTTCTTTCTGAATTCTTATCACCACGAAATCTCAGTAGAGTAGGACAAAGCTACTAGTCCCTCCTCCCTGAGCATATTGTGGGTCAACATCTATTTTCGAGAAGTTTCAGTAATAAGATCAAAGTTACGGATCTCTTCTTTCTGAATTCTTATCACCACGAAATATCAGTAGAGCAGGACAAAGCTCTTAGTCTCTCCTCCCTGAGCGTATTGTGGGTCAACATCTATTTTCGAGAAGTTTCAGTAAGAAGATCAAAGTTACAGATCTCTTCTTTCTGAATTCTTATCACCACGAAATCTCAGTAGAGCAGGACAAAGCTACTAGTCCCTCCTCCTTGAGCGTATTGTGGGTCAACCTCTATTTTCGAGAAGTTTCAGTAAGAAGATCAAAGTTACGGATCTCTTCTTTCTAAATTCTTATCATCTTGAAGTCCTAGTGGGGCAGATTGAAGACAGCAAACCTGGCATTCACAAAGTAGATTGAAGTTAATAGTCGTCTTTCAAAGTTACAGTGGAGTGGGTCAAAGCAACAAGATGCAATAGGCTAGAACGAGGCTACCCGAAAAAGAAAGGCACCAAATAAGTTAAGGCTCAACAGATCCCAACAAATTTGGGCCTTCTTTATGTCTTTGCTCTATCCCCGTTACACGGCAATGAGCAAAGAGGGGCAGCTGTAAGCGGCCCAAATTGTCCGGGCCCAAATCAAAGAATAAAAAAAAAGAGGGTCCAAAATAGCCCAATGGCAGATGGCCCAAATGGCCCAATAAAATCAAATTTAGGAAAATCCTAGGGTTCTAGTAACCCTAGCCGCCGCCTCCACTTTACCCTATTTTCAGCCACCACTGTCGGTTGCTCCCCATGACCTGCAAAAGAAGACAAAACCACAGCAGCGCCACTAGCAAAAATATTGTATTTTATTATCATTATTCGGCTATAAAGCCATTCAAAAAAGAATGTACAAGGGCTTTTTTTTAGAGAAGAAAAATCAATACAAAAAAAAAACAGATTCAAGCGAGAGAAGATTAAGCAGTAAAAAACGAAGGCCTTTACATTTTATTTTATCTTTTTCTCTTCTTTTTCAAAATAGTATGTTCTAATATTTCTTAAATTTTTTTTTGTGTTTCAAAATCAGACATATATATATAAATATTAAATAAAAAAAGAAAAAAATAATATTTTTACCTTTTCCGGCCACCGTGCGCGGTGGTCGGCGGCGACGCCAGCGATGGAGGAGCGGCGGCCGACCGACCGGACCTACGCCAGAGACAGAGGCCCCTGCAGAGGAAAAATAGAGGACGGTGTGAGGTTTTTTTTTTTTAAACAAGTGAGGAAATGAAATTTTTAAGAATTTTTGGCCTTATATAACCTCCCAAAAAGACGTCGTTTTGGGGCTGGCCTAAAAACACCCAAAACGGCGTCGTTTTGCCTATGACCCGATTTTGACCCGACCCAGAGCCTAGGATCCGCGTGTTTTTTATTAATGGGTTTATTGCGCTTTTGGTCCTTCCGCCTTTTTGGGTTTTGCGATTAACTTTATGACATATTTTAATTTGGCCTAACAATTTGTTTCAGATTTCAACTGGGTCCACCTGATGGTATGCATTTTGGAAAAAAGGGTTATTGTCCATTTTGATCCCTCTCTTTTCACGCGCATTTCGAATAGGCCCTTCCCCTTTTATTTTATTTCGAATTGACCCCCAAACTTTCGTTTTAAATGCAATTTGATCCCTTTTTAGTTATTTTATAATCTTTTTAGTCCTTTTATCATTATAATATTATTGTTATTGCCACTATTATGTTTTTTTAATGTACATATTTTATTGTTATTTTGTTTAACTATCATTATTATTATTATTACCATTATTATTATTATTATTATTATTATTATTATTATTATTATTATTATTATTACATCTACTATTACTATTATTATTATATTTATTATATTTATATTACTATATTGTACATACTTCGTATCATTATTATTATCTTAGTATTATTACTATACAGTTATTATTATTAATTATTATTATTATATTATTATGTCGTACATATTATTATTATTATTAATTTATTATGGTATCATTATTATTATTATTATTATATTTATATTATCATATTGTATATACTTTGCATTAGTATTATTATCTCATTATTATTATATTTATATTGGCATGTTGTACATATTTTGTGTCCGTACTATTATTATCTTATTATTATTATCATTATTATTATTATTATTATTATTATTATATTTATCCTATCATATAGTATATATTTTTTTTATTGTCTCGATCTTTACTAATACCTTCTAGCCCTTTTTTATTATTATTTCAAAGCCGTCTTTTACCTTTTTATATTTTTTTATATTATTGTATCTTTTATTACCAGTATTGTTGATTTCGTATTTTCGTCATTTCATGTAGATCAACGGTTTTAAATCGCAACTCGACATTTTTAATTCATACAAAAAGGTAATATTTGTGTGTTTAGAAGGCCAGAAAATTACATCCTAACGTGTTGGGTGTCGATCTTTTCGTTCGACTAAATACTCAAATATCCTTTTCTTTTACATGCTTTGAAGATCAAAGATGATCTCGGTGTCGAAATATAAGGGTGTTACATCCTAACGTGTTGGGTGTGATACTTTTAGTCCTTTGAAGCGAGTTAATCTTGAGATTCAATCCTGATTCAATTAGCCGTTTTTTTCTTCGAAAGCTTTACCCTAAATACTTTCAAGTTTTCGGCATTAGGATAACATTAATCAATTTGGTACCAACTTTGGGCGTTGTAAGGATGCTAACCCTTCCTTGCAAGTAACCGACTTCCGAACCCGTTTTCTCGAATTTCGCAAACCAAAATATTTTTATAGGTGACCTGATCACACCTAAATAAAAAGGATCGGTGGCGACTCCATATTTTTAAAAGTCGATTCCCGTTTTTCAAACACGAAAAAATGGTTTCGACACCCAAGACTGCAGTAGAAGGCAGCAACCACCCATTATTTTCGTAGACGGCTTTGTCGCTCGACAAAGCTCGCGGTATAAGCATGCCAACACTGTGGAGCCCCAACTAAATTTTCCGGCAAGCTCGAGATCCTCTAATAAGGGGAGATACATTATTGAGACTCTATTTTGATTGACGTCCAGCAAAAGTATCCCACCTATCAGTTGAAGAATGAACGCTCTTACAGCGTAGATAATGTCCATCTGTGTTGGACTGCTCGGAAGATGCTGGAAGTTTTCTTTTAACCAATTAAATTTAATATGGGTTAAGCGTCCTTCCTCGTTGTTCGGGGGCACTCTTCCAAGTAACCACTCGCAAGTAGCCCACGGATCAGGCACTTTTCCAAGTTCGGTCACTGCTTCACCTTCTATAGACAGCCCGAGTTGTACTACTACGTCTTGTAATGTAATATTTACCTCCCCACACGGGAGGTGGAATGTATGTGTCTCCGGTCGCCATCTTTCAACTAATGCCGATATTAAATCAGCCCTTAGCTCGGATATCTGAATGTACGCGGCAACCCCAAAACCCCCGACATTCAAATACGGTATAACTCTTCGATCAGGAAAATAACCGAGATCATGCAATCGGGGTCACACAATTCTGTATAAATCCTACGTTTGTAGTAAATATATAATGTTATATTTCTCGTTTTAAAAATAATTTAAAAGAATATTTAAAATTAAATAATATATTTTATTTATCGTTTACCTTATGAACATTGCTTGCAATGTGGTTGTTGTCATTTAAAAGAACATTCGGATTACGATCCATGGTGTGATCGGCGGCACTCGACGGTGGTTAAAGGTGAAAAACGGCGATCGTCGACGGTGGTTGAGGGTTAATAGCGGCGGTCGTCGGAGTTGCTTATGTAAAATGGGGGGACCATTTTGTTTATTTATAGTTGGAGATGCCTATTAAAAAAAATTGTCCATTTTGATAGGTCATTTCAAGTTTTTAATGGGTTGTAATGACTGACACTCAAATTTGATGTGTCACTTCAAGTTTTTTTTTTTTATTCAAAAGCTATTTTAATGTCAGTACCTTCATTTAATGTTAGTACCCATTTTGATGTGTCACTTCATTTAAATTTTCTTAATATTAGAGTAGTTTAATTTTTTATTTATTTTTTATTTATTTTTTTAAATTTTATTTTTTTTCAATTTAAATTTAAATTTTTTGTAAAAAAAATATTTTTTGTGGCTTTTTTAGGCCTAAGACCCTATTTAGATAAATTAAATTTGTTAAAATAAAGCTAATTTCAATTTTTGTATTTAATATTTTATTTAAATATTTTCATTTATTAATTATTTTGGTCAATTTTAATTTTAATTTTTTTAAAAAAATCTGATTTCATTTTTTTGGACACAGGCCTGATACAGATGGGTCATTTCAACCCTTTTTTTTTCATTTCATTTCATTTAATTTGTATTTAATTTTCATTTCATTTCATTCTTATTTAATTTTCATTTCATTTTATTTTTATTCCATTTAAATTTCATTTCATTCTAATTTCATTTCGATTCCCATTTCCCTTTCATTTCATTTAAAATATATATTTTTTTCAATTTCAATTAATTTTTTTCTCAATTCATATATTTTATTTTAACTAAAATTTAACATTTTCCGAATTTCATATAAATTTTATATTTTCAATGCAATTTTGTTTTCTCATTCATTTTATATTTAAATTTAAAATTTTCAATGCAAATATTTTTCTCCTTATTTACCTATTAACTTTAATTTACTTACTTTCAACATTTTTGTCATTACATTTAAATTATCTATTTTTTTAAATATTTACAATATTTTTACAAGAACATGCGCTGAATAATATATCACTCATCATCTTAGAGTCCAGCATTACGAGACGATTGACCGAAAATGTAGACACGATGTGGGCATATTGATCGGTTGTGTCCCGATGTTCGACGCACAGTTCACAATTTGGGTTCACCCATCTCCCTAACATCCATGTCATTTCGAATTCTTGTCGATTGTAGTCGACCTTTAGGATGTCTGCGGAGACTACGGTCAGGCACTATCTCGATAGCAGGCAATGGAACTTCCCAGTTTGAGACATTGGGTATTATAGGAAATTCGTTCCCCCATATACGTAATGTTTGTTACAACGTGTAGATATCATCTATGAATTGTTCAACATTTAAGTTTGCTCTCGCACACGCTGCATGAACATGCGCACACAGATATCGAAGAGTCTAAAATAACCCACACTCGCATCGCCTGTTTCGCAGATCAACTACGTACGATCTAGGAGGAAGACCCGAACGACGGTCGATGTACTCCTGAACTCAAAAAGTCTCCAAGTCGTGCGAATACAATTCTGCGTTCATTATTTATGCCCTTAGACTATTTACCGCCATAGCCTTTCGGACGGCCTCTACTTACACGTGCCCGGCCTCGATTTGCTTAGCTTCTTTCAACCCCATCTTATGCATCAATGTCTCCAACCTATAAAATGTTGCCGAGAAAACAGCAGAAATCGAGAGATGGCGTGTGCGCCTCAATACAGAGTTGACCGTCTCTACCAGGTTAGTCGTCATCTGCCCATATCGAAACCTCTTATCTTAACTTTGAGTCCATTTCCAGTTCTCCATGCTGCCCAGCCATGTCCAGAGATTTGTTGGTAAAGATGACATTTGAGATTCAAGCCTTACAAACCTCTACCTGAATCTTCTCGGTTCTAACTCATGGGCTGCATATTTAATTTGAAATCACCAATTCAAAAATAACAAAAAATTTACGAAGTAATTTTTGAGATAAATACAAACAAATTTTTTACCCATGTTCACGAGTTCTTTTTTCCAATCTTTATTCTTATAATCTCTATGAAAATTTGCCGCGATGTGGCGGATGCAATAAACAGACCTCTACGGAACCCTCGATCGCCTTATCGCAGCAAGTAATCCTTTCGATCTATCTGATATAAGGCAAATATTTTCTTCTCTGATGACGTGCCTCCGGAGATTTGTGAGGAAAAATTCCCAAGACTCGAAGCACTCAAGCTCCACGATGGCGAAAGTGATCAGAAGTACATTTCGATTGCCGTCTTTTGCAATAGCAATCAGGAGGATTTGCGTGTATTTACCATACAACCATGTCCCGTCTACCTATACCATCTGCTTGCACTGAGGGAAGGCCCTAACACATGGGCTGAATGTCCAAAACAATCTGTGAAAAACTCTATTCCCCGATTGTATCTCCCCGTCAGGGCCTTTATACGGCAATGTTTGCAAATCAGTCACTGTCCTGGGCACATATTCCTGCAACCCGGCTATCCACCCTTGAAGCTCGTTGTATGACGTATCCCAGTCACCATACAACTCTCGCATCGCCATTTGCTTTGCCCACCATGCCTTCTGGTACGAAACTTTATACTTGAATCGAGCTTGCATATCCGCAATAAGGACCAACACTTGAATAGTGGGCGACTCTTTCACCAAAGGGATGATGCAGTTGCATATAATTTTTGCATCTAACTTTCCATGGTCTTGCGACATATGAGTAGACGTGCATATATGTGGACCTTCTAGTTTCCTTATCATCCACATTTGTGTCCGCTGCATTAACGCGGCTCGGACACGTCATTTACAACCACTCGATGCTTTCCAACATTCTCCTACGTATAAAGACTGCATCGACTTCGTTACTTTATAATTCACACCTAACTTCAAGCTAAGTTGTTTTATAGCATGTAAACAGTCTTTTTTGTTATCAAATTGTTGTCCTACAAACAACTCATCTTCGTCAAATTCATTATCAACTATGTGAGTCGGCACAATATTTGTATATTCTGGAAACTCGCGTGCAAGACCGCATCAGGATCCACGTCGGTCATGAAGGACCCTGGATTATTTCTTGTAACTATACTAGGGCCCGTGTTTTTGGCCGAATAGGGGTTCGCATTTTCACCCTCCACTGGCCCTTCCTCGTCTATGTCTTCAGGGATGTCATCTAAATCAGGGTCACTAAAATCATCGTTGGGATCACGGTGAGACTGATCATCGTTATAGGACCCTTCATCACTATCTTCGATGGTGGCCAACACCTCTGGATGGATCTCTAGATGAGGACACGAGTTTAGGATGTTATACGAACAACCACCGGTGTTTGGATTTTCGAGAGTTGGCGTTGACCGTCCAAAACCCAACTGATCTTCCTAAGAGACGTTAATATCAAAATCAATTCCGGAGCTCTGGCTTCTGGAATTACCACTTGAATGGGATCCGGTTAAGTTATCTCCATGAACAACTCAACCGGGCTGAGATTTTCTATATCAGCGGGGCAATAAATTGCCATCATTGTCCCAAAATCATCATTATCTTCAAGCTTTGTTTCTGAGAACTTTAGCAGATCAGTTGAAACTGAAAATTTATAAAACAGTCTCAACATTTGCATTCTGTAACGGGTTGCTATCTTTGAACTGATTTTTTGTTTTAAACCCGATAGCGAAATCCGCTTGTTGAATCTCATTCCTATTTTTTTCCGACTTTGAAATACACAGCCTTCTTCAGTTGTATTTATCATTTCTCCATCAAAATGAACATAAACAAACAACATTTGAGAACTCATTTTAAAATTTTTTTGCTTTCTTCTGAACAAAGGAAAAAAAAAATTAAACAAAACAAATTGTAAGATAAAATACCTATATATATAAGATAAATTTGGTGCCGGCCATTGACAGGCTAGCACCCAAAAAAATTTTTTTTTTGGTACAGTGGTGCCGACCATTAACAGGCCAACACCAAATTTTTTTTTCTGGTACAGTGGTGCCGGCCATTGACAGGTCAGCACCCAAATTTTTTTTTTGTTTTTTTAAATTTTTGTATATCAGTATGATCCGATTTTAAAAAAATACTCTGGTGCCGGCCATTGACAGGTCAGAACCAAAAAATTTTAAAATTTTAGAGTCTGACACAATAATTAGGCAATCATGGGTTCAAAATACCAGGTGGTGCCGGCCGTTGACAGGCCAAAACCTCTATCTACTGTTCATTTCAGGTCATTTTGGTGATTGTTTTTAAACTTAGGTCATTTTTGTAAATATCAATTTTTTTTAGGTTATTTTGGTAAAATAGCCCTAACTTTATATCCAAATTATATTGGCCTGCAGTCGACCTTTGGTACTCTACGTACCCTGGGTTTCGGATAATTTGAATGTAAATGGAGGCATTTCCTATGTTAAGACACCTGGAATGTAACGATTCAGTTTTTAATAGTGTCGAAAATAATAGTTTTAGAATTTTATTTTCATAAATCGAGCCCGTAAATATTTCATTTACGGAGTTATTATAAAAGTAAATTGAAATTTGGATAAATAATTTAGCTGAGTTAGTGATTAATTAAGGTTTAGGGATTAGATTGTAAAGTCCAATCGCTATAAAATTTTAATTAAAATTTGAATTGATGATTTAAATTGCAATTAACCTAAGGTCTAAAATTGCAATTAGACCATATTAAAAATTCATAATAGTGAACTGTTGATTTAAAGAACATTAGTTTAATTAATTTAAGTTCTAACTAATTAAATTAAGTTTAATAAAAACTAATTACATATATATTGAAGTTAGTAAATATTTCATAATAGTGGACTGCTGATCTTAATTTCCGTAGTATGGGTATGTTATTTTTTAAATATTTATTATGGTAATAATTTCGTATTTGGTTTATTTATTTAAGATTTGCGTATTATAAATTTATGAATTTTAATTAAATATAATTAAATTATTTGTTACAATAAATAAAAAAATATTGGATATATGATATCCAAATTCAATATGATATTAAATCAGATTGATTTTTTGTCTCAGAAGTTGGGATTTGATCTCCGCCAATAGAAATGGAGCACATCTTATAATGAGCCGTTCACTTATTCGAAGAGCACTCACGACGAGAGGAATAGTCACTACTACTAAAGGTGGTCGGTGAATACCCTAGTTTCGACAAAAACAATCAATTTTCTTACATATATTAATCTATATTTAAAAGATGTCTCTTTAACATTTTTTTTTAATAAATTAGTCACTAACAGAATTTTTTTGGGTATAAACCATATGAAAAATGATTTATTATATTTCTAATATTTTTACATTTTATATATTCTAAATTTCAAAATAATAATAATATAAAAAAATTGAGGTTGTCCATTCGTCCATATTCATCCCGGTAAAAAATTATTAATTTTTTAACTTTATTTTTTTATTTTTATCACGTGTTATCATACTATTGGTCGTCAAAGCCACATCAGCATATTTTAACAATGTTAATTAGGTATCTAAAAAAAGTACCAAGTTGGTTTATGATTTTCAAGTTTAGGTACCAGTCAGGTCCAAAAAATAGTTTAGGTACCAAATAGATACAAGTTACAAAGTTCAGTTCCTCTGTATATATTAACTTTTTTTTTATATAAACCATAATTGTATCTCTCCCTAAAACAATGATGATGAATTGATATCACAAAATGTCGAAATCAAACTAAGAATGATTGAATTGTGGTTTATATGTGGGTGTACATATATGTTTGAAATAAATGTATTTATAAACATTAATGAGGTATTGATACAATGATGATTAATGTTATTGTCCTGTTAAACGGTGTTAGATGTAATTTAGGTATAGTTGGTATGCCATAGAGTCACATTTTTTCGTTGAGTAGGTACTAAAACCCATTATTATTGGGCAACTCGAGGTGGTAGAATAAAACATGTTCAATTCCTTAAGGGTTGTGAACAAATACTAAACCATCATTACTGGGCAACCCAAAATAGTAGAATAAAATAGTCTGGACAAATACTAAAAGTCATTGTTGTCGGGCAACTTTGGGTGATAGAGTAAAACAATCCCAATTCCTAGAGGGTTGAGGACTCATTCATTATACAAATTTGAATATTCGTCCTAATGTTTAGCATCGATTAACAGGACCGAAATAAATAAGTATTGGAATGATATTGTATGACATATTGAAATATGGAACACATTGTGATATGAGATTATGACCAATGGAATACTGTGATTTTTGATTTGGTGATAAGTAGAACTAGTGTAAACTAATGTAGTTGATATTGTATTTTACATGTTTGCTTTAGTTTAATTTAACATGTTGAATTAAAATCATATTAGCACCACTGAGTATTCAATACTTAACGTACAATTATGTTTATTTTTGTACGCAAATCTCAGACATGACTAGACATAGATTTTGAGTAGTCAAGTATCCAACTCAATGGCTCAGATTGATATCCATTTACTACCTCTTTTATATGTGTATATGAGTTTGAGTTAAATGACATGTACTTAGGACATTTATGACATGAAATTGAGTGTGCATTTTGGTATGTTTGCCAAATTGGTCTAGATGATTTATAAATTCGAATCTTATCATTTAATTAGTAACTAGTTATGTTAGTTAATATGAGTTTGAAAGTGGTAATAGGTTGCTTGAATATGAATACATGAATTTCTATGATTTTGTGATGTTTGATTGTATGTATTTGTGTCAAATTGAGAATTGAATATTGAAGTAAAATTTAGGTATATTTTGTTGGGAAATATGGGCATCACATATATAATAAGGGTAATTACATGTTATTATTTACTATCATGATAGGTTAGCCAAATTAAAAGTGATCTAATTTGGTTAGAATTTTATTGGGCTTTAATTATTAAATAAAGTATGGGTTAAATATGTGTAGATGCTCTAGTAATTGAGTTCTAATCAAATTCTAATTAATGATGGGCTAATTAGAATTTGATTAGAACTAATATGCCAATGTTATAAATATTAGGGGTTATGGTTCCCAAATTATACACAAGATATCTTTTCTAATATCCCATCATTAGGAAAGAGAGAGCACATATTTTCTGAATTTCTTGTGTGCTAAGTTGGAAGATCAAGCCCCAAGATCCGGTCAAGGAATTCATGGATTCAGATACGCTTCCGTATCTAATTTTGTTCTTGATTTATTCTTGATGATTTGACATGATAGATCCTGGTTTATTAAGTTTTATTTCAGATTTATTTTACAAATTCTAACAAGTGGCATCCGAGTTTTGTCATGTTAAATCATTGAGAATGAATTGATTCTTTATGGATTTGATATTTTAATTATATATTGTGTTGAATCTTTGAGATTCTTGATAAATTTTTGGGTTTTGATTCTTTGAATAAAGTTTTAATGTTTTATAAATATAATCTAGTTTAATATTTGCATATGCTATTTGAAAGATGAATGTTTATTTATTTATTTATAACCAATTAATAAAAATTGATTTGTGAGATTTCTTTATCTTCTTTTCACACAATTATTTTATAAATTTTAGTTAAAGTTATTATTAAATTAAAGTTACAGACTTACAACTTTTTGTAATTGAAGAATTCCAGTTATGTTGTATAATTGGTTTTGAAAGTTAATTCACTTGATAATTGAATAAATGAATGTTGTTAAGATGTTTTTTTTTTTTTTTTTTTGCACTATTTGTTTTAAATGTTTTGTTTGTGGTTGAATGTATATGGAATTATCATCTTTTGTCTTTATTCATGATGAATTATATTCACCATTGAATTCAATTCATATATACGAATGATTACTTTTGGTTTCTGCTATAATTATTTTATATAAGTTTTAGTCCTTATGGAACCCGACTAAAATTAAAATATTTGGGATTTTTTTTAAATATGGTGGCTAACTGGCTATGAACTTTCATAAGTAGTTGTGCATATAAAAGCTTTTATATAATTTGAGATTCTTTTTTATATTTAGTGGTTATGGATTTTTTTTAAGTACTTGTGCGTATAAAGAAGTTTTATGATAATGTCTTTAGTCATGAATATAAATTTGAGTTTACATGAAATATGTAAGGCAAACCAATATTATTTTTATATTATTATAATTGTGTGTATATATTATGTGCATACATATTATATGCATATCAATGATTTTGAGGATTTATGCATGATTATAGTTTGTTTGAATAGGTGTTTATAACCATTATTCAATAAGATATATTTTATAGTTTAATTGGTGAAACTAAGCTTTGATGGATATCGTTGAAGTTGTTAAATTTTTTTTTTTGTTATGGTTCTATATTCAATTTTATGGGTGTTTTGGAGCATATTCATGCCAGCTATATACATATTTAAATATTTTGGTTTTAAGTTTGGCTCTATAATATTAGGTTTTGGCATCTTATGGTTCCAAATATTTGGTTAAATTAGGATGAAATGATCTATGGTATGAATTATGGGGTATGTCAACTATTGTAATTTTATTTCTGAGATATATTGATTTGAAGTTTTATTTTTCAAGTATTCATATATGTTTAATCATAAATACAATTTTGAATTTATATAGTAAATTCAAGGTAAGTTTCTATTTGATTATGAATATATGTATATGCGTGAATTGCTTTGGTGTTTTTATCCATGCCAAAATTATGAATACATGTGCTTGTTAATTATTTAGCTTTGAACCACTACATTATTTATGTTTGGTTTTGATATATATATGATTTTGGAACCAAAAAAAAAAAAAAATAGTCAAAAATTAAGGTTTTCAATTTTTTATTGAGACAACATTATCTTGGGTTATTTCGGAGTTTATAAAGCAATAAAAAAAATATAGTTTTGACATTTGACTATTGGGAAAATTTTAATTTTGAATATTGGTATGTTTATATATATTTTAAAATAACTTAATTGAAGCAATAAGTCAAAGTGATTTTTTTTTGTATAAATTATTTTGTTTTAAAATATAAAAGTTTGTGTGCATGTAACTTAAGTTATGTTGATATTGATTGGCCCAAATGAAGGTTAATAATATTATATGTGCAACTATAGTGATAAACATGTGACGATTATTCGGTTTTACATGTGATTAATAAATCGGCCCAAGATTTATTGTTCGACATGTTCTTATTGCCAATATTTGATTACTACACCAAAATATCACTTACAAGTTAATATTTTGTCCAAAGATGAAATATTAATGGAGTGTCTGATGCCTTAAGATGAAGTTTACCTTTATTCAAATTATTTTGGTTTAAATTTGAAGTCTTATGTGAGGTTGCTTATGGTTTATGATTTATTCAACTATTATTATATTTGCCAACATTATTGTATGTTGTTTTGGGATAAATATATATACATATATATACTATTATCTCAAATTGAAAGATAAGAAATATTTTGAAACAAATAAATTTATATTTTGGCTTTAAGTTTTAATTAAGGATGTCTAATATTTTAAATAGATTAGTTGAAACAAAATGCCACCAAAGTGGCCTCTTTTGTGTAGATTAGTTTATTTAAAATATCAAGATGATTAATATATGTTTTTATGATTCATGCGTTTATTAGTTGACCCAAATGTAAGTTAATATTTGGCAGAAATTCAACGTGGTAATAAATGTGTGGCAATTATAAGGTATTTTATGTGAGCAATAAGTTAGTCCAAAGATTAATTAATAGTTTGACATAATTTATTGTCAATGTTTGATTGCTGCAACAAGAGTACCGCTTACTGTTAATATTACTATCCAAAGACTTGATATTAATGTTGTGTTTGGTATCTTGAGATGGGATTAGACATTATATTGAATTTATTGTTTACTTATGAATATTGATGTGAGTTTATTTTTATTTATTTTTGTTCTATATTCAGCTAATTCATCTTCAACTGCCACAATATCTGTTAATATAAATTCTATACCTATGCTTAATGGGAATAATTTCAATGAATGGAAAAAGTACTTACTTATAGTGTTCGGTTGTATGAATATAGACATTGCACTAAGGGAAGAACAACCCGCACCTCTCACCGCGGAAAACACCCCTTATGTTAAAAGGGATTTTGAGAGGTGGGATCGTTCAAATTGCATGAGTCTAATGATCATGAAGTACAACATTTCAGAAGCCTTTAGGGGTGAAGAATCTAAAAAGATTATTCAGGCTAAAGTTTCCTTGACGAAATTGAGAAACGTTTTGCTAAAAACGATAATGTTGAAATGACATTACTTCTGACTTATTTGATGTCTATAAAGTATAAGGATCAAGGAAATTTTGAATAATATATGGGCTATGAGTTTTATGATCCCACAATTAGGAATATTTTTGAGACGAGAATTGCAACATTTTGAGGATGTTGAGTTTTGAGGGAAAAATAAGGTTAGAGACATTGCTTTTGAGGAGGAATTAGATTACAACTCAGTTCCTACTATCACTTTTGACGATGTTTAGGTTTTCATACCTATCATTGATTAAAAAGTGAAGCCAGAATCTCAATAATACAATGTTGAACAACTTCCTATTCAAGATGAGGTAATTGTTCCAGAAGAACAAACTCAACAACCTCAAGAATGAATGACATTAAAAAGGTCCACTGGAGAAATGGTTATAATGGCTTTTGTGGAATATTTTGACATTAATCTACGTCAAATGAATATTAAGTTAATGGTTTCTCAATGGTAACATTGGTCATACATTTATATGGTGCAATTAGAAAGTTTTGCGTCTAATGATGCAAAGTTAATGATTTGCAAAGAACTTCATCTATGGGCTTAAGCAAACTTCTCATCAATAATATTGCAAATTTTACCAAATGATTATCTCATTTGGTTTAGAGATGAATTTTATCGATAATCGTATATACCATAAGTTTAGTGGGAGTAAGGTTCTATATTTGGTTTTATATATTAATGACATACTACTTGCCAATAATAAGTATAGCCTCAATCAATGCCCTAAGAATGATTTTGAGATTACAAAAATTCATAAGATTTTTTACATTTTAGCAGTGGAAAGTTTAATGTACATTCAGGTTTGTATACATTGGAATATTGTGTATATTATTGGGATGTTAGGCAGATATTTTAAGCAACCCTGGTTTGGACAATTGGATAGCATCCAAGAGGATTATAAAGTATTTTTAAAGAACAAAAAATTACATACTCACATATCGGAGATCTAATCAGTTAGAGATCATCAGGTATACAAAACTCCAATTTTGATGGAATATTGATACAATATTTTGTCACTAAGGTGCAAATTGTGAAAACAAATTGTAGTCTTTTATTCCAATAGCAACATGAGTACATCAAGTCAAAACACATAGACTTTAAGTTACTGGTTGTTAAATTAAAAGTTCAAAGTGGCTAGATGCCTATAAAGCATATTAGGACAAACTCCATGATTGCGGATCCGCTTACTAAGGAACTATACCTAAGGTTTTATAAGAGCACACTGCTCATATGGGTGTAATGTCAATTAAAGGATATTTGGTTTTAGTGGGAGTTTGTATTTTTAAATGCTTTTATGTTATAAACAAATTTTCAGTTATTTCAGTTTAAAGATATCAAGTTTATTTTTTGCAGAAATAAAGTTTATTTGGTTTATTCAAACTCTGATTTTGATAAGGTTTGATCTCACTAAAGTTTAAGAGGACCAGTTAGAAATAGACATGTTTAGATCATATTGCGTGTAATTTCCATGCTACACATCCATGCTTGATTTATGTCATTTGATTATGTTAATATACATGATTAGGGATGGATTTGGTTACGATATATGTAACAAAAGTCACCTTGGTTCTATGTTAACATAATTAATGGACGAGATTGTTCGGAATACCTTTTGGATATGATAGTAAAATTTTGAGCTCATATGGTTATATAATGACATGTAAATATAGAGTAATTAGTATATATGTGTGGTCCAAGTGGGAGATTGTTGGAAAATATGGACATCACATATATAATAAGGGTAATTACATGTTATTATTTACTATCATGATAGGTTAGCCCAAATTAAAAGTGATCTAATTTGGTTAGAATTTTATTGGGCTTTAAGTATTAAATAAAGTATGGGTTAAATATGTGTAGATACTCTAGTAATTGAGTTCTAATCAAATTCTAATTAATGATGGGCTAATTAGAATTTGATTAGAACTAATATGACAATGTTATAAATATTAGGGTTATGGTCCCTAAATTATACATAAGATATCTTTTCTAATATCCCATCATTAGGAAAGGGAGAGCACGTATTCTCTAAATTTTTTATGTGCTAAGTTGGAAGATCAAATCCCCAAGATCCGGTCAAGGAATTCATGGATTCAGGTACGCTTCCGCGTCTAGTTTTATTCTTGATGATTTGACATGATAAATCCTAGTTTATTAAGTTTTATTTCAGATTTATTTTACAAATTCTAACATATTTAATATATAAATTAAAAATTAAGCAATTTTGAATTATTTTATCATTAAATTTCAAGACAGAAAGATTGTTTCTTGAGACTTTTATTTGATTTATTAGAATGACGTAGGTCTGGAATTAAATGTAAGACGGACCTTGAATTTTCATAAATTGGACAATTAATTTGTGAACTTATAACCAATCCAATCTAAACTGCTAAAAAACCTATTTTAATTCAAAATATTTGAACTATAATATGAGATTGATTAATTCAAAAATATTTGACTCCAAAGCCACTTTAAATAAAAAGCCAAAGTCGAAATATTCTAAAGCAATTTGAATATCAAAGAATAGGAACTCGAAATTATATATTTTAAAAATATTCAAACATAAAATAAAATAAACTTCAATAAAAAATAATACCATTTTGCCAATGTAAAAGAGTCCAGACAAATAAATTTTTGCTTAACAATCTTTTGGAAAAATCTACCTCACTCACTTTTTTTATTTGTTTTTTCTTTTGCCTTTCCCAGTAAAACAAAAACAAGATCATAATGGAATAAATTACACTATTCAAAACTCAATTATATGTAGACCATAATCCTGTTGTCTAAAAAATGGAAAATAAACAAAAAAAAAATATAAAATTCAAAAGTTCAAATTGATTTGTGAATATTTATTATTTTAAAATGCTCTTAAGACAAAAATAAAAATATAAACATTATATGGGTCCAAAAAGAGCTATCCACTTTTCAAAAAAAGTTATTGGTAGTTAGTTGAGTTTCAATGAGAACAAATTTCGTTATTTATCTATCACAATTTGTAAAAATAATAAAAATATCAACAAAATAGATTTATAAATTGAAAAAAAGAACTTAAAATGAATAAGAAAAGAAAATTAGTGAGAGGGAAGAAAAAAAAGAACTTAGACAGTTGAAAGACTAACAAAAGCAAATAATTGACGAAAGAAGAGAAGTGTTTAGAGTGTGCATTTATCATAAATTCCAGCTTTACGTATTTGTAGTGTTCACATATTGGAGGCTCTGCTTTCCATGCATGCCTACAACTTTTAAACGTTGAACAAGTGAAGCCCATTTGGTTAGCACTAGTAGTCATATCGTTTACATTCACCCTTCTCATCATCAATTTACTCTTATTTATTGACTAATATTATAGACAACCATATCTCAAAAGATGTGTTTAATTTTTAAAAAATCACAAGGTGGTTTTCTTATTTCAAAACAAATTAGTTTTAAAAATATATTATATACAAATTCTAAAATACAAAAATAATCATATTATATTAATTATATATAAAAATTATTTTTATTGAGTTGGTGTCATTAAATCAAGCGACACCAAATTTAATATGGAAGAAGTTAAAAATAGTTTTTAAAGTAAAACTAAGTTACATACTTTTATAATTTAAAATATAATTTCAAAATTTTATTACTTTATGTTTTTATAATGTTTAATGATTAAATTAAATTTTTATATTTTACGATTATTAATATAAATTTATAATTTTTAAAAGGTTATGGCCATTGCTAACCTCCAAACATTATAATAATATAAGCTTTTGTCACATTCACTGTTGGAGTGAAAGGAAAAAACAAAAAAAAAAAGTATATATATTTGTTTTTTACATGAATGATATTCTTTATTCTCTTAAGAGAACAATGGTAGTTTTTAAGTGAGATAATTTTTCTAAAAAGTGGTTTAAATTATTTTATATAATATAAAAAAACTAAAATATAAGAGTACTTAAAATATTTGTTAAAATTTTTATTCACCAATAAAAATATTCGTTACAAATTTCAAGTGTTATGAGGTTTAACAACCCACATTTATATTTGCTAGCAAGTTAATAGAAAATCGTACAATCACTCATGATACGTTGTATTTGAGTTATGATAGAGTCAATTGTCAACGTGCCATAATATTCTATTGATATTAAAGTTAAAGCTTTTGTTGTGTTGATAGAGCTTATCCCCCAACGCCTATATATATATATATTTGAATAATCTGACTGGACTTATTATTGAATAAAATTAAAAAACAAACAAATTTTTGGCCCTTAGTCCAAAACATAAATAGAAAAAACAAAAGGAAATAAAAGCGGAAAGAAGGCCTAACAAAACTAACAAACCTAACCCAATTCATCCAGAAGTAACCAGACCTAAACAATGTTTAAATCAAATTTCAAATTCAAGTCAAATCAAATAGCTGTATACCACTTCTCTTAACCCTTTCAAATCCACCGACCCAGCATTTATGATAGCAGGTTTCCAAAAAACTTATATATTACTTTTCTGCTACCTTCTTCTTTTTCACCCTGTCATTTCTTTTTCGCCTTTTCATTTCTCTCCTCCTTCGCTCTAGATGCTTTGCCGAGAAATCTCCAACGCTTGACGGACGAAATCCGAAAGTCCTCCTAACAGGTAAAAACTTTCTCCTCTCCTTAGGGTCTCTTTTGCAATTGTATGAGCATAACTATTTTCTGTTCTAGGGATGAATATAAACTCAATCTCCTGGAATCTAATAGTTTGGCTTTGAATATCTCTGATAATTGCTCCGATGACTGATTTATCTATATCTTTGCTTCGACATTTTTTAATAACTATTTTTGAGTCACCCATTATCATCACTTTATTTAAACCCATAAAGATCGCTAATTTCGCTGTCTATAAACCTGCAAATGCCTCTGTCGTGAATGGGGTTGCAATTTTAGAGTGGATGACTGCCTTCGATACTAAGATCTCCCCCTTCTCATTTCGGACAAGTAGACCAATAGCCGATCTGAGCAAGTGTCTGTCAAAAGCCGCGTCGAATTGAACTATTGCTCTTCCCCTACTTAGTATTTGGTGAGTTTTTCCAGTAAACTGAGGAATACTTCTTTCTCCTTTTATTGCGTCCAATTCTTCAATATAATTTTTAATCTTCCTTGCTATTTCTATACCTGTTAGAGATCTTTTTTTCATATAATAGAGAGTTTCTGCTGAACCTGATAGACCAAAGTCCACAGCAAAAGAGCTGAACCTGTTCTTTGTTCCCTTTCTCGAATATCCATGCTAACCATTCCCACATACTTTGATTATTATGATTCAATATCCATGTTAACTTTAACTGATTCCAAACCTCGATTGTTGCAGGACACTGTTGAAAAATGTGGCAGCAGTCTTCCTCTTCTTGGCGACATCTAGGGCATTGGACTTCTGTGACGACCCGCTTGAGTTTAAGGTTTACCAAGGACGGGATAAAATTCCAATATATTCTCCATGTTGTAATTTGGATTTTTTTTGGGATGTTGAGTTTCCATAATTTCCTATAGAAGTTCTTTGTTTCAATACGAAAATTAATAGTATTAAGATCCTGGCTAGATTGCTGTAATAGTTTATAGGCACTCCTAACGGAGAACTTCCCTGTCAACTCCCCACGCCATACTTGCAAATCTTCATGAACAAACTCCGCAAGTGGGATCTGCAAAATTTTTTCCGCTGTATCACCTGAAAAGGTATTTCTTACCACCTCTGTTTTCCAGCTTCTACTAGTGGCATCAATTAAATCCGACACTAACTTAACGTTTTTGTTGTTTTTTTATTCGAAATTCTATCTGTTTCGCTTCCTGAAGTCCACAAATAATCCCAAACGGAAATTTTATCTCCTCTCCCAACCCTCCAGCATATTCCGTTTTCAAGAAACCCTTTCGCAGCCAAGACATTTCTCCACGTAAGTGAAGGTAAATTTTCTAACCGAGCTTCGTAAAAATTCGAGTTAGGATAATATTTTGCTTTTAACCCACGCACTAATAATGAATTTGGAAAATTAATAAGACACCATCCCTGTTTTGCTAATAACGCCACATTAATTTTCGCAAAATTTCGAAAACTAAGGCCACCATCTTCCTTCAATAAACATAAATCTTTCCAAGCGCACCAATGGATACATTTTCTATTTCGACTTTTCTGCCACCAGAACTTAGCTATTATTCCCTCCAATTCCACACAAAGAGTCTTAGGAAATAAAAAACACGCCATTGTAAAAGTTGGAATAGCTTAGAGTATAGCTTTTATGAAGACTTCTTTTCCTCATTGTGATAAATATCGAATACTCCAATTATCTACTCATTGTTTAAATCTATCATTCAAATTTTGAAAAGACGATCGCTTCTTTCTTCCTACCATATTAGGGAGCTTCAGATACCTTTCTGGATTAGTTGATCTTCTTACTGCAAGTATTTGTAAGACTGTCATCCTTTCCCTCTCTTGTGTGTTAGTACTAAAGAAAATAGTCAACTTATCATAATTGACACATTGGCCTGAATTCATTTCGTACTCCATCAAAATCTGTTTCAAAGAATGCACTCCTCTTTCTGTAGCTTCTGCAAATAAGATACAGTTATCTGCGAAGAGTAAATGAGAAATAGCTGGACCTTTTCGACTAACTGAGAAATAGCTGGACCTTTTCGACTAACTTTTACTCCTTTTAGAATGTTTTCTGCTTTCGCCAGCCTCATCAGACTCGAGAGTCCTTCCCCACAAAATAAAAATAAGAAAGGGCTTAAAGGATCCCCTTGTCTAAGATCTCTAGATGGAATAAAATTTTCACTTGCATTCCCATTAAAAACCACAGAATAGGATACTGTAGATACACATTTTATTACCATATCAACCTATCATGTATCAAATCCCATCTTCTTCATTACCCTCTCCACAAAATTCCAATCAACCCTATCATATGCTTTACTCATATATAGTTTCACTACCATAAGCCCTTTTCTCCCTACCTTCTTGTTTTTTAAAGTATGCAAAATTTCATAAGCAAGTAACACATTATCAGTAATCAACCTCCTTGGAACAAAGGCGCTTTGTGCTGAATCTATACATTTATGAATCACTACCCGAAGCCGATTAACGATAACTTTAGCTATTAATTTGTAAATCACATTGCATAAGCTAATTGGCCTAAATTGAGAAATATTAGAAGGATTCTGAATTTTCGGTATCAACACAATATTTTTTTTATTAATCGAGCATAAATCCATACCATTGTTCAATTTTTAAAGGTAGTAAATTGAGACATCCTCCTCAATGATCGGCCAGCATTTCTGGTAAAATATGGCTGGTAGTCCATCCTCTCTTGGAGCTTTTGTAGGACCCATTTCTAATAAATCTTCCTATATCTGTTCTTTTGTGTATCTGGCCTTCAGTTTATAATTATCTTCATCCAAGACGCACGCTTCAATTCCTGACAGTATTCTATCATTATTGTATTGTCTTCCCGCTGAAAATAACTTCATAAAATATGAACGAACAATCTCCTCCATCTCCTTACTCTCATTTGTCTCCCTACCATCTTCAAACTACAATTTGTGAATTAAATTTCGCTTACTTCTTTGTGTCGCTTGCGTGTGAAAAAATGATGTGTTTCTGTCTCCAAGCTTCAGCCAATTTATTCGAGCCTTCTGTTCCCAGTAACTTTTATTCTTATCAATCTCAAGATTCAGATGAATCTTTGTATTTTCTGCCAGATTTTCATCATTTCAATCAGATTCAAGTAGCGTTGCCCACTTTGAAGTTAGAACTTCCTTTTTTATTTTTCTGTTTCGTCGAATCTGGTTTACCCATCTCTCCAAACCTCCTTTCATGATTTCCAGCTTGTTCAAGAGATCACCTGTAGAATCTTCCCGAATATTTCTAACTTCTTCAAAAAAAGTATCTTCTAAGACCCACCAAGCTTCGAACTTAAAACTTTCTTTTATTTGCCTTCTAGCTTTATATTTTGTATTTATAAGAAGTGGGCAATGATCCGAAAAGGAATGTGGAAGATGTTGAATTAGAGAATCTGGGAATAAAAAACTCTACTCCTCCATAGCAACTCCTCTGTCAAGCCTTTCTTGAATATTTGTTTCCGGTAGATTGCTTCTTTCCTAAGTAAACCAGTTTCCTGAGTAACCCAAATCCACCAAATTACAATCTTCTAACACCTATCGAAATTCTTTCATTCTTCTCTCTTCTCTAGGTAGTCATCCTTTCTTCTTGAAACCATATAATATTTCATTAAAATCACCACAAACCAGCCATGAATACTCTCCCTGATTACGTAATCTCCTCAACAGATTCCATGACTCCTCTCTATCATTTATGTACGGAGATCCATAAAAACATGTTAATCTCCATTTCTTTCCATCATCTACTTCTTCAATAACCACATCAATATGACGATTAGAAAAACTTTGTAGTGCTATGTTAACATCCCCTCGCCATGCTAAGCTTAATCCACCTCTCGAGCCAATTGAATCAACATCAATACCAAACTGATAACTACATCTCTTTCTAACTTTCTCCATCTTGAACTTGTTTATTTTTGTCTCTATAAAGAAGACCACTTGGGGATAGTGTAACTTCAGCGAATGCTGAAGTCTTCGAATTGCCCAAAGATTCCCCAAACCTTGGACGTTCCAACTTAGAATTTTCATTGCGACCGATCGACTTACCTCCTGGTAGCCGCCGATATTTGATGATTTTCTTCAAACATTCTCCTATTTCTACCTTCCATATTATTACTATCTTCAATGTCTCATCTAGCTCTTTTCTTTCCCTCCTCCCCTATAACTATCTCGTCCTCCAGATCATGATCCATCGCCATTTGATTTTGTCCCCTTATCATGATTTCTTTCCCTTTTCTTGAGGGAACTCTTTTACCTTCTAAGTTGAAACCTAAGACAGGATTAATATTCCCAAATCTTCTGTCTCCACCCTATCTTCCATACCTTCTAGGATTATCATTTTCATTGGCTACACCCACAGCTCCTCATTCCTCTCATAGCTAGGCACTATTCATTGCTTGAGCTCTTCTTGATTGCGCACGCAAAGACAAATCCCAACCCATCTCCATAATTTCTACCCCTAACTCCATTTTAGCTTCACAAAAGGAATCACTGTGACCTAGACGGCCACAAAAGAAGCAAAAGAGAGTCAGTCTTTCATATTTGAAACTGACATAGGATCATTTACTATGGAACATGACTTGTTTTTTCCTTTTAAGAGGCCGTCGAATATCCATTTGGACTCGTATTCGTAGAAAATTTTTGTTCTCCTTACCCAAATTTGAACCGTCGTACTCCAGAAACTTTCCTATGAAATTTCGCAATTGCATTGCCAAATTTTCAGAAAAATAACCGATGGGAACGTCATGAACTTGTACCCAGAAATGTGTAGAAATTAAAGGAATTTTTAATGGATCGTTTCTCTATTGTAGTCTATACAGTAGCAACAAATGATTATTAAATGTCCAAGGTGACCCCTTTAGAACTCTCTCCATGTCCCTAACATGAAAAAATTGAAACAAAAACCTTTTCTCCCCCAGATCACGAACTTGCACACCCCTAACTGGATGCTATAAATTAGCCACGGTACTTTTCATTGCTGGAAAGTGAATAATACTTGCTGTAAGAAAACATTCTACCAGATTAAAAACTTCTTCCTCCCTTACTGAATTTGGATTTGTTTGTATTTGCAAGATTGCTTATTCTTCTTCTTCCAGAGTTAAATATGCAAAATCGGCTTGAAACTTTGACAAAAAAGACTGTTTTGAAACTTATGAGAGAATTTTCAGAAGTGGCGGCTGAAAAAAATTCGAACTTGAAACAAGAAAACCTAAAAAACTTGCCAAAGAGCAGACAGAGACGTGCTAGGGTAGCAGACACTTGGTTAAAAGAAATTATATTTAAACAATCTCCAACGCCTATATTAGATATTTTTTTTCTTGATTGTATTTAGAGGTAAGCATGGCCCGACCCGAAATGTGGTGGATAAAAATATAGGCCCTAAAAATGAGCTTGGATAAAAATTTATTTAAGTATACATATTTTAAAAAAATTATTTTTAATTTATTGGGAAATATTTATTTTGATGTTTTTAGTATTTTTATGTATTATATATATTTTAAAACTATATAAAAAATATAAAAATTAATATGGGGAGCTGAGTTGGGCATAGATTTTAGCATTTTTATCTGAGTTGGGCTTGGGCAAAATTTTAAGCCCATTTTTCAGGCCGGATCGAGCCCAGGCCTAGCAAACGGGATCAAATTTTTAGTTGTCCCAGCCTGAACCCGGCCCAGCCCTACCCATGCCCACCTCTAATTGTATTCTCTCATGAATGAATTTAAAAAAAAATAAAAAAATTAAGCAATGCTAAAATTTCTTTTTTATAAGGTTGGAAGGCATTGTGCCGAGAATTCACTCGAAACTTATTTCTCGTCTATTACGTACACACGTGATCCGCGAGTTGTTTCGTGACTCTTCCGAGTCATGACTCGTTTCTCGTACGAGAAACTCAGCAGGAAATCAGTTTTGTGCTTTGTGTCAGAGAAAAGAAAAAAAAAATCTCCAACGAAAATAAACAAAGTACAGAAAGAAAAGTAGATTAGCAAGAGCTAGGGTTTCCTCAATTCCAGGCCAAAGGTATTGGTTGTCTCTCATTTAAATTTTTTCTTTTCATAAGGAAATCACGAACTTTTGAATTATTGTTTTTGCAGAGGAAAGTTAAGAAACGTGTGAATGGCGGACGGTTACTGGAATCGGCGACAGCCAACTCCTCCGATGATGTCTTCCAGTGGGGCGCTTAAACGACCTCGTACTGAATACGGTAGTACCTTTTCTTTGTCGTTTTAAGTCCTTAGTGTTGCCTTTATCTTTGTCTGTTTTTTGCAGAGATATCTTTCTTCAATTCTTATTATAGTATAGCTGCTTTTGAGATTAGTTTAGAAATAGTTTTCGATTAGATTGGTAGAATTTTGTTCAAACCTTGTCTCGGTACAAAAATGCATTAGGTTTTTGTTTGCTTACTTTGATCATTATTTGTTGAGCACGCCTGCAAAATGATTTTTGTTTTCTACAACGAAAATGAATACTATACAAGTTTTAGATGCTTTATTTGAAGTAATCAGTTAAATATTCTTCTGCAAAATCTTAGTTTTAAGGTAGCAATTGAATGTCAGGTAAGGAATGAATGATCATCGAAATTTGAAAACTTTAGTTATGGCGTCTCCTTAACATATCTTTTCAGCCTTAGCAAGCTTGTATTCTGCACCATTCTGCTGTTCCGGTACTCCTCTCTTTTTGTTCTTTTTTCTTTAAAGACAAATCAAATTGACCTTTGTTGGACTAATTTTTAAACATACCCATTGTTGCTAGCTGCTAATTTTGTTCAGATTTGCATTTAGTCTTTTACTTTGTGGAACATTGTCTTCGTCTTTCTGTTTCTTTCATAATGAATTTAAGTAATATGCTTGTTTCACTGCTGCGTCTTTTGTGAAATATAGTATCTGCTTTAAGAAAGAGTTTCACCGGCATGCTATATTTTCAACTTCACAGATGGCCCACCTTCTGGGCTACATCCATCTCATGAGATGCATAATTATTTGGCAAGAGAGGGTGATCGTGGTGGACATCTGCCTGTAAAGGATACAAAAACAATTGGGTCGGCATATGATCGCTATCTACAGAGTGCAGTACCATCTTGAACCATCGCTCATGCTTTATTTACTCCCCACCAAGCATCTCAATTTTTTGTTTTCTGAAGCATTTATTAAATTGCTTTTGTAGCAAATTTCTTCTTTTCCTTCTGGAGAACCAAGAACATTTGGTGGGTTGGGAAAGCCTGTTGGTGGTGCAATGCCTGCTCGTCCAATAGCTGATCCTCCAGTGATGGGTCGTCCTGGATCTGCTGCTCCAGATATGGTACCAAATGGTCGAAATGTAGGTTATGGTAATCAACTTCCGTTGGATGCAATGTCGAGGCTAGGTCGGGATACTGTACCTCTACCTCCAGATGCTTCCAATACTCTATATGTTGAGGGACTTCCTTCTGACAGCACAAGGAGGGAAGTAGCCCGTATCCTTTTTCATGATGTAATGCTTCATAAATAAGTTGATATATCTTATGATACCATAGCTCTATTACCTTGTTTCCAACGCATTCCTTGATCAATGCTTTAGACATCTTTCGCCCTTTTGTGGGATATAAAGAAGTACGACTAGTCAGCAAAGAATTCCGACATGTGAGTGAGCGATACATTGTCTAACACCTAATTTGTCTCCTGTAGCATGGCTTCTTTTGTTGTTTTCTTACATGTGAAATTCTTGTAAGCATGGCCATTTCATCAAATGCTAAAATCTGATGTATTGGTAATGCAGCGTGGTGGAGATCCTCTTATCCTCTGTTTTGTTGATTTCACCACTCCTGCTTGTGCAGCAACTGCAATGAGTGCCTTGCAAGGTGATATTTTCTTCTGTTAATTTTGGCATTCATAGAGAGTGATACATGGTATTTCTCAGAAAAACTGATAGGAAACAATAATTAATGTTTTAAATGATATCGGTGCACTGGAGTGTTTGGCTTAATCAGTAGGTGTATCTATCCCGTGCTCAAAGAGTAGGGTTTGAATTTCCTGTTCACCGATTAAAAATAAATAAATAAAGAGAAGAATGATGAGATAGATAGCTTTTTTATGAGATACTAATTTTTCATCTAAGCCTTGATTTCTAGTTTTGACATGCATGAATGAGGATGTGGGCCTTATGCAGGCTGAAAATATGCATGATTTTCCTCAAAACAATACCATAGGGTGGGGATATGAAATTGAAAATAGAAGTTTAACCTAATATGCCATAAGTTGAGTCTACTGGTTCTGCGTTTTAACGCTTTCTCAAATTCCCAATTTGATTTTATTGTTGAATTGTGCAGGTTACAAAATTGATGAACATGATCCCGATTCTAACTACTTGAGACTTCAGTTCTCTCGGTACCCAGGCCCAAGGTCAGGTCCAGGAGCTCGTGGAAGGAGGTGAATGTCATTTTCTGGATAGAACCAATCTGTATGCAAGTCATGTTTAAGCCAATTTTGATGGCTCACATCTTTCCTATACATGGCTGGGTTTTGAGGAGTGGAGATGTTAATTAAATAGTATATTTAGGACTAGCAACCTAAATTGCTCAATCTGGCTAACGGTTGGCACTATAGATGCACAGAAATCTAGGAGACTGGGGATGGAGAAATTCTTGAATTACTTGCACATTTCAGAAAGCTGTGTTGTAGAATAACTTTTTATATAAAACTGAAATATCTGTTTTCCTTTTGGTGGTATAGATCATGGTAGCATTTCCATCTAGTGTTTTAAATAGAGAAATAAGTGCTTTTTTTCACTTTGAGATGCTCTCGGATATTAATTACGTAGTGTAAATCCAAAAACTATTCAGTTGTGTTTTGGCTAATGAAGTTGTAGGAGTAAATGTAAATTGTTCTCTTTGGAGGTAATTATGTGCATTGTGATTTTAGTTTTAGATGCTTGGCTAATGGCATATTATTAATATAATTGTCCCCCTCACTATGACACCAATTACTCTCCTGTCACCTTTGTTTTTCTTATTGGGAATGGAACAGCAAAGCTGATTTCCTTTCAAGTAACAATCTTTTGTTGATTTTGGAAGCTTGTCTTAGGAAAAGTAAAAAGTGTGAATGTAACAAAGTCCATATTGATGTTGATAAATGAGCTGCGATTGTTAAGTTTAAATAATGGGTTCAGATTAAATCTGAACAATCTTTTTCCCTATACCTAATCATCTTCAAAACGAAAAAAAATAATTAAAACATAACATAATACAGAAAATAATATTAAATATTAATGATAATATATAAAATAAAAATATTATGGAAGCTTTTGTATTAGAAGTCAGATATTGTAACTCTGGAAGTTGGATCCATTCTAAATTTCGGCCATCCAAATAAAGAGGAAGAGTGGAAGTATCAGTTGAATTGATGAGTTGGGTGAGAATATGTGAACAACAGGCATCGAAAAGAAAAACACAGGTCTCCAAAGCTTTGTCTTCGTATTTATAGATTTGGGAAAGTTTTTTGACGTGTGTCACATAAAAATGACCCACCAGTAATTAATGTTTCGAGGTTGTAAAAGCACATCAATAGTTTAGGGTAAAAAAAGTACAGTGATTGGAGTTTGGGAGAAATGAATAGCTACCAATCAATAACCAAATGGTTTAACACACAACCTATGATCATTTTTATTGTTGTACATTGTTTTTTTTTTTTTTTTTTTTTTTTGGATTGAACATGTAACAATCAAACTGATATTTTTGGTACATATATATTTTATTTTAATTTTTTACATATAAAAGGTTATAATCAATAGATAAGAAAAGAGATGTAACCATTTAAATTCTTAATATGTTTAATATCATGTTGTAAAAATGATTGAATAAATTATTATTTTTTTAAACTAACCGTTACTCCTTTGGAATAAATTTTTAGGGGTGATTAAATGGTATCATATGCTTTGTATGGGTTTATAATTATAGCTCCAACGACGGAAGCAATATATATTTTAAGAAAAAACCAGGTTACTATTCTTGATGACCAATTCAATGTCTAATTTATTGAAGTGAATAATTTGAGGTTTCGGTATTTTCAGAACCCAAAAGACCTTTGTGTCAATAAAAACAGCTTTCGGGGAAGAGAAAAATTAACACCACCTTTTCCCCTTGCATTTTAAGCATGCTTTTTTTTTTTTTGGTTAGATGTTATGGATTATCTACATCAACTAATATTATTTTTTTCCAAGTTTGGTATTACGTATTATTTATTTATACTATATATTAAATATTTGTTTGAGTTGGTGTCATTGATTCAATTAGGTGGTGATAAAAATATATTTACTTCATAAATGAAATTGTATTATTTTTTAAGAGTGTTTTTGTCGATTGATATTTTTATTTAAAAAATATATTCATATAAGATAATAATAAGATTTAAAACCAAATTTTTATATCAACATTTACGGTTTACCATTATCTAAATATACCTCTATGTTAAATTTCATTTTTAATGGAAAAAAATTGTGTAGTATTTTGTTTATAAGCTCACTACACTCATCAACAGTTTTATTTATAAATTTTAAATCCAAAATTTAAAAAATAAGTTTTAGATTAATGATGTGTTTGATAAATTGAAAATTTAAGTATTTAATTTTTAATATTAAATTTTATAAGTGTTAAATTTATATTAAAATTTATTTGGTAAATTAGTAAATATATGTACCAATTATAATTTTATTGTTTGATAAAAGTAAATATTTATTTTTAAAATATTATTTATTTTTTAATTTTAATGTTATTAATATAATATTTTATATTATTTTAGATCCTTTTAGATAAAAGATAAATATGATCATATGAATAAGTTCTTAAAAAAAGATAATTTATTTTAATTTTTTAATAAAACAAAATCAACTTAATATTTTCTATTAAGAAATAAGTAGCTAACTACCTTTAACATTTTTTATTGAAAAATTATATTATGTAAAAAATTAAAATAATTATTAAACATATTTAAAATATTAAATGTTGAAAATTTTAATTTTCAATGAAATGAAAGTTTTCAATAGTTTATGAAAGACACCCTAATTCTAAAATGTGATCAAGTCAATAATATTAATTATTAGTTTGAAAAATAAGCAAAGTAGTTATAGACTATATAATTATATATCATTAAATAAAATGATAAAGATACCTTGTCCTGAAGTTTGCGACACAATTTCCACATAATTTTCTTGTTCTGTTGATTGAGTCTTATTTAGATTGGTATCAATATTGTTATCAATGTAGGAGGATATGGGTTTGAATGCGCTGAAGCACAGTATCCTCCTATTTAATATTTAGGGAGGGGCTATGAACAGTTCTAAACATTATATAAAAAAGAACAGATATAATAAAAACCTATAATGAAATTAATGTTAAAAAATCAAATTTTCCTAATTGTTTCTTCCACTTAGTAATCTCCACACTTTTAGTATAAATTGAATTTAAAAAAAAAAGACAAATAATTAATACTAATACATATGTTGAAGAAAAAAAGAGTGAATCAATTTGCTAATTAAATGGAATTTTGAAAAGATAAATAAAGATGGTCCAATTCTCAAAATTTGAACCCACAATCTCTACTTTAAAAGCATTCAACTCCTTGTAGCTTGAATAAGTAGTAGTCTTCACCAACTCCCAAACCTCATTCACATCCTAATCCCTAGCAAACTTGAAAAGTTTTGTTGGTGAAGGTTTATGAACTGTAGCCTGCTTGGTTTTATTTCATTATAATTATTACTTGGAATTTATTTTTTTCTTTATGTACCTACTAGATGTAACCTCATTACAGACATTAAAATTTATAAAATAATTTAAGTATGGTTGTATTAGAATAAAATTAAATAACATATTATGGTATACTTCAGATAAATTTTTTTAACAAATTTATTAAAAAATTATATCATGATTGAATGTGGTTTTAGTTAAGATAGTTTAAAGGGAATAATTTGATAAATTAAAAAAGAATCAAGTGTTGAAAATTTAAGTACTGAATTTAAGTTATAAAATCGGGTTGGTAAATTATTTAAAATTAAATATGAGATATAATTAGATTGTTTAATAAAGGACAATATAATCTTAAAATAAATAGAATAAAAAATTAAATTTATTTTTTATTAAGTGATAAGTAAGTCCCTATCAACTTATTATTTTCTACACTTTTTTGTAGGAAAATTCTATCCAATAGTTTTTATCATGGGCTATCAAACCGTGTTTAAAAAATTAAATTGCTGAAATTATTAATTTTCAGTTAATTGAAAATTTTCAACAATGCCTTATATTAAAAAATAAATTATATTATGTTGATTTGAAAAACTTAATTTAAATATTATAATGTCTTGAATTTAAATCTTATATAATGTATAAAAATATTATAAGATTATCCTCAAAACAATATATTTTACTTTATAAAAATAATAAAATTTTAATTATTTTACAATCAAATTAAGATTTGATTGATGAATAATATCAACTCAATCATACTCTTAATATATAATACAAAACTTGGGGAAGCGACAAAGTAGGAAAACTGGACATTACACAGGGAAGAGCATAGTCTAGCCGCCTGGTCCCTCACATATCCCTTAGCCAAGAAAATCATGGAAATGTTAGGCAGCCTCAGAATGGTTTCAAAGTAGTTTTAATTTAATTAATTTATATAACTATTTTTCATAAAATAACATGTAATTATCTTTAAAAAACAATGCTTAATAGATTTAAGACATTTCTAGCAAATGAAATTTTAATTGTGGTGGTAAAATTACGAGGATTTAAGATCAAATTTTATTTTGTATAAATTATGAGTTATATTTAAATTTATTCTAGTTTAAATTCGATCTAATCTATTTTTGCAATGATTAAATTTTACCTGTAATGATTCGAATGTTGTATAATATTTATAATTGTTCATATGATTGTAATTTTATTTTTTCTAAAAAATACCAAATTTATACATAAATTTTAGTTTAATATGCAATTTGATACATGTATTTTGATTTGATGAAACTATATATATGAAACTTGAATTACGGTTCATATGAATACATGGAACTTTGATTCAACTGTGCACATTTAAAGAAATGAAGACATATATTTATTTTTATATTGGATTAATATAATTGTTTATGTATGCAATATATTAATGTAAAATGGTGCTAATATGATAATGTTGCTAATGATTTGTGGTAATTGAATTAAGTCAAATTTCACGTATGACATTACACATTGGATAAAATTTTATGTATAATTTTAATATTTATCCTCATTCTTTAAAAATTCTTTTATATAAATATTTTAATAAAGATAGGATTTAGTTCCGAATATAGTATTAATTTTTTAATTGATGCTAGATCATTGTACATATCTTATGCATCATTAATTAATAATAAAACGATAAAACAAAAAATATTCAACGACTTGACTTTTTAAACATAATCAAATATAACATATAATTATTTTATTTTTCTTTCGGATTTTAGATTTCGCATTTTAAATTTTGGATTTTAACTTTTTGGGTTGGATTCGGAATTTTAAATTTTAAATTCTGAATTTGGTATTTGATTTTTGGTGTATTTATTAATATTTAACTATTATAATTAATATTAATTTTTATAAATAAATTTTATTTATATATTATATTTTTTAAACCATTCAATATTGTTTATTTTACTGCATGAAATATTGTAACTTAAAATATTAGGCTACTTCTTATGAGATATTGTAGTATGATTACTTTATTGTCTGCTTAGGTAGCATGTCAGTGGGACTGGGGTGCTGCCATCATATATTCAACGATTGGAACCTCTCCAGTTATTTCTCGTAACATGCATGAAATACTACTCGCACATTCAAAACTGGACTGTTTTTTATTTTTTCCTAATATTGTTTCATTTATTAATGGCCTTTGACTTTGACGAAGGTTAAAAACAAGTTTTAAGTGGGATTTACCATGATTACATTATATTACGTACATGGTAAACCCAAAATCTATATAAAGGCAGTGGAGGGGTTGCCTAAGAGCAGAGCCAAACCCCAGTGTTTGTAGCAAATATGGGGTCTCCAATGACCTCTCTCTTTCTCACTCTCCTCCTCTTCATCGTCTCTCTTAGCTTGCCTTCTCAAACTCTAGCAAATTACCCTTACTCATCTCCTCCTCCTCCGCCTCCTAAGGAGTACCCACCACCCCCCTACTACTACAAGTCACCACCTCCTCCTCCACCGGTCTACTCCCCACCACCACCCAAGGAGCCTTACAAGTATAAGTCTCCACCACCTCCTCCACCAGTGCATTATCCTCCACCCCCTTACGAGTACAAGTCTCCTCCACCACCCCCGCCATCACCACCTAAGCACCCTTACAAGTACAAGTCTCCACCACCCCCACCATCACCACCCAAGCACCCCTACAAGTACAAGTCTCCTCCACCACCTCCACCATCACCACCCAAGCACCCCTACAAGTATAAGTCTCCACCACCCCCACCATCACCACCCAAGCATCCTTACAAGTACAAGTCTCCACCACCACCACCATCACCACCCAAGCACCCCTACAAGTCTCCTCCACCCCCACCATCACCACCCAAGCACCCCTACAAGTACAAGTCTCCTCCACCCCCACCATCACCACCCAAGCATCCTTACAAGTACAAATCTCCACCCCCGCCATCACCACCCAAGCACCCCTACAAGTACAAGTCTCCACCCCCACCATCACCACCCAAGCATCCCTACAAGTACAAGTCTCCACCCCCACCATCACCACCCAAGCATCCCTACAAGTACAAGTCTCCACCCCACCATCACCACCCAAGCATCCCTACAAGTACAAGTCTCCACCCCCACCATCACCACCCAAGCATCCCTACAAGTACAAGTCTCCACCCCCACCATCACAACCCAAGCATCCCTACAAGTACAAGTCTCCACCCCCACCCCCACCCTCACCACCCAAGCACCCTTACAAGTCTCCCCCACCACCCACTCCAGTCTACAAATATAAGTCTCCTCCCCCTCCTCCTCCAGCTTACTATTACAAGTCTCCTCCTCCACCACCACCCCATTATGTCTACTCATCACCACCTCCTCCTCACCACTACTAAGCAATGGCTTTGACCGCACCAAGGTAACCTACATTTATTTTTTGCACTCTTCAAGGAGCATTATTTCACATTATTTTTCTAGTTTAATTTTAGTGAGTTGAATAACCAAAGAACAGCATCATGTTGCAGGGGAACAAAAGAGTGTGATCCAATAAAGCGACAGAGAAAGAGGGCAGTGAGAGGTGGCCTAGTCTCCGCGTTTCAAGAGAAGAAAAAGAAAACAATAATGATGTAGACAAGTAGTAGGGTCAATAAAAAACAAGGGGTTCATCGTTTTCACATTTGTATTATTCAGTGGTTCTCGTATTTCTTGCTGCTTTAGTATACAATGTTTCCTAGATTTTATGTGTTTTTCTTTTCCAACCTTTTTGCAAATGCAGGGGTGATGGGTTTGATCTTTAATAAAATAAAGGTTTTTACTTATTGGTGTTACCATATTAATTTAATTAGAAATAAAAAAAATTACTTATAAAAATAAAATTAATAATTTTATATATTCTTAATATATCATTTTCCGTTAATAAAATTCTCGATTATCTCAATATTTTTCACTTAAATTCCACTCGGTTTGATCCAACAATTATCCTCTCATGTACTTAATGGTTAAGTACTTATCAGTTGACTTTGACTACGTTGGAGAGCTAATATGCAAAGCAAATATATAAGAGAAAACCTTATCCCATATTATTCTAGAATAACTACCGATTATCTTAGAAAAAACACTAAATAAAATATATAAAATTTCAATTAAATAAAATATATTTTCCATGGAAGTGGGTGTCAATAGATCTAGTGTATCAAAAATTTCTATGCAATAAAAAAAAAAGGAAATATGTGCTATAGTCTATTATCCCATATATATATATAGTTAAAACATTAATTTTTTTTAATTTATATCGCACGCAAACACAAATTGTAGGGTTTTTTTTAATATAAAAAAATTACAAAAATAGGATAGAAAGTAAATTATTTATGAGAATAGATCGTTTTGAATAGCAAAAGCTAATGTCATCGATATATCAAATGACATCACCTATAAAAATAATATTTTGATTATATAAAAATATTACAAAAATAAGATAGAAAGTAAATTGTTTATGAGAATGATCATTTTGAACGGTAAAAAGCAGTGTCATCAATATATCATGTGAATTTTAATAAAAATAAATAAAATAATAAAAATAATTTTAATTTCAAAAGGGGTGTTACCAAATAAGAGTGCAGAAACCCTTTCACACATGCACTTTTACTTTTTTTTTTATTTAATATTTTTAAGCAAAATTTATAAATTTTTAGTTTTATATTTATATTTTATAGTTTTTATATTAATAAAAAAATTAAGTCGCTTTATTTTCATAATTTTATAATGATCAAATTGATAATTTTTTAATAAAATTGACATAAAAATATTAGGATAAACTACTTAAATAGTCACTCAAGTTTTTAACGAGTTCCTATTTTGGTCACATTTTTTTTGTTAATTTTGTCACTCCCGGAGAGGTGAATTTTCAATTATAGTCACTCCATTATTAAAATGTATTTGGTCACCAAATAGAATGTTGATATAACATTATTTTGATTGGTATAATAACAAATTTAACTCCTAATATTTTACATATTCTATCAAGTTAATTCTATTTCTAAAAAATTCAAGTTAATTCTATTTTAAAAAATTAATTTTATTTAGATTTTAAAATGTTATGGTTGTTAAATATAAATAAAAATAAATTATACCCAATAATCGAGGGGTCGATCATCGTTTATGGGTTTCAATTTGTTTGTTTGTTTACATTTTCATAGCAAAAAGAACAAGAACATTGCAGACAGCAGTTGAAGCCGCAAAATTAGCAGTAAATAAATAAGGGTGGGTCTAGGACTTGGCTGGCTTTAGCCTTTTTGTTTGTAAAGGTAGGTGTAGTATTACTTTAAGTGTAAGGAATATTTACATTCCTTGTATAGGTTTGAATGGCTATATAAACTAAATAATTACCACTTTTACTTTTCATCCTTTCACTAATATAAATATGCATGCATGCATGAGATTGCAGAGTGTTGATGGCTAGAGTGACCAGCCTGGCCCACTTTAGAGAGTTTAGACTCTTTAAAATTTATGAAAAATATATCAAACTTCTTTCAATTAATGAATATATTAAGAACGAAGATGTCGTGATTTTAAAATTTTAATAAATTAAATAAAAACTCTAGAATAGTTTAATAATTATTCTGTAATATTTTGAAGTTAAGTGATTAATGCATAAATTAAATATAGTTTATTATAATTATTTTTAAAGTAAAGTACAAAAATAATCACTAAAATATAAATTATATTCTATTTTGGTCACTAAACTATATCAAATCAAATATCTTAACCACTCAAGATCCATTAAAATGCTAAGGGAAAAGCTTATGTGAATTAATATTTTTTTCACCTAATTTTTTAAAATGCCACGTGTGAAGTAAAAAACATAGATGAATCAGAAAAACTACATTGACTAAAAACATATCCTCTTTTGTGCTACATATATTGAGGTTAACGAGTTATTTTTAGATTTGTTCATGGGTTACTCGTTCAAACTTAAAGATTCGTTACGAATTTGGGAGGGTTTGAACAAAAAAATTAAGACTAAAAAATAGATTTGGGCAAAAAATTTAAACCCATTTAAAATATTGACAAGATTCAGACTTGAACTAATTTTTTATATATGTTATTCTCTTTCCTTTTATCATATTTGATTCTCAATTTTCCATAAAAATATTTAATTTCCTTTCATATTTCTATTTTACATAGCTTCTATTATCTTTCATTTCCTATATTTAACTTTTCCTCTCTCGTCTCTCTTATCTTTCTCCCTTATCTCTTTCTTTTCCACTCTTATCTCATCCATTGATGTGATATTGACAAATCAAGAAGACAAGAATCACCTATGAAGCAAGCATGTTCATGGGCTTTCCATTTATTTATTTTATTTCAATTGTTTCTTTTCAGTTTTTTTTTTCTATTTCACCTTTTTTTAAAAAAATTTTATTGGTGTCACTTGACACAAAGGCGACACCTATTAAAAAATATTTTTTTCTTCCTTAAATACTCATATTTTTAATGGGTATTTTGAAAAACACAGATTGAATCATCATTGGGGAGCAATCTTGCCGTTATGTCAAGCACCATCGATAGGCATTGCAGAAAGTATATCATTTTAATACATAAATTTTGACTTGAGTAAAATAATTAAGGGTAAATTACACCAACAGTCACTCAATTTTGAGGTAGTTGACAAAACAGTCACTTTGGTTTCATTTCAGCCACTTAACTTTAAAAAATGACAAAACAATCCCTTTTTTCATAATCTGTTACAGACGTAACGGCAAAATGACATGGCAGATGACGATTTTCTTGATTGTCATTAACCGTCCAGCCAACCAGTTAGCACCAATTTGAACAACCATATCAACAGCCATTTAGAGTTTATGCAGTAGAATAAGAAGAGAAGAAGAAGAAGAAGAAGAAGAAGAAGAAGAAGAAGAAGAAGAAGAAGAAGAAGAAGAAGAAGAAGAAGGAGAAAAGAAAAAATGGAGATGCTTAGAGTGATTCCAAAATCAACTACTTGGCTTATGGTCTCTCATTGTTGTCACTGAAACTGCAGACAAATTATGCCATCTGCACAAATACACACAGCCCCTAAAATCCAATCCACCATTTTTTTTTAAAGAAAAAAACATATGTTTGATGAAATTTTCTTACCTACTCTACAACTCTGATACATTATCTTCCCCAACGAAAACTTTCCATCTTTGTAATATATATTATTACTTATAAATAACCATATACTATGTTATATATTATTATCGTATATAGAAAAATACAAAAACAATCATGTCTTCCCCTGCTCTGTTCTTCAAAAAATAAAAATGAAAAAGAAAGAATCTACGTACATATATATATATAACCATTTCCATTTGAATCCAGGCTGCTCTTGTTCTTTAATTCTCTTCAAAACCCCATCAATGGCGATACCGATTGCATCCTTTATATTATTTAAACCCTTTTCGGGTTTTGCATAAACTAATTTGGGAATGTATTGAATCACTTTCTCCTTCATTTGGTTTATTTCTTGTTTGCGGTAACTTTGAAGAACGATTTTAATGGAAGGGGTACTGTTTTTGACTAAGTCACGGTGGATGAAAACAGAGTAAGATATGGGGTCATTGGGTAAGAACCATTCGTATTGAAGGTAAGTTGTTTGATGCTAGAAAAAGACTGGGATCGAATCGGCGATCATACAGTCAAAGACAGACCGATTAGTGAAGCTGTCGCCTCTGCATTAGAGACAAAAATCAGAATCTAAAAATGTCTGGAGGATGACGGAGGTGCCGTTGGAACAACGACTGCCTGTGCAATCCACGACTTTGCATGAACCCAAAGCGTTGTTGCAATGGTTGAGGAGTAAGCCTTTGAAATCATTCTTGATGGCGACACAAGGAGCTCCGGTGAAGCAAAAGAAGGTTTTACAGCGGCGGTTATGGACGAAGTTTTGCCATTGGACAATATCGGAATCGAATCTTGGGTGGAATCCAGTTGGGTTTCTACAATAGCACACCAGAATCGCTCCATGCATATCCATTTTTTCTCCTTTTTTTTTCTCTTCTTATTCTGCTACATAAATCCTAAATGGCTGCTGATATGGCTGTTTAAATTGGTGCTAATCGACCAGCTGAATGGTTAATGACACTAAGCAAGCCGTCATCTGCCATGTCACTTTATCGTTATGTCTATAAGGAAAACAGCAAAAAGGACTATTTTACTATTTTTTTAAAGTTAAGTGACTGAAATGAAACCGATATGACTATTTTGTCAACTACTTTAAAATTGAATGATTGTTGGTGTAATTTACTTAATAATTAATTATTTTAGATGAGGTGGATAAAAAAATCACTTCTAAAGATAACAAACATGATATGATACGGTGGGAGCCACACATATAAATAAGCGGGGGATGTTAATGAATTGATGGGATGGGGTTTTCCTTGGAAACATTTAATGGTATAATAATATAGTTTGAAAAGTCAAAATGGAATGGCATATTATGCACCTAACTTCGATTTAAAATATTATAAATTTTGTGAATAAATATTATATGTTGGGTCTGTTGCACATATTGGTTAGTTTGTGTTTAAATTTATCTTTCTTTATTTAATTTTTTTTAAAATTTAAAGATTATAAGATCGATGACTCATTATATACATTGGGTCCATTCTTTATATATCATTTTAATAATAATAATAATCTTTATATTAAACAGTTGTTAAAAGAAGACATACATCAACTGTATAATTTTGTAACATGTTCACAAGTGCATATAAGTCAATCAAGTTGGCTTTTAATTATTCAGTTAAACAAAGTCCTAAAATTTTGAAATGCTTCCATTTTAAACAATCGGTAGGTATATGTATATATTATTACCTCTTAAGTTTTAGTTCGATTGGTATATACATTGTTGTCAATGTAAGAGGAGGTTTAAATGTGCTGAAGTGTATTATCCTCTTATTTATGAGTTGTGGAGAGGCTATAAATAATTTTAAGCATCGTATCTAAAAGAACAGATATAATCAAAATTTATAATGAAATTAACATAAGAGAGAGGGTAAATGCTTCGACTTAACTATGAAATTTATGGGAAAACAAAGTAAACTTTCTCTTTACATATTTACCAACTTACAATAATATTCTTTAAACAACAGACTCAGAGTCAACACTACCCAAACAAGAAAAATGGTGCATGTATTCCATTCTTCTCCAAATGAATGTATATTCTTAAATTGAAGACTAAATTATTAGTTTATAGGATTATAAGTCACAATCATTGAGTAAAAAATATTACCTTATTGAAAATATACAAAAATAAAATTACTATGCGGGCATCAAATGTTACAAATTTGTGGTGATGATAGTGGAAATTAGTGTATATATAATGTAATGTAAATGGAAATATTTCCAATCCAAATTTTGTTTGGTGGCCATAAATAAAGACAAATTAAGTTCACCAACTCTGCAACCCCACATGTAATTAAAGCAGCTTGTTTAGTCATTGCCTAACATCTATTTTCTTTTTCAGACTCCCCCACTACCTCCATTTCTTCCATTCCTTCTCTTTCTCTTTTTCTTTTTATATTAGGAGACCAAATCAAATAAGGTGGGGGCAAATAGCTAATATTTTGTTTTCATCATCATATAATGCAAATTATGTTCGAGATATATGTTAAGAAAAAAAAATGAATTTGAGATTTATTATGTAATATATAAATCTGATTTCGGTTATCATCTTGCAATAAACATACTGATTAAGTTACTTGTAGGGATGATAATAGAGTGGGATAAGGAAAGTTATTAAATTCATGTCGCTCTAGAATTTTACTTGCCCTATTTCACTATGGATGTATAAACTTGAAAATCACTACCACTTTCATGGACATTGGATGCATCCCATCGCATCCCATCCGACTTTACTTCAATTTAATTTTTGATGCATATTATTAATATTTTCAATCTTTTTAAAAATAAATAAATATTTAAACATAATTCTTAAAAAAATTAAATATAAAACATATGGATTTTTCCTAGAACACATTATTACATTTTTACCCTTTAAATAATTATATATACAATAATAAAATGGTAATTTTATATAATGAAGCAGGGCAAGACAGACAAGCATTATCATAATCACTCTATACATGTTGTCCCCACCTCTCCCAACCCAAAAGAAAAATGCCTCATTCCACCCTACATTCACTTTCTAAAAGAAAAACTCCATTCTGTTCCAATAGATCAATTCAAAATTAATCCGATGATTCAGATTTTACTATTTAATTCAACAATTCAATATAATTTTTATTTTGCAAAGCAGTAGGATTAAACCTGGATTCTTCGTTTCTTTTCCTTATCTTGTCTTCATTTTTACATATAAAAAAATGGTGTAAATGTGTGGAAGGTGATGGTTAGGTTCAAATTAGGGTCCAAATCTTTACTTACTCTATCATGAATAGGGGAAAGGTGATAAATCTTTGTAGTAGTCTCCAACAATCATGTTCTCCAATTATAAACTATGTAGCTTATTGTGGATTAGTTAGCTTTTCTTCAACAATTCCCTAAACTGATAAAAAAACTTTGCGTCGGCTAATCAAGCTTTCATGGTATTGCCAATGGTAATAACATTTTAATGCACATATTACATATTTATACAAATATAGTTGAGTGTTGGACATTGACAGCATTTTCAGAGCTATAGGATTAAATATTCAACAAGTCGTTTTCTATTTCTGTTTTTTTCTCATTCAAAATATAATCTAACAAGTTGCTAAATTGGATGGCATTACATACGGTATTACTATAATATTATATTCAATGTATTAAAAACTAAGAATTTTATATATTAAAGGTGAATTACATATACAATATGTATTAAAAAAATTATTTAGTATATTATTGGTGTGGTTTTAAATTTTATTAATAAAATTAAAAGGATAACATGCGATTATAAAGCATATATATATACATATAAGTGTGTGATATATTTTAATTTCGTCTATAACATTAAAAGAGTGTGATGGTAGTGCCTCAGATATCAATTTATATATATGTATTATGAATTAGTGTTTAATATATTTATATATATATTCCATATACTGTATGGAGGACATAACATGCCACCAAATTGTTCACTTTCTTTTATCTTTGTTTTGTTTCCTTTTGATTTTTACATGCATTTTGCTTTTGCAAGCGTGTATGACATAAATACAAAGACAATTTGAATTCAACGACTCCAACCCCACATGGTTGAAGTCCTTTTCGCCATTACCAATATTGCTTGGTGCTACCATTCATTCTAGTCCCTCTCTCCCCCTTTTTTCTAAAATTCAATTCATTTAATTTTTTTATAATTTAATTCTGTAAATTTGTTTGCTTAATAATGTTCTGTTATAAAATTGACAGTAAAGTCTGCTACCCTACAACGCTATTGTCAGTCGCTTCTGGCATGAGCTTTTAGGTTTATTTATTTTTCTTGTTTTTTTCTATTTAGTTGAAGGCGGCACTCTAAGCAAATCCTTTCTTCTACGGGTGAAAAAGTGTTACCCACGTTCGTGTTCCACACCTGCATTCATGGAAAACGAATTAGCATAATTGACACTCAATGAGGAAGAAGAAGAAGTCTTGCAGATACAATTAGATCCAAATACGGAAAGAGAGGTGGGGGAGTTTCAACTAGTGGGGTGTTTCCTAACAGCCAGTATAATCCGTTTCCCAACCATGAAAAGCACTATGGCGAATCTGTGGCATTCTGTTCGGGGTGTCCAAATTAGAGATTTGGGGGAGAAAAGGTATTTGTTTCAAAATTTTCATGTTATGGTTATGGAAAGGGTTTTAAAGGGTTCACCATGGACTTTCGACAACTGCTTGTTGGTGCTTTATAAATTGCAAAGGGGGGGAGGATCCATTAAAAGTGCGATTAATTTTGACTCTTTTTTATGTACAAATTCATGACGTCCCTATCGGTTTGTTTTCTGAAAATTTAGCAGTGCAATTGTGCAATTTTTTAGGAAATTTTCTAGAATATGATGGATCGAATCTGGGGAAAGAAAATCAAAACTTCATGAGAATAAGAGTCCAACTTGATATTAGACGTCCTTTGAAAAGGAAGAAGCAGGTTATGTTTTGTGGAAGATGTTCATATGTTAGATTTAAGTATGAAAGATTATCACTTTTCTGTTTCTATTGTGGTTGATTAGGACATAGTGACTCTTTTTGTGAAGCAAAAATGACGCTCGGAGTGGAAATTGCTGAAATGGGTTGGGACTTGTCATTGCGAGCACAATCTCGAAGAGCTTTATCAATGAATAGTATTTGGTTACGTGAAGAAGGTGAAGGGAAACGGAAAGGAAACTGGAAGGATAATCGAGTATTGGGAAATAGAATATGGGATGAAAATCTTAAGCTGGAATGTCCGTGGTTTAGGGAGCCCACAGACGATTCGAAGACTTTGACATTTTTTGAAGATATATAATCCCCAAATAGTCTTTTTTATGGGACAAAGCTTTGTAGAAGTCAGATAGAAAGAGTTCAACGAAGTTGCGATTTTGTGAATGGTATTGAAGTCAATCCAGAAGGTACTAGAAGAAGATTGTGTTTAGCATAGAGAATTGATGTTAATATCACGCTTCAAAATTTCTCTAAAAGACATATCGATGTGATAGTAGAAGACAATGAAGTAAGGAATAATTAGAGATATACAAGCTTTTATGGATCTCCTTATGCACAAGATAGAGATGACTCATGGGCTGTTTTGAAAATTTTATCTAATGCTGAGGGTATCCCTTGGTTTATATGAGGAGATTTTAATGAAATTATGTATGGGTTTGAAAAAAATGGAGGTCTACCTAGAGATGAAAGAAGAATGAAACTCTTCCGAAGAACATTGGAGGAATGTCAACTGATTGATGTGGGGTATTCTGGTAACTGGTTTACATGGGAGAGAGGCAATCTACCGGAGACAAACATACAAAAATGATTGGATAGAGGAGTCATCAATGCGGAATAGATTTCTATGTTTCCGGAGGTTAAAATTCAACATCTAGTGTATTCTTTTTCAGATCACTGTCCTCTTCTAATTAATACGAGAAGGGAAGAAGAACGGCTGAAGACAAACGTTTTCAAATTTGAAGCTTGGTGGTCACTAGAGGATTCATTCGAAGATAAACATATTTAGGTGATGTCATCAGGGGACTTGTTGCAAAAGTTGGAAAATTTAAAAAAAGGTTTGAAAAAATGGGCTAGTCAAATACAAATAAGTAGAAAGAAGAGAAATGAGCTTTTAACAGCAAAATCATCTGAATTGACTGAAGTTGAAAGGGACGATATAAATTTGGCTGAGATGTTTGATACAAAAATCCAATTAAATTTTGAGATTGAGAAGGATGAATGCTACTAGGAACAAAGGGCTCGATTGAACTGGTTGAAATTTGGTGATAAAAACACAACATTTTTTCATAGTCAAACAATGCAGCGTCGGAGGAAAAATCTTATTCATAAGCTGCAAAATGAAAATGGAAGGGAAATTGTAACAACCCAAATTTGGGTCTAGTCGGAACTGTGGTTTCGAGACCACAGATCCGACGAGAAAAATTCTATTTTTATTATATTTTTATGGTGTAAAATTTTACGAAAAATATTTCGTAAAAATTTCGTTCGAAAATTTTGACGTTTGGGCACTAAATTTAGTTAAAAGGACTAAATTGTAAAAAGTGCAAAAGTTGAGTTCTATATGTTAGAGGTGTCTAGTTGTTATGTGTTTTAAAATTTGAGGTCCGTAAAAGGTAATTTGACCATAGGATAACTTGATGGACAAAAATGGGTGTGTGAGGACCACACGGTCTACTCTACGGCCGTGTCATTTGTCACACGGGCGTATGACCCTGTTTTGGTAAAAAAATTTCTAAATGCCCGAAAAGTTCCGGTTTGGTCCCGAACCAACTTTAATGATTGTTTTGGGCTTCGTAAGCCCATAATAGGGACATAGAGTGTGACTATGAATGGTTTTAATGTATAATTGAGATGTATGTATTGGAGAAGTGTATAAGATTGCTGTAATGCCTCGTACCCTGATCCGGCGATGGATAGGGGTAAGGGGTGTTACATTTTAGTGGTATCAGAGCTATGGTTTAGTCGGTTCTTGGACAAACATAGCAAGTGTGGGAGTCTAGTTATACATGCCACTAATATGTGATAGTGTGATGCCTTCCGACGCGATTGAGGACAATCTTGTTAAAAGATAAGTACTCTCCAATCGAGCTATATCCGACCATTTGATATTGATACTGAAGTATTTGAACAAAGTGTAGCTATGATGAATTAAACTCGAAAAAGTATGAATAAGAATTCGTAATGTGTATATGTGATAATGTGTGAAATGAAAGTTTATATAGTAATATGCTTATTCATATTTTTTCTGACCTTCACATACTGTAGCATGCTTGACTAAAATTGATTAGTGAATGTGATAAGTAAGTTATTCAAATTTTGTAGAATGTATAAATGAGTGCACTTGTTTGAATGAGATAATTGGAAATTTTATGTAAGGCAAATATGAATGATAAATTGTTCGAAGTGGGTAGTATAGATATAATGACATATGTTGATAATGAAAGATGTGTCATATGTATATATATGTTTGAGAATTGAGTTAGAGGCTGTACGACCTCACCCCCTTACCGATGAGGTGTTTATAACGGAAATTCATGAGAATTATGTTGATTAAGTTCCTAAGTGTGGAATCAAAGAGTTCAGTTATAGAATAACTATAGATATGATCAGAGACTAATGATGGTTGACAAGTGAAGGACAGAGTTAGAGAAATATCAGATTGACTTAAAAATTATTTGGTTTATACAATATCATAGTTAGTGAAAAATTTAACTTTGATAAGTCGACTTATTCAGATAAGATACTGAAAGGAAGTATTAACTGAAATTTTTCTGAACTGATTTTTTTTAGTGAAAAGAATAATGTGGAAATTAGTGAGGGCAGAATTAGTCAGAAGAATGATGTTTGACATATGAAGATGTTTAAGTATGACAGTCATAGCTGAGCAATTTACGACTATTTTTTTTTTGGGCATTCTATATGTTCGTATCTTTTCAGAGACAATTATGATTACTTGTTTTCTGAGTAAAGAATCGTTAGTTTGATTGATCTATGATTGGTATTCCACTATCTTTTATTAGAATTCAATTCTGTTACGTTTGAGATAAGAGTTGACAGTGAACTTATATAAAATGATTCTACTGTTTCTTCTAGCTATTGTTCTGTTTATATCTGTATAGAATATGTTTTATCTCTGTTATAATCGACTTCGGAACTTATGAACTGTGTTTTTTTTTTCTCTTCTAGTTTTCTTTACGGAATCGTCAGGATTTCTATTATTTAGTTTGAATGGTATTCTAGGATATTCAGTGTGGTCTTGTATCTTGGATTTCATTATCTTGGTTTTCCTTGCCATCCGTATTGTTTAACTTATCAAGTGTGAATTGTGACAGTCAAATTCAAATGATATAATGATTTTGTTTTCTCGGGTAATTATGATATTTTTCAATGAGCTCAAGTAAGATGTTACGTTTCGTCTGAGTTAATACCTATTGGATTTATCTTAAATAGGTGATGCTATTCTAAATTAAAGTTGTTCTGTTGATAAAGTTATTCCAATTGTGAAAGTTTGAACAATTTGGGCATGCTAAACAAAGTTGAAGCAGTTGAAGGTATGATTAACTGAAGCTTTAGTTCTGAATTTAGTTTGCATTGAGCAATGGAAATTATGATTTTTCAGTGACGCACTAGTGAACGGATTTGAATGTGTATATTCTCTAGAATGTAAAGTAATGGATAAGCGGTAGAAGTTCATATGGCTGGAATTTAATGATTAAATGTTAATTTCATGAATTATATAATGTATGATGAGACATATTTGTTAATGAATTGAGAATAAAACAACAATGCGAAAATCGAATAAGTGATCAAATTGAGCGGAACATCGAATTTGAGTACTTCTGATCAATGACAAGTGATAAGTGGTAGCTTTAGCTACACTTGTCTGATAAGTGGCAAATGATAAGTGACAAGTGATAAGTGATAAATTTAGCTACACTTATTTGATCAGTGACAAATGACAAGTGACAGGTGATAAGTGATAGCTTTAGATACACTTATCTGATCTGTGATAAGTGACAACTGATAAATGTGATCCGTGTAAGACCATGGCAGGGCTATGGCTTCGAAAAGTGATAAGTGATCATAAGTAAGACCATACTTATACTATGGCAAAGTGGAAGTGAAGTACTCAATTTTCCGTAAACGTTCCCTAATTTGATTAAGGATGGTAAGTGACATGTCGAAACCATTTTTTTGTTTGGAAAACGGGCCGACTTTAAAAAGAAAAACGGAGTCGCCACCTATCTTTTGAAGTGCGATTGGGTCACTTTGAAAACATTTTGGTCCACGAAATTTAAGAAAACGGGCTCGGGAGTCAGTTACGCATGAGGAAGGATTAGCACCCTCGCAACGCCCAAAATTGGTACTGTATTAATTGATTGATGTCCTAATATCGAAAATTTGAAGAGATATTAAAATTCGAATCATTTAGAAAATATTTGGGTAATTCGAGTTAGATATCGAAATTCTCTTGTTCCAAAAGGGTGAAATATCACGTCCAGCACGTTAGGATACAATGTTTCAAACCTTTGACACCAAGATCATTTCATGATTTCCAAAATTCATGCATTGTCATTTTAAGAAGGGTATTTCATCATTTGGCCAAATGAAAGAACCGAAACCCAGCACGTTAGGGCACGATCCTTCAAATTTCCCAACAAGAAATATTACCTTATTTTTAAAGTTGAGACAACGCGATCAAAATTTTAAAAGGATATTAGGTCCTTTGAACGAGCGGAAAATTGAAACCCAGCACGTTAAGGCACAATTTCTCCAAACTTCCCAGCACAAATATTGCCTTGCTTTTATTTTTAAAAAACGGACATAGTTTTAAAGGATATTTAATGATTTGGTCAAACAGAAATCGAAACCCAGCACGTTAGGGCATGATTCCTTGAATTTCCAAATTATGAAACATTGCCTTGTTTAAAAAAAAAACCCTTTTTATAAATTTGGGTAAAAATGCAAGTAAAAGCAAAAATAAAAATACGTTCCAAAATCATCAATTTATATAAAATAATAAGAAACTTAATTTAAAAAAGATGACAGTAATAATAATATAAATAGTAAATCAATAATAGTAAACTAATAAAATGATAACATTAATAAGATAGTAGTAATAAAAGAAAGTACAAATAGTTGATAATAATAAAATAAAAGATATAGTCATAATATATAAAAAAAAACAAGTGTATATATATAACAATAAGTATAATAGAAATATAATAATAATAGTAGTTATAGTAATAGTATGTATGTATATCGTAAAAAAAAAATTAAGTAAACCATAGTATTAATAATAACAAAACAATAATAATAAGGTTAGCTAAAAAAAATAATGGTAGTAATGATAATAAAATAATAGTGATATTAATAAGAAATATAATAGTAATAAATATAATAACAATAGTGATACGCATATAGCAGCGATAAATATAATAACGAAAGTAGAAATAATGATAATAAAATATTAAAACAGTAAGTAATATTTAAAAATAATCAATTTGTGAACAAATTAAAATAGGGATTAAATTAAATCAAAACAGAAACTTCAGGGTCGAATTTAAAACAAGAAAACGATAGAAGGGTTTAATCGCAATGCGCGCGTAACTTGGAGGACTAGAAACGCAATTAATCCTCCCCTGAAACAGTACGTTCGAAAGCGGGCTAAATTGAAACGGGCTATAAAATCCAGGGGCAAATTTAAATAATAAAAACTGAAATAGGACTTAGTTAAATCAAGGAGCAAGGAGGGAGGGCCAACTCCGCAATTTACCCAATTAAGTAAAAGGCCCATTCCCCATTCCTTTACACCGCGCCGTTTCTCATGCATTAAAAAAATAAAATAAAATCCTTTTACCTTCCATTTCTGCTTCAACACAACAGATTAGAACCCCCTATTTTCTTTCATTTATTCCATTAGAGCATGAGTTCCCTAAGTCCGATGGTCCTACACCGAAGCCCCGTCGTCGATGCCAGCCCAAAACAAGGTATGTTTTTATCATTTAATACATGCAATTTTGAACTAAAAAAAATGTAAAAACTGAAAGAAAAAATAAACACTAGAACAGAAAACAAAAACGAAAGAAAAGAATGTAAACCTTCTCTTGATTTTTTTGGAATTTGATTCGTAAAAACTGCTTTGTGTATTTCTTTTGTAAATCGTGTAAAAAAATAAAAGTCCCTCTACAACAGTTTTTGTTTTTCTTTTTATAGCGGAAAAAATCCCAAGACTAAACAAACCAAACACGATCTATTTTTTACTGCGCTGGATTTCCTTCTTTTTTGTAGATGGATGAGCGCACGACGCGGAGAGGAGACGTGCGGTGTTGGGGCTACTGGCGGCGCGAATCTGTGGCTAGGGTTTTTGCCAAAGTTTAGGTTATTGGGCCATCTAGGTTCGAGCCTTTATAATTGGGCTACTGTATTTTGGAATGTTTTAACAGACTTTTTATTTTTCTAGTTTTGGTATTGGTATTGGGCTCTGAGTTTTAAATTGGGCCTTACAGCTGCCCCTCTTTGCTCATTGTCATGTAACGATAATAGAGCAAAGACTTTAAAAGGGCCAATTTTACCCCATCTTGTTAAATCTCAGTTTCTTGTAGCTTTATTCCGCCGACTGCATCTTCAGGGGTGTAGGAATTTTATTTTGATCCGCTCCCCTACTTCTTAGGGAGATATTCTTAGCTTGTTACCCTACTGCTTAGGGGATTAAGGCTCACTGTCTTCGATCTGCTCCACTCTTGCTCAGTGGAGATAAGATCTGCTATCCTGCTCTGATCCGTTCCTACTCAAGGAGATAAGGCTAGTGACTTAAATATGCTCCATTGCCGATACATGGAGATAAGATTCGCCATTCTCGATCTGCCTTACTCTTGCTCAGTGGGGATAAGATCTACATTCTTCAGTCTGCTCCCTTGTCTATATATGGAGATAAGACTTGCAATTTTTTATCTACTCCACTCCTGCTCAGTGAAGATAAGATCTGCTATCTTCAACCTGTTACCCTACTGCTTAGGGAGATAAGGCTGGTGATTTGAATCTGCTCCATTACCGATACATGGAGATAAGATTCGTCATCTTTGATCCGCTCTACTCCTGCTCAGTGGAGATAGGATCTGTAATCTTCAGCCTGTTACTTTACTACTTAGGGGATTAAGGCTTACTGTCTTCGATCTGCTCTACTCCTGCTCAGTAAAGATAAGATCTGTTGTTTTTGATCTGTTCTATTCCTACTTAATAGAGATAAGATCTGCTTTCTTTCAGCATACTCCACTCCTGCTCAATGGAGTTAAGGCTATGATCCTCGACCTGCTCCATTCCTGCTCAATGGAGATAAGGCCTGTTGTTTTCAATCTGCTTCACTCCTGCTCAGTGGAGATAAGATCTATATCTTCAGCCTACTCCACTCCTGCTCAGTGGAGATAAGGCTAGTGGCCTAAATCTTCTTCATTGCAGATACACTGAGATAAGATCCACCATTTTTGATCTGTAATTTTTGATCTACTCTATTCCTGATCAATGGAGATAGGATCTGCTATCTTCGATCCGCTCCACTCTTGCTCAGTGGAGATAGGATCTGTTCTCTTCAGCCTGTTACCCTACTGCTTAGGAAATTAAGGCCTACTGTTTTCGATTTGCTCTACTCCTACTCAGTAGAGATAAGATCTGCTGTTTTCGATCTGCTCTACTCCTACTCAGTAGAGACAAGATCTGCCATCTTTAGCCTGCTCCACTCCTACTCAGTGGAGATAAGGCTATAATCTTCGATCTGCTCCACTCCTGCTCAGTGGAGATAAGATCTGTATTTTCCCTTCTGTTCCACTCCTACTCAGTGGAAATAAGACTTGTTGTCTTCAGTCTACTCCACTCCTGCTTAGTGGAGATAAGATCTGCTTCTTCAGCTTGTTACCCTACTGCTTAGGGAATTAAAGCTCATTGTCTTCGATCTGCTCCACTCCTGCTCAGTGGAGATAAGATCTGTAATCTTCTGTAACTCCCATCAATTTTGCTACCTTGTCTTCTGGAGAACCTACCTGTAGCATTAATTTCATGGGGTCTATGCTTATGTCAAATGATTAGGATGTCATGAAAATGCTCCTAACCATATGTATTATGAATGTATGGATGCATGCAAAATGTCAAGAGTATGATCCAATTTTTTAACTTTTGGGTTATCATTGCTTGCTGCTTGTTAAGGCAATATCCCATTGTATGCCTTCTTGTGCTGTTGATATTTCTAACACAGAATCTGAAGATGTCGTCACTGCTTAGACTCTTATTTCAGGGGTTCCAAGCCCTTTAAGCCTGGTGAGTTCTAAATAATTGTCCTGCTTCAGATTCTTATATTATTTAGAGACTTTCAATGTAATACACAAAACTTCTTTTGTAAAAGTATTATTAGTTCAGTAATCATTACTTCGATATGAGATGCTTGGAAAAAGACTGTAGAAATGAATAAAACTAAAATTTATTCGGGATAAAACCCGTGAAGAATGGATTGAACAAGGAGAACAAATTTCACTAAGGTGCAGAGTAAGAATGGCATTGATGCCCCAGATATCACAGCCTGAGCTTCTCTGTACGTACTTCTTGAAGTCCACTCTAAGTTCAACATGTGTCTAGGAGATCCGAGGTACTTTGTCGATGCCCCAAGATATAGCATACCTCCTCATTATTAAATTAAGCTTGGTAAAACTGCTGTGTGCCCCGTCACGAGTTGGTCATAATCTAAGCCGCCCCTTTTCGGGTTTTTGACTCAAAGCCCCTTTGATCTCAAAGCGCTCTTTATGAGTTTTTGCCTTGGCCTCTCTATTTTTTTATTTTATTTTATTTGTTTTTAAACTCAAGACGCTCTTTGCCGCGCATTGGCCCATTTTCTTACGAAGTACTTCTTGACTGAGTCTGTATTAATTGAATTTGGCAGACTTTTGCCGTCCATTTCGGCTAGTATCAAAGCTCCTCCAGAAAAGGCCTTCTTTACAACATAAGGTCCTTCCCAATTAGGCATCCACTTTCTCCTGAAGTCTTTTTGCATAGGGAGGATCTGTTTCAACACCAAGTCTCCCTCATGGAATACTTTGGGGCGGACCTTCTTGTTATAAGCCTGCATCATCCGGTTCTGGTACATTTGACTATGGCGAATGGCTCTTAGCCTCTTTTCCTCAATTAGATTCAGTTGATCATATCGAGATTGAACCCATTCTGCTTCGTCCAACTTCAGCTCTGACAAAACCCGAAGAGAAGGACAATTTCAATAGGCAAGACTGCCTCCATCCCATAAACCAACGAGAAAGGAATTGCCTCGGTAGAGGTTCTAACCGATGTTCGATAGGCATAGAGGGCAAGCGGTAACTTTTCATGCCAATCCTTGTAGGTCTCAGTCATTTTCCCCACAATTTTCTTGATATTTTTATCAGCTGCCTCAACTGCGCCATTAATTTTTGGGCGATATGGCGACGAGTTATGGTGTCTAATGTTGAACTGACTGCAGACTTCCCCTATCGCGCTGTTATTCAAGTTTAAAGCATTGTCAGATACGATCCTTTCCGGCATACCGTAGCGACATATGATTTCTTTCTTAAAAAACTTGCTAACTGTCGTCTTCGTGACATTGGCATATGAAGCTGCCTCTACCCATTTGGTGAAGCAATTAATAACCACGAAAATGAATCGATTTCCATTAGAAGACTTCGGTGAGATCGGCCCAATGACGTCTATGCCTCACATTGAGAAAGGCCGTGGAGAGGTCATAACATGAAGAGGTGAAGGAGGTACATGGATCTTATCTCCATAAATTTGACACTTGTGGCATTTCTTGGCATAACGGATGCAGTCTCCTTCCATCATGGACTAGTAATACCCGAATCTTATGATTTGCCTAGCTATTGTAAATCTATTGGCATGCGTTCCGCAGACACCCTCACGAACTTCTTCCAAGATTTTTCTAGCCTCAACATCATCGACACATCTTAACAACACCTGATCTTTCCTCTTTTTGTACAGGATCTCTCCGTCTAAGACATAGTCATTGGCCAGTCTTCTCAATGTTCTCCTGTCATTTTCTATTGCTTGGTCAGGATATTCACGGCTCTTCACATACCGCAGAATATCATGATACCAAGGATGATCATCTCTCTCCTCTTCTTCATCGATATTGTAGCCGTGAGCCGGAGTCTCACAGATACTCATTTGGATGGCCTTCATACCCTCCTAATCATAGAAGCTAATATGTCCAAGGCGTCAGCCATCTGATTTTCATCATGCAGGAGGTAAAAGAATGTGATGTCATCAAACTCCTCAATTAGCTCCAAAACCAACTTTTGGTAACTGACCAATTTGAGATCTCTCGTTTCCCACTCCCCTTTTAGTTGATAGATTACCAGCGCGGAATCTCCATATACTTCTAGCAACTTGACTTTGCGGTCTATGGCTACTCGAATTCCCATGATACATGCTTCATATTCTGCCATGTTGTTTGTACAATCGAAGTCCAACTTGCAAGTGAATGGATAATGCTCTCTATTTGGGGATACTAGGACTGCCCCAACTCCATTACCAACGGCATTTGATGCTCCATCGAAGTTCAACTTCCAAGGATGACCTTTTAGGGTATCTTTCTCAATTGCCGCTACAAACATCAGATCTTCAATAAGAAAATCGAAATTAAGAGGCTCATAATCATCTAGCGTCCTTCTGGCTAGAAAATCTGCTATTGCACTCCCTTTCACCGCCTTCTGGTTCACATAGACTATGTCGAACTCAGAGAGCAATATTTGCCATCGGGTCATTCTTCCATTCAGGGCGGTTGACTCCATCATGTACTTAAGAGGGTCTAGTTTAGAGATTAACCAAGTCGTATGGTACAGCATGTACTGTCTCAACCTCCGAGTTGTCTAGACCAAAGCACAACATAATTTCTCAATTGGCGAGTATCTCATTTCACACTCAGTAAATTTCTTGCTGACGTAATATATTGCCTTTTCCTTCTTCCCTGTCTCATCGTATTGGCTGAGTACACATACCATTGAATTATCGAACACCGTCAAATACAAAATCAACGGTCTATCAGGACTGGAAGGCATTAACACTGGGGTATTGGACAAATATTGTTTAATCTTGTCAAATGCCCTCTGGCATTCATCATCCCAAATACCTGGATTGTGTTTCTTAAGAAGACGAAATATTGGATCACACTTCTCAGTCAATTACAAAATAAACCGAGTGATGTCATTCAATCTTCCTAGAAAACCTTGGACTTCCTTCTGAGTACGCGGCGGAGGTAATTTTTGTACGGCTTTGACTTTATCCGGATCTACTTCAATTTCTTTTTCACTGACCACGAAACCAAGTAGCTTCCCTGATCGAGCCCCGAAAGTACACTTGGCTGGATTGAGATTCAGTTGAAATTTCATCAACCTCAAGAATAGTTTCCTCAAAACCTACACATGCTCCCCTTCCGTTCGAAACTTTGCGATCATGTCGTCGACGTAGACCTCGATCTCCTTGTGCATCATGTCATGAAACAAGGTTACCATAGCCCTTTGGTATGTTGCTTCTGCATTTTTTAACCCGAATGGCATTACTTGGTAACAAAAGGTACCCCATAAGGTTATGAAGGTGGTCTTTACCATATCTTCAGGATGCATCTTTATTTGATTGTATCCTGAGAAACCGTCCATAAAGGAGAAAAATGAATACCCCGTCGTATTATCCACCAAGGTGTCGATGTGAGGCAGTGGGAAATTGTCTTTCGGGCTAGCCTTGTTTAGGTCCCTGTAATCGATGCACATTCGTATTTTTTCATCCTTCTTAGGGATAGGGACAATGTTGGCTACCCATTCTGAGTAATTCACCACTCGTAAAAACCCAGCGTGAAATTGCTTCTTGACTTCTTCCCTTATCTTTATCGCGACATCGGGTCTCATCCTTCGAAGCTTCTGCTGGATCGGCTTGCAATCTCCTTTTATGGGGATACGGTGTACCGCAATGTCAGCACTCAACCCAGGCATGTCTTGATATGACCACGCGAAAACATCTTTGAACTCTAGTAGAAGTCTAATGAGGTTCTGCCTTGTTTCATTGGTTATGCAGGTACCGATTTTCACTTCTTTCCCATCCTCTAGAAGCACATTTTGAATTGTCTCTTTGTGAGGTAGAATCAGCTTCTCTTCCCACTCTACCATCTTTAACAAATCCGGGGATAAACTACAATCTTCGTCATCTGTAAAATCCCGAGATCCCTCTAGGCACATGTCTTGCTTATAAGGGAATTCTAGGTCTACAGTAGTGTCACTCATTACGTCGATATCTGGGGACCTATAGTAGGTATGTAAGAGTATTCAATGAAATGAAAATAAATAATTTATATGTTATGATTATGAATAGAATGAAAAAAAGTAACAGATTGATTGCATAGTATGAAAGGAAAAATACATTTTTATTGAAAATAACGATGCTTGAACATGAGCCTATTTCATAAAAGTTGCTTCTAGGCTTGAAACAACAAGTGTGTTTCGAACATTACTCTGTTTTAGTCCTAAAAATTACAGGAATTTCTTCCGTAGTCCAGTTGTTCAGAACACTCCCAGGCTCATAAGGGCAAATACCCGCCAAGTTCTCTTCCTTCGGATCTTCCTCAGACACGGCGTTAATGCTTAAAGCTCTCATCATCTCTTCAGTCGTTTCCTCACTCATATTTTCTGGCCCTGAATGGATAATTCCTCCCGACACGAATGTATTAGATATATGGGGGAAAATTATTGAACCCCACTCGATCTTAGCACCGTTCAATCGTGCCTTCCATCTCTCACATTTCTTCTCCAACTCTTCCTTTCTCTGCTGGGCATTTGCTATGGCCCAATCCAAAGCGGTCATGCTTGTCTACCAATCCTGGCACTCTGACTGGCCCCTGGAGATATTTTTCGAGTCCCTTCCTAGGCAATGCTCCTCTTCCTACTGTCAGCTGGCGGCCCATCCTTGTTGCTTCAGAGATTTTAGGCTCCGGGATCCTACTTCCTTCACTGATGAAAGTCACATTTACAAACTCCAATGACCTGAAGGAGTACTCTATAGCCTCTGTATCATTTTCTATGTACGTTGCACTACTAGTAACAGACGCGATGATATCCCCATCTGCATTTATGGTTATCAACCGGCCTTCTGTCACCAACTTCAACTTCTGGTGCAACGATGATGGCACGGCTCCCGCCGAATGGATCCAAGGCCTCCCCAATAAGTAATTATAAGAGGGCTTGATGTCCATTACGAGGAAATCTACTTCGTATGTATTTGGCCCGATTAGGAGAGGTACTTCGATTCTTCCCATTACTTTCCTTTCGGTGCCATCGAATGCCCTCACTATATTTTGGCATATTTTCATATATGAGCTGTCTATGGGTAACCTATTCAGTGTAGATAGGGGCAAGACATTCAGCGCTGATCCGCTATCAATTAATACCCCCGGTAGTGTATACCCTTTGCATCGGGTGGTGATGTGTAAAGCCTTGGTGGATCCCATGCCTTTTGGTGGAATTTCATCATCGCTGAAAGAGATAAAATTGTTTGCGCTTATGTTGCTAACGAGGCGGTCTAATTTGTTTACAGAAATGTCATCTGCAACATAAATCTAGTTCAGCGCTTTTATTAGCGCACTACGGTGTCCTTCCGAGTTTAGAAGTAAAGCTAGTACCGATATGCGTGCTGGCTGTTGGTGTAACTATTCCACAACACTGTACTCACTGTACTTCAAGAACTTCAAAAACTCTTTAGCCTCGTTCTCTGCCACTGGTTCATTCACCGTTGACCCTATCTTCTCTTTCTCCCCTCTGATCATAGAGGATTTTCTTTCAATGCGTTCAACTTCTAGATTGGGCAAGCAAGCCGAACTCTCTTTCCCGAAAACTATCGCAGTGCATTTGTAATTCCAAGGTACCCTCTTGTTATCCTTAAAAGGAAAAGTCACGGGTTTTTGAATTACAACCCTCGATGTATCTTTACAAGGAGAAGTTACGGGTTTTCTAATTACAACCCTCAGTGTATCCTTATAAAGAGAAGTCGTGGGTTTTTTAATTTCGACCCTCGGTACCATTTTCACTCCTGCCTCGTCGACCCTTGGCCGTGTGATAACCACTATTGGGTGATTAACTTTAAGGATCCTTTCTGCAGACCCCCCGTGGCGCATACATCCTCCTCTTCGGAAAAGTCAAAGAACTCTAACTCTTTATTATCCATTAACCCTTGTACTAAGGTTCTAAATTCGTTGCACTGCTGGATCTCATGGCCTTCCTTGTCATGGAACTCACAGTAGTTCCCTGCATCTCGAGATCTGTTCACATTCTCTTGTAGAACTAACCCCATTTTCTGCATTGTTTTCCAAACTTCCCTCAATGGGGTTCTGACCTCAGCAACTTCCTGCTTGGTTCTCCTCCCCCTGTTCTCAACTATCGCGTTTGCCCCCTTATCCGTATGATTGGGTAACAGATTTCCTCCCCCAGAAGCGTCATTGAACTCTACCACTCCCGCCTTGATAAGTCTCTCGACTAGCCTTTTGAATGAAATACAATTTTTTATCGAGTGACCTACTACATCTGCATGGTATTCACATTGAGTGTTTGTGTCATACCACTTGGGATACAAAGGTTGCAACGGCTTCAAGTAGAATGGGGCTACGGCGTGCGCATCGAACAAAGTTTTATACAACTCTCTATACGTAAAAGGTATGGGAGTAAACTGTAACTTCTCGATCTTCTACCTCATGTTGGGCTCTTGTCTTGGTGGGGCATGCTGGCCTACGGTTACCGCTCTTGGTTGATTAATAGTAATGGGTTTGGGATAACCCGAGCTTACATTACCCACTTCATTCTCCCTTTTCTTTGGAGTCGTTTTTCTCATGCTCTCTCCAGCTTCAATTTTCCCACACCTTATCGCGTTCTCTATCATTTCGCCAGACATCACTATGTCTGCGAAACTCTTAGACGCGCTCCCCAACATATGATTGATGAAAGGTGCTTTCAGGGTATGAATGATGAGCATGGTCATTTCTTTTTCTAGTAGAGGTGGGTGGACTTGTATAGCGACTTCCCTCCACCTCTGGGCATACTTCCTGAAACTTTCGCCTAACTTTTTCTCCATGTTTTGCAACGTGATCCTATCAGGTGCAATGTCAGTCACATGGCCATAATATTTCATGAAGGCCAGTGCTAAATCCTTCCATGATTTGATTTGTGTACAATTCAGCTGATTGTACCATTTAGCTGCGGCTCTAGTCAGGCTATCTTGGAAACAGTGAATCAACAACTAGTCGTTGCTGACATATCCCGTCATTTTCAGACAGAACATTGTAATGTGGGCCTCAGGACAACTGGTCCCGTTATATTTCTCAAATTCTGGCACTTTGAACTTTGGCAGGAGTACCAGATCAGGGACCAAACTCAACTTCTTAGCATCTACCTCGCATTGGTAATCAGCACTTTCCAATGCTCGAAACTTCTCCTCCAGCCATTTGCATCGATCCTCGAATTATTTTGGGAGCTCTGCTTTTACTTTTTTCCCTTCTGCTACGTCATCCAAGTCAGGGATCATTGGTTTAGCCAATTTAACTTCTTGGTTAGAGCTCGAGGCCGCTAGGAAGTTTACCGGTGCTGGGGTATCAGATTCGTACTAGGGTTTGATATTGACCGACACTCATGGTGGTTGCACTTGGGAACTTATCGGGGCTAAGCCTGGAGGATAAGTAAAATTTTCATCTTCATCTCCAGCATCGCCAATAGGGCCCTTTCCTTTGTCTTGCCCTCTAGTCAACAAATGCGTTAACTGGCTCATCATACTTCTCTGGGATTTCAGCATTTGATCCTTCATGTCCTTTTGGATCTTAGCCAACTGTTCCTGCAGTTGGTCTTGCATTTCCTTCTGCATCTGTTCTAATGTTTCCATCATTTGATCCATTACTTTCGTTTTTTCTGAGTGTAATAGCGGTGTTCCAGGATAACTATAATATAACCTCTAGTTAATAGGGTTACCTTATGATATTTAATGCAAATGATGTGATGCAATGCAGATGCATGAAATGCAATGAATAAATGCAAAAATAAGAGTAGTCGATTCTGATTCAATTTCTTTTAGAATACTTATTGAAAAAAACAAAATCCTTTACATAAAACAGAGTCACATTATGACCTAGCCCTTATGCCCAAAGTTTTAACTTTCTCAAGAAGCGAAGCTAACTCTCGACCTTGGTCCGACTTTGACTCATATACTATACTTAACACATCAGCCTGAACTACTAAGGTTTGTAAATGATCAGCCACTTCTCGTATCTATGCCACAGCTTCGCCCATAAGGTAGTCTCTTTCTCTGACTTGGTTCTGGGATCGTTGAAGTTGTTCTTTCCATCGCTGGTTATCTGCCTCTAATAGCTGGATCCAGAGCTCACTGTCTTGCAGCACTGTTTCGAGCTCTACCACCTTTCCTTTCAACTCTTCAATCTGGCTTAAGCTTGATTCTAACTTCACCGTAGAGTCGCGACTTTGACATAATGCCTTCTCTAATTCTGCTACTCGAGCTCTTAGTATTTTATTTTCGCTTTGGCTCTCACCCACAGTCTTTTTCAGAGTATCCTTTTGTGCTTGAGCCTCATGGAATCTCTTCTTCCACTGATCGACCCTGGTCTTCTCCTCGCGAATTTCTTGACGCCATTATTCTGATGTTTTACCCAACCCGGCAGTCCTCATGGATAAATGTAATTTTTTATAGTCGGTCTTCAATCTATCCAAATCATTTTTGGCCTTCCTTTTCCCTTTTCTCTGTTTGTCAGCCTCTGATTTCTGGTATCAATATCTAACCTCAGATGCACTTTTTCCTCTTCTAGCTATTCTATCTTTTTCCCTAACTCTGAAATTTTACTTTCAAAGTCTTGTTTTATTATTTCTAACTCGGAAGGGACTACTTGCAGGTATTCCTCTATTGGTCGAGCACCATCCTGGGTCGGTCTAGGGATATTATCATCGATTCTTCTATTCCGCCATGCATTATACTCGAGGGTTGCCATCAGACCTACAGCAACTCTTTTCATTCGGCGGGTCTGCTTCCAAGTATCTGAAATCTCTCGAACCTTCTTCTTATAATGATCATCCCTATATGAAAACTCAAACTAAGCTAGCCCAAATGTTGTCAGTACGAACTGTCTTAATCTATACCGCCTCAACACAAGCAAAGGAGCGTACCCAACTGTTCCCCAAATTCCTGACAAAGGAACCCAATCATAGCTCCCACATCGATAGAGAATTTCGGCGGGAACCAACCAAGGAGCTCTCCACTCAACATCTTTCTCCTTGAAATTTCGAAGGAGCGCGATCCAATTTTCTTCTAATACATCATCTTTTCTGGGAATGGCTGCTAACTCCTTTAGCGGTGAGTAATTCTCAAAAAAAACTCGACAAGAAACTTCATCTACCCTCAAAAATAGCTATGGAGCAAAGCTAATAATAACTGTGCGCACCCTATGAATCTGCCATCACCGGCTCTCCTGCATACATTCAAAGATCTAAACAACTCGGCCAAGATCGCAGGAACAGGTGTGACCCCTTTATCAAGCCGGTCAAAGAGATCCAAGACTACCTCATCTACATATCCCAATGCCCTAGGGAAAACCATTAATCCATAGATGCTTAGAGCGAACACGTCAACTCTCCTCTTCGTGTCAGGATGTACTAGAATCAAATCCTTCAGAATCCTCCATGGGATGCACTTGCACTCACCTTTTTGCTTGATCCTCGCTGCAACCCACTGTTCACTCATTCCTGTAACATTCATCATCCTCTTTAAAAAGGTTGGGCCACAAGTAGCTTTAATATAGACCTTATCAACTTCAACCTTCGGGCAACTAAGTAAAGCTGTATATTCTTCTATAGTAGGTACCAAATCTACCCCTCCAAAGGTAAAATAGCTATAGGCAGGATTCCAATACTGAGTGAGGGCCCGAAATAAATGCTCATCTATATTGATACCAAATAAGTGAGGCATAGCTCTACCTAGGGTAAGTTCATAGGGCTCTCTATATGCGGTTTGGCTCTAAAGCAAGGGTACCTGAACCAGCAGATTCCTCGATCCTCACCCATTATAGGCTCATACGGACCGAGTTCAGTTCAGGGGAATACATTTCCCTATGGCTGCACGGAGGTGAAAACCTCACGAAGACATCGGTACGGATGTATCCTAAAAGCGATCTACTATCCTGCACGGAGGTGAAAACCTTACGAAGGAGTAGTTTCTCGCTCTCACTTAAAGGTGTGACCACTATGGTCATGCAATATGATGCAAATATATCCCAGGCACGTAAAACGTAAAACAAATGCGATGGGAAAAAAGAAGAAGTTAAAATCAGATTTTAATTTTCAATAAAAGGACATTAATCAATTAATTCCCCGGCTTGACTCTCTTATTAGTCCCCAGTAGAGTCGCCAAGCTGTCGAAACTATTTTTTTGTTTGGAAAACAGGCTGACTTTAAAAAGAAAAACGGAGTCGCCACCAATCTTTTGAAGTGCGATTGGGTCACTTTGAAAACATTTTGGTCCACGAAATTTAAGAAAACGGGCTCGAGAGTCAGTTACACACGAGGAAGGATTAGCACCCTCGCAACGCCCAAAATTGGTACCATATTAATTGATTGATGTACTAATATCGAAAATTTGAAGAGATTTTAAAATTCGAATCATTTGGAAAATATTTGGGTAATTCGAGTTGGATATCGAAATTCTCTTGTTCCGAAAGGATGAAATATCACATCCAGCATGTTAGGATACGACGTTTCAAACCTTTGACACCAAGATCATTTCATGATTTCCAAAATTCATGCATTGTCATTTTAAGAAGGGTATTTCATCATTTGGCCAAATGAAAGAACCGAAACCCAGCACGTTAGGGCACGATCCTTCAAATTTCCCAACAAGAAATATTACCTTATTTTTAAAGTTGAGACAACGCGATCAAAATTTTAAAAGGATATTAGGTCCTTTGGACGAGCGGAAAATTGAAACCCAGCACGTTAAGGCACAATTTCTCCAAACTTCCAAGCACAAAATATTGCCTTGCTTTTATTTTTAAAAAATGGACACAGTTTTAAAGGATATTTAATGATTTGGTCAAACAGAAAATCGAAACCCAGCACGTTAGGGCACGATTCCTTGAATTTCCAAAATATGAAACATTGCCTTATTTAAAAAAAAAAAAAAAAAACCCCTTTTTATGAACTTGGGTAAAAATGCAAGTAAAAGCAAAAATAAAAATACGTTTCAAAATCATCAATTTATATAAAATAATAATAAAATTAATTTAAAAAAGATGACAGTAATAATAATATAAATAGTAAATCAATAATAGTAAACTAATAAAATGATAACATTAATAAGATAGTAGTAATAAAAGAAAGTACAAATAGTTGATAATAATAAAACAAAAGATATAGTCATAATATATAAAAAAAACAAGTATATATATAACAATAAGTATAATAGAAATATAATAATAATAGTAGTTATAATAATAGTATGTATGTATATCGTAAAAAAAAAATTAAGTAAATCATAGTATTAATAATAACAAAACAATAATAATAAGGTTAGCTAAAAAAAATAATGGTAGTAATGATAATAAAATAATAGTGATATTAATAAGAAATATAATAGTAATAAATATAATAACAATAGTGATACGCATAGCAACAGTAAATATAATAACGAAAGTAGAAATAATGATAATAAAATATTAAAACAGTAAGTAATATTTAAAAATAATCAATTTGTGAACAAATAAATCAAAACAGAAACTTCGGGGCCGAATTTAAAACAAGAAAACGATAGAAAGGTTTAATCGCAATGCGCGCGCAACTGGAGAACTAGAAATGCAATTAATCCTCCCCTGAAACGGTGCGTTCGAAAGCGGGCTAAATTGAAACGGCATATAAAATGCAGGGGCAAATTTAAATAATAAAAACTAAAATAGGATTTAGTTAAATCAAGGCGCAAGGAGGGAGGGCCAACTGCGGAATTTACCCAATTAAGTAAAAGGCCCATTCCCCTTTCCTTTACACAGCGCCGTTTTTCATGCATTAAAAAAATAAAATAAAATCCTTTCATCTTCCATTTCTGCTTTAACACAACAGATTAGAACCCCCCTATTTTCTTTCGTTTATTCCATTAGAGCATGAGTTCCCTAAGTCTGATGGTCCTACACCGAAGCCCCGTCGTCGATGCCGGCCCAAAACAAGGTATGTTTTTATCATTTAATACATGCAATTTTGAACTAAAAAAATGTAAAAACTAAAAGAAAAAAAACTAGAACAGAAAACGAAAATGAAAGAAAAGAATGTAAACCTTCTCTTGATTTTTTTGGAATTTGATTCGTAAAAACTGCTTTGTGTATTTCTTCTGTAAATCGTGTAAAAAAATAAAAGTCCCTCTACAACAGTTTTTGTTTTTTTTATAGCGGAAAAAATCCCAAGACTAAACAAACCAAACACGATCTGTTTTTTACTGTGCTGGATTTCCTTCTTTTTCGCAGATGGATGAGTGCACGACACAGAGAGGAGACGTGCGGCATTGGGGCTACTGGCGGTGCGAATCTGTGGCTAGGGTTTCTGCCAAAGTTTAGGTTATTGGGCCATCTAGGTTCGGGCCTTTATAATTGGGCTACTGTATTTTGGACTGTTTTAACAGACCTTTTATTTTTCTGGTTTTGGTATTGGTATTGGGCTCTGAGTTTTAAATTGGGCCTTACATGACAAAAAGGCCCAAAAGAGTTAAAGTAAATGTTTTGGGCATACGAATACGAACCTGGTACTTCTGACTCTGTATTCAGATGTTGATATGTCGACAAAATTATGTTGAATGTTAAGTGTATTCAGGATTAATGATATCAGTAATAATATTAAAATGATAATAATGTAGGACTATTGTAATTTCGTATCAGGTTTCCCTCAATTTTCAGCTTAAGAGAAATGCTAGTGGGTTGTTTTCGAACGTTTGATGGAATTAGTATAATAATTTCCATATATATGGATTCTTTATTTGACAGAATTGACTGAGTTATATTGGGAATTAGATCGATGACAGAGTGTTTCTAAAAGTATCGTCTTAAAAAGGGTTATTTAGTGATGTTGGAAATCGTGAGAAAGATATTAAACTTTATTCCGGTAAGATTTTCGGGGACGAAAATCCTAAAATGGGGGAAAGTTGTAACAACTCAAATTTGGGTCTAGTCGGAACAGTGGTTTCGAGACCACAAATTCGACAAGAAAAATTCTATTTTTATTATATTTTTATGGTCTACAATTTTACGAAAAGATTTAGTAAAAATTTCGTTCGAAAATTTCGACGTTTGGGTACTAAATTTAGTTAAAAGGACTAAATTATAAAAAGTGCAAAAGTTGAGTTCTATATGTTAGAGGTGTCTAATTGTTATGTGTTATAAAATTTGAGGTCCTTAAAAAGTAATTAGACCATTGGATAACTTGATGGACAAAAATGGGCGTGTGAGGACCACACGGTCTACTCACACGGCCGTGTCATTTGTCACACGGGTTTGTGACCCTGTTTTGGTAAAAAAAATTCTAGATGCCCGAAAAGCTCCGGTTTGGTCCCGAACCAACTTTAATGATTGTTTTGGGCTTCGTAAGCCCATAATAGGGACATAAAGTGTGACTATGAATGGTTTTAATGTATAATTGAGATGTATGTATTGGAGAAGTGTATAAGATTGCTGTAATGCCTCGTACCCTGATCTGGCAATGGATAGGGGTAAGGGGTGTTACATAAATGGAGGCCTTACAGGAAATGAAGGGCATCACACGATCTTATTTTCAGAAATTATTCTCGGCAGGGGAAAGGGGAAACTACGAACACTTGCTATCAGGGATAGACCACTATGTCTATGAGGAGGATAATCAAAAACTTACAGCATCCTACACAAAAAAAGAAATTCGGGAGGTAGTATTTGAAATGGGGCCCACAAAGGCACCAGGGGAAGACGAATTCCCAGCCTTATTTTATCAAAAATGCTGGCATATTATTGGAGAAGAAGTCACCTCCTTTTGTCTACAACTTCTAAATGGTGACATGGAGGTTAGTTCGATAAGTTCCACTCATATTGTGCTTATTCCAAAAACTATCAGCCCTTCTAATATGACGCATTTTCGTCTGATTAGTTTATGCAATGTTATTTATAAAGTTCTAGAAAAGGCTATAGCAAATCGATTTCAAGGAGTTATTGAAAAATGTATTGATGGTGCATAAAGTGCCTTTGTGCCAGGACGATTAATATCAAATAATGTGCTATTAGCATATGAAATATTGCATCCGCTAAAACAGAAGAGAATGGGGAAAAAAGGGTTTATGGCAGTAAAACTAGACATAAGCAAAGCTTATGATAGGGTCGAATAGAATTTTATCAATGAGTTAATGGTACGAATGGGGTTTGCTCTAAAATGGATAAATGCTCTTATGAAATGTGTAACCACTGTTTCTTATTCAGTAGTTATTAATGGTCATGTTAAAGAAAAGTTTCATCTGACCAGAGGACTTCGACAAGATAACCCATTAAGCCCGTTTTTATTTGTAATATGTGGAGAGGGTTTATCAAGCCTGATGAGATTAACAACAAAGGAAGGGCTCTTAAAAGGTGTTAAGGTTAGCAGAAGCGGCCCACATGTATCACACATACTATTTGCAGATGACTCCATTTTATTTGGGGAGGCAACAAACAGGAGAGCAAACTTACTCAAAGAAATCTTACGCGAGTACAGATCTTGTTCGGGTCAGTGTGTAAACTTTGATAAATCAACTGTATTTTTTAGTAAAAACACATTGGAGGAAGATAGACGGTTGGTTGTCAATTTACTGGAGGTATGTAGCTCAAGTGATCCAGAGCGCTACCTAGGTTTACCGAATATGGTTGGTAAAAGAAAAAAAAAAGGAATCTTTTCAAAATTTGAAGGACCGACTGAAAAAGCGCAATGATAACTAGAGTATTAGGTACCTATCTCAGGACGAGAAAGAAGTATTTATAAAGGTCATTCTTCAAGCCATACCAACTTACACGATGGCTTGTTTCTTACTACCTAAATCGCTATGTGATGACCTTGAAAGTATTATTGCAAAGTTCTAGTGGCAGAAGGGACATGGAAAAAGGGGAATTCATTGGTGTACTTGGAGGAACGTTTGCATCTTAAAAGAAATTAGTGGTTTAGGGTTTCAAAATTTTGGCCAATTCAATATTGCATTATTAGCCAAACAAGGCTGGCGTCTTATTAATTATCCAAATTCTTTATTGGCCAGGGTATTAAAAGCAAAATATTATCCGCATTCGAATTTTATAAATGAACAGTTAAGAAATCTACCTTTATTTACCTGGAAGAGTGTTTGGGTAGCAAAAGGTCTTCTTTAAAATGGGCTATGCTGGAGAGTTGGAAAAGAGAATGAAATCTCTATTTGGGATGATCGATGGATCCCGGGGATCAATACAAACGAATGGCACAACAGAACAGGCAATGAAGAGCTAAAGTTAGTGTCGGATCTCATTGATATTACAAATAAGAAATGGAAGACGAATTTGATTAACAATACCTTTCAAGTAGAAATTGCTCAGAAAATCTTGCAGATCCCTCTTGCGGAAACAGATCATGAAGACATTCAAGTTTGGAAAGGAGAACCGTCCGGTGAATACTCAGTATGAAGCGCCTATAAACTATTACAAGATGCTAACCCAGATCCTAATAGTTATTTAATACAGGTAGAAATTAAAGAATTCTACAGAAAACTATGGAATCTACGACTACCATAAAAAATTACAATCACAATTTGGCAAATTTCCTAGAACTACATTCCTACTCTAGTAAACCTCAGACATAGAAGAGTTATTACAAACGCCAGATGTCCCTGTAGTTGCTCATGGGAAGAAGATTGTCACCATGTCTTCCGGCAATGCCCTACAACCATAGAAGTACGACAGAATTTAAGTCTCTCTTGGGTCACAAATATCATGAGTCAAAAAATTTTGGAGTGACTAACCTACGTTTTCAAGAAAGGTACCGATGAATAGTGTTAATATTTTTGCTATGCCTTATGGTCAATCTGGAATTCAAGGAACCAGTTAGTACATGAGAGGAAAAATACGACAGGAAGAGACCTAACACAGAAGGAGTGAGAGCAAAGAAGATCACCTTAAATATGGATAAAAACCACTGATATAGAGAGGACACATCGAAGATGGATTCAGTTTGATACAGCGTTTGACAAAAGAAATTTCAAATCAACGTCGGGTTTGGTGGTTTGGGGTCTGATGGGTGAATTTTTAGCATCAAAGACGACCCTTCACAACAATCTCTCATCTCCGTTTGCAGCAAAAGCATATGCAAGTTTACAAGCCATCAAGTTAGGAATCTCAATGGGTATACACTCATTAATAATAATGGGGGATTCACGAACAATCATCAAGAAATGACAAACATCATCAACAAACATATTAGTTATTGGGGCGATTATCAAGGATATCCAGAGTAAGAAATCTTGCTTCCAAGAAATTGATTTCCAGTATATTCACAGATCAGAAAACACTAGAGCCCATAAAATTGCGAAAGAAGCTTTAGTAAAATGAAAGAATTCATACCTGGTGAGAGAAGCGTCGAATCACAATGCAACTGCTCCGGAAGGGCGATGGCCAAGTAGCCCAGATTAAAGTGTCTTTGAGAGGAAATGAAGCAACAACAAATACCAAGTGTCTTTAAGAGGTATTCACTAAAAACAATATAGTGAAGGCCGGTTTTGATAGTTTGTTTGCTTTAGTAGGCCTGAGCCTAATGTTTTTGGGCTTCAATTATTTTTTTCCTTTTATTTATAAATACCCAGTCAATTTTAATAAAAAGAAGGAGAACTTTTTGTGATATTATTCCCAGTGTAGATAGAAATAGGTAAACATTTATTAATTAAAATAATAATTTTAATTCGAAAATAATTTTTAAACCAATTGTATCTTTTATACTATTTTCCATTATTTATATTTTATTTTGTCGAGATTAAAAGAGGGAAGAGATGGAAGATAACGGTTCACACGATGGTGAAGTATTGAAAACCGGAAGAAGATGCACAAGGCATAAAGACATAAAAGTGGATAGCTAGAGAGGAAGAAGAAGAACCTTTCTAAGGCCAAAGACAAATATTTATCGGCAAAGGTAATCTTTGCTTAGCCATGGGCATTAACACGTGGCCTGCATCTATATCATGGTTAGCCACTCAAGAAGCATGATAACTTTCTAGATAGGCGGCACTGCAATTGACATAGATTTAGCAAGGTCTCACATGTGATTCATGTGAAAAATAGCCTAACACATGTCCTTGACAAGATAGATTAAAAGAGCTCTACATGTTGTACATGCTCCTTATCTACAAGGCTTAGAGATGACGTTTATTGGTGAAGCCTTTACTGAACTTTTTTTATAATAAAAATTGTAACGTTAATTTTCTTAATCTTTTCGAGTGATATAAATAGCCTTAAATGGAAGACTCTAAATGACCATTAAAGTGAAACTTCGTTCTTCTTTCCCAAATTAACTATTTTCACGGAGTACCATTTTTGGCATTTAAAAATTATGAATTAAAAAAACAAATTATAAAGCAATATGTGAAAAAGGTTAGCATCCATTAATTTTAACCTTTAAAGAATATTATGAATATCTTACTTATTTAAGGCTCGTTGTCTTTCATTTTGTTATAACACATCTTTACCAACCACGACATTTTTAAAATTAACGCTCAGCTTTGAGTTTTGTGAACATACACATACATAAATTGTGGAACTCTTTTGAATTCTTTTGATCTACTTTGTCAATGATAAGTATTTCTGCATGAACACCCGAGATCTTGTCTAGTCTATTTTCATCTCGTCTTCCTTTATCGAAAAACCTACTGTACACTTTAAGTGGCCAATCATGATGAGACTTATTTCGCAGTGAAAGCCCAAGGTTGAGAGACAATGATTGTAGCATGTACCTGCCCATACTGCCCATCCTTAGCTTCAAGGAGGAGCATAATGCTTCTCCTTCTACTCTTTCTCCATCATCGAATCTGATCACAAAAGAATCTTTACTCCACCTTCCGCGGCTCTTGTTACTCTCCACTGTGTAAGCTGTCACCTCTTCTTCCTACCTATTTTGTCCCTCAACAAGAGTAAAATAAAAAGTAAATGGGTGTGCAACCAATTTTAGAACCAATATACAGAAGGAATTAATAGGTAGGGACTGGGATGCAAATGAATTTGAAAGAAGAGGGTCAATCTGGAGCGATAACTTAATGCTGATATAAAGATGACTGAATCATGTGAGTCCCAAAAACTCCATTATTTGACAATTCTTGCACAACTCGAATCCCCTAATAATCAGCAGTGTTCGGGGATTGTCTCATCCATGTTTAATTTTAATTTTGGCTTCCAACCGTATGTAAATTTATGCATGTATTCTTTTATCAATTCTATTAAACATGAGCATGACGCAAACTACTTTGACTTAAAACAAATCCCAAACAATGCGTGCATTAAATGACTCGATATTTATTACACTACTTCCGCGTTCATGTCATCCTTTACAAAATTATCAGATATTTTCCTATCTACTATTCAAAGTGTAGAATACCAAATACCAACAGCTCCTGCCTCGGCAAGTTCGTATCAAATATCATATTGCTTCACGCATTCTTTTTACACCGTGTTCGAGTAAGAAAGTTCCAATAGAGAAAAAAATATTCTATATTTTCTGTCCCTTTCGTTTAAGTATATAGCAGTCTTTACTAAATTCTCTTTCCCTCAATTATATAAGACCTCTATAAATATCTAACGAAAAGAAATCTTCAAATCTTTACATGGATACAAAAATCTTTAGTTTCCATTCACTGCTTCTGCCGTTTCCTGCGTGACACACTTAAATCAGGGGACAGATTTCTAACCTTAACATCAAAAAAGGACGATTTAACTGTGCAAATTCTACCTTGACCGTCTCAAGCTGAGCTGTTATCTCAGAGAAGGATGGCCGCTTGTCAGGAGTGGCTACCCAACATCTCTGCATCAAGTCTACAAGCTTTGGAGGTGCATTCTCAGGAAGATCTGGACGCAATCCCTGAAATGAAATAGCAAGACATAAATTAAACTTCTATTATACAGTGGCTTTGTTGAGTTCCCATGGAAATTAACAAACTTTTAGCGGAAACAACATCCTAATTCATGCCATCTACATTGCTATGCAATGTTGGCATCTGTCTATCTTTTATCAGAATTCCTATGACTTTTCTGTTCCATAGCAGACACTTAAACTTCAGGTCATGTATGAGGAATCGATGTTTACCATTCCCAGCACATATGCTTTAAATTTAAAACTTCAAAATTTTGGAGTTCTCTTTTATAACACTAACAAATTTAATGTTCTCAAATTAAACTTAATGGCTTTTACACTTGTTCCGTTTCTAAGACTGCCCAAACATATGAAACGGTTAGATTTTGAACCACACAGCATCAATAGATTGATGGTGTTGATTTTTCAAGTTATACAATTGAGCCACAGAAGAAGTAATACATTTGAGACTATATTGGATGCAGCAAAATAGAACTCGAAATTTTATTGCAAAATTACAGGAAAGCTATCTTTATATGCTTCAAATTAAACGAACAAAATCCATAAACTATGATATAATAGAGATTACTCTTTAATTCCATAAATAGAAAAGCAGACCTGTCTCACTCCCAAGGCAGCTTGCAATGGAGTCATGGTATCATATGGAACCTGCATCAACACGGAAAAATAATTTTCGAAAGTTTGACTTCCAATGTTTTAGCAAACAAATAGCTCTTTAACTTTCTTCAAATTCAGGAAATACCTTGGCAGTCACTAGCTCCCAGAGTACAATAGCAAAACTGAATATATCTGCTTTCTGATCATATGGTTGGTGGTTTATAACCTTTTAGGAGTAAAAAAGAAAGATGGGAAAAAAACCAAAATAAGAAGTCAAACTTGGTGACACTTAGGAAGACATTATGGCACATGACATAGAGAATAAGGATAGAGAATTAAGGACTGCACCATTAACCCTGCAACTACTTTTTCATTGCAAAAATTATGGAAGGAACAACGTATCCAAGTATTAGAGCATTTATAAATGAACAGAAGTTTGAGGTAATTTCACAAATGACTGAGGAAGTTCCCCATCAGGCTTGAAAAATATAAACCAAATTTTGAAATAATTAACGGAGGCAACTACACTCCCTCAGTCTATTGGACAAGGGAAAAAGAAATAAACATAAGAGATTCACACCTCAGGTGCCATCCATCTATATGTCCCAGTCTCAGCTGTCATTACTCCTCCTTTGTTCAGGAACCGAGCCACACCAAAATCTGCCACCTTAATAACCTTTAAAGAAAACATAAAGATCTCAAGATCAGAAATAGTAAAACACTAAATGTTACAAAAATTTCACTTCAAATTGTGATATAAACAACCCTACAGGTGCCAATAAACATTAATGTCAGCTATCTTAGCTGTCTACCCTATTAACTGGTAGAAACTTTATTGCTAGGAGTACATTGATAGATATAGCATGAAAGATGGATCAAAGATGCCAGAAGCACTAGAACTCTAGAACTACTTCTGTTAATTCAGTAATAAAAATGTTTAAAAGAAACTATCACTGGCTAGGGGACTTCCTTGAGGGTCCAGATCATGTCTACACATCAATCCAGATACATAAAGCTAGTCTTATTTTCTCTCTTATCTTCTTTGTTACTGAAGTCCTTCCCTCATGTTTAACTACCTCCTTGCTTATGCACCCTTGCTTTCCTGCTCCCAAGCCAGATTCACATACAACATCCCTTAATCCAAGAATCAAAGTTAAACAGCCAAATTCCGAAAAACTTTGAAGTCATTGTGATTAACTTCAGTTAACCTTCCAAACTCTCTATCACCATTAAAATACTTTAGACTTTAACCACCATAAAATAAAATAAATAAAATTAGCATTGCTCGCTTGGTTCATGGCCATGTCCATATTAGGTCCAGTAGTATACCTTCAAAATGTGACTCCTCTTGTTTGCAAAAACTTACAACTTAAAAGCAAGAGGTTCGCTTGAGACAAACTAAATTATCAAAGTTCACGTCATAAACAATGTAATAAAGCATGCCAAACTCCAACTACATGAAACCACTGAAGCAACTGTATGACTTGCTACTTATGATGAATCTAAACTCTCACAATATCTTCTGGAAAAACATAGGATGCCTGCCACTCCTCAAACCCCCTGCATATGCTTGGTTGATGATTAGATAATTCTCAATTGACAATATCGATGATATAGATCACTTATTTTTTGATGTTTCAAAAATTCTGACTGGCATAAACCATTAATATTCTCCGCCAGTATTTTGATGATCCACATGCTGATTATGACGAAATTAAATTTGAGCCATCGAACATAAGTCACTACCAACAAAAGATACCGTTAAAATTAAAGTAATTATTACTAAAGACAAAGCCATATTTCAGCTTAACCACTCCAATAAAAACTTTTAAAAAGAAAGTACAACGGCATGCATGCACCCGGAGAGAGAAGATTATAGATACCTAGAACCAGGATGAAACAAGCCTCAGTACCAGAGACAGTACTAATACAATGAAAAAGTATTTTTAGGCATATCACAAGAAACTTGAACTAACACCACCAAGCAAAAGATTTCAAGTCCATCAATATCTGGTGAGGATTAGAAGTAATTCAACACACAACCATAATCTGCAGTTTAACCAGATAAACCTAAGGATTTTCAGCAGCATTCTGTTCACTAACAGTATGCAATTTTATTAAATTAGTTACTATCCTTCATGCAAGTTTTACCCTTTTTAAGAACTTTTATAAGGGAAAACCCAACTCTGACGCATGTCAAGGTTCTGGTTTTCAACTTAATCTTCATTCATGTTGCCGATCACCAAGAACAACTTAATTGTTAGAAAATCAGATAAACTAATCCGTTCAGCACTCTCAGATCAATGATATTAAGAAAATCATACGTTGTCCATATCCATTAACAAATTTGCTGTCTTCAAGTCCCGGTGAATTATGTGGTTTTGATGCAAATAATCCATCCCTTTGCAGACATCAATTGCAAACTTCAGCAGTTGAGTGAGCGTCAAGACATTATGATTCTTATGCAAATATTCATACAGGCTTCCCCCAGGCATATATTCTGCAAATAATAATGTGAACTGTGAAATGAGAAATTTTCACAGATACTAAAGTTGAAACAGTGAGAGAATGGTGTGTGCTCTGGAGAGTGTGATTGGCAGGCCCTGGCCGCTATCAACTACATAAATTCTTTTAGCTGGGGTCCCAAATTAAGGCCATACTCTGACAGATATTTAGACAACCCAAAAATGAAAAATAAAGAATAGAAGGTCCCCTGACATGATTAACTAATCAAAATAAACAATTATAATGAAAAACTTTTCTCAACAGATGACTCAAGATGACAGATTAATAAGAGAGGATAACTAGAATAGAAGCCTCTTCAATTCAAAAAAGACTTTTTTTTTAGCCTTCAGAAGTTTCATACCTGTTACTATGCACAAATGTGGGGACCTTGTACATGCACCAATAAAACGAACAACATTTTTATGCTGGACCTCTCTACACTCAAGAATCCAAAAAATAAAATCAATAACCATATGATTGTGGTCCTACATAAATACAAATACCTGCACCAACCATATCCTACTTCAGAAATTAGCCAGTAGATTATTGCTAAGAAAAAGCAAGAAAAAAATTTATTTAACTTTATTTGCTTGCAATACAAGAGGTAAAATGTGTATATATATATATATATATAAATGCATTGTAGATCTCAAGAGGAAAAATGTATTGTTCTACTAAGAATATTTTTCTTTAGAGGAAACTAACAAAATTTATAGCCTAATGAGCAAGTGCATAATTACTCCAAGGTAGATTCTAGACAAAGACAGCTATTTCTAAGACTTGACAACAGAGTTTCAACATGATTTCATGCCTAAGCTTATTAAGGTGAAGGTGGTGTCAGACATAATAGGCAGAATTCTATGGGAGAATGAACCTACAATGAGACACCTAAACTTGGAAACATAAGTGTTCACAAATTCAACCATTCTTTCCTTTCATTATCTTTTTCTTTTGGGTAGGTGAGTAGGTGAAGGAGGTGAGTGAAAAAGGGCAAGGGGTTATTGAACAAACTACACAGAGTAGACAACAGAAAATTAAAGATTGCGGCAAAGACATAGTGAAACATCACAGAACTCTAAAGTAACAGTTGAAGCTTCTCACCGTAGAATCGCCACCTCTTGAGTAAACTCATCTTTCATAGCATCATTCAAATGCTCGGACCTAAGAAATTTGACAGCGACATCTTGTCCAAGGTAGATACCATGATACCTTCAGATGAAAATCATAAGAAGGTTGAGCAACAGAACAAAATTACAGAACAGAGTTGATCCAGAAGAAGCAAGTTCATATGGGTAAAACTTACAGATCTCCACAAGATCCGGAAGCAATTCTTTCTCCTATCTTCAGAAGTCTTCTATCTATCTCCCAATCTCGAGATTTTGATTGTGTAGCTGATGCATCATCTATAGCAGAATGAGAACTCAAAGATCCAGACAATGATCCCTTCATTTCCAAAGAATAGTAAGGTAAATTATCTTTTTGGCATCCATTCGTAATACTTAAAGGACAAAGTCATGCAAATACGAAAGTGTAAGCATATATTATGTGAGATCCATCAGAATCCAACAGGGGGGTAATAGTAGAAAGATGAAGAAAATAAATGCATCAAATTCAGATTATTATAGGGGTTAAAAACCAGGGTTACAATCTGCTCATTAATTATGAAGGTATAAATTTACATACAGATTATTTGTAAAATGCACAAATCCGATGGTGGCTAGATCAAGAGCTTCAAAGAAATGTGAAAAGCTCTTCAATTGTTCTCTCAAGAACCATTTGAACTTCCAAATAGAAGGAGACAGTACCAAATCTTTCAAAAATTTAACGCCAATAGTAGGGCCATAATGACTAGCTTTGTGATGTCCAAACACAATGTAAAAACAAAACCCAGTACCATTAATGCCCATTCTTCATTAGGACTTGAAATGAATTTTAGATTGCAACTAAACTAGAAAGAAAGTGAAAGGCCATAAATAGAATTCACATGGACAAGGTTTACCTTGCTTCTACTAACTGCTTCTTCCATAGCTTTATACAAACCATCTGTATCCTGGCCACAACATTGCAAAGTCAGCAACAATTGGACTCAGCAGAGATCCCTGCCATAAAAGAAATACAATCACAATGCTCTTTAATACATTACAAGGCTACGCTTTGGGGATAAACTATATTTTGAATAATATACTACTTGATAAATTTTAATATAAAAGAAGCATCAAAGCTGTGAATTTTGGATTTATGGTCAAATGTTCAAGTCATATTACAGAATTCGACACAAAAGAAAAAAAGGACCTGCCTAAAACTCTGCCAATGTCAACAGCAGAAAATACAGTATCACATGTAAAGCAAGATTCTTTGTTAGTTATACATCTTAACACTCACCAGAAAATACAAAGATACGAGGACACTAACAAGAAAACATCTAATGAAGTAATGTATACCTCAACAGGCCATCCATCCACCACAAACACATCCAAAGAGTAGCCATCCGTTGTAGAGAATACATGTGCTTCACGAATATTAAGCTCTATATCTGAAAGCAATGCAGAAAGCTAGAAAGAAACGACAGCTGGTCAGTATTCTACTAGATTTGTACCCGTCTTGTTAACAGTTTTTCGAACAACACTTTGCAGCTTTTTCCTTTAACATGTAGTACCCCACAATTTTCTCATGTTACCATAGGTGGTTATCATCTAATTATTAATATGAGGACACTTTTATGATTTTGTTGAAAATAGTTTATGCTCTAACCCTATGATATAGAAACCACAGGGTGTTCAGTGCTGAGGGAAAAATCTAAAGGTGTTATTTGAAAATTTGAAAAACAACAGATTACATTGTTGTCAAACATACCTGGCTAAGCAGCTTTGGCCTGTCAGTGGTAGAAAATATCACTTCATGAATTGGAAGATGTACAATCTCTTGCCTGCATAACATTTATCAAAGGCCAACTCACCACCCACACATAAATATGACAAATACAAGACTGATATAAGAAAGCAGCATTTATAAGCCTAAGTCTAATATACATGCGTTGGGCATATAAGTATGCTAAACATGTGGACATGCACATACATACATTGTTATACAAAATTCTGCTTCAATTGTCAGTGCAGGGAGGGAAAGAGAGAGATTGAGAGAATAAGCGCATACAGAAAGAACAAAATGCTCCTGAATGCACCTTTTCCAAAGTAATGTTAGGAGATCTTCTAACCATCTAGATTGTTAGAAAGCAACTACTAAAATACCTAAGAATGATAAAACCTTATGACAAAATCTTCAGTACAGTAAGCACCTGAAACCAAGTTTCGTAATACCAATGACAACTATCTAACCTTTCATTGTACAATGAAAAAATAAATTACCTAAAAAGACAAGAAACAAATTACCAAAAATCATACAGATCTGGGAAAGGAATTAAAAACAAATTGTTTCAAAAATGTTGCAGGTACTAAACTGAATGATACAAGCACCAAGAATTGGCTATTTAGCATATAATGTTGATGATGTTCTGATTTAGCTTTTTTATTTCAGTTTGAAGTAGATCTCTATGAAGAAGATCCAAATGAGCACACATCAACAAGCACAAACCCCCACATCCCGCTCACCAAAAAAAAATAACAGAGGTTCTCATTCCTGAAAGTAGGAAAATCTCCTCATACATAGTCAAGTTAATAAATAGGAAAAGATTTGCAGAAATTTCAAAGAAAGAACTGTTGTAACAAGTCCTCAACAGAGTACCTTTTTGAAAAGTTCTGAGTGAGATATCTATCATCTACACACTTGGAATTCTTTCTGACATCCAAATTTAGGTCCTCAAGCTTAGGGCAAGCTTCAAAGTCAACTGGATGATCCCTGCTTCTATTTACAGAAAGCGACAAAGCATCGATTAATAAAATTATTAATAAAAGATGCAATTCAAAAGACATTAAAATGTTATTAATGAAATAAAAATCGTTTAGGATCAAACAGAGAAAAGGGAAATGCACAAAGAACTAATAATCTTATACATAAATACCTTTTATATGATGGTACAACCTTTTCACTATCTCCATCACCAAAAGGCCCTTGTGCAGACAAAGAATTTATATCTTGCTGATCATCATTATTATCTTCTCTGGTGCAAAGGTTCTACATGGCATAAGAGGGAGAAAACATGCAAAAAAGAGAGCAACACAATCATACATCACATGAAGAAAATATCAAGAATAATCTAGAAGAAATACCATAATGGGAGCAAAAGTATAAAATGTTTTAAGAGGATACAATTCTTTAAGGGTTGTTATTATTAGCTTGAAACAGTAATTTGACCATACTATTGCAGTTTAGTTTATTCATCTACTTTTACTTTCCAAAATCCACAAAACAACTTATATAACCCCTTTCCTTTTATATTGTTAGTAACGGACTTTCTGTGAAAAAAAAAGTAGTCTGCAAAAGGAGAAGAAATTATATAATTACATTTGCAGTAGTGTCAAAATATATACTTAAAAGTGAGATATCACAAGTAGCAGGAAGTCAGAGGTGTTGTGTAACCATAGGAATCATATTATATTTTTTTAACAAAATGTAAGGCTGATTCAAGGCATTTTACAATATATATGCAACAAACACTTACACATACACTGAGATGCATGACTATGCATATTGTATGGAGTTGTATAAGACATATGAGCAGCGACATATAATTTCCAGGTAGGCCATGAACAGTATGAACACCATTAACTCCCTACTTCACAAAAACAAAGCCTATTGGTGGGGGTTATTCATTGAGCTACAAAAGTCCTTTTGGAGCTAAAAGCACTTTCAGCACCATAAGCAATAAAGAACAATGCGCTTTTGAAGTCAAATGTGTTTTTGAACCCAAACACAAAAGCTAAAATTTTTAGCTTTTGCATTTAAAAAACACTTATGGAGTCATATGACATTTAGCCCTCTTTTAAAATCCAATGTATTATACAATATTTACATTGGGTATACTATTATTTTCCTATTGAAATTTATTTCAAATATATGAAATTATATATTTGAATTTGTAATAATTATCTTCTAATATTTAAAATATAGTAGATATATTCAAATTAAGTTTAACAAACAATTCATATTAATTGCATAAAATAAAATAAAATTTATATTTCATATATTAAAATATTAATAATATTATTTTCTTATATTTTTTACTTTACACCATTAAGTCTACAACGAACATTTAATTTCTCAAAAGCACTTTTGGATAGCAATATTAAAACACTTAAATCCTAAATCAAACTTTTTGAACGCACTTCTTCAAGGCACTTTTTATGTGAGGACTTTCTCCTATGCATTTTCCACATTGTCATATTTCTCACTACTCTCTCTGCATGTAGGGCAATCATGGTCCATGAGTGACCTCTTGCTAACCTGATTCTAAAAATTCTTTTATTTTATTTATTTTAAATTCTTCTTCTGATACTGGAGTATAAAATCGGCACCATTCAAGTGAAATTAAACAACATAGTAATTTTTTTTAGGGTATTTCAAATTCCAGATCCCTTTTTTCCACCTATAGGCTTTGTTATATTTCACATTCTGTAAAAAGAAAGACCCAATACGGGATTTTACCCAATGATGATTGATTTTATGACTTTGGATACTCAGATAGCTGTGTCTCTAAACCTGTAAATATTCGAACAATAGATTATTATGCAAATGCAACAACCGCCAAGGTTGAAGCAAGTAATGTTAGACAAGACCAAACTCTGTCTCTAGTCTTTTAATTAATTACACCCATTACCCATCCAAGACATTCTTGGGCCACATTCCATCCTATCAGCAACAATGGTATCTTAGACTAAAGGGCGAACACTGGAGTTAGTACCAGCATCAATTACACATTCTTCAGATTGAAATAGCCAGTTTTCCAAGTTATTTCATCAGCAGCAATTAGCTTTGAATCCTGATTTGTCTTGCTGTTGTAGATGCCAAACTCTTTAGCATCATAGCTTGCTCCCTGCTAGAACATACCGTCAATATGAATGGGTGACGATGGGGCATGACAAGGCTAAAACCCAAAAACACTACTGTATGTCTCTGTCAATTAGGCAAGATCTGAACCCCGTTGCTTATGCCTTAGCTCATTTTATTTAAAGACATACAATTTGATGAGGATGGCTTGGCAACCCAATGAGCTACTTGCTTTTGTGGTTCAACAATTACAACATCTAGTCTTTCATTTCTCTACTAAATTAAACATTAATGCATGCAACTTTATAAATTATTTCTCGAGTACCAGTGTTCGCCCTTCATTCACTCCAACTAGTATGGATATGGGAGGGGAAAAAGAACAGTAGGGTCACGGCATCTCAAACTTGGGGCACAATAACAAAAATATATATTTATATTCTCCGAGTAAAATTTCTTCAAATAATTTTTTGAAAACTTGTTTCCCTTTGTAAATTGATAAACCTTCTTGACAGAAGTGAATTGGAAAAGTGTACCTATAACCTTCATTTCAAAACGGCATTAGGTTTCAACATGATGCAATTAATGAAGCTAGATCAAATAAGACTAATTGTTTTGACTTAATGAATTTACTACTGAATAATAATACTCTATGATAAGTAATTGTTTAAAGCTCTCTCACGGACATAAGGGTCAATTGCACACCAGAAATTACAGTAAAAGGGATTGTTCCAACTTCCAAGCACCGATGTCCCTCTGCACAACATTCCTATGTTCCTAAAGGCTAAAACTGTTCCACAAACCCTGTATCTATGCCCAATTCTTCAACACTCTGGTTCCTAACACGCTGTTTTTTTTTTTTTTTTAAATTATCATGTATCAGTAACGTATTAAAACGAATAATATATATTTCTTGTGACATCTGCTTTTTCTTTAAAAGAAAAACTAAATCTCACTACTCCAGGAATCTCAGTTTCTACCGCTTTGCTTGAATTAGAACACTAAGGCCAATAGTCCAAATTTTTACCGCTGTACATATGAACCAGTAGTTGAAAGAAAAGATGAAATTTCCATTTTGCCCTGTTTTGATAGCCATGCCATGAATATAGCAAAAAGGTACTAAACCGGGTTGTGTTTTGCTTAAACCCTAAACACTTGCTATTAAAACAAAAAAGCAAAGAAGTAGTACCTCCAAGAAGCGGATATGATAAACCGGCCGCTTCTCCGGATCTTTCGCAGCTTCAAGTAGCTTCTGATGTAACAAGACATCCTCCACTCTCTCCACATTAACATCGAGTGCATAACTGAATACCCCAAAAAAAAAAAAAAAAACAGCTCCCTGAGCTTTAACCTATCCTACTTTAAAATTTCTAAATCCTTCATAAAAATACGTATAAAACAGATTCACACATACGTACAAATCATTTGTATAATAACTAATTCTCACCTAGCAGGCAAGCGATTGAAGTGAGCATCCAAGTTGTCGCGAAAGTCAGAGTTCGAAATAGCTTCTTCGTAGCCGATTTCAACTAAGCGATTGAAAACGTCATTTCTGATATCGTAGTTGTTAAAGTTACCGAAGCTTCTCGGCGGCGATGAACTCTCTCCAACTCCTTCAGTTAAATCCATCAACAATGAAACCTACTGCTTCTTCTTCTTCTTCTTCTTCCTCCTCCTCCTCTCTTTTTCTTCTTTCCTTCTATTTGAGCATCGCATGAGGTGAAACTTGTTGTTTCTTTGTTGCTGATCAAAGTAAAGGGGATCTTTGACCGACAATGGAATCTGGGAGGACAAGAAAGGAGGGAGAGGATGGTTGTTTTGAGAGAAACTGGAGGATAAATTTGGAATTTTAGGTTAGAGTTGGGGAAAGTAAAAACAGGGGAAGCGAATGTTCAGGCTTGAGAAAGGAAGCATTGACCATTGGGAGAGGCTTCGTCCTTTTGGAAGAAGAGTAATGAAGGGGATAGGATTGGTCCCTTTTTTGGTACTAAAATATGTTTCGCAAGTTACGTAAACACCCATAGATAAGAAAGAGAATTACGGCGACAGATTCAAGAAATGACGGAAATGCCAATTTGGTAAGACAGACAAAAAAGTGAAATAGCTAAGATTACTATTATTTAAATAACGATTTATTAATTAAAATATCTTACCTCAAAAATGCAGAATAACTAATCTATATTTATATATATTACCAATTAGATAGACGTATTTTCAATAGTGTAACCGGTAAAAATGATAATGTTAAATTGGGAAACTTACGTGGAAATTCCAAAATTTTAACATAAGTTGGCACTAAAAAATTTAATGACAATTAACATTAAAATATTTGATTTCAAAAAATTTAGTAATTAAATTTAAAAAATTATTAATTGAATAAAAAATAAAATAAAATCAATAATTTAATGAATATCTTTTTGTTTTACCCAATAAAAAATTATACAATATTGTTCATAAATTAAAATTGAAGATGGAATTGACATTTTACATTGTACTGTGATTTTGCCTAATTTTGATAAAAAGTTTTTTGAATTTTATAACAAAAAAATTTGGTGGTATTAATTTTCAATTTAGAATGCTTTAAAGTATATATATTATGTACGTAAAGTATTATTAATATGGTATAAAAATTGGCAGATCATGTTGATTTTTAATATTAAAAATAAAGAGAAATTAAATGTATATAATACTTTTGCGTTTAATAGCAATACATTCATAATTTGATTTTGATTTAAAGAATGAATAGGGCGATCAATAATGTAATAAAAAGTAATTGTTTTAAATTTATATATTAACTTGCTCTTAAAACATTGTGTCAAGAATGTATTAATTTTACGTTATAAGACAGTAAGAATTAAACTAAATCTAATCAGTAATCGCTCATTGCACTGTTTACTCAACAAATTGTTGGTATAAAATATAAATTACTTTATTTTTATTTATTATTATTATTATTAATTTCAAATTTTTAATTTTAAGTTTTATTATTTGTTATTTTTAAATACACAATTATGCTTTTTAAATAGGTTGTTTTCACGATAGGATTTTTAGTTAATATGAATATTTTAGTTAGTAAAAATAAGAAATAAAATTTCTACTACTTGTCATTGAACACATTTTTTAATGTATTGAGGTTTAGATGTGAAATTTTTTCATTTACACTCTTAAAATTTTTTAAAATTTTAAATTAGTAAATATAAAATTGTACTTTGGTCCTTTAAAAATGATAAAAATTTTAATTTAATCCTTTAAAAGTTATAATAAAATATTTTTTCCCAGATCAATATATAACCCGTGTAGAGATACGAAAATGGTATGGAGGTAGGTGGCGCCTATCTAGTAGGCGCGACTAGTTTAGCCTGTCAGATAGACGCGACTGGTGCTTTATTTTTCCCTATGTATAACCTAAACACTAACAATTTATATAACCTAATCATAAATTACTAACAAAATAACTATAAAAGTTTTTTAAAAAATACATTACTAAAAAATCACAAAACACATAACTAAACACTAACAATTTATATAACATAATCATAAATTCTAACAAAATAACTATAAATTTTTTTTTAAAATTACATTACTAAAAAATCATAAAACCCTATACTAAACACTAACAATTTGTAACCTAATCTCATAAATTATTAACAAAATAAATAAATAAGTATAACAAGACACAAAACACTAACAATTTATAACCTAATATAAACTACTAACAAAATAATTATAATTTTTTTTAAATTTACATTACTAAAAACTCACAAAACACAATATTTTATAATAAATTACTAACAAAATATTTAACAAAATAATTTTAAATTACTAAAAACTCACCCAATACTAAACTAAACACAACAACTTATAACATAATCCTAAATTACTAATAAATTAATTTTAAAATAATTACAAACATAATAATTTATAACATAATCCTAAATTACTAATAAATTAATTTTAAAATAATTATAAAAAACAAAAGAAAATTTACATTCAGACAAAATATTAACCCCAAACCATAAACACTAACATTAAACAATTTATAAATAATAACTAGTAACAAAAAATGACAGCAGAGGGGCGAAAGGGGGGTTGTATTTTTTACCCGTATTTTGATCTGTTAATCGTATTTTTACTTGTATATAAATTTAAATATTTTTAATAAAAATAAAATATTTTTATTTTTATTAAAAATAATATTTTAATATAATAATAAAAAGAGTTGCGCATGTCAAATAAACGCTACTAAAAAAACATACCATTTTCATAAATAATCCAGCTGACAACCTATTTCAATATATAAATTATTTTTTAATTTATTTTAGTAAAAAACCCACACATTCACCACGTTTTAAACCCATGACATGGACGATGAGGTGGACAAAAGCTCCTACATTTCTCTTATTATAGTGATGTTTTCAATAATTATAGATTCATACAGAACTTACCTGTGAAGGAGAAAAAAAATTAAGTAATATCCATATACAAACATAAATAAGATTTGAGAAAATCGAAGTATGATGGTGAAACTACTGATAGTCTAAAAAAAAAGAAACATGAAATAAGTGATAATACTTGCAAAAAAATAAATTAAAACATAAGCATTGTGTGAATAGCAAAAGATGCGAAATAAAAATTGGAAAAAACAAGTAATATTTAATGGATTGTTGATGCATGAGTTGTATGCATTATTAATGCATAATTTGTCACATCATTGGTGAATAAAATATTAAAAAAATTGAAAGACTTTTTAATAAACACTTAAATTTTTATTTAAGTATAATTATAATTTTCTTATATATTAATATAAAATGGAAAATACTTTAGGGTTCATTAAATCTTAAAAATTTTATTGAAATTTATATGATTAAGGTTTAGATTTGGAGTTAAAAATGAATTGAAGGGAGGAATTAACTAAAATCGTAAGAACTTTATTGAAATTTATATGAAGTTTCATATATTAATTGAAACGAGAGGTAATTATCTTGAACTATTCTTTTTTTTCGAAGTCGACATTTTCTCATTAATAATATGAATATTAAAATATTTTTTTAAGTTATTGTTCCATCAAATTTAAATTTTCAATGAATAACAATTAGTTATATGTTTTAAAATATTACTTGTTCAATTTACTGAATAAAAGAGTTTAAAACAATTCACAAATTTCTCAAAATCCGTAATCATATAAACTAAGTTTAAACAGTCTAATAAAATTTTACCTTTAAATTTATTCTGCTAATAAAATTGAATTACACCAATAGAAATAAAGAACAAAAAAAAAAAAGAACCGTCTTTGTTCGATATAAAAAAAAAATTCAAGTTTTTTAGAACCTTAAATTACAAGTTCAATATTATTATTAAAAGATGAAGATAATAATTTATAATTAATTTTAATTACATTTAAATAAAATTTTAAGTATTTATTAGAAAGTCCTTTAATTTTTTAAATATTTTATTTATTACCAATGTGGTAATTTATAATACAATGATGGTACATAAAACTTATATACTAACAGTGCATTATATATTATCTCAAAAAAATACTAAAATAACACTCAAAATTAAATTTTTAAGAGAATTCAAAACTTAAAAAAAAATTTGAAATCTATTTATTTGCTTTTTATGGTTGTAGGGATTGTATTTATAGGTTGAATAAGAATGAAGATAAAAATACTACCATTAATAATTCTTTCTTTTTCTTTTTTTCTTTTTTTTTTTTTGCTATTATTTAAAATTGAGTTTACATTGTTTTAGCTAATAATATGATAATACCGTGTAAATTGCTAAGCTGAAAATATGAAGGATTCAAACATGGTTCCATTATATATGGAAAAAAGTAAATCTCAAATTAACAATTACAATTAGCATTTAAAATTAGAAGTGTTGATACATAGTATAAATGGAGATGGAGAAGAAGGAAAGGGACAGTGTCGAAGGAGGCCAATTCACTCATTTTAGGGCTGAGTGCCAAACAAGTAGAGGGACTTAAGATGAATGCTTAGCGTATTGGGGTTTCGAGTGGAGTGGAGTCCCTTTACTAAATAGTATCTTGGGGTATTTATAGAGAGATAAAGGCCCAACTGGATCCAAATTGGTAGGCATATGATAATAGCGGCTCCCGCGAAGGGTTATACCATTTATATACACACTTATATATTTTATATTGTTAAACAAAAGGAACCCACGAGGGACTCCCATGGATGGTTACATGCATCATCTACATTTCTATCATATCTATAATTCTACATGTTATATCTGTAATTCTACATTCATGATGTAAATCTGGGCCGAGTAGTCTTGGCCAATGGTAGTGATTCAACGCGGTAGGACGATATTCTTCACGTAATTTTGGACTGTAAGGGCCAACTGTAGTGCGATTGATTAATGAGTCCTTATTGTAAACCTCCCCTCATGCATCTGGGAGCAATATTTATCGTAAGCCTTCCACCTTGAGTGAAAGCAGTGCCATCATATTTTTCATAAGCCTTCCCTCATGAGTATTGAAGAAGGGCCATCTTATTACTTTTTGTAAGCCTCCCCCATGTGTCTGGGAGCAGGGTCACTTTATTACTTATCGAGTCGCTATACCCATCATTATTATGTTTACTAGTCAAGTCTCCATACTCATTAACAATCTACTTGAGTCTCCATACTCCTTAAAAATCTGGTCGGCTCGCCATACTCATCAACAATCTAGTTAGGTCGCCATACTTGTCAACATAGTCAGGTCACCACACCCATCAACAACCTGGTCAGGTAGCAATTGTAACAACCCAAACCCTGCCCAAACACTATGGCCGAATCTAGTTGTTACAAGAAAAATATTTTTTTAAAGCCCGTTTGGAAAACCAACTTAAGTTTTGAAAACTCTTCATTTAAGTGGGCTTGTTAAAACCATACTTAGATTTTAATTTAGAAATTTAATTAAGTAAAATTATTATAAAATTACAAGTGTGCCCGATGGCATATTAAAACAATTTTTCGTGTTCATTGGGAAAACATGTGACTTTGATTTGATATTAATAATCAAGTTTAAAACTAAGTATTCAACATATGAGGAATAATAAAAGAAAATATCAGGAGGCCTTATTACATCCGAACAAAATATAAACCGAAAATAATAATAGAAATATCATAACTTAAAATCAAAGTTCTTCTAAATTTAATCCACTGCATGGCCACCTCGAGTCCACCCGGCTCCACATCCGCGATCTATATGTCACCTGAAAAATGTAAAGGAGAAGGTGAGTCACCAAGACTCAGTATGTAACCATTCCCCCGGTGTTAAACACTTTCATACACAACCATATAGCAAATAATATGCAAATCGTTATGTGTCCCAACCTAGTGACCATACGCCATCTGTCACCCCATTGTGGTACCAAACCACTGGTGGTGCCAAACCACTGGTGACATATAGTCACAATGTGTTACCAAAACACTGGTGTTCGTAGACACAAATCGGGTGATGGGGCCAACCCATCGTGTAATACCAAATCACTGGCAGACGATCTCATATCTCAAGTGGGGCCAACCCACGGTGGTTTTAACCACAGGGACAAGTCGCTTTGAGGTACCAAACCTCCGGAGGTACCAAACCTCTCGGTGACCGTAGTCGCGGTGTGTTACCAAAACATCGGTGCCCGTCGACGCGAATATATCGCCCCTCCACTCAATCAACCCACATAATCAACAATCATAAGCAGATTTATTATATGTATTAACACGACATGCTTCCCAAAAGCATCATAATAATTTCATATAAATAGAGACTTACCGAGGTCCTCGCTTGTACCATTTAAGGTACTAAATCCGTATCTACATCAAGCAGGTTTACATACAACATACATTTATCACACATATTAACTGCTATAAGTGTGTATGTACACACCTGTCACCAACGAGGAGTCTAAATTCCGAAAGAAGAGTCGGCCACCCTAGATCTACTTGCACCTATATTCGGCCAACTGTGGGATTAGTACTATGGCCTATTCGGCCAAACCAAATTATTAGAAGGGGTTCCTTATGACCCCGAAATCTTACCTTCCTCCGGTTGGATGCTAATCGCAACACCAAACTCCCGAATCTGCTTCTGAATCCATGAATCGGCACTCAATAAGTTAGTAGCCTTCGGCTAAAAACGAATATCAACTGACTAACTAAAGTAGATCTTACCGTTACTTACCAAAAATCGAATACTAGAGATCGAGTTGTGAGTCGACTGCTTTACTCTCCTAAGTACCTAGCAGAAATCGGTTACTACTCATTTAGAAGCGTTAAAATCATTGCCGAAATCGGCACTTTCCCTTGTAGAAATCGACAGAATATAAAAGAGAAGGCCCATAGGTATTCGGCCAACCTTACTTACCTTCACAATCGAGAAAATCCTGAAGCCTCAATGCCTCTCGTGATATTCGGCCAAAGGTCACCCCAAAAGAAAAGAATTTTTGACTTCAAGAGGGTATTCTGGCTATTATAAAAGAGAGGAAAATAATGGAGAGGAGAGGTGCTAAGAGTTTCGGCTTGAAGGGATTTGAGAGGGTGGAGAAAATACAAGAACAAAAGAGGGTTAGGGAATTCGGCACTTAGCAAAATGAAGAAAAGAAAAACAAGGGGGTCAACTACTGCTTTTATAGGCACTTAGTACCCTTGCCGTCCACCCCTTTGAATTAATTCAAATTAATTTGAATTAATCCCCAATAATCCCTTAATAATCTTAATAATCTAGATAATATCCCTATTAATAACCATTAATCCTTTTAATCAAATAATTCCCTTAATTATCTTATATTATCTTATTATCAAAATAAAACTAATATTATCCCAATTATCCTCAGAATTAAACCAATAAAAATCCAATTTAAAATACTCATATTATCCTTATTATTTCAAGAATTAAAATTGAGTAATTCTTTTCTCTCTCTTGCCAGTCAAAAATAAGGAACAAAAGGGGATTCCATGATTCGAACCAAGGCTCTCCCTTATCCCCTTTGTGGCGTCACATGAAGCTCCCAAGAGGCCCTCCTCTTGCCACTTTACCAAGGGCTCTTTTGTGTCAAATTATCCACATTTAATCTTATAACACCCTTCGCTAAGGCTCCCTACCTTTTAAGTTAAAAGCTGAAATTTTCTACCAAACCGTGCCAACTCAAAGTCTTAAATTAAGCTCTATTATTCATAAATAACCTTATGTGAGTTCATACATAAAAAAAAATAATTAACTTCCAACTAGCCCCATTTTTGGGATGTTACGATTCTACCCTCTTAAAATAAATTTCGTCCTCGAAATTCACGATCAAAAGAGGTGGGGGTATTCTTTGCGCACACGTCCTCGGGCTCCCACGTAGCTTCTTCCACACCATGGTTCCGCCATAGCACTTTCACTAAGGCATCGACTTTCTTCGTAGAACCTTCACATCTCGATCTAAGATCTCGAACCGGTTCTTCTTCAAAAGACAAATCCGAAGTTCACCTCAATCTCGCGCATCGCACAACGCGTGCGAAGGGTCTGACCGATACCGTCTCAGCATTGATACGTGAAAGACGTCATGGATCTGATTCAGTTCTGCCGGTAACTCAAGCTGATAAGCTACCGGTCCTACTTGCTTAATCACCGTATATGGCTCGATGAACCTTGGGCTTAGCTTCCTTTCCGGCCAAATCTCAACACCTTCTTCCAAGGCGACACCTTGAGAAAGACCTTGTCTCCCACAAAGATACTCCATTTCTTGCGTTTTAGATCAAGATAGGATTTTTGCCTATCCGATGCTTCCTTAAGACGAGACCGAATCACCTTGACTTTATCCTCCGCTCTCGTCACCAACTCTGGACCCAAAACACATCGTTCGCCTAATTCCGTCCAACACGTCGAGTCACGACATTTTCGCCCATACAATGCTTCGCCGATGGTGCCATCCGGATACTCGCCGATAATTTGTTGTTGTGGCGAACTCGCTAATGGTAGAAATTCCTCCCAACTACCACGAAAATCCAAGACACAACCTCTTAACATGTCCTCCAAGATCTCAGATTACCCTTTCCGATTGTCCGTCGATCGTGGATGGAAAGCGATCTTGAAATCAACAGTGTACCCAAAGCTTGATGCAACGCTTTCCAAAACCTTGACGTGAATGCGGGATCCCTATCCGAGATGATCGACACCCGCACACCATGCGATCTTACTATTTCGACACATACAACTTAGCTAGCTTTCAAGAGAGAAATGCACCTCTCGCAGGTATGAAGTGGTCGACTTAGTCGAGACGGTCCACTATCACCAAACAAGCGTCTTTCTTCTTTGGGCGTAAAGGGTAGCCATCGACGAAATCCATAGTGATCCTCTCCCATTTCCATTGAGGATTTTTACCGGTTGAAGTAGCCACGATGGCAATTGGTGTTCGGCCTTAACTGGCGACACGTCGGACACCTTCCCACAAATTCGATTACCTCACGCTTCAACCCCGGCCACTAAGCTGTTTTGCGTAGAGATCTCCATACATCTTGCTTCCTCCCGGATGCATAGCGTAAGGGCTGCTATGTGCATCTTGGAGAATTTTTTCGCCTCAACTCCACATCCTTTGGCATAAAGCCGCCGCCTTGAAAGCATAACACTCCATCCTTAGACAAATTGTACCCTTCCAAACCACCATCCCGAACTTGTATCCTCTTAGCGTTCAAGCCTTCATCCACTAACTGTTTGTCCTTAACCTCCTCGATCCACGTTGGCTTAACTTGAAGTTCCGCCAAGAGACTTCCATCATCATATAGACTCAACCGAGCAAACATCGCTCTTAAGTCCGTCACAACCTTAGGCTCAACGCGTCGCCTACCACGTTGGCCTTGCCGGATGATACTCGATTGAACAATCGTAATCCTTCAAAAGTTTGATCCATCGTATTTGTCTCAAGTTTAGATCCTTCGAGTCAAGAGATACCTCAAACTCCCTGTGATCTGTATAAACTATCGACTTCTCCCCATAAAGATAGTGTCTCCATATTTTTTAGCGAAGACGACCGCCGCTAGCTCCAAGTCGCGTGCGTTGGATAGTTCAATTCATGTGATCTTAATCGGCGTGATGCATAGGCTACTACCTTCCCCTCCTGCATCAACACACATCCCAAGCCAGTATGGGACGCATCACAATACACGGTGAACAACTTCCCCGCCTCAAGTTGCACCAAAACGGAGCTTCCAGTCAAAATTTTCCTTAGCTTATCAAAGCTTCCTTCACGCTTCTCCGTCCATACAAATGGAACGCTTTTCTCAAGAAACTTAGTTAGCGGTCTTTGCGATTAAAGAGAATCCTTCCACAAATCTCCGATAGTAGTTCGCTAAACCCGTAAAACTTTGTATTTCACCCACCGACCTAGGGGTTTCCAATCAAAGACCGCTTCAATCTTGCGAGGTCTACTCGATTCCTCATTGACACCACGTATCCTAAGAAGGCCACTTCCCTCACCAAAATTCGCACTTACCGAATTTGGCATATAATTGCTTCTCCTCAACACTTGTAGAACTATACGTAAATGCCGGTCATGCTCCTCCTCTGACTTTGAATAAACTAATATATTGTCTATGAACACCACGATAAATTGGTCTAAGTACTGCTGAAACACCCTATTCATCAAGTCCATAAACGCTGCCGGCGCATTGGTCAACCCAAACGGCATTACGTAAACTCGTAATGTCCATACCGAAGTTCGAATCTTTGTCTTGTGAACATCATCTTCTTTCACCTTAAGCTGATGGTAACCCAACCTAAGGTCTATCTTCGAGAACACCGAGGCACCCTTCAGTTGATCGAACAAGTCGTCAATCCGAGGCAACGGATACTTGTTCTTGATCGTTAACTTGTTCAATTGGCGGTAGTCGATACACATCCGCATTGAACCGTCCTTCTTCTTGACAAACAACACAGGTGCTCCCCACGGAGATATGCTTGGTCGAATGAACCCTCTATCCAAAAGCTCCTGAATTTGAGCCTTAAGCTCCACCAATTCCTTTGGTGCCATTCGGTATGGTGCTATAGACACAGTGCGTTCGGGTAGCAAGTCTATACTCGAATTCAACTTCCCGATCGGAGGCGGACTAAGCTCTTCTGAAAACACATCTACGAATTCCCCAACCGTTCGGACCTTTCCCACTACTGACTCCTTAGCTCCCAAAGCACGATTCGAACCAAATACGCCTCGCAACCCTTCTTGACCATCCTTTCACCTTTAAAAGACACTACATTGGATAGGTAATTCTTCTATCACCTATCATGACCACTTCTTCACCTTCACTATCTTAAGGACCATGTGCTTAGCCGCACAATCCAACTTCGCCTGATACTTAATCAGCCAGTCCATTCCAAGGATCAAATCGAACTCCCCAAACGGTAGTTCCATCAGATCAGCCACAAACACTACCCCTTGGAGTTCTAGTGGGTGCGTCTCTATAGAGTTTATCTACGACTACAGAGTGACCTGGGGGCTTAGTGCGGTCATCTTCCTAGAAGTAGTCTCGAGTTCAGATCCATAGTTCCTACTACACTACTACTAGCAATGTACGAAAAAGTGCGTCGACCCCACATCAATTAATGCAACATAAGGAAAACCAAATATTAGAAACGTCACGGTTATGACGTCCCGTGCGTCTCCTCCTCGCGACGCCACATTTGCATAGACTAAGCCAGCCGCCTAGCCTCGAGTTACCCGAACCCTCGCGCTACGAGTTCCACGACCTCAGTTAGGACCGTTATTTCCTCTGCCATTACCACGACCCCTCTGTGGTCCCATATTTCTATCCTGAGTACGGTTCTGCCCCTCTGGCTGATTCTTAGCTAGTTTCCGGGGACAATCTCTGACACGATGCTCCAAAGACCCACATTCAAAACATCCTCTATCACCGGTCCAACAACCTCCCCAATGGGTCTTTCCACAGCGGTTATACTGAGTCGGCCTCTAATTAGTAGTCGTGGGCCTTGCCGCCTGATTTGGCCCACTTGGCCTAGCCTTTTTCTGGACACTCCCACTGGATCCAGCTGACCCAAATCCTCTCTTCTGATTATTCTTACTATAACTTTGCCTCACAGCCTCCTTGATCCCTTCGGCCACCTTGGCCTTCTCCACTAGGGACGAGAACTCACGAACCTGCTGCGGGGCAATCAGTAACCTCAAATCATCTCGAAGTCCGTCCTCAAAGCGGACGCAACGTTCATGTTCAGTAGCCACGATGCCTCTAGCATACCTACTCAGCCTTAAGAACTCCGCCTCATATTCGGCCACTGACTTGGTTCCTTGCACTAGGCCTAGAAAGGCTTTCCTTTGAGCATCAGTGTAGCTAGTGCCCACATACTTCTTCTGAAAAGCAGTTTTAAAGTAGTCCCACGTGAGATCATCAGCCGCGGCTCCATCCCGGACTGTCAGCCACCATTGGTACGCTTCATCCTTTAGAAGCGACACCGCCCCTTTCAGCTTCTCCTCCTCATTCAGGTCAAGATCATCCATGATCCTTTCCGTAGATTCCAGCCAATACTCCGCTGCACTGGGTGCCACTCCTGAGACACCCCGAAATACCTCAGCTCCGTTAGATCGGAGTCTCTCCGGAACAGATTTTCGAGCTCCTAAATTTCCACCAGCCCCAGCCACTATCTCCAATACTCGCAAAACAGCTTGCGACACAGCCTCACCACCGGCCCGATCCTCGCTCTCTCCCCCAAAAAGAGGTGGTGGTGGTGGTGGTACTGCTTTCCGGACCTTAACCCGACTGGCGGGTTGGACAAATCATCCTACCCCTACCGCGTCCACGGCGTCCACGTCCTCTAGAACTCATTCTATCTACCGCGCTTTTAATCTAATTAAGAAAATTTTTATGCGTTAGCATTTGTTCCACTTTATTATTCGCGAAGAAGTTTTATGCGGAAAGTTTAGTTAGGGATTCTTTCGAGCAAACACGTTTTCGGTCTTCTATCCTAGTTCACACAAAGGAGTACATACATCCATTCCTAATACTTTCCATACCTATTCGCTCTTGGACATTTACGCCCATTTCTAACCTGAGGGTATTTTCGTCATTTTTCCTAAAGGGTATTTTTGTAATAGAAGAAGTTGTAAAATTTCAATAAAACAAATCACTTTGAAATTCCCCAAAACTGGAGGATTTTTTGAAAAAGTTGTAAAATTTGAAGATACCGCATCATTTTGAAACCAGGGGTATTTTGGTAATTTTGTCAATCAGGGGAAATTTTGTAATTTTGACAAACCAAGGATATTTTTAACAGTTGTAAAACTCAGGGATTTCTTTTCTGAAAATGTTCCTTTTCAAATAGTGATGTTTGTAAAGATTTCCAACAAGTGGTCATTTGAGTAATTTTGCAACTTGAGGGCGTTTTCGTAATTTTCCAAAACCAAAATATTTTGTTGACGATTTTCAAAGCTGAGTTGTTGAATATTTGTAAAATAGTTGAAATTTTTGAGCAAAACCATTGAACTGATATTTTATGAGTCAGGGGCACTTTAGTAATTTTACCCCTAAGGGCATTTTTGTAATTTTCCACAAATCAAGGTTTCCGAGGAAAACATTGTAAAAATGACGTTCTCAATTTGAAAGAGTTATTGCAAAAGTTTTGAAAACATTAGGGTTGTTGTTGTTTCATTTCTTTTCGAAAACATGGCTAATTCCCTTTTCGGGTTTTAATCATAGTGTTTAGCCTATGACCGAGCCCTCATGGTCAGGGTGAACCAAAGCTACGCACCAGGCAGGATTCGAGTGAAGAGGAGGTGAGTCACGCGGACTGCTTAAATACCAAGCTCTCACTGAACCTTTCTAGACATGCGCACAGAGGTTGCCACACCACCGAGCCCTCGAGTTAGGGTGAACTGAAGCTACGCACCGTGTAGGATACTGCGAAGAGAGGAGGTGAGTCACACGGACTCGCTTAAATACTGTGCTCTTAGGATCCACTCCTAGACATGCGTACAGGGTTTACCACACCCTAGCTCACTGACTAAGTCATAGGTTGGTTTAGTTCCTTAAGTCTTATGTTCTGTTTGTGTGTTTGAGTAATCTAATCCTAGGGTTCAAGTTCCTATAAGTCTATCTACGTTCCATGCTTCCTACCCTTCTACAGAATATAATTCACCAAGAAGATTCAGAAGTACTTACCTGGGCGGATCGGTGCCGGAGACTAGGGCCATGCGGTTCAAAAACCAAAAATCATTTCATAAGGCCTTCTAAAACATTTTTGGGCCTTGGGCCCCCACAGCCGAGCTTTGAACTGGGCTCTGATACCAATTTGTAACAACCCAAACCCGGCCCAAACACTATGGCCGAATCTAGTTGTTACAGGAAAAATATTTTTTTAAAGCCCGTTTGGAAAACCAACTTAAGTTTTGAAAACTCTTCATTTAAGTGGGCTTGTTAAAACCATACTTAGATTTTAATTTAGAAATTTAATTAAGTAAAATTATTATAAAATTACAAGTGTGCCCGATGGCATATTAAAACAATTTTTCGTGTTCATTGGGAAAACATGTGACTTTGATTTGATATTAATAATCAAGTTTAAAACTAAGTATTCAACATATGAGGAATAATAAAAGAAAATATCGTGAGGCCTTATTACATCCGAACAAAATATAAACCGAAAATAATAATAGAAATATCATAACTTAAAATCAAAGTTCTTCTAAATTTAATCCATTGCATGGCCACCTCGAGTCCACCCGGCTCCACATCCGCGATCTATGTGTGTTACTGAAAAATGTAAAGGAGAAGGTGAGTCACCAAGACTCGATGATGTAACCCTTCCCCGGTGTTAAACACTTTCATACACAACCATATAGCAAATAATATGCAAATCGTTATGTGTCCCAACCTAGCTTGACCATACGCCATCGCTGCCTACCCCATTGTGGTACCAAACCACCTGGTGGTGCCAAACCATTTGGTGACATATAGTCACAATGTGTTACCAAAACATCGGTGTCCGTGAGACACAAATCGGGTGATGGGGCCAACCCATCGTGTGATACCAAATCACCGCGAGACGATCCCATATCTCAAGTGGGGCCAACCCACGGTGGTGTTAACCACAGGGACAAGTCGCTTTGAGGAACCAAACCTCTGGAGGTACCAAACCTCTGGTGACCGTAGTCACAGTGTGTTACCAAAACACTGGTGCCCGTCGGCACGAATATATCGCCCCTCCACTCAATCAACCCACATAATCAACAATCATAAGCGATTTATTATATGTATTAACACGACATGCTTCCCAAAAGCATCATAATAATTTCATATAAATAGAGACTTACCGAGGTCCTCGCTTGTACCATTTAAGGTACTAAATCCAGTATCTACATCAAGCGAGTTTACATACAACATACATTTATCACACATATTAATCGCTATAAGTGTGTATGTACACACTGTCACCAACGAGGAGTCTAAATTAGAAAGAAGAGTCGGCCACCCTAGATCTACTTGCACCTATATCGGCCAACTGTGGGATTAGTACTATGGCCTATTCGGCCAAACCAAATTATTAGAAGGGTTCCTTATGACCCGAAATCTTACCTTCCTCCGATTGGATGCTAATCGCAACACCAAACTCCCGAATCTGCTTCTGAATCCATGAATCGACACTCAATAAGTTAGTAGCCTTCGGCTAAAAACGAATATCAACTGACTAACTAAAGTAGATCTTACCGTTACTTACCAAAAATCGAATACTAGAGATCGAGTTGTGAGTCGACTGCTTTACTCTCCTAAGTACCTAGCAGAAATTGGTTACTACTCGTTTAGAAGCGTTAAAATCATTGCCGAAATCGGTACTTTCCCTTGTAGAAATCGACAGAATATAAAAGAGAAGGCCCATAGGTATTCGGCCAACCTTACTTACCTTCACAATCGAGAAAATCCTGAAGCCTCAATGCCTCTGTGATATTCGGCCAAAGGCTGCCCCAAAAGAAAAGAATTTCGGCACTTCAAGAGGGGTATTCGGCTATTATAAAAGAGAGGAAAATAATGGAGAGGAGAGGTGCTAAGAGTTTCGGCTTGAAGGGATTTGAGAGGGTGGAGAAAATACAAGAACAAAAGAGGGTTAGGGAATTCGGCACTTAGCAAAATGAAGAAAAGAAAAACAAGGGGGTCAACTACTGCTTTTATAGGCACTTAGTACCCTTGCCGTCCACCCCTTTGAATTAATTCAAATTAATTTGAATTAATCCCCAATAATCCCTTAATAATCTTAATAATCTAGATAATATCCCTATTAATAACCATTAATCCTTTTAATCAAATAATTCCCTTAATTATCTTATATTATCTTATTATCAAAATAAAACTAATATTATCCCAATTATCCTCAGAATTAAACCAATAAAAATCCAATTTAAAATACTCATATTATCCTTATTATTTCAAGAATTAAAATTGAGTAATTCTTTCTCTCTCTTGCCGTCCAAAAATAAGGAACAAAAGGGGATTCCATGATTCGAACCAAGGCTCTCCCTTATCCCCTTTGTGGCGTCACGTGAAGCTCCCAAGAGGCCCTCCTCTTGCCACTTTACCAAGGGCTCTTTTTGTCAAATTATCCACATTTAATCTTATAACACCCTTCTGCTAAGGCTCCCTACCTTTTAAGTTAAAAACTGAAATTTTCTACCAAACCGTGCCAACTCAAAGTCTTAAATTAAGCTCTATTATTCATAAATAACCTTACAGCAGTTCATACATAAAAAAAAATAATTAACTTCCAACTAGCCCCATTTTTGGGATGTTACAGCAATACCCGTCATCTTTTCATAAACGCTTATTTAATATTACCCGTCAAAAACTAAGGTAAAAAACTATATTCGCTACTATTATATATAACAAAGAATAATCCTCCCATTCACATTTTAACGAACATTACGCATTTCTTGCACAACGGATAGTGCACATTTATTACGTTTTATATTACTAGTAAGTATGTGTAGCGACCTAAAATTTTAGTACGGGTGCTAATTGAGGCGATTATTGAAAATTTGAAAACAGAGTTTCGATTTTATTAAAACAGGGGAGTCGCCACCGACCCTTTTTCCTAGGTGTGATTGGACATCTAATAAATCCTCTTTTTAAAAGAATTTTTTTTTTTGAATTTTCTTAAAAAAAGGCTGAGTTTAGGTCTACGTCAAAATTCCAGAGAAAGATAGGGTTCGGGAGTCAGTTACGCACGACGAAGGTATTAGCACCCTCGCGATGCCCAAAATTGGTATTTCGTTAAACGTGTGTTGTCTTAATTTTCAAAAATACAAGCCAATTTAATACTTAATCGTGATCTGGTTAAAAAAAAAGATTTTTTGAAAACGCAAACTTTTTGAAAACATGAGAATTTTTGAAAACTCGAGAATTTTTGAAAACACGAAAATTTTGAATCTCGAGAATTTTTTTTAAAACTCGAGAATTTTTGAAAATATGAAATTTTTGAAAACGAGAATTTTCGAAAACACGAAAATTTTTAAAAACATGAAAATTTTGAAATACAATTTTTTTTAAACACGAAAATTTTGAAATAACGAAAATTGTGAAACACTAGAATTTTTGAAAATATGATTTTTTTTAAACACGAAGCTCTTAAAATACGAGAATTTTCTGAAAAAAACATGAAAAGTTTTGAATTTGAAGACACAAAAATTTTGAAACACTAAAATTTTTGAAAACGCGAATTTTTTTTTTAAAACACAAAACTCTTGAAGTACGAGAATTTTTTGAAAACACAAAAAGTTTTGAAACTCGAATTTTTTTTTTAGATTTTTTGATTTTTTAAAAGGGCGTATCGTATTTAACACGAACCGATAATATTCACCCAACATAGCGATGAAATCAACGACTAGTGTTAAATCGATTCGTTGCCTTATTTATTAAAAATTAAAATTTATAACTAAAATCATAAAATAATACTTAAAAATTTTAAAAATGCTAAATTAATTAAAATAAAATAACATGAATAAAAAAATGGATTGATAGTGTACCAAAGCCCAAAAATTATAGACTTGGGCTGCTGAAATTTGGGCCCTTGTTGGGCTTGTGCAACTTTCTATTTTTTTTTATTTGGCCTACTCTTTTTTTTTTTAATTCTGATGGGCTGCTGCTCGGGCTTGGACCTGCTGGGGGTCTCCGCGGGTCGGGTCGGGTCGACCCGATTGTAAAAAGTTTTTTCTTTCTTTTTTTTCTTTCTTTTTCTTCTTCTTTCTTCTTCTTCTTCCTCCTTCTTCTTCTCCAACTGCCGCTGCCGCCGCCGTCGACGCCATCGCCTCTTCCCCACCGGTGGTGCGACGCCTCCTCTTCTTCTCCTTCTTTCTTCTCTTCTCTTTTCTCTCTTTTTTCTCTTCTTTTTTTCTCCTTTTTTTCTCTTTCGTGGGTGTTGTTGCTTGATGTTGGGGGGTTCATTTTTTGGTTGATTTCCCTCATTTATAGTGTTTTTCTTGCTGGTAGCAAGTGGCTAGGGGGAAGGGAGGCCATCCCTTAGGCCGGTGGCCGGAAAATCCGGGGAGTGGGTGCCCCAAATCACCTAATCTGCCAGAAGGACTGAATCGAAAACGCAGCAAAACTTTTAGGGCTAAAGTGTAATTTCTAGAAAGATGAAGGGTTAAAATATAATTTTGAAAAGTTTAGGGGTTAAAAGGTAATTTTAAAAAAGATAAGGGTTAAAATATAATTTTGAAGAAGTTGATGGGTCAAAATGTAATTTTGATTTTTTTTGTATTTTTCAATTTTAAAATTTTTTTTAATTAAACATAAATCAAGCCAGACAAAATTTAGTGCTTACAGCTGCCCCTCTTTGCTCATCGCTGTGAAATAGGGATAGAGCAAAGACTTAAAAACATTAAATTTTGTTAGATTGTCCAATCTTTATTCTTTATCGAAAAACAAAAGTCGAAAATAGCTTGGCATGCGACCCGAAGCTCAACTCACCTCTCGGATTATGAGTTGATCTTTGAAAAAACAGAAATTGAAAATACCTCAACGTGTGACCTGAGACTCAACTCACCTCTCACAATATGAGTTGATTTTTTTATTTTTTATTTTGAAAAACAGACATTGAAAATACCTCATCAAAACCTCTTGCTCTACTCCTGTATATGTCATGCATGATGTTATCATGATATGCAGGTGTTTGTCTTAAATGCTTTCATACCTACATGATTATGCCATGCGCATTGGGCTTGTTTGTCATATATCCCTTTTTGTTACAATTTTCATGATGATCTGCATTCATTCCTTCGAATCTTGACTTTCCTTTCAGGTTTTGTACCCGTCCTCAAGCTTTGCGAGTAATCTGCGTTTTTTGTATATCACCCTTTTGCCCCCTGTTGAACATTGTCCTTGCTTTGAGGCTCTTGTATTTACCAAATTCTTGTCCGGGCAATGCTCAACATTCCTTTTGTTCAGAGTATGTCATTTACTATTTATTATTTAAACAAACCATACATGAGATGCATGAAAATGAGAAAGTAGGTATGAAAGGGATATCTCACATTCATATTTATTTCAAAAGCAAGACAAGGAATAGTTCAATAAAGAAAATATTATAAAGAAAGGAAAGCAGATTCAATTGTCACAAATGTTCTAGATATCCAACACATGAACTTCTCCACGTTTCTTCATCCTGGATCTTTCGAGCACGGCTTCTTGTGTAGAAGATTTCGAGCTTCTGTGAATGCTTTAAATATTGTAACTTCGTCCTTTGACTCCCCGTTCAAAATGTCTTGCTCCTTATGTCCAAACCTCCTTCATTAGGACGCCCTTTCAGGTTTTCATCCTAATTCTTTTCGTTTATCAAGACGCCCTTTTTGGGTTTTCATCTTTATCTTTTTTTTTTAGGCATAGTACTTTTTCACGGCATCTGAGTTCACTGGATTACGTAACTCCTTCCTATCCATCTCAGTGAGAATCAAAGCTCCACCCGAGAAAGCCTTCTTTACGACGTATGGCCCTTCCCAATTTGGTGCCCATTTTCCTCGAAAGTCTTTTTGTATTGATAGAATCTTTCTCAATACGAGTTCTCCCTCGCGGAATTCTCTTGGCCGCACTTTCTTGTCATGGGCTGTGATCATTCTCTTTTGGTACATTTGTCCATGACAGATTGCCTTCAAGCGTTTTTCTTCGATAAGATTGAGCTAGTTATATCGACCTCGAACCCATTCTGATTCTTCTAGTTTCGACTCCATTAAGACTCGTAGAGAGGGGATCCCAACTTCGATGGGCAGCACGGCTTCCATTCCATAGACCAGAGAGAAAGGAGTTGCCCCCGTAGATGTTCGCACAGATGTGCGATATGCATACAAAGCGAATGGTAGCTTCTCGTGCCAGTCTTTATATGTCTCGGTCATTTTCCCAATAATCCTTTTAATATTTTTGTTAGCCGCTTCTACTGCTCCGTTCAACTTTCGGCGATAGGATGAGGAATTATGATGCTTTATTTGAAATTGCTCGCACACTTCTTTCATCATCTTATTGTTTAGATTTAAAGCGTTATCTGAAACAATTCTCTCAGGCAAACCGTATCGACATATGATTTCCTTTTTTAAGAATCTGCAAACTGCGGTCTTCGTCACATTAGCAAATGAAGCGGCTTCTACTCATTTTGTGAAGTAATCTATAACTACGAAAATAAATCGGTGCCCATTAGAAGCTTTTAGGGAAATTGGCCCTATAACATCCATGCCCCACATAGAAAAAGGCCACAGAGAAGTTATGACATGAAGGAACGAAGGGGCTGCATGAATTTTATCGCCGTAAATTTGACATTTGTGGCACTTTCGTGCGTAACTAATGCAGTCATTTTCCATCGTCAGCCAATAATAACCGAGTCTCATAATCTGCCTAGCCATAGTGAAGCCATTAGCATGCGTCCCACAAATTCCTTCATGGACATCTTCAAGTATTTTCTTGGCTTCAACAGCATCCACGCATCTCAAGAGCACTTGATCTTTTCCTCTTTTGTACAGGATGTCCCCATTAAGAACAAATCCCACTGCCATTCTTCTGATTATTCTTTTGTCGTTCTCATTTTCTTACTTGGGATACCTTTGATTCTTGACATATTCTAAGATATCATGGAACCATGGCCGTCCATCTGTCTCTTTTTTAATGTTAAAACAATGTGCAGGGATCTCATATATGCTCATTTGGAGAGGCATTATTTCCGTTTCTCTGTTTGCTTTGAACATTGAAGCCAAAGTGGCCAAGTCATCAGCCAACTGGTTTTCTTCTCGTGGGAAGTAGTTAAAAGTCACTTCTTTGAATTCTTTGACCAGCTTCGCCACGAGATCGCTATATTTGACCAATTTCGAATCTCTCACTTCCTAATCTCCACGGATTTGGTAAATCACCAATGCTGAGTCCTCGTACACCTTTAAGATTTCAATGTTTCGTTCAATAGCTGCATGAAGTCCCATGATGCAAGCCTCATATTCCACTATGTTATTGGTACAGAAGAAATTTAATCTAGCAGTGAGCGGATAATGGTTCCCTTCTGGTGACACTAAGACTGCTCCAATCTCATGCCCCAATGTATTCGATGCACCATCAAAGGTCATCTTCCATGATTTCTCTTTTGACGACTCACAATCTTTTTCTGTAATGCACATCAAATCTTCATCTGGAAAATCAAATCTCAATGGCTCGTATTTCTTCGTTGTTCAAGTTACTAAGAAGTCAGCTATCGCGCTCCCCTTTATCGACTTTTAACTCACATATACGATGTCATACTCCGATAATAGGGTCTGCCATCGTGCCATTCTTCCTGAGAGTGCAGTGGTTCCATCATATACTTTATTGGGTCTAGCTTTGAAATTAACCATGTCGTATGATACAACATATATTGTCTGAGTCTTTGAACTACCCAGACTAAAGCACAACAGAATTTTTCAATTGACAGGTACTTTGCTTCATACTCTGTGAACTTCTTGTTGAGGTAGTAAATCGCTATTTCTCTTTTCTCTGACTCATCATGTTGCCCCAATACGCAACCCATTGAGTTTTCAAACACAGTTAGATACAATATTAAAGGTCTCCTGAGAATTGGCAGTACTAGCACCGGGAGGGCTAGACAAATACTATTTTATCTTGTCAAAAGCCACTTGACACTCTTTGTTCCATTCTCCGAGATTGTGTTTTGAAGGAGTCAAAAATTGGGTCCTGCTTGATTGGTAAGTTGAGCAATGAAGCAACGATGTAGTTCAACCTCCCTAAAAATCCTCTAACTTCTTTTTGTATGCGCGGAAGTGGTAGTTCTTGTATGGCTTTTATCTTATCTGGATCAATCTCAATACCTCTCTCACTGACAATGAAGCCTAGTAATTTTTCTGAAGTAACCCCAAACGTACACTTGGCTGAATTAAGCTTCAGCTGGAACTTTCTTAGTCTTTCGAACAATTTCTCGACGTTCCCAACATGCTCTCTTTCCCCCCGAGATTTGGCAATTATATCATCGACGTAGACTTCTATTTCTTTATGTATCATGTCATGGAACAACATGTAATGACCCAATTTTAATAGTGTCGGAACGGTGATTCGAGATCACTAAATCGACGAAAAGTTAGAAAATTTTGTTAATCGATAGTTATAAGTTAAGTGTGATTTTAGAAATATTTTAAAATTAGTGAATTTTGTGAATGAAAGAATTAATTAGAAAAAAATTGGGCCAAAAAAGCGAGGTATTGAGACCTCGAATTCATAAAGTGAGCCATAAATATTTCTAAAAATATTTATGGAGTGTCATTAAGTTATTATTAAACTTTCGTTAGAAAATTTTAACGTTTGGGTAGGAAATTAAATGAAAAGGACTAAACTGAAATGAAAGTAAAAGTTAAATTATAGATTAAAAGAAATTATGAAGGATCAAAATGGTAATTTTACCATTTTGCATAGTTGAGGCGCCAGTTAACGTAAGAAAATCTCAGATTTTTTAAAAGTATATTATTATATTATATTATATTATATTATATTATTATATTATTATATATATATAAACCAAAAGAAGTAAAAGAAGAATACCAGAAAATGAAACAGAGAACAAGACGAAAGCAGGGGAAGAAAAGGGGAAAGAAAGAAAAAGGAGAAATTGATGGTTTGAAGCTTGGAAGTTTAATTGGTAAGTTAATTTAGTCCTTCTCTTTTAATTTTGATGTTTTATAAGTTTTAGAACAAAGTTTTGATGAATTTAAGTTGAAGTTTTTGAAGTTTTAAAGCTGTTGAATATAGCATATGATGAATAAAATGATGAATTAGTGGTTTAATTGAAAGAATTTGAAGTTAGAATTGGGTAAAGGATTTAATTGTAAAATAAGCTATAACAAAACTGTTTTGGACAGCAGCAGTAGAGTAACTTTGAAAAATCACCAAAAATCGTAGAAGTGGAATTAGAAGCTGAGTAAGATATGAAATTGAAGCTTATTGAGTCTACTTTCATATGAAAGAAATAGAGAAATCAAATAAGTTCTGTATTATGAGATATTTAAATTTTAGTGAAACTGGTTCAGGGTGATTTCAGGATCCCCTGTTCTGACTTTGAAAAATCATAAAAATTGGAGAAAAATAATTAGGGGCTTAACTTTATATTTTTAGAATCCTGAATGAGTCTATTTTCAAATGAAATAAACAAGAAGGTCATATGAATTTTGTATGAAGAGTAATTTGATTCGTAGTGAAGAGAGGTCAGAACAGTCAAACAGTAAAACAGGGGAAACTTTAAGAATAATCTGGTATTGATTGGCCATACCAAAAATTCTGGAAAAATTATAGTAAAAAGATATATGAGTCTAGTTTCAAGAAAAATTAACGGTTCTTCATTTGGAGTTCTGTAGCTCCAGATAAAAATAATTTAGTGACTATGACACGCATGGACAGCTTAAATATTCACATAAGTAAATGTTGAAAATTATTGATAATGTTACTTATAGAATGCTATATACATTAAGGATGTGGAATGGAGAGGAGGAGGAGGAAAAATATGTATGAATATTCAGCTAGCATGGCTAATTTGTAATGTTTTAGGCTCAGGACTAAATTGAATAAAAGTAAAAGTTTATGATTAGTTTTGTATAAATGTTGGAGATGACCAATTTACATGGAATGGATTATTTTATTATTTAAAATTGCTAAATTGAATGAAATTATTAATTAGATTAAGATCGGTTGAAAAATCGATGAAAATGGGAAATTACCAAAATGCCCTTGAATCTTGGTATTTCGCAAATTTTGAGTAAGTTAAGTGTAACTTTAAATATGTGATATAAGGAAATATAAGTTGATAGCACGTGAAATATTGATATAATGAATTAACTAATATATGTTTATGAATAAACGGCAAGAGAATGATATTTATCATGACATGTCAATATGTGATTATCTCGTAATATGTAAATAAAAGGTAATTAAATATGTTGAGACGAGAAATAAATTCAAGTAAGTCATGAAATAAGAAAAATAAATATGTTTTAAGGGATAATATGTTTGATTTTTGATTGGTTTCAAAAATAAATGTTAAATGATATAAAATTTTTGATAAATAAATTTGTAATTAGAGTAATGCCTCGTACCTATTTGGTGTCGAATACGGGTAAGGGGTGTTACATTTAGTGGTATCGAGCTTAGGTTTAGTCGGTTCTCGGACCAAATGTAGTATATGTGAAGTCTAGAAATATATGCTATTATTAATATATAACTTGAGATAATGTGATATGTTCCGACTTTGATGATATTTGTATCATTATAATTTAAACTTTATCATTATTATGTGTAATTTATTAATTATGTGTGGTAAGTATTTTAAGGTAAGTATTTAGTAAAATGATAAATTTAAGATTAGTAATGAAGTTGAGGCGTCATCGAATCAATTATGGAATCATGAATATTATTTTGTGCATGAATTGAATCATGAAGTTATTGAATATTGTTATGTGTATTGCATTAAACTATGAAGAATTACCGCAATCATTGTGAAACTGGTTGAAATAAGAAGTGAAAGTAGAATGAATCGAAATTAGAAAGTTATTTAAATTACGTAACTGAATTATGAATTATTTGAATATTTGAAGGCAAATTAAATTAAATAAAGAAAATATGTGAGTAATTGAAATGTATATTGATTGAAAAGTAATTAGTGATTTTAAATTTGATTAGACAATAAATTAAAAATACGAATTGAATAAAAATATATTATACATGCTTATTTTGTTAAATAATATAGAAAGTTTATTTGATTACTTTTTTTACATGTAAATGTTATATGTTTATATGAAATCAATTTGAGAAAGAAAGGAGAGGACCGAATTGAAGGAAAAGGAAAAGAGAAGGTTAAGGAGTGAAGGAAGAATAACATATATCATTTCAACCTTTTTGTTGTAAGTACTACAAGAATTTTAAATTATTGTTATTTATCCTTTTGAAATATTTATGTGAATTATTTAAATATATGAGATTCGACTTTAATGCCCAAGTAGACGAAATTTAGAACTCTTTGGGATATTAAGGAACATTAGCACGTTAGTGCTCTCGACGATATTAGCACATTGGTGCTCTCCGATATTAGCACGTCGGTGCTCTCGATATTAGCACATTGGTGCTCTCGATATTAGCACATTGGTGCTCTCCGATATTAGCACGTCGTTGCTCTCGATATTAGCACATTGGTGCTCTCCGATATTAGCACATTGGTGCTCTCTGTTCACTTGTGCATCATAATGCACCTCTCAGATCTCATTCGTATATCCGGTGTGTTCTATAAAGTCTACTTTGGGCTAAGAAAGTGAAATGAGAACAAAGTGAATCATTGAATTATATCTTGATTAGGAAATGGAAAAGTGAATTTGAAATAGAAAAAATGAAATGATGATTTGAATACCCTATTAACTTATCGGGCTAGATTGGATATAAATGGCATGCCATAGGATTGGAAGTGTTCAGGATTCTTCGACCTTGAGTCGATGAGGCACTGGTGCCAATCTGGTGTGTTTGGTTGGATCCGCGTATCCGCCAAAGTCCGAGTCTTGTTAATAGGGGTAGATATGAATATTAAGTGAAATTAAAATGAGAATTGATCTCCTATTAACTTGTCGGACTAGTCGGATATAATTGGCATGCTATAGGATATGGAAGAGTGCAGGTTTTTGCCGCTACATCGATCGTGCACTTACATGCCGACTCTCTCATTCTTATCGTTATCATTATCGATTCGACACTTTGTGTGTCGTATATTGTGTACCGTTAAGGCACAACAATGTGCATCTTGGTGTGTTTGGGTTGGGAATCGTGTATCTGTCAAAGTCCGGATTGTTAATAGGGTGAATAACTAAAATGAGAAAAACTAAATAAATTTGATCGATTGAACTATTGAAAATATGAGTAAGAAATTATGAGTTGAATTGTGAATCGAATTGAAATGTGAGAATTGAAGTATGAACTTAAGGTTCATAAATTTGTTAAAATATCAAATTATTATTATTGAAATCTGTTGAATAAACGAAATGAGAAAAATCGATTGAATTTGATCGGTTAAACTATTGAAAGTATGGAAAAGTGGAATTAGGAATTGAAATGTAAATTGAAATTGAGATATGAGATTGAAAACTTGAACCAAAGGTTTATGAATTGATTAAAAATAATATAGATGATATATGATGCTATTTGATGAAATGCTATTGTTGAGGTATGAAATTAAAGTATAAATTAACACATATGACTTATATTGTTGCATGCTTGATGTTTACTATTTAATATTAAATGTTAAATTTAAATTATGCGTATAGTAAGTGAAGTATGAGGTAAGCGTTATTGATGAATTAAATGGAAACCGAATTAAGCGATGGATAAATATTAGTATTGAATTGTATATTGAAGAGGAAGTGAAATTAAATTTATTTGTGAATACATTTAAGTGAAATTGGAAAAAAAAAAATGATATGTAAAAGCATTATGTTAAAATTGTAAAAGTGACATGCGTGTATAATGTAATTTTCCCAAGTAAATGAGATTAAATCTACTAAGATATTAGTGGTATACCATTAAGGAACTTTAGCGCATTCTCCGATAATAACACTTTGGTTCTCATCAAGTGCTATCTCGATTAATAGTAAATAATAATACACTTCTATATTTGTTTCATATATCTTAAGTATTCTATTGAATCTATTGGGCCTCTTATAAAAGGTAAGTAATTTTATTTATAAGGTATGTTCGCAATATTGAATTAAAAATGAATTGCAAACTGAAAGGATATGGAATGGATATAAATGATAAATCAGATAAATATGTGCACAAAGGAGCTATAGAATTATAGAAATAACGAAGTTCATGATCAAAATAATAAGGAAATTCGAGGACGAAATTTTTTAGGGGAAGAATTGTAAATGACCCAATTTTAATAGTGTCGAACAGTGATTCGAGATCACTAAATCGACGAAAAGTTAGAAAATTTTGTTAATCGATAGTTATAAGTTAAGTGTGATTTTAGAAATATTTTAAAATTAGTGAATTTTGTGGAATGAAAGAATTAATTAGAAAAAAATTGGGCCAAAAACGAGGTATTGAGACCTCGAATTCATAAAGTGAGCCATAAATATTTCTAAAAATATTTATGGAGTGTCATTAAGTTATTATTAAACTTTCGTTAGAAAATTTTAACGTTTGGGTAGGAAATTAAATGAAAAGGACTAAACTGAAATGAAAGTAAAAGTTAAATTATAGATTAAAAGAAATTATGAAGGATCAAAATGGTAATTTTACCATTTTGCATAGTTGAATGGTTAACGTAAGAAAATCTCAGATTTTTTAAAAGTATATTATTATATTATATTATATTATATTATATTATTATATTATTATATATATATAAACCAAAAGAAGTAAAAGAAGAATACCAGAAAATGAAACAGAGAACAAGACGAAAGCAGGGGAAGAAAAAGGGAAAGAAAGAAAAAGGAGAAATTGATGGTTTGAAGCTTGGAAGTTTAATTGGTAAGTTAATTTAGTCCTTCTCTTTTAATTTTGATGTTTTATAAGTTTTAGAACAAAGTTTTGATGAATTTAAGTTGAAGTTTTTGAAGTTTTAAAGCTGTTGAATATAGCATATGATGAATAAAATGATGAATTAGTGGTTTAATTGAAAGAATTTGAAGTTAGAATTGGGTAAAGGATTTAATTGTAAAATAAGCTATAACAAAACTGTTTTGGACAGCAGCAGTAGAGTAACTTTGAAAAATCACCAAAAATCGTAGAAGTGGAATTAGAAGCTGAGTAAGATATGAAATTGAAGCTTATTGAGTCTACTTTCATATGAAAGAAATAGAGAAATCAAATAAGTTCTGTATTATGAGATATTTAAATTTTAGTGAAACTGGTTCAGGGTGATTTCAGGATCCCCTGTTCTGACTTTGAAAAATCATAAAAATTGGAGAAAAATAATTAGGGGCTTAACTTTATATTTTTAGAATCCTGAATGAGTCTATTTTCAAATGAAATAAACAAGAAGGTCATATGAATTTTGTATGAAGAGTAATTTGATTCTGTAGTGAAGAGAGGTCAGAACAGTCAAACAGTAAAACAGGGGAAACTTTAAGAATAATCTGGTATTGATTGGCCATACCAAAAATTCTGGAAAAATTATAGTAAAAAGATATATGAGTCTAGTTTCAAGAAAAATTAACGGTTCTTCATTTGGAGTTCTGTAGCTCCAGATAAAAATAATTTAGTGACTATGACACGCATAGACAGCTTAAATATTCACATAAGTAAATGTTGAAAATTATTGATAATGTTACTTATAGAATGCTATATACATTAAGGATGTGGAATGGAGAGGAGGAGGAGGAAAAATATGTATGAATATTCAGCTAGCATGGCTAATTTGTAATGTTTTAGGCTCAGGACTAAATTGAATAAAAGTAAAAGTTTATGATTAGTTTTGTATAAATGTTGGAGATGACCAATTTACATGGAATGGATTATTTTATTATTTAAAATTGCTAAATTGAATGAAATTATTAATTAGATTAAGATCGGTTGAAAAATCGATGAAAATGGGAAATTACCAAAATGCCCTTGAATCTTGGTATTTCGCAAATTTAGCTGTAAGTTCGTGTAACTTTAAATATGTGATATAAGGAAATATAAGTTGATAGCACGTGAAATATTGATATAATGAATTAACTAATATATGTTTATGAATAAACGGCAAGAGAATGATATTTATCATGACATGTCAATATGTGATTATCTGTAATATGTAAATAAAAGGTAATTAAATATGTTGAGACGAGAAATAAATTCAAGTAAGTCATGAAATAAGAAAAATAAATATGTTTTAAGGGATAATATGTTTGATTTTTGATTGGTTTCAAAAATAAATGTTAAATGATATAAAATTTTTGATAAATAAATTTGTAATTCCGGTAATGCCTCGTACCCTATTTCGGTGTCGAATACGGGTAAGGGGTGTTACACAACATCACCATGGCCCTCTGATATGTTGCCCCGGCATTCTTTAATTCGAACGACATCACCTTGTAGCAGAATGTTCCCCACATCGTTATGAAAGTAGTTTGCTCCATATCTTCGGGAGCCATCTTTATCTGATTATAACCCGATAATCCATCCATGAAAGAAAATAATGAATGTTTTGTTGTGTTATCCACCAGTGTATCGATGTGTGGCAAGGGAAAATTATCTTTAAGACTTGCTCGGTTCAGATCGTAATAATCCACGCACATTCGTACCTTGCCGTCTTTCTTCGGTACTGGGACTATGTTAGCTACCCATTCTGGATATCTAGAGACTTGCAAGAAGCAGCATCAAATTGTTTCTTGACTTCTTCTTTTATCTTTAACAGCATTTCAGGTCTCATTCGTCTTAGCTTCTGTTGAATGGGTCCGCATTCTGGTTTCAGTGGGAGTCTATGGACCACTATATCCTCGTTCAACCCTGGCATGTCCTGATACGACCATGCAAATACATCTTTGTACTCACGAAGCAAGGCGATTAAATCATGTTTGGTATTCTCAGAAATAGAGGTCCCAATCTTCACTTCTTGCCTCTTTTCTTCATTTTCCAAGTTCACTGTCTCAACAGATTCTTAATGGGGTAGAATCTGTTTATCTTCTTGTTCTATCATTCTTAGTAAGTCAGGAGACGAGACATAATCTTCAGCATTTTCCTCAACTTCGAATTCTCCTAAACAAATAGCTTTCTCGAAATCGATTTCAGGACTTGTAACGAGATTGCTCATGTCTTTGATATCTGAGCACCTGAAAGTTGAATGGAAAAGAAAACTATAGAGGAACATCAAAGTATTGAAACCAACAAACATAATGTTATGGCATAATATGAGATATATGTAAGGACATGATGTGAGAAGAGGGAATGATTATGAAGTTAATGAGAATGAAAAGACCATGACAAAATGTATCTCCATTAATGTTCATTTAAATAATAAAGAGCAAAGATAAGCTCTTACAAAAGAATCCCACTATTACTTAGGGGTACAAAAAAGAGAGTTAACATTGAGCATTACTCTGGAGAGGACTTAGAAACTACAAGAAGATCCACAGCAGTCCAATTGTTCAAAATGAATCCAGGAGGACAATGGCGTATCATTGAAACATCTTCAATTGCATCATCTCCTTTGTCAATAACATTTATACTGACGTTCTGAAGACCCCTTTCAATCAATAATAGCGTGCTTCGTGAATTATCTCGCCCTGGGTACATCATTCCTGCAAATGTAAATGTTTTTGACAAAGGAGGATACGCTATGGGCTCCAATTCCAGTTCCCAGCCTGAGGATCTTGCAATCCTCCTTTCTTGATCTTTCCGCAACTGTGTTCTTCTTTGTCGCATATATGGCTTGAATCCTAAATCGTATCGAGCCTTGTGATGTACTGGTTTTAGTGCTCTAACTATCCCTAGCTGATTTCTTCCCAAACCTTTCTTCGCTCAGGCTCTCTTTCCTACAGTCAGCTTAATTCCCATATTGGTATTCCTTGACAGCTTCGGTGTGGGAATCCTATTTCTGTCAGCAACAAATGTAGCATTGATAAATTTGAAGGATCGAAAGAAACATTCTACTGCATCTTTGTCTACTTCGATGTAAGATGCCTCAGCAGAGATAGATGCAACAATGTCTTCTTCACCAGCGATAGTGGTCAAGCGGCTATCCATGACAAACTTTACTTTTTGATGGAGAGATGAAGGAAATTCCCCAGCAAAGTGGATCCAAGGCCTCCCTAAAAGGCAATTATACGAAGGCGTGATGTCCATGACCTGGAACTTGATATCATATGTACATGGGCCCACTTCTATAGGAATTTCAATCTTTCCCATGACATCTCGTCGTGTCCCATCAAATGCCCTTACTGTGGAATGACAAGGCCTCAGATAAGACATATCAATTGGCATCCTAGAAAGCATGGCCAAAGACATGACATTGAGTGCAGACCCGTTGTCAATGAGCACATTTGGTATTATATAACCCTTGCAACTGGTTGTGATATGCAATGCTTTTATGGAGCCCTTACCATTTGGCGGTATTTCGTCATCACTGAAAGAGATGAAATTATCCGCATTCAAGTTGTTCACCTACCTATCAAGCTTTTCAACAGATACATTGCTCGCCACATACACTTGATTTAACACTTTCAGCAAAGCCTTCGGATGTGGTTCTGAATTCAACAGTAGAGATAAAACCGAGATTCTTGCCGGCTACTTGTTCAACTGCTCCACGATGTTATATTCACTGTGCTTGATGAACTTCAAGAATTCATGTGCTTCATCTTCGTTCACAGGTCTTTTAATTTCTTGCTCAGACTGTATTTCAACATCAACCTCAGCATCATGCATCAGTGCCTTTCATTTTTGGTTCGAGTCACCAGTCCTCTTCCTTGGTTCAACCACCTCAGGAGAATAACATCTCTCGCTACGAGTAAAGTGTCCTACTTCACTAACACTTCTAGTCGTAGCTGTAGATTTTTCACCTTCGGGTATGATAATGTTGACATCATATTTCAATGGTACAACCTTGTTGTCCTTGTAAGGGAAATGAGATGGCACTTTAATCACCACCGTTGGTTTGACTTCCTTCTTCTTGGCCTCATAATAAATCACCAGAGGCCGATCGGTACTATAAAGGATGGCTGATGGTTGATTATCAGAGGCGCATATTTCCCTTTCCTCGGCCTCGTCCATTTTATCAAAGATCTTGACCTCCTTGTTATCCATCATGTCCTGAAGTAATTTTCTAAATCCCTTAGAATACTGGATGTCATGCCCTTCGATACCATGAAAAACACAAAAACATTGACTTTTTGTGTTTCCTTCTTTGAAAATTCTGTTGAGATAACAAAATGGCCCCTTTTTAACCATTACCTCCCAAACCTTCCGCAAAGGTGTCTTTATTTCAGAAACGTAACTTTTAGCTAGTCGCATGTCTTCCTTTGTCACCTCGCTCACGTTCCCTTCAGTATGGTTAGGGAGCGGATTTCCAGCCACATTATTAGCACCATCAAATCGTAAAATCCCTGCATCAATAAGACCTTGAACCTTTCTTTTAAAGGCTAGACAATTTTCTGTAGAATGCCCGTGGTTTCCAGCATGGTACATGCAACTAGCATTAGGATCGTACTATTTTGGGTATGGAGGCTTCAGGGGTGCCATATAATGTGGGGATATTAATTGTTTTTCCAATAATTTCGGGCACAGCTCTCCGTATGATACAGGAATAGGGGTGAATTGAGGTTTTTCAAGATTAGGTCATGCCGATTTTTGTTCATTTTTAGGTTGGCTTTGAGCAGGCATGGTATTTGGTGGGAACATGGTGAATGGTCTTTGGTTATTTGTGGCGTAGACGGGGTAAGGAGGAGGTGCCTGATAGTAAGGGCTTTGGGGAAGAAAATAGAAATTTGGAAGTGGGCGATATCGAGGTCGTGATTGGGTTGGGTAGGGATTAGAAGTGTAATGGCTCTCGGTTCCCACCATATGGGTTTCTGCCTCTTTTTTCTTTATGGTACTGCCCTTTTCGAACTCTCGGGACCTTCTATCATTCCATTCTTGATGGCATTCTCTATAAGTTCCCAAGATATTACAATATCTGCGAAGTCTTCCGTGGCGCTTCCTACCAACTTATCATAAAATGGCGCTTTTAAAGTGTTGATAAAGAGGACTGTTATCTCAGTTTTAGTTAATGGGGGTTCTACTTGTGCCGAGATATCCCTCCACCTTTGCGCATATTGCCTAAAAGTCTCTGTCGGCTTCTTTTCCATCATCTGCAGGGTTAGTCGATCGGGCACCATGTCAAATACATGTTTGTATTGTTCACAAAATGCTGATGCTAAGTCTTTCCATGATCGGATCCTTTCTCTACTGAGTTGATTATACCATCGAAGAGTCGATCCAATCAAGCTATCTTGAAAATATTGTATTAGCAATTTATCCCCATTCACGTAACTAGTTATCTTTCGACAAAACATGATAAGATGCGTCTTTGGACATCTTGTTTCATCATATTTTTCAAAATCTGGCACTTTAAATTTCGGAGGCAGAACCAAATCGGGCACCAAGCTGAGCTCTTTGGCACTCAGTGTAGAGAAGACTTCAGTACCTTCTATCGCCTTGAGTCTTTCTTCCAGACTCTTATACATATCCTGAGCATCATGATCATCCATTTTCAACCTGGCTATTTCTACCGGATCATCCAAATCTGGAACAATCGGGTCATCAGGATTAGCTCCGGGGTTCGATACAAATATACCTTGCCTTAGATGAGCAGGTGGTGCAGGTCGTTGCTTTAGGCCTGCAGGTTCCCTTTGAGGATATCCTCTTTGCATTGCATGGGCGTGAGGTGGAGTGAATCCTGGGGGATAGAGCGGATCCTGATTAACTCTTGATTGGGGCTCTGTGATGTCAGGGCTCTGCATGGGTCCTTTTTCTTTGACCAAAGCTGTCATCATCTCCATCATTTTGGCCATCTGATCCCTTTGCTCGAGCGATTCCTCTCAAGATCTTACCATCAGATCTCTTGCTTCCTGTTGTGACTTAGCCAACTGTTCTTGCAACTCTCTTTGGGTCCTTTCAATTCTTTCAATTCTTTCGTTGTCAGCATCCATAGCTCTAGCTCTTAGACGTGTCCTATAAGAATGACGTGATTCTAGATTCGTAGTGTCGCAACTGTGGATTATATGGTTTCAGCCTCAGTGAATGATTAGAGTGATATGCACATGCAATGAAGGGATGAATGAATAAATGATTCATTAGGGGTGAGCAAAACTCGATTCGATTCGAAAAAATCGAAAAAAATTTGAATTTTGAATTATTCGAATCGAGTTAATCGAATCAACTCGAATTTTGAGTTTCGAATTTCGAGTTCGAATCGAGTTGAATTTTTGAATTCGAATAACTCGAATAATTCGAATAAACCGAATATATACTATTTTTTTTAATTTTAGGTCTTTCCCTCAAGCCCAAATATTTAATTTTATCCCTTCCCCCCCCCCAAGCTTGTCAGGCATCAACCCAAAAATTTATCTTCCCAATTCCTCCTCCAAATAAAACCCCCAAGCCCTAACACTAACAGCAGCAGGTAACAAATTTCATCCATCGTGGGTGCTGCAGATTCTTCTTCTTCAAACCCCAAATTAATTTTCTTCTTCTCTGTTTTTCTCTGGTAAGTTGTCTAATCTCTTTTTCTACTCTTCAATTCCATATTTATTAAGTTTCTCTTCTTCCTGCTGCACTTTTGATTCTGTATGTTGGCTGTGAGTTTGGACACTCATTTACTCTGGGTTCTACCTTTTCTCCATTTTCAGACCCTGTTGCAGCAGCAACTATCATCTTCATTGATTTAAACGTTCAACGGCTGGTCACTGTTCTATATCGAAACCTATCTTTGAACAAAGGTATGTGTACTTGCTATATGTCTGGCTTAAAGCTTTCTTGAGCAAGCTAGGCTGAAGCTAATGACATGTAATCAAAATTGTTTATGACTCACTGAAACTCAATGCTAATTCTAGTTCCCAGCATGTGTTTAATACAAAAAAAAAAAAAGAATTATGCATCAAAGATTTCTCATGCAATTGACTGGAGAAAGAGAAAAAAAGTGCCTGTGGTTTGTTTTTGTTTATTGCCTTGGCGTATTATTCATCTCTTATTATAATCTGAATACATCTACCGATTGTTGTAGTGTTGTTCATGTTTTGAAGGTATGTGCTATGCTAATTCTCTTTCTCCAGTCAATGCTAATCCGCATATGTTGTGGGGTGAAAAAGAAAAATAATTTGTAAAATAAAAAAAAAGGTACCCACTGTCCAGTGCACAAGAAGCTACTTGATGAGTTGATGAGTAGTTCTTTTCTTAAAGAAAAACATTGAGAAAAAGATAATACAAGACATTAAAATATCTTTTCTTGCATGTGTTTAATTTTTTATTACTATTTTGTTTAATTAAAATTTACAATATAAAATAAAATAAAATAAAACTTAATTAAAATCTTGTTTGGTAAGGTAATGGTGGGATATTAGCGAGCCAATTATGTATTTTTATAAATATAATAAGAAATTTACTTCACAATATTATTATTCAATTTGATTCGACTCTTTTATTTAAAATAAATTGTATTTGAAGTAAATTAATTCTCAATCCTTATATTACTGATATGAAATTATCTTATTTTATATGTCAAGCCATGAAATAATTTAAAGCTTTAAAAATTTAAAAAAATAAAAAATTATAATTTAATTTCAGTAATTAAAATTTTGAATGATTTTTTTTTTCTTTCCCGATTGATATCCAATTCAATTCAATTCTCGAGGAGTAAGCCAACACTTGATCCACAGTGTGATAAATTTAATTTCAATAATTAGAACTTTTAATTTTTAAAAATTAAGGTATTAAAAAATTAAAAGAATAAATTTTTGAAAGTAGATAAATTTTAAAAATTAAAATTAAAAAATCAGAAAATTAGAAAGATTCAAGGCGTAAGCAAACTTATGTCTTTTCTGTGGTCAATTTTACATTATGATGTGTTCATGTCTCACTTGTGCTATGGTAACACTTTGGTTCAGAAAATGAATTAAAGCATAAATGTTATTAAGTTTGATTTTAAATCAATTATTGGTTATCATTAGTGATTGCAACAAATGTTTGCTTGTAGATGAGTGATCCAAAGCAAGATGGTTCAACTCAAAGTTCACAAAATTCTTCCCCAAGTAGAGATAATCAAACAACAACCAAGGAAAATGTTCGAAAAAAGATTACTCCAAGGGCAGCTTGTTGGAACCATTTCACCAAGTATGTGACTAAAGAGGGGGAGAAGAGAGCAAGGTGCAATGCATGTGATGTTACTTACACCATGGAAACAACTATGGGTTCTACAACAAATTTGAATAACCATTTGAAAACATGCCTAAAAAGACCTCGAGGTAATACTTCTGATCCGAAGCAATCAGAATTAACATTTGTGAATGTTAGGCAAGAAACAACGGATTTATCAACTTGGGTGTTTGATAAAGATGCTATTAGAAAAGCATTGGTTCATATGATAATTGTGGATGAACTACCTTTTAAAATTGTAGAGGAGAGGGTTTTAAATACTTTCTTTCTATAGCATGCCCACGCTTTAGTCTTCCATCTCGTTGGACAATTAGAGGGATTGTCTTGATTTATTTAACTCCATGAATAGAGTGATGAAGAATTGTTTTGAAAAAGATATAAGTAGAGTTTGTTTGACGACAGATACTTGGACTTCATTGCAGAGGATATCTTACATGGTTTTAACAGCACATTGGGTGAATGATGAGTGGAGGTTGCAAAAAAGAATTATAAATTTTTGCCCAATATCCGCTCATAGAGGTGAAAGCATAGGTCAAGCTATTGAAAAATGTCTTCAAGATTGGGGGATTGAGAGGGTCTTCACTATTAATATTGATAATGCATCTGCCAATTGTGTTGCCATTGAATATTTGAGAGAGAAATTGAATCATCGAAATGCTTCTGTTGCAAATGGAAAATTTATTCATATGAGATGTGTTGCACACATTCTTAATCTCATTGTGCAATACGGTATTAAGGATGTTTACGTAATGCGTGGATCGAGTTAGAGGTGCTGCGAGGTATACAAGAGCATCACCATCGAGGTTGATAAAATTCAACCAACGGGTAAAAGAAGAAATGATAGATAGTAAGGCTCAATTGTGTTTAGATGTGCCTACTAGATGGAACTCAATATATATGATGTTAAAGGTGGCCAAAAAATATGAGCGTACATTTGAATCATATGTACGTGATGACCATAATTTTTTTCTTGACCTTACTGCTGGAGATGGAGTTCCTACATTTGATGATTAGGAAATTGTTCAAAGAGTTATAAAAGTATTAGAGCCTTTTTATCATCTTACACTGAAGGTGTCCGGATCTTTGCATGTTACCTCTCATTCACTTTTTGAAGTATTGACGGATGTGCATTGTCTTTTTGATGGTTGGCAAAGTTGTGGAGATCTAGACATAATTTCTATGACTTCCAAAAAGAGAGAGAAATATAATAAGTATTGGGGTGAAGGAAACAAGATCAACATGCTAGTTTACTTGGCGGTCATCTTTGATCCACGATGTAAAATGAGTTTTTTGAACTTTGGGGTCAACTTGCTTTTTCTTAATGTTGCTAATGACATTATGAAAATGATTGATAAAGAATTGCATTGCTTGTTCAACAAGTATTCTTCTAATGCTGGGAGAATTCAACAGTTTGAAGGTAGATCTAGTTCTTCGACAAATCTTTGTAGTTCAATGGAAATAGATCATTCAGAAATGAAAACGGGCTTGGCCAAACAAAATACCTTCAGAACAAGAAACAAGTTGGATTAGAAAGCAGGTCTGAGTTGGATAGATATTTGGGTGAGGGTGAAGAAGTAAACAATTCAAGTTCATTTGATTTACTGTTGTGGTGGAAAATGAACAGCCCTAGATTCCCTATTCTTTCACAAATGGCTCGAGATATTCTTGCTACTCCTATTTCAACAGTTGCCTCGAAAAGTGCATTTAGCACGAGTGGGCGTGTTCTCGATAGTTTTAGAAGTTCTCTAACTCCTCTCATGGTCGAGGCTTTGGTTTGCACACAAGATTGGCTTCGGAAATCTAATGATGCCATCAATCTTGAAGATTATGTTGATGAACTTCAAACCATGGAAGATGGTAATATATAAATTTTAATTTATAAAATAAGCTTTTGTGTTATTTATATTTGTAAGCATAATTTAACTAACACTTTTGTTTTTAAATTTGCTAGACTTGTCAAAAATACCTGAAGATCAAGAAGGTAATATACTTAGCATTAGTTTATAAAGTTAAATGTTTATTTAATTTTTTTTGCGAACATTTTTATCATTTAACTAACTCATTCAATACTTGTACTAGATGTTTCAAGATTATCAATGCCAACAGTGTTTGAAGCACAAGAAGAAACTTAAACTATTCTATAATGGTTTTTGAACAGATGTGTTATTATTATTAGTTTGGTTTGGTTTGTTATTGTTGTTGGTTAATTTAGGTTGATGTTGTGTTGCTTTTGTTTATTTACTTGTTTACTTCAATTTTTTGTTGTATGATCATGTTTAAAAACTTTGAAGAATTTTTTTTTGAAAAATTACATAAAAATAAAAAACACTAAAGTCATTTTTTTAAAACTTAACTCGAACAAATATATTCGATTCGATTCGAATTTTGTCTCACTCGACTCGATTCGAAAAAAATTTCAAATTAGGTTAGGATGATAAAATACGATTCGAAAACTCGATTAACTCAAAAATTTTTGATTCGATTCGATTCGATTTGATCGAATGAATGTTAATTATGAATAAATATGCAAGAATTTGGTGTTGATTTGAAGATAGCCCCATACTTAGGCATTTCATTAATCAAAAGAGTCTACTACAAAACATTTTGCTATCTTTGATTTAACAGTTACACAAATTTCCTAGCCACATCGCCTTGTTTCTTCACTCGTTCTAGGAACTCTGACATGCTTGATCCTTGTCTCGGAGGGAATTGGTAACTGAGAGCTTCGACTTCATCTGATAATTGCACAATTTGCACAGCCGCCTTGTGAATTTCATTGATCAAACCGCCAAGATGCATATCTTTTTCTTGGAGAGCTCTTTCGTAGGCACGAATGTCTCTGTCATACTGGCCATTCTTTTCTTCTAGGGTTTTTAGGAGAGTATCCAAATGTTGCTGATGAGCTTGCAACGTACTTTTTAAATCTCGTATTTTCCTTCTTAGCTCTTGACGTTCAGACTTACTAGTCATTAATTCTGCAGACACGGTTTCGTATTCAATATTCATCTTTCTTAACTCTATCATAGAACGCGCAGCTTTTTCCTCTTCCTTCTTCGCTTTCCCTCTCCAGAATTCCATCCCACCTTTGATGGTGCTTAATTCTTCTTTCCATTCCATCGATGATTTGCCCAGCCCACTATTCTTTATGGTGCTTCTTAATTTCTTATTTTCCAAATGAAGATCCCTTAGATTATTTCTCATGGTCTCGACTTCTTTCTGGCTTTTCTCATTTCTGGATTTTTCAATTTGAACATCGATTTTCAGCTGGTAGTTTTCCTCTTGAAGAGAACTAATATCCCGTAACAACTTGGCCTTTTCACGTTCAAATTCATGTCTTGCCATTTTGAGTTCGGACGGCATTTCTTCTAAGAAAGGATTCTGAAAAATATAATCCGTCGGCAAGATTTGTTGACTATTCACTCGTCGTTGTCTCCATATGTCATAATCTTGAGTGACAGTATCAGCATACAGAGCTAACTCCATTAGGTAAATTTCCTTCCAAGACTTTGCAGTATCTCGGACTTTTTTCATGTAACCTTCACCTGTAAAAACAAACTCAGACTGTGCCAATCCTCTGGTAGCTGGTATAAACTGTCCTGAAGCAAACTACCTTTGAACCATTAACAGAGCATATCCAACTCCTCCCCATAATCTGAGTAAAGGCACCCAATCTTGGCTTCCGTATTTGTATAACAGAACCGAAGGACGGATCCATGGTGCTCTCCAAGTTATATCTTCGGCGCGGAGGTTCTGAAAAACTGAAACCCAGTGCTGTTCAGTGACATCCTTTGGCTAATCTTTCCCAAGGTAAGCTTCCAATGGAGAGAATGTTTTTGAAAACATGTGGAAAAGGTGTGCGCTTCACTTTCCAGAAGTGGCTCAAAATCCAAACATTAAGTAACTGTGCACATCCAATAAAACGTCTTTCCCTTTTCCTTCTACAACTACTTAGAGATCTAAAAGTCTCGGCTAAGATAGTTGGGACGGGGTTGATTCCTCGCTTCAATTTTTCGAAGAAATCCACTACCGCAACTTTTATATGTCCAAGAACCTTTGGGAAGACGATTAATCCATAAATGGCCAAAGCAAACAGATCCACTCTCTTCACAATATCTGGATGGTTTTGAACTAAGTCTCGTAGAGAAAACCAAGGAACACAACTGACTTCGTTCTTTTTCTTTATCTGTTTTTCAGCCCATATATCAGTCATTCCCGTCAACTTCATTAGCTTTTTCTTGAAGGTCATTGGTTTGGGCTCTTTCACATATATCTTGTTGAATTGTACATTGTCAACTCGAAGCAATGCGACATACTCTTCTAGGGTCGGAGTCATATCTTCCTGATTGAAAGTGAAACATTGGTAAGCAGGGTCCCAAAATCGAACCATGGCTTGAATCAAATGTTCGTCTACGTTGATAGCGATCAAATGAGCTATATCCCCATACTTTTCAGTGAAGATGCCCCTAGTGTCTGAGTCTCATTGTTTCCAAATCCAAGTCAAGTCTTCGAGATTATTCTGACGAGCATTCGAAGTAAAAACCTTCCTAACAAGATGCCTATGATGCATGATTAAAATAAAAATGAAGACAAATAACCTTGGTTAGTAATCACAAAAAAATATAAACGGATAAAAAAATGTGGAAAATCTAACAAATTAAGCTATTTAATCGTGCATTTTAGTGGAACCGACCTACTTACTCCTTTTTTTTACACTCATCATGCTTTACAAAAACCTACCCCACATGCTCATCCGATAATCTATCCAATCCAAATTACTAAACGAACCCGATTCCCTTGCATAAAAAGTGTAGATGTAAAAGAAATAAAAGGTAAGAGGCATTTCTCCCGTGTACTTATTTTGGTGACTATTAACGGACGAAGATTCTGCATGGCTCTAATCGAGTGGCTCATACGGTTCACTATATGTGGTTTTAGTTCTAAAAAGGTACTCGAATTGTCCGTACTGTCGCCTACTAAGGCTAGTATAGAGCCTCGGTTATTGCCCATCATAGGCTCGCGAGCTCAATTCGAGGGATTACATTTACTTATGCCTATGCGGATGGAAAAGTTAACTCACGAAAGCATAAGTCATATGTAACCCGGAAGTATTCACTAGCTTGTGCGGAGGGACAAGTTAACTCACGAAGGCATAGCGTTTACTTCCACTTAAGTGGACGGAGCCCGGGTAGAAAGCTCATGTTATGCAAAAATGCAAGTGCACGGTGTGTGGGGAGAAACTCACAAACTTTTTCGTTTTTATTTTAAAACTAAAAGACTAAAACCGTAAAAACTTAGAGCTGAAAAATAAAAAGATAAAACAAGTTAGAAAAAATATTTACCACATGATGCGAATGCATGACTTTTCAAAAACAAAATTTAAGGATTACGACTAAATATTAATTTGAATAAGGAGTTTCGAAAATTTTGACAACACGTGTTTAATTCCAGACCCGACTCTCAAAAAAAAGGTCCCCAGTGGAGTCGCCAGCTGTAGCGACCTAAAATTTTAGTACGGGCGCTAATTGAGGCGATTATTGAAAATTTGAAAACAGAGTTTCGATTTTATTAAAACAGGGGAGTCGCCACCGATCCTTTTTCCTAGGTGTGATCGGAAACCTAATAAATCCTCTTTTTAAAAGAATTTTTTTTTGAATTTTCTTAAAAAAAAGGCTGAGCTTAGGTCTACGTCAAAATTCCAGAGAAAGATTGGGTTCGGGAGTTGGTTATGTACGAGGAAGGTATTAGCACCCTCGCGACGCCCAAAATTGGTATCTCGTTAAACCCGTGTTGTCTTAATTTTCAAAAATACAAGTCAATTTAATACTTAATCGTGATCTGATTAAAAAACAAGAATTTTTGAAAACGCGAATTTTTTGAAAACACGAGAATTTTTGAAAACTCGAGAATTTTTGAAAACACGAAAATTTTAAATCTCGAGAATTTTTTTAAAAACCCGAGAAATTTTGAAAATACGAAAATTTTGAAAACGAGAATTTTCGAAAACACGAAAATTTTTAAAAACACGAAAATTTTGAAATACGAAATTTTTTTAAAAACACGAATTTTTTTTTGAAAAACGAAAATTTTGAAACACGAAAATTTTTAAAAACACGAAAATTTTGAAATACAAATTTTTTTTAAACACGAAAATTTTGAAATAATGAAAATTATGAAACACAAGAATTTTTGAAAATACGAATTTTTTTAAACACGAAGCTCTTAAAATACGAGAACTTCCTGAAAAAACATGAAAAGTTTTGAATTTGAAGACACAAAAATTTTGAAACACTAAAATTTTTGAAAACGCGAATTTTTTTTTAAAACATGAAACTCTTGAAGTACGAGAATTTTTTGAAAACACAAAAAGTTTTGAAACTCGATTTTTTTTTTTTTAGATTTTTTAAAAGGGCGTAGCGTATTTAACACGAACCGATAATATTTACCTAACATAGCGATGAAATCAACGACTAGAGTTAAACCAATTCGTTGCCTTATTTATTAAAATTATTGAAAATTAAAATTTATAACTAAAATCATAAAATAATACTTAAAAAAATTAAAAATGCTAAATTAATTAAAATAAAACAACATGAATAAAAAAGTGGATTGAGAGTGTACCAAAGCCCAAAAATTATAGACTTGGGCTGTTGAAATTTGGGCCCTTGTTGGGCTTGTGCAACTTTCTTTCTTTTTTTTGATTTGGCTTGCTCTTTTTTTTTTAATTCTGATGGGCTGCTGCTCGGGCTTGGGCCTGCTGGGGGTCTCCGCGGGTCGGGTCGGGTCAGACGGGTCGGCCTGATTGTAAAAAGTTTTTTTTCTTTCTTTTTTCCTTTTTTTCTTTTTCTTCTTCTTTCTTCTTCTTCTTCCTTCCTTCTTCTTCTCTAACTGTCGCCGGCGACGCCGTCGCCTCTTCCCCACCGGTGGTGCGATGCCTCCTCTTCTTTTCCTTCTCTTTTCTCTTTTCTCTCTTTTTTCTCTTCTTTTTTCTCCTTTTTTTCTCTTTTCGTGGGTGTTGTTGCTTGATGTTGGGGGGTTCATTTTTTGGTTGATTTCCCTCATTTATAGTGTTTTTTTCTTCTTTGTAGTAGTGGTGGCTAGGGGAAGGAGGCCATCCTTAGGCCGATGGTGGGAAAATCTGGGGAGTGGGTGCCCCAAATCACCTAATCTGCCAGAAGGACTGAATCGAAAATGCAGTGAAACTTTTAAGGCTAAAGTGTAATTTTAAAAAAAATGAGGGGTCAAAAATATAATTTTGAAAAGTTTATGGGTCAAAAGGTAATTTTAGAAAAGATGGGGGTTAAAATATAATTTTAAAAAAGTTAAGGGATCAAAATGTAATTTTGATTTTTTTGTATATTTCAATTTTTTTAAATTTTTTTTAATTAAACATAAATCAGGCCGGACAAAATTTAGTGCTTACAGTATGCATTCCAAGCGGATAGTCCACACTTCTTACATTCATGTTCTATCAGACCATACACATTGTTTACATTTTATATCACTAAGGAGGGTTTACACTCCTTCCATTTTATATTGTCAACAGATAGTCTGCACTTCTTGCATTTTATATCATCAATGAAAGGTTTTGCATCGCTTACGTTTTATATCACCAAAGGATAGTTGACATTTCTTACACCAACAGATAGTATGCATTTCGTATGTTTTATATATTATCGACAACTGGGTCATACCTCTTACATTTGATATTGCCAATGGATGGCTTAAACCTATTCTATTTTACATTTCCAATAATTGCATCCACAATATACATACGACATGTCTCCATTCTATAAATCCAGGTCCTCTAATTAACAACTACACAACTCGAGTATACTTTATACATTTTTGGATTGTCGAGCCAATAGACATACCACTCGTTAAATCATAAAGAAAATTTTATACTAATCAACTACAAATAGGAATACCATCCACAAACACATTATTAAAAAGGTTATGCATGAATTTCAATAGCCTTGCAAGGCACCATATATTCTCGAGTTGTCAGGACAATAACTGTAGCCTTCGTCAAAATACAAAACAAATTTTTTTGGGTAAGTTCTCTACAACTCACCACCTGATACTTTATTTGCACCAACTATCACCCGCGAGGTAACTTGCGGATGGTCACGAGGCATAGTCACTTTATAACCTACCTCTCGATTAGTAGGACTATTGTTATATACCTACCAATTTGGACTCGGTTGGGCCCTCCATTGGGCTTTACCTTTCCTATAAATACTCCAAGATACCACTTAGTAGAGGGACCTATCTCCACTCGAAACCCTAATACGCTAAGCATTCACCCTAAGTCCTTCTACCTCTCCGGCGGCCTCTTTTGATATCGCTCCTCTCCTCATCTTTGTTGATGTTGTATATCAACATTATGTAATATTTGTTTTTATTATGATTGTATTATTTTACTAAATCTCAGGGTTTACAAAGAAAAAAAATCATTTGTATTTATAGAATTTAAGCAAATACATTTAACTTTTTCAATTTTCAAATATGTCAACTTTTAAAGACTATTTTTTTAAATGAATATTTTTTTGTATAGAATACATTGTATTTCAAAATAAGTAGTTGGTGATGTTTTTAGAGTGACAAATATCATTCTTTGAACATATAGCAGCAAAGCTTGGTTTCCTATTTTGGGAGAAAACAAGATTGGCAAATTAATTTTTACAACAAACTTACTCCTCATAAAAATAAATGCACAAGCCGATTGATTTTTAACTCGATTAGCATCGATATTGTTATCAGTGCAGGAGGACGTGTGTTCGAGTGCGTTGAAGTGTATTATCCTCCTATTTAAGGGTTGAGGAGGGGCTATGAATAGTTTTAGGCATTGTATATATATATATAAACTGATATTATCAAATTTTATAATGAAATTGTCAAATTAGTCACTTTGTCTTGGTACTCCAATACCGATAAACTCATCATATAAAACCTGCATCACCTCATCTGGTGGCTGCATAAAATGGTGAACACCTGTCAAGCATTTGAAAGCATAGTTAGCTAACGCATTAGCAACCCGATTTCCCTCTCTATAAACATGCGCAACCTGCACCTACCACGGCCATTTTAGTAATCTTAGCACATACGGACAGTAGCCATATTCGAACCATCACCCAAAGGCTGCTGCAACATTATGACAGCTTCTAAGTTGTCCATCTCCAATATAACTCGCCTAGTGCCCATTTCCCATGCCAATAAGGAGCCATCCTAAGCTCCTCACATTTCAACTTCTAAAGTCAAGCAAATCCCGATGCTTCGGCCAAATCCAATTCTCCAAAATCCGTGATGATCTCTAACCAATCCATCTGCTGTTGCACAACCAGTATTCACATTTCTTGCCCATCAATATTCACCTTCAACCATTTATCCCCGATATTTTTAAAGTTTTTATTATTTTTATAAATGAAATATTTTGTTTTTAATTTAATTACAATTGAAATAATAATAATAATTTCCAAGACATTTTTTATATGATAAATGTTAACTCTATTACAATTTAGACTTATTTGATTTTTTTAATAATAAAATGATTAAATTGATCTATTGAATAATAGAAAGATTACTTTGAGTAAATCCCATAATAGAAGAACCTCTCAAGTACATTCACCTATTATTATTACATGAACTCATTCACTCACTTTGCTTGCATTTTGGGTTAGCTGGGAAATGCCAAGGGGACGGGAACAGGAGGATCTAGAGCCGTGTCAAGTGAAATAGATAATTTGGGAATTTTGTATTCTCTAAAATGTTGTTTGATAAACAGGAAAATTAAACGCTGAAAAAATAAGTGTTGAAAAATTAAGTATTAAAAATTTAAACACTGAATTTAAGTTATAAATTTTGTTTGATATATTGCTTAAAGTTAAAAATTAAATATAATTAGATTGTTTGATAAATATAGATTTTTATTTTTATTTTTGATAATAATATACTGCACTTTCATAAATATAGGCCAAATTCACAATAAAAAAAAAATAAAAACAAACAGAAACGAAATTAAAACGGCTAACCGAAAATAAAACCTCCTAATGCTCAAGATTAAAACATCAGAACGAAACTTAAAAGACAAACAAATTAAAACAGAAAAATTCGGCCCAATACCCACAAAGACAAGCATCAGATAACGATGGGGAAGCTATAGGGATTGCGTCCCAGCTGTTGTCAACATTAAACCCCATTTTGAAACTCTCAAAAAGTGTTGGAGAAGTTATCAGAACCACATTTAATGGCTCCCATCATTTCCAAAAAGAAATCCCCTGAATACACAAGCTCTTTTCAAAAAATTTCAATTCTTTTGCGCAGAGAAAACCCCCAAACACCATCAGCATCCTCTTAAAACCTTTCCTCTTCTTTAACAGCTTCGCCTTCTTGACTCTTGCTCATTTTTCGTTCGCCTGTGATTTTCCATCACCGCCGGTTCAACTCCAGTCGGAACCCTTCGTAACAAATAAATACTTTCCTTCCTTTTTAAGCCCTCAGAGGCAATTTTATGCGCAACCTCATTTGCTTCCCTATATAGAAATAGAAAAATACAATATCTGAACTGCAGAGCCATTTCCTTCGAATCTTTGATATACTCCATGATTTCTGATCTGTCTTCCTCCTTTCCTTGCAGTTTCTTGATCACCGTCTTGGCATCTCCCTCGATTTCCACATCCCGTAGCCCAAGTTGGAATCCCAGATCAATGGCTTGATAGCATGCTAATGCCTCAGCTGCAAACGCAGACGGTATATTCTTATTTATAATAGACTTTGAACACAAAACTTCTGCTCTTCCATTTCTAATCACTAACCTAGAGCACGATTCATTTCTTTGTCTGTTGAAAGCTGCATCAAAGTTAATCCTCAAACACATCCCAGCAGGAGCTTCCCATATGGTTGTGTATGCTCTTCTACCAGGTAAGGTCTGCTTTACCCCGTCAAGCTCCCTTAAATAGTTTGAAACGAACTCTGCAATTTGGATCCCAGTTTTTATTTCGTTCTCATGAATGAGTTTGTTCTTGAAAGTCCAAATCCCCCATAATGCATATACAAATTTTCTGCACTTGCTTAGCAAATTAACTTCAAAAAAATTTCGTAACCATTCATTGACCTCCTTGTTTTCTTCTGTAACAGTCACAATAATATCTAATCTTTCCCATGTTTCCTTTGTAACAGGACAGTCCCTAAATAAGTGTTCCCTCGTCTCCGCTTCCATATGGCATATTCAGCAATTGATAGCTCCCATTAACCTTCTATAATATAAATTACTATAGTTAGGTAAATAGTTGCAAGAGCTTCGCCAAACTGTAATCTTAATTTTGGCTGGTAGATCTAGGTTCCACAAGCGTTTGTAAATTTTTTTGAAGTTGTCCTGTATTTGAGTCTGTCCATTTTGTGCAAGTATTCGATGTCTACTTCGAACTGAGAACTCCCCAGTTGGTTCTTCTCGCCAGACAAAGTCTTCATGTGGATTCCGGGACAATGAAATACATAAGATCCTCTCAGCATCTCTCCCAGTAAAGGTATTAGGGACCAAGTCTTCATTCCATTTCCTTGTGTTCCATTCAAACTGATCTGCAACTTTTTCTAGGTTTGAATTCATACTTGAGTTCTGACCATTGAGCACTTTATTTCCAGGGATCCATTTCCTTCTTTCCATCTCCAATCCTCTAGCCCATCCCTTGCAAAAGAAGACCTTTTGCCTCCTATAAGCTCTTCCAGGTAAAAGAAGGTAAATTACCTAAATTTGATTTGAGAAAATCTGAGTCTTTGTAATATTTAGCCTTCAAAGTTTGCGCTAGTAACGAATTAGGATTACGCAATAAACTCCAACCCTATTTGGCAAGCAAAGCAATATTAAAAGAATTCAAGTCACGAAAACCATCCCGCCTACTTCCTTAGATACACTCAGCGCTTTCTAAGTACACCAATGCATTCCTCTCTTTCCATTGCTTTTGTTCCACCAAAATGAACTCATTATATTTTCTAATTCCGAACACAAAGAATTTGGCAAAAGGAAACAGGACATTGCGTATGTAGGAATAGCTTGTAAAACAGCTTTTATAAAAACTTTCTTACTTCCTTGTGAAATATACTTGGTGCTCTAGTTGTTAATTCTCTGTTTCAACCTATCTTTTAACACTTGGAAAGCCAATTTTCTTTTACGTCCCACCATGTTTGGAAGGTCTAAGTATTTCTCGGGATCATTCGAGGATCGAACCCCAAGAACCTGAACCACCAGATTCCTATTCTGGTCAGTTACATTCGAGCTAAAGAACACTGGCAAATTTTCGAAATTAACACACTGCCTCGAACATGCTTCATATTCCGTGAGAATATCTTTGAATACGTTAACTCCTCTATTCGAAGCTTCCTCAAACAAAATGCAGTCATCTGCAAACATAATATGAGTAATTGTTGGAGAACCTCTACACACCTTTGCTCCACTGATCTTTTTTCCTTGACAAGCCAATCTCATTAGTGCTGATATTCCTTCTCCACAAAACAAAAATAGATAGGGACTTAATGGATCTCCTTGACGTAAACCCCTCGTAGGTCTAAAGTTCGATCCTTCTTCCCCGTTAATTAAAATAGAGTACCGGACAGAATTAAGGCATCGAGTAATGAGTTCAATAAAATTTTCTGTAAAACCCAACTTGGACATTACTCCTTCTATAAAAGGCCATTCCACTCAATCATAGGCCTTGCTCATGTCAAGCTTTAACGCTATAAAACATTTCCGTCCTGATCTTTTATTCTTGAGAGAATGAAGTACCTCGTAAGCAAGCAGCACATTGTCAGTGATAAGTCTTCCAGGAACAAATGCGCTTTGAGAATCATCAATACATTCTTCCAACACCTTTTGTAACCGATTAGCGACAGACTTTGCAATGATTTTATAAATCACTGTACATAGGCTTATAGGTCGAAAATTCTTCAGATTTGTGGGAGTTGCGGTTTTCGGAATCAGCATCACCATAGTTCTATTAATCTCATCTAGCGAATTCCCATTATTCAGCACTTCCAAATAAAAATCGCTAGTGTCCATTCCAAAGATATGCCAAAATTTTTGATAAAAGATCGTCAGAAAACCATCAAAACCAGCAGCCTTTGTCGGTCCCATTCCCTTCAGTGCCTCAATAATCTCTGTCTCCGTGTAAGGTGCCATCAATTTTTGATTCATACTTTCTGATATGCAAGATTTTACTCCTGATAAAATGTGCGTTACATCACCAACTCCCCTTGATTCAAATAAATCAGTAAAGTATCTCGAAGCAATCTCCTCAATCTCTTTCTCATTTGTCGCAACAGACTCATCAATTCTTTGTAAACCCCTGATTCGATTAATACGCCTTCTTTGTGAAGCACTCTTATGAAAAAAACGAGGTGTTCTTATCCCCCATTTATTTATAGTCTACATTTTGTCTTTAATTTTAAATATTTCAGTTTATTCTAAACAAAAATAAAATAAAATTTGAAACGTAAAGTTTTTATAGAATAATATTATATAAAATTAAATTAATTAAAAATATAATCCATTAAGTGATAAGTAACTCTTATCTATTTATTATTTTCGTAAAAAAAAAATTCTACCAAATTGTTTCAATTTTGGATTATCATGTGTAAAAAGTTAAACCATTAATTTTCAATGGATTTAATTTTTCAATGATTTAACAAAAAGTCCTCAATTCAGTCATGTACAAAAAAGTAAAAGAAGACACCTGGCACGTTAGGAATGGTTGGGATCCATTTAGTTGTGCTTTTGAAGTATACCCTAGAGATGTTTGTAAACCAGATTGAGTCTATTTAAGCAAAGTCTAAATAAAAAAATTTAGAGATTATCTTTGCTTAAATCCAACCTATCCAAAAATATAAGCTCAATATTTTGTTCAAGTTCAACCCTATAATAAGGTAATTTGAGCCTACCAAACCTTATTTAAGGTTAAATTCTTTTCGATAATCTACAATTGTATCCATCAATAAAGGTATAAAAAAAATTATTCAAATACACTGGCATTAGGAAAAATAATTTAACCATTCTAGATTTGAAAGACAATTCACAAAAATCCAACTAAAATTGCATGTATCAATCCATGAGTTTTGAAAAACATCAAGATTTAAAATTAGAAAAACAATGCTAAAAGGATGTGAACGTTATATTTCAAATTTAGCAACTGAAAGCAGCAACAACAAATGAGAATGATTGGTAGGGGTTACTTTGGGTATGGGCTTGAGTTTTATTTATTAAAGATGGGCCTATACTTTGGGATAAATAATATTTGGGTTGGATAAACATTTTATCACTATAATATATTAGTCAGGCCTGGCCCGAATAAAAAACGGACTTACTTTGATCCGCGCTCATTTTTCAGGTTTTTTTTCTTTTTACATTTTCAAGCCCTTCAATATTTTGGGTGGACCTCTAGCCCTTTGACAGCTCTATTTCAAACCAAGAATTTAAAAAGTAATAAATAAACTTAATTTTTATTATATTAATTATTAATAATAAATATTTTAATTTTTTAAAATAAATTTAGAATTGAATTCCAATAATTATCATAATTTTTACAAAACATACGATAGATTGAGATACAACAAAAATATTATATAGAAAAATAAAATGACTCAAAAAAAAAAAAAAAAAACAAAAACAAACAAACAACACCGCGAAATAAAATGATTATATAGTTAATATGTCTGGTTTAAATAACTGGTCTTCAATATCACATGCTTTGCATGTGAATTATATTTTTATACAATATTAAAGAAATATGTATGTACAAATATTTAAAAGATGGACATACTGCATATTTATACTTTTAATTTTTACAAAATCGATGTAAATAAAATAATAAGGTATTGTTTATTGATTAGATTGAATTGTTTAAATTATAATGAAGGTGTAATTAAAGATAGATTATTTCAACACTTATTATGAGTTTAAATAAAGGTAAAAGAACAACTCTATCTTAAAAATTCACGTGAATATTTTAAAGATCAACTTTAAAAATGTAAAAAGCATTTTGAGAATTGAGATTTAGATTGAGATTGAGATTTAATTTGTATGTGTACACTGATAATAGATAAAATTAATTATGATTTTAATGTGTTAAAATTATAAAATTAATTTTAAAACATTAAATTTATTTTATTTTTTATTTCTAGTATTGAAAATTATTTTAGCATTTTGCATTTTTTTCTAATTTAAAACAAAATAATAATTTTATTAATTAAAAAGGTGAATTTAAATTGTATCAAATATAATCAAAGTAAACTCCATGAATCATAATATAATTTCTCATTTTCTAATAGCTTATTTTTGTAAATGAAACAATTATTGAGATTGGATAATCTAATTGCATTAAAGTTAAAATAAAATCTAATTTCAAAATAAATACTAACAATATTACAAATATATTTAAATTTTCTATCTTAATCTTCTACTTCGAATTTAGCTCATAATCTTGATCTTCTTCTTCAAGCTATCATTATCACCATCGTTTTCGATCAACATTGGACTTTTGATGCAATAAATTGATTTGGAGTTACAAATTATTTAAATAATAACAAATTGAATATTTGTATTAAATTATAATTATAATTTTAATACTAACTAAAAAAATAGTATAAAGTAAAATTAAAATTAATAAGAGTGAAACTTTCATATTAAACAACGATGAGGGGAAGTGAACAAGACAAATTTAAAACAAATTTAGTAAAATATGTAAACTACCAAAGCTAATAATCTCTATTTTTTAAATACTATTTAAAATGATAAATCTTAAATTTAATTGCTATATAACTTTAACTTGAACGACCCGATTTTAGCATGCGTATACAAATATAATTTTGTAATTAAATTCCGTAAAATATAGAAGAAGTTGATTTCACGTCTTGTCTACTATTTGTAATAATTGCAACTATAGACTCAAATTTTGGTGTTAACCCATCAAGAATGGTAGAAATATATTTGATATAAAAATTATGCTCTGTCGCAAATAGTCACACATGCCCTTGTCACATTTCCACTGAGCATGTAATGAACACTGAAAGTTCATGATCTTTGTAGTAGATCTAGTAGAATATAACTTGTCTATGAAAATCCAAAGTGCAAAGACAATATCAAATTTCACAACATCAAGTACCATTTCTGAACTATCAATTGGTAAACTCATTGAATTCAGTTTTACATGTATTAATCTGGAATTATTCAAAACACTATAACATGTTATAATCTCGAAATTATGTGTTTTGACTTTAAATTGTTTGTTTGAGTTACTTCAACAAGAGAATGCAACATTCTATATTCGACCGCCATCTAAATCGGGTATAAGATGTTACATGAAAGTTTTAATGCAATTGTTTTTTCATTACAACTTCAGCAAAAGGCATGACTCTTGTAGAGTGGAATAGACTCTATGAATATTTGTTTGATGAACTGAAGTGGTTTGTTATCAATATGATATTCAAGCCATAAGATATTAATTTTTACTCTTTTTCATTTTTTGCTAAAGGAGAGGATAAAAGTAAGGGGAAGCTGAAGCTTTTATTTTCACTTGCTAGATTGTTTTGAAACTTTTATTGTTTCTAGATATTGCTGTTTGCATTCTATGAATTGCTTTTGTTGGTCGATGGTTGTGTTAATGAGTAACATTCTATTCTAGTTTCTTTTCTTTGTGCTTGAAGTATTTGCTATAGGTTTGGTCAAAAACATCAAAGGGGAGATTGTTGGTGCAACTTACTTGTGGTACTAATTTTTGTGTATTTCGCATTTATTTTTTGTTGGCATTTTTGGCATGATTTTATGGAGATTTTATATAACAAGTTGAAATAGAGTTTTATTAAGAAGGAATTTTTTTTTTGTGATAAAAAATTCATTACAAAATTCTTTAAAATAGACTACTTGCGACTTTAATAATCCAATACTTCTCCTAAGGTTTCTACAAAATATAAATTTCAATCTCAGATGGGTTCCATTTTTTAGTGTCAATATACTGCTTTATCCAACTAACTGATATATTAATGGTTTCCATACCACTCCATTGAATTCCTTGGAAAACAAATAAATTCATGTCTTTCCATAGGCGCCATGCTATCAAGCCAAAGAGGGTGGCCCAAAGGACCTCTGCTCTTGACTCCTATTCTTGGTTTTTTAAATTTTGCCCAACCCACTCCAAGAGATTGCCTAAGAAGAAGTGTGATTGACAATTTTTGGGTACTATACTCAACCAAACTTCTTTAGCAATTTGACAATCTCTAGGGACATGCAATATATCTTTTGTATTATGATGGCACACTAGAAAAGCAGCATTCTGGCCAATTCCCCTTCACAAGCGCTCAAAGTTGGTAAGCAACTGTTGCCTATAAATAAGCCACAAAAAAAATCGTATACGGTGTGATCCTTGATATTTCCATATGGTCCTCCACTTATTGTCTTGTGCGTTCCATGTATCTTCGTTTAGCATTTGATAAGCGCTTTTAATCAAGAAACCTCCATTTTAAGTTCTTATCCAAAAGACTTTGTTCGGTCCTGATAAATTCAAAGGTATGGATAATCTTTATTTTGAGCTAATTTGAAGTGAACTCTTATTGCCTTCTATTGTAGCTGCACTTTTCTTATATATTTAGATATGAATACGAGGAGATGTGGGTAGAGTTTGTGAAGATTTATCCCAATACTTTTTACACTCAAGGTAAATGATTTGATGAGATATAAGTGGATCAAAATGAAGTTTACTAAGAGAAATTGAACTCTTAACTCTTTGTAAGAAACCTTATTCAATTTTGGAAGATGTATAATTAGTGCAACAAGTCTCGAACCTCAATCACAACATACTTGATTTATATAAATAACGAATTTAAATATATAAATCGATTCACAAATTTTATTATTATTTAGTTTTATAATTTGTCTTAATAAATTCAAATACTTTTTAGACTTAAACTATTCAATCAGATATGTGAATTTAGATATTAGAGAAGGAAAAAGAAAATACTAATAAATCTATTGTCATGTCTATTATGAACTAAGAGTTGAACTAGTAATTGCAAGTAGTAGTTAATATTAGAAAATTTATCTGAATTTTAGATTGCAATCTGAAAGAATAACCTCAATTATAGGCTCATTACTGGAGTCTCCACTAACACATAAAAGGCCCCATATACATATAAAAAACACACTATCGATAAGCTCTCCTTTAAAAATGGTATCGTATCGTGTGTGAGAATCCACCAAGATAAAGCATCGTCTTCCCCTTTACTACTATTGTCTCTTGCGAATTTCGTGTCTTTGTGAGACCATTTACTTTTCCTTTTTCTTTATCCATCTACGTTACCACTCTATTATTCTATCTAAATTTAACACTTTGACTTGACAAAAAATTTTCATGTCTTTCAAGCTTGATTCACATCTTATCGTCTTCATCCACCACAAATGTGTCAATTAGATATAACATTAATCACTCAATTTTTTTAGGTATATTAATTTTTAAAAAATAATATCGAAAACAATTAGCATTATTCATGTGAGTTATAAAAGGATTGGACTTTATATTCTAATTATCTTTTAAGTTTCCAACTTTGATAACCTTAATTATCGAAAAAAGAAAAAAAAGTATTGAGAACTATTAAGCTTGACAATGAAGGTTAAATTATGAAAGCTTAAATTTATATCAACACCCATTTCCATTGTCTTCAACCATGCCCTCTTCAATACGAAAGAAATTAATATATATCAAAGTTAGACGGAGATATAATATGTTGCATAAACAAAACTATTTATGTATATATATGTTTTTTCATAAAGCGACGTATACAAATATTGCGTCCAGGGAAAGAGCAGAAAATAATATACATATCAGACAAAACCAACCAGGTTACAGTTCCATGATTCACATTAGCCAAAAAGGCTAGGGAAGTTCAGAGACTTTCAGAGCCCACTTGATCCAATCAACTTGGTTAACCCAAAAGTTATAGCCATGGCTAGCCACCCACCAACCAAGACCCTAACTGCAGACCTCACCCTTGGTGCTCTCCCTAACACAGCTCCCAACCATCCGAACACCGCCAAAGCCAAGCTCACTGCACCGACCACTACACCTAATCTCACCTTATACTCCTTTATAAACGATGCAGCTAGCAATGGGACCATTGCCCCCACTGAGAACGAAAGGGCTGAAGCTGCTGATGCTTGTAAAGGGTTTGGCAATGACTCTTTTTCTCCTTTTCTTCCTTCTTCTTCTTCTTCATCTGTTGTTTCTCTATTTTCGTCTCTTAGCTTGTCTCTCTTAAGCTGGGCCACCTCTATATCTAACTGTGAATACACCGAAACGAACTCACCTATTGCCATGCTGCAAGCCCCTGCAACTAGACCAGCAAAACCAGTTAATATCATGGCTTTAATGTCTTGTTTTACTGCACCAACACCCATCATCAGGGCTGCGGTGGAGACAAGCCCATCGTTGGCACCTAGGACCGCGGCTCGTAGCCATTGTGATCGTTTCGAGTAGTTGAAATCGTCGGTGGGTTCGAGTTCCATGCTTGCTTGTTGTTGCTCCACATCGTTCACAGCAGGGATGGTGAACTTGTGGTTATTGATGGATGTCCCATTGGTGGTCTCCATGAATGGAAAATGGCAAAGAGAAATATGTTAAATTAATTAGAGAATGAAAAGGAAATGAGTGAAGGAAAGATGGAGAAGTCTGGAGGACACACGCCCCTCTACCAGGGTATTTATTGAGGGAGACGTTCACTGTGGAGGAGGCAAATGTGGGGTATACTAAGCACTCATCAACAAAATTAACTACTAATGTTTCACCAAGAATGAAATAAAAATTTACATATATAACTTCATAATTAACAATATCTTTCCTACTAGATGTGTGCCGAAAAAATTTTGTCGTCCGGCAGTGGAGTTTATAGTTTACACGTTTAATATCAAAGAAACAAAAGAACTCTCCTGCGAGATTATATATTCATATATATTAAGCTTAGATTCTTGGATATCCTTTATACTATAAATTAAGGAGATAATGAAGAAAAAGAGCAAAGTTCAAATAACATAAGGCAAAAGTGACTGATATACCTGAGAATGAGATTGTTAAATTACTACAAAAAATGGAACTTAATATAAAAATAATTAATTTAAAGTTGTAAATTTTAGGGCAAAGAGGAGAATTTATGATACGGAAGTCCAAGGGTATCATGGCCATTTTGCGGCTAAGTAACCCATTACTATTATCATCATGCATGGTGTTGGGAAATATTTAAAGAAAGCCTAGCAAGATAATTTTTTAACCAAAAAAACAAGCTTTGTTGCTCAGTGAATCGCTTCTACCAGCCTTGACTCCACACTTCAAATTTGTATGGCCACATTTGGTAAAAGAAACTACAGTGATGATTGCTCCACTTTGCTGCCAAATTCTAGATGGGGAAAATAGAAGTAGGGAATTTGGGGTCTGGTGCCTTGGCAGTCAATATTTGGGTAATCAACATAAGCATTTGTATTCGTGACATCTGTACTGATGGAAACCCTGCATTTATGATCATAATGTTTTTAGTAGTAACTTACTTTCATTATCAAATATTTCAATAACGAAATCAAGTCATGCATTATAAAAAATTAAACCCAACAAGTGATTTTAGATATTGATGTTTGTCCTTTAGTAAATCAAGGAGATATGACATCATATCCCAGAAGAAATGTAATTCAAGAAATGCAGTTACACCAGAACACAAATTCATGACTAAAGCATGACTTTTTAACAAGACAAAAAGGAAGTGCTAAGCGTTTCAAATCTTTCCATTTCTTCGGTTATCCATTTTTCATTTTTACCCATTATATATTATTATTAATGGACTAAAAACTTAGGAAAATAATTATATTTCCCAAATGGCATGAAAAGAAAACACCTGCTTTTCAAAGTCCAATTCCTTTCAAGAAAAGCTGCAATGTAGAAAAGATGAAGCTCATGGCCATAGAATTATCAATCTAACCAAAGCTCCTATTACAATACCACTTTGATTATGTAATATATACCCTTTTTTGGGGGGACTGTCTTTTGGCAATATCCAATTAGACAATAAAGTTATATATAGGTTTAGGCTTTAAATTTCATCATTTTAAATACAATAAAGTTAATACTTGTGATTACATTCATATTTATATTGTGGGACTTAAAACATGAGAGTAATTACCAAATTCATTAATATGCTTACAACCCACTAAAAAGAGAACCCAAAATAAATGGATTGCTGAATGAGAGTGCACTGAATGGTGGTGATCAGATAATATTAAATAAACCAAGAGGAGTGTGCTATCCACGCGACTACCACCAACCTCCCCATTACTTTTTTATCTCTATATCCCACAATTTCTATATATCTATATATCTTTTCTTTTCATTTTATTGAAGGTAAACAATGGTAACATAAGTATTGATTTCGTGTTAAACAGATGTTTGATAAGAGCTTTAATCACTGCTTTAAAGATGACGTTAAGGGGATTGCAAAGGCTTTGACCATTTAAAATAGAAAATTTGACTTTTAACCTTTTAAAATTTATAAAATTTTAAATTAGTACACAATAAAATTGCATTTTTTATTAAAAAATATTTTTTTATTTAGTTCTTTAAAAGAATTATAAAGCTATAAACTATTAAAATAATGAACATACATTTGAGTTATCGTAAAAATAAATAACTTAATTTCAATCCCTCAAAAAAATTTTGACTTACCCCTAAGCGCTTCTTACAAATCTAAGACTTTATACTTTATTTTATTATAATTATATTTAAAATATTTTTATTTAAGTGAATTTTCTTATAATCTAAATTTATATTATATAAATTTTGAAAATTCATATATTTATAGTGTGTTATTTTATAATTAAGGTTGGAATGTCTAAACTCTCATATCACAATATAAATACTCTACTCTTATGATTAGACTAAGAAATTGTTGGCATATTATTATGTAGTGTAACAAAAAATTATTTGGGACTGCATATATAAAAGCTTTTGGTTGGGGCAATTGAAAACATAAGAAAATGGTGAGATAGATACATTGTTGTTGTTTCTTTAATGCCTTTTTTTTTTTTTTCAACTTTCCACTAAAACACTATAATATCATCATATCGGTCAGACCAACCATACATGTTGTATGATGGAGCTCTAAAGGGAAGAGACAATGGCTTTTCATCTCATATATACTCCCATAATATTATTATTTTTGGGTTTAATAATTGCCCTCTTTTGCTTCTTACACACATTTTACGTATACGCCTCTGTTTCCTTTTGTTCACTGGTCTCTAGTCGGGCGAAAGCAGCTACTCTCATTTGCCTTTACGTTTGTCTCTATTTAAATATAATAATGAAAGTTCCAATTTCTTTTATGATTGGTTTTTTTCAATTTCACATAATATTAGATCTTTCGAATTTAAACTTTGATAGCAATAATTTTTTATAATATTAAATAATTTATATTCGGAATTAATTTATTCGTTATAATAAAATTTGTATCCAATATTATCACCTTAATTTTTTATTCGTTATAATAAAATTTTTATCCAATATTATCACCTTAATTTTTTTTACCTTGCACTATTATTCATGTATGGAACCCGTTAATCATTGATCCAACTTTTAGACGAGGATGCCTTTGAATTTATTAGAATGATGATTAGGTTTTCCTTTTATCCTTTTTTTTCTACTAATTTTCAAATAGTTGATCACCCAAATTAACAACATTAATTGTGTTTTTTTTAGAGATGGTAATGGAGTTGCGTCCGAGTAAATGTTGTTAAATCTATCGTCATTTTAATGTTGGCACACTTTATTTTACTATCTGTCTTATTATGTTTCTCTTTAATTTTTGCTACTTATATTTAATATTTTTGAAAGCAAGTAAATACATAATCTTTCAAAAAAATTAAACATGAAATATATGAATTTCATTATAACATTATTGTATTTTTACCCTTTTAATAGTTATATACACAAGGATAAAATGATAATTTCATATGGTAGGGCGAAGTGGGGCGGACAAGCAATTACCATAATCGCTTTATATCCACTTGCCGAAAAAAAAATCCACCTGTTCTGCCCCACATCTACTTTTCAAAAAAATAAAATTGCTCCATTAGAAGTGGATTAATTCAAAATCTATCGAACGAATCAAATTTTACCATCCCTAATTTTAACTTATCCTGTGTAAATTATACAATAACATAAATTCAGTTTGAGGAGCCCTATGGAGTATGCATATATTATGTGTAATTTAATTGAGGTTTAATAATAAAACATAAAATTTTAAAATTTAAAATCTCAATAAGAATTTTAAAATTAATTATTAAATAAATAAGCAATAAATCCAAGAGTTTAAAAAATAATCATAGATATTGTATTTATATGTGTTTATCACATAATTTATACCATTTATAAAATCTTTTAAGTTATGAACCTACCTAAATTATTTTACATATTTAGTTATGTTTATATTGAAAAAAGAAAGAAAGAAAAGGAAGATATGATTGCAATAAAGAATGAACTACTTTGTAAAATAATATGTAAATATAAATAAAATATTGTTTTAAACTTTTTTTTAAAAGAAAGAGACCTATCATAACTTTAGAAAAAACTTGATTATTAAAAAAAACACTTTAGAAAAACAACAAAAAAAAAAGAAAAGAAAGATAATTTATAGGTAAAATATTGTGTTTGCTTTTGCTAATATCATTTCATAGGTTGCTTTCTCTTTTCCATTCTAATAAAAATGACCCAATTAACATATTTAACAAAAAGTAACAACCAATAAGAGAAACCACAAAAGAAAAAGAAAAGCCAAAGCCAAAGACCATTTTCTTCTTCAACGACTCTGGTCTTGTGGCGTTGAACATTTTCACCAATTATCTTTTTAGATTTTTTTTTGTCTTAGTTTTTAATTTTTAGGTTATAAATTTTAGGGATAATGACTTTTTACCCTCCAACTTTATAAAAAGTCATATTAGTTTTCTATTTAATTTTTTTTTCTTCTTTTAGCCCTTTAACTTTCAGTTTTTGTCAAATCACCTCAAAATGGATGGAAAAGTTAACGTATGTTAACTTTGCTAGCATGGCATGTCGTAACCATTTTTTTTAAAAAAAACGGGGAAACGACTAGGGTTTTGAAAATGAAAATACAACAGGAGTCGCCACCGACCTTATTAGGTGTGGTCGGGTCACCTTTGTTTTAATAAACATTTTAATTTACTAAAACAATGTTTTTTTTGGTCTACAAATTTTGAGAAAATGGTCTCGGGAGTCGGTTACGTGCGAGGAAGGGTTAGCACCCTCATCACGCCCAAAATTGGTACCAAACTGATTAATCAATATCTCAATGTCGAAGATTTGAAACGATTTTAAAATTCGGATCTTTAAAAAATGTTTGAATAGTTGAGGCCAAAATTTGAGATTTCTTTATTCCGAGAGGATACAAACATCACATCCAGCACGTTAGGACACGATATTCGAAGCCTTCGTAATCAAAGTTATCTCGGAGTTCGTGAAATTTATTAAAAGGATGTTTAGTATTTTAGTTAAACGAAAAATCGCAACCCAGCACGATAGGGCACTATTCTCCGAATTTCTAAATGCGAAACATTGCCTTATTTTAAAACCTTTAGATGTAGTGCAGTAACTTACAGAATGTACGGTGTCACATTGTACTAAGAAAATAGGCATAGGGGTTTGAGTCAAAATTAGAGATTTCCTTGTTACGAAAAGATATAAACATCACATCCAGCACGTTAGGACACGATATTCTAATCTCTCGTAATCAAAGTCGTCCCATGATTTACAAAGTTTCATTAAAAGGATGTTTGGTTATTTAGTTAAACGAAAAATCGCAACCCAGCACGTTAGGGCACTATTTTCCGAATTTCTAAATACAAAACATTGCCTTATTTTAAAAAATTTAAAGGAAATATGATAATTTTCAAAATGTATTTTGTTTAATAATATAGCACAAAGCTAAGAAAACAAATACAGACGTAAACACAGTAAATACAAAAATACTACTACTACTAACGATAACAATGACAATAATAATAAAAAATAAACTAATAATATTAATAATAGTAATAATAGTAGAAAAAAACATAAAATGATAACACATACGATCATAATAATAGACGATAGTAATAGCAAACAACAAAAAAAATAGTGAAAATAATGAAAATAACAAATAATAATAATAATAATAATAATAGGTGATAAATAATAATAAAATGATAACAGTAATAAATAACATACGAATAATGATATAGTAATAATATTATAATAATAGTAATATAGCAAAAATGATAGAGAATAAAAAAATAATATTAGAACCATGACAATGAAAATATAAATAATACTAATAATAATATATAATGTATAAATAATAATGTAGAACAAAACAAAAGATAAAATGATAATAGTAATAGTCATTAATAAATAATGTAATACATATGCAAAAGAATAAGCAAATATATATTATAATATAATAGTAATAGTAGAGATATAGTAATAATAATATACATATAAATAATAATAATAATAGTGAGAGTAAGATAATAGTAAAATAATCAAAGTAATCAAAAAGGGGCCAAATCGAGTTTAAAACGGAAGTTCGGGGCTTAATTTGAAATAAAAAGAAAGAAAAGGGACCCTATTGTAGTATGCGAAAAAAAAGAGGGACCAGAAGAGCAAAATCTCCCCCACCTGAAACGCGCAGCATAAGGGGGGTCAAAATAAAAATTCGAAAATTAACGGGCCGAATTAAAATAAAATAAAACTTGATTGCAAGAGTATAAAAAATCGGAGGGACTGCGCGCATAAATTTCCCATTTACAGAAAACACGCGGATCCTGAGGCGGGTCGGGTCAACACGCGGATCCTGAGGCAAAACGACGTCGTTTTGGGGCTTAAGGACGCCGGCCAAAACGGCGTCGTTTCGATTGCCTATATAAGCTAGTTTTTTTTGTAAAATTTTCATTTTCCCTTGTTCTTTAAAAAAAAACTGATGCTTTGTTTCTTTTTCTCTCTGCAGGTTCTGAGAATTCGGTGGGTCGTCCGCCGCGCTTCGTCGTGCCTCCGCCGTCGCCGGCCGCCGTGTATTAAAAAAAATCTCCTTTCGGCCCCCTTTTTCGGGTATTTGTTTCTTTTTCTTTTTAATATTTCATATTTCATACATGCATAAACAAGGAGGAAACAGATTTGTAAATAAAGAAAAAAAATACCTTGAGTTTCCGATTTCGATTTTTGGTGTTTTGGTTCTCTGATTTTTCGTCTCCCTTTTGATATTCTGATTGCTATTATTAATATTTTCTTTGTCTTTGGGTTGTGATTGATTCTCTTATTGATGAAAACTTCTCTGTTTTTTGCATTGATTGAAAAAAAAAGTGCTTTTTACAACTGTTAGAATCGGCTTTTATAGCCTTGTTATTTCTCTTTACACGCATCATGTCTTGTCTCTTTTAATGTTTGCAGGTGCTCGGTGTGCAAGTGGGAAGGGCGGTGGCAGAGAGCAGGTGGAGCAGGTGGGGGTTGCGGGTTTTTAAATTTTTAAAATTTTAGAAAATAAATTAAATATTGGTGTGTCATCAACAAAGTTAAAAACACTAACTTCTCCTCTATTTTGGGGTGATTTGACAAAAAAAACACAAATTTAAGAGCTAAAAAATATGTAAACTTAAATGAAAAGCTAAAATGACTTTTTTTTTTTTATAAAGTTGGATGGCCCAATAAGATATTATGCTTAAATTTTAATGCAATTATATTTATAAACTAGCCTATATTTATTGTCATGTCAATTTTTAACATATGTAAGTATGTAACTAGTGGTATAGTTTTGTGAATCTATACTATTTATTAAGTGTTTTATTGCATTGGTGTTATCTTCAATTGAGTCCCCAATTCGATTAAAAAATTATATAACTACCATTAATTAATATATATATTATGAGATTTGAACCTGCACCAATTAAATTAGTAAAATATTAAATTTATCACTCAACTAAAGCTTCGTCTTAATGTATTTTATACATTTTTATTTTAATATACACAATATATTATCTCCATTAGTTGCATATATTAATAATGTCGTTAATTAAGCTGGTGTTATAAGTCATCTCAATAGTATCTCACAATTGTTAACAAAATCAAGATAAATCATTGTAGTGCATTTAGTATTGTTTATTTGATGTAGTTATGAGTTTAAATTTCATTTTACTCATAATTCAATCTATTTTTTTAATTTTAATACCGTACAAATTTTATGTGTTGTTATGATTAATTAGTTTCAAACCATACGTTTCATTATCTTTTGTATGTTATTTTAAACACACATTTATGTTTTAAATCCGTGATTTCCACGCTCATACGCGTATGATAGAATTTCTAATTTTTTTTAGTTTGTTATTTTTATGTATAAGATATATTTTATTTTTAAATTATATATTTCAAATGATTTCCACTTTTTTACTCTGAGTTGATTTTTAGGATATTTATTGATACACTTAAAAATATTAAAAATTAAAATTATTCTTAAATTATTTTTAAAATTTTAAATTTATTATTTTTTATATCTTATAAGTAATAATAATTAAATACATTTTTAAAGATTCACATAAATAATATAACTTTATAATATATAATAATCATAAAATTATTTTTTGTTTTTAATTAAACTTAATTTAAAGTTATTTATCATCAATCAATCAATTTTTTTTTAAAAAAAAATTGTAGTTCCATTTAAAATCATAGCTTAAATCTTTACTAAAATAACATAACTTAATTTTCCTTTACTTGTAAGTATTTATGGAGCGAATGGCGATATGAAAAGAATTTCAAGGTTTTTAAGCTGAAATCAGACGGGACAAAAACCAGTTGGATAGTATATTTCACTAACTTTTATAAATAAAATATGGTCCCAATATTCAAATAATGTCTCCCATATCTTTTAGTTTTTACAATAAATTGTTCCCAATTCGATGAGTCAAAAAGGTACCCTACATAATTGGAGTCAAGAAATTCAGCCCTTTATCCAAAGCCAAGATACTTTGATAAGGTTCTTTCCACCATCAAAATAAAACACCACGGCACATTCCACGTCAAACCCCATGTTCATCGTATTTGAGTTGTTATTAGGGTTTTATTTTATTTTTATAATTCATAAAAGAAAAAATATTTGAGATGTAATAAAAAATTCAATTTTTTTATTACATTATTTTTTAAAATGTGTTATTCAATCAACTTGAAATTTAAATTTTAAAATTTAACATTTAGGGTTTTTCTTTCCTTTTTGGCAAATACTTTATTTAAGGCCCTGTTTGTGTTAGAGATAAAATCTAAGAACAAATGGTGGTGGGATAAGTCATAAGTGTGAGGCTGACCATGGAAATGGACAATCCAATTATGGAAAATGGTGCGAATCAATTCACTTCCAACCAAAGCCGATTTTTCTTTTTAAATTAGGTACATCTTTTTCAAGTCAAATTTATATTCCACTTTAAAATCATAAAACATTCAACATTTTCTACCCGAAAAATATTTGATGTATTGTCGATGTATAAGTTGTATACATTAATGATTAATAATAATATGACATTTTATTATTAAATTAAACAAAAAAATTATTTAAATATAAATAAATAATAATTAACATTATGGAATAATATTTGATGCATTGTTCGTGCATAAATTTATCAATGAATAATAACATAACATATCATCATTAAATTAAATAAAATATGGATGACTTGTAATTAAATACTAATAATTTTATTTAAACATTAATCGTAACTATTATAAATAAATAATAACTCTCGGATTTAGAATCTTGGATTTAAGGGTCTAGAGTCTTGGGTTTATATTTTCGGGTTTTAGCATTTATTTATAATTAATTATTATTTAATTATATTTAAATAAGTTGTTTGTATTTATTTATAAGCCCTCCACTATTTTTTGTATTATTTAATGATGAGGTGTCATGTTCTATTATTTACCGATGGTGCATAGGAGTTATGCACTCAAAATGCATCAAATATTCTCCCTGACATTATTTAGCTTGAAATATGTTGTTAGTCATTGTATTTTGGTGATTTTTTTTTATACAATGTTTACTTCTACCCATAATTTTTCTTCAATCTTTAAATCAACAAAAAAAATACACTTAAGCATGTTCGAACTAAACTTGACCATGGGCCGGGTCGGACCGGACTAACACCAAATTTTAGGCCCGATTTCTAAATTGGACCCGGCTTGAAAAATGGGCCTAAATTTTTACCCAAGCTCAGCCCAGATAAAAAATGCTAAACCCGAGTCCAATCCAACCAGCTCGCATTAAACTTTTTTATATTATTATTTTTATAAAAAAATTAAAAAATATAATATATCAATACACTAAAAGCATTAAAAAAATATTTACCAATAAATTGGAAATACATTACAAAAAGTCTTGTACATAACAACACTACTATAGTTGCAATTTAACAAGCAAATACTTCTAAAATAGTAACGAAATTAACAATAAAACAAGAGTTATACAATATCCAAACAAGAACAACAAAATAGTAGCAATATAATACCAAAATGACAACAAATAACAATATGGAAAAAAGTTAGCAGTTTGAGTTGAGTTGGGCCAAGCCCAAGCTAAAAAATTCTTACTTGAGGCCCGGCCTGTTTAGAAAACGAGTATTGTTTTTTGTCCAAGTCCATTTTTCGAGCTTATATTTTTGTGAGCTTGGACGGGTGACCCGACTCATGATCAGGTCTAATTCGAACACACATTCAACTCCTAGTTATTACAGTAACAAACGTGTCAATTGATTTTAAAGCTTAATCAACATATTTTAATAAAATTTGAGATGTTTTTGGACTTAAAAAGTTAAATATTAGTTTTTAAAAAAAAATCTTAATTCAATTATAGATATCATCAATGATTGAATTAAATTTTAAAATTGAAGAAGTATTTTAAACTTTTTAAGTATTAAGCATAAAATTTACATCTCAATCTTTGTTAAAATATGGGGATTGTTGATATATTTTTTCCTATTATTTATAAGAATATGATAATTTTAACTAGAAAATAACATTTTTATTGTAAATACATAATTAATATAATAAATCATTATCATTGCAGTATATTTTAGACCCATCATTAATTATGATCTAAAAAAATAATTGATTATGCGAACAATTTCTTGATCCAATGGCAAGAGCATTATATTGTAGTCATGAAAGCTTGAATTTGATTCTAAGTAACCTTATTCTCCTTCAGCAATTAAAAAAAAAAATCATTGATTATTGTCAAAAACTTTTTTTGATCGAGTTTTTACTTTTTTAAAAAGAAGATGAAAATGGAGTCGCCACCAATCATTTTTATGAGGTATGATCGGATCACCTCGTAATTTGATCATTTTAATAAAAGGTTTGATTTACTAAAATTATTTTCGGTCTTACAAAATCCGAGAAATAGGTTCGAGAGTCGGTTAAGTATGAAGAAGGATTAGCACCCTCATGACACCCAAAATTGGTACCTAATTGATTACTTGATATCTTAGTGTCGAGAACTGAAAATTTGAAGAAAATTTAAGATACGATTCCTTCTTGCAAAATTTAAGATACGATTCCTTCTTGCATGATTGCAAAATAGATTGAATTTTATGGAAAGAGTTTTCTTATTTCGAGTCAATCGAGATAAGGATCATATCCTGTAAGTTAGGGCACAATATCTCGAATCCTCGAAAATAAGGATTCTCGTTATTTGGTTATTATCTAAGTCCTATATATTTTGAGTTTTAAATAGGACATTTAGTTATTTTGGTTCTAGGGAGAGACCATACCCCGTAAGTTAGGAGCATGACTTCTCGAATTCCCAAAAATAATGAATATTGCCTCGGTTTTAATTACATTTTATGTGTTGTATAAAGGCGAATACACCACTTCATATGATATGCAATTAAGCGTAGTGCGAAGATAAATAAATATATCTAAGCATAAGAGATAATATGATAACAATATATATATATAATTTGAAATGACTATAGTAAAATAACAACATAAGAGCAAAAATAACAATCATCACTATAATTAATGCTACTATAATAGTAATGATGATAACACAAGTCGATGATAATAATAATAATGATAATTATAACATGATTAATACTACATAAAAATAAATCAAAGATGAAGCTAACAAAAATAAATAAATAAATTGCATAATTCAAAGAGAAAGAATGTAAATAATAAAAAATGAAAATGCTAAAAGTAATAAAGAAAAATGAAAGTAAATGCGTTAAATTAAATAAGGGACTTAATCAAAACTGTGATAAAAAATTAAAGCCTAAATTATGAAGAACCCCAAAATAAAGGATTAAATTAAAAATAAAAATATAAAATATAGGGATTCGGAGGGAAATTATCCCAACAAGTGCATACGTGTCACATCTGATGTCATTGTCAGTGACTTGAGGGGACCAAATTGAAAACGCGATAAAATTTACAGAATAATTTTAAAAAAACAAAAATAGAATGTAAATGATTAAATTAAAATAAAACAAAAAAGTATGGGGACTCAAAGGATGATTTTTCCAACCCCAACACACGTGTCACTCCCTTTGAGGATCTACAGCGAGTCTAGGGACTAAATTGCATAAGAGTGAAATAAAAGGATAAAAATAAAAACTAATAAAAATGAAATAGGACAAGATTGAAAAGAAACGAAAAAGCGGAGGGGCCAAAGTGTAAATTATCCCCTCCGTGCAAAAACACACAGATCCTAGAGGAGATTCAGTTCGAGCATTTAAGTTGCGTTTAAAACGACGTCGTTTTAGGGCTTTTGGAGCCTGGCCAAAACAACGCAGTATCCTGGTCATTATATATGCAAAAAATTTCTTAAAAATTTCATTTCTGAATTTAGTTTTTTAAAAAAAAAACTTTAGGCCCCCTTTTTTTTTTCTCTCGCCCCTTCCACATTGGCCCTGGTGCCTGCGAGTCTCTTCCGTGGCCACCTGTTATCGGCGACAAAGACTGCCATCTCCGGTGGTTGGAGATAGCAAAAAAAAGCCTTTTGTCCCTATTTTCTAGGGAATCTGGATTTGGGGTCAAAATCACTAGATCCGATTAAAGTTCGACAATAAGAAAAAGGGTCTTTCGGTTCTAGTCGTCCTCCGACGCGGCTTTAGGTGAACCCCAAGGGTTCAGCAGCCTTCTAGGCCAAAGGAGACTCCGGCGATGGCCATCGAGGTAAGAACCCTTCGTATTTTATATATATATTTCGAAACCATTTTTTTGTTTGGAAAACGGGGCTGACTTTGAAAATGAAAATGGAGTCGCCACCAATATTTTTTTAGGTGTGATCGGGTCACCTTAAGATTGATTGTTAAAATATTTTGATTTATTAAACGACAGTTTTGATCTACGAAATTTAGAAAAATAGGTTCGGAAGTCGATTACGCACGAGGAAGGATTAGCACCCTAGTGACGCCCAAAATTGGTACCTAATTGATTATTTAATGTCCTAATGTCGAAAATTTGAATAGATTTTAAAATACGATTCACTTTGCTTAAAATAAATTAGATTATATAACGAGACCCGCTTATTTCAAAGAAGTAAAATGTCACGCCCAGTAAGTTAGAGTACGACATTTCGAGTTCCAAAACCTGAGCCTTTCTTTCGACTTTTAAAACTCGTATTTAAGTTTGAGGAGGATATTCAGTTATTTGGATAAAATAAAAAACTGGAACCCAGTAAGTTAGGGCACGATTTCTCGAAATTCCAAATACAGAAAAGTGCCTTAGTTTTTTAGAAATCCTTATCCCGAGATAATAAAACATCACATCCAGTGAGTTAGGACACGACAATTTTGAATTCTCAAGAATAAGTTGTTATTTAACTTTTATGCCTTTAATTTAAAAAGAAAATAATAGGTTCTTTAGACTTGATGAGAAAAATCGAAACCCAGTAAGTTAGGGTACGATTTTTCTTTTCGAACCTTAGAACGCGGGGTATTTACTTATTTTGAAAATCGGGTAAAATGTAATACTATCGTAGTAAAATAGGACACGACTTATAGGAAACATACATAATAAGGTAAGACAAGGGTAATAATGTAAATAAAAGCAAAAATAAAAATACGATAAAATAAAATTTAAAATCATCGATCTACATGAAATAATAGGAAAAAGGCTAAATAAATAAAAGAACATAATAACAAGAAAGCTAATGGTGAATCAATGCAAATAAATACTATATGATAATTTAGAAGGTAATAAAATAATAGTAAAAAATACAATAGTAATAATAATAAAACATTAATAAATAAATAATAATAGTAAAAAAATATATATAAATAATAAATATAGCAATAATGATGTTGATAATAATAATAATAAGAATGATAAATATAAATATAATATATATAATTAGTGACAAATAAAAAAATGATAATAATTCTAATGAATATAATAATTATAAAATTAAAAAGATATAGTAGTAGTAATATTAAAATAATAATTATAATAGTAAAATAAGAATAATACTAAATAAGTAATAATAATAGTAATAATATTAATATTAATAGTAATGAAAATAATAATAAAAGTAATAGTAAAGATAAAAATAGTATTAGTAATAAAATAATAGTAATAATATTAAAATTAATAGTGATAATAATAAAAATAATAGTAATAAATATAATAATAATAGTAACAAGGATAATAATATAAATTTTAAATCATAATGATAATAACAATATTAAGAATAATAATAAAAAATATTAAAAATAATAATAATAAAATTAATAATAAAATAATAAAAATCACAAAAGACGTGAAAAAGGACGAAATTGAATCTTTAAATAAAAGTTTGGGGCAAATTTAAAATACAAGAGAATTGAATTAAAAAAACTAAAAATGCGGAAGGGCTTGATGCGCAAATAACCCATTTCACAAAAACACGCGGATCCCTGGAGCGGGTCGGGTCAGTGCGCGGGTCTAAGGAGGAAAAGACATCATTTTGGCCTTAAGAAAGGGTCTTCAAAACGGCACCGCTTAGACTGGGTATTTAAAGCCAAAAAAATCTGAAAAGAAACCATTTTGAAATCAGTTTTTAAGAAAAAGAAAGAGGGAGCTCTCTTTTTCCCTTTGCCCAGCGATTTTCGGCCTTGTTAAGTGAAGCTCAGCGTTAAACTGCTGGTAGTGTGTCTGTGGTGGGAGACCCAAAAATAGGTATATTTCTCCCCTTTTTTATTTGTATTTATATACTTATATATATAGTCTAAAAAATATAAAAAAATTTATATATACATGCAATCATAGTTTCGAAAAGAAGAAAAAAAAGTATAAATAAAAGAAAATAACTGAACCTTGTGGATTTTTGCTTTTCTATTCTCTGTTTTAAAAAAATCTTTGTATTCTCTCTATTATCATCCCCTTTTCGACTGTTTTGTCTTGGCTTTATAGCCTTTTTTACAACTTGCTTTCCTGTTTTGTAGGTGCACAGGAGGCGTGGTGGAGCACGATGCGGAGGTGCGGGCCGACGTGGAGCGGACGTGGCTCAATGGGGCTACTGGCCGCGCGAGGTTGCTGCTAGGGTTTCTGCTTGTTTTTTTTTTTTTTGGCTTAGTGGGCTTAGGTTAGGTCTGTTTGTATTAGGCTTGTAATGCTATTTTTTTTATTTCGGTTAATTGGCCCAGGCAACAAAAATTAGGCTCTACAGCTGCCCCTCTTTGCTCGTTGTCGTGTAACGAGAATGGAGTAAAGACTTTAAGAGGACCAATTTTGCCCGATCTTGCTGAGTCATGACGCTTCTTTTCCTTTTCTTCAAGTAGCCTCACTCTAACCCACTGCATCTCTAGGGGTATAGGAATTTCGTTTCAATCTGCTCCACTACTGCTTAGAGAGATATGATCTGTAATCTTCAGCCAACTCCACTGCTGCTCAGGGAGATAAGGCTCACCGTCTTCGATCTGTTCCGCTACTGCTTAGGGAGATAAGATCTGTAATCTTCAGCCTGTTCCACTACTACTTAGTGGGATAAGGCTGGTGGCTTAAATCTGCTCCATTGCTATATGGATGTAAGATTCGCCGTCTTCGATCTGCTCCACTACTGCTTAGGGAAATAGGATTTACAATCTTTAGTTTGCTCCATTGCCGATACATGGAGATAAAACTTGTAATTTTCAGCCTGTTTCACTACTGCTTCGGGGGATAAGGCTGGTGGCTTAAATCTGCTCCATTGCTATATGGATGTAAGATTCGTCGTTTTCGATCTGTTTCACTACTGCTTAGGGAGACAAGATCTACAATCTTTAGTCTGCTCCATTGCCGATACATGGAGATAAGACTTGTAATTTTCAGCCTGTTCTACTACTGGTTAGGGGGATAAGGCTCACCGTCTTCGATCTGTTCCACTACTGCTTAGGGTGACAAGATTTACCATCTTCAGTCTGCTCCATTGCCGATACATGGAGATAAAACTTGTAATTTTCAGCCTGTTCCACTACTGCTTAGGGGAATAAGGCTGGTGGCTTGAATCTGCTCCATGCTATATTGACGTAAGATTCGCCGTCTTCAATCTACTCTACTACTGCTTAGGGTGACAAGATCTACCATCTTCAGTCTGCTCCATTACCGATACATGAAGATAAGACTTGTAATTTTCAGTCTGTTCAACTACTGCTTAAGGGGATAAGGCTGGTGGCTTGAATCTGCTCCATTGCTATATGTACGTAAGATTCGCCATCTTCAATCTGCTCCACTACTACTTAGGGTGACAAGATCTACCATCTTCAGTATGCTCCATTGCCGATACATGGAGATAAGACTTGTAATTTTCAGCCTGTTCTACTACTGCTTAGGGGGATAAGGCTGGTGGCTTGAATCTACTCCATTGCTATATGGATGTAAGATTCGCCAACTTCGTTCTGCCCTACTGCTATCTCGAGGAGACAAGATCTACAATTTTTAGTCTGCTCCCTTACTACATCAGGAAGATAAGACTATAATCTTCAGCCTGCTCTCTTGCTACCTCAGGAAGATAAGGCCAGTGGCTAAAATTTGTTCCCCTGCTACTTCGGGAAGATAAGATTCGCCAACTTCGATTTGTTCCACTATTGCTTAGGGAGATAAGATCTGTGATTTCACCGATGTTGCTACACCGTCCTCTGGGGGACATGTCCTGTAGACTCAATTTCATATGCTTATGTTTATGCCAAATGATTAAGATGCTATGATCAGAATGAATCAAATGCTCCTAACTGAGTGTGTTATGAATGATGAATGCAAAATTTCATGAGAATGATCCTTTTTAATATTTAAGGCGTCATTGCTTGTTGTTCATCTTTATCACTGACGTACTACGCTATCTTCTTGCTCGGGTGGTATTTTGACCGAAAACCTGAAGAAACAATTGTATTTTGCTCAACTGGTTTGCCCCACTATAATTTCAGCGTCTCTTCCACTGTACCTTGGGACATAAGATTTATACCATCCTTAGCTATCCCACTGCGATTCATGGCTAGAGGATCTGTATCATCTTCAACCCATCTCACTGCAGCTCAAGGGTATAGGATCTGTAACTTGTTCAATCGACTGATCACTCCCCAGGTGACCTAACCACATGTGTATGCATGATATTTGCATGGATGTAGAATATCATTTTTCCTCGAGAATGACTCCCCTTTTACTCTTGGGTTAACATTGCCCATTTTTCGTTAAGATTGTATCACTGACACGACATCTTGTCATTTTGTTCCATTACCATTTTTGACAAAAATCTAGAGGGATAGTCTCAGTTTAGGCTCTTCCTCCACCCATATTTCAATCCCTTAAACTTGGTGAGTTTTAAACAATAGTCTTGTTTTAAGTTCTTTTAATATTTAGAAGCTTCTAGAGTAATATACAAAACTCCTTTTATGAAAGTATTATTAGTCCACTAATCTTTATTTCAATGCAAAATGCTTGGAAAAGATCATAACAATGGACAAGAAGGCAATTAATTAGGAGCATAGTTCGAAACAAATAAGTTAAGTAAAGATAACAAATACAATCAAGAAGGAAATTTATTGGTAGTGTAAAATAAAATAATTAAAGATGGCAAATTTAGAATGGGTAAGATGGAAACTAGGTGCCCCAGATATCGCAGCCTGAGCCTCTTAGTTCAAACTTCTTGAGGATCATTTTAAGCTCAATATGTGTTTAGGGGATCCGGAGTACTTTATCGATGCCCCAAGATGTAACATACTTCCTCATTGTCAATTCAAGTGTAGCAAGACTATTGTATACCCCACTTTCGATCAAAATTTGAGCTGCCCTTTTCGAGTTTTCAACACAAAATCCCCTTTGGTCGCAAAGCACATTTTGCGGGTTTTCGCCTTAACCTCTTTTTTTTTTGAAAGTATCAAAGCGCCCTTTGCGGGTTTTCGCCTTGGCCTTTCACTTTCTAAGTGAAATATTTCTTGACGGCATCTGAATTCATAGGATTGGGCAAGATTTTACCATCCATTTCGGTTAGAATCAATACTCCTCCAAAAAATGCCTTCTTTACAACATAAGGTCCCTCCCAATTAGGCATCCACTTTCCTCTAAAGTCCTTTTGCATAGGAAATGATCTTTTTTAACACCAGGTTCCCCTTACGGAATAGGACGAACCTTTCTGTCATAAGCTCACATCATTTGTTTTTGGTACGTTTGACTATGATGGGTAACTTTCAACCTCTTTTCTTCAACTAAGTTCACTGGATCCATTTTGTTTTATCCAATTATTAACTCAATTGAAATTTGGAGAGGAGGAATCTCAACTTCCAGAAATTGTTTCCCTTCCATGAACCAATGAGAGAGGTGTTGCTCCAACGAATGTCCTGGCCAATATTTGGGAAGCATAGAGGATAAATGGCAACTTCTCTATGCCAATCTTTACAAGTCCCAATCATCTTTCAATATCTTTTTGGATGGTTTTTTTTTCTTTGAATTCAAATTTGAATTTTGAATTTGATGACTGCTAACTTTGTAACTTTGGCATATGAAGCGACCTTCACCCCCTTAGTGAAGTAATTGACAATCACGAAGATGAATTGGTATCGACTAGATGCTTTTGACAAGATCATCACCATAACGTCTATGCCCCATATGCAGGAAAAAATGGAGAAAGTACATAAGTTTTGTCTTCCTCAATTTGGCGTTTACGGTATAACTTATGTAATCTCCCTTTCATGGTAGACCAGCAGTACCTGAATATCATGATCGATCTGGCTATCGTAAAACTATTAGCATGTGTCTTTTCAAACACTCTACAACATCCTCGCGCCTAGGCCTATCTTGATGCGATCATGCAAATACATATTTGAATTCCTGGAATAACTCAATGATGTCTTGCTTTGTTTCTGTGTGAGCTAAGCTTCGATCTTCACTCTTTTCCTAGACTCGTGATGTCCACTGACCCTTTGTACAGTAGAGTCTATTTTCATCTTGTTCTACCATATTTAACAAGTCAAAAGATAAGTTACAATCTCTGTCATCTTCAAAATCCTTAGATCCTTTTAGACCTATATCTCACTCAAAAGGGAGTCAGCAACAGCATTGCTCATGTCATCAATATTTGGGGACCTATTGTAGGCATGAAAGAATATCCAAAGAATGAATCTAAGAGTGGCTTATTTGTATGACATGATTATGAATGAAATGAGAGAGTAAATATTAAAAAATATTTGCCCAGCATGAAACACAAAAATACATTTTATTGAAAATAAAGATGTTTGAACATGAGCCTATTTCACAAAAGATTCTTATTGTTTCTAGTCTTAAAATAACAAGTGTGTTTTGAATATTACTCTGTGTTAGCTCTAAAAACTACAGGAATTTCCTCCGCAGTCCAGTTGTTTAGAACACTTCCAGGCTTATAGGGGCGAATGCCTGCTAAGTTTCCTTCCTTCGGTCCCTCTTCAAATACGGTGTTGATACTCAAAGTCTTCATCATATCTTCAGCCGTTTCTTCATTCGTGTTCCCCGGTCCCGGATGGATAACTTCTCCTGACACGAATGTATGAGATATATGGGGAAAGGTCATTGATCCCCATTTGACCTCAGCGCCATTCTCTACTGACTCTCCTCCTATGGTGTACACGTCCTCCCCTTTAGTGAACTCAAAGAACTCTAGCTCCTTATTGTTTATTAGACCCTGCACCAGGGCCCTAAATTCAGTGCACCTCTGTATCTCATGGTCCTCCTCCTCGTGGAACTCACCGTAGTTCCTCGCTTCTCGGGATTTGCTCCCTACATTTTACATGATTAAACCTCTTTCCACCATTCTTCTTCAGACCTCTCTCAACGGGGTTCTTACTTCTGCAACATTCAATTTGATTCTTTTTCTCGCATTCTTGATTATCGCATTCACCCCATTATCAGTGTGATTAGGTAACGAATTTCCTACACCAGGCGCATCATCAAACTTCACAATGCCCATTTTGATGAGCCTTTCAACTAGCTTTTTGAAAGAGAAGCAATTCTCTATTGAGTGCCCCATTATCCCCGCATGGTATTCACATTGAGTACTTGCGTCGTACCATTTGAGGTATAGGGGTTGTAATGGTTTTAAGTAGACAGGGGATACAACGTGCGTATCAAATAGACTTTTTTATAGCTCCCAGTACGTTATTGCAATGGGAGTAAACTGGAGCTTCTCCACGTTTTGCTTTGTATTAGGCTCTTGTCTTGGTGAAGCTTGCTGGCCCATGACCACCGCTCTCGGTTGACTGACAGTAACAGGTTTTAATAACCCGAGCTCACATTACTTACTTCATTTTCTCTTTTCTTCAGAGCTGATCTTCTCGTGCTTTCCCCAGCCTCTATCTTTCCACATCTTATCGCATTTTCTATCATTTCACTAGACATCACTATGTCTGTGAAACTCTTAGTTGCACTCCCCAACATATGATTGATAAAAGGTATAGGTATTAATGAAAAGCATAGTTATTTCTTTTTCCAGCAGTGGCGATTGGACCTGTGTAGCGACCTTCCTCTATCTCTGGGCGTATTTCCTAAAACTTTCGCTCGACTTTTCTCCATGTTTTGTAACGTGATCCTATCAGGCGTTATATCAGTTACATGACTATAATGCTTCATAAAGGCTTGTGCTAAATCCTTCCATGATTTGACTTGAGTACGACTCAACTGATTGTACTATTTGATCGTAGCCCAGTCAAACTATCTTGGAAATAGTGAATCAACAACTGGTCGTTGCTGACATGTCTCGTCATTCTTCGACAGAACATTGTAGTATGGGCCTCAGGGCAGCTGGTCCCGTTGTATTTTTCGAACTCTGGCATCTTAAACTTTGGAGGGAGTACTAGATCTGGGACCAGACTCAACTTCTTAGCATCCACCTCGCATCGATAATTAGTGCTTTCCAATGCTTTGAACTTCTTATCCAACTATTTGCACCAATCTTCAAACTGTTTTGGGAGCTCCGCTCTTGCTTTTTCCCCTTCTGCTGTATCATCAAAGTCGGGGACCATTGGTTTTGCCAAATTATCTCCGGGGTTGGAGCTCGAGCCTGTTGAGAAGTTTACCGTTGCTGAGGTATCGGATTGATATAGGGGTTTGATATTAACGGACACTCTTGGTGGTTGCACTTGGGAATTCACCGGGGCAAAGCCTGGAGGATAAGTAGAGTCTTCATTGTCATCCCCTATATCAACCATAGGGCTCTTTCCTTTATCAGGCCCTTCCGTCAACAACTGTGTTAACTGGCTCATCATGGTTCTCTGGGATTCCAGCATTTGATCCCTCATATCTTGTTGAATCTTAGCTAACTGTTCTTGCATCTGATCTTGCAGCTGATCCTGCATTTCCTTCTACATTTGTTCCAGTTTTCCAACCTTTGATCCATAACTTTAGTTTTTCTTCGTGTGTAGTAGTGATGTTCCAGGGTAACTATAATACGATCTCTAGTTAATAGGGTTCTTTTATGACATTTAATGCATGTGATGCGATGTAATGCAAATGCATGAAATGTAATGCAAAGGAGTAAATGCAAAAAGAAAGAGAGGCGTTGATTCTAAATTCAATTTCATTAGAAGAACTTTTCTAGAAAATAAATTTCTTTACATAAAACGGATTAAATATGCGACTTTGTCCTTATAGTCCAGGTGAAGACACCAATCCTTTTCTTTGTATCTGGATATTATGGTCGTGTCCCATGAACTTTCTCAATAGTTGCCTCTTCAAGCTCCTTGTTGCTTGATCCAGGCCGTGACTCTTCACTTACTTATCCTCTACGATGCTCATAAGCTTCTTTAAGAAAATTGAGACGTGATGACTCTCGAATAATCCTCGTTGGCTTAAATCCCCGGGCAACGGGGCAAAGACATATACTATCAATCTTTTCTCGTTGTGTTCACTTGAACTATATTTGGACGAAAGTATTATAACCCACTTTATCAAGAAATCCATTTTCCTATGACTAACTCTTCTATTTAGCAATCGAATATGAATCAACACCTCCTTTCTATGATGATGAAATGCAATGTAGTCATAAACAAAAGAAAACACATTAGTATCATATACAAATGGTAAAAATCAAAAACCTATCCAGGTGACTGCTAGGGTTCAACATAGTTCTACCTAAAGTGGGCTCCTAGGGTTCACTATATGTGGTTTAGTTCTAAAGAAAAAGGGTACCTAAACCAGTAGGTTCCTCAATCCTCACCCATTATAGGCTCATACGGACCGAGTTCAAATACATTTCCCTATGGCTGCACGGAGATGAAAATCTCACTAAGACATATGTACGGATGTATCCCGAAAGCGATCCACTATCCTGTACGGAGGTGAAAACCTCACGAAAGAGTAGCTTCTCACTCTCATTTAAAATGTGTGACCATAATGGTCATGCAATATAATGCAAGAGTACTCTAGACACTCAAATCATAACCAACTAAATGACCCAACAAATGCAATAAAAGAATCATGATTTTCAAATCTAATTTTCAACTTTCGTCAAGAGGACAGAAATTAATCAATTTACGGCTTGACTCTCTTACTGGTGTAGCGACGTAAAATTTAGTACGGGCGCTAATTGAGAAAATTATTAAACATTTGAAAACAGAGTTTCGATTTTATTTAAAAAAGGGAGTCGCCACCGATTTTTTTTTTCTAGGTCTACGTCAAAATTTCAGAGAAAAATAGGGTTCGGGAGTCAGTTATGCGCGAGGAAGGTATTAGCACCCTTGCGAAGCCCAAAATTGGTATCTCGTTAAACGCGTGTTGTCTTAATTTTTCAAAAATACGAGTTCAATTTAATACTTAATCTTTGAAAACACGAAAATTTTTAAAACTCGAGAAAAAAAGAATTGTTTGAAAACCCGAAATATTTTTTCAAAACACGAAAACTTTTGAAAACACGAATTTTTTTTTAAATTACATATTATCATATTATATACATTTTAAAAATGAAATTTTGATAATTTAAAAATAACCACAAAAATAATCATTTTATTTTACAAACCCGAGAATTTTTTAATTTTTTAATTTTTTAAAAGGGCGTATCGTATTTAACACTAATCGATGATATTCACCCAACATAACGATGAAATCAACGATTTAGTGTCAAACCGATTCGTTGCCTTATTTATTAAAATTATTAAAATTGCAACTAGAATGAATATACTAATTTTTCTAAAAATTAAGAAAGGAAAACATTTAAAAATATAAATAAAATTAAACATGAGATGTCATCGAAATACATATATATAAATTTCAAATTGGTTAAAAAGTTACCAAAAATTTGGGCTTCAAGAATGGGCTTTTTCCTTTTTCTTTTCTTTTTTTTTGGGGGCTCGAAGAATTGGGCCTTCTCTTCTTCTTCTTTTTCTCTCTTCTCTGATGGGCTTTTGAGTTGGGCCCAGTTATTACGCTTGGAGAGTTTGAGGTGGTGTGGTCAGGTCAACCATTGCTTATTTTTTATTTTTTTATTTTTTTCTTTCTTTTTTTTTTCTTCTTCTCCTTCTTCTTCCCATTTTTCTTCTTTCTTCTTCTTTTTCTTCTTCTTCTTCTTCTCCAACCGCTTGCATGCCGATGCTTCTCGCTTGGTGGTGCGACGCTTTCTCCCTTTTCTCTTCTTTTCCTTTCTCCCTTTTTTTTCTTCCCTTTGTTCCGTGGGTTGTGGTTGGGGGCTTGATTTTTGAGGAAAAATCTTCTTTTATGGTGTTGTTTTTGCAGGTGTTAGGTGGCTAGGGATGAGGAAGACCATGCCCTAGGCTAGTGGCTGGAAAATCTGGGGTAGAGTGCATAAAAATCGTAGGATTGTTGGGGATTTTTCGATGAAGGACCAAACTGCAAATGCAGTAAAATTGGTAGGGTTGAAGTGTAATTTTGAGAAAGATTAGGGGTTAAAATGTAATTTTGGAAAAGTTTAAAGGTCGAAAGGTAATTTTGGAAAAGATGAGGGGCCAAAATGTAATTTTGGAAAAGCTAAGAGGTCAAAATGTAATTTTGAGTTTTTGTATTTTTCAATTTTTTTTTAATTTTTTTCAATTTTTTATTATTATTCAAAATTAATATAAATAATGGGTTAAAGCCCAATAGACCCAAAAATTTTAGAAAATTAAAACTCGAGATGGGGACAAAATTTAGTTATTACAACTGCCCCTTTTTGCTCATCGCTGTGAAACAGAGATAGAGCAAAGACCTCAAAGAACTGAATTTTGTTCGACTATCCCACAATTTTATTAAAAAAAGACAAGAATAAAAAATAACTCGGCATACGACACGAAGCTCAACTCAACTCTCGGATTATGAGTTGATCTTTGAAAAACAAAAATTGAAAATACCTCAGCGTTTGACCTGAGACTCAACTCACCTCTCACAATATGAGTTGATTTTTTTAAAAAACAGAAATTGAAAAATACCTCAGCGTGTGACCCGAGGCCCAACTCACCTCTCGCAATATGAGTTGCTTTTTTTGAAAACAGAAATTGAAAAATACCTCAGCGTGTGACCCGAGGCTCAACTCACCTCTCGCAAGATGAGTTGATTTTTTTTAAAACAGAAATTAAAAAATACCTCAGCGTGTAACCTGAGGCTCAACTCGCTTCTCGCAATATGAGTTGATTTTTTGAAAAACAAAAATTGAAAAATTCATCAGCGTGTGACCCGAGGCTCAACTCACCTCTCACAATATGAGTTGATTTTTTGAAAAACAGAAATTGAAAAATACCTCAGCGTGTGACCTGAGGCTCAACTCACCTCTTGCAATGTGAGCTGATTTTTTAAAAAAACAAAAATTAAAAAATACCTCAGCGTGTGACCTGAGACTTAACTCACCTCTCGTAATATGAGTTGATTTTTAAAAAAAATAGAATTTGAAAAATACCTCAGCGTGTGACCTGAGGCTCAACTCACCTCTTGTAATATGAGTTGATCTTTTTTTTTTAAACAGAAATTAAAAATACCTCAACGTGTAACCTGAGGCTCAACTCACCTCTTGCAATATGAGTTGATTTTTTGAAAAATAGAAATTGAAAAATATATCAGCGTGTGACCTAAGGCTCAACTTACCTCTCGCAATATGAGTTGATTTTTTTCAAAAACAATAATTGAAAAATACCTCAGCGTGTGACCCGAGGCTCAACTCACCTCTCGCAATATGAGTTGATTTTTTTTTAAAAAATAGAAATTGAAAAATACCTCAGCGTGTAACCTGAGGCTCAACTCACCTCTCAAAATATGAGTTGATTTTTTCGAAAAACAGAAATTGAAAAATACTTAAGCGGGTAACCTGAGGCTCAACTCACCTCTCGCAATATGAGTTGATTTTTTTGAAAAACAAAAATGACATAATTTTAAAAAATATCAGAATTTCAAAACATATCATCTGGTGGAACTCGGATGTCTTCTTTTTTCTTGATTCAATATAGCTATCATCGAAACCTCTTGCTCTACTAGAGTACCTGTATATGTCATGCATGATGTTATCATGATATGCACGTGTTTGTCTTAAATGCTTTTATGCCTACATGGTTATGCCATGCGCCTTGGGCTTGTTTGTCGTATATCCCTTTTTGTTACGATTTTCGTGATGACCTACATTCATTGCTTCGAATCTTAACTTTCCGTTTTGTACCCGTCCTCAAGCTTTACGAGTAATCTGCGTTTCTTGTATATCACCCTTTTGCCCCCTGTTGAACTTTGTCCTTACTTTGAGTCTCTTGTACTTACCAAATTCTCATCCGGGTAATGCTCAATATTCCTTTTGTTTAGAGTACGTCATTTCACTATTTATTATTTAAATGAACCAAACATGATATGCTTGACGATGACACAGTAGGTACGAAAGAAATACCTCACATTCATATTTATTTCAAAAGTAACAAGCAAAGAAAATGACAAGGAATAGTTCAATAAAGAAAATATTATAAAGAAAGGAAAGCTGATTCAATTGTCACAAATGCTCTAGATATCCAACGCATGAACTTCTCCACGTTTCTTCATCCTGGATCTTTTTGAGCAAAGCTTCTTGTGTAGAAGATTTCGAGCTTCCGAGAATGCTTCAAATATTGTAATCTCGCCATTTAACTCCCTGTTTAAATCGTCTTGCTCCTTATGTCCGAACCCCCTTCATTAGGATGCCCTTTCAGGTTTTCATCCTAATCCTTTTTGTTTATCAAGACGCCCTTTTCGGGTTTTCATCTTGATCTCTCTTTCTTTTCTTTTTTTCCCTTTTTTTTTAATCAATACGCCCTTTTCAGGTTTTCATCTTGATCTCTCTTTTTTTTTCTAGGCATAGTACTTTTTCACGGATCTGAGTTCACTAGATTTGGTAACTCCTTCCCATCCATCTCAGTGAGAATCAAAGCTCCACCCGAGAAAGCCTTCTTTACGACGTATGGCCCTTCCCAATTTGGTGCCCATTTTCCTTGAAATTCTTTTTGTATTGGGAGAATCTTTCTCATTACGAGTTCTCCCTCGCGGAATTCTCTTGGCCGCATATTCTTGTCATGGGCCGTGATCATTCTCTTCTGGTACATCTGTCCATGACAGATTACCTTCAAGCATTTTTCTTCGATAAGATTGAGCTGGTCATATCGAGCTTTAACCCATTCTAATTCTTCTAGTTTCGACTCCATTAAGACTCGTAGAGAGGGGATCTCAACTTCGATGGGCAGCACAACTTCCATTCCATAGACTAGAGAGAAAGGAGTTGCTCCCGTAGATGTCCGCACAGATGTGCGATATGCATACAAAGCGAATGGTAGCTTCTCGTGCCAGTCTTTATATGTCTCGGCCATTTTCCCAATAATCCTCTTAATATTTTTGTTGGTCGCTTCTACAGCTCCGTTCATTTTCGAGCGATAGGGTGAGGAGTTATAATGTTTTATTTGAAATTACTCACACACTTCCTTCATCATCTTGTTGTTAAGATTCAAAGCATTACCTGAAATGATTCTCTCAGGTAAATCATATCGACATATGATCTCTTTTTTTAAGAACCTGCAAACTGTAATCTTCGTCACAGTAGCAAATAAAGCGGCTTCTATCCATTTTGTAAAGTAATATATAACCACAAAAATGAATCGGTGTCCATTAGAAGCTTTTGGGGAAATTGGCCCTATAACATTCATGCCCCACATAGAAAAAGGCCACGAATAAGTCATAACATGAAGGGGCGAAGGGGCTGCATGAATTTTATCCTCGTAAACTTAACATTTGTGGCACTTTCATGCGTAACTAATTCAGTCGTTTTCCATCATCAGCCAGTAATAATCGAGTCTCATAATCTGCCTAGCTATAGTGAAACCATTGGCATGCGTCCCACAAATTCCTTCATGGACATCTTCAAGTATTTTTCTGGCTTCAATAGCATCCACGCATCTCAGGAGAACTTGATCTTTTCCTCTTTTGTCATGAAGGACAAATCCCACCGCCATTCTTCTAATTGTTCTTTTGTCATTCTCATTTGCTTGCTCGGGATACCTTTGATTCTTGACATATTCTAATATATCATGGAACCATGGCCGTCTATCTTTCTCTTTTTCAATGCTAAAACAATGTGCAGGGACCTCATATATGCTCATTTGGAGAGGTATTATTTCCGTTTCTCTATTTGCTTTGAACATTGAAGCCAAAGTGGCTAAGGTATCAGCCAATTGGTTTTCTTCTCGTGGGAAGTAATTAAAAATCACTTCTTTGAATTCTTTAATCAGTTCCACAACGAGATCGCGATATTTAACTAATTTCAAATCTATCACTTCCCAATCTCCACGGATTTGGTAAATCACAAACACTGAGTCCCCGTACACCTCTAAGATTTCGATGTTTCGTTTAATAGCTGCACGAAGTCCCATGATGCAAGCCTCATATTCCGCTACGTTATTGGTACAGAAGAAATTTAATCTAGCAGTGAGCGGATAATGGTTCCCCTCTGGTGACACTAAAACTGCTCCAATCCCATGCCCCAATGCATTCGATGCACCATCAAAGCTCATCTTCCATGATTTCTCTTTTGACAACTCACACTCTTTTTCCGTAATGCACATCAAATCTTCGTCTGGGAAATCAAATCTCAATGACTCGTATTACTCCATTGTTCGAGTTGCTAAGAAGTTAACTATTGCGCTCCCCTTTATTGACTTTTGGCTCACATAGACAATGTCGTACTCTGATAGTAGAATCTGCCATCGTGCCATTTTTCCTGAGAGTGCAGGTGATTCCATCATGTATTGTATTGGGCCTAGCTTTGAAATTAACCACGTCGTATGATACAACATATATTGTCTGAGCCTTCGAACAACCCATACCAAAGCACAACAAAATTTTTCAATTGACGGGTACTTTGCTTCATACTTTGTGAACTTCTTGTAGAGGTAGTAAATTGTCTTTTCTCTTTTCCCCGACTCATCATGTTGCCCCAGTACGCAACCCATTGAATTTTCGAATACAATCAGATACAATATTAACGGTCTTCTAAGAGTCGGCGGTACTAGCACAGGGGGACTAGACAAATACTGTTTTATCTTGTCAAAAGCCACTTGACACTCCTCGTTCCATTCTCTCGGATTGTGCTTTCGAATGAGTCAAATAATTGGGTCACACTGGTTGGTAAGTTGAGCAATGAATCGAACGATGTAGTTCAACCTCCCTAAAAATCCTCTGACTTCATTTTGTGTGTGCGGATGTGGTAGTTCTTGTATGGCTTTTATCTTATCTGGATCAACCTCAATACCTCTCTCGCTGACAATGAAGCCTAGTAATTTTCCTGAGGTAGCCCCAAACATACACTTGGCTGGATTAAGCTTCAGCTGGAACTTTCTTAGTCTTTCGAACAACTTCCTGAGTTTCCCAACATGCTCTCTTTCCCCCCGGGATTTGGTAATCATATCGTCGAAGTAGACTCCTATTTCTTTGTGCATCATGTCATAGAAAAACATCACTATTGCCCTCTGATATGTTTCCCCAGCATTCTTTAATCCGAACGGCATCACCTTATAACAGAATGTCCCCCACATTGTTACAAATGTAGTTTTTTCCATCTTCGGGAGCCATCTTTATCTGATTATAACCCGAGAATCCATCCATGAAAGAAAACAAGAAATGTTTTACCGTGTTATCCACCAACGTATCGATGTGTGGCAAGGGAAAATTATCTTTAGGACTTGCTCGATTCAGATCGCGATAATCCATGCACATTCGTACCTTACCATCTTTCTTCGGTACCGGGACTATGTTAGCTACCCATTCTGGGTATTTGGATACTTGTAGGAAGCCAGCATTAAATTACTTCTTGACTTCTTCTTTTATATTTAACAACATTTCAGGTCTTATTCGTCTTAGCTTCTGTTGAATGGGTTTACATTCTGGTTTCAGTGGGATCTAGGGACCACTACATCCTCGTTCAACCCTGGCATGTCCTGATACGACCATGCAAATACATCTTTGTACTCACGAAGTAAGGCGATCAAATCATGTTTGGTGTTCTCTAAAATGAAGGTCCCAATCTTCACTTCTTGCCTCTTTTCTTCATTTCCCAAGTTTATTGTCTCAACAGATTCTTGATGGGGTAGAATCTGTTTATCTTCTTTTTCTACCATTCTTAGTAGGTCAGGAGACAAGACACAATCTTTAGCATTTTCCTCAGCTTCGAATTCTCCTAAACAAATAACTTTCTCGAAATCGATTTCAGGACTTGTAACGGGATTGCTCATGTCGTTGATATCTGAGCACCTGAAAGGTGAATGGAAAAGAAAACTATAGAGGAGTATCACGATATTGGAACCAACAAACATATATTATGGCATGATATGAGATACATGTAAGGACAAGCTGTGAGAAGAAGGAATAATTATACAGTTAATGAGAATGAAAAAACCATAACAAAATGCATATCCAATAATGTTCATTTAAATGATAAAGAGCAAACATAAGCTCTTACAAAAGAATCCCACTATTACTTAATGGCACACAAAAAAAGAGAATTAACATTGAGCATTACTCTGGAGAGGACTTAGAAACTATAAGAAGATCCACAGCAGTCCAGTTGTTCAAAACGAATCCAGAAGGACCAGGGCGTATCATTGAAACATCTTTAATTGCACCATCCCCTTGGTTAATAACATTTATACTGATGTTCTGAAGACCCATTTCAATCAATAACAGTGTGCTTCGTGAATTATCTCACCCTGGGTACATCATTCCTGCAGATGTAAATTTTTTTGACAAAGGATGATGCACAATGGGCTCCCATTCTAATTCCGGACCTGAGGCTCTTGCAATCCTCTTTTCTTGATCTTTCTGCAACTGTTTTCTTCTTTTTCACATATCCTGTAACACCCCCTACCCGTATTCGTTGTCAGAATAAGGTGCGAGGCATTACCGAAGTTTACAATTTTTTTTTTTGAAACCGAAACCATTCTAATTCAACATATTTTCAAAATAAAATTCATGCATATTTATAAGATAACTTCAACACATAAGCCATATCAGTGGCTAACCTTATATTCATTTCATATTAACATTTATTTTATTAGCTTATACATGCCATTCATTTCCAAACTAAAGTTTCTTTAAATACCGAAATACTGGGGTTGATAGTGTGATGAGTCTCCCACCGATCCGACCTCCGAGCTCTTAACACTACAAAACAAGGGAAAGGAAAACAGAGTAAGCACTTTGTGCTTAGTAAGCCCATGTAACAAGAATTATACTTACCTAATATTTTCAATACAATGTAATAAGCATTCATATATCCATTCAATGCATTAATTCCCTAACATGCACAAGCTCAACATTCAAGTTAGTTCATTAATTTCCATATATCAATAATATACACACCATGATTGATGAGCTCATCAATACTATGATTTTCATTTCCTTGTTATTTTTCCATATTTATCCCGTTGAATTACTCGAAATTTGATGGATTTTCAGAGGTACACTTTAGTGTACAAATCCGGTCCGTCAATTCATATTCATAATGCGCACATTTTCATTTTAGAGAGCACACTCCCGCGAACCTCATTTTTACAAATGGGATTACGATCCGAGCTAAATCTCGCAACGACAATTACTCTAATGAGCTTGGATCCGAATTACTACCCAAGCTAAATTCAGACTCTAATTCGGATTACCCGTCCAAGCTAAATCCATTTTCCACATATTCTTCGGGAGGGCTATATCAAGATAGGATCACCCGTCCGGGCTAGATCCTTTTTACCGTCAATTCCTTTTCGAGAGATCCATCGAATTTTCCTTTCATTCAACAAGGATTTCTTTCCCTTTTTATCAAATATATCAATGTATCATCAATTTTCATATAATGGACATTCAAATTATATTCACATCAATAACATACATTTCAAACATTTAAGAATATAATTCAAGTTACATGAACTTACCTCGATACTAGTTCGTTTATAAAATCTACTAATCTGGGACTTTTTCCTTTCCTCGATCTAGCTTTGTATTTGAGTTTTCCGGATCAAATTAAACTCCAAGCTTTAAAAACTATATTATCCCTTTTTTTTTTCTTTCTTTTCTCTTCTTCCTTCTCCCTTCACGTTTGCTCTCTGTTTTTTCCTTTGTTTTTATCCCTTTTGTTTCTTTTCTCCTTTCTTTATATATATATATAATAATAATATAATAATATAATAATAAACTAAAAATCTCAGATTTTTCTTCAATTAACCGCCTCAATCTAGACAAAATGGCTTAATTGTCATTTTGGTCCTTTATACTTTCTTTTAATCTATAATTAAACTTTTACTTTCATTTCAATTTAGTCCTTTTCATTTAATTACCTACCCAAACGTTAAAATTTTCTAACGAAAGTTTAATAGCACATTACTAACATTTTATAAATATTTATAAAAATATTTCCTATCATATAAAGACTCATGCAAACATATTGAAATAAATTTCTATTTAAATCGGATTTATGGTTGCGAAACCATTATTCCGATAATCTTGAATTTAGGCCATTACCACTCTCCTCCTTTTAAGGATTTTCGTCCTCGAAAATCTTACCAAGAAACAGTTTGGATATTGTTTCCTTATTGCCTCCTCCGGTTCCCATGTCGCTTCCTCGATCCGTGTTTTTGCCATAATACCTTCACCAAATTTATTTTTTTATTTCTAAGCTCCTTTGTTTCCCCGTACAATATCTTGATCGGTTCTTCATCTGTAACTCATATCCGGTTGAATCTCCACTTACGTCGGAGAAATAACATGTGAAGAATCGACCGATATCGTCGTAGCATAGACACATGAAAAACATTATGGATTCTATCAAGTTCGGTGGTAATGCCAACCGATAAGCGATCGGTCCAATTCTTTCTATGATCTCATATGGCCCGATAAATCTTGGACTCAATTTACCTTTTCGACCGAACCGAGAACTTTCTTCCAAGGAGACACTTTGAAATACCTTGTCACCGACCGAAATTCAATCTCTTTTCGCTTAAGATCGGCATATGATTTTTGGCGATCGGAAGTCGCTTTTAAATTATCCCGAATAACCTTCACACTTTTTCTTCTTTCCGGATTAAATCAACCCCATGTATCTTCTTTTCACCGAGCTCTGTCCAATACAATGGTGTTCTACATTTTCTACCGCAGACAAAGCTTCATATGGAGCCATTTTAATATCGGATGATAATCGTTATTGTAAGCAAATTCAATCAAAGGTAGATACCTCTCCCAATTACCTTTAAACTCTAGTGTACAACATCGAAGCATATCTTCCAATACTTGTATTACACGCTCAGATTGGCCATCCATGCGAGGATGAAATGCAAGATTGAAATACAACCGAGTACCCAAAGCTTCTTGCAATTTATCCCTAAACGAGACGTAAATCGGGATCTCTATCTCGATATAATGGAGATAGGCACTCCATGTAGCCCGACAATCCCGATATATATACAATTCAGCCGACGATTTATCTAAAGAATAATCCATACGCATCGGAATAAAGTGTGTCGACTTTGTCAATCGGTCAACAATCACCCAAATAGCATCTTTTTTCCTCGGAGACAACGGTAACCCCGATACAAAATCCATAGTGATTCTTTCCCATTTCCATTCCGGTATAGTAATTGGTGAAGTAACCCGAAGGTACTGATGTTCTCGCTTTAACTTTGTTGACATATCAAACATCTTGATACAAACTCGTAAATATCACGTTTCATACCCGCCACCAAGATAACTTTTTCAAATCATTATACATTTTATTACTTCCTGATGTCTGGACATAGTACCCTTTGTGAGCCTCGTGTAAAATCTTCTCGTATGAGCTCTCGAATTCTTGGGTACACATACCCTACCTCGAATAATAAACAATCACCAACCCCAACTTGAAATTCAGAATTAGTACCTGACTCACATTGTGCCCGTTTAACTGTGAACTTCTCATCATTCTTCTGAGCTTCACATATTTGTTGTAAAAATGTCGGTTTAGCTCTCAATTCAGCTAAGATTGAACCATCATCAACCAAAGACAATCGGGTATTCATAACTCGTAAAGCAAACAGAGATTTTCGACTCAAAGCGTCACCACAACATTAGCCTTACGGATGATAATCAAAAATCAAATCATAGTCTTTTATCAATTCAAGCCACCCGCTACTGCCTTAAATTCAGATCTTTACGTGTCATCAAATACTTCAAGCTTTTATGATCGTATAAATATGACATTTCTCACCGCATAAGTAATGCCGCCATATCTTCAATGCAAAAACAATAGCGACTAACTCAAGATCATGTACCGGATAATTTCTTTCATGTGGTTTAAGTTGTCTTGAAGCATAGGCTATTACTTTACCTTCTTGCATCAAGACGTAACCTAAACCATTTAATGAGGCATCATTTGTAAATAACAAATTCCTTACCCGGTTCATTTGCACTAATACTGGTGCTTTTCGTTAATAGATCTTTTAATCGGTTGAAACTCTCATCGACATTCATCAGTCCACTCGAACTTTACATCTTTCTCGCAATAATCGAGTCATCCGGAGAAGCTATCATAGAGAATCCTTGTACAAATCTCCGATAATAAACGATTAAACCCAAGAAACTTCTAACTTCAGATACGATCTTTGGTGGACTCCAATTGACAATAGTTTGAGATTTTACTTGATCTACCACGATGCCTTCAAGCAGATACAATATGTCCAAGAAAACCCACTTCGAAGCCAAAATTCACATTTATCGAATTTAGCCTATAATCTGTTTCTCTCGCAGAACTTGCAACACAATTCTCAAATGTTCTGTATGTTCTTCTTCATCTCGAGAATAAACCAAAATATCATCAATGAATACTACCACAAATCTGTCTAAGTACGGTCTGAATATTCGATTCATCAGATCCATAAATACTGCAGGTGCATTAGTCAACCCAAACGGCATAACCAGAAACTCATAATGCCCGTACCTGGTTCTGAAAGCTGTTTTTGGCACATCTGACTCCTTTACTCGTAACTGATAGTAGCCCGATCGGAGATCAATCTTTGAAAATATAGTAGCACATTTCAACTGATCAAACAAATCATCAATCCGGGGCAACGGATACTTATTCTTTATAGTTACCTTATTGAGTTGTCGATAGTCAATACACAATCTCAAAAACCCATCTTTCTTTTTCACAAATAGAACCGGAGCACCCCAAGGTGAATGACTCGGTCGGACAAAACCTCTATCAACAAGTTCCTGTAACTGTGTCTTTAATTCCTTTAATTCTGTAGGAGCCATTCGGTACGGAGCTATAGAAATCGGAGTAGTTCCCGGAATCAAATCTATAGAAAATTCTACTTCTCTTTCTGGTGGCGTACAGTAACTCTTCCGAAACACATCAGAAAATTCGCATACCACTGGCACTGCTTGAATCTTCGACTCAGATACCTTGGTATCCAATACATAAGCAAGAAAAGCATCATACCCCTTTTTGACATACCTACGAGCAAGAATAATCGAAATCACATCGAGATAATCCTCCAATCGATCGGATTTAACCCAAGTAATTCACCATTCGACACTTCAACACAATATATTTACATTTTACGATTTACTATCGCATCATCTTGAGTTAACCAATCCATGCCCGATATCACATCAAACTCATCAAATGGCAGTAACGTCAAATCAGCTAGGAAACAACAACCTCTTACCATCAGTGGACAATTTTTACAAATTTTATCCACCAAAATAGATTGGCCAAAGGGTTCGAGACTTTAATAAACAAATTGGTGAGGTTCAATAGATAAATCTTTTACGCATACAAGTTTTACACATATATATGAATGCGTAGAACCGGGATCAATCAATGCAGTAATATCAATCTCAAGTAAAGAAAATGTACCAGTAATAACATCGGGTGCTGAGGCATCTTCTCTGGTACGCATGACATATGTCCTAGGAGGTGCTCGTGTCTTAGGCCTACTTGCAGTATCTTTTGTAGCTCCTCGGCTACCACTAACATTACCGGATGGTCGAGATGGTCTACCCCTCAAAGATGGATTACTTGGCTTCAATATATATTCAGCTTCTTTTTCACTTCTTTTTGGACAATCTCTGAGGAAATGGTCAAAAGAACCACATCGGTAACAAGCCCCACTCTTAAATCGACATTCACCAAAATGAGCTTTATTACAATACTGGCATCTCGGCTTAGGGGTACCAACACTGCCAACACTGGTCACTGATGGAGTGGAAGGTCTTGAATTAGTGCACTATGAACCTCGCACTCTATCCGAATACCCAGTGGTTGAGGTAGAAAGATCCTGGTACTTCTTCAATTTCTTTGGAGCAGAAAACTGAGATTTTCCCATTGGTCTTTTACTAAAAATTCGAGCTTCCCTCTCAGCCTGTTTCTTTTCTTTGCTCCATTCTTCTGCTTTATAAGCTCGTTCTGCTAGTGTAGCAAACTCTCAAATTTCAAGAATTCCAACAAGTAGCTTAATTTCTTCATTCAACCCTTCTTCAAATCGTTTGCACATTTCAGCTTCCGACTGTACCCATTCTCGAGCATATTTACTCAACCGAACAAATTTTCTTTCATACTCAGATACTGATCTATTGCCCTGTTTCAGCTCAAGAAATTCTTTTCTTTTCTGATCAAGGAATCTCTGGCTTCCTTTGTTTTATCCCTTTTGTTTCTTTTCTGATCAAGGAATCTCTCCCTTCACGTTTGCTCTCTGTTTCTTCCTTTGTTTTATCCCTTTTGTTTCTTTTCTCCTTTCTTTATACATATATATAATAATATAATAATATAATAATATAATAATATAATAATATAATAATATAATAATAAACTAAAAATCTCAGATTTTTCTTCAATTAACCGCCTCAATCTAAACAAAATGGCTTAATTGCCATTTTGGTCCTTTATACTTTCTTTTAATCTATAATTAAACTTTTACTTTCATTTCAATTTAGTCCTTTTCATTTAATTACCTACCCAAACGTTAAAATTTTCTAACGAAAGTTTAATACCACATTACTAACATTTTATAAATATTTATAAAAATATTTCCTATCATATAAAGACTCATGCAAACATATTGAAATAAATTTCTATTTAAATCGGATTTATGGTTGCGAAACCATTATTCCGATAATCTTGAATTTAGGCCGTTACATATCTGGCTTGAATCCTAAATCGTATCGAGCCTTGTGATGTACTGGTTTTAGTGCTCTAACTATCCCTTGCTGATTTCTTCCCAAACCTTTCTTCGCTTGGGCTCCCTTTCCCACAATCAGCTTAATTCCCATCTTAGTATTCCTTAACAGTTTGGGTGTAGGAATGCTATTTTCTTCAGCCACAAATGTAGCATTGATAAATTCGAAGGAACGGAAGGAACATTCTACTGCACCTTTTTTTACTTCGATGTAGGGTGCGTCAGTAGAGATAGATGCAACAATATCTTCTTCACCAGTGACCGTGATCAAGCGGCTATCCATGATAAACTTTACTTTTTGATGGAGAGATGAAGGAACTGCCCCAACGGAATGGATCCAAGGCCTCCCAAAAGGCAATTATATGAAGGAGTGATGCCCAAGATCTGGAACTCGATATCATATGTACATGGGCCCACTTCTAGAGGAATTTTAATTTTCCCCAAGACCTCTCGCTGTGTCCCATCAAATTCCCTTACTGTAGAATGGCAAGGCATCAGATAGGACATATCAATTGGCATCCTAGAAAGCATGGCCAAAGGCATAACATTGAGTGCAGACCCATTGTCAATTAGCACATTCAGTATTATATAACCCTTACAACTGGTTCTGATATGCAATGCTTTTACGGAACCCCTACCATTTGGCAGTATTTCGTCATCACTGAAAGAGATGAAATTATCTGCATTCAAGTTGTTCACCCACCTATCAAGCTTTTCAACAGTATTTCGTCATGCTCTTCTATGCTATGGAAGACACAAAAACTTTGACCTTTTGTACTTTCTTCCTTGAAACTTCTGTTGAGTGGACAGAACAAAACCTTCTCAGCCATTATTTCTCATACCTTCCACAAAGGTGCCTTTATTTCAGACACACAACTTTTGGCTCGCCACCTGTCTTCTTTTGTCACCGCTCTCACGTTCCTTCAATATGGTTAGGGAGCAGATTTCCAGCCATATTACTGGCACCATCAAATCGTAAAATGCCTGCATCAATAAGACCTTGAACCCTCCTTTTAAAGGCAAGATAATTTTCTGTAGAATGCCCCTGGTTTCTAGCGTGGTACATGCAACTAGCATTAGGATCGTACCATTTTGGGTATGGAGGCTTCAGAGGTGCCATATAATGTGGGGGTATTAATTGTTTTTCCAATAGTTTTGGGTAGAGCTCTCCGTATGACACAGGAATAGGGGTGAATTGAGGTTTTTCAAGATTGTGTCATGTCGGTCTTTGTTCATTTTGGGTTGGCTTTGAGCAGGCATGGTATTTGGTGGGAACATGGCGAATGGTCTTTGGTTTTTTATGGTGTAGACGGGGTAAGGAGGAGGTGCTTGATAGTAACGGCTTTGAGGAGGAAAATAAAAGTTTGAAGGCGGGCGATATCGAGGTCGTGATTGGGTTGGGTATAGATTAGAAGTGTAGTAGTTTTCGATTCCCACCATATGGGTTTTTACCTCTTTTTTCTTTATGGGTACTGCCCTTTTCGAACTCTCGGGGCCTTCCATCCTCCTACTCTTGATAGCATTCTCTATAAGTTCCCCAAATATTACAATATCTGCGAAATCTTTCGTGGCGTTTCCTACCAACTTATTGTAAAACGGCGCTTTCAAAGTGTTGATAAAGAGGATCGTTATCTCAGTTTTAGTTAATGGTGGTTCTACTTGGGCCGAGATATCCCTCTATCTTTGAGCGTATTCCCTAAAATTCTCCGTCGGCTTCTTTTCCATCATTTGCAGAGTTAGTCGATCAGGCACCATGTCGGATACATGCTTGTATTGTCCATAAAATGCTGATGCTAAGTCTTCCCATGTTCAGATCCTTTCTCTATTGAGTTGATTATACCATCAAAGAGCCGATCCGACCAAGCTGTCTTGAAAACAATGTATTAGCAATTTATCCTCATTCACGTAACCAGTCATCTTCCGATAAAACATGATAAGATGCGGCTTTGGACATCTCGTTCCATCATATTTTTCAAAATCTGGCACTTTAAATTTTGGAGGCAGAACCAGATCGGACACCAAACCGAGCTCTTTGGAACTCAGTGCAGAGAAAGCTTCGGTACTTTCTATCGCCTTGAGCCTTTCTTCTAGGCTCCTATACTTATCCTGGGCATTATGATCATCTATTTTCAACCAGGCTATTTCTACCGGATCATCCAAATTTGGAACAATTGGATCAGTAGGATTAGCCCCGGAGTTCGATACGAATATACCTTGCTCCTTTTGAGCAGGTAGTGCAGGTCGTTGCTTCAGGCCTGCAGGTTCCCTTTGAGGATATCCTCTTTGCATTGCATGGACGTGAGGTGAGGTGAATCGTGGGGGATAGGACGGACCCTGATTAGCTCTTGAATGGGGTTCTATGATATCAGGGCTCTGCATGGGTCCTTTTCCTTTGACCAAAGCTGTCATCATCTCCATCATTTTGGCCATTTGATCCTTTTGCTGAAGCGATCCCTCTCGAGATCTTACCATTAGATCTCTTGCTTCCTGCTGTAACTTGGCAAACTGCTCTTGTAACTCTCTTTGGATCCTTTCCATCCTTTCAATTCTTTCGTTGAGTTCAGCATCCATAGCTCTAGTTCTTAGACGCGTCCTATAAGAATGACGTGATTCCAGATTCGTGGTGCCGCAACTGTGGATTATACGGTTTTAGCCTCAATGAATGATTAAGGTGATAAGCACATGCAATGAATGGATGAATGGATAAATGACAAATGAACGTTAGTCATGAATAAATATGCAAGAATTTGGTGTTGATTTCAAGATAGCCCAATACTTAGGCATTTCATTAATCAAAAGAGTCTATTACATAACATTTTGCCATCTCTGATTTAACAGTTACACAAATTTCCTAGCCACATCGCCTTATTTCTTCACTCGTTCTAGGAATTCTGACATGCTTGATCTTTGGCTCGGAGGGAATTGGCAACTGAGAGCTTCGGCTTTATTTGATAATTACACGATTTGCACAGCAGCTTTGCGAATTTCATTGATCAAATCACCGAGATGCATACCTTTTTCTTGGAGAGTTCTTTTGTAGGCTCTCTATCATGCTGACCATTCTTTTCTTCTAGGGCTTTTAGAAGAGTATCCAAATGTTGCTGATGAGCTTGCAGAGTATTTTCTAAATCTCGTATTTTCCCTATTAGCTTTTGACGCTCAAATTGACTAGTCATTAATTCTGCAAACACGGTTTCATATTCAACATTCTTCTTCCTTAACTCTATCATAGCACGTGCAGCTTTTTCTTCTTCCTTCTTTATTTTCCCTCTCCAGAATTCTATCCCACCTTTGATGTTGCTTAGTTCTTCCTTCCATTCTGCCGATGATTTGCCCAGCCCACTATTTCTTATAGTGCCTCTTAATTTCTTATTTTCCAAATGAAGATCCCTTAAGTCATTTCTCATGATCTCTGCTTCTTTCTGGACTTTTTCAGTTCTGGATTTTTCAATTTGGAAATCGATCTTCAATTGGTAGTTTTCTTCTCGAAGAGAACTAATATCTCGTAAGAACTTGGCCTTTTCATGTTCAAATTCATGTCTAGCCATTTCCAGCTCGAGCGACATTTTTTTTTGAGAAGGATTCTGGAAAGTGTAATCTGTTGGCGAGGTTTGTTGACTATTCACTCGTCGTTGTCTCCATATGTCATAATCTTAAGTGATAGTATCAGCATAAAGAGCTAACTCTATTAGGTAAATTTCCTTCCAAGACTTTGCAGTATCTCAGACTTTTTTCATGTAACCTTCTCCTGTAAAAGCAAACTCTGACTGTGCCAATCCTTTGGTAGCTAGTATGAACTTTCGTGAAGCAAATGCCTTTGAACCATTAATGGAGCATATCCAACTCCTCCCTATAATCCGAGTAAAGGCACCCAATCTTGGCTTCCATATTTGTATAACAGAAACGAAAGACGGATCCATGGTGCTCTCCAAGTTATATCTTCGGTGTAGAGGTTCTGAAAAACTGAAACCCAGTGCTGTTCGGTGACATCTTTCGGCCAATCTTTCCCAATGTAAGCTTCCAATGGAGCGAATGTTTTTGAAAACATGTGGAAAGGTGTGCACTCCACTTTCTAGAAGTAGCTCAGAATCCAAACATTAAGTAGCCATGCACATCCGATAAAACGTCCTACCCCTTTCCTTCTACAACTACTTAGAGATCTAAAAGTCTCGGCTAAGATAGTTGGGACGGGGTTGATTCCTTGCCTCAACTTTTCACAAAAACCTACTACCGCAACTTCTATATGCCCAAGAACCTTTGGGAAGATGATTAATCCGTAAATGGCCAAAGCAAATAGTCCACTCTTTTCACAATATCTGGATGGTTTTGAACTAAGTCTCGCAGAGAAAACCACGGAACACAACTGACTTCGTTCTTTTTCTTTATCTGTTTTTCAGCTCATGTATCGGTCATTCCCGTCAACTTTATTAGCTTTTTCTTAAAGGTCATTGGTTTGGGCTCTTTCACATATATCTTGTTGAATTATGCATTGTCAACGCGAATCAAGGCGGCATACTCTTTTATGGTCGGAGTCATATCTTCCTAATTGAAAGTGAAACATTGGTAAGCTGGGTCTCAGAATCGAACCATGGCTTCAATCAACTGTTCGTCTATGTTGACGACAATTAAGTGACCTATATCCCCGTACTTTTCAGTGAAGATGCCCCTAGTGTCTGAGTCCCACTGTTTCCAGATCCAAGTCAAGTCTTCGAGGTTATTCTGACGAGCATTCGTCGTCACATGCTCAGGAAGATTGGAGATACATCCTTTCTTTCAATTGTCCCCTTTAGCTTTCTGGGTTTTCAAAGACCAGTCTCGAACCACGACATTTTTCTCGGTTACTTGTGTAATTGACTTCTCCATCAGAAACCCGTTTTTGGCAACCAATCTCTAATCAACACCTTCCTCACAAGATGCCTATGATGCATGATTAAAAATAAAAATAAAGACAAATAACCTTGGTTAGTAATCACAAAAAATATAAACAGATAAAAAAATATGGAAAATCTAACAAATTAAGCTATTTAATCGTGCATTTTAGTGGAACAGACCAACTTTTTTTGTTTTTTTACACTCATCATGCTTTACAAAAACTTACCCCACATGTTCATCAGATAACCTATCCAATCCAAATTATTAAACGGATCCGATTCCCTTGCATAAAAAGTGTAAATGTAAAAGAAATAAAAGGTAAGAGGCGTTTCTCCCATGTACTTATTTTGGTGACTATTAACGGACGAAGGTTCGGCATGGCTCTAGTCGGGTGGCTCATACGGTTCACTATATGTGGTTTCAGTTCTAAAAAGGTACTCGAATTATCCGTACTGTCACCTACTAAGGCTAGTACAGAGCCTCGGTTATCGGCCATCATAGGCTCGCGTGCTCAATTCGAGGGATTACATTTACTTATGCCTATGCGGAGGGACAAGTAAACTCACGAAAGCATAAGTCATATGTAACTCGAAAGTATTCACTAGCCTGTGCGGAGGGACGAGTTAACTCACGAAGGCATAGCGTTTACTTCCACTTAAGCGGACGGAGCCCGGGTAGAGAGCTCATGTTAAGCAAAAATGAAAGTGCATAGTGTGTGGGGAGAAACTCACAAACCTTTTCGTTTTTATTTTAAAACTAAAAAAAACTAAAACTGTAAAAACTTGGGGCTGAAAAAACAAAAAAGATAAAACAAGTTAGAAAAATATTTACAACATGATGCAAATGCATGAATTTTCAAAAAAACAAAATTTAAGGATCACGACTAAATATTTTGAATAAGGAGTTCCAAAAATTTTGACAACACGCGTTTAATTCCAGACTCGACTCTTAAAAAAAAAGGTCCCCAGTGGAGTTGTCAGCTGTAGCGACGTAAAATTTAGTACGGCCGCTAATTGAGAAAATTATTCAACATTTGAAAACAGAGTTTCGATTTTATTTAAAAAAGGGAGGCGCCATCGATCTTTTTTTTTTTTAGGTGTCGTCGGACACCTAATAAATCCTCCTTTTTTTTAAAGAACAAATATTTTTTGAATTTTCTTTAAAAAATTTAAAAAAGGGCCGAGTTTAGGTCTACATCAAAATTCCAGAGAAAAATAGGGTTCGGGAGTCAGTTACGCGCGAGGAAGGTATTAGCACCCTCGCAACGCCCAAAATTGGTATCTCGTCAAACGCGTGTTGTCTTAATTTTCAAAAATACAAGTTCAATTTAATACTTAATCTTTGAAAACACGAAAATTTTGAAACACGAGAATTTTTGAAAACATGAAAATTTTTGAAACTTGAGAATTTTTTTTTTGAAACCCGAATTTTTTTTAAAACACGAATTTTTTTTAAAATTACATATTATCATATTATATATATTTTAAAAATGAAATTTTGATAATTTAAAAATAACCACAAAAATAATCATTTTATTTTAAAAACCCAAGAATTTTTTTATTTTTTTATTTTTTAAAAGGGCGTATCGTATTTAACACAAACCGATGATATTCACCCAACATAGCGATGAAATCAACGACTTAGTGTCAAATCGATTCGTTGTCTTATTTATTAAAATTATTAAAATTGCAACTAGAATGAATATACTGATTTTTCTAAAAATTAAGAAAGGAAAACATTTAAAAATATAAATAAAATTAAACACGAGATGTCATCGAAATACATATATATATAAATTTAAAATGGGTTAAAAAAGTTACCAAAAATTTGGCCTTGAAGAATGGGCTTTTTCCTTTTTCTTTTCTTTTTTTTGGGGGGGGAGGGGGGAGGCGGTTGAAGAATTGGGCCTTCTTTTCTTCTTTTTTTTCTCTTCCCTTATGGGCTTTTGAGTTGGGCTCGGATTGGGGCTCCTGTTGGAGCTGGGTTGCGCGGGTCGGGTCGGGTCACGCGGATTGAGTCGACCCGCTGTTTATTTATTTTATTTTATTTATTTAATTTTTTTCCTTTTTCTTCCTTTTTTCTTTCTCTTTTCTTTCTTTTTTTTTCTTTCTTCTTCTCCTTCTTCTTCTTTCTTCTTCTCCTCCAACCGCCGCCGCCGTCGACGCTTCCTCGCCGATGGTGCGACGCCTTCTCCCTCTTCTCTCTTTTTCTCTTCTTTTCCTTTCTCCCCCTTTTTTTTTCTTCCCCTTTTTCCGTGGGTTGTAGTTGGGGGCTTGATTTTTGAGGAAAAATCTTCTTTTATGGTGTTGTTTTTGCAGGTGTTAGGTGCTAGGGGCGAGGGAGACCATGCCCTAGGCTGGTGGACGAAAAATCGAGGGGTAGGTGCGCAAAATCGGCCGAATTATTAGGGATTTTCTGACAGAAGGACCAAACTGCAAATGTAGTAAAATTGACGGGGTTGATTTTGAGAAAGATTAGGGGTTAAAATGTAATTTTGGAAAATTTTAAAGGTTAAAAGGTAATTTTGGAAAAGATGAGGGGTCAAAATGTAATTTTGGAAAAGTTGAGTGGTAAAAATGTAATTTTGATTTTTGTATTTTTGTATTTTTTTAATTTTTTTAAATTTTTATTATTATTCAAAATTAATATAAATAATGGGTTAAAGCCCAATAGACCCAAAAATTTTAGAAAATTAAAACTCGAGACGGGGACAAAATTCAGTTATTACAACTGGTCCCCAGTGGAGTCGCCAAGCTGTCGAAACCATTTTTTGTTTGGAAAACGGGGCTGACTTTGAAAATGAAAATGGAGTCGCCACCAATCTTTTTTGAGGTGTGATCGGGTCACCTTAAGATTGATCGTTAAAATATTTTGATTTATTAAAACGACAATTTTGATCTACGAAATTTAGAAAAACGGGTTCGGAAGTCGATTACGCAATAGGAAGGATTAGCACCTTCGTCACGCCCAAAATTGGTACCTAATTGATTATTTAATGTCCTAATGTCGAAAATTTGAATAGATTTTAAAATACGATTCTCTTTACTTAAAATAAATTAGATTATGTAACGAGACCCGCTTATTTCGAAGAAGTAAAATGTCACGCCCAGTAAGTTAGAGTACGACATTTCGAGTTCCCGAAACTGAGCCTGTCTTTCGACTTTTAAAACTCGTATTTAAGTTTGAGGATGATATTCGGTTATTTGGGTCAAATGAAAAACCGGAACCCAGTAAGTTAGGGCACGATTTCTCGAAATTCCAAATATAGAATTTTGCCTTAGTTTTTTAGAAATCCTTATCCCGAGATAATAAAACGTCACATCCAGTGAGTTAGGACACGACAATTTTGAATTCTCGAGAATAAGTTGTTATTTAACTTTTATGCCTTTATTTTTTTAAAAAAAAATAATAGGTTCTTTAGACTTGATGAGAAAAATCGAAACCCAGTAAGTTAGGGTACGATTTTTCTTTTTGAACCTTAGAACGCGGGGTATTTACTTATTTTGAAAATCGGGTAAAATGTAATACTATCGTAGTAAAATGGGACACGAATTATAGGAAACATACATAATAGGGTAAGACAAGGGTAATAATGTAAATAAAAGCAAAAATAAAAATACGATAAAATAAAATTTAAAATCATCGATCTACATAAAATAATAGAAAAAAGGCTAAATAAATAAAAGAACATAATAACAAGAAAGCTAATGGTGAATCATTGCAAATAAATACTATATGATAATTTAGAAGGTAATAAAATAATAGTAAAAAATATAATAGTAATAATAATAAAACATTAATAAATAAATAATAATAGTAAATATATATATAAATAATAAATATAGCAATAATGATGTTGATAATAATAATAATAATAATAAGAATGATAAATATAATAATATATATATCTAAAAAATTAGTGACAAATAAAAAAATGATAATAATTCTAATGAATATAATAATAATTATAAAATTAAAAAAGATATAGTAGTAGTAATATTAAAATAATAATTATAATAGTAAAATAAGAATAATACTAAATAAGTAATAATAATAAATAATAATAGTAATAAATATAATAATAATAATAGTAACAAGGATAATATTATAAATATTAAATCATAATGATAATAACAATATTAAGAATAATAATAAAAAATATTAAAAATAATAATAATAAAAATAAAATTAATAATAAAATAATAAAAATCACAAAAGACGTGAAAAAGGACGAAATTGAATCTTTAAATAAAAGTTTGGGGCAAATTTAAAATACAAGAGAACTGAATTAAAAAAACTAAAAATGCGGAAGGGCTTGATGCGCAAATAACCCATTTCGCAAAAACACGCGAATCCCTAGAGCGGGTCCGGTCAGTGCGTAGGTCTAAGGAGGAAATGACGTCATTTTGGCCTTAAGAAGGGTCTTCAAAACGGCGCCATTTAAACTGGGTATTTAAAGCAAAAAAAAAAAATCTGAAAAAAAAAACCATTTTGAAATCAGTTTTTAAAAATAAAGAAAGAGGGAGCTCTCTTTTTCCCTCTGCCTAGCGATTTCCGACCTTGTTCCGGCGAAGCTCCAGCGTCGTTGTCTCCGTTCACCGCCACCGTATACGTCGGCCGGAGACCCAAAAAATAGGTATTTTCTCCCTTTTTTTTATTTGTATTTATATACTTATATATATAGTCTAAAAAGTATAAAAAAAAATTATATATACATGCAATCATAGTTTCGAAAAGAAGAAGAAAAAGTATAAATAAAAGAAAATAACTGAACCTTGTGGATTTTTGCTTTTCTATTCTCTATTTTAAAAAAATCTCTGTATTCTCTCTATTATCATCCCCTTTTCGACTGTTTTGTCTTGGCTTTATAGCCTTTTTTACAACTGGCTTTCCTGTTTTATAGGTGCACAGGAGGCGTGGTAGAGCACGATGCGGAGGTACGGGGCAACATGGAGCGGACGTGGCTCGGTGGGGCTGCTGGCGGCGCGAGGTTGCTGCTAGGGTTTCTGCTTGTGTTTTTTTTTTTGGGCTTAGTGGGCTTAGGTTAGGTTTGTTTGTATTGGGCTTGTAATGCTTTTTTTTATTTCGGTTAATGGGCCCGAGCAACAAAAATTGGGCTCTACAATATATATCTAATATTCAAAAGAAAAAATACATGGTTGTCTGTGTCTCTAAAAAAAATACATGGTTGCCATGGCTTTTATAGCCGAATATGTTACACGAAATTGTTGTTTTTTACTCTTTTTTTTCTATTGTTCTTTGCGTATTGTGTTTCTGTCCTTGTGTTTTCTTTTTGCAAGCGTCCATGGTCAACGGCGACGACAAGAAGCGCTCCTTTGCCATTTTGGTGAAAGAGGCAGATGAGGCATCAGACCTTGGGCAGCGAACTGTTGACGAGGAGGAGGCGGCGGCGCAAATGACCCTAGGGTTTCTGTTTTTTTTTAATGTTTTGGGCTTTTAGGGTTTTTACAATTTGGGCTTGTAAGGTTTTGTTAGACTGGGTAATGTATTTGGGCCATTATTTTGGGCTTATAATTTACTTATTTATTTGTTTGTAATTTGGGCCGGATAAAATTAGACTATTATAATTATGGTTACACTTCTATGACCAATGGATTGAAAAAGGAATGGATAAGGAAAAGGAACCGCAAAAAAATATTTTTTATGTTTATAGACTGGGATGATCAAAAGAATTGTTTTTTTTTTTTTATTAACATATATCCATAAAAAATAAAAATTTCAAGATTTATGGTTATCTTTTCTTATAATGTCATCATTAGGATTCGAAAACTCATGCATGTAACCTTGACGAACATACCATCAAAGTGAGCATAATCGTCTTATCGTAAACGAGTCCTTTTCCAAGCTTTCGCTCCCTTAACCAACGTTTCTACTTACTCAAAACAAGAAATGTGAAGAGAGCTTAGAAAACAACAATCAAAGTCAGAGTAAGCCACAGCCAACACCACACAATCAAAATTCCATCAAGAAAAAGCAAAAGCCAAACCCAAGTTTGCGAAATTATTATTTCAAATCAAGCCTCTTCATGCGAGAAAAAGGATCGATTATCAGTGTAAGAGGCAAGAATAGGGATGGTGCCAGTGAGGGGATGACAATCGGTTGTCCAACAACCATTAATCGGCCCTATGAACAGTCTCAAAAACTCAAGAGATTTCTACAAAAAAATGCGGATGGGCTACCGATGATACGAGGGAATTGTTTGAAAGATGATGATTGGTCCAATTACTAATTCTAACTTGAACTCCATAAATTCAAATTCAAATCTAATTTAACTCAATCTTTATCATAATCCAATCAATTGAGTCTAGCCACCATTGTCACAGCTTGGGTCGTGACAAAGAACAAAAGGAAGGGTTCGTTTTACTGCTTTTCAGATGTGTTACTTATTAGATTTGCCTGAATACAAACATTTGCTAGGTCAGTTGTGAGAAGGGAAGAGGAGAAGGAACATGAGTTTTTTTAATCTGGAAATTGTTTATAATTGTCTATCATTTTTATAATATATTTAGATTTCTGATATTTTCTAATGTAATTTATCCTTCTTTTAATGCATTTAAGGGTCAAATTAATTATTAACCCTTTGAATTAACATGTCACGTTATTCTCTTAATTGAAGTTAATGTATGAACAACTAAATTATAACAATTCGATAAAATTAATAACTGTTACGTATCTTTTGAATGTTGAGTGACTGAAACGTAATTTTAAATAAAATTTAAAAGATTATTGATGTAATTTACCAAAAAAGAAAAAAGGCAACCCTAGCTAAAGTTTTGAACTATTAAATTTGTAGGTGGGCTGCCAAAATGGGTGAATAAAGAACGAAACAAATGGGCCATAAAATTTAAATAGATTTGGTCTAAAACGTCTATTGGGCCTTAAGCTATCAGCTATACAGGAGATTAACCTTTTGATTTAAATGGTTTTAGAGGTTAAATTGATTTATTTAGTTATGTCTTGATTTTTTTAATTAAACTTATAGATTAACTTAATATTTAATTTTTTAAATATATTTATATTTTATAATATATAAATTGGTTAAGCCGTTAAGACTTTGTATTTTTTAAATATAATTTATATATTTTATTTTGTTACACAATTTATAATTTTTTATTTAGAAAATTCAATAACAAAAACGAGTATAATTTAGATATCAAAAGGAACAAAAAAATTTAAGTACTAAAGTGAAAAAGCAAGTATGATTTAGAGACCAAATAATGAATAAACCCTAATTCTTTGAATTATTATTTTTACTTGTTTTGTACTTTCATTCTTTTGAATTAAATTATTAAATTTTAAAATGCTAAAAATAAATATTTTTACCTTTTTCATTAACTCGAATAAATCAAGATATAATAATATACTTATTATTTTCATTTATAACCATATATATTAAAATAAATAAAAGAAGTAGTGAATGGATAATTCAAAATTTATTAGTATTAGTTAATTTATATAAAAATAATTAATATTTAATTTATAAATATTTCAGTATTAATATTAATAAAATAAATAAAAATAATCAATAATTTGCTTTAAAAAATTAAAATATAATAATTGATTTATTCATTACCATTTAAATATTGGATATGTATCATTAACAAAAAATGTATCTCAATAACGTGAAGATACTAAATAAAAGAATAAATAGATCTAATTTAATAAAAATTATTATTTAACTAGTTTTAAGTCATAATGATTGCATGCGAAGGATACAATATAAAGGTAATTACACTGTATGTTTTTTGAATAATTAATATAATAATGAAAATATTAAAAACAAACATATCCATTTATTTAACTTTCTAACTTTATAAAAAAAAGTTATTTTAGTGTTTCATTTAATTTTTTGTTTTTTTTAACTTTTAAATTTGTATTATTCATCAAATCACCCTAAAATTGATAAAAAAAATTAACGCTTGTTAACTTTATTGACATGGCATCCACGTAGCGGTCCATATGTATGCCACATTAGTAATTAATTAATTTTTAAAAAATTTAAAAAATATATCAATTTTTTATACTTTTTAAATAATTTTGTGTTTTTTTTAATTTTTAAATTTTAAAAATTAATTAATTGCTGATGTGTCATCCACGTGTATGGAATAATATTTAACTCTAAATGGAATAATATTTGATAAACAAATGTAAGTTTAATGGCTAAAAAAGATGCAAAATTAAATAGAGGGCTTAAATTACTTTTTTTTTTTGTAAAGTTAGAGGATCAAATAAATCATTATGAGTACTAAGTACTAAAACAAAAATGAACTCAAAATTTAACAACTTACTATTTAATATATATTTTTTATCTCTGAATTTGGCAACTAAATTTATTTTTTATCTCCCTAATCTCTTTCTCCACGCCTAAATTTTTTTTCATCCTCAAATTCGCCAGCCCCATCATTTGCGGCCATAACAATCGAAGGCAACGGTTCCACTACCACAACAGTTGGATTGAAGTTCTTCTGGTTCACGTTCGGTGATGCTGTTCCAATCTCTAGGTCCCCAGCCATGATTTTCTTTTTTTCCCGCAGGCTATGGGGAGCAACAATCACAGCTTAGAGATGATATGTATGCTTTTTTTTTTTTTTTTCTCATTTTTGCACCGCATACAACAAGCAATTATATATAGGTGGTGGAGTTGGTAAAAACATCAAAACTCTGCCATTAGAGATAAGTGATTGCATGTGCAGCATTTGCATTTAATAATTTAGGCTTAGTTAATAAGCCATATAAAAGACAACGGAGCATTTAGTCTTTGCTTGACGGAGTGGAAAAAAATTGAAAAATTGAAATATTGAAGGGGTAAAATATCAGAAGATGAGAAATATATATATATATATATATATATGCGCTTGGAAGGAGAAATTTGAATTGTGAGTTAATCGAATTATTCAAGTTAACTTAAATAAGTAATTTGAGTTTCAAGTTCGAATCGAGTTAAATTTTAAAATTTAAATAACAAATTGATATAAATACCCTTTTGATCCTTGTCAAGTTTGAAAATGAGCAAATTGGTTCTCTCTCTAAACAAGAATTACAAGAAAATTCAAAATAATTTTAAAATTTTAAAATATTTATAAGAATTCCAAAATTTATATATATTTTAAAAAAATTATAAAAAATGTATAAAGAAAGTTAAAAAAAGTAAAAATTTTCTAAAATAATAATTTTAGAACCTAAATAAGTTAATTAATGATTCAAGATTCAAGTTTATCATACCAAAGAATTATTATTATTATTTTGCTTTAAAAAAGTTTTCAATATATATGATTTCAAATTTATATACTCCAACATGGAATTAGTTATATTGTAACAAGATTTTAATTTGACATGTTTAATATTATAATTTAACTCGAACAATTTCACTCAATTTGACTCGACCCGGATTTCATTTCACTCGACTCGATTCGAAAAAATTTCAAATGGAGTTAGAATGATAAAATAGGACTCCTCAACTCGAAACTTCTTTATTCGATTCAATCGAACGCTCACCCCTACCCAAACATTCGTTTATTTAATTTTCTTTACCCAACATTTATTATATATAGCATATTTATCTATTTAGTACAATAGGTGTAAGTTTATTCTTTTAGATACATAAACTATTATGTACTATTTATTTTAAATAAAGCAAACTTTTTATAAAACTATAAAATATATATAATATACATAGAGTTTCGCCTACAACCCTTCTGACTTGAATATCAACTAGATGCTCCTACAACCATTTTTCTTTACCCCCATTTTTACCTTAAACTAGAGTGATGTCTCCAGATAGAAAACCCTACTCAAAATTGCATGTGATACATTGAACAAACTCTTCAACAACCTGAATTTAAAATTTTACAACATCAAAAAGTTACAACATTGTAATGGCATTCTATCATGTCATTATACCATCCAAATATTACAAACACAAAAAAATACTAAAATATAATCAACACAACCATAATTTTTAATGGTCAGCAAGAAATCTTCTGACCCATTCCAACCGCACAGCAGAAGGTAAACTAAAGAAAATTAGCATTTGCGTTGGATGATCTGAAATTTTGCTCAATGCTCGAAAGATCAACGCAAATTTTTACTCAATATAAATCAAAGAAAAAGAAAATCTTTCTAGTACAAGGATATACTAAACTTCAGTTTAGTTGGTATTAAGTACATGCACATTTTTACTCGGATTTAAAATTTTGAGTGAATTATAAATAGAGGTAGACATTATATTAAAATAAATAAGTTCAATAATCTTTTTTTTAAAAAGTAAAATAAATTAATTAATCTATATTTAAAAATAATTGGTAAAAAACCTCTCTAGTCCCTCTCTATTTTTATATTGAGCAAGTTGATCCATTTTAAAAAATCAAAACAATTTAATCCTCTAAAAAGTCAATAAATCTAGCTTTATCGTTTACATATTTACTCAAATGTTGCGGGCTAAATTTGTTAAATCGTGAATGTGTAAATTTTGAGGTATAAAATAATTATTATACCAATTAAAATTATGTACTATTGATGGAATACATTACAATATGATTAATTATTCTTAAATACTCACTTTTAAAATTAATAAATTTTTATTTTCCAACATAATTTAAAATCATACTACAACAGATATTGATAAGCAATCTCCAAAAACAAACATACAAACAGACCTATCAATCACGGCATACATTGAATCCAGTGAAATAAAATAAGGAAAGTAGAATTTGTGAATTGCTTTACCAAATATGAGTCAACAAATTGGTCAGAACTCAAAAGATACCGGCTGTGATTTCGATTTTTTCCAAACGATTTGGCTTCAAAGTTACTTAATGCATGCATGTCTTTGGATGGAGATGAAAGCATATGAGAATCATTTATATTGAATTTATCTTATTATATCATCAATTTTTATACAACAGATATTGATAAGCAATCTACAACAGACTCATTTGTACACCACAATTTGCTGCACTTAAACACTTCAATTTACATCATTTGAGCACCTCAATTTACAGCAATTAAACACTTCAATTTACACCATTTAAACACCTCAACTTACAACACTTTAACATCCCAATTAACAACATTTATACAACTCAAATACAGCCATAAATATCTAAGTTTCCAGCAACTAAACAGTTCAATTTGCAGTACTTAAAACAATTCAATTTGCAGCAGTCTTACACTTCAATTCACAGTATTTAAATACTTCAATTTGCAGCACTTTTACACTTCAATTTACAGCATTTAAACACTTCATTTTGCATCACTTTAACATCTCGATTAACATTTATACACCTCAATCACAGCAATAAAACATCTCAATTTCCAGCAACTAAACACTCGCTTTGGATTTCACTTGATAATATACTGTAATTGACATATTATACCGAGTCACTGGTTAGCCATTTCAAGCTTCAAGAATTCAATATTGTCGGGGACATTTTGTCGAACAATTAATGAGTGTCCAAATATCTAGAAGCACTGAAAGCCAAAGGAAGCGGGAAAGTACTATAAATGGAAAGGACAGAAAGCAATAGAGAAAAAAATCAATGCCCTTGGAAACAACAGCGAAAACCAACTACTCATTCTTTAGCACTTTGAGTGATAAATAAATATATCTGAAACCAAAAAACAGAGATGAACAGGCAACGACAAAGGATTTATAAAGATGAAATCATTATAAAAGAAAGAACTGCAGAACTGCAGATGATTCTATGTACAGGGTATAAAACTGCTGATGGTAGCCATGATTTTTGTATTCAAATACCACGCGTGTTTTGAAAGGAAGAACTGCAAAAATAATACCTACCTTGGAAAGGGTATTGTATCGTCTTCTCATCGGTTTCAGCCTTGGAGCTTCTGGGGAAGTTGGAGGAGTGGGTAGCTAAAAGAAAGGAGCCGCTTGAAAAAGAGGGGAAGATCTGAAGGAAATGGGAAAAAGAAAAAAAGAAGGGATTCAAACGACAGAGGATGAAGAAGGGTATTGTTGAAACTTTACAAACGCTGAAAACGCTGAATGGCTATTCTTTGCTTAGAGTGCTGAATGGTAATCTGTGATTTTGCCTTGAATAATGTTGTATGGAATAGGGCTATAATAGCCCATTACAGCCAACCAAACTATGAAATAGGGATGGGCCACTGAATAAGGAGGGAATGGAATAGCCATTCCCTCCAACTAAACATAGTGTTAAAGGTTGACTGCTTGAGACAAGTCCTCTTCTCTTACCTCCTTTCTTCACCTTTTCAATCCAAGCTCTTTTCTTCTGTTTTAAGCAATGAAAGGGTTTGCTCTTTACTGATGTTGTGGTTGAAAAGTATTTAAAAGAAAATTCTAAATTGCGTGGTAAAAAAATGTTGTGAAAATATTTATTTTTTAATTTTTAGTGTTCTCAATTTGTACAGAAATTATGATTAAAGATTAAAATGTCATTTTTAAACATGATAGTAAAAAGTATAAAAATTTAGTTAAGTTATATTACATAAAATATAAATTTTAAATATATTTTAAGTAATTGATATAAATTATTTGTAAAATCAATTATTTAAAAAAATAAATAAAATAATAAGAAGAATTAATTAATTAATTTAATATAATGATACATGAAATATTTAAATAATTTGAGTGAAAAAATACTTTTTACTCCCATTTATAAAAAGTGTTGTTTATTGCACGTGCCATCGTAAATCTGCTTCAATAGAAGATGGAATCACCTTAGAAGCTTCAACTTCGACGCAGACTTTGGCATAAGCAAGCCTAGTCTGACCAGGTGCGGTTTGTTCCATCGATTTTAGATGCACACTGCCCAACTTCCCCCAAGACTAAAATTAGGAGGTTTGTCAAGAAATTGCGCAACAACAAAATACTGCTAGATTTGAATTCCCTCTTCGAACACTTCCGGCGGCGACGCAACCATGATACTGCCATTACTACTTTTCGGCGGATAATATTGTAAGGACTACTCATGACTTGCAAAGTTTACACCAATCTAACACTTGGCTAGGGTTTCCAGAACTCCCAGTGAATCAAGTAAAAAAAAAAAAACAATAAAGGACCAAAGGAGTTTACAGAAATAAAAAGAATCACAGAAAAATAGAAATAAATCAAGGAATTTTAGATGAACATAGGCAAAATCTAGGTCAATGATAGACTTGCTATCATGCCCCGAGAGCATTGCCTCTTTGGAGTTCCTTGCTATAAAAAATTTGGATCCCAGTTTTTCTGTGTCATTCTAGCAACTTATTCGGGTCACCATGGGCAGACATCAACAAATGCCGGGAAAGAATTTTAACTGATAATGGAACAGTGGAACATGGAGAAGATGAAAACAAACCTACTGATCAACAAATCAACAATATTTTAAACACTGCTAGTTGTAGGTAATGACACCACAACTGCAGCTCTTACATAGGCTCATCCAACTCTTCAAGTGAAATCCAACATGCATGGAATAGTTCAATGTATTGTTTACCTATGCCGTCTAAGGTGATATTACGTAGTTGGAAGCTTAATAAAATACCTTACTCTTATAGCTTTTTAGTTATATAAGCTTTACACCAACTTATTGGAATTTTACTATTGCTAATACTTCGATTTTTTAGTCAATTCTTCTCAGTCTAATTGATTTAAAGTCACTTTTTAGTCTGACCGGCCAATATAGTCCAAGTCTAACAATATTGATAAATCAATTGAGTAAAAAATTCTTATGAAATGTAAACTTTTCACATGGAGTGATGCACGAAATTTAAACTCTTTTATATATTATTTATCTCATGTTAATTTAATTAACTAGAATTAAAATAATTATTTAATATTATCACATAATTAATTTAATTTAAGATAATATAAAAATTTATTATCTCTTATTCAATTTAAACTAATTAGAAATAGTTATGATGCAGTATGTTATATCACCATTTTACCCATAATAACTTCAACTTAACCATGATAATTTTCACTAGACTCATGAAGCTTTGAAAATGGACCGAAAATTTCATCATTTACAGGTTAGTTAATCTGGAATCCGACCCACAACTTTTGTTGATCCTCAAAAGTTTGATCCTTCCAGATTTGATGTAAGCAAACAGCAGTGGAAGTTTCATTTCTGGGATTCAGCTGCCGACCATGAATGTGACCTGGAATGAACCTGGAGAAACTGGGAAATCTGCATCTTCATCCATGATTTGCACATATAAGCAAAGATGATACAATGCTTAGCAAATGTAGCTCTTTTCCTGGCAGTCCTCAAACACGAGCTTCATGGTACTACTACTACAACTCAGATCACAGGCAGGTTGTTTGCTGTCTTATTTTATAGTGCATCAAGTACAAGCAGCTGCATTTACACGATATGAGAATGGAAAATCATCATAGTAGAAGGAAAAACTTGTAAATGAAATCTAGATACCACTAAAATTAAGTGTCATGCTACAAGAAAACAGAGGAATAATTCCAAATCATGATAAAAAATCATTCTGTCACTTGTGCAAAGGACAAGCGCAATTCTCTTTCCCTATATCTGCAGCAATACAAGGAGGTTGTTGTTCTTGATACCAAGTCGATCGGTTTTTAACTAATTCATTCAGAAAGACATCCAGCTTCTCGATGCTCACACTAGGCATCACCACCACATGTGCTATATTCCCTTCACACGCAAGTTGCCACCTACGAACAAAATCCTCATCCCTGGGCCGCTCAAACACAACTGTACTGCTTAGTTCATTTAGCATAGCACCAATTCCAGCTGCACGCAGCTGATCCTTCAAGTAGTGAGCATTTCGGAGGCACTTCTGAACTTCCTTTGCAAATCCATTGTAACCTTTTCTGTTGAGAGTATACCAAAGGAAAATAGGAGCATGACCATTCCGGCTTCCCATGATTGTAGCATCTCTTGATGCAAGGTATTCAACATTGCTTGAGAGCGCATTGACGTGCTCCATCCTTGTGATTTGCACACCACAAGGCATTGGACAACCCACAAACTTGTGCCCAGAAACACTCACACTTCCAATGGGCTTCTTAAAACTAACCTTCGGTGCCTGTTCACCACCAATAATGATATCAAGCTTAAGAGGGGATAACATCCACAAGAAAAGTTAACACAATATGAGAAGTTTGAGAAACAAACTTATTTAAGATTATGCTAAAAATCATCTACTCACAGACCAGTCAATAAAAAAGCTTAATAAACATATTTATTCCTTTTTGTTTCTTTTAAACAAACTTAAGATGTTTGTGATGTTTCACTCAAAGCAGGAAAAAATTCAAATAATTTGTGAGCCCTAATTATAGGCTAATTCAATTTTTTCATAGATAAATCCAGAGGAAACATATACCATTTTACACTCTGCCACTTGCAAGTGAAAAAATTATGTATTGACAACAGTCAGATTATGAGAATGTGATTAGGGAACAACTCAGCTATGCCATCCTCAAATCCACGTTAAAACAAAGCTATACTAGCGATTAACTTACCCGTTTGACAAAAGGCATCATGAGTCCAAACAAAGCTCCATCACAATGAATGTAGAACCCATCACGTGAAAAACCACATCCTTCAAGGGTTTGTATCACAAGATCAAGGTCATCTACAGCACCTTTGACAGTTGTTCCTACAGTAAACAATGTTACCTGGTTATTTCTCTCATTTTAACAAAATCCATGACTTTTTGTTATATATATGGAGAGAGAGAGAGAGACCTATGTTAACGTTGATTATAGCTGGTTTGCCCTTGTTAGCAAGCAACTTAGCTCTGAAATCAGCACAATCAATCTCACCCGAGATTAGAGTATCCACCTTCACACACTCCATTCGATACATTCGTGCTGCTTTGAAGACAGAGTAATGTGATTCCCGTGATGCATACAAAATTCCATCCGGAAACACTTCCCTCCTGCAAACTTAATCAGTTATTTCCACTTTTCAATTACGATAAGATTACAATGCTTGAAAAATAAGTACTCCGATGTAATAGAAAACACTACTAACCCAACTAAAATGCCGTGAAGATTGCCTTCTGTGCCACAGTTTGTAATGTAACCCCAGTAATCATTCTTCTCTATTTCCCACAAACGGGCAAACCAATCTAGCACACCAACTTCAAACTGCCTTGAATGAACTCCGTAGTTGCTCTCAATAAACGGATCTCCAAGATTGTTGATTGAGAAATGCTGTAACTGGGCTAGTGCACCATAATCAAAGTCCAGATTATACGGGTAGCCTGAAAGGTTGCACTTGAGTTAATAGCCCAGAAATTTCATGGCCCTAACAGAAGTCTACCGAGGATCAATTGAATTAAAATTCATTGGAAAGTTGAGTCTGCCATATCGTTATCAGCAAAAGCAAAACTGCATTCGAATACATAAGCAAATGAACATTTCATGATTTTACATTTTTTATAGAACAATTACGTTAAAACGATGTTATATTATATTCATTTCTTTAATTTTTAGTTGATTACAGTTTAGCTTAACTTCTACTATGTCTAAATGCTTTCGCTTTGCAGTAACTTTTCAAATACCCAAATTGCATGTAAAGGAAAACTTAAAATTAAGGCCTTTGAATTTACAAGTTCTTCAAGAAACAAATACGACACCAGATAACGCACTCTGTTTTACTATTAATCTCATAATCATAAATGTAAAAAAATTCCAGGCACAATATGCAGATTGCCCTTTTCTTTGTGAGCTAGATGGATATATATATATAATCTCTCAACAGAACCAAAAATGAACTCAAATTTAACAGCCTGCTTTTAATATTAAAGACGTTAATTTCTTTACCTAAATGATGTTTGGTCCGCTCCAAGAGGCTTTTGCGATATCGAGCCAAGACACCAGCCATGTAAGCCTCCTTGTCACCGGTAAACTCATCGTTCGCTTCCGGTTCCGTGACAGCGAAGCACGTGGTGTGTACGTTCTTCCCCAACACAATCTCCCTGCTCTCCTTATCCAGCTTATCCACGCCTGCATCTTCACCGTTTGCGGCCGTAACAACCGGAGGCAACGGTTCCGGTACTACAGCAGTGGGATCGAAGTTCCTCCTGGTAACGTTCGGTGACGCAGTTTTGATCTCTACGGCCCCAGCCATTATTTTCTTTTTTTAGATCTTAGAAAAGGGAAGAAATGGCGTGAAGTTTGTAAAATGGAAAGGGAATTTTAGTTTAAGGAAATAAAACTCCTTTATGATGCTTTCCGCAGGTGATTGAAGTAGATCTGAGAAAATGGAGAGAAAACAGGGAGTGGTTTGATCGACCGTAGTTGGGATTCTATTTATAGGCGGCTGCTTGCCATTGGTTACTTTACTTGGTCTCACTTTCCAATGCTTATTTTTCCAGCCCTTTCAGTTTCATCAATCTTGTTATTAGTCCCTGTAATTTACGATAAGGAATGAGATTTTAAAAATTAAAAAAAAATGTAAGACTAAATCCATAATTTTTACAAACTACAACAATGAAGGTGTTTCGTTCAGTGTTCTAAAATTAGCGCTATTGATATATATATGTGTGTGTGTGTGTAGGTGATGGAATAAATGTGGGTTTAAGTGTTTAAGAATAGACCCACCCCACTCACAAGCTTTTCTTTTTTACAATGATGATTTGAGTAGGGAATTAATTAATAAGAATTAAAGATAAGATAACATGTAAGATTTGCAGAAATCTGCAAGAGAATTATCTGTGAATTGAAATTGATAATCTCTTAAATAAAAATATAATAATATTCTTACCATTTGTACTATTCTCTAAATTATTAAGGCCATCGTTGTACTCGAGTCAACACCTTATGTTAGTCTGAGGAGATACAACCACCCCGTCATTAAAAAAGAAGCCATATTTTTTAATAAAAACAAATATTCTTTTAAAACATTTTATTTATACTTTCAATCACATTAAAAATAGCATAAACCGCAAGATTAGATACTTTAATAGTAAGATTAAGAATAATGATGAGATATGTCTTTAATGGTGAGATTAGAAATAAAAATGACTATTAATAATATTTTTAAAATTATTTATATATTTGAGATAATTAAAATGTATCTTTATTAAATAATTATATTATTAACTTTTTTAAGAAAATATATTATTAAATATTTTTTATTAATAAATAAATAACTTTAATACTTTTATAAAACATAACAGAATAAAAAAATAATTATTCCAAAAATATTTTGATAAAAATAAATGAATAAAATTAAAATTTAAAGGTTAATAAGATTAAAAATGACTATTATTTGAAACAAATTAATTAACAATAAATATTATAATGAAATTAAAAGTTATTATCGGTAAAAATAAATAAATCATAACATAACAAGTGAAATAGACAAATAAAAGATAAAATAAATTCTTAGCATAAAAAGGCTAATGATTATAAAATATAAAAACAAGGTTATAATAGACCAAAATTAAAAACTCACTAGCTTTGTAAGTTTTTACTAGACCAAAAAGATTCAGTAAAGAATAAGGTGTAATGAGTTCAACGCACTGCACTGTTGGTTATCCAAACAGCGGCTGAAGCACGTTTGGCACCAGCCAGGCTTTTAAGTGCACCTCACTGGAGGTAAAAGCCAAACTATAAAGAGTTTTAGGGTAAGTTTTAGATGGAATGTGTGTTTACTTATAGTTAGCGTAAAAATAATAGCGGTGGTAAGATAAAGGTGAATTTAAGGGAGCTTGCAGGGGCCTCGACTCCTCTAAAATAAAAAATTGACATTTAGACAATTTAAAATTTTTTAAATTAATAAAGGTAAAATTGCACTTTGGCCCCCTAAAATTATAAAAAATTGATTTAATCCTTTAAAAATGATAAAGATATAGACTATAAAAAATTAAAATTTTATTCGCTCCCTAACAAATTGTTTTGACTTTGCCCCTGTGATAAGATTAAATACTATAGTATGAGACAAAAAGTAAATTAAACACACCGCACCGCAACCCACCGCCTATCCAAATTTACCCTGACAGAAATCTAATTAAATAAGTTATTTATCAAAACAATTTTTTTTGGAACATCATTATAAATTGGGATTCATTCATTTTTATGACCCACGTAAAAAAAGTGACATGTAGATACAATGATAAAAATATGGTATAATGATATTTTTAGTTAAAATTGATCATTAATATTTTAAAATAAGTTAAATAGTGTTTTTTTAAACTAAAATGTTAATTTTTAACTATGTTAGCAAGACAGCTCATGTGTGATTCATATTGATATGGCACATTTGTCTTATATGTTATGTCAACAAATAATTTAAATTTTATTAAAATATTTAAAATTTTAGCACAAACAACACATGGATTGCCACGTGAGCTTTCATGTTTAAAATATTAATGTTTTAGTTAACATTTCTATTAAAAAACTAATAATTTGTTTCTTTTTAAAAGATTAATGGTCAAATTTAACTCTTTTTAAAAGGTTGAGAGTTAAATTTAACTATAAAAAAAATAAGGATCAAATTAACAAAACATGTAAACGTTAAGAGTTTAATTTATTATTATGCCTAAAAATATAACAATGTTATGTAATGAAATTTCTATTCAATGATACAGTAGAAGTGTTTTTCCATTTTGAAATTTCATATTTGAATTTTATTATATTTAAGTTCTATTTAAATTATTAATTCAAATGCATTTTTAGAATTATGTAATCAATTCATCACATAACTATTCAAATAACACTAAATATAATGGATACTATTGTAATTATAACTAGTATGGTTTATCCATACTTCGCTCTGGATTAATTATTTATTGTGTCAAATTATAGAGTTAAAATTTGAAGATTAAAATATACTCTAAATAAGGTTTTCAAAATTGGACTGATGGTCAAATTGGTCATACTATTGGTTTGTATGATGTAATTAAATCAATTATTTAAAATCATAAAAAAAAACCTCAGGTCAATCCATTTTTAGCCTGGTTTAATCGGTTCATACCAATTCACGGCTCAGTTGATCTAATGTCTGTTTTCGGACTGATATTCCTGTCAATCCTATTTTGTTCAAACAACCATGACTCTAAGTTTCTACACTATGTACATTTGGAATTTAGTCCTTCAATAATTTAATCCTTTACTTTTTTTATTTAAAAATTCGCTTTCAAATTATATATAACCATGTAACATTTTAATTGAAAAGCTAACTATATTAACTATTTGAATTATCAATAACATTATAAAAATATAAAGACTGAATTATGTTAAAAATTAAAGTATAAATATTAAATCTCAAGTTTAAGTATATTAGAAGGACCAAAAATAAAAAAAACTGAAAAAGAGGCATGGTGTGTAACACCTCGATACCGACCCATCGAGTTTGAGCTACAAGGTGTCACATTTGTTGCCGATGTAACACCCCTTACCCGTATACTACGCCAGAACCGGGTACGAGGCATTACCAGACTTAACAATACATTCTACCAAATCCCGAGCCACAAAATTTCACTTATAATTTAAACTTTAACAAACACATGCATACACAAGCATTATAACTCCATGACCAATATGAGCCACAACTCGTGGCTAAATACAGAATAATCCTTATTACCGCTATGAAGCAATACATTTAATCAAATTAATTAACACATATACAAAATGACTTAGTCAAACCCCTATACATGCCATAACTTAAATCATTTATAAATAAAGATACCCATAGATAGCTTGATAGTGTGAAGCGATCTTCGATGACCTCCAACCCGAGCTTGTTTAGTAGGACTCTGTAACATGGGAAAGAAAAGGGGGTAAGCTTATAAAGCTTAGCAAGTTCACATGTAAAAATTTTAAGCATTAGCAATGAATTTAGCTTACTACTAAGCTGTCATAACTTGCATAAATAATGCTAAGTTCTTACTTTCCCAACTTACTCATTTGTAACCTTATCAAAGCCTCAACATGACAAATCCTCACAACAAGTTCTCAAATTGATACAATCATTAAATCACATGCTTATACCTTATTACTCATGTTCACATTAATCTATCTAATTGAATCACTGTAACTAAATTATTTATTTCTTGAGCTACAGAGCTCCGAATTCTAAACTGCTAATTTTCCATAAAACTAGACTCACATATCTACATACCATAAAATTTCCAAAATTTTTGGCTTAGCCAATTAGTACAGTTTATTAATTAAAATTTTCCCTGTTTCACTGTTAGACTATTCTGGTCACTTTTCACTACGAATCAATTTTCTCCTTGTACAGAATTCAAATGATGTTATAATTTATTTAATTTGAAACTAGACTCATTAAGAATTTCAAGCATATAACTTATATCCCTTAATTATTTTTGTACAATTTTTAATGATTTTTCCAAGGCAGAACAGGGGATCACGTAATCATTCTAAACCAATCCCACAAGAATTTAAATATCTCAAAATATAAAAATCCTTTGTTTTCTCTGTTTCTTTTATATGAAAATAGACTCAAGAAGCTTTAAATCAATATCCCATACAACTTATAATTAAATTTCTACTATTTTTGGTGATTTTTCAATTTTACATCACTGCTGCTGTCCAAAATAGTTTTATTGTAAATTTTTGCTCTCACTCACTTTAGTTGTAGTCATTACTTACCTATAACAATCTTTCCAATTTCCGATTACATATCGAGCATATTGCTCATATGTTACACATGAATATACCTACACTTATCACTACAAGCCACACATAATTTCACTTAATCGATTTTCCCGGTGAACTCATTGGTAACCTTACCAAAGGCTCAGAATACAAAGGGCACCTTACTTAATAGCTTGCTTACATACCTGCAACATTCTCATTTAACACATGAGTACTCTTTCATAATATAGGCATATTGCCAATCATGTCATAAAGTGTCAGAAGCATAACTGAAAACTCATCACTTACTTAATACTTGATAATCTCAATTACTTACGATCTCAATATTAAATTAGCCTTAAATGCATACCTGTACTCTTTCTTCATGTTCTAACCTTGTCATTTCTTTGACTTACTCTTTGGACTACTCGGGAACCTTTTCCTTTTTGAACTTACCATTGCCATGCCTTGACATGGTCTTACGTGGTATCCTTGCCTTATGAACTCACCAATGCCATGCCTTGGCATGGTCTTACATGGGACCTTTGCCTTATAAATTCACCAATGCCATGTCTTGACATGGTCTTACATGATTTCCTTGCCTTATAGAACTTATCAATGCCTTGCCTTGGCATGGTCTTGCATGATATCCTTATCTTACCAAATGCCATGTTCCAAACATGGTCTTACATGGTATCCTTGTCTTACCAAATGCCATGTTCCAAACATGGTCTTACATGGTATCCTTGTCTTAGTGCCAATGCCACATCTTGATGTGGTCTTATATGGAGTCCTTAATCAATGCCGATGCCAAGTAATAGCTGAAACATACTTGCTCAAATTCTCAAGGTTAGTCGCATAACTCAATAATAACATTACTAATAACAATAATTGCATAATAATAAAATGCTACTCAACTTACATACTTACATTCTAAATCTCATCATATCATCAACTTAACTTATTCTCATCAAACTATGCTAGTCAATACTTTCTTGTTATCATACAAAGCCATAATACAAAAGATGGTCTAACATATAAATTATACAAGTTCTCTTTCCAATATCGAATTATTATCGAACATTAATCATTATTTCTGAAACTCAATACTATAGTATTTATGGCCAAAATATCAATTTATCATTCGAATATGCATAATTAAATGCTTATTAAACATATGAACTTACCTCGATACCAAAACGGTCATTTTACCAACTTTCTCGATTTCTGATTTTTCTCCCGTTCTAGGTCCAAATCTTGTTTTTCGGGGTCTAAGACATCACATTTCACTTATTTAATTAATGTACTACTCAAAAAAGTCTCTAACTCAAACTTTGGAAAAATTATAATTTTGCCCCTAAACTTTTGCATAATTATGATTTTGCCCCTAGGCTCGAAAATTAAACTTCATCCCTTATTCTTATGTTTTATAACATACTGATCATTTTTCCCTTCTATTGCAACGTCAAAGTCTTGCTCTAACATGCACTTATGTACATTAGGTATTTTTGCCGATTATGTTGTTTTACTCGTTTTCACTTAAAATCGCTTAGTAAAAGTTGTTTAACATAAAGGTTCATGTTCTGCCATAAAAAATCAAAATAAACACATTTCACCTATGGGTATTTTTCCAAATATGAACCCTAGGTTAAATTATTGCTAGAATAAGCTAAATCAAGTTACCGGGACTCCAAAAACGTAAAGAACATGAAAAACGAGGCTAGAATGGACTTACCATGAAGCTTGGAAAGCTTGAAAACCCTATCCATGGCTTTCCACATGTTAAATTTGGCCTAAGCTTGAAGATGGACAAATTTGGCATTTAAATTTTGTTTTTAATTCATTTAATTCACTAAATTACCAAAATGCCCCTTAAAAAATCTTTTGAAACATACCCATCCATGTCCAATTTTGTCCACCAACTTAACCAATGGGCAAATTATCATTTAAGGACCTCCAATTTAAAATTTCATAACAATTGGACACGTCTAACATGTAGAACTCAACTTTTGCACTTTTTACAATTTAGTCCTTTTGACTAAATTGAGTGCCCAAACGTCAAAATTTTCGAATGAGATTTTCACGATCGCATTCTATGAAATTGTAGACCATAAAAATATAAATAAAATAAATTTCTCCACGTCAGATTTGTGGTCCCAAAACCATCATTACACTCGACTAAGTCGAAAATCGGTCGTTACAACTCTCCCCTTTAGGGATTTTTCGCCCCAGAAAATCTCACCAGTTAATGGATTTAGGTCTAATTTCACAAGTCACTTTGAGCTTCTCATATAGTCTCGATATCTTCAACATCTTACTTCTTAAATAAACAGATAATTATCACTGTGCTAGACATCATAACATTCTATCTTTAACCCGCTAATATATGTATCAAGATCATTTGAAAATGAAAACCAATACACAAGTCTAAGTTGAACTTCCTATCATTCACACTTTTCCAACTTCAATTTATTCTCAAATCTAGAGAAAGATTAAACTTATAATAAAATTTACTTCAACTGTTACTCGTCGAAGCACTTAACTATACTGATGTCACAATACTCATACAGCTTAAAAATCATAGTACCATAACAAGACTAACTTATCAATTACTTTAGTAGATAATGTCCCAGCTGAAAACAAAACATCTCGATCATCGGAGAAATTTAAACACAAATTTCTATAACAACCAATACAAAAGCACAATCTTTATACATATGGTAACTGTATCAAAGTACTCTCGCCATCAAGTCAAAACTTATAACCATTATAAGCATTTTAATAATAAGAAGAAACCATTTTCATCAGTGGAACATTTCCTATTGAAATCTCATGACTGATACTTTGAACAATAATTTATTAAGGAAACAGAAATAACAAAATCTCAAAACATAGAGCTACACAGAAAATACTTATAAGTACTGAAAATAATCTTAATAAAAGCCACACAATTTTCCTTTATTTTCATTGAGCAATAGCTAGTAAAACGGGACGCTAACATCATACGGACCTTATCGTCAACTTTCTATCTGTGCATGATGCAGAAAACCAAAAAAGATAGAGTAATTTTGATCATAGTTCAAATAGACTACAATGCTTTCATCTACCTGTAAATTTAGCTGACATTCTCATACTATAGGAATTTCATTCGATATCTTGCAGTTATATATACCTCTGAGAGTAAATGGAAACATATAATAGTCGGAAGAGATTGCTGTAATTTCTCAACCATAAATACTGCATTCAGTCATTAATACATCTCGATCATGATTGCACTATCTAATTCTGTCATTACTAATATGATATTATTCCAATTGCAAACAGATATAAATTCAGAATAAATTCCAACAATTACATACTTTAGGTCTCATACCTGGATGAGTTAATTAACTGAGCCTGACCTTTTTTTAACTATAACATTTCGGAATCTGAATGACCTTCATATTAATCTGACATCTTTTCTGCAACTGTGTTCATTTACTAAACCATTCTCAACTCTGATCACGTTGTCAGTTAATCTACAACTCAACTCTTTAGTCTTCCACTTGTAAATCCATTCAGTCTGAATTTCATAAAATTTCTTTATAACATACCTTATTGGAAGGGGGTGAAGTTGTAACGCCTCTGACTTTCCTCTTATATATTCATGCATATAACTTAACACTCATCAATATATATTTTGTTTCAAGTAACTTAACATGCATACTCATTTTACACAACCTTCCTATCATCTTATACAAACAAGTGCACTTATACTTTCATTCATAAATCTAAAGTAAAATTACTCATAACACTTACTTAATTTCACAAGTTATACTCATAGCATCATACAAATGCCAATCAAACATGAACACTTATCATAGTATAAACTTTCCTTTCATCTCATCTTTCATATTTCAAAAGAAATTCCTATCCACAATTTATACATCATCACATAAACATCAAAACTATTATTCTTACTTTTTACGAGTCTCAACTCATCATACACACACTGTTTGCACTATCAAATTTAGCTTGGTTGAAATGCGCATCTGTCTAATAAAAAATTTACATCAGGGTCGGGAGTCGTCACACTATCACAGTTCATTATGGCATCTATAGCTAGACTCTCACACTCACTATGATAGTCCGAGAACCGACTAAACCTTAGCTCTGATACCACTAAATGTAACACCCCTTACCCGTATACTACGCCAGAACCGGGTACGAGGCATTACCAGACTTAACAATACATTCTACCAAATCCCGAGCCACAAAATTTCACTTACAATTTAAACTTTAACAAACACATGCATACACAAGCATTATAACTCCATGACCAATATGAGCCACAACTCGTGGCTAAATACAGAATAATCCTTATTACCGTTATAAAGCAATACATTTAATCAAATTAATTAACACATATACAAAATGACTTAGTCAAACCCCTATACATGCCATAACTTAAACCATTTATAAATAAAGATACCCATAGATAGCTTGATAGTGTGAAGCGATCTCCGACGACCTCCAACCCGAGCTTGTTTAGTAGGACTCTGTAACATGGGAAAGAAAAGGTGGTAAGCTTATAAAGCTTAGCAAGTTCACATGTAAAAATTTTAAGCATTAGCAATGAATTTAGCTTACTACTAAGCTGTCATAACTTGCATAAATAATGCTAAGTTCTTACTTTCCCAACTTACTCATTTGTAACCTTATCAAAGCCTCAACATGACAAATCCTCACAACAAGTTCTCAAATTGATACAATCATTAAATCACATGCTTATACCTTATTACTCATGTTCACATTAATCTATCTAATTGAATCACTGTCACTAAATTATTTATTTCTTGAGCTACAGAGCTCTGAATTCTAAACTGCTAATTTTCCATAAAACTAGACTCACATATCTACATACCATAAAATTTCCAAAATTTTTGGCTTAGCCAATTAGTACAGTTTATTAATTAAAATTTTCCCTATTTCACTGTTAGACTATTCTGGTCACTTTTCACTACGAATCAATTTTCTCCTTGTACAAAATTCAAATGATGTTATAATTTATTTCATTTGAAACTAGACTCATTAATAATTTCAAGCATATAACTTATATACCTTAATTATTTTTGTACAATTTTTAATTATTTTTCCAAGGCAGAACAGGGGATCACGTAATCATTCTGAACCAATCCCACAAGAATTTAAATATCTCAAAATATAAAAATCCTTTGTTTTCTCTGTTTCTTTTATATGAAAATAGACTCAAGAGTATTTAAATCAATATCCCATACAACTTATAATTAAATTTCTACTATTTTTGGTGATTTTTCAATTTTACATCACTGCTGCTGTCCAGAATAGTTTTATTGTAAATTTTTGCTCTCACTCACTTTGGTTGTAGTCATTACTTACCTATAACAATCTTTCCAATTTCTGATTACATATCGAGCATATTGCTCATATGTTACACATGAATATACCTACACTTATCACTACAAGCCACACATAATTTCACTTAATCGATTTTCCCGGTGAACTCATCGGTAACCTTACCAAAGGCTCAGAATACAAAGGGCACCTTACTTAATAGCTTGCTTACATACCTGCAACATTCTCATTTAACACATGAGTACTCTTTCATAATATAGGCATATTGCCAATCATGTCATAAAGTGTCAGAAGCATAACTGAAAACTCATCACTTACTTAATACTTGATAATCTCAATTACTTACGATCTCAATATTAAATAAGCCTTAAATGCATACCTGTACTCTTTCTTCATGTTCTAACCTTGTCATTTCTTTGACTTACTCTTTGGACTACTCGGGAACCTTTTCTTTTTTGAACTTACCATTGCCATGCCTTGACATGGTCTTACGTGGTATCCTTGTCTTATGAACTCATCAATGTCATGCCTTGGCATGGTCTTACATAGGACCTTTACCTTATAAATTCACCAATGCCATGTCTTGACATGGTCTTACATGATTTCCTTGCCTTATAGAACTTATCAATGCCATGCCTTGGCATGGTCTTACATGATATCCTTATCTTACCAAATGCCATGTTCCAAACATGGTCTTACATGGTATCCTTGTCTTACCAAATGCCATGTTCCAAACATGGTCTTACATGGTATCCTTGTCTTAGGGCCAATGCCACATCTTGATGTGGTCTTATATGGAGTCCTTAATCAATGCCGATGCCAAGTCATAGCTGAAACATACTTGCTCAAATTCTCAAGGTTAGTCGCATAACTCAATAATAACATTACTAATAACAATAATTGCATAATAATAAAATGCTACTCAACTTACATACTTACATTCTAAATCTCATCATATCATTAACTTAACTTATTCTCATCAAACTATGCTAGTCAATACTTTCTTGTTATCATACAAAGCCATAATGCAAAATATGGTCTAACATATAAATTATACAAGTTCTCTTTCCAATATCGAATTATTATCGAACATTAATCATTATATCTGAAACTCAATACTATAGTATTTATGGCCAAAATATCAATTTATCATTCGAATATGCATAATTAAATGCTTATTAAACATATGAACTTAACTCGATACCAAAACGGTCATTTTATCAACTTTCTCGATTTCTGATTTTTCTCTCGTTCTAGGTCAAAATCTCATTTTTCGGGGTCTAAGACATCACATTTCACTTATTTAATTAATGTACTACTCAAAAAAGTCCCTAACTCAAGCTTTGGAAAAATTACAATTTTGCCCTTAAACTTTTGCATAATTATGATTTTGCCCCTAGGCTCGAAAATTAAACTTCATCCCTCATTCTTATGTTTTATAACATGCTGATCATTTTTCCCTTCTATGGAAACATCAAATTCTTGCTCTAACATGCATTTATGTACATTAGGTATTTTTGCCGATTATGTCGTTTTACTTGTTTTCACTTAAAATCGCTTAGTAAAAGTTGTTTAACATAATTATAAGGTTCATATTCTGCCATAAAAAATCAAAATAAACACATTTCACCTATGGGTATTTTTCCAAATATGAACCCTAGGTTAAATTATTGCTAGAATAAGCTAAATCAAGTTACCGGGACTCCAAAAATGTAAAGAACATGAAAAACGGGGCTAGAATGGACTTACCATGAAGCTTGGAAAGCTTGAAAACCCTATCCATGGCTTCCAACATGTTAAGTTCGGCCTAAGCTTGAAGATGGACAAATTTGGCATTTAAATTTTGTTTTTAATTCATTTAATTCACTAAATTACCAAAATACCCCTTAAAAAAATCTTTTGAAACATACCCATCCATGTCCAATTTTGTCCACCAACTTAACCAATGGACTAATTATCATTTAAGGACCTCCAATTTAAAATTTCATAACAATTGGACACGTCTAACATGTAGAACTCAACTTTTGCACTTTTTACAATTTAGTCCTTTTGACTAAATTGAGTGCCCAAACATCAAAATTTTCGAATGAGATTTTCACGATATCATTCCGTGAAATTGTAGACCATAAAAATATAAATAAAATAAATTTCTCCACGTCAGATTTGTGGTCTCGAAACCATTGTTCCGACTAAGCCCAAAATCGGGCTGTTATCATTCGGTGAAATTGTAGACCATAAAAATATAAATAAAATAAATTTCTCCACGTCAAATTTGTGGTCCCGAAACCACTATTCCGACTAAGCCCAAAAGCGGGCTGTTACAGCCGAAGCAACTACAATTTATAACTTTCAATTCAGCAATCAATAGACATTCAATTACAGGTAAATCATGCTTATTGTACAATATATAATCATTTCCGAGTCTTATACAAGCTTAACAAAGGTTTGTTTGCTAAACCGAGATCAATATGGACCAAAATGTAAAGAATATAAATTTTTTTAGTCGACGTCACAACTTCGGGGTTTCCTCATCGTGACGTGACTCTTTGTTAAGGTTTGTCGTGACCTCGAAGTAGCAACGTCATCGCGAGAATCCTACTTTGTTTCTTGTCGCGACGTGACAACCTGTTTCCATCAAAATTTAGCTTACTCAAGGTAAAAAAAGACCTAAAATTTTATGAATACACTTCCAGGCAACCAACTCACAAGTTATCAATAATTTCAAATGATAAAAGACCAAAATTATTAACTATCTAAACCAACTTCAATCCAATATACTCAAAACTAACCAAACACCATTTCAAGTCATTAGCAAAAGATCATATTATATACAACATAAACCTTTGACACATTTAGCCAAAAGTCCCTAGGTACATGCCAAAAAACCAAAATGAACTACTTTATACAAACTTTGTTGGGCCAGAAATGATAATCTAGATGCTGACTTCAAGTCTTAAGGCTTCAAGAAGAATCTAAACTTGCTCACGGAAATAACAAATCGTACACTGACCAATAAGGCTCAGTGGTACATTTATGATTCAATATATATACATATATATAACACGCATTAATAATGCAACTCAAGCTAAAACACACTTATATGCCCATAATAAATCTCGGTTTGTACAATCATGATTTAAGGTTGTTTTAATTGATTGCATTTTCATGTTATTTGCCCATAATAAAACATGCTTATATGCCCATAATAAATGCAAATAACACCTAAAGCATTCGATTCTCAACCATGAAACCTTTCTAAAACTTTAACAGTTTTACAATTTGGTACATGAGCTAGCTAAATCCAGCTCCCCTGATTCAATTTCCATAAAAATCAAAGAAAAATGATTAAGAATTTACTTGAAATTAAGCTAAAAAGCTTGGAAACACTACAATGGAGTCCTCCCATTTGCTTCGAAATTTTGGATGGTTGGAGAAGATGAAATTCAACTCTCCTTCCACTATTTCACATATATATACTTGATTATAAGTTAATTAGTTTAATTTTAATTATGTTTTAATTAATTTAAACCTTAATTACTTGAACTAATTAACATACCCATTAACATATAATTAAAATAGGTCTATTTTTATTTTAGTCCTTTGGTTTATTGTTATTTAAGTCCCAAAGCCTTAATCTAATTGAAAATCTATAGCAGTTAAACTTTTACAATTTAGTCCCTAAGCCATAATTACTCACAATTTCGATTAAATCACTCAACCAAATTTCAAATTATCAATATGATAAATTTATTAAATATTTACGAGCTCAATTTATGAAAATGGGATCCTTAAATCGCCTTTTTTAACACTACTAAAAACGAGGTCGTTACATGGTGGGTGTGCTACGTGTTAGCACGAGGTATATATATTTGAAATTATATCACTATTTTAAAATCTCAAAAAAAGAAGAGAATTTTGTTTGGTTTTTTTACTGTTATAAATTGGTGGATTCTTTTAAAAAGGGTTTTCTTTAAAAAAAAATTATTTAAAGAGGTTAAATGTGTAAAATTAAGGCTAATTTTTTTAGGGGTTATTTACATAAGGATTTAAGTCTTTTAATATCATTAAAGAGTTTAATTTTTACAAAAGTGTTGAAGTAACTTTTTTTAAAGTATTTTTAATTCAGTTTATAATAAAAATTAAGTGAATATTGACGTATTTAGAATAAAATAAATGACAATTGAATCATATATTACTAAAAATAATAATAATATAATTTAAAACCTAATAAAAAGTCATTATTCCAAATATAAAAAAATGCACTTTAAAAAATGTTTAGTTATTATCTCATCATTTTAAAATTTTCACCTCATTTAAACACTTTTTATAAAAGTTAAGTTGTTATGCGATCATTTTAAAATATTTAATTTTTATGTTAGTAGCTGTTAAAAATTTGGAGTTGTTTAAAAATATAATTGCATGAGATTTCATTGGCTCTTGGAGTCTGCGAGATAATAAAATAATATTATGAGAGGGAGGGCAATGGGGGTTTGAAATTGATTGAGGGAAACATATTTGTAATTACTGAATGGTCCCCCACCCACCCACTACGTGAAAACTTGAAGTGTCTCTATTGGATTAAGATGTTGGTTATCTGTTCAACAACACTCTGTAGTTTTTTCTTACCACGTGTCACTCAAACTTTGTCGTGTTTTTTTTTGGAAAAAAAGAAGAAGAAGCGAGAGTTCTAGCAATTATTACAATGACTTATTCTAAAAGTGACCCTTCATGCATCACTTGTAAGGATCTTATCCAGCTGCATAGGAGTGGTTCAATCTTGGCTCTTCAAGAATGGAGATACTCACCATGAAAATTTCGAACCAGGCTCCTTGCTGTACTTCTATTACTTGTCTTCTCAAATTATCCATCACTCCTTAATTTTATTTGTTAGGTTTTGTATATAAGTTTTTTTTATTATATAAAAATAGGTTTAATTCATAAATTGATATTTAAATAATATTATTTTTTTTAATTTGGTATTTAAATTTTTTTGTTATAAATGGTATCTAAATTATTTTTTTTTGTTAAATTGATATTTTTGTTGGTGAAACCGATAAATCTATTTTTTTTTTAAAAGTTTAACCTATAAATTGAAACTTAAACTATTCATTTTTTTCCTCATTTTGATACGTAAATATTTTTTTGGTTACAAATAGTACGTCAACTATTCTTTTGTTATCCATTTTACACAAAAATGTTATATCCATTAAAAAGTTCCAACTAATAATACTTTGCCATGTCATATAATATTTTAAATTCTTTTACTTTTTCTTTTACATTATTTCTCTCTAATTTTTTTTTTCTATTTTTCTATTTTTTTCTTCTTCAATTATAATGTATGACAATACCATATATGCCCGCGATTAATTCTATTTTCGATCTTCATCACATGCTTGCTCAACCTAGCGAGACCGAAAAAGTTATTCCATTGAGCATAACCAGTGTTTTTAGAACCGAATTGAAGATTGGACTTGTACCAGCTGACTCGCAAATCGATACAGGCCAATTGAAGCAAGCTAAAAAAACAATTAAACTGGTTTTCTTTATATTTAAATATTTTTTCCTTTTTTCCTTTTTATGAATTTTTACTACTTTATTTGATCGAACTAGAAGAACTGATCAAATTGAGAATTAGTGGCCTGATTAGTTAGGCTATTATAGTGAAGGTTGACTGAATATAAAAGAGAAAATAATACATTTTGTCTTTTTTACCACATGTCAATTTTTAATTCATTATTTAAAAAAAATAGACATAATAATTTAGCTAATGATTGAACTACCAGAGATACCAACTTGGGAAAAAAAAGTAGTTTAGGTATCACTTGTAACCTAAAAGTATTTGGATACCAAAATGGGGAAAATTCATAGTTTAAGTGCCAATTTATGGGTTAAGCTTCTTTTTTAAATAGATTTAACATTTTTACTAACGGATGTACCAACTTAGGAAAAAAAAAGTTTACTACTACTTATGACAAAAAAAAAAATTTAGGTATCAAGATGGGAAAAAGAATAGTTTAAATATCAATTTGTGAGTTAAGCCATAAAAATATTTAAGATAAACTTTTATTATTTATTTCTTAAGCCATTTGACGAAAATATAGTTGAAAACTTTATCAACCAAATTCAAATACTTATGGTATACTCAAAATCAAATATGTTTTTATTTTGTCCAAATGTATTTGAGTTTATACCAAAGTGGTTTGAGGTGTTTAAAATGTTTTTAAGGTGTTTTAGTAATTAAGTCTCAAGACTCTTGAGACACAAAACTTTTAAGTCTTGAAACATAAGTCGCAGGGACACTTTTTTAACCCGAAATTAGTGCTTCTGACGATTCTATGTCACCTCAATGACTATAAACCTCCACAAACTTATTCATTAGTATAAATATTCTTTAAGAATACTTAAAGATATATGAGAGCGACATCCAAGATTAAAGATTAAGAGAAAAGTTTTCAAATCTCCATTCTTTCATTTTTATTGTAAATATTCTCTTAAAGATTGGTGTCAAAACTTTTACCATTAACATATCTTTGAATTTAAAGCTCAAACTTGGAAACATCCACCTTCCTAGAGGTTGTTATTGATCATTTTTCATTTCACCAATTGTAAATTGAAATAGTTTTAGTTGAACCATAAAAATCAAGAAGGATTCTAATTTAATCATAAAAGCTAAAGCTTTAAAAAAGATAGTGTTGTAAATATTATACTTTCTCCTTTGAAAGATATCGATTCTAGTAGTGAATTGAGAAATCTTTAGTGGTGAAAAGCTAAGATAGTGAAGATACACAATTGATACCGAAAACTATTTTCCCTTGATCTTATTATTTAGAATATTTTTTAAGAAAATTTTAAAATACTAATTCACCTCCTATTGATATTTTCGAGCCTAATATTGAGCATCCTTTAGGTGGCAGCTTGCAGTCAATTTGCTTTCCAGTCCTAGGAGTTTTATCTCTTATTTTCTCATCGATGACGACAACATATCTGGTAAAATTCAAACATTGGGCATGGATTCGTCTAACCAAGCACTTCCTCTAGTAAAGACTAATGAGTTGTTCCCAGATTTTTTAGGTGACAAGCTCAAAGATCAAGCTCTAGTCAATGCCCTTGATTGTTTTATCATGTGAAGTCATGCATCGTATTTTTTTGCTTTTCTTCTCCTAGTTAAACTATGTTTTTAGTTTTTCATTTAAACTCTGATTAGTGTAGGTTATTTTGTTATTAGTTTCTCACTTAAACTCTAATTAGTGTAGGCTATTTTAATATTATTTGACCTACAAATTTAGCCTATAAATAAGCCCTTTTTCCACCATAGAAAGATAAGTCATTACATATTTAGGTATTAGCTTTTACAAGTTTTTAGAGAATTTTGTGTTTACTTTTTAAGGGTTCTTATTTCGGGATTCAGGGTAGTTTTATCTTCATAATTTGTACTCTTCATTTTTGCCATTTTAGTGAAATTATCTTTGTCTGTGATTTTTTTATCCTTTTTGGATAGGATTTTCTACGTAAAATAATTATGTTTAATCTTTTCAATTTCTTCGTTATTTTACTTGTTCGTTGCTTAAACCATGTTTATCCCCAACAAACTGGTATCAAAGCTAGTTTGATTTTTGCAATCAACCCGTTCAGAGATGGAAGCAACAATGTTTGATATTGATAAGTTCGATGGCATCACAAATTTCAATCTGTAGCAAGTTTAGATAACGACAATTTTGATTTAGAGTAATCTTGAGAAGGTCCTTACAGAGAAGAAGCCTGCAGACATGGATAAACTAGAATGGGATATGTTAGATAAAAAAACTCTATTCATAATTCAATTATGTCTAACAAATAATGTGTTGCAGGAGGTTTTGATGGAGAAAACGATATACACCTTATGGAAAAGGTTAGAAACCCTCTACGCGACAAAGTCATTAGCTAATCGATTGGTGTTAAAACAACTTCTAAACACATTCCGCATGGAGCATCTTAGAGGTCACATCAGTCAATTTATTACTCTTTTGAATGATTTAAAAAATGTTGAAGTTCATATTTACGATAAAGATCAAGTTAAGCTATTATTGTGCTCTTTACCCCATTCATACAAGTCTTTCAGAGAGACCCTATGTAACACCCCCAACCCTAAACTGTTGCTGGAACAGGGTTACAGAGCATTACCAGATATATCAAACAATTTAAGTATAATTCATAAATAAATGAACACACATAGTATAATTTAATCATTAAATTCTGATAATGGACCCTCGAGGCCCAAAACACGTATTAGAAGTGGAACGAGACTTATTTGAGTACTCTGGAAATTTTTCATGAATTTCTAAAATTTTTCTTAGGTCCAGGGCTCACACACCCATGTGGGTCAGGGACACGCCCGTGTTGACATACCATGTGGCTTACACGGCCAGGACACACCTGTGTCCTTTACTCGTGCAACTCTCTGACTTATTGTTCATTAACAAATTGATTTCACATGGCTAAGCCACACGCCCGTGTGCTTAGCCCTTGTGGATTTATTTTCAATTCGAATCTAGTGCAGTTTCCACACGGCCATGACACATGCCGTGTACAAGGCCGTGTTCTTCACAATGTTGAGACACATGCCCGTGTCTCTGCCCGTGTGCTAAAACCTGGGTATTTTGTTTCCAAAATTTAATTTGCAGGGGACACACGGCCAGACCACACGCCTATGTACTAGCCGTGTGTCTCACACGGTCTGGTCACACGCTTGTGTGCCAGGCCGTGTGAACTTTGTATGAGCCATTTATATTAACCGAGCCAACCCTGCAAATTCAAACCAAAACCAATCCAATACCAACTTTTCAACCAATACATTTGCATACTCAATATACCTAAATCATGCCTAAAACATTGACTTAATAATAAGACTAATAACATTCATAATATCATTTAAAATTAATTAATAACTTCATTCATCTTTGCACTTAACTTGATGCCAAAGTACCAAAACATTTTATAAAGTTTCCTACCATTTCATTCAACCATTTAAACTTTGTAAATAACTCTTTACAACCAAAAATTACAAGACATATACATGTGACTTATACAACACCTAGTACATGCCATTTTTACCCAAAAAGGAAAATTTACATCACCAAGGTTGTGCTGAGGTCGGGATTGATTTGGATGTTGAACCGGGACCTTTGACTTCTACTAATCTGCGCACGGAAACAACTGTACGCTGAGCATGCCTATACTCAGTGGTATTACCATAATTCAAACTAAATAACATTAATGTTCTATAAGCATCAAATATGTAACAATGTAAATCATAAGAATTAATTTACATTCAAATTAATACTTCATTTATAATAATTCATCAACTGATATCATATATCAACAATTCGAATCTTTGATCAATTCATGAACCTTAGGTTCATGCTTGCAAATCTCATATCTCAATTTCAATTCACATTTCAATTCATAATTCCACTTTCTCATACTTTCAGTATATTAAACGATCAAACTCATTCAATTTTTTCATTTCATTTATTTGCCCCTATTAACAATACTCGGACCTTGGCGGATACACGGATCCAACCAAACACACCAGAATAATCCAACCAAACACACCAAAATAATCCATCCCAACACACCAGTATGATCCACCCAAACACACCAAAACGACACTAAGTGCCTCTTCGGATAGTCCGAAGAAATAAAATGACATCTGTGTCTCCTCGGCCAAGCCGAAAAATCTCCATATCCTTTCAATCTTATGGCATGCCAACTATATCTGACTTAGCTCGACTAGTTAATAGGGAATTCCAATTCTCAATTAAATTTTTACTTTCTTATCAAATTCACTTTCAATTCAATATACAATTCAACTCAATACATTTTCCATTTCAATCCACATTCAATTCAATTTGAATACATATTAATTATATAACTCAATTTCATACAATTCAATAATACACTTACCTCATAATTTACTTATCAACTACGTAATATAAATATAACATTTAATAGTAAATAATTTGAATTATAGTAATACAAACCGTGATTTTCTCGTGTCTACTCTTCGACAACTTTTTCCTTTCCTTTTTGAGCCGATACCTTTGGTTCTTTGCTAGCTACGAAAGTTAAAGTAATTTACACTATTAATACAGTACTAATTTATATTAAATAATTGAATTTCTATTCAATTTTTACCTTAATTTCAATTTGGTCCTAATTAAACTCATTTACTTTTCTAACTCAATTCATACTTTATTTCTACTCAATTTCCTACCAAATTCAACTTAACTATCTAATGTTCATGATAAAACCCTAATTCCAAATTTCTTTCAATTTAGTCCCTTTAACACAAAACTTATAGCTTACTTTACAATTTAATCCTTTAATCAATTCTAACTAGAAATTCTATCAATTAAACCCCTAATTCAACAAATTGTCCAACATGAATCATGTTAAAAAATCTAACAACTTTCAGAATTTCAACTCAATTTCAACAAAACTTTGTTCTATAGCTTTTAAAACATCAAAATTAAAAGAAAATGACTTAATTGACTTACCAATTAAAGCTTCAAGCTTAAAGCTTCAAAACCCTAGTTTTTCCCTTTATTCTTTTCTTTCCTTTTTCTTTCTCCCCTATTCTTCTCTGTTTCATTTCATTATTCTTTCTTTTTCTATCTTTATTTCTTTTATTTACTTTTAATTATATAATATAATAATATATAATATAATAATATTTACTTATAATATAAGTAAATATATAATAATTACTAATATATGTTTATTATTATTCCACCTGTATTTCACTATTACCACACACTTGACACTTATGGTTTAATTGCTAATTTAGTCCCTTCATTTTTTCTCTATTCTATAAGTCAATTTTTACTCTTTATTCAATTTAGTCTTTTTTCCTAATTACTCTTAATTAAGCTAAATTCACTTAATTGAAACCTAATTAGACACACCACTAGACTCATAAATATTTTTAATAATTATTTATGATTTTGGTTTACTAAGACGGAGGCCCAATAATGTACTTTTTCGATGCCCGTGAATTTTGGGTCATTACACCCTAATTTATGGCAAAGATAATCTCTCATTCGAGGATGTGAAGGGTCATATGTTGAGTAAAGAAAAAATCGACAATGAGTTTAGTTCGGATAGTAAGTTAGATAAGTAAGCCTCGATTTTGGTAGCATCATCGAAGCAAGACAAGAGATGTCGCTATTGTAAGAAGTTAGGTCACATCAAGACATATTGTTATAAACTATTAAATAAAAAGGACTGTTGAGAGCAACGAGGAAGATTTAGCTGGTGCTAATTTGACCAATAACAAAGGTGATGATTTTTTTTTAGTGTCAACAAGTGAAAGCTCTGAGCTTACGTCTGAGTGAGTCTTGGATTTGGGGTGTTCTTTCCATATGAGTCCCAACAGGGACTGGTTCTCCATATACAGTTCAGTTGAAGGTGGAGTTGTGCGTATGAGGAATGGTTCACCTCTTAAGGTAACTGATATTGGTATTGTTCAGATCAGGATGCATGAGGGGACAATTAGGACACTATTAGATGTCAGACATGTGTCTGACTTAAATAAAAATCTCATCTCCTTAGAAATTTTGCACTCGAAGGGTTGTAAAATTAACATCAAGTCAAGTGACATTAAGGTATCTTGTGGAGGCTCTCATTTTGATAAAAGGTAAAAAGATTGACAATCTTTATGTTTTGGAATGACATCCCCTGTCTTTTAAGGAGTCGAAGTCAACTCATTTGAAGCGAAGACAACTTAGTCATAGGAGGGAAAAATATATGACTGTTTCATATAAGAGATGTTCTCTTTTGGGTGCAAGTTTTGAAACTATAGGGCACTACGTTTGTGGAAATTAGACCTGAGTCAGTTTTGATTTGGTAGTGCACAAGTCGAAGACTAGAAGTCTTCCAATTTCTAAGCACAAATTCGACTCAGTTAATATCCTGCATAGTTCGAGATTAGCTCGCGGTATGCTTTAGCAACGAAAGCGTTGTGGAAATACAAGTCAACGTGGAGATTTGTGAAGTTATGACACGTATTTTTCGGCTTTTCCTCTCCCAGTTAAACTCTGTTTTTAGTTTCTCACTTAAACTCTGATTAGTGTAGGTTATTTTAATATTAGTTTTCCACTAAAACTTTGATTAGTGTAGATTATTTTAATATTATTTGACCTACAAATTTAGCCTATGAATAGGCCATTTTTCCACCCTAGGGTTTCTTATTTCAGGTTTAGTTTTAGCTCTATATTTTACACTCTTTATTTTTACTGTTTTAGTGAAATTATTTTTACTTGTGACTTTTCATCATCTTCAGAGGGGGTTTTCCATGTAAAATATTTATGCTTAGTCTTTTTAATTTCTTTTTTATTTTACTTGTTCGTTGCTTAAACCGAGTTTATTCCCAACATATCATTATTTGCAAATTTTTTTTTAAGCCACAAAGTTAGGGATTAAAAAAACTATTTTTAAATGTTGCAGTAACAATTTTATTCCAAATTAGTGCTGCTATTTTGCAATCTCTTAAAGCATGGAGAATTGACTCTTGTGTTTCACCACAAATATGACATAATGAGTTGTAGGATACTCCTCACTTGCATCTTTCCACATTGATTAGAAGTTCTTTGTGCTTAGCAGGCCAAAGAAAATTCCCAACTCTTTGTCTTTCGTAATGCCAAACTTCTCGCCATCTATCCTCTTTCAATCCCCAATCATTTTCATTGAGGTGTTTATAAGCCTCTGCTACTATTATATCACCATTATAATACAAGATATCCATAATTACCTTTTGTTAATTAAAATTAATAATTTTAGCTTAGTTGGTTATATATAGATATAGGCATAGTATAAAAAAATAATTTTAAAATATAAAATATTATTTTAAAATTTATTTCAAAGCATTTTAATTAAAAGTAACATTTATGTATGAATATTACAAATAAAATTAACTTTGACATTTATTCCAAAAAAAAAAAAAAAAAACTTTGACATTGAATGGTAACATACTAGTTATTTGCTAACATGAAGTTACATAACTAAAGAAGTAATTTTCTTTTAATTTAACGGTTTTTTTCTAGTTTTTTTAAACAAAGTATTTTAAGTCTAGATCAAGCTTTTCAGAAAGAGATTCATGATTGAATTGTTCAAGTAATCGGTTCAATTGATTTTATCGGTTTGGACAATTTGATTAAATAAACTATTAAAAAATTTAATAAAAATGTTAAAAAGTCGATCCAACCAATTTTTTTAGTATAGTTGAACCTATCGATACCTGTTCTTGATTCAACTTATTTAAAGCCTTTCTCTGAACTTATACCCAACCGGTTCAAATAATCATGATTTAAATTTTATTATTGAGTGGATGTTTTTTAGAATGTGACTAGTATTTAATTTTTAGGTTAGAATTTAAATTTTTTTAATTAAATCAATGTTGAGTTAATTCATGTTAATTTAATTGGATATAATCTTTACCTTTATTTTACGATTCATATTTAAGGTTCGTAGTTATCTCTCCCAACAATATTATCTCTAAGATTTAAATTTAAATTCTCTTATTAATATTACAATGTTCCTTACCATTGCATTCAATAGTAATTGATAATTTAACCACGAATGATAATAGACGAAAAATTCAATATTGCTAGATTGCGGTATCTGCCTACAGTCCTCAACAACAAAAGCACCCCCATGGAATGCAAGCCAAGGAAGGCACCACACTTCATTTTTTTTTGGGGGTCAAAATCAGGATATCTATGTCACTATCAATGACTAATTTCCTCATTCGGATGCTCTCCGAAAAAGTAAATTGCTAGCCGTGAAAAATGTTTCCACCACCTTTCCACTTCTTAAAAGTAAAGCATAATACTTTATTACCCAAAATGCCCTCACCTTTTCTCTAGATTCACGTGTAAAACCCTGTGTAACGCATCAGGGACGTAATGGTCATTCAATATGCCATACGCCTCCAGTTTTTTTTCCTCATGACTCTACTTTTCCTATTTTAACCCTACCGAAAATTTTAATCAAATCGGTCGTCCTTGTTTTCTTAAACGGAATTTCCACTCGCTTCAATTTTATGTACAGCTCGTTAAAGCCAGCCTGAAATCTGAAACCCTAACTTGTTTTTCAGGGTTTTCTATTTTTTTATTTTAGTATTTATCAATCATTGAATCTGAATCAAAATCAAATTCTTAACCATATGGAAGTTAAATGTTTTGTTCAATTCGATTGATCCCTATATAAATTCAACTGTTTCGAAGCCTTGAATTGCTAAAATTCGGCTGCTGGTTATCAAATGGCGGATCAACAAGAAGAAGAAGACCTGAGAATGGCTCTACGGATGAGCATGCAGAATTCGCCGCCAGAGCCTAAACGGAGCAAGCCCAGAGACACTGCCATCCTACCGATGACGACAACGCCGGAGGAGAGCCGCCAGTTGCAGCGCGAGCTGATGGCAGCCGCAGCTGAGAAACGGATGCTGGCTGCGGCTATAAGCGCTCCGCCTTCTAGTTCTCAGTCCAAAAACGAAAGAAGTGGAGATTTCGAAATGAAAGAGGCAGAAAAGAAAGCCAAAGAAGTTAATTTAGGGAATGAATTGTCAGACAAAGAAGTTCATCAGTTATTTGCTATGGTGTTTGGAACTGGCGTTTCAAAGGATATACTTGCTCAGTGGAGCAATCAGGGTATAAGGTAAAGAATATTATTTTACTATTACTTTAAAATTTTAATTTGTTTTTTTAATTAAGTTCACTGCTCGTAGGTTGGGAGTTACTTAAGGATTTAAAATTGATGGCTCAATTGAATTTTCCTTAAATATGGTGGTTAAATATTTTGATTCCAAGATAAATTGGCGGCCTAAATTGCAATTTGAATTTGTTACAATAGCATCAAACTACTTTTTCTATATAATGGAATATGACATGCTATGGACGGTTTTCTGCATATCAGACTTCGATGGAAATTTTTAATTATTTGGTTAATTTTTGTACTTCATTTTGGTATGCTTAATGTAGTTGGTGGAAAGTTTCGTCTTAGTTTATGAGGTAAACACTTTTTACCTGGAATAAAACCAATATTAGGAGTCTGAATGTTTTCTTCATTGGTATATGCAAACAATCCGTAATGCTTTTCAAATGAATTGCTGGAACAATCAACACTTGCTACTATGCACATGTTTATCTCACAGCAAACTTATTAGAAATGGTTAGGATGATTAAGGTTAATGACTAGGGTTTCTTAATGAAAAAATCTGTTGAAGTTGACTAGTAATTAAAATTTGTTGTTGCATGGGGTTAAGAATTGATGAAGAAATATGAAATTTAGAAAGCCACATTGGAGCCATCCTGGTACTGTGGAGCCATGAATAGTGTTGTGAACAATGTTTAGCAGTTCAGGAGTAGAGTTTCATGGTCAGCACATTTCAGTTAGTTTCAAGTCTACAAGGGTTCAATCAAAGTCTGGAAATTAGAGAATAAGATGAATCCAGGCTTTACACAGACTTTTTCAGCATGATTCTTAAGTTTCCATAGGCCTTTCATGCTCAAGGTGCTAAATATCTGCCATACTTGTTCCATATTAATTGGAAGAAGTTACCTCTTACATGTTAATTTATTAAGTGAAAGCCTTGAACCAAAAGTGACTAAGCATCTTGGACTTAAGAGTGTACAAAATCTTGGATCTTGACCTCTTACAGTGTATGTTATCCAAGTATGAAATCCAGAAGTAGACCCTTCTTTGGACTGTGTTATGACATGGTTAAGTCTCGGTTTGCTATGACTATGTTCAAGTTGAATCACCTATTGTCAATTGATTTTAAGTTGGATACTTGACATAAATTCCCTCCTACATTTAATAATCCTAGAAATTAACCCCTGAAATTCTAATCAACCTAGCCATCAACTCATTAAAAAGCCCAACCACACTGCAGTAGTTCATACCTTGATGAACATAAATCCTGGATCCACTATGTTCACATGATGGTAATTTGATTGGTGGCCTAACTGGTAAAAGGCATGAAAAGGGTTAGTAAATCTTAAACTGAAAGATCTTAGAGATGATGGCAATTGTGAGTAAGTTTATCTAGTTATAAATCCAGCATGTGCATCTTCCTATTATGGGAATGCTAGCAGGCTATGACCATTTGCAATTCTTTGTGCTAAACTGCCTCATCTTAATGTATTGATTGCATGTTCTGAACCTGGCCTGGAAATTTCTGGTAATTCTTATATTTGCTTATTGCCTAATACATGCCTAAATATTATGCAGATTTAGCCCTGATCCAGAAACATCTATGGGCCTAGTGCAACATGAAGGTGGGCCCTGTGGTGTCTTAGCAACCATACAAGTAATTCCTTTATTTCTCAGTGTGTGTGAGTTTCATCTACCAGGCAGCTTGTGAATTGTCAATTGGTGTGCCATCTGAAGTTTCTAATGCTTTCAACAAATATTTGATTTAGTTTGCAAAACCAGAATTTATGAAATTGCCCTTTTTTTTTCTGAGTGGGCTAATATTGTGCACTGACCTTAGAAATTTTTTTTTTCTCTGGATTGCTTGTTCCATGCTTTTTAGTTATTGAATAGAATTATCATATTATTGAATGGATATTCAAATGTGAGGAATATTGGATCCATTTAAAACATAGCTGTTAAATTGACTTAAACTTGTTATTTTCACCAGTGATAGCTTAAACTTATTATTTTTGCCTATGATGCACTTATTTAAAATATACCTTAGAAAGATTATATCCACCAGTGATGCACTGTACTTATTTACTTATTTTCTGCAACTTTTTTGGGATGTTCATTTTTAAGAGAACTTCAATTGATACATGCTGAGTTGATGACCTTATTACTACATTCTTTAGCATGGCCACCTTATTTAACCTAGTTTGATTTCTGTTCTGATGTTTGTCACTTGATACACATTCAATGCCGCTTCTGCTGACAATGTTTCGTCTCTGTACAGGCATTTGTTCTTAAACATCTTCTTTTCTTTCCTGATGAATTGGGTAAAGTTGCAGCAAACATGCCACAGAATTTGAATTCCAGGAGATCCAAAAGTCAATATGTTGCGTCAAATAATTTTTCTGCTTTTACTGAAGATGCAAAAGCAAGGTAATTAACTTTTACTGCTAACTTGTATGATCTATTTCTAAACTGCGTAAGGACAGGTGTTCTTAACTCACATTTGTGTTTCAAAGTTTTCTAGCATATGGTTCTTGATATGAAAGGATTAAACACATGAGCACTTTCCGTTGCAATTTTATCCAACAGTGTAACTCCCTTTCCTGCCTATGGTTGCCTTCGTATTTGTTTTATTAATCATCTAATTATCTCCCATGTCTCAATGTTCGTTCTAATGGTTGGTTTTATGAATGATAGAATCTGTACTGCTAAAATTGTTGTTTGGTCAAGAAACTGGGAAAAGTTGAAATGCCTGCTCTCGTTAGGCAAAGTCGGGTGGATTGTGCAATTTCTCATTTGTGTAGGCGTCTTGCCTGAGGTGCATTGTTGTTTGTGTGGACTGCTAGTGGTATATATTTTGCATTATTTCTGTGATAGTCAGTTTGGAAGGAATATTTGCTTTCTTATTCAAGTTTTGCAGCTGTTTCATAAGTCATAACCTTTTCTTTTTCCTGTTATCTATTTCATTGAATTTTTTGTTTCTGTACACAGAGCCCTGGTTAAAAGTATGAGTGAGATGTTATTTTTATGTGGAAATAACAAAAGGGCTGTGATTGCAACTTTAAGTGTTATTTCCCACGGCATTGAAGGATCTGAAGGCAGTTCAAAGGATGTGGTTAGTGGAATTGTGTTGACCTAAATTCTTAATAAATTGCCGCTATGCCCTTTTCTGTATTATTGCATGCTGATAATTGTTTGTGTTGTCAGATCATTGCACAAGCACTTGAAGGTCTTTCAATTGAGTCTGCTTCTGATTTGCAGAAAGTTCTGAGAGTAGACAGATACACATCACCTACAAGTGCCTTTAAGAGGCTTGAAACAATGATTCCCATTTTTCAAAGTCGCATGGGAGCGCTGCTATTCCTTATCTCGGCATTACTTTCTCGAGGATTGGTGAGTTTGTTGGCTTGAAAACTCCTTATCTTCATCAATATTTCTGATAGTTCGGAATTCAAAAGGGTGAATGTACCTGAGAGGTCCCTTTACTATTAAATGGATCAATTTAGTCCTCATACTATAAAAAAGAATCATACAACGCCAAATTGAAATAGAGCTAACATTTACTCTTTAAGAAATATCGTTTAAAGTTCAACAGAGTTAATATTTTAAAAATTCTTATGGTTCTGTAAATGAAATCTTTTGTTTGAACTAAACTGCAATTGAAAAAAAATTTCAAGACATCTTTTACAGAGTAAATGTCAGCTCTGTTAGAATTTGGACTTGTTTGATTCCTTTTATTTGTATAGGGACTAAATTGAATCATTTAATAATAGAGGGAATAATTTGATCCAGTCCCTATAATACAGGGACTTCCCAAACCCAAGAGGAAGCATTTACCTGTATGTCCAAAGTTAAGATTTTGTTTGCATGGGGATGTAATTTTATCTGTGCTTCCTTATTTCTTTAGGACTGTGTTCAAGCTGACCGCGATGATCCCACCCAACCCCTAGTAACTGCACCATTTGGCCATGCTTCTCAGGTATGTAAATTTGCCTATATCCATTGAAGGGATGGGGCTTTAATATCTCCAAATTGGTAGTGCTGTCCTTGATGCATTCTTCCATTTTAATTGCATCTTATACAAAATTATTTCAGGAAATTGTGAACTTATTGCTCTGCGGGCAAGCTGTTCCAAATGTATTTGATGGGAGGATGGATTTAGGTGGTGGCATGTTTTTGAAGGGTATATCTACAAGCGTGGAGGTTGGGTTCCTCACCCTTCTAGAATCCCTTAATTTCTGTAAGGTTGGTCAAAATCTAAAATGCCCGAGATGGCCGATATGGGTTGTTGGAAGTGAGTCCCATTATACTGTCCTGTTTGCTCTGGATACAGCTGTTCAAGATGAGAATGAATTGGAAGAAAGAGAATCACAGATCCGAAAAGCTTTTGATGCCCAAGATCAGAGTGGAGGTGGTGGGTTTATTAGCGTGGAAGCTTTCCATCAAGTGCTGAGAGAGACAAGTATCCGACTTCCATCTGAGAAACTTGATAGCCTCTGCAACTCAGGCTTCATAGTATGGAGTGAGTTCTGGCAGGTGATTTTGGATTTAGACAAGAACTTGGGAGGTCTTAAGGATTCAACTGGACAGATGGGTAGAAAGATATTTGATCTTTACCATTTTAATGGGATTGCAAAATCAGATTTGAATGGCAGCCAAGCAACAGCCGAAGGTGAGACTCCGGTACAACGACCCAGGCTTACGAAATTGAGGGTTTCAGTACCCCCAAGGTGGACCCCTGAGGAATTTATGGCTGATGCAGCAGTTGCCCCTGGTAATGCAGGGAGTGAATCAAGTCAGAAAGACGCAGAAGTAGCTAAACCAGAACAACCTGCCCAGCATGCACCATTGGCAGACTGCATTAGAACACGCTGGCCTCGTGCTGTTTGTAATTGGATCGGGGACCCTCCTAGTATAGTGTGAATGTATCATCTCAGGGATTCTTACCGTAGTGTTCCTGCTGCTGAGAAATACGCTGGAACGGAAAAGGTGGCAAGATAGTGGTAAACCTGGTTGATTGCAAACAAGGAGGTAAGTTATTTTCCTGGTTTCTGTCTTTTCAGGTTCTGTTGTGTATTTCCTGTAATCATTGACATTCTACTTCAATTTTCATGTGTTAATTGTTAAACACTGAGGTGGAAAAAAGGATGATCTCATCTCTTACGTCAATCAAATGTGCATTCAAGGGTTTTTTAGATAACTAACCCAAAAAAATTAAAAAATTATGAAAATGACCCTAGTACTAGATTATTTTGAAAAATGACCTAGTTTTTTCAGTGTGAAAGGGTGCCTCCACTTCCGACGGCGGCACCACCTCAAAAAGTGACTCAATTATTGCTTTATAATTACAGAAATAATAGGATGAAAAAAATCATTTTTTTTGTCACCACTTCCCAAGGTGACAATTGTATAAAATTTTCATATTTTTTGGTGCATTTCCAGAGTTAATTGAAAAAATATATTTTTATTATTATTTCTGGTGCCACCTCCTTTAATGGAGGCACCAAATTGGATTAATTTTTTTTCTGGTCTCCTTCTATGGAGTGACCAATATCTGTAGAAAAAGGAAAAACTTTCTCCATTATGACTACTTGAGATATAAGCCCCCATCTTCTTTAGTGTTACCTGGGGTATTTTGATATGGACTATTAATCACATAACCACTACGAATAAAAACTCTAAACTGCGTAACTATTATCCTAAAAATGACATTATATTTTACGTGTTGTTATATATATAATGGTCATGATGAAATAATTTTTTCGTTAAAGAACATAATAATATCTCCCCTTCTTTCAACATAACATTTTTTTCTTTCAACGTAACAAGAAAAAAAATTAGGACCTTGTGTTGAGGTTGGGGGTATGGTAGGGACCAGAGAAAAAAATATATTAAGCTGTTCTGGAAACATAATATGAAGTGGTGACATAAAAAAATTCTAAAATTAATATTGGTGCTGTCACATGAAATTTTTTTTTTACTGGCCACTTCATGGAAGAAGGCAATCCAAATTAGTGTTTCCATTAAAGGAGGCGGCACCAAAAATAATAAAAAATATATTATTTTTTTATTAACTTTGAAAATACATAGAAAAATATGAAAAATTTCTACGGGTGTTGTTTTGGGAAAGTGGTGATAAAAAAAAAACAAATAATTTTTTTATCTTATTATTTCTATAATTATAAAGCAATGATTGAATTACTTTTTGGAGGTGGTGCCATTGTGGGAGTGGCGACACCCTTTAATTTAATACAGTAAAAATTAGGTTATTTTTCTAAATAATTTAATACTATCTAAAATAACTCGGCATTCAAGGTCTGCGTTTGCTGTTAGTGGGAAAGCATATTAGCGTGCAAATGTTAGTCTCTTTTTTTTTCTCTTGCACTGCAATTTTGTCCCCCTCTGAAGCTCTTCACCTTGGTTCACCTGTAAAAAGTATTGTACTAATTGTTTCTTTTTTTAAAAAAAAAGAAAAGTATTTAATAATAAATTTGCCGTACAAATATCACTAGAAAGGGTAGAATTTGGATGCCGATTCACATATTAACCTGAAAAGTAAGGCAAGATTTAGATAAATGCTTATTTTGATAACTCGCTTTTAAAATCATTATTTTAACACTTAAAATATTTTTAACATCCCTATCTTTTTTTAGCCTACATACTAGATATATACTAATGTTACATACAACTTATACATTAGTTATGCATATTTTTCTAAAAAAAGGGGTTATGTATATTAAACTATGCTCATTAATAAATCGTATTTATATTTTATAATATGTGATTAAAATAATGCAAGACGAAGCAGTATAGAGCAATCCTTATACCGCTTCCATTGCGGCGTTGCATTCTCCATTTATTTTAAAACATATAAACATTAAGGTGTTGACGATTATTTGAGTAATGGGATGATTCAACCAGCACAGCGCGGATTGATCATCAAACATGAAATGAAATATAATCTACGGTCAAAACCATTTCATTCTTTCAGCTCCAGTACCATTCATGGCAAGTTAGCTTGCCTGATAAAAGCCAAGAATTTCATGTCCAAATGATTCACATTTGAGACTTAAACAGACAATGAAAAGTGTTGTGTTCCATTACCCCCTTTTGTCTGAAATAGTAGACCATACAAAAATATTCCATCAATGATCTAAAAATGTGCAAATGTTCCATCAATATGTAGTAATTATCTTTTAGAGGATCAATGATACTACAGCATCAACAGCTTAGTGTAGGAAATTTGATGAAAGGATTCATTGTGTGATTCATTCCCATAAAAAGCGACTAGAAACTTCGTTCTCATAATCAAGCAGTCCGTAGAGGTGGAGAAACCAATATAACTCCATCTCCCCTAACAAAGAGAAATGGAACCGTGCGCTTTGTAGTCTGAAACGAGGGAAAATGGGGTTATCATCCAAAAACATGAAACAATAACCATAAATCAGAAAGAAAATTTCCAGCTTAATAGGAGAAGTTCATGTTTGCTTCCACTCTATATCCAGATTCTTGCATTACCAAGATAAAATGAACTCATTCTGTTCGTCACTAAACAAACACCTTTAAGGTTGTATTAGTAAGGAATCATAGCTAAAAACTAATTATAACAAGCCAGTATAATTGTGGTTTGAGTCGTGAATAAGCAGTCATTCTTCTAACTTCAAATGAAAAGTTAAAACAACTCTGAAAATGCTAACACCTAATAAGAAAAACGCATATGTTCTTCATGGCAAATAAAGGGAGTAAATTACTTGTGACTATTACAGCCAAAACTTACTACTAAACTTGCCTATTACCTCTAGTTCAAACATTAACTATCAGAACAATTAACAATCATATTGAAAGGGAAAAGTAATAAGATAACCTACCCGAACAATCTCTTCATAGGTTTCATCATCTATTTCAACCGTTGTAACAACCTCTTCAACATCCCCTAGAATCATATTCAAATGCTGATCATAAGCCTGCAAGCCACATTAGAGAAGAACTAGGCATCAAAATAAGAGCTACAAGCTTCTAAATGTCTTAGCCAATTATATTTCCAAGTAATAAGGATATAATTCCTAATTACTATTATTAAGCAAGAAAAAACTCTTCTCGAAGAATCAAAGGGATCTAGAAATTAAGAACATAGATTATTGTCATAGAGTAGATGACCATCCAATAGACAAACTAATAATGCCCTCTCAAGCTCTTCACCAACAGGTAAGGATGAGCTAGAAATTTTACCAATCAAACAAAAAGTTGCATCACTGCAGCACATCAATTGGACAACAGACAACAAGTCGTACAATTTGGGGGGAAAGATAACGAAGATTTCAGTTCATCCAGTTTAGGCATATTAAGTATATTCATGCTATTGGTAGCATTTCGCATATAAGCATAGAAGTCGCAATATCCTAGGGTTAGCCAATACTATCTGCATTAGCATACCCAAAATAAATGAAAACAAACTAAGAAAGGGAGCCCTAGAAAGGAATCACTCAAGATTTTGATTCATCCTGTTTAGGCATAATTAAGCATACTCAATTGAACTGATAGCATTGCGTGTATCAAGGTCTAGCTGATACTATCTGAAGTAGAATATCCTAAATTAAAAAAAAGGAAGAAAAAAAGAAGAAAAAACCCAATTTAAGGAACCCTAAAATGGAATTGGAAGACGGAACATTGAAAGTAAAAAAGGTGGAAAAGGGGAACCCTAGAGTTAGAGGTATCTAGAAAAGGGGAAAAAGGAAACGAACATGGAGCTTGCCACGGAGCTCACGGTCAGAGCGGAGCTTGACGTAAATACGCTCGTCGAGGCTGAGCCTTATCAAATCCAAAGGCTCCTTCACCGCGCTCTCTTCCTCGCTTGCCATTCTTTTCGCTCCCTCTTTGTTCTTTCAGTCTCAACAGTGCAGGTTTGGGTTTTAAGCCTTTTAGGTTGCAAGTGAAATAAAATGGAACTGATTGATTATACTACTAATACAATTATGGTAAAAACACTTCTCCGGTCTTTCTCAATTTGATTTTGAACAAATTGATCCTTATAAAAAAAATCGAAATAATTTATTCTCTACCAATTTTAAAAGTTAGCAACTAAGGATAATAATCTTAACCTTAGTGCTTTCCATCAATTTTACACAAATTTGAATGGCATAATAACAAATTTGGCTTTTAAAATTTACATATTCTATCAATTTGGTCATGATTTAACAAATATATAAATGATAGTGCTAAATTTGTCGAATTTTTAGAATCAAGACTAAATTAATAAAATATGTAAACATTAAAAGTTAAATTTGTTATTATATAAATCAAAATTATGTACAATTGACGAAAGATATTAACTATGTGATTAATTGTCCTTGATGCTCACTTTAAAAATCGACATAGATTAAAAGATTTTAATTTTTTAAGAAATACTAATTTGCTCAATTTCAAAATTGAAAGACACTGAACACATAATAAAAGGAAAAAAGAACATGAGTTAATAAATTGATATAAGGTTATCGTTTTAGTTGCATTTCACTCATGATATTTAAATTTATTTCTATAAAATTTTAATTTAATTAGTCACATTTCACTTGTGATATTAAATTTAACTAAATAACTCTATTAATTTATTTCTATACTAATAATAATTCATTAGTAACTAAATTACACCGAAAATTATTGTTTTTAATATAAGTATGCATTTAAAAATAACATTCAATAAATAATAAAATATATGAAATAACAACATATATATAATACATAAAAAATTAACATATTTAAAATTAATTTAAATTTAAGTAAAAATAAATTTAAATATGTAAATACTTGTGATTAAGAATATTAGATGCACTCAAATTACATTTTAGCTCGTATTGTTATTTTTCTATAGCACGTTAAAATGTCGTCATATTAGGTAAAAATTACTTATTGAAATGTCAAAATGTTGGTAAAAAAAATCAACTTTTAAAATATAGTTATAAAATATTTATTTGACAATTGACTCATTGAGTCATAGGTAAGGTGGTAATTAATTTTTTTTATCTTTGATCAATATTGAGTTAGTATTGAATTGATTTGTGATACCAACTCAATTAATAATATTATCAATATTATATTTTGTCACAACCATGATGTGGGTGAAAAAATGATATTAAAATTATATTTAAAAAATAAAAATTCGAGCTATAGGTTAAATGGTAAAGTATTTATAATTAAACATTCTTTTAGGTTTGAGTTCAATCCTTAGACAATATTGCAATTTTAGTTGTTTTATTTAAAAATTTCATAAAATAGTAAAAGACGAAGACACCATTAAATTAATATTAAATTCTTTATTAAAAATGACTTTTAAGTAATTTTCTAATTGAGTTAGTCTCGAGTTGATTTATGGCATCAACTTAATAAAACACTTTATATAAGCAAGTATAAGTTTAGATACAAATAATGTGGATCAAAAAATTTGTGTAATGATATAAAAATGTAAAAAAAAAAAATTAAAATAAAGACTTGATTGAAGTGATAAAGTTGAGGTATTATAAATGATAGTGGTATTGGTTTAAAACTTTAAATTTCACTATATCCAAAAATTGAATTGGTTTTATTAAAAATATGAAAAGACAAAAGTACTATCGTAATAATATTATTTATTTTAAATACGAAAGATATTTTTGTAATTTTCTTAACTGAATTAATGTTTGATTGACTTTTGACACTAAATCAAATATTTAACTATTAATAATGTCCTTATCTGAGTTTGATGTTGTCAACTTAAATATTTCAATTAAAATCGTATTTAGTTTTTTTTATAAAATTGTTACATGAAACTTTTACTTTGTGAACGTTTGATAATCTAATATTATTATATATTATCATTTCATAGTCTAAAAACCTTCCAAGGAGGCGGTGTATGAAATAATCATGCATCAAAATTTGGTTGAGTCGTGCCTAATCCTTTCATCCCCACATCTGTTTATGCAATTTTAGGGGTTGCCCCAATCCCATGCTTTGAATGGGCCTAATATTCTCCTTAAGAATGGACTCTCCCACACCACCGTCGTGCATTTAGGAATGTTCCCCCACAAAGATGGTCCAACATGACACATATATGTTAACTGTTTATCATTATGATCCTGACTTTAGGTGAAATTAATGGTGGAATACCGTACAACTGTGGGAGTTTAACACTATGATGGTGGCCCATCCCATGGCAGTAGAGATGTAAATGGGAAAAGGTTGTTGGATATCTGCTATTTTCTTCTACTTGTGTTTTTTTTCAACTTATCCATCCCCACATCACACCTCTGCCCCACTCTTTGTTTTGCTATAAACTACATCCCGGTTGTTAAATGGTCTTTTCATGCTTAAACTTTCACATTGCCTTGCATTTTCATTCAACCTCTCTATCTATGTTGACCCACTACAATATATATAAGTTTTACACATTAATTAATGGTTCATATTATGTGTAATAGCCAATAGGATGTGGAAATTTATGAGTTGGATGGACAATGAGAGATCTCATTGACTTGATTTCAGTGATCCTAAATCTCCCACGTACTTGGGAATTTATTTCTTGCCGTACCATGACTGTATATAATAAATTAATTAAGGGTCTGATTAATGAATTCACACATACATACATAAAAATTAATTTAATTTTTTAATTTTTCTATAATTTTATATTATGTGAAGCAAGTCATTTTAAAACGGTTTCCTGTTTTATTTTTGCGTAAGTGAAAAATGTTTTGTGGGTTTGTTTT